>JAOTQM010000069.1:0-2400000 GCA_026939265.1 Oreonectes daqikongensis | reverse complement strand
AGCATGAAAATTAAATTCGTGGCAACCAGATATTGTTTGGCAGGAAAAGCACACTGGCAAGCCACTTTGACTTGCCACAGTTTATTATTTGTATTGTATGGCATAATGCATTAATTTCCAGCCTAACACATTTTGTTTTTTTCTGTAGGTTGTTACGCATTCAAATGGATGTATGGATTCAGTTGATCATGGATTCAGTGGATGAAAAATCCTTAAAGGGTTATGTTTTTCCTAAGATTTCCATCACTCAACCCTATATTACGTAAATTACGCATTTGGCATGTGTGCAGTCTTCAACAATGGGTTGGTTTGCTTCGTTGTAGAATATTGGACCGATGTAAAGTTGGTTCAACGTTTGACGCGGGATGTTAAGCTCGATTCACATAGCTATGCGATGAAGCGAAACGAATGTCCTACGAACCAAGCTTTCATATCACGAGCATTTAGCTGAAGGCATACAGACTGTAAATGTAGACGCCTTTGTAGGCGACGTCACGATTACGTCAATGGCAGATGCGCGCGCAGACTGGTGGCAGAAAACTAGTGGAAACCAAGGAGCAGTAAGTGAAATGGAGGAGACAGTTACTTCAAAAACGCGTTTTTGTGTTGTTGAATGTCAGAATAGATATGCCAAAAATTATGGCATTATTTTCTATGGAATGCCGTCGTTAAATACGCCATTTTAAGCTAAACAAGTCATTAAACGAACAGGCTGGACTGACGAAATTATCAGGAATTCTCGTTTCTCGGTGTTCATTTTATTTAAGGTAATGTTAGTAAATAAAAATAAAAATATTTTTTATGTTCGTGCTTGTGTCTGTTCTAATTGCCACATTCCTGCTAGTTGTACCTATATAGTCTTTAAATAATGTTTACTGCAGTACAAGTCAGCTGTGTACATAATAGTGTGACAAATTAACTTTAAGAGTCAGAACAAAAGTTCACAAGGCTGTATTTGAAGTAGGGCCTATTGAACGTTTCTTTAACATTACATTTATTGACTTCATGTATTTAAAATCAGCACAAATAAATGTTAGTTTTTTCTAACCATTGTTAAACAAACAAAACATTTAGAGTGGAAATGTAATACCTTCTTATCAAATTTATTGGACATTCTCTACTAGCCTATTAAGTGTTGAGTTTTTAAAAATGTAGATCGAGCAAAATCCATAGATGTTAGGAACAATATTCACTGTTTTTAAAACAACAAACTGTAGAGAAAACGTGCACATAAGGCTACTGTAAGATGAATATAAATTTGCGGATTACAACATAGCTACATGAACTTCAACCATAGACCTGATCGTATATGGTTCAGCAAACTTCACTTTTTTTTGCTACGGGTTAGCTTATTAATGTAAGACAACCGATTTAAATCGCTAAGTGTTAACTTGTCAATGTAAGACAGCGGGGTTTCTGCTGATAAACTACTAAAATAATTTGAAAAGGCGTTTGAACCATCCACACTCCTAGGTTGTCAGGCTGATTTTAGCGCCGACACTTGACGCTTTCTGCCACCAGTTAGGCTCCGCCCACAGAAACGCGTCACATTGTTTACAAACACAAAAGGCGTCTATAGTCAGTATACAAATAAACGTGATCTTTCAGTAGCCTATATGTTTTCATGCCTGTGTCATTTTAACTAGAAAATTGTCTGACTGGTTATGCTTACGTGAGCACTATAAACACAGCAGGCACATTTCAACGTTAGGCCTACAGAAATTGCAAATCTGGCAGGGCAATCAATGTATGCAGTTATGTTTTAAAAGTAATCACGCAGATCATAGACATTTACCATTTTTTTACTAAAAGAAATTTAAACCACTTTGTATATTGACATATATTTATGTTGAGCTAAAATAATAATGTACATTTTTTATTATTTTAAAGACATGTAGTTAATATTGCAGTGCATGAAAAAACATTTAACAAGCATTAGTACTGGTGAATATTAATAAATTAACGATATGTACATTTTACATTATGGTGTATATGCAAATATGATGAACATCAACCCCAAACATTGTGACAATTCTCTTATAAAACAATATTAAAGGAAAAAGCAAATAATAAGTCAATATACAATTTGAAGCATCACAAAGAAATCCTCAGATGTTATGCTGGTGCAGTGCAGGGCCCTCTTGTTGAATGATAATGCCTGGTCTCATGTGACCAGAGTCTGTAGGCAGTTTCTGGATGATGAAGACATTGATGCCATTGACTGGACCTCAGGTTCCCCTGACCTAATTCCAGTTGAGAACCTCTGGAATCGTATGTATCCAAAGCCATCAAGTAGCACCATATACTGTCCAAGTGCTTAATTAGGCTCTGATTACAATGCTATTTATTCTTATAGCGATCTAATGCAGTGTAATGTATTTGTTCCCTTATTTATTTTTTGGGCACTGTAGTTTCCAATAAAACCAATACAATTCCCTTTAAACTAAACTAATCACACTCGTAGCTTAACAATGGGAGGTAAGTAAGAATGTTAACATATTAAACATATCAAAATTGAAGTTACTGTCATCAACTTAAGGTGAAATATGTTACTACATAAATAAATAAAAACTATTCAATTTTTAAACAATATACTTTTTAACAGCGATGTATGTTTCTTTACAGCAAATCTGCGTATCAGAGCCATATGACAGATGTAAACAAACGTGTTTTACCGGAAACTGTGTTATTGATATCTGGTCAGATTCATACAAATTTGTTGTTTAAAGGTAAATGTATTTAAGTGCTTAAAATCGTTGATCAAATCTGTGTAAAGATGATGTTATTCAGTGTTATCCAGCCTTACGTGCTAGATTTGCTAATAGACAATAGCATCCAATCTGTCTATGTATTTTTAAATGTAGAGATCAAAGTGCTTTTCCATTTTACTATGGGTGGGGGGGGGTCTGATAGTCTAACAAAGTCTATTACATTACATGAATCACCTAAATTACATATTTTCCATTTAAATCAGCGTTTTGTAGATTGCAGAAGTGGATACTGTCGCTCAACAATGTTATTGTTAAAAAAAAATTAAATATTACATTTAGCCACTAACTTCATGCATTGCATTCGAACCTTGACTGTCTTCTTTTATTTGATTAGTCAGCACAACGACTCTGTAAATAATAACTCCCGCCTTCTTACATTTGTGCCAATGGCCACGTTTTTTGACATTGAGGTTCACTGCTAGTCTAGTGCTTCACAGTTTGTTGTGTATAAAATATTAGGAAGGTGGTCATGTTATGCCTGATCAGTGTATATGTTTTAAATAACTTATATAAGGTTAAGCATCTGAAAAACACTTTGTTGTTAATTTTAATGTACACAGCCTTTATGTTGTGTTCGGTTCATTTTGACCTGAAAATAATTTTATTTTACCCAAAAATACTAGTTAATGTTATGGTATTGGACTGAAATTTTGTGACTTTGTTCACAAAGGCTATATCAACCTCTCACAAAAAAATACTATTTTTGTTGCTTTTTTGTGATTTTTTTCCCCCCACCTTGTTACACTTGTTCCCGGGTCAAAATGGCCCGCCTGCCAAAGATACACTATATTGCCAAAAGTATTGGGTCACACTATCTAATAAACAGGTTTGATGACTTCAGTAATTTCCATGAGTACAAATTTCAATGCTGCAGCATATCATGATTTTCTATGAAATTGTGTGCTTCTAATTTAATAGCAACAGTTTGGGAAGGGCCCTTTTTTATTCCATCATGACAATGCCCCTGTGTATGAGACAGGTTCAGAAAGAAAAAAATTATTCAGTCGGTGTGGAAGAACTTGATTGGTCTGCATAAAACCAAGCCCTAACCCAGCTGAACACATTTGGTGTGACTTTAAATGCAGTCTTTGAGCCAAAAACTCATCACTCCACATCAATGGCTTGTACACAGGGGTACAGTCAATTTGGAACAGAAAAAAGGTGCTTCCAAAATTGTTGCAACAGAGATGGAAACAAAATTCCTTACAAAACCATTTGTAGAAATGCAATTTAAAATAGTTTTAAAAGCCCCTTTTCCTGTCCCAAAATGACGACTCCTGTGCACAAGTCATTGGTGTTTGGTGATGAGTTCTTTACTCAAAGTCTGCATTTAAAATGACACCAAAAGGTGTTCAGCTGGGTTCAGGCTTTATGCTGACCAGTCAAGTTCTCTCACGTCCCACACTGACTGAATCAATTATTTCTTTCTGAACCTTGTCTCATACACAGGGGAATTGTCATGATGGAATAGAAAAGGCCCCTTCCCAAACTGTTGCTAATATATTAGAAGCACACGGTTTCGTAGAATATCATGATATGCTGCAGCATTAAGATTTGTACTCAAGGAAATTAATAAAGTCATCAAACCTGTTTATTAGACAGGGTGACCCAATACTTTTGGCAATATAGTGTAGGTGTGGATATATTTTATTTTTAGTGGAAATCCCGCAGAAACCTTAAGTCACTTCAAGCCGAAGTGCTTTATCAACCTGAGACAGTATCAGCAGGATTAGCTACAAAATTGTTCATTAACGAGGGAGCGAGACCATCTAAACGAGGCAAAGCTGCGATGTAAGTAATATTTATCAACAGTTTGAATTGACGTAAATGTACAAGAGCGTAGAAGAGGGTAATGTTAGCATATGATAGCGAGGAGAGCCAAATCACTCACGGGCTAAATAGAACATATAAATATGATATTTCTATGTTTTTTTGGTGAATGGGCACTTGGAGTTTGGCTATATGTATGTTAGCACAGCTGTTACCAATGATTATTGTTTTGCTAATGACTGGTGAAATAAAGTGGTTTTAAACTAACCGCGGTTAGTTTCGTTTTTAAAGTCTCATCATTCGTCCTCAGGCTAAAAGTGTGTCACAGCAAACAGCCCTAGTATTGCTCTCACATTGTGTGTGTTGATAACTTACTTGTCAATGAAAAAATCCATGGAATTGCGCTGAGATCTGAAGGCGCAGACTCCGTGGATTTTAGCCAAGTAATGTTAGTTACACAATGTGAGCATTTGCTGTGAAAGATTTTTGTAGTCTAAGGACTAGTGATTTGAGACATTTTAAACTAAACTAAAAGCGGAGGAGTTTGGGAAATATCATTTAGCTAAACGACTGCCATGTGAGCACTACTACATGTTGACATGCCGGACAAAAGAGGGGTGGAGTCAGCTGTTGGTTGGGGTGCGCAACAACTCAATTTAAAGAGACATACCAAACTGTCTCTTTAAATTGGTTTCTGTAAGCATAGCTGTGTTTGACAAGGCAAAAAGTATTTTTTTTGTACACAGCCATTGAGTGTTTGTAATTTCATGAAGATAAATCATGCCAACTTGTTAAAAATGGTTATCTGATGAGACCTTTAAGAGTTAAAAGAATGCTAAACAAAAAAGGTGTCCCAACAACTTGGGTCTACATTGAATCAAAAATTGTATGTGTCCTATGAAACGTTCTATAAGGCAGTGATTTTCACGTTTGGTCCTGGCCTGTACATTTAGACTCTTTTGTAACAAGCTCAGCTCATGAATCTCTCTTCAAACTTACTGATAGTCTAAATAAGATTGTGGCGAGGGGTGTGTGGCCACGCTCCGTCTGGGAAGGCGGAGCTTCAGTCTGAAGCACGGAGGGTGGTGAGTACGTCATGCGCGGCTTCTAACCTGCTGTCTCTTGTTACAGTGATTGGCGAGAGGAGGCATAAGAGGTGCCGCCCGAGGCACCGGCGGGGTGTGTTGTTTTGGACTAGAGAGGGATGCACGCAGGGAGTGTGCACACCAAGCAAGACAAGAAGTTAAAGGCTAACAGCGGCTACCATGTGGCGGATTGTTTGTTTGTTTATTTGATTGATTTCCAGTTTGTAGCCGCTGTGTTTTAAGTTGAATAAATTCCTTTTGATTTCTATTACGCCGACCCTGCCTCTTTCCTCCGCACACATCGAACTGTTACACTGGTGCCGGAAACCCGGGAGGAAGGAGAGTACCGCTGCCAGCATGCAGAACCCGCCAGCCATGCCATTTGCGGATGTCATCCAGGCGCTCGCGGGCCTCCATGCAGACCAACATCAGGCCACTATGGCGCATTTCGAATCTCTCCTGCGGGCCCAAACGGAGGACTGCGAGCTGTTTCGGAGCTGGCTGTCGACCGGAAGAGGACAGGCGGATGCCGCACAGACCCTCCCCGCATCTACCCCACTGCTGCTGCACAAGTTGGGGCCACAGGACGACCCAGAGGCCTTCCTCGACCTCTTTGAGCGGTCCGCGGAGGGGGCGGGTTGGCCCGGCGTTGACTGGGCCGGCCGGTTGATTCCACTGCTGACCAGGGAGGCCCAGCTCGCAGCTCAACAGCTGCCAAGCCCGAACCTCCTCATCGATGTAGGACTGACGCCAGAGGAGCAGCAGCAGTGTTTCCGTCCCTTGGAACTGGGGAGGGGCGACCAGCCGTTTGCCTGGGCACAGCAGCTCCGGGACACCTGCCGCAGGTGGCTAGTGGACGAGGCCAGCGACGTCAACTCCGTGGTGGAGAAGGTGGTGCTGGAACAGTTTGTGGGGCGGTTGCCAAGGGAGACTGCCCAGTGGGTCCAGAGCCATTGAACGACAACGATGGCGCGGGCCGTCCAGCTGGCGGAGGACCAGTTGGCCGCGTGTACAGGGGTCGGCAAACCCCATTATAATTTTTCTTTATTGTCTCCCCCCTCCTTTTCCCCCGACCCTTCTCCTAGGTCCAGGGAGGAGTTGCCGCGTGAGCCTTCCTGCGGCCATGGTTCCTCGCTGGGAACGGGAGCCACCATATGGCGGGAGTCGCCTTCACCCCACCCCCTCAACCTCCTCTCGCCAATCCCTTGGCGTACTTCCTGCTGCTGGGGCAGGGGGAAGGCCCGGGACAGTCTGTTGGCGCTGCGGGGACCCAGGTCACCTCATCGCCCACTGTCCCCTAATGGAGGTTGGGGTGGTGATTTCGGTTCCCGACACGCCTCGGGCTGCCCTCAATCCGGCCGGCCAGTACAGTGTACCGGGGGGTACATATCAGGCCTTGGTGGATTCCGGTTGCAACCAAACCTCTATTCACCCAGGCCTGATTCGATCCGCGATATGGGATTCGAGCCGCAAGGTTAAGGTGAGGTGTGTGCACGGGGATGTGGTGAGTTATCCCCTGGTGCACGTCGATATTAAATTTCGGGTGGGAAAGCATAGTGTGAAGGTGGCCGTTAACCAGCACCTTCGACATCCGCTAATTTTGGGGCCAGATTGGCCAGATTTTAGTCTTTTATTAGGGTATTTGTATGCGGATTACCCTGGGGAGGAACAAAAGCGCCAGAGGGGGGGGTAGCGCAACTTGGGGAGGCTGAGCCGGGACCTTCGGGGACTGTTTCCGAGGAACCGAGAGCGATTTTAAGACAAGATCTCATATCATGCGATGATTTTCCTCTGGAACAGTCTCGAGACGACTCACTCAAAAATGCATTTGAACAGGTCCGTACCATCGACGGACAGCCTCTTCAACCGTTGCGGCCGCTCTCATATCCGTATTGTGCCGTCATTAAGGACCGGTTGTATCACATGACTCTAATCGAATAATCAAATGGCCGGGCATTTAGGGCAGACAGCAACACTCTATCGCTTAACGACCCGTTTCTTTTGGCCGGGCATTCACGAGAATGTGCGCAGATGGTGTGTCACCCCAAAAGCACTCTTCCCCTTGTTCAGGCCCCCTTCGAGCGAATTGGTATGGACCTGATCGGGCCGTTAGAGCAATCTGCATGAGGGCATCGATTTGCACTAGTCATAGTGGATTATGCAACCCGATACCCTGAGGCGGTAGCGCTCCGCAGCATTTCAGCAAAGAGTGTGGCAGAGGCTCTCTGCTCATTGATCTCCCACATGGGAATCCCTAAAGAGATTCTCACGGATCAAGGCACGGCGTTTATGTCATGCACACTGCGCGAACTATACAGATTATTGGGCATTAAAGCGGTTCGAACAAGCGTCTATCACCCACAAACTGATGACTTGGTCGAGCGTTTTAACCGTACGTTAAAAGCCATGGTCCATAAGTTCGTTCACGAGGACACCAAAAATTGGGATAAATGGCTAGAGCCCTGCTGTTTGCTGTCCGCGAGGTCCCGCAAGTCTCCACGGGGTTTTCCCCCTTCGAGTTGCTCTACGGATGTCAGCCCCGTGAGGTGTTAAACATCCTAAGAGAAACTTGGGAGGACGGACCATACGCTAGCAAAAACGAAATTCAGTTTCTCCTCGACCTGCGAACAAAACTCCACACTTTGGGGCGGCTCTCAATGGAGAATTTGTTACAGGCTCAGAACAAACAGAGACAGCAGTACGACAGGGGCGCTAGACTACGCAAATTTGCACCGGGAGAAAAAGTGCTTGTTTAACTTCCTACCTCAAGCTCAAAATTACTTGCCAAGTGGCAAGGACTCTTTGTGGTCACACGGCGATTGGGGGATCTTAATTATGAGGTAATACAACTGGATCACCCGTTGGTATTTAGCTCTTCAGCCCTTCATATTCCAGGTGGTCCACAGATGGCTGTGGCTGACTTCCTCTCCAGGAGGGTGGGAAGCTGCAGGCTGGATGAGGCCCCGGCCTGAGTCGGGCGGTGGGGGTACATGGCGAGGGAACGTGGTGGAGGCGGAACTTCAGTCCGAAGCACGGAGGGTGGGGCGTACGTCATGTGTGGCTTCTAACCTGCTGTCTCTTGTTACAGTGATTGGCGAGAGGAGGCATAAGAGGCGCCGACGGGGTGTGTTGTTTTGGACTAGAGAGGGATGCACGCAGGGAGTTACGACAAGACACAGCAGGTTAGCTAAAGGCTAACAGCGGCTACCATGTGGTGGATTGTTTGTTTATTTGTTTGATTTCCAGTTTGTAGCCGCTGTGTTTTAAGTTGAATAAATTCCTCTTGATTTCTACTACGCTGACCCTGCCTATTTTCTCTGCACACATCGAACTGTTACAAAGATGTATACAAAGTTCACTGATTTGTAAACATACAAATTGTGTAGAGCAGTAGGTGCCTATGACCAGGATTGCAATCATTGCCCTTATTTACATGACCACATTTATTTTTAATGCATGTTTTTCACAATCCAATCAACAACTGATGAATAAAATCAAGGGGCATCCTATGTTTTTACTGGATTGCTAAACCATTTGACTTGAAAATGTGTTAGAATGTAATTGTAAATGTAATGTATTGTTCAGAATATAAGACGCTGTTTTTATTTTGGAAATACATCTGAAAATTTATTTTTAAGGTCTTGGCTTTTGTTTGTCAATGACAATAGGTACTGCCAAATACATATAAAAGGATAACTGAAGCCACCTACATAGAAAAGCTTCTATGTTAATGACATTTTGGTAGGCTACATGGTTTTCACATTGAGATTAATAGTCTAAATCAGGGGTCCCCAGGCTCAGTCCTTGTGTGCCGGTGTCCTGCAGATAGTTTTTGTGTCCTGTTATTTTATGGCATGATATAAAGTATGGATCTGGACGTCATCTCCCATATTGACGTGATCATGTGACATTCTTCTTCTTTTCCTATGAAGGTAAAATGATGCCAAAAAGATTTGCATGCGCAGGATAAAATTTGTGAAAGTGTACGTGACATTGCAAGTATAAAATAAATTTGCATGAGCAAAAACGTTTTGTAAAGGTTTAAATCAAGATGCAAGCGAAACAAAACAAGTCTGCAGCATTGTACAGTTTTTTGTAAGTGTAATTCATGTTTTGTGAAACTGCAACTTAATATTAACGCCAAATAAATATGATCTGTATTCGTGTGACCTTCGTTTTTCCACGCTTACACTTTTGGCACGGTTATTGTGCCGAAATACGGCCAAAAGCATGGCGAGTCTGTAAACAGAGGTGTGCGTGCAAAAACAATTGGTCTTATGAACCGCAAAACTGATTCACCGCGCAGAATCTATCTCTGTGTATGTAAAATAAAACTGTTGCGTCTCGCTTGTAGCTGCGCTTACATTTTGTCACGATTGTCTCATTTGAGTTTACAAGCGTGAGTGGGGAGGCGGGGCTACTTTCTGGTGACCAATCAAACGAGGTTTCCGATGACTCATCGTTTTCTCTTATCTGATTGGTTCAATAACGCGCCAGGCAGGCTGCAGACGTCAGTTCGTGCAGTATCGTCCTCAAGGCCAGGCTGCAGGAATGGTAATTCAATGCATGCACACAGACAAATATAGAGATTTAATACTAAATATATACACGATTCTTTAACCAGGGGCAGTCGTGCCCAGTGGTTAGAGAGTTTTTAATGCAGTGCTTCTTACCAACAATACCAAAACCCACAATATTGGTATTGGTAACCCACAAACTTGTCAAGCTGATAATTTTGTACACGTTTTTAAAAAACAAGTCCAAACTAAAGGATTGCTGTATTAAAGAATTGTGACAGCAACTCCTGTTAAACCTTTGGGATTTAAATAACCCTTGTGTAAAGAACTAATAGATAAGCTCTCTAAAATTGGCAGAAGAAAATAAACAGACATAAGACTTACAAGCTTACACTAAAGATATGGGAAGTAAAAAATAGAGAGAAATAGTTATCATTGAGTTAAATGAAGGAAGACATATGGGACAAGATGTACGAAATAAAAACAGACAAGAGTTTGTGTAGGTGTTTGTGGGTCACAATTTATATTGCTCACGGCAAATGTAGAAGTGTCTGGAATGTGGAGTTAAAAGATGAAAGACAGATGGTGTCATATGTCAGAGTAGAAAGCAGGCAGGATAGGAAAGGCAGATAGAAAGAATAGAAAGTAATCCAAAGTTGGTAAAGACAAGTAGAAATGGATTAAGGAAACAGGAAGTTTGTGGATGAGACAGATATATTTATGAGAAGAAGGATTGTAGAAAGTAGAGTGAAAGGAGAGGAATAGGAGACCTCATCTGATGAAGAAAAGTGGCATGGGAAAGATAAATTAATTAAAATGATAATATAGAAATAAATTAATAAAAAGTAAGAAAAAACATTGAGAGGATGATCACTCATCTCTCTGACATCCACAATGTGGCTGGGAAGTGGATTAAGGTGGTTAAAGCAAAAACAAGGGCAATCTGAACTGGACAGAACTGTAAACTCTCAATACATGAATGAAACTATTCTGATGCATATCATTCTTCAGTGAGGCAGGCACTGTATGCTGAATATCCAACCAGAGTGGATCCGAAGGACACTATAATGGGAATAGCTGGGAGAAACAGAAAACCCAATCACATGCCCAAAGACATTTAAACAAAGAGTCAAACTCCGTTACACATCTGAGTGGAGTTTGCGACCATGTGACTTTGCAGAGGAACAATACAAAGAATGTATGGACACTCAAAGAGAAAATGGACAACAAGCTGATAATAAGCTGAGGACATGACAGCATGAGGGAAAAAGACTGCCCCCACTGATCCACAGAACAGCCACAGGGGGTGGTCAAAGCCTAATAAACTATTACAAATGTCAAAATCCTGATATCAGATAAGATTCCTACTAATCTGTTAGAAAGATATGCAATGTGTAGATGGAATTACAAATTTGGTGTGTTACAAGAGGAAGTGTATAAAGATATGAAAGGAACACAAATGATGATTTCTGAGCCAAAAGCAAACGTGTACTGAATAGGACAGATAGAGAATGATGTGAGGCAAATGATTAATAAATGGGGTGAATTTATTAAAGCACAGATTCCAGAAGCACAAATACCCGAGTCAGGATTTCACTGTACAATGAACTATGATCCCACGAGAAATGCAGAAATAGAAATAATAATAGAAATAGAAATAAATTGGCAGGAAAGAACTAAAGGAATTTTTTTTAAATGATATCACATCATAATAGGTAACAGGGAGCAGCCTTGAAAATATCAGAAAATTAGTTCATAAAACAATGGTTTAATGTCAAACGATCCATTCCACACATTTCTATATATGTAGGAAAAAATTGGGAAATCAAAGATCTAGGACCAATGATGAAAAAAAGCTGAACAAAGTGAATGGGAGCCCACAATAAATCCATTGATTTTTCATTCTGCCGACAAAAATTACATAAAATTCTGTGTGGTACATCCTTGCAAGGCATTCCCCAGGAGGTAGTCGTTAACCAAAAACAACAAGCTCAAAAGGTGGCAACACCAGAGCCAGGAAGTAATTCTACTAAACAGGAAGTTGAACATTAAGAGCCAGCTAAACTATGGTCTCAGCACGAGACGGATGGAAGGTTAGTAAAGTCTGCCTGCCTAGTACAAGTGCAACTTAAACCAAATGCACACCTACCCAGAAAAAATGCAATATCCTTAACCTGATGTACAATACTTTACTGCAATTGATCTTTGTACTGTATTTGGTCACAAGGTATCCAAAACCAAACTGCAATATTGACTGCCACAGAGAGGATTATGCTATAGATGCATGAATAGATTTGGAAAAATAATAGATTTCTGACAAAAAGCACCTACCTTAAATGCCATTTCACCTCTATGTTGCTAACAAACAGACAGACATGCATCATGATGCAATGATAATGCTAAACTCTTATTGATAATGCAAGGTTTTGTAGTCATAAATCAGGCATATAAAAATATCTATAGGAAAATTAGGGGATATCTAGTTATCATGTACACACATCATAAAACTTAAATGAGCAAGAAAGTTGTTTTGACTACAACACAGTCTAGCATATGCATCGTGCTAACATTTCCCGATGTTACTAATAATGTTATATGGTTAATCCAGCAGAAATAATTCCTTTGGTTTATAAAGGTAAACCACATGATTGGGTAGCTAATTCATTATCATTCACTAGGCTACGATCTGATCTTAAGTCCATCCTAATTCATGATGGATCCAGCTTTAGAGATCACTTAAGAATCCATACTGGAGATGCACATGGTTTGGACCATGGTGCAAAGGGGGAAGAGCAGTGATAAGAAATTAAGAAAATGAAGTAAATAAGAAAGTAAGAAAATTGTAAAGTTAAAAGAAATTAAAATAACAAGACAATGGTGGATGAATTTTTGTCTTCATATGAGATATGTGCTAAAAATAATGTCAGAGAATGAGCAATAACATTAATAGGTCAAAACCAATACCTGAAAGACCTTTCAAACACTTGGTGGATTATTAGGATATGATAAAACACATGCAAAACAAGACATGCTTGTGGTTATTGACCGATTTAGCCATTGAGCAGAAACAATACTGTCTGCAGATAAAGGGGCAGAAACAATCGCAGGGATAAGTTGTAAAAATTAATAAGTTGAGAAAATTAATAAGTTGAACAAATGAATGGTTTTCTCAAAACCAAGCTCAACAAGATATGTACAAGTACTAAACTTAATTGTATTGATGCTTTACTTCTTGCACTAATGAGCAACCGCATGCAAATTAACAGAATCACACATTTAACACTGCATGAAATGCTTACTGGTTGACCAATGCCTGTAATATATAGCAAGGGATACAAGGGACAATTAGAACAATTAGAAATGGAAAATAATGAAAAAACTGCTTTCCATGAAGCTATTTCTGTGCAGGAAAAGAGAAAGGTGTGAGGAAATGGAAAATAACATGGCAAAATAGATTAGCTCTTGATTGGATATTAGCAGACAAAGGAGGTGTGTGTATCTTATTTGGAAACCAATGTTGTACATATATCCCGAATAATACTGCACCCGAAGGAGCATTTACGGCAACTAATGCAGGAAGAGATGAAAAAACATGGGATTGGTTTGATTTCAAATTAGGATAGTGGGGTGCATGGTTAGCAAAATTAGGAATACTCCTAGGAGTGACAACTGCCATAGGAGGATTATTATTATGCTGCATATTACCTTTATTAAAATTCCTAATGATCAAAGCTACAGTTAAGCAAATGGAAATGTTAGGATACCGTGATGATGAACAAATTAATCTGACTCAACAAGAATGTTATCAGGATGTGTTTTACAAAACAATAATGCAGTTGCAATTGGCAAATGAGATTTCAAGTGACTCTGATGAAGAAAGGGAATGAGCTCTAAACGAATGTATCTGTAACCTAAAATGTCATATCATGCATTTTATTCATTTCCATATTATGCATATTTTGTGTTTGTATTGTGCATGGTTTATTTGTTTTTGTGTTATGCATTTTTGTTTTTGGGGTACCCCTTTCTTAATATTGTGTGTATTTACTTTATTTTGTTTACTACTATTATGTTTATACCCGATATAATTGTGATGACAACCACAGACAAGGCAGACTTGATCGCACACACTTGATCGCACACACACAACTCTGTTGTACTAATTGGGAAAGTAGGGTGTTAGGATCTTTTACTTCCCTCAGCCAAATTGATCAAATGGACATGAGGAAGATGTTTGGTCCGCACCTGCCAAAGTGCTGTGGCATGATTTAGTCCTTTGTGGTAATAGAATGTAGAGGCTTTATCTTAAGTCACTAGGTTGTAGTAGATGAGAAATCTGAATCATGAAACAGCACTCCGGAGATAGTGAGACAAATATGTCTCAAAGAGGGAAATTAAGAAGATTTATTTAGGTTAAATATAAAGGAATCACATACAATCTAAGCCACCATTATAATTCTATATATTTAACTGTTCCAGCATATCTACATAGCAAGGTCTTTTGTCACATCTACATAGTAAGGTCTTTGTTGCCCACAAGTGAGACCAAAATAAAGAAGAACATCTGTTTCCTGCTTCTAACTGTATTGGCAACGCCTAGGACCCTGTATTGGTAATGCCTAGGACCCCTGCGGGAGAAGAGCCCTATAAAAAGATATCCTCAACACACAGAGAGAGTTCTCTCCTATGCAGGTCCCTGTCCTCTGCAGTTCTCTGTGAGAGGGCCCGGCCCTGCATATGGGGGGCTCGGCTCTTTATTGGTTTAGTCAGTAAAAGTCTATCTGATGGAATCAAAACCCGACTTGAGTGTTTAATGAAGAAGGGCAAAAAGAAACCACAACAGTCCAAGGATAGATCCCTGAGGGACCCCCCACAAAACATCCACGGTGTCAGAAAGACAATCTCCAATCTTAACTGAACATTTTCTGTCCCTTAGGTAGGAACCAAACCACTTTAAGGCCACATCATTAATACCAACGTCATCTCTAAGACGTGCTAATAAAATGCCACGATCAACAGTATCAAAAGCTGCGCTCAAGTCCAGCATCATCAAAGCAACACATTTCCCAGAATCTTTTTCTATTAAAATATCATTTACGACTCTTATTAATGCTGTTTGAGTACTATGGTTTCTTCTGAAACCTGATTGGAAAATGTCCATTATATTATTGTCAGTTAAAAAATCTATAAGTTGAGTGTGGACAACCTTTTCTAAAATCTTACTCATAAAAGGGAGTTTCGATATCGGCCTAAAATTTTTGAGATCCTGACTATCCAAGTTAATATTTTTCAGCACTGGCTCAATAATGGCCCGCTTGAACTCAAGTGGTACTATGCCAAATTGTAGGCTACTGTTGATAATTAAAAGAATGCTAGGACCAAAAACATGCATTGCCTATTTTAACAATTTAGTGGGGAGGACATCATAAATGGATGTAGTAGATTTTAAATGCAAGACAATGCCCTCCAACTGTTCCAAGAAACCAACTTAAACTGACTAAGGATTCCCTTAAAAATATCATATGAAATTTGTAAGTTATTTTTAACCCACGTACTGCCTGCAGACCTGCCTAAAACCCTGTGCTACCTCATTTAGCCATGGTTGCTTATTCACGTTTTGCCTCTTCACCTTAAAAGGTGCAACAGTATCCAGAATCTTACTACATACATGATGAAAAGATATACATCATTTCATCTGGTGCTGTTACAGGCACTTCGGAGAAACCATTTACAAAAGGTAGTTCTGCAGCCATAAAAGCAGCAGTAAAAACATCATATGTATGATCTGTAATGACTCTGGACATACTTGGAGGAAGAGGAATATCCTGTACAACACGAGGCATGTTCAAATTAAACCTAACAGGCTTATGATCCGAAATAGGAAACTCATCAATGCAAATACTCTCAATGCTTATACCCAGAGATAACACCAAATCCAATGTATGCCCATGGACATGTGTATTTCCCATTACACTCTGGGTGAGATTAAAAGAGTAAAAGAGTCAATCAAAATTAAAAAATCCTTAGACATGGGTTTATCTGGGCAACAGACATGTATATTAAAATCCCCCATAATCAAAATCTTGTCAGCACATATTATAACACCAGATAAAAAAAATCATAAAAATTCTCAAGGAAATCCTTAATGTAACCAGGTAGCCTATAAACTAATGCACAATACACTGGCGTAGACATGTCAACCTTCATAACTTGAACTTCAAAGGACTTAAAATTCTCAGTGGGGAGCTGCTTACATTTAAACAAATTGCCTAAATTGCCACGATTTATCCGTGGGGTATGTAAAAACTGGCAGTCCGGCGGTAAAAGCTCAGTTACAGGACTCATGTCATTATCGTTTAGCCAAGTCTCCGTAATGAAAAGAAAGTCCGGGAAATGAGTAATATAAAAATAATTTAAAATAAAAGTCTTATTTACAATAGAACAGGCATTTATTAAACCCATGCTCACAGTAGTCGAATCAAGACATGTGTCTGTGGAGTGAGCACTTAGCTCACCGGAACCGAGTCGTTTCAAATAGTGCAAATTTGCGCAATCCACCCCTCTGCTATCCCACCGCCTCATCCACGCAGTCCAGATCAAAGGTGGCCGAGATGCAGGAGGGACCACAGGCACAGAGAAAGAAGGCAGCATCTCCACAACTCTTCTGCTTCCACAATCTGACCTCAGTTTCTTAAGCTTTACCATGATTCCCACACGTGTCCCCCGCTTCCTCCGACATCTAGTGAACCAGCATGCACAGCCTGGTGAACCACACGATTTGAAAGGTGAGTGTGGCATTCGTCTCTGCTAAGCAAACAGATTTATATGGAAATCGCAAGTGTTAGTATCTGATACCATCTGTCGAAGGTTTAGCAGAGTAACCTGATCATACATCAACCGTAGACAGTCCATGTAGCTTAAAAAGCATAATAAAACCAGAAAACATTATGTAGGCAGTCTATACACGGAGTGACGGCATGCCAAAACACCACCTGGCGCCATCTTGAAAACATCAAACGTATATATTTAAACCATTGATGCAGGAAATCTCACTATATTCTCTGGACTCTGAATCCCCCCTGAATTTAGATTGCACATTTCTTTCTGCTGCTAAAAGAATAGATGAACTAATCAGTAAGCAGACATAATCATGTGTGTAGTTCTTCTGTAGGAGTGCAGATACTACTTTACTTTTCAGGAGCAGGCTCAACAAGAGCGATTGTAAACTGCTTTAAAAAACTTGTTGGATTGTGTGGAGGAAGCAAGGCAGACCCCAATGGTACCCCATCTCAACAAAGGCTTACGAGAACAGGTTCTGTGGACCCGCTGCTGTAAATACAGCAGGGAACAATGCAATCTGTGGAACACCAAGTGGATCTGCTGGTATAAATACAGTGACAAATAGGCCTTCACCAGTACCCACTGTCAACAATGAAATGCAAAGGTTAGCTCTTACTGTTAAAGGAATAGATGCTCCCAGAGCATACTGACAGAACTCCAAAGGGGGCAGAGGAGCTTAGGCTGCTTCAGGCAGGCCTTGGGTGAAGGGTGGTATCATTGCCAGAAAATTCTGGTCACAAAGAGGTAGTATATCTAGTTGTACAAATATGCTCTGTTTTCCTTGGTCTGTTTGAGCTATTTTTCTAAACATTCCTAATTCTGTCTTTTGATTCTTCATTTAGATTGTCAGTATATACTAGAGGAGGAGTAACATAACATAAAGCAACTAGCTGGTGGTTGGCTTTGCTATAAAGCGGCAGGTAAGGGAAGTTATAAATGTTACTAAATTTGTTAGTAATTGTTCTAGCATGTTTAGGTGATGAAATGTTCATCTATGATTATGACTTTGTAGATCCTATAGATACCAGTTTACTAGTCCTTGCACTAGTTCTCCCTAGATCTCTCTTTCATCTGGGAATGACTTTAGATATCAGCTCTGTTAATTCTTCAGTTCAACCACAAGGCAGATAAAAAGATAAATGGTAAGAATAGCAGGCAGAAACAAAGTGATGATAGAAAAATTGATGGAATAATCTTAGTTGCATTTATTTTAAGCAAAGCCAATGGAAAAGTACTGGCTCACAACATTGTCCCAGCAAACAATGGCCTGGCGGTCCACCGGCGGTTTTTGGGTGGCACAGATTCAACGGCTTGACACAGTCGGACCACTGTCGGCACACTGTCGGCAAGCCGACCAATGTAAAAATGCTGTCGGTCTGCCAGCTTTTTTTGGGTGGCACTCCACCAGTGGCCTGCTGGGCCTCTGTTGGTATAGCAGTGGCAAACTGGGTGGCATAGATTCAGCGGCTTGACACAGTCGGACCACTGTCGGCAATTTAATCAGAGCTATTACAGGACATTTTTATAAATATGTATTTTTACAGTCAAGGAATCTTAATATCCTGGCTAAATTTATTTAACAAAGGCAATTTTTTTTGTTAAAAAAGCTATTAATTCGCAATTTAATAATAAATTAATGAGATTTTAAATAGTTTAAGTAGTGTTTTAATCCCATTTACGTAGCCTAAATGCTAAATGACGTGTATGGAGTGCGCCTTGCGTGCTGAATGTGTGTCATTCAAACACTGGAGCGGAGGAAGTTGTCATGGAAACGGGGCGGCACCAAGAACTGACAAGCAGCAAGCTTAAGCCAATGACAGCTGGCCTGTATGCATATCTAATGAGCTACCTCATGGCTGGATCCGGTCAGGTCGTCGTTTCAGGTAAGTCCTGGTTTTAGAAGTAATTCAAATATAACAATGCTAAATTGATTACTTAAAATGAATATATGCTTACATTTTACTTATGTAAGTTTTATTATAAGCCCTTGCTTGTTGTTGCAGTTTAAACGATTAGTTATAGGACTAGTTGCACATTCCCGCTTAAAATGTTCTGAGGTAACATTAATCTTCAAGAAAAAAATATGGCACAGAAAACGTATCGGTGGTCCTGTGCTTGTCGGGATTGATTTTATTGATATCTTGTCTGAGGTACATTTTCAGATAAAAGTCATTAAATGGGTGTGGATGAGATGATTTTTGTTTTTACACAGTATTACCTTATTGTGAAAGTGACCTATTTGTCAGATATGGTGACCCATACCCGAAATGTGACCTCTGCATTTAACCCATCCAGTGACTAGTGAACACACACACTTCAAGTCGTGAACACACATACACCGGGAGCAGTGGGCAGCTAACACTGCAGCGCCCGGGGAGCAAACGGGGGTAAGGTGCCTTGCTCAAGGGCACATCAGTTGTTACCTGCCGGTACTGAGAATCGAACCGGCAACCTTCTGGTTACGAGTCCGACTCTCTAACCATTAGGCCACAACTGCCCAGCAGTTGGTTAATGTCCCAGGTAGGATTTTTAGTCAGGTCTACTATAAAATTAGCCTTGATGACTGACCGATTAGCAGCAATTAGCCTATTTAAAACTGCTTTTTAAGAAAGTTATTAAAATTATGTAATCCAGCTTCTATGACAGCAATACATTTTTTGAACAGCAGGGGCCGCTGTGTTTACTGCGTTTCCTTTTAATGAATCTGGCACTGCATTGTAAATATTGTTGGTTCTGTAACAAACTGCATGTTATGATTGTAGATTTTTCCATGCTGATGGTTGTGCAGTCGAAGTGGAGTAGACCTGTCAGAAAACATCCCTAAGGTGCTAAGACTATGAACCCACTGACTAGTAACGAAAACCTTAAATTACCGTTAAATTTTTTTAACAGTAGTGTATATATATATTTTTTTTAAGCTATTGTTATTTATTTAGCTATTTATTTCTGTAGCCATTTATTTGACAAAAAATACAATATAAACAGAAATACTGTTAAATAACTACAATATAAAAGAACTGTTTTCTTTTTGAATGTATGTCTTCAGTGTCACATCAATGTTTCTTGAGCCACGAAATAGTGTATTAGAAGGACATGGACCATGTGACACTGAACACTGGCGTAATAATGTTGAAAATTTAGTTTACAATAAAGTACAGTTTACATTACAATATTCATATAATGAGAGAAATAAAAATCAGACCCTAAAACTTGTTTTTCAGAAATGAAATAGTAAAAAATCAACATGATAATCTTTTGCTTAAAATATTATTATAAACAGCAGCCATGCTCATTTTCTCCTTTTGTTTTCCTGTTTCAATCTGTTTTAGGTTTACACCCTAAGATTAGGGCAGCTCCAGTTTGGATGCAGCATCACTTGTGAAGACTTCAGATGACGCCAGCACTCACAAAGACTTTAGATTATGGACATACAACATTGCTAAATATTATATATTGTAATCACCGCCTTAAAGTGTATGTTTGCTGATTTTCAATTCACTTTGTATTGTTACAATAATGGCAACATATGAAAATGTTTAGCTTTTTTTTTGTTACTTACATATATTACCATTTACTTCACAAAAAATGTTGCCGGATATACAAAGTGGAATAAAAATCTCTGAAAATGTAATCTAAATATTGTCTGTTTAACTGAACATGACTTGAAACACATGATTGTCATCTTAGAGCTTTTGTGATGCCAGAAGATGTTTCCATTGAGTCACAGCCATGTCTGGCTGATCGAAGGATATATTTTTTGATTGTAACATTTAAACATGCATTTTTAAGCTTCTTTTCAAATTATATGGATTGTAAATGCTATACTTTTAAGACAGTTAATCTGTGTTTCACTATGATAAAACAGCAGTAACCAGATCTTTTTTTTCCTACCAAGGTTTTGAAAATGTTTCTGATGCTTTTGACACCATAGTAAATATCTGTAGGTGTTCTAGTAATGCCATATTTGCTAAAACGATCAATTTTTATTGTAGTACTACGGTTTGGTCTCATTGCAAAGTTGTAAAAACATGGATTTTGTAGGGGTACGTGTTGGTCTGGTAAATGTAATGCATTTGTGTATTTAATTCTAATAAATTTGTTGTTATTGAACATTGGTTTTGATCCATTATTGCGTTGAAGGACATTTTGTTTAGCGTGATATTGAACAATTATGAACCGCGGACCGAGCGTGGACCACCAACAAACATTGGTGATAAACCAGCGGCTCAGCAGCGGACCACCAGTGGAAATATGGCGGCTGCCGCTGGTGGACCGCTGGAAAAACGATGAGCAGAAAGCTGGTGTGCCACCGTTGGACCGCCAACTTTGCCACTGGTGGTCCGCCACTGGTCCGCTGGCCTTATGTTAGCTGGGGTCTTGTGACATTATTAAGAACCTTGAGATAAAGACAAACTAATATATAACATAGTAAAGAAAAGTTAAGATATGGAAGAATAAGAAGCAAAATGAATTGCAAATGTATGTACACAGATATCAAAAACAGGTTGCTTTTAGGAAAGATCCTAATATCAATGTATCACTCTGCTTAAGCTACTTGTGTTATGATGCAGTGCATCGTTAAAGTATTACTTCTCAACAAAAGCAGCATGTTGTCAATATTCTTGGAATACATTAACTGTGTTCTTTAATTTTATGTGAATTTTCCTTCAAATGTTTAGAATGCTAATCAGTATTCATGTCTTAAACTTAACAATAATCTATTTTCTTTAAAAACAAGGTGGGTGTGGGCTGACTGGTGCCACATCATTTATGTTAGTGAGGAAAGAAAGAGCAAACCTGACATGGTTTGTCAAAACAAAACTTTTAAAAGTAATTCAAAGTAAAACAAGGCTATTTTGAATACATTTGAAGCACACTGGATTTGCTTGTTACAGGAACTATGTCCAGTTTGTGGAAGGTCTTTTCCTGAAGACATGATTGAATTTCATGCTAGTATCTGTGTGGATAGGTATGTTTAACATCAGTTTACACATACATTTTTTACCTTTTTCTACATGTAAAATGTAGAGAAAAAGTTGAGCTGTATAAACACTGTACTTTCTCTTTATTTCAAGCTGCTCTGGAGAAATGGAGATGTTTTCAGAGTGGCGAGATAATACTTTGTCTGGAACATACCACAGCAGAGAAGGTGAAGAAAATGCTACATCTGGATTATCTATTACAAGAGCAGAGGATGCTGTAGCTGGACCATCCAATAGGATATAAAGTTCTGAGGATGCTGTAGCTGGACCTATCCAATAGGATAGAAAGTTCTGAGGATGTTGTAGCTGGACCATCCAATAGGATAGAACGTTCTGAGGATGCTGTAGCTGGACCATCCAATAGGATAGAAGGTTCTGAGGATGCTGTAGCTGGACCATCCAATAAAAGAGAAGGTGGCAAAATTTTATTAATGTTAAATAAGATTATGTATATTCAAACATTCATTCAAAAGAAGAGCAAAATAAAAGTGCATGTTTTATACTTTATACTTACCTTAGATTGGAAGAAAATTACGGATCTGAAAGAGGCTGCAGATGTCTTCAAGAAACAATTATTAAGTGCTGAAGAACTAGAACAGCCCCTGCGATTCATTTTGGATCTCAGGGAGGACATGGAGAAGCAGGATAGGGAGATCATTTTGTTTTATAGTGACCAAATGTAAATTGGAATGGTAATTTCCCTGTATCCTCAGAGGTAGGCCCAAAAAGTTTTTCCATATTTTTTTATCATTATAATGTACTGGAAGCATACTTTTAAATATAAAGATATACAAACAGATATAGTGCTTAGTAGTGTCTGTCATATTTAATCTCTGTAATCATCTCTCATTTGTACATTTGTGTGCGGTGTGCACAAACAAGTGTGCGGTAGTATGAGGTACTGACTCTACATAGAAGCACGCGTTAGTGTCGAGTAATGTGCGCTTTATGGTATCTACGTTCTATAAATAGACGTATAGTAGCGTAGCGCACTTCGGCTCCATTTGTTTGAGTTTGCCCGTGTTTCCTGAAAAAAGCATAAATACATATTTTAAATACATACATGCTCTTACAAAATAACTAAACTTGAATTTGCAATTTATAAGTATTCACTTATTTCATATAAAATTAACACAGCAAAACATTCATATTGATCTCTTATCTTTTTGTGTGCAAGTTAATGCACAAACTCATTAGAATCCAACATTTACCCCATCTTACCAAAATTGATCCTAAAGCCATTTGCCAGTTTTAGGACTGCAGTACTAAGAATGTGACAGCTCACCCCCTCACCTGTGGCGGCATCACCTGTTAAACATGATAGTAATGGGTTAGACCACCTAAAATTACTTTAAATAAATGCAGAATTAATTTCTGCATCCTATATTTAAAGTCATTCTTAATTGCCTTGAAATGTGTATTGACAAGCCTTTTATTTATGACTAGAACAAGAAAAATATAATAAAAACCTGAAGTGCAGAATGATGCCTTTAAACTGTAGATATTTGTTGGCAGAAGTTTGAGGCTTTCTGATTAAGACTAATATGTCCATTAGGGGTGTAACGATACAATTAGTTTTTAATCAAATGTAAAGGAAGAAAAACAATTGTGACGTAGGCTAAGGCAAAATGACAAGTCACGTGAGGTGAGCAGGAGCACATACAGTGAGGAGAGCATCTGTGGCACTGCCTGCCACTATACAACAATAAAAAATTGCATTTCGTCGTTTAAATACATTAATGAGCAAAATCTCATCAAGAATTAATATTTTAATGATGATGTAGATTAAATAACTTGAATTTGTTTTATCCGCATAGCGTTGCTCTCTTTCTAGTGCACATAGTGCGAGTTATAGATAAGAAGACACTGCGCTTTGAAGGATTTGATGAAAAACGATCGAGGGTTCACTCACTCAGTGTAGGAGAGAGTGATTGACAACGTGATGCGATTGTTTATACTGCAATATAAGCACATAACATTATGTCTAAATTTAGTTTAATTTGTTTCTCTGAATGTAATGATGAGAGTAGATGAGGATTACCTCAGCACAGTCCTTGACAGCGCGATGCGATCAGTCTGCAATTTAACATAGACTCGTATTAAAAATGTAAACACATTTAAACACATAAGACATCATTGCCTTGAAATGTGTATTGACAAGCCATTAGAGAAACAATGCGAATTGTTTCTTTTTCATGTCAAGCAATGCGCATGTTGGCGCGTTTTCAGCGTTTTGGTCACATTTTCAGTCAATTTGCGAAGAGAATGCTCTTAACTTTTTCATTGAACATACCAGGCTTCACATAAATTAATATTGTGCACAATTTTTGGATAGTGTGAAACTGGGTGAATTTCTAGAAGAACTAGACATGCTGCTCTCGTCTTTCCCTGAGGACGACTCGCCGCTTCTTGTCTTTGGGGATTTCAACATCCACCTAGAGAAGCCTTATGCCTCAAACTTCCACTCACTGCTTACCTCCTTCAATCTCCAACTAGTCCCCACCACAGGTACCCATAAGTCAGGTAACCAACTTGATCTTATCTACACACGCAGCTGTGATACAGAGAACACCTTGATTACACCTCTGCACGTCTCTGATCACTTTTTCATCACTTTTAATTTAATACTGCATTCCCTCAACTCACCAACTCCTCTGCCAGTCTCATTTAGGCAGAATCTGCGCTCCCTTTCTCCTGCCCATCTTTCATCTGTCATAGAAACCTCCCTTCCATCCTTCACACACTTTGCATCACTAGATGTTAATTCTGCCACAGACACACTTCTCACAACACTAACCTCGTGTCTAGACACTATCTGTCCTCTTTCCTCCAGGCCAGCACGTGCTACTCCTTCCAGTCCCTGGTTGTCCGATACCCTCCGGGAACACCGGGCTAAACTCAGAGCGACTGAAAGGAAATGGCGCAAAACAAAAGACATCGCTGACCTCTGTAAGTATCAAGCTTCACTCTCTATCTTCTCTGCAGACATTCACACTGCTAAATCTGCATTCTTCCATGAAAAAATTAGCAGTGCCTCAGACTCCCACAAGCTTTTCAAAACATTTAAAACTCTCCTCTGTCCCCCTCCACCACCTCCGTCTAACTCCCTAACGGCTAATGACTTTGCCAGCTACTTCACAGACAAAACTAGGTCTATCAGCAGACAATTTTCAGCTCCACCCACCCATGATCTCACATCGCACATACACACAGCAGACCATCTTCTCTCCTCTTTCTCTCCTCTTAAAGAGGATGATGTCTCTAAACTTCTGCTCTCTACTCACCCAACCACCTGCCCGTTAGACCCCATCCCCTCACATCTACTACAAGCCATCTCACCCACACTCCTACCATCACTCACTCATATCATTAACACATCTCTTAATACAGGAATTTTCCCCACTGCATTCAAGCAGGCCCGGGTAACCCCGCTGCTTAAGAAACCCACACATGACACTTCCCTACTGGAGATTATAGACCCATTTCTCTCCTTCCGTTCATAGCAAAAGCACTTGAACGGGTTGTTTTCAATCAGGTGTCTACCTTCCTCACCCAAAACAACAGGCTGGACACCAACCAGTCAGGCTTTAAGAGCAGTCACTCAACTGAAACTGCCCTACTAACAGTTACAGAAGCCCTAAGGAGGGCAAAAGCTGAGTCCAAATCATCTATTCTCATTCTCTTAGACCTTTCTGCAGCCTTCGACACGGTTAACCATCACATTCTTCTGTCTACCCTCTCTTCACTGGGCATCACTGGAACTTCACTCTCCTGGTTTAAATCCTACCTCGCAGATAGGTCCTTCAAGGTAGCTTGGGGAGGTGAAGTGTCCAAATCACACCAACTAGTCACCGGGGTCCCACAAGGATCGGTTCTTGGGCCTCTGCTCTTCTCCATATACACCACATCACTGGGTTCCATCATACAAGCCTATGGATTCTCCTACCATTGTTATGCTGATGACACTCAACTTCACCTCTCATTTCATCCAGACGATTCCACGCTAGCCACACGAGTCTCCGACTGCCTGGCTGACATCTCTTCTTGGATGAAAGATCATCACCTACAACTCAACCTGGCCAAGACTGAGCTTCTCGTCCTTCCTGCCACCCCGTCAGAACAGCACCAGCTTACCATCCAACTTGGTCCATCTAAGATAACCCCATCGACTTCAGTCAGGAATCTTGGGGTAATCATGGATGATCAGCTGACTTTTAAGGATCACGTTACTAAAACAACTCGATCATGCAGGTTTGCATTGTACAACATTAGAAAGATCAGACCGTTCTTAACAGAACATGCAACACAGCTTCTCGTCCAGGCACTTGTCATTTCTAGACTGGATTATTGTAATGCTCTTCTGGCCGGTCTCCCAGCCTGTGCCTTCAAACCTCTGCAAATGATCCAGAATGCTGCTGCACACCTGGTCTTCAATGAGCCCAAGAGAGCACATGTCACACCTCTGCTCATCTCTCTGCACTGGCTCCCCATAGCGGCACGCATTAAGTTCAAGGCACTGGTGCTTGCTTACAGAACAGCAACTAACACAGCACCCATCTACCTCAACTCTCTCTTACAGACCTACATCCCCTCCAGAAGTCTGCAGTCTGAAAACGAGCGGCTCCTCATTGTTCCTTCACAGAGAGGCATGAGATCCATCTCAAAGACATTTTCTTTCTCCGTTCCCGGCTGGTGGAATGATCTTCCTGTTTCCATCAGGACTGCTGGATCAATTTCACAATTCAAAAAACAGCTGAAGACCCACCTCTTCCGTGAGCACTTAACTGTCTCATAATAAAAAAAATTAAAAAAAATTCTACCTCTATTTTTCCTTTTCTAATGTTCTCTATATACTTGCTTATACTATCTTGACGTTGTATTTGAAACCTTGTATTACTAGCACCTCTCGTGAATATTGCTTACTTAGACGAATCGCTTGCTGTTTTCCTCAATTGTAAGTCGCTTTGGATAAAAGCGTCTGCCAAATGAATAAATGTAAATGTAAATGTATATATACAAGGGTGAGTAGACAAACAGGAAATGAGGCACAGCTGAAACCAATGGACAATCACAAGACACAATGCATGAAGGGAAATTGAGTTCCACAAAACAAGGCAGAAACAAAAAACAATATGGCGCCCTCGGATGGAGACCAGATACGCCAGCACTAGGGTGTGACAGAGCCTTCCCCTCAAAATTACAGTCCCAGAGGGCGGTGGAGCAGAGGCGGACCTTGGCCGTGGAGCAGAGGCGGGCCTGGACCGTGGAAAAAAAGGCGGGCCTAGGCCGTGGAGAAGAAGCGGGCCTGGGCTTGACTCATGAAGCGACTCCTGACTTGACTCTTGAAAGTGACTCTTGACTTGGCTCATGAAGCGACTCCTGACTTGGCTCATGAAGCGATTTTTGACTTCTCTCATGAATCGGCTTTTGACTTGGCTCATGAAGCGACTCTTGACTTGGCTCATGACGTGACTCTAGGCTTGACTCACAGTGCACAGCCCAAACACACAGCAAGGCAACAGCCACAACCGGCAGAGCTGACTCCAAGGGTGGGACCACCGGAAGACCAGTCAACCGCACAGATGCCAGTGGAGTGTCTGCCAAACCAGAGACCAGACACCTGTACCTGGAACCGGCAATCTTGCGAGCAGCGGACTCTGGACTGGCGGCCATCTTGCGAGCAGCGGACTCTGGACTGGCAGCCCTGATGATTGGACTGGCCACCATCAGCTTACTGCCCCCACAAAAATGTTATTGGGGAAGCTTCCTCCTCCACCTCGCCCACAGTGAAGGCGGACCCAGAAGACGACAGCGCATAATCCATGAATTAAGCAAGCGACCCTCGAGGACCATGGCGGGAGATAATGCTTTGGTAATGATCATTGAGACTATCGACGATAAGCTCAATTAAAACACAGTCCGGGTATGATGAAAAATATGCAATGTCCAGGAAAGTTTGCATATGGTCCTCAAGGGACCGCTTACCCTGTCACATGCCCACTAGGAAAAGTTCTGGATCCATCTGTGGTCATTCCTTCTGTCACGATGTAGGTGCAGGGAAAACAGAGGTAGGATCCAAATGCAGCAATAAATCCTTTATTAGGTCCAATGAGTACACATAAAATCCACAGGGGAACGAAGAACACCAAGGCTGCGAAACATCTGTCATTAAACATCGAACGACAACCGACAACTGAACACATGGACTATATATACACAGGTGAGGAGACAAACAGGAAATGAGGCACAGCTAAAACGAATGGACAATCACAAGACACAATGCATGAATTGAAATTAAGTTCTACAAAACAAGGCAGAAACACAAGACAATATGGCGCCCTCGGGTGGAGACTCGGGACAATGGAGGAAGAAATGATCTGAGATCAACTTGTTGTAAAAACAAAATCAGCCCGTGGATTGGCTACTACTTGAAACGGACCTGACGGTAAAGAAGGCTGTCACAATCAGCAGTCAATTAGAAACTGCAGTGGCTGAGGCAAAAGTCATGAGCAAACCAACAAATGGCACAGTACAAGCTAAATACCAAGCTCGATCTTAGCACAGTGAACCCAGCCGCGATACATGGAAGAATGCACAGACTTTACAAGGAGTGGCGGCACTGCGCACACCCACAACCCAGAGGAGAACATGCAGGTGTGGTTCCAAACAGCATACTGCTAACTTCCAAAGATGCCCTGCTTAAGAATCTGCAAAAAGAAAGGACATTTCGCTAAAGTGTGCAAGGGACACATTTGTGAGATTTCAATTCCTTATGTGACTGCTTACACCAGAAAGCCCTCCTTGCAATTCAAGTAAGATAATGTGTACTATTCAAATCAGCGAATGTGAAACAACACAGAACGAAAATATAATGCTGGATACGGGCTCAGTGGTATCAATTATTCCTAAGTCACTGTGCACTCAGTATTACCCTACTGCTACACTTATGGAACCGAAGCTGAATTTAGTGAGTTATGGTGGATATGCTATACCAGTAATGGGCTGCCTGGAAGCTGAGGTCATGTACAATGATCGCCGTGCTAAAGCAAAACTGTTTGTTGTTAACACAGGCACTGCTGTGTCATGATCCTGCCCTGTTTATCTCGAGTTCTGTGGGCAGGATCATGACAGTGCCATGTCTTTGTGTTTATGTTATGTGTGGAAGCGCGTGGCCAGGCGGTTACAGTCACGATTCTGTCCTCCTTGTTAAAACTCTAAATTCATAGTTTTGTGTTTACGTTCTGTGTGGAGACACACAACTCTGGCTCATTTGCCTATTGCTGTGTGTTCTCCGGTCACCTATCTTGGCCCCGCCCCTGTTACCCGTCTACTCTTCCAGTTAATGTTATCATGGTTTGGATCTGCCCTGTGTGATTATCCCTCGTTTGTGTTTCCTATTAATGCCCTTGTGTTTGCTGTCCCGTGCTGCTTCGTTTTGTATTTGTAAGCCGTTTGTGATCCTCCTGTTCTCGCCATGTTCATTGCCGAGTTCTCTGTGTAAATGAAAGTTTTGGTTTATGTCCCCCCGTGGGAGATTTTTTATGTTTCTAGTTTTGTAGTGTTTTGAGTTTGTTTTGAGTCTTTGCTTGCCCCATTGCGGGTCTTTTGTTTTGTGTCCATTTAATATTGAAGTCTTTTCTGTTCAAACCGCTGTCTGCACCTGGGTCCTCTGTGAAAATCATGACACCGTGGGACAAGACTTGTTTGCAGCCTTAACACTGCAGCTGTTAGATGGCCGTGTTATTACATCGCCGTGCTCCGCTATAAATTCTGCTGACACTAATGCGAAATCTGAGAAACTGTGCTGTGCACAAAGATTCACACACACAAAGTTTGTGAGGACGTGGAACCAGTACAGCAGAAACTGCACTGGCTTCCGTTTGCAATTATTAAATTTCTGTCTACAGTTTTCAGCCGTGAAGGTGACCCAAAGGAACTTATCTCAGATCACAGCTCTCAATTCATGTCTTGCGAGTTTGAGATGTTCCTGTGAAACCATGGCATTGTGCATTGAACGTCTTTCATGTACTATCCCGTGCCAATGGAGAGGTTAAACGGTTTAACCATACTCTGAGGCATACGTTGCTCACTGCTTCCCTGGAGGATTTCACAAGAGAATTCTTGCAAGTTTATCGCTCTACACCTCATTCGACTACTCAGTGTGCACCTGCTGAACTGTTACATGCAAGACAAATGCTTACCAAACTTCACATCTCAGGACTGCAGAAACCGAAACATCATCCGGCGAGAATGCAGAACATTGTGGATCGAGTGAAAGATGTGCAGAGCAAATCCAAAACATATACTACAAATGTGGAGCAACTGAAATGTCATTCCATCTAGGCTCTTTTGTTCGAGTGAAGTGCCCAGGTATCTTGCCTAAGCTGAGATCCGCATTTTCCAAACCATTGAAAGTCTTGAATCATACTGGACCTTACACTTACAAGCTATCTGATGGATTTACTTGGAATGCTTTGTACCTCGCACCTGTCTCTTGTGGGGCGACGGCGTGTGGAATACAAGACCTGGCTAACTTTGTAAAATGCAACCTGTGTCGGCCTGGTGAGAACAAGGAGAGCATCAGAGTGGATTTGGGACTATATAATGAACTAAAGTGTTCTTTGATTCCATGTGAAAAATGAAATGTTCATTGTGGGATGATTGTTGTTATACAGAACATAAGTGAAGTACATTTGTTAAAAGAGATATGGTGTTCCTAGCTGTCATGTGGGTGGCACTAGTGGGATACTGTGACTACTGGGTGGAGAGAAGAGCAGTGTTACACAGTAAAGAGTGTTTTTGTGTCTGGCTTGTGTTTGTTACAACTACATAAAAATGCATAAGGAACAACAGGGTAGTAAAACTGCATGGGCTGTAGATCTGCCTGCTCCAAATCTGCAGCCTCCCACTTCTTGGCCAGTGGGGAATAGGAAAAGGGGGCAAATGTGCTTGGGAACGGTTCTTGGCAATCGTCCATAGTGTGAGCACACTGTAAGGGAGTCACGGAACTTTAGATACTGTTGTTGATGTTGCTCTGCCGTTCCAGAAAATTCCCTAGTTTACAGCTGCTAGCTGTAAACATTGAAAAGTTTTGCAGTTTTGTGTGTTTTCCAGTTGTTTTTATGTTTTCATCAGCCAGCATTTCTAACTGGGCTTTGTTTCCTCTGCTGACCAAAGTAAGCCTTTTTCACTCATCTTGGAAATAACGTCTGTGGGAATGAATACTGTACAGCTGTGGCCAAAATATCACCGGTTGATAGATTTTCTCCTTAAAGGCCTCCTAATCTCCCCATAATGTGTCTGTAAAGTTTCAGCTCAAAATATACCACAGATCTTTTATTATACTGTGCCCTATCATGGTTCTGCCCTTCTCGTCTTGTAAATTGCTAGAGCCTTGTGGCTCCGTGTTTATGTTTTGTGTGGAGACGCGTGGCTAGGGCGGGGTTCGCCTACATCACGCGGTCTTGCATCATGACCACGCCCCCCGGATACTTCCGCAATCCTGTCCTCCTTGTTTATGTCTTGTATTCATGATCTAGTGCAGTGGTTCTCAACCTTGTTCCTGGGGACCCACAGTTCTGCACATTTTGCATCTTTCCCTTATCTAACACACCTGATTCAAATTATCCGCTCATTAAGGTAGAAATCCATGAACTGAAGCAAACGTGCCAGTTAAGGAGACATACAAAATGTGCAGAGCAGTGGGTCCCCAGGAACAAGGTTGAGAACCACTGATCTAGTGGGCAGGATTGCATCAGTATCTTGTCTTTGTATTCATGTTCTGTGTGGAGACACACGGCTCTGGCACTTCCGCCTTTTGCAGTGTGTTTTCATGTCGTGCATCTTAGCCCCGCCCCGCCCCCTCGTTCTCTCATAATCATTCCATCAGTGTTCTCATGCCTCACAGCTGTCCCTGTGTCATTATCCATTGTTTGTTCCCCTATTTAAAGCCCTCGTGTTTAGTGTCTTGTGCTGAGTTTGTCTTGTCTTGTTCCTGTTTTCACAGCTCCCTGATCCCATGGTTAGTGTTTCTAGTTTTTCTAGTTTCTAGTAGGGCAGTCGTGGGCCAGTGGTTAGAGAGTTGGACTCATGATCAGAAGGTTGCTGGTTCGATTCTCAGGTCTGGTGGGTAATGACTGAGGTGCCCTTGAGCAAGGCACCTAACCCCCACTTGCTTACTATACAAAATGTACAAATGTATAGTACAATGTAATGTAAGTCGCTTTGGATAAAAGCGTCTGCCAAATGTAAATGTAGTTTTTGCACCCTCATGGGATGTTTATGTTTTACAGTTCTTTCAGTGTGTTTTTGGTTCTAGTTCTGTTTTTCCCCATTGCAGGTTTTTGTTTCGTCTTTATAATAAAAGTATTTTTTGTTGGAACCGTTGTCCTGCGTCTAGGTCCTCTGTCCACCAATACAGTGCCCTAAATGTCAATTTATGCCTGTGCAGAAAATCATGCTGTTTTGGTGTGTCTTTTTAAATGCAAATGAGCTTCTGGTCTCCGCCGCTTAACAGCAGAAAGTGCCAGACTGAGAGCCTGTGCTTCAGTAACAACAAAACTGAAGATAATGGTAACATAAAGCGAATGAGAAACACTGCCAATTGCTCTATGAGTTATGCAAAAAAGCTATATGTTTTACAACAAGCACATTGTTGTTATAAGTGACAGGACAAATGCGTCATATCTATAAAAAAAAACATGAGAAAAACAAAAGAAAACATGCTCTCTATGAGTAATGCACATTTATAATGTGCACAAAGTTTTTATAATCGACAGTACACACTCAAAAAAATAATTCATTGGTTTAACTCAATTTAATTGAGGGCAGGATTTCCATCCAAAAAATAGCTTCTATTCATATAAAAAAATACTTTAAATTTGTTTGGTCAAGACAAGTTTGGTCAAGCAACGTTTTTTCTCGGTTTCTTTCGCTTGTTATCAGAAATAATCTACAGGCATTCTATTGTTTGTGGATGTGTACCGGAAGTTAAGTTGGTCAAAATAGCACGCATGCGCAGTAACGTTTGTTTATGTTGTCACTTTGAAACTGTCTATATTAAGATTGGGAACAAGTAAAAATATGCTTTTGTTTACAATTAAATGTCTCCTCCACATGCAGGATATCCCAGTTTAAACATAAATATATGTGTAGCTTCTACTCATAAAAAATATACTTTTGTTTACAATTAAATGTCTCCTCCACATGCAGAATATCCCAGTTTAAACAAAAAATATGTGTAGCTTCTACTCATAAAAAATATACTTTAAATTTTGTTAAATAGACTTTACATGAAAATCATAGATTCACATAATACAATATAATTGAGTTGGCTCAACTCAATTTTATAAAATAGGTTTAAAATGAAATTTACTCATATGTTTAGTGTGATTTCTTTTACATTTCTAACTTAAAATGAAATATTGCAAAAGGGACAAGTCTGTTTTATATCAATCTTGATATTTTATTACAACTTAAAAAACAGATATTGAACACAGTTCGAAACCAGTATACAGGTACAGTATAAACTGCACAATTATTAATTAAAACAGCTTGTGAAAGTACACATTTTAATCTTTTTTAAGCACATATCTGGACATTTGCATGTGGAAAATTCATAAAACAGATTTAAAGTAACAATTAAATTGTACAAGATACTGGTAAACTACACAATTATTTAAAACAGATAGCTTGTGGCAGCCCAATAACTAGAACCTCAGATTAAAATTACAGTTCTAGAAATATCAGTATTGTATTACTTCATTGTCTATAAACGTGTGTGTGTGTGTGTGTGTGTGTGTGTGTGTGTGTGTGTGTCCATGAGCCTGCCTAAAATGCTGCAGTAACAAATATCCGCTGGCCAATTTCAATGAGCACACTTTGCACTGCCACTTTTACAATCCTAAAAGGAGAGAAAAAAATTATTATTTAGATAATATATTTAAATTACATTTAAATTTTTTTAAAAGAAAAATAAAGAGTATCTGTGCCAATATAACTTACTATCACTAGGAGGTTGCTGCTCATGTGGTGATTTTGATTATTCTGTAAAAGAGAATGTGTATAGACGGTTTCATCGGACGCTCGCGCGCCTGTCCCCCATTTAACTTCCGATTTGTGTTTGGCTAGTGTCTAATAATATAACTATTTATATTTGATTTCATTTATGTTAATAATAATTTATATTCTTATTTTATTGATTAATAATAGTATTAAACAAACGATTTGTTGAATTTTGTTGTATGTTTGTTTTATTAAATAAACAATTTCTTGAATGGACCCTGTAGTTTGGTCACATTTAAAGAAACCGTATACGACATTGATATCTAGCGGTTGAGATTGGTATCGCAGTCTAAATTCAAAATATTGGAGAGACAAGTTTGGTCAAGCAACGTTTTTTCTCGGTTTCTTTCGCTTGTTATCAGAAATAATCTACAGGCATTCTATTGTTTGTGGATGTGTACCGGAAGTTAAATTGGTCAAAATAGCACGCATGCGCAGTAACGTTTGTTTATGTTGTCACTTTGAAACCGTCTATATTAAGATTGGGAACAAGTAAAAATATGCTTTTGTTTACAATTAAATGTCTCCTCCACATGCAGGATATCCCAGTTTAAACATATTTTATTTTTTAATTAAACAGTAGGTGGACTTGAATCAATAAATCCACTTTATATCACATTGGCAAATGCGTTATTGGTCTCCTGTAACGATGCCCCCGTTCGTATTTATTAGATTAAATTGAGTTAATCTTATTTAAATAAATCTCATAGATGACACTATTGATAATTTTTAGTCTAAATAAATATAAATGCGTACTGCTCTTAATGAAATATTTTTAAATAAAGTGAACCTATTTTAATTGGACAAACGTGTCAAATCTATAATTATTGAATGCATGATCTATATGAGTGAATACACAAACGTGTTATGTTTTTATAACATGCTCACGTTTTTTATAATCAACAGTACACAGGACAAACGCACCATATCTATACAAACTGAATGCATGATATATATGAGTGAATATATAGACGCGTTATGATTTATAGTGTGCACACAATTTTTTTATAATCGACAGTACACTAGACAAATGCTTCATATCTATAAACTTTTAAAACATGACCCATTATACATGCAGCCCGATGTAAAGTGACTTCACCTGATGACGTCTACACATTCCATTGAAAAATAAAAGTAATCCACAGCAGCTCATTGTAAGTAGTCCAGTGTGAAAACAATGGCGGACAGAGTACAACTTGATGAGGGCGGAGACAGCAGCAGTCCATCAGGGGCTTAATCTGGGGAGAATTTAGTGATTTGGGGGCCCTAGCCAATTCCATCTATGGGGCCTCAAAACAATGTGCAATTTTACTTTTGCAACCCTTATTTTCCTTCCTCCTCCTTTAAACCAAAATTAAATAATAAATTCCCAAAATGAAAAACATTCACAAGCAAATTTCTTTTTGGGATTATTGTATACAAACTGTGCCAGCTCCAGTTTTTGTGGTTTACGACATTTCATGCATTTTAAAGAGGCAAATGTCATGCATGGGGGGTGGGTGGGTGTATTTGTCAAAATGTAAATGTGCCCTTCTGGTCATACAAAGTTATATTAATTTTAAAAGTGATAATTACACTAGATGACAATACCTTTCTATCATTGCAACGAAAAAAATAAATGATTACAAAATATTTTTTATGATCAAATTTGCGGCGGGGGTGGAGCAGTATGAGTAGGTGCAATTTTTCCGCGTCTCTTCGCTCAGTTTAAAATCAGCAGCAGGTATTTACTGTACTGATGTTGCTAATGCGGCAGCATGCAGGTTATGGTTAATCAGTTCCAGGTAATTTAACTTCCCAGTGTGCTTTAAGTATACGATACTAGCAGGATCGGAAATTAATTAATATATGGCGGAACGGTAACGGGACAGGGTCACACCGGAACCCAACTCATCCCTTACAAAAGGTCCGACTACACCACCTGGAAGGGTTACACCCAGGAAATAGAAATAACAACCCCACGACTTATAAGGTCACACAGAATCGTTACTCTTATATATAAAGGTAGGCAGGAAACATGGGTATCGTATAAAAGTTACAAGATTTATTCAAACTGCTATAGATTAAACAACAGGGAAAGAGGCTACTGTTAAAATGGCTTGAATCGAGGAAGCCACTCTCGATAGCTCTCTTTAATAAAGAAAAACAACAGAAAATACACAACACAGATTATAAAAGGAAAACAAAAATGAGCATATCACCACTCATACTATAAATCAAAAAAACAATTCTTACCACATAAAGAAAATATCCTCACAATCAATAAACCAACAAAGAAAACATCAACAGAAAATACATTACACAAAACCCATAACATACTAAGAATAAACCACACACCAACACCCACATGAAGATCGTCCGCACTGGGTGTACAAAAGCACACTTCCGCACACCACACCGTGAACTCAGCTCACACAATCACACACTGTATCAGTGTCACATGGCAAACATTGAAGTAGCACCACCACCATCACCACTAGAGATCCTTCACCCGTGGGACCCCAGCTCCTGAAAGATAATCGAAAAACAAAATAAATCTGATGACCAACTGAAAAACCAGCAAACCAAAACGAGAATTAAAAATAAAGATACAAAATCTAATACTTGACCATAAATGAGAATAAACAAAATCAAAAAGAGACAGTTTTACAAATGAGGCAAGAAAGAAAAAGACTAACAAATAACCATAAAGGAACACCTGATAAATAAGTCACAGCTTCATCCTGGATCCACAAGGGATAGAACTCGGGGTGACTCAAATAAACAAACAAATACTTAACAGAAAAACAACAACCAATAAAGGCAGTGAAAGAAACATTCAAGCTATAAGGGAAACCTTTGCACGTATAATGAGAGTATAGTCTCTCCACCAGCTCCTAGAACTGGACGTCTTCTTCCCAAAGGAGACTGATAGCATAACTCCAACTCGAAAGAGAACCCCAGACAGCAACAGTAACCAGAGCAATAATTGTAACCGGAGCCGTAGCAGGAAAGGTAGCTGTAATGGCGAAAGCGCCGTAATAATGACCGTAACCAGAGCCGTAGCAGGAATAGTAGCTGTAATAGCGAAAGTGCCATAGCAATAGCGGTAGCTGTAGCGGCGACAGTGCCGTAGCAACAGCGGTAGCTGCAGCCGAAGCAGTAACCGTAATTTTAGTGGCAAGAGTGCAACACTACGATAACCATAAGCGCCCGGAACGATAAGGGAGAATCCAAACAAGGGTAATTTAACCGTACGACCAGTTCCCAGGCCAGGATACGCGGTCTTCAAATAACCCGCTACTAAACTTGAATGGAGAGTAGTCATTAAATCCACTAGAACAACCAAAGGGGACATACACCAAAACAAGGCAGGCTGACACCACCATCAACAAACATCCAAGGGGGAGGGTCCGGACGTGTCATTGGCTGCTACCAACCAGAGCCATAGAGAGAGAAAGGGCTCTGCTACCAACCAGATGCAGGTGTCATTTTTAAGTGATATATTATTTTCACTTAAAAAATTGCAGTACGATGTCTTTTGCCTATATCAGTTTCAAAGATGGAAGAAGGAAGGGATGAGGAAACAGAAAAAAGGGAAAGTGACAGTGAAGAAACAGAGGATATGGCTTGTGAGGATAGACAGACACAGCTAACTATACCCAGTCAGCAAGCCAGTGAGCCACACGCCAGTCAGCAAGCCAGTGAGCTAGCAGCCAGCCAACTGGATCTTTTAAAAAGTTTAAAGACGCAAGAAAAAATTATAAAAAAAACAAAAGCAGCACTAAGGAAAGAAGGAAGGAAATTGCAACTCTTAAAAAGACGATAAAAATAAGAGAGAGAAAATTACAGACCAAATTAAAACATTAAGCAGACAAACCACAAAAGGGAGCAATGACACAATTAAGAAGGCATTAACAATTCGCTTTGCAGCTGGTCCAACAGGTTACAAAACCTTGCAAAAATCGCAGATGCCCCTTCCAGGAATCAGAACCCTACAAAGAAGGATACAATGTATAAAATTTGAGCCTGGTGTGTTGACAGAAGTTTTTGATTTCCTAAAACTGAAAGCAGATGGATTGACAGACCTTGAAAGGGACTGTGCGTTGTCCTTGGATGAAATGGCAATTACTCCAAGTGTGGAATTACCGATCCCCACAGGCAAATTGTATGGTGATGTCACTTTACCAGGTCACACCGGAGTAGCAACACATGCTTGTGTGTTTATGTTGGCTGGAATAACAACACGGTGGAAACAAGTAGTGGCATATCATTACAGTGGCAATTCTTCCAATGGAGCACAGTACAAGCCAATAATTATTGAAATTATACAGAGGGCAGCATCTACAGGCCTACATGTGATTGATATCACCACCGACATGAGTAGCCCTAACCAGGCCATGTGGAAATCCTTCGGGGTTGACCACACCAAAACTTCAGTGCCACATCCGGTGACACCAGACAGGCATCTCTATTTCATGCCTGACGTTCCACATCTGGTGAAAAATCTAAAAAGTGCCCTTGTCCGTGGTCAGGTGTTCAAAATTCCAGAGGACGTTGTGAACAAAGAAAAGCTTTCCTCCAACGAGATTTCAGTGGTGCCTTTAAAGGACTTATTGACCTTTCAAGAAAACATGGCATTAAAAATAACTCCCCATCTAACAGCTGCAGCTATTGAGCCAAGTCACTTCGATAAAATGAAGGTTGGGCTTGCTCTAAATGTATTCAGTAAAGCAACAAGTGCTGGCATTAAATATATGGTACAGGAAGAAACACGCCCTCAGTCTTACTTGAGTACAGCATGGTTCTTGGAGCAAATTGATCATTGGTTTGATTTGATGTCATCTCGCCATCCAGTTGCAGCCCTGAGCAGGCTCAAAATGGATGAGTATAAAAAGGCCATCAACTTCCTTCAGGATATTATTCATCTTTTCCATGGTATGAAGATTGGTCCAAAGGGTGGTTGGAAGCCTGTTCAAACAGGAGTGATAATGGCAACAAAATCAATTTTGGCAATACAAGATGAGATGCTGACAAGAGGACACAAGTTTGTATTAACATCAAGGTTTACACAAGACTGCCTTGAAAATACATTTAGCTGTGTGAGGTATAAAAATCCTGTACCAACTCCAGTGGAATTCCATCATGCACTGAGGATCATCTCTGTGGGTCAGTTCCTCACCACCACCCGGTCTGGGAGCTACCAAGATGATGACAGTAGCTTTTTGGCAGAATTCCTTGAGACAGTGAAACAACATGTCACTTCAACAGTCAGAGTGGAACAGCTGATGGAAGTGAACAGCACAGAGCCTTACCTCACAAACACTGAAAAGAGCATTCTCTTTCATCTTGCAGGCTACGTTGTGCACAAAATCATCAGGTTTGCCAGCATCTGTGAAAATTGCAAAACTGCAATACAACAAAATGATGACAGCCCTGCTGGAGAAAACAGCATTTTAGTAAACCTAAGAGAGTTTAAGCCAGGTGCTCTTTGTCGTCCCTCCCAAGAAGCCTATGATTTTATTCAACGAACTGAGCAACTATTTAGGACAAAGCCTGGTTCCTCGCTCATGGAGCTCCCCAATGCAGTAGATGTCTTAGAGAAGGCAGCTCAGTCACTCTCCAACAGACTACTATCATGCTGTGGAGTACAAGAAAAAACAATCAGGAGATTCATATGGTTGAGAATTGAGGCAAAGAAAATACAAAAGGACAGAAAAAAGCAGAACTTAAAAGATGGCCATTTTGGAAGCAAGAGCCAATCCAAAAAGATAAAAAGGACAAAGCTTAGCCAAACCTCAACAACCAGCAACCAGCTATCATCTCCAAAGGTTCTATCCAACCCATTAGTCGTTGCAATACAAACACTTGGACTAACCATCTCTGCCCCTCCACCTACCAGCAGCCACACACCATCTCTGCTCTTTCACCTACCAGCAGCCACACACCATCTCTGCTCTTTCACCTACCAGCAGCCACACACCATTAATCCTCCACTCCTGACATGTGGCATCACTGCAGTAAGATTCCTTAAAATTCATATTTAGCTTTCTTATAATAAAATACTAATACACATATTTAAAAATGAGTTTAAGTAGTAATAAATATGTTAGCATTTATAATAAGAGTAGCACTATACCTTTTTTACCTGTGGGTTTTCTAACTTAGGTCCATCTACTTCCCTCTCCTTAGCCATCAATCCAAAAATCAGCTGGGTTCAAGTGTAAACAGAAAGTTACAACTCAATAGATAATAGACAGACACCATCAATGCTCCTCCACCTACCAGCAGCCACACACCATCACTGCTCCTCCACCTACCAGCATCACCTACAGGCATCACTAATCCTCCAGTCCAGTCCTGACATGTGGCATCACTAATTCCTTAAAATTGCCTTTTAAAATGCATTGCATATTAATATTTGGCTTAGTGTGATTATCATAATAAAATACTAAATACACATATCCAAAAACAAGTAGTAATAAACATGTTAGCATGAGCACATCTATAATAAAAGTGTACTAATCCTATTTTTTACCTGTGTTTTTTTCATCAACTTCTCTCTCTTCCCATCATCAATCCAAAAATCTGTTCAAGCATAAACACATACATTTTTCTTAAATACACTTTGTAAGTATAAATCAATAGGATACTTAACCCAACAGCGTTTCATTACTCTCATCTTTAATTACACGAAAGTGGATAAAACTTAATATAATTTAGTATATAATAGGTTGTTCGTGTTTTGTAATGTTGCCAACTTTGTCCAGTAGCCTTGCCTAATTTGTTATTTGATAACATCCCCTAAATCTAATAATTTAATAAGGAATAATCCACTAGAATACGTTGATGCACAAATTAATTTCTATTGAGTTGTGCAGTCGTGGCCCAGTGGTTAGAGAGTTGGACTCATGACCCGAAGGTTGCTGGTTCGATTCTCAGGGCTGGCGGGTAACGGCTGAGGTGCCCTTGAGCAAGACACCTAACCCCCACTTGCTTAATGTACAAATGTATAGTACAATGTAATGTAAGTCGCTTTGGATAAAAGCGTCTGCCAAATGCGTAAATGTAATGATAATATACTATTTTATTCTTTAAACGTCAAACCATCTTAAAAGTTGATCATAATCGGTCTGCTCCGCAGCATTTCTATTGCGATGCTAGCGCTTGGTGCTAACTTCCGGGAACTATTGAGCGTCTCCACAATCCGCCATTGCTGTAAAAAAAAAACGTTCCATTGGAGTGAATGAAGATGACGCGACTCTGGTACTAAAGGGCTCTACTACCAACCAGCTCTAAAATACCAGGCCCTTGTTGCTGATTGGTTATCTCAAATGTCAATCACCACTTCTTCACTTACTCATCATGTCACACAAGATAAAAGGGGAAGAAAAGCCCCATGCACAATAAAACGAATTATTACAACTGTCGCTACTGAAATGAAGTGTGAAAATGACCGAAAACGTTGATTACAGTAGGCTATTACATGTAGCCTAGATCTGCACGAGCTGGCGCATTTTTGCTGGGTTTAGGCAAGGCAAGGCAAGTTTATTTATATAGCACATTTCATACACAAGGTAATTCAAAGCGCTTTACATAAAATGCTTGATCGAGGCAAAATAGAACAACATTTTTAGGACATTTATAAAAAGCAAATTATTTAAAATCACAAATAAAAAGACTGAATTTAAAAGACAAATAAACAGAAATAAAATTGATTAAAAATATTTGCACATATAAAGAGAATAAAAACAAGAAAGAGAAATAAAAATGCAACACATTGTTTAGCATTACAACCAGCAGTGACAGACGGATCTGTTGAGATTAGGAACGTAATGGCCAATCAGAGGCGTCTAAATGAGTCACCGATGCAGTGCGCGAGTATCACCGTGTTCATCATAAACAATGGTTTAGTCCAGTGGTTCTCCTGGGGACCCACTGCTCTGCACATTTTGTATGTCTCCTTAACTGGCACGTTTGCTTCAGTTCATGGATTTCTACCTTAATGAGCGGATAATTTGAATCAGGTGTGTTAGATAAGGGAAACATGCAAAATGTGCAGAGCTGTGGGTCCCCAGGAACAAGGTTGAGAACCACTGGTTTAGTCAATTTCATTGATTGTAACGAGTTTTGCGTGAGTAATATAATGTCATTCACCGTTTTAACGATGGGGAACGTTCTTTATAGGCTACTACTGTATTTCTGTAAACAGTTTAATGCAAACCATTAGCTTTTTTTCTGTTAAGATACAAAATACCTTCCCGTGGTGTGTTTTTGGCATTATTCCAATACGATAAATCTGCCCCAATAGAAAAACCCCACCAAGAGAATCCATCACATACTGTACCAGTAGACACCATTATAGTTTCCATTAAAACCAGTACATTTTCTATTGTATTTTGGTCAGGATTCTATATTTTCTCCAGGTCTTTATTGGCAAGTTGGCAAATTAATTCCAGGGGGAAATATTGGACTTTAATGGAGAGTAATTTCTGACTGTTTTAAATGCTGTTAAGTTGTAGGCTATGTTTTGGGAAAATGCATCCAAGTTAAACGTCCAAGTCAATTCTTTGATTTCATGACAGTTCCACATATGTATATAATACAGCCATAAAATATTACCACAATTTAACACAAATTTAACATGATTCTTACTGTTTTGTTCAATAAAGTTAACAGTATATATTTTTTATTTATAGTAGCCTATTTTTCTCTCCCTATTTTGGTTTTATTTGATATATAAATAATTTCTGCACCCATTTAGACACTGTAAAAATACACTTGTTAATATATATGTTGCAGTAATAGTACTTTTGTTCAGTCTTTTTAAGTGCTTTTTTGAATCCATCAGCCCCTGCCCCAGCAGAGGTCTGTGCACGCCACTGCCGATCTGTTTGCACAGTGGAGCAGTCAAACAACCTTTTTTACCTTTGAACATACCCTCTCTTACCAAGTGCACAGTGCTCTTTGTTTGACAGATGATTTGGTCATTGTAACTGTGTTGTCTGTGTTTGTGGCGCATACTCACCAGCACATTATCATTGCTGAGGCTAGGAGAGGGCTGTGTCTGGCGGGAGACAGATGCTGACAGACAGCGGTGGATTTTGTGTGGGGGAAAAGTAGACTTTAGCAACATTCTTTTGTGGAATCATATTGTTTTCTTCTCCACTGGTAGCTGTGATTCATTATTATTTTATTTCCTTGCAACTTTAACTTCATTCTGCTGCTAATGTAACAAACTCGTGCTTTAGGCAGCTCTACTAACTCTGCGTTAACTTTAGCTAGTGTCGAACTCGCCTCGCGCATATGTGCTGGTAATGGAATGGTCCACTCTAAAATATAGGGGGGAGGCATTCGTACAGATGTAATAATAACGTTAAAATGTTACAAGAAATATCCTGACCATTTTGATGACTGCTTGGAGCTTTAAGTGGCTGCTGACGTGGCTTATTAGTTAAGTCCACCCCTGCCTTTTAGGGGCTCTTAGATGTTTGGCGCACAAGGCGATTGCCTACCTTTGCCTAATGGGTAAGTCCGCCCTTGGGCTTAATCAATGTGACGTCAGTTTGCTCAGAGAATGCAAACAGCTTGTTCAAGAGGGCTGTTGAGGTTTATTGGGATTTAAAAAAAAATAATGGGTGGATTTGTAACATTCTAGGGTGGTTCTGTACACACACTCCTGACACAAATTATGTTTAAACAACATTTAAAAGTGTTTTAATACAAAGTTTTGGGGATAGTGGGTTTTTAAAGTGAGATTTTGGCCGTAGATGTAACTTTTCTAACCTCAACCATGCTTGTGCAGCACTACTGTCCCATCAACCAAATTATACATCATCAATAGCATTTAACTTCACAATTCAGAACAACTGCATTTATATCAGCAACGAATGATACCGGTGATCACTTGAACCATACCCCAGACCACCCTCATTCGAACTTGGGTGCACACCAAAAGTGCTAATGTGAAAGCCCACTAAATTACAATTCTTCTCAATACACCACAACAGCAGACATGATGCAACTATTGTGCTTTATTAGATAAAGCCAAACAGAAGAAAATCATGCATCATTGTGTCAACTGACACAGGATTTCAACTGATTAAAAAAAGAGAGGGGGATTTAATCGTGAGGTAGACAGGGCCTGAGGGAGGGACATATAGCACTGTGGAATAGAAGAAAGAAAACATTGAAAACACCTCAGAAATCCCATTAGCCAAATGAAATCATCAGGGCTCTCAGTGTTTTAAAGATATTGTATATACATTTGGCTGTAAAATAGACTACGTTGTCAAACCTATTTAAAAATGGAAATAAATTTAAGTTGCAAGTTCTTAAGGGGCTGAGGATCATATGAAACCATGCAGAGTATTCTAAAATATTCTTAAAAATGTCTTGCTTATCACTGCATCCATTAATGAATTTCAGTAAAATCACAATTTTTTATAACAACTTAAATAATTTGAGGCATTATATTTTTAATGCAGCATGTATGATTGTGCGGATTGCCTTACTGTATTTATAGCAAATTAAATGATTTTTAATTCGGTATATTTGTCCCCTTATACAGTTACATTTATTAACCAGTTATAGACAAAGCATAATTAACAATAAACACATCTATTCATAATTTATATAATTAAAAATAAAAATGGTGTTAAAATTAGCATTTCTTTTACTATAGCATGTACTGATAATTCATTTCACAAATAAAGGCTATTAGTAAAACAAAACTAGCCTCTCTCAAACTCTTGTTAAAGACATGTTTCCAAAAATCCATAAATCTTAAATTACTGTCTCACAAATCACACCAAAACATTAATAACCTTTCAAAACAGGATATACAAATAGTACTGAGTGTTAGACCTCCATATTAACAGTAAAAACATGAACAAATCATGTTAAATCTTTAGAAAACACTGTTAACAGAGAAAAAATAAAAGAGAGCTAATGCAATGAAAAACTTAATATTCCAAAATGCATTTGGCTCTAATTGTGGCTTCACATTCATCTATTCAACCTATTTACAAGAGGGGGTTAACAATAATACTTGGTGTTAGTTTAGTAAAGTACCATAGAGCTGTGCCTTGGTAAGACTGTCCTTACGTGACAGTCCCAGTGTGCCAAATTTTTGGAATGGTTGTTGTGGAGGCGGTGGTGGGGTTGTACCCTGAGGGGACACACTGCGCCTCTCAGATTGATAATGCTGGAGGTCTGCAGTCATCTCCAGAGATCCATGGTCCAGCGACTCATTCGAGCTGTTGGGACTTACATCAACATACTCAGTTGCCTGGCCTCCAGCTGCTACTCCACCTTCTTTTGGGCTATAGAGACTGTGCTCGGACTCTTGGCTGTCCTCCTTGGAGCGGTACAGGTGAGACTGACTTTGCTGTTGATGTAGACCTGGAGTGCACTCAGGACTGGGGCTGGAGAAGGGGTCTAGAACCCCTGCATGATGGTATACATCAGTACCCTCTTGGAAGCTACTGTAAAGAGGACCAAGACGAATTTTAGCAGGCCTGACAGAGAAGTGCTGCTCAGAGAAGCTGTAGGGTGAGGCCCGCCCTGGACTTCGGTATGTGTGAGCACTCAGGTCCTCCACACTCAGTTGCCTCCATCGACCAATAAGCTCTTCTTCCTCCGGAGCAAAAGCACTTCCACGACGACTGTCACCATAGGTGATACTGGGAGAGGTTGAAGGTGGCAGGGGCTCATAGGGTTCACTGTAACAAGAGGACATGGTTCTGCTGTAGATGGGTGAGCTACCATTCTGATGATGGCTAGACTCAGGTGGTTGAAAAGTAGGAGCCTTAGTAAAGGCACTTGGACTCTCCCTCTCCCAGGAGGAGTCACTTTTGTGCTCATATTCAACACCATCCCTCCATTCCATGTAAAGTGCATGGTGGTGTGGAGAAGATGCTGCACTACTAGGAGGATTCTGACCCTTATCTTCTGACCCTCCTCCACTAAAGCTGGAGTAGGAGCTGGAGCCACCTCCCAGAGAGGTGGTAAACTTTTGGAAGTGGTCCTGCGAAAAAATAGGCTGCATCGACATGGAACCCTCTTCTGGATTGCTATCAGTGGAGTTCTGTGGTTCATAGAGCTTCCGCTGCCCATGGAGGTCCATGCTAGGTCTGCGCTCTCGCCTTCGTTCCTCAGGGCAATAAAGTGCTGTGTCACTGTTGTACAGGTCAGATTTGTATGTAGCTCGGAGACCGAGACGCTCAGTGCTACCTACAAGGCTTGTGCCAATAAGAAAGCCCTGACGTTCCTGGGGTTGTGGGCTAGGTGAGCGAGAGGCTTGGCTACTGCAAACCTCGTCTGGTTTCTCCAGGACCTTGGCAATGACAGAGGCAGGCACTGTGTCGGCATATGGGGAATGGCAAAGAGAGGAATCCTCCATGTGCAAGCTTACACGCTCTTGAAACTCTGCAGGCAACTAAGAAAAAGTGGGACACAGACAAATTGAGTGCAAAGAAGAAAAAGGCTAACTGACATTAAATGTATAAGACTCCTGCAAAAAATACCTGTATTTCCCCAAAACGCAAATTAGTGTATTTTTGAAAGCTTTCTGACTCCTCTATAGATGGCAACGCAACCAAATTTGAAAGCGCTGAAAGTGTGTAAATACATTGTAAAATAGTCCACGCGACTCTGGTGGTTCAGTATTAGTTAAAATAATGTAACGAGGATACTTTTTGTGTGCAAACAAACAAAAATAAGGTCTATACTCAAACATTTCCGGATTTGATTGTTAGTTTCCAGCGTGCGCTCCCGAGAGCGTCTTCCTCTGCTTTGTAAACACAGAGCTGCGCTTCCGGGCTCTACGTCAGAACGCGCATGCATCGAGCAATGCTGACATCAGATGCACTGTCATCGCCACACGCATGCGTTGTGTGGCTCTCGGCAGCGTAATATAGTGTATTTTTATGACACAGTACAGTCTGCATAGGGGCAGATCCCATGGGTGCTCAGGGTCCCATGGAATTTATATACTTTGCATGGATACTGTACATATCTATCGGCGTATAACATCAAAGTACCACGAGGAAGATTCAAAAGCCTATGAAGCAGTATTATCTTAAATCGCTCTTGTGTTACTAAAGTGGTTTGATCTCTCATTGATTAATGAACGTCTGTGCATCACAGCAACACTTTCTCTCTAATGGAATGGAGAATGTATTGTCTATGTCAACTTTGCGGTAAAGTTCTATAACAAATTACATTTAAAAACTTGCTCGCATTGCTCGAATCAAGCCCTCCAACCTCCCACAGGAATCAGCTGAAGAGCAGGTAAGCCCATTTGTTATGCCTACTGGCATCTTGTTATCCTGTTATTATGTTGATGGTGGACAGGTTGAACACTGTCATATGTTTGCGGTTGTTTGTCGATGCAGTTTCATTTAATTGACAGTCGATTAAAGTTCATGTCTGTGTATTTATTGGTATTAGTTTAGCAGACATGAAATAGTGTTGATGGTGGAGGACATTTCTCCACAGCTTTGCTATAACTTCATATGGAACTGTTAATCATTACTATAGTTTTTGCTGTAATAGGCTATGCATGTTTTACTATGGATTCTGTTTCAAGGTTTCCATACAAAAGTAGGCCTACATCTAAGGGGAAAAAGTGTGTGCATTGTGCTAGTAGAAAATATAAATGGGTCTGGAGGCACGGCGCTGGGGGCTGGGATGTTATGGGTTGTGGAGGTTTGAGCACCCACCAGCAGAAACATAAATTGGTGCCTATGACAGTCTGCATATTTATTGTTTAACTGTTCTCTGTAAAAACTCTTGATACATGCTAACTTACCTCAGATAACTGGGCTCTGTAGAGAGACTTATTGCACTGCAAGAGCTGGGCAGCTAGGTTACAGTCTTTCCTATATAAATCCTATTGAGAACAGTGGAATAAAAAGAACATTAGGTAACGGCAAATAATCATCCAAAGGAGTATCATTAAGTCTTAATCTGTTTAAGAAATCATATTGTTATGATTTATCTTACATTATCCTCTCTTAGTTTCTCAATGGTCATCTTAGCTTCCATTAGGTGATTGTTGAGGACAATGATTTCTCTGCTGAGAGCCCGTTTCTCATCATCATGGTGCTGTGACTGGTGTGAGAAGCACATTTATTAAAACAATATGCCTAACAATTTCTAGGCCCTAATAGACCACACTTTGTAAAATCAAAGTCCTAAACAAATAAAAATGAATACCATTTTTATACAGCAGAACAAACAGCCTTTAACACATATTTAACATACACTATATTGCCAAAAGTAATAAACAGGTTTGATGACTTTAGTAATTTCCATGAGTACAAATCTTAGTGCTTAAGCATATTATGCTATTCTATGGAATTGTGTGCATCTAATTTAATAGCAACAGTTTGGGAAGATACCTTTTCTATTCCAACATGACAATGCCCCTGTGTATGAGACAAGGTTCAGAAAGAAATAATTGATTCAGTCAGTGTGAAAGAATTTGACTGGTCGGCATAAAGCCAAGTCCTGAACCCAGCTGAACACCTTTTGCTGTCACTTTAAATGCAGACTTTGAGCAAAGAACTCATCACCAAACGCCAATGACTTGTGCACAGGAGTAGTCATTGTGGGATAGGAAAAGTGGCTTTTGAAACAGTTTTAAATTGCATTTCTACAAATGGCATTGTAAGGAATTTTGTTTCCATCTCTGTTGCAACAGTTTTGGAAGCACCTTTTTTCTGTTCCAAATTGGCTGTACCCCTGTGTACAAGCCATTGATGTGGAGTGATAAGTTATTTGCTCAAAGTCTGCATTTAAATTCCAATTTAAAGGTGTTCAGCTGGGTTCAGGACTTGTCTTTATGCAGACCAGTCAAGTTCTTCCACACTGACTGAATTAGTGATGGGTTGTTCTTGAACGATTCGTTCATTTTGATTCGATCTACAGCAACCAGCTATTCTCCTGTCGTAGACAGGCAACAGTACAATGCCACAAAGAAACCATTAAACTCGTTAAGACATAAGTTGTTTTTTACAACTTACATCCAGTCGCAGTAGCCGTTACATTTGTAACTGTTGCTTAAAGTCGAATTAACCTGCTGCTGAAGCGTATGAGGCTGATATGCGTGGCTTCATTAAGTGCTTCAGTCAGACAGACAACAACACAGCAACCTTGTATATGCAGGCTTATATCATGAAGCGAGATGAACAAACTCCGGGTTGCAGAGTAAGTTTTGAGTTGACAGAACCAGATAAACCCAACCTGGTTTAGATCAGGTTCAGCTGTAGCACAACGCTTGGTATAAACATTCTCTGTTAACTCAGGTTTGATACAGAGTTCGTAAGGCGCGTGCAACTGAATGTGTGACACGTGCGGGAAACAGCCAATCACAGAGAACACAGAAAGCATCATCAGTTGATTGACTTCTCGCACGTATCAGCACAATTCACTTTTTCTGTTGAATATGAATAAAAGAAGAACTCATAATTTAAAACACATTTACAAGGCAGGAATAAACACTGCTGCAGTTTGAAGTTTGACAAGACAACTATTGACTATATTGATGTAAGTGAATCAACTGAATTTAAATATTTTATATTTACAAAAAGGTATAATGAAAACACGTATACTTCATTACTTTAAAAAGCTTTATATACTGAAGCTTGTAATTGTACATACAGTATATAGTTATATTAATTTAAATGCTTGATTAATATTTATCAACTCGTAATAATTAAATGAGTTATATGAACTATAAATCAATTAATAAAATATAAATATAATAAACAATTAGCAGCAATTAGCAGCATTTCCCTCTAACATCTTAACACTTTAAGCTTTTTAATTAATTTGAAGCGAGATACAAGGGGGGTGGCTTCACTGCATCAGATATATGTCACTTTTCTCAGAGCTGATTGGTCCAGTTTAGTTCGCGATCTCTAACCCAGAATAAAACCTGCTCAAAACAGATTAGCCGTGTAGCATAAGCTACCATGGCAACGAAACCCACTCAAAACCAACCCACCTTCTTGAGCCCGAAAGCTCAGAGTATGCGTTCTGGTTCATGTTTACTAATGGTTTAATTGAACATTACTTAATGAATAGCAGATTGTCACAGACTGACTGTGACATGGGACTTTTAATTTGAAGGGACTTAGCATGGGTATGTGCACACAACAAACTTTGTCCACCATTACACATACATACAAACTAAATTTTACATTTACGCATTTGGCAGACGCTTTTATCCAAAGCATTTGTACATTTTGTATAGTAAGCAAGTGGGGGTTAGGTGCCTTGCTCAAGGGCACCTCAGCCGTTACCCGCCAGACCTGAGAATCGAACCAGCAATCTTCTGGTCATAAGTCCAACTCTCTAACCACTGGGCCACGACTGCCCCCATCGGCAAAATATATCATCCATGTAATATCCCATTTATTATTCCCAGTTTGGATTTTCGGTCTGTTAAATGTTATTTGTCTAAATGGTTAATGTTCAGTGATGCTTGCTGTTCCAATATCATCACAGAAAAGAATACCAAAAAATACATTATACAGTAACTGTTTATTTCATTTTTTGTGCTCATGGCAAATTTCTCCATCTGGTTCTGACCTTATAGGGGAGGGATAGAACCATGGATGTAAGTGTTTTCTTATGTCTTGTTTTAATTGTTGTGAGCACTTCAATCTGTAATAGATGTAAATTATGTATGTTGCAGAGGCGAATTTTAATGAAGGCATGATTGTTTTGTCTTGTTAGACTTTCATTAATATATTATCTAAGGCACATGTTTACATTTACAAATGTTGTTAAAATATTACTGGTGATTACAGTTACTTCATGCATTATTCATTATTCACCTTGCGAGCGATGCGAAAAAGCAAAATGAATGCCTGACGAACCAAGCTTTCATATCAAGAGCGAAACGATTATCGTCACCTGCTATTTCAAGCCAGTCCACTGTTGTCGTTTCAGTGAAGAAAACGCTGATGGGTCCCTGAGAAACGCAACTAGAAAGATGCAGCCGGAGGCATACAGACTGTTGTAAAACGTTGTACAGTATACAAGTAAACATGACTTGAGTATTTTTCTTGCCTGTGTCATATTTTAACTAGAAAATGGTCTTACTGGTTATGATTGTTGTGTTTTTAGCACTACATAAACATATTTTCAACAGATAATCTAACATTACTTCAGCAAAGATAATGTTTGCAGTTATGTTACAAAGTAATCACGCGATTCATAGACATTTATCTATTTTACTGCTGAATTTACTGTTTTTAACTAAAGGAAATATGAACCACTTTGAACATTTATTTATTTTGAGCTAAAATGTAGGCCTACATATTTATTATTTTATAGACGTGTAGTTAATATTGCAGTGCTACAAGACATTGAAAATTATTTATACACTATTATATAGGCTATAGTACAAATAGGAAAGCTGTTAAAACTGTGAATTAATTGAATGCTTTTAAGATTGTATACTTTTTTTATTATTATTATTTATTATTATTTTTTGTCCTCTCTCTTTTTCTCTTTTCTGTTCAGTCATTTTATTGACAATTATAGTTGTTTGTTTTGTAATTGTTTATGTAGACTATTGGCAGTATGTTTTGTATGTTCTTTTCAGCAAATAAAAAAAATCTTCCCTGTGTTCAGAGGTCAGTTAACAGACTTTGTTAGGCGTTCAAGGCGTCCGGTCATATACGCCCAAGTTTAGAGTGTGAAGCAGTCGGAGCAGGACAGCCAATGCCATTTCATAACGTAAGCAAACATAATGATGCAACCAATCACGAGATACACGAGAGCCAATGACATTTCACAATCTAAGCTGACGTTCCGGCGGCAATATTTGAAATTGTACGCAACTGGACACGGTTTTACAGCAGTCAGAGAAGGGGATTGCTGTTCTTTGGCCTCGGAACGCTTGGAATAATAGCACTTTGTGAATAAATAGCATCTGTAGCCGCATCTGCCTGCTATGCGTTGTGTTTTATATTACATAATACAAACTGTTAGGTTTAGGGGTGGAGCGGGTTACATGCTAAAATACGTGCTAAAAGTGTGCGCACAAAGTAATACATGTACACAAAATACCATGTACAGCACAGGTAAAACACAGGTTTTCCCATATGCTTTTCCTTTTGTTATTATGTGTTGTTAATGTCTGCACAGCAAGCATATAAGTTTTATAGTTTAACCGTAAGCATTTATTAACATTTACAAATGATGACTAGTTTCAACTTTAGATTGGGTACTGCAAAAACGTTAACTAATAATTAATAAATGCTTTGTAATGATTGGTCTAAATAGTATAAGTATGTTTTCACACCACAATAAACAAAGATCAAATGTGTAACCTAAACAGCTTGGTTGTGAGTTTATGAATAATTTGTTAACATGAATAATGCGTTGTCATGGTTCTGCCCCTCTTGTCTGGTAAATTCCTAGAGCCTTGTGGGCGGGGCCATGACAGTGCCATGTCTCAGTGTTTATGTTTTGTGTGGAGACAGGTGGCTAGGGCGGGGTTCGCCTACGTCACGCGCTCTCCGGTCTTTCGTCTTGACCACGCCCCCCGGATACTGCCGCGATCCTGTCCTTCTTGTTGTGGCTTTAATTCATAGTCTTGTGGGCAGGATTGTCATGCCTTACACCTGTCCCTGTGTAATTATCCTTTGTGTTCATTGTCCTGTGCTGGTTCGTTTTGTAAGTCTGTGAGTGCATTCCGTGTGTATTTGCCCTCGCCACGTTTTTGTCATTTGACTTTGTCCTTGTTCTGTTTTTCGTTTGCCCCCTCGTGGGCTGTTTTTGTTTTGCAATTCTGTTCTATGTGTTTTAGTTCTAGTTATTAGTCTTGTTTTACCCCATTGTGGGTTTTTGTTTTGTCTGTTTATTTAATAAAAGTCTTTGTTCCCCGTAGCCTACCGCTGTCTCGCATATGGGTCCTCTGTCGTTATCATGACATGCGTGAAGTAACTGCAATCACCAGTAATATTTTAACAACCTTTGTAAATGTAAACATGTGCCTAAGACAATATATTCATTAAAGTTTATTGACATTTGTAAGCATTCATACATGCATTAACAAACAAGCTGTTAATTGTTGGATACATACCGTCATTTGTAGTTCTTTAAACTGCATTACGTGAATTGAAAAGTTAATAACATTTGTAAGCATTTTTATATGCTTTAACTATATGATCTGCTATTTATTAAGTAATATTTAATTAAACCATTAGTAAACATGAACCAGAACATTATCTCATATTTCTAGCTATGTGAATATATAGTAACTAATGATTAGTTAAGCATTTAATAACATTTGTTAATGATTTACTAAAAAAAGTTATTTCCATATGTGAATTGAAAAGGTAATAAAATTTGTAAGCATTTTAATGAAGAAATATTGACAAGCTAAAACCAATATTATTGTTTGTATTTGATGTAATGCAATGTGTTTATACATTTTAAGGAGGAAAAAACGCATTATTTTCCACATACTGTACGTTTAAGTCTCCTCTATGCCCCGCCTTCTGAAACGAGTCGATCTGACATATTCCATCGTGCATTTAATTGCCGTGTGCTCCGATTGGACAGTTGAGCTGTGCGTTTTGATTGGCTGATTGGCTCCAGCGAAAAGGCGGAATTTCCATGACGAGGCCGAGTGTCAGTTTATCGCTCCTCTCACTCAGAGACATTTCAATTCATAACAGTTGCAAACACAGAACACTAATAACAGCAGTGTCAGATTAAACAAGCAAATTAAAACCGCATATGAGGCCAGACAGTGTGTGAAGTGAATTTGCGTCGGACCAGTTATAATAAATACAAGAACATAAGTGGATAAAGAGTAAAATCAGCATCGGTTTTGCCTTCAAACCTAGTTAGGAGAATAAAACCAATGGATTGACCAGAAGGACGCTTTGCAGAGGTATGTTTTTATTCTATCCTTTGCATTTGCACGGCTGCAGCACCACATCTGTGATAAAGATACGCCATCTTCTTTGAGTGTACATTTTGGGTGGCGTCATGCAGCGAACTGACGTGGCATTGTAGGGGCGTGTCTACACGAGCCATTTCAGGCAGTTCAGGGAGATCAATCGCTTTTATAAAGAATATATATTTTGTTCTAATACTTTGATTTCGGCAATTTTACGTGTCTAATGCATGCATGGGCAACTTGTAACACACCAAAAACACGACATTCCGGCACGAAGGTTGAGGATCTAAATGCAGCTTTATTAAAAGAATAACAAAGGTACAGGCAGGGGTCAGGACTGGCAGCAAACAGGCAGAGAATGGTAAACAGGCAATGGTCGGGGCAGGCAGCAAACAGGCGAAAAACAAAACACAATCCAAGATCAAAACCTTGGAGAAACCAACAGGGAAAACACTCAGAAATGCAATTAAGACACAAACAAGACTTCGGAATGAATGAATGAATGAACCGGGTAAAAATAGACAGACTGACACAAGATAACAAGACACAGGTGATACTGATAAACATAATGAGTCCGGCAATGGATTGTGGGAAGTGTAGTGCAGTGTAGAGACCGGGTGTGGTGAGGAGTGCCCTCTAGTGGAGCAAACGGGCACTCCAGCTGATGACTGTTACATATTCATTAAGCAATGTTCAATTAAACCGTTAGTAAACATGAACCAGAACGTTATCTCATATTTCTAGCTATGTGAATATATAGTAACTAATGATAAGTTAAGCATTAAATAATGTTTGTTAATGACTTACTAATGAAAGTTATTAGAAACTGTTACGAAGTTTTACAGAAATTCAATTTGAATAGGATTTCAAACCACATATTTCATGTGATTTTTTGATGTTCACACTTGCGGAATGTGATCGGATTTCAAACGGATATGCACAATAACGTTTTGTATAATTGTAATGTATATTATGCTACAATATCATAGTAAGTTGTTGCACAAGAGTAACTCATGTGCTGTATTGAGCGATTGACATGCTTTCTCTAATTAATTCGGTCAGCAGCTTGTTCATGAACAAGATGTCTGATTCATATGTCAGATGACAACGTGAATGACATTAAACATCACTGAACAAGAAACAAAGGTAAGCAAATTCTTACGAATTTTATTGACAATTACAAGTATGTTTGCTTGCACGTTTGTGTCTGTGTGCTCCCTGTTTCAGACTTCTACCTGTTAATTTCAGTCCCTGTAGTCTAAATTATTCTCTCCATTTTCACGACGGTTATAGAAAACATGTATATTCAATTAAGCAAAGTTTTATGTTTTGATATCAACCTACCAGCTTATTCGTATTCTTATTATACATAATGTTTACTATGTCTATCTTATTATACATTCTTTAAATTTTTTTTATATATTATTAGCCTATATATTAAATTAAATGTTAACTATATTAGATTAGATTAGATTCGACTTTATTGTCATTACACATGTACAAGTACAAGGCAACGAAATGTAGAAAAAAACTTCCGGGAATGCGCAAACCAATATCCAATAGCTCATGCCGGGTGTACGATGTTAAGGCACAGCTGTTCTGCACGAACAGACCCGAGATGAGCAAGAAAAACACTGCATAAATGCAAAAATTGGAGAGACCCTGAGCCTCGAGATGTGCAAGCACCGCCATCTCTTTACACAAAAAACACAGCAGTGATTGATCTGGTTTTATTGATATTATTAAAGCTATAATCACAGGGTACTCAACCCTAAATTATTGCCCGGTTTCACAGACAAGGCTTAGCTTAAGCCAGGACTATACCTCAGTTAAATGAGGATATTTAAGTTGCTTTAATTAAAATGCCTTATATGAAAACATCACTGATGTGCATCTTGAGACAGAACAATGTCAATGACATATTTTAAGATGTGTCAGGTGTGTTTGTTTCAGTTAAGACAACTCCATCTTTCACTTTAGTCTGGGACTAATCTTAAGCCTTGTCTGTGAAACCAGGCATAAAAGACTACTAAACGTTATGCGGATGTGTTGTTATTTAACTTAAACGTTTATTTTAAATAGATTAAATACATTCATTTAAAACATAAATAACAAGTTGGCATTTGCCTGGTTATATTTTGGTACTATCACAACATTTTTTTATACAACTTATTGCAACGTGTAGATTACATTATTTTAACACCTAAATACAATGTGTTACAAAAGTTGCAGTTTGGTCTGGTTTTGTTTTTGTTGATTTTACATACCAATTTTGTCATGATTCTGCCTTCCTTGTTCATGATTTTCTAGTCTAGTGGCAGGATCATGACAGACCCCATGTGTTTTGTGTGGAGACGCGTGGCTAGCGCGAGGTTCGCCTACTTCACGCGCTCTCCGGTCTTGCGTCATGACCACGCCCACCAGATACTTCCGCAATAGAGTTGGTCGACATAGCTGGGAACGCCCACAAAAACGTCATATCCGTTTATGCCGTGGGGGGAAAATCTCCATTAGAATTAACGCGTGTAGACCTAGTTAGGCACTTAATCTTAGCTCTTTGTAATGATTATGATTGATTTTTGCATGGTGCAGTAAAAAAAAGTTGCTATGTGGTGTCCTGAATCTCTAATAAGGTACAAAAACTTGATCTGAAGTTTTATATAGGCTACAGCAAAAAAAACAGACCGGTGTGGTCCCTGCACCACAACCTATGAGACTTTTTCTAAAACGTTTGGCGTGAAAAACCCTTTTTCATTTATTGATTCTGTGATTTGGTAAATTGTACTATGAGTTTGGGATAGTTTGTGGGACAAATTATTATCGTATATTTTTCATAGAGTTTTCATTAATTTTGTAATTAAAATCATAAGAACGCTAAATCGTAAATGATTTAAAACAGCAATATAAAATATGAATAATTGCGATAATTGCAATAGTGAACTGTTATTTGATTAAAATAACCCATGTACATGTCCTTCCCATAGACGTCAATTAAAAGGAAACAGCTTTGTGGCTTAATGTACAGAAACAACGGCATGTATAACCGAGTTATCAAGTACATATTTTACTACTGATATCAACATAATAAGCCATGTTAGGCTGTTTATAATGGATATTGGGGAAATTCGCGTGCTACAGTCAAAACTGTGCAAATTAATGTATTCATTTAACATGTTAAGACATAGGCCTACTAGTCTTTTATATCATAGCTTCAATGAACATGGGATAAAAATATAGACTGTTGGATTACCCTGAGATACTGATATTACAGTTGTTTCCTAGCTAGAGACTCAGTTGGGTAACAAAAAATGTCGAGAAACGAGAAAATGTCCGGAAGTCTCGTTTCTTGACATTTTTTTGGGGTCACTTGTTCAGTCACAAATACTGCACGGAGCCCCCCACCCAATAGGGCTCGTTTTTTCCATATGTCTTGCTCTGTTGAACCGAAAAAATGATTTTATGTTGGCCATACTGGCTACCATTTCAAATCAGGCGTTAAGGACTGCTTTCCCCCACGCCGACACCGCCCCCCCAGCTGTGACGAGACGCCAACCAACTGTATCCTGCCCTGCTTGTTTATGTCTTGTTTTCATGATCTAGTGGGCAGGATTGCATCAGTACCTCGTCTCTGTGTTAGCGTTCTTTGGGGAGACACACGGCGTTGGCCGATTGCCTTCGCTGCGTGTTTCCGTGTTGCACGTCTAAGCCCCGCCCCCTTGGTCTCCCGTAATCAGTCCATGAGTGTTTTATGCATCACACCTGTCCCCTTGTCATTATCCCTTGTTTGTTTCCTAATTTAAAGCCCTTGTGTTCATTGTCCTGTGCTGGTTCGTTTTGTAAGCCTTGTGAGTGTTCGCTGTCAGTCTTGTGCATCCCTAGGTGTGTATTTGCCCTCGCCACGTTTTTGTCATTTGACTTTGTCCTTGTTCTGTTTCTCGTTTGCCCCCTCGTGGGTTGTTTAAGTTTTACAGTTTGTCTTTAGTGTTTTTTCAGTTCTAGTTTTTTGGTTCTAGTCTTTTGTTTTCAGTTCTAGTCTTTTACCCCATCTTGGGCCTTTATTTTGATTTGTGTATAATTAAAAGTCTTTTGTTATCCATACCGCTGTATCGCATCTGGGTCCTCCACACGCATCATGACAAATTTGGTATTTTTTCACGTTTTAAAAACGTTTTATTTTGGTTGCATTTTTTTTTTAAGTAAAGGGTGTAGTTTCTAAAATGTTTTAAAAACGTTGCACTGCAACATTACCTAATTGTAACTTAAGTACAACGTGGTTAAAAGTTCTAAAAATGCTTTTTGTGTTTGCTGGGAAATCAGCTTTTACAAAAATGTCTGCTATTGTACACTTAGCACATTAAGTAATATGTCAACACACTTGCACATGAACATTCAGACAGCAATGTAAACACTTTTATCCAAAAACAAACAAGTGCTTGTAAACACAGATCTACAAATACTAAAACGTACACACACACACACACACACACACACACACACACACACACACACACACACACACACACACTAGTGTTTGAATGCTAGTTTAGACAACATATCCTGTGTAATCTGTAACAGGCTTTTAAAAGTGTGGCACAATATGTGCACTTACATTTCTGTGAATTTTATCCTCTAAGTCCTGGTTGATCCTCTGCAGTGCTGAGTAACTGCTCTGTATTCTGTGGGAAACACATAAACAAAAAATATTTTTTTTAATCCAGTACTCACAGGGTGGTCTTTATTTTACAGTGAACTAAGAACACTGACTGATGTTCACACACCTGACATTATCCAGATGCAGAAGTGAAATTATCTCTGTGTCCAAATGTATGTAAATTTAAATGTAAAACAAGGACAAGTTCAAATATAAATAAAGCTGTAAGCAGCAATTATGGGGTAAAGGCCAAAAATAGCCCACAAGGAACATGTCAGATGATCAGATTTTAAGAACCAAATGAAAAACAGGGAAAGGCATAAAGAACATACTAAAATTGTTTATAACTTTTGACCACTGTGACCAAATATTAATGAGGAAGACAAGATGTGCCATTGAAAAAACAGCATGCAATGTTTTCTGTTACAATTTCATATAAATGTTTCAATGCTTACAATTTTATGTTCTGTATATAGTTATTGTGGGGTGACATGTTTCAGTCAAACAGATCACATCTAGGTTATTTGAATTACTAAAAAAAAGTGCGTTAGTTGAGAGAGATTTAATATTTAGCAAACCAAGCTGTATCAATTCTTTATCCACACTGTGGGGTGGTTTCCCAGACAGGGATTAGCTTAAACCTGGACTAGGCCTTAGTTTAATTGGGAAATTTAAGTAGTTTTAACAAATATACTTTACTGAAAACATTAGTTGTGTGGATTTTTGAGACAACCCAAAGGCACTGAGGTATTTTAATATATGTCAGCGCAAGTTGTTTTCAGTTAAGACAGCGCTTACATTTCTTTTAGTCTAGGACTAGTCTAATCCCTGTCTGGCAAACCACCCCTGTATGTTTTTATTTGATTAACATCTATTACCTGTGGTTTACGTATTTTTTTTGTATTTACTCGTGCGAGGGACAGACACAGTCTCTACATTATTATATTTTAAAGATAATTTTAAAAACTGGTCTGATAAAGACTAGCACATTATACAAAGTTAAATGTGAAGTCCCGGGTTTTTAGCGCCCACTAGCGTTGCAGTATAGATTTGCAACGAATCTGTCAGTCATTTGCTCACCCCTCCCTTTCAAAGTACAACGGTGGCCACAACAGGAAAAAAAGATGTTGTCGTCTGAAAACAGGCAACTTCGGCATCGCATTGAAAACATTTGTCTTTCAACAATGCCTTCCATCTGGTAATGGCTACACCGATGTTTATCCTAGATTTCTGCCGTCGTTTGTCTCTAGTTCATCTGGCAGCATCATGTTTGCGTTTCTTGCCGACGGAGATTCACAATCTGTTGGCTCTTGTGCACAATACGCATGGTCCTCCATTTGATTAACACTTCTAAAAACAAAACAATCTATGCGTCAGCTAGATTATGACTACTCCTTCACTTCTTACTACGAACTTACTTCTCTGTGCGTCTTCAACTCAGTGATGATGCAAGCTGCCTCTAAAAACCATACGAAGAAGACCAACATATATGAAATGTGCTCTGTGAGCTGTTTGTCCGTTTAGATTACACAACATGGAAAATTCCACATAAATAGGCCTGCACATATGTAAATAAAAATGGGTTATTCCATGGTAATAAAAACATAACTGTTCATTACGTACGGTCTTTATACATTTCTGAAGAAACAGTTTTGTATGTTATATTGCATTTCTGTCAATAGATCATACAAAAAATCAAGTATTGTTCCTTTAAGGAAGGTTTTTTTTTTGAGAAAGAGTAGAAAAGAGACAGAAAAGAATAGAAGTCAGTGTTAATCGGTCAGGTGTTGATGGAAGTGGTGTGTTTTCAGGTGATTTTTAAAGATGGGTACAGAATCTGCTGATCTTGTAGCAGCAGGAAGATCATTCCACCAATGTGGAACGGATCTAGAGAACGCGAGAGTGATTTTTTCCCTTTTTGGGATGGTAGCACAAGACGTTGTTTGCTTGCAGAGCACAGGGATTGGGCAGGAAAATAACTCTGTATTACCAAGTGAAGATATGGGGATGCCGAACCAATTGTGGTCTTGTAGGCCAAGAGCAGAGCTTTGAATTTGATACGGGCAGCAACAGGGAGCCAATGTAACCTAATGAAGAGAGGAGTGACGTGCGCTCTCTTCAGTTCATTGAAGATCAGTCTTTAGTGTTTATGTTTACTCCGTATTTATGTAGCACTGTGGTCCTGTGAGGCACGACATTTCGTTCCACTGTATGTCCCCACATGTAGCGGAATGACATTAAAGCTCAATTTGAACTTGAAGACTATGTGCCATAGTTCTAGACATAGAAAGGATGGAGACCGTCTCTTTTCAACAATTCAGGTCTGCCCTAGTCTTGCGTAGCCAGACCTTCAGACTGACGGCTGAAGGTCTGGAACTCATGGCAGCTTTCTTTGGTCAAGGCCCACCCAAGAGGTCATATGACTGACAGGTAAAGCAACCAATAACCTTTTGTTTTGTGCTGCTTCATGTTTAAAGGTGTGAAAATATCTCCACAGTAACAGACCGGTGTTCAACAACGTTTATGAGTTTATGCACGGCTCGTTTTCCAAGAGCCCTAAAGGGCTCATGTGACACTCTCCACTGGTTACCAGTCCAAGCCTGTATCAAATTCAAGTCACTAACGCTTGACTACAGAACTATCACTGGCTCTGCACCGGCATATTTTCATACCCTCTTACACTACATCAAGATCCATGCGTTCAGCAAATGAGCAGCGTCTTGTATTGCCCTCTCAGAACGTCAGTAGATCATTTTCCCCCTCATTCTCCCAGGCAACTCCTTGCTGGTGGGACAACATTTCAAACTCTGTCCGATCAACCACATCTCTCACAACATTCAAACAACATCTTTAAACATCTCTTCTGTGAATACTTGATGAATAAGTAATAAAAGATAAAATAAAAATACTACCCTGGAGACTTTCCTAAACTGTATCCTCCAGGCCATGGGGTATGAATCTTGTTTCGAGGAGGATGATAGGGACGGGCATAGGAACCATCCAGAACCGGGCGCTAATGGGGGTTTGTTCCAGCTCACCTGATGTTCGTGCCTCAATCCTCCACCATCCAGTGCTCCACACACTTGCGTCACAGAGCCTCCACTCAGCGCCTTGGATTCGTCACTCACGAGCCCGCAGTTGTCCTCTATCATCGAGCCCTCGCCAGTGTGCCTTATCGAGCCCTCCGAGCCCGAGCTCCCCCTGCAGGATTAGATATTGCAGGAGTTTGACCCTCTTTTTGTTAAAGGGGTTGTAACAGTATTTCCTGCCGTGCCAGCCCAGCCTTTCGAGCCTGCGCCCCATGGAGGTATGGAAGGCCAAGAGGGCCAAAACCTCCAGTCCCTCTGCCTGCCAGACTCTCCGCTCCAGATGTCCCCCTGGATTCCGCTCCAGAGTTTGTTGCCCTGGATTCCACTCCAGACGTCCCCTCGGAGCCCGCCTCCGAGACTCCAGAGCCTACCAAGTCAGCCCAGCCTGCCATGCCGGAGCTTTCCCTTCTCTCCCTGGACTCTCCCACTTGGCTGCCCAAGCTCCGGGATCATCCCATGCCCCCTGAACTCCCATTGACACCTCCCGAGCCCCTTGAATGGCCAGCACCCCCGTGGCCGTCCAAGCTCACTAGGATCCTTCCAGGCCCCCTGAACGGCCAGCACCCCCTTGGCCGCCCAAGCTCCAGGATACTTCCGGGCCCCCTGAACTCCCAGCGCCCCCTTGGCTGCCCAAGCTCCAGGATCCTCCCGGGCCCCCCTGAACTCCCAGCGCCCCCTTGGCCGCCCGAGCTACAGGATCCTCCCAGGCCCCCTGAACTCCCGGATCCTCCCAGGTCCTCCCCTGGATGCGTTTGTTGTGCCTAAGCTAGGGCTTCTGTGTCACACTTATAATCAGTGAAGATATGCTATGAACTGGACGTCCAAGCTAAATTGGTATTGTCTAACCTATCACAAGATTTTATTTACCAAAGTAATGACGTAGGTTAGATGGCTCTGTTAGTATACATATTACTGCATTTTGATGTAACAGCAGGTCGGCCTGTGGAACTCCTTGAGAGTGCTGAAGCTGACTTCTGCTGGCAAAACTGCAAACAATTGTTCTTCAGTAAATTTTCTTCTATTAATTGCATTCCTGACTCTGTGTCTTCATTCATCACAACTGGTCTATGGGTCTTTACTGTAATATCCCCTACAGTAACTGTGGAGGATGCAGGCAGGTATTGCTTTTTTGATGACATCCCTGATCAACCAAACTAGTACGGTAGGAAATTTCTTTATTTTTCTTTTGGTTGGTTCTTTTGGTGGAAGAGCCTATAATTGGGAGTGATAGTTTCACATCCAGACGTGGGTGAAGAGACACCAGGGCTGTTGATGTAAAATATATGCCTGTGTAAACATATACATATACAATACACACACACATACACACATATACACATATGTAAAAAGTATTGGGTCACCCTATCTAATAAACAGGTTTGATGACTTCATTTCCATGAGTACAAATCTTAATGCTGCAGCATATCATGATATTCTATGGAATTGTGTGCTTAAATTTAAAAGCAACAGTTTGGAAAGGGCCCTTTTCTATTCCATCATGACAATGCACCTGACTATGAGACAAGGTTCAGGAAGAAATAATTGATTCAGCCAGTGTGGAAGAATGAAACAGTTTTAAATTGCATTTCTACAAATGGCATTGTAAGGAATTTTGTTACCATCTCTGTTGCAACAGTTTCGGAAGCACCTTTTTTTCGGGACAGGAAAAGGGGCTTTTGAAACCGTTTTAAATTGCATTTCTACAAATGGCATTGTAAGGAATTTTGTTTCCATTTCTGTTGCAACAGTTTTGGAAGCACCTTTTTTTCTGTTCCAAATTGGCTGTACCCCTGTGTACAAGCCATTGATGTGGAGTTTTTGGCTCAAAGACTGCATTTAAAGTCACACCAAATGTGTTCAGGACTTGGTTTTATGCAGACCAATCAAGTTCTTCCACACTGACTGAATAATTTTTTTCTTTCTGAATCTTATCTCATACACAGGGGCATTATCATGTTGGAATAGAACATACCCCTTTCCAAAATTAAATCAGAAGCACACAGTTCTATAGAATATCATGATATGCTGCAGCATTTGTGGCCTAATAGTTAGAGAGTTTTTCAACTTTTCAAGCGCCAACGCAGGCATCAGCCAATCAGATGGCCTTATGTAAATAACCTAGTGCAGACGTCAGCCAATCACTTTTATGCAAGACTGAAGAATAGACAACCTAACCGCCTTTTTTGTGTGCTGTGTTGTGGTCCACTGTGATTGGCTGTTGTTACTATAATGATCACGTCAGAGCCACGCTTCAGACACGCCCTCTGTCAAGTGTTGATGCTGACGCTCTGTGTGAAGTGGGCGTAAGATTTGTTGTCTTGGAAATTCATCAAACCTGTTTATTAGATAGGGTGACCCAATACTTTTGACAATATAGTGTGTGTATGTATATATATATGAAGAGTTCAGATGCAAAACCCTCTAAATTCGTCAGATGACTTTTTGTTTAAACAAGCAATTTTTATCAGGCTCCTCCATTTACTTCCAGCAATACCAGATATCTCAGACTGGGCAGAGTGTGGTATTTAGTGGCTTGTGAAGTAAAATTATTTGAGTTATGTATATTATGTCTGGAGATCATTCACTTAACATCATAATCTATTTTTTGATGGTGATGGCTTTTAGAGGGTTTTGCATCTGAACTCTTTATATATATATATGGGGGCAGGGAATATCCTGCCAGAATTTTTAAAGCACAGCTGTAAACAGGGAAATTGCCTAGAATCAGCTGTGATCACCACTCTAGTAAAGAGTGGGAGAGACACTAAGTGGGGATAAATGTCACTAGTGTAAAATTGCTAACCAGAGCTCTCTTGTTCCTCTACCAGATAGGAGATTTCCGATGTAGATGTTTTAGTCAGTCAGGAAATTTAATTTTCAAAAACACCTAACAGAAATTAACAATAATGGTTGGTTGGTACAGTGATGCATCAGAATGATCCTGTGTTTGATAAAGATAATAATAATTTGACCCAAATTGGTAATGAACAGTATATGTGATTGAAATGGTTTTGCCGGTAAGAAGTCAAGCTGTATTGGTAATTGCCGCCTCACTCTATTGTTTCTACTTTAGTGTTTAAGAACGCACTGAGTAACAAAGTCAGCATTGAAACAGATGAAGAAATTGAACCGAGCAGATGTTGTAAACAGCTTTGCTCTGAAGCACTTGCAGTAGTTCAAAGGAAGTTTGTGAAATAAAAGAATTGTTAATCAAGGCTTCAATTCTGGAGGGTTAAAGAAGGTTAAAAGCAACAAATTGACTGGCTGCAAAAAAAGCCAGAGAAAATACTATTTATTAGTTGTATGTCCTTATTTATGGATCAATAAAATCTGAGGTGTCCCATTGTACCTATAGGGGAGATTTGTGGAAGTAACTGAGAGGTGTCACAACCTCATGATTATACAAAACAAAATTTATGATTTTTTTGTTTTAATGTGGACATGTGATGTGAGTAACCTGCTGTAAGAAAAAGAGTGTAAATTAGTTGTGAAATAGCCCATAGCTCTCTAGCTAATATCATGTGAATGATGTGTTCATTACAACTGATCTTGGGCTGCTGCTGCTGCTGCTTTAAGCACCGTCGATGAGACCAAGAACTTAGACCGCTGTCAGCAAAATTGAGCAAAGAGCGAATAAGAACACATTTTATAATGCTGTAAATAATTCTGTCAAAGACTATGATTCTGCCATCGTGATTGAATTTGCCACTAACTGGCTTTCAAAAGATTACAGAGAACTGCTTATCAGTTCTAACTGACACACTTTACTTCATTGATGTGCAGTAAGTTGGTGATGTTTGATAGTTCAAAATGAATACAACTTGGGATCACCGATGCCCGTGCGTTTCAAATTAGCGGTGTCTGCGTCACTTGCCCCGCCCTTGGTGTCTCCCCATTCATGCTTTCTCTCCCACCTGTTTTTCATCCTCTGATCACTCACGCACCTGCATCCACTCTCCCCATTGTTAGATGGCTACTTAATCCCCTTTGTTTCTCCGTCTTGTGTCAGATTGTTGTGTGTGTTGGTTTGCGTCATGTCATTGACTGCCTTGTCTTGTATTATCGCCTAGTTTGAGATCTTGCCTAGTAACTTTTCTAGTTTATTCCCAGTCTAGTTAGTGTTTTGTTATTTTCTCTCCAGTCTCCAGCATCTAGTTGTTCTATTAGTTTTCTGCCCATTAGTTTCCATTTGGCATCCCGGACCTTTCTCCAGTGCACGCTTCACCACCACCAATCCAGCATCCTTGGCTCTCCCATCGTAGGTTCGGCGGGTCGAGTGGTCTCCCCGCACCCTAGTTCTCCTTCTCCGGATACGGTTTCTCCCTCGTTGGGTTCTGTCTCCCCAGACGTGGATTCCTGGTGGTTGCTGTCGGGTTGAATTTCCCTCCCTAAGGATTTTAGACTGTTTATTTCTCTCCCAGTATTGTGAGCATTTGTGCAAATAAAACCTGATCTCCCTGCATCTGTGTCTGCGACCCCGTTCCCCATGACAATTCTGTGTTGGTAAAAATAATTAATGTTTATATTTTGAAAAACCTAGAAGCCCATGTTCTACTTTCAAGTTATAAGATTGTACCTGGCTGTAACAAAATTGTTCTTTTATCTCAAGCAGGAATAAAATGTGCAGGGTCAGAGATGGAGACTCGTTCTGAGAGGAAATTCATCACTCTTAATTTTCTGATGTATAGGCAAAAGACAAATTTGATTTGCAAAAATTCAGCCACTTAGCATTCCAGAACCCATGCTTGTTGCCAAACGTAGATATCCTTTGAAAAACAATGCTTGCTTAGGAGCTGAAAATGTTGTAAGAGTTACATAAACGGGGGATTACAGTTCTATGCTCATCCCTCACAAAATGAACATTAATGATAAAAATAGATGCACAAACACACACAGACTATATATGTAAATATTTTTAATTGATGTATACTGTTCAAAGAGTTTTGATTATTCTTTAATTGTCTTGATTATATTATAGGTGTTTCCATTGACTATGATGGTCCCTGAAATGTCTGTCTGCCAAACCTGAAAAAATAAAGTTTTGTAGTGCCATATGAGAGAGCGACTCTATGATGAGTTTTGTCTGATGGGATAGAGCAAAAACCAGTGTGCATGAGGTGGTGTCCCAAAGACGGGTAAGATTCTCCAGTGGCCAGAGGAGGACAACCTAAGGCAGGGCTTCACTGCCACTGGGCACCTGCCCAATAAGGGAGGTGTAATTCCCTGTAAAAGAAATTACAGACTGCCTCCAAACAGAATCCACCCCAAGAAAGTGCTAATAATGCTCATCCCAGAAAGCAGGACCTCATATTAAGGTAATTTTGGCAGAATGGTGGCAGGGATACTGAGGGATCTAGCATGGATAAGAGAAAGCCTGTAGTCACGGCAAGAGCGCACGCGTAAGTGTTCGGTGTATATTATATGTTTCTGTTGTATGACGCTTAGGTGATATATTTGCTAAGTAGTGAGAATTATTTTGTTCTCTGATTTATTTTCCTTATAATTATATGGTGCTTTAGAGTGTTGTTTGCAGCTAGTTGATTTTAGATTACAGGAAAGTTTTTCACCTTTGGATAAATTAGCACTTAAGTCCGGAAGAGTCCAGCATTAGTTTCGACTTGAGCCATTGCGTGTTCATTTAGGCTTTGTCTTGCTAATTTGAAACGCACGGGCAGCTGTTCCCACTCACGACGTGATACGCACGTGATTAGCAACCTATTTAATACAGATAAAGGTGCTGGTGCAGAAGCGTCAGCGGAAGCGTTCAGCCCTCCTCGCGTGAAGACCGACGAGGTAAAGACCATTCGACTCGTCCTGCGCGACTCAACCGAGCAACGAAACCGGCAACGCACAGTAGTATCTTATCTAAAAATCATTACTTTACTGTTTTTCTCTCCATTCTTTTCGCCTTTTCTATCCTTACTCGCACAGCATGTTTCTCCAATTCATTCCTGTGGTCTCTCGCCCACGACACTCTCTCACGAGAGGAAGGCGGAGCAATCCCGCCAACCTTCGCACTATCTGTACCTCTTCTACTCTTCCACTCTCTACATTTACATTTACATTTATGCATTTGGCAGACGCTTTTATCCAAAGCGACTTACATTACATTGTACTATACATTTGTACATTTTGCCTTGCTCAAGGGCACCTCAGCCGTTACCCGCCAGCCCTGAGAATTGAACCAGCAACCTTCTGTTCATGAGTCCAACTCTCTAACCACTGGGCCACGACTGCCCTCTCTCTTTCCATTGGTCTCTGGAATTGTCAATCTGCTGTTAATAAATCTGACTTTATCCCTGCATTTGCTTCCCACTCTGCTCTTAGTATTGTAGGATTAACTGAAACCTGGATTACTTCTGAGAACACAGCAACCCCTGCTGCTCTCTCTAGTAATTTATCTTTCTCTCACACTCCCCGCCAGCATGGGAGAGGTGGTGGCACCGGTCTTCTCATCTCCAAAGACTGGAAGTTCTCCACCTACCCCTCTGTAGTCAACACCAATTCTTTTGAATTCCATGCCGTAACTATTACTTCTCCATTAAAACTCCACATTGTAGTTATTTATCGCCCCCCAGGTCAACTGGGTGAATTTCTAGAAGAACTAGACATGCTGCTCTCGTCTTTCCCTGAGGACGACTCGTCGCTTCTTGTTTTTGGGGATTTCAACATCCACCTAGAGAAGCCTTATGCCTCAAACTTTCACTCTCTGCTTACCTCCTTCAATCTCCAACTAGTCCCCACCACAGGTACCCATAAGTCAGGTAACCAACTTGATCTTATCTACACACGCAGCTGTGATACAGAGAACACCTTGATCACACCTCTGCATGTCTCTGATCACTTTTTCATCACTTTTAATTTAATACTGCATTCCCTCAACTGACCAACTGCTCTGCCAGTATCATTTAGGCGGAATCTGCGCTCCCTTTCTCCTGCCCATCTTTCATCTGTCATAGAAACCTCCCTTCCATCCTTCACACACTTTGCATCACTTGATGTTAATTCTGCCACAGACACACTTCTCACAACACTAACCTCGTGTCTAGACACTATCTGTCCTCTTTCCTCCAGGCCAGCATGTGCTACTTCTTCCAGTCCCTGGTTGTCCGATACCCTCCGGGAACACCGGGCTAAACTTAGAGCGACTGAAAGGAAATGGCGCAGAACAAAAGACCTCGCTGACCTCTGTAAGTATCAAGCTTCACTCTCTATCTTCTCTGCAGACATCCACACTGCTAAATCTGCATTCTTCCATGACAAAATTAGCAGCGCCTCAGACTCTCACAAGCTTTTCAAAACTTTTAAAACTCTCCTCTGTCCCCCTCTGTCCCCCTCCACCACCTCCGTCCAACTCCCTAACGGCTAATGACTTTGCCAGCTACTTCACAGACAAAACTAGGTCTATCAGCAGACAATTTTCAGCTCCACCCATCCATGATCTCACACCGCACATACACACAGCAGACAAAATTAGCAGCGCCTCAGACTCCCACAAGCTTTTCAAAACTTTTAAAACTCTCCTCTGTCCCCCTCTGTCCCCCTCCACCACCTCCGTCCAACTCCCTAACGGCTAATGACTTTGCCAGCTACTTCACAGACAAAACTAGGTCTATCAGCAGACAATTTTCAGCTCCACCCATCCATGATCTCACACCGCACATACACACAGCAGACATCTGTTCTCATTCTCTTAGACCTTTCTGCAGCCTTCGACATCACATTCTTCTGTCCGCCCTCTCTTCACTGGGCATCACTGGAACTTCACTCTCCTGGTTTAAATCCTACCTCGCAGATAGGTCCTTCAAGGTAGCTTGGGGAGGTGAAGTGTCCAAATCACACCAACTAGTCACCGGGGTCCCACAAGGATCGGTTCTTGGGCCTCTGCTCTTCTCCATATACACCACATCACTGGGTTCCATCATACAAGCACATGGATTCTCCTAACATTGTTATGCTGATGACACTCAACTTCACCTCTCATTTCATCCAGACGATTCCACGCTAGCCACACGAGTCTCAGACTGCCTGGCTGACATCTCTTCTTGGATGAAAGATCATCACTTACAACTCAGCCTGGCCAAGACTGAGCTTCTCGTCCTTCCTGCCACCCCGTCAGAACAGCACCAGCTTACCATCCAACTTGGTCCATCAAAGATAACCCCATCGACTTCAGGCAGGAATCTTGGGGTAATCATGGATGATCAGCTGACTTTTAAGGATCACGTTACTAAAACAACTCGGTCATGCAGGTTTGCATTGTACAACATTAGAAAGATCAGACCGTTCTTAACAGAACATGCAACACAGCTTCTCGTCCAGGCACTTGTCATTTCTAGACTGGATTATTGTAATGCTCTTCTGGCCGGTCTCCCAGCCTGTGCCTTCAAACCTCTGCAAATGATCCAGAATGCTGCTGCATGCCTGGTCTTCAATGAGCCCAAGAGAGCACATCACACCTCTGCTCATCTCTCTGCACTGGCTCCCAGTAGCGGCATGCATTAAGTTCAAGGCACTGGTGCTTGCTTACAGAACAGCCACTAACACAGCACCCATCTACCTCAACTCTCTCTTACAGACCTACATCCCCTCCAGAAGTCTGCGGTCTGAAAACGAGTGGCGCCTCATTGTTCCTTCACAGAGAGGCATGAGATCCATCTCAAGAACATTTTCTTTCACCGTTCCCGGCTGGTGGAACGATCTTCCTGTTTCCATCAGGACGGCTAGATCAATTTCACAATTCAAAAAACAGCTGAAGACCCACCTCTTCCATGAGCACTTAACTGTCTCATAATATAATTTTTTTTTTAAATTGAAATAAAAAAAATCATTCTACCTCTATTTTTCCTTTCCTAATGTTCTCTATATACTTGCTTATACTATCTTGACGTTGTATTTGAAACTTTGTATTACTAGCACTTCTCGTGAATATTGCTTACTTAGACGAATCGCTTGCGGTTTTCCTCAATTGTAAGTCGCTTTGGATAAAAGCGTCTGCCAAATGAATAAATGTAAATGTAAATGTAGAAACACGTGACCTTCCTTAACATACATGAAAGACGTCTGTTTAAACACATATTACCACATCATTTGGTTAATAACACTTAGGGACAGTTTAATTTTTGTTTTTGTATCATAGTTGGCACATGCAAGACTGAAAGTTACATATAATGATTTCCAAAACATGGTGGTGGCCTAAGATGAAAAATTCTTGCATTGATTTCTGCAAAAGGTGTCTAATATGTCTTAAAGTGAATTCTTCAAAGCTTAAAATCCCATTGGGTTATGCTCATCAGACTCATTTGCAAAGCGATTATATAGGTGCATTGCCTCCAAGTGGGGGATTCTCTTACATACTGATGGTTGGTGATTTATTTTCCAGATAGGTGGAGGTGTTTCCCCTACAACATTGCACAGCAGATGCAACAGCCAAAATATTGCTGAATTAAGCTTTTCCAGCATGGGGTGGCCTTTAAAAACCAAATCCTACCATTTTAGGGTGGTAAAAAAAATGTAAACTCAACATTTTCATATTGTTTCAATCAGTAGATTTAAAAATCACACATTGAATACTGCTTTAAAGCATGATGGATGATTGATTAAGAGACACAAGAATGAAAGTCTGTGTCATATACTCTGAAAAGATAAGAACAAAGTGACATGCCTGCTCTGCCTGATATAAGGGATTGTGTCATGTAAAAGAAATTGTTTATGCTCTATGTCCAAAATTTAATGGACTTGATCAAGTTTTATTAAAACCTAATTCATTTGTTCTCCTAAACAGAGGTGCATTAAGCACAATATAGATAATGGTAACAGGTGAAACCCATCGAGACAAGTAACGACCAAGTTGTCAGCATTTTGCCTCATGTTGTTGCTCTCCGTGCCTCTAGAGGCCCCCTGTGTTCCCCTCTCCCTTAGTTCTTCCTCGGGTGTCCTTGTTAGTTTAATGCAGGTCACCTGTGCCTAGTTTTCCCCATAGGATTTAAGTAGATTTTTTTCCCTTGGTTTCTCACTCGGTTTTTGAGTCTATACTGATGGTCTCGGGTCTTGCGTTCTCCAAGTAGTTTCCAGTTACCGCTAGTAAGATTTCCTTTTTTTGCATTATTACCCCATGCTTTGTTTTCTCCCCTCGTGGATTTTTTTTCTTTGCTAATTATACCTCTGTATGAGAAGAATTTTTGTTGTATCTTTTTTAATGCCACAATGAAGCAACATCTTCTGAGAGCTGTTTGGAGTGTTTCTGTTTGGGTCCAACCCAATTTGCTTACAAGTAAAATGAAGAGAATTGCAAACAAAACCTTTGTTTCTTCTTAACATTTTCATGTTCCTGTCACTTAAGCATAGAACAATAAAAAAACACTTTATTACTATTACTATTATTATTATTTTGCCAAGCCATCAGAACCGAACGGAAAACCGTGGTTAAAAACCGAGGTACGTATTAAACCGTGGGTTTACTGTACTGTTGCATCCCTAGTGCATATATGATGTTACACCATGCGCTGTACCAGATAAAAGCAGCAGATAAACACACAAGGCTTGTTTGACTTCATGCAGCGGCACAAGAATTGGCAGGTGGATGACATCAAAGTACCGCAAGAGTTAATCGAAAAGAAGTTTGAATATCTTTCATGGTACTTTAATGTCATCCGCTTGTTGATTTAAGATCTGTCACAAAAAGCCACATTAAAGCATGTTAACAACACAAACAGGATTTATTGTTTAATTAAATGACTGCCCTAAAAACAATAATTAATCTGCCATGATCTCTGCATTTAAGTGTGCTTGAATGCTGTTACCAGAATTACCTGAGCCGTATTCAGTTAAACATGGAACTAGTTGTGCAAGTAGTGCAGTCCTGTAGGTGTGTGGCAACCATTTGAGCATCGAATCTAAGGTGAAGGGGGCAGGGAAAAACCCTCTCCAATATTCTGAATTTAGATTGCGAGATTGCTTTACCAAGTTCAAGCGTTAGATGTCAATATAATATAAAGCTCCTTTAACCTAGTAGCATTGCTACTTGTAGTTAATTACTCCCCAACACTGATGAAACCGTGTTTGTATTTATTTGATCTAATAGAGACACAAATGCACCACATTGACTGGACAAATGGTGTGTTGTTAAAAGCTCATATTTAAAGCTGGTTTGGGGTTGTATTACACAAATTACTAACGTTAAGTATGTGGTCACTCATTTAAAGTAATTTAAATTGATCAACATTACAACAAATTTGTGTGTGAATTAGGTGAATGTTTTGTGAGAAGTTCAAATGTGTGTTTCAAAAAGGAAATAAAATCATTCAAGTTTGGAACATCATCATAGTGAGTAAATGATCCCATAATTTTCATCTTTAGGTGAACTGCTTATTGTCTTTAAGTTGTCAAAAATAATGTCTGCCTTCTGTTTCCTTTGTATGTTTGATTAACAGTTTAATCAGCTACCAAATGTGAGGAAAGCATCACAGTGTCAAAGCCATATGTGTCTATGCACAAGAATCTTTACCGGCGTAGTTTGTCTGTAAACTTGTCAAGCTCCTCCTGTGCGCGACGCAGCTCAGTCTCCAGGTACTGCCTTGTAGAATCAAACTCACGTTCTAAAAGCTCCAGCTTATGAGTGGTGTAGGATAGACGCTTCCGTAGATCCTCCTTCTGTTCTTGCAGAGAGCTGCATACAGACATAGATTTAATTACATTTATTTCATATAATGACCACAGGGATGTACATTTCTGGTACTGCAGAGTCTCTAGCTGTGTTTGAATTCGCCCCTATCTCCTATATAATGTCGGGTGTCTGCCATTTTGTAGTGTTGTCCAAATTCTCATAGAAAAATTCATTCCCTACATTTGTTCACTACTTCCTACTCACAATGCATTCTGATGTTGAGTGTACATCCAATGTACACTTGTTCACTCCAATGATACAATGCAAATCAACCACCTAATTAGAATCAGCTGCGGAGAGTGACCATAATGCCACGAATGTATGATTATACACTTGTGTTTGTTCTTGTTGACATTTATCTTCTACTTTATAAGAATAAACTGGTTAAATGAGTGATATAGACAGTATTCCTTTTTTTATATATTAACTAATATTATTAAACGTAATAAATAAACATAATAGTAAATAAACGTGACAAATAAGGTAAAAATGAACTTTACTATTTTTCACATAGGTTTAAAATAAGCAATAGGATGAATGTCCACAACAGTACTGTTAGAGCAGGGTATGTTACGTCAGTGTCCGAAATCGTTAACTCACTGTCATTCACTTCTTCCCCATATAGTGGACTATTTAGCATTCACTGCAGGTTTTAGCTCCAACCTAATCAAACACACCTGAACAAGCTCATCAGTGTCTTCAGGATTACCAAAGCTACAGACCGGTGAGTTTTATTCCAAGGTTGGAGCTAAAATCTGCAGGACAGCGGCACTCCAGGACCGACATTGCCTACCCCCTGCTTTAGAGGGTACGTGACCTCACCGCACACTTAACATCACATGAAGTCAAGCGAGTTGCGCCCACTGAGTGGCAGAAAGACAAATGCAGCAGTGTTTACCATTATCTTTACTCTATTTAGAATGGGATAAAGTTGTTATTTTTAATGAACGTATTTAATACGACAAGATGTCTGGGTTTTTTACTTTATAAATACGTGTTTTGACAACGTGAACGAAACATTTTTTTAATGTTGCTTTTATGTTGTTAAGTCACCCTGGGACGTTGTAATAACGTTATTTTCACATCTTATGTGGTGCTTTTTGGCACGTTTTTCTCAACACGTTTACTATCCAAAACGTAGAAATAACTAAGAACACGTGCTAATCAAGCCAAACCTTTGGGGTCTCCATCCTTTTGGTTGTGCATTGAATGTATCCCATCTTGCAGCGTTAATACGATAATAACATTAAAACATCACTGAACAAGAACCAAAGGTAAGCAAATTCTTACGAATTTTATTGACAATTACAACAACAACAACAACAGTGCATGTATTTACTATTGTAAGACAATATCAAAATAATCTCTGTAATATATTTATATATTATAGAGTAAAAATGATACAATAAGGTACATCTTATGAACAAACCTTAAAACAATAATGTTAATAAATAATTTAATAACACAAGTAAAAGACCAAAACTGCATAACCTTGTGAACATCTTGGTTGATCTACTGTAGGGTTATATAACTGAAAAAAATAATGCTCATCTATATACTGTAAGTACATAAATGTATATTTTTGAGGTTGTCAACAAAGTATTTGACAGTCAGAAAGGAGCACACACATAACGACTGCATCAGACCACTTCACATTTAAGGATTCCTAAGTTGCTAAATGTTTAGTTGTTAAAAGTGAAGTGGTCAGAAGAGGCAGTGGGTAGGTGTCTGTCCAGTCACTCTAATTGTGTTTTCGTAGATTGTGTGTATCTTAGAATGTTTCAACAAGTTCAGGGGTGGGGAACCTTGATCCTGAAGGGCCACTGTCCTGCAGTGTTTATTGCCAACACTGATCAAACACATGTGAACCAACTAATTAAAGTCTTCAGGATTACTAGAAACTTCACAGCAGGCGTGTGTTGGAGCTGATTGGAGCTAAACTCTACAGGACAGCGGCTCTCTAGGATCAAGGTTCCTAGTCCTTAAGTGTATCCCTGCATTAAGTGTTAAGTGACTATGAATAGACCTGTTCAGCAGCAGAAGTATCAATAGATCACCCAAAAGTAAAACTAATATCATTTACCATTATGTCGTTCTGAAACTATTTTGAGAAATGTCTCAGTGGTTTTGTTACCATATTGGAAAACAAAGGGGGTCCAATGTCGTTTGATTATCAACATTCTTCAAAATATCTTCTTTTGTGTTCTGCAGAAGAAAGAAAGTCATACAGGTTTGAAATGACATGGACGAGAAAATGATGAAAATTAGAAGTCACATTTAAATAGACACTGAATAGACATGTAGCACTGAAACAAGTTTCTCCCTATTTGGTCCATTCGCCCAAATGGAGTTACAGATATTTAACAGTATTTAATGATAATTATGAGAGTAACAGCAATTAAAAACATAAAAATGTGGTACACTTACTAAAAAGAACAGCATCAATTTTGTGGGAACGTAAACGTGTGGAAACGGCAGTTATTGTTTTTTATAGGTAAAAACAAACTACAGGAGAAAACAAACTTAGTAATGAGATTGACTTGTATAACGTCATTGATGTTTGTTAATAAGTTATAGCTTACATTTTTAAAGAAATGCAAAGAAACTGGTTAAATAAAAAGTATCTTACCTCAAAAAAACTCTCTGAAGATGACCATTTAGTCAGACGCTGCTCCGCTCGAGCTGAACTTGGGCGTACTGGACACAGACCGCAACTTTATATACCGGCTGTCAGATTTTTGTCGCTGTCATTGCATGCGAGTAAGAATGTATATTTTGTGACAGTAGGAGGCATTAACATGTATAAAATAAGTGGAAAACGCTGCTGCTCCTCTTTCTTATTTTCTCTCAGGCCCCATGAGCCCCAGTCTCCCTGAAGACGAGGATGTTTCGAAAAAGGATAAATGGATTTCCAGCACCAAAAATGAATTGAAGTAGCATTTAGAATTAGCGAATTCCTTGAAAACTACCTTTGCTAGTAGATTTAATTATGGAGAACCAGGCCCGGCGCTAGAGGTGGGTGGTCCTGTGCCCAGCATTTTTGTGATTTCAACAAACACAATACTATCACCATAAAAATGATGGTGATTATTTTATTAAAAATGCTCAACTTAAAAAAAATTATGTATACAATATGAAAAAAATATTTTAAATAGATGTATGAAATATGCACTTGTCATGTATCATCTCCACGTTTCCACGGCAACACATCCGCTGCAGAAATCCCACTCTCCACCTGGCTGGTGCTATCAAAAATGACTTTTATTCCCACTACTACTTTAGGAGCGTGGCAGCGCAAAACTTTGGAATATGAAAACATTGTTTTCTACGAGTGTATGCACACCGGCGGCGCTCCTCTACAACTCTGGGCGCTGAGTCGTGACGTGACACAGAGCACCACTCACATTAAATGAACATGTAAATCACATAGTTTAACACTAAATCACATTTTTAATTCTATTTTATTTCAGTTAAAAGTGCTATATCGATCAGGGCCATAAGTGAAGCACAGTCAACACAATATTGCTTGTGTAACGAAGATGCCGAGGCTGACACATGAGGATCCATTAGCGGCTTTATTGCACAATGTTCACACACACAGGGTAATACGATCCAGAACAACGGAAGGCAGATAATACACACAACAATAACAGGGAAAGTTTGTGACAAGTAGCAATGTTCATAAATCCAAAACCAGGCAGGGGTCAGGGCAGGCAGATATCAAGCACAACAATACCAGGCAAAGTTTGAGACGGTCAGCAATGTTCGTAAATCCAAATCCAGGCAGGGGTAAAGGCAGGCAGCAAAGTTACTAAATCCAAATCCAGGCAGGGGTCAAGGCAGGCAGCAAAGTTACTAAATACAAAGAGCAGTCCAAGATCAAACACCAAAACAATCCAAATATAATCCACAATCGCTCAGAGATGTACGCCAGGGCAGTAACAAGACTTCGCACCGAAGTTCTTACAGAGTGATGTATTTATAACCCGGATGATGAGTGTCAGGTGTGGTAATCAGCACCGCAAGGGGTGCTGGGAAGTGTAGTCCCCTAGTATTCTGGGGACCGTTCTCTCAGTTGGCATCGGAGACAGACAGATTCATAACTGCTTGCATACGAGTATGTTTGTGTGCACGTTTGTATGCTTACTGCCCGTTTCAGATTTCCACCTGTTCATTTCAGTCCGTTTAAGTCAGTGTCGATGATTTATAGTCTAATGGCTGGAATACACTACACGACTTTTATGCAGATTTTTGCTCCGATTTCCAGTCTGGGATAGTCGACAGTTGTGTTTTATAAAACATACCGCATCTATCTATACAGTACCGCATTTAAACGTGCATCAGAGACGTCACTCTGTATATGCAGTGTGAGAAATCACAAGAGGGCTGCAAGCGGTTACTTGTGCGTGTTGCCAGATTTTACAAAAAAGGCAACGGAAAACAATAACCTTGTATCAAAAAAAATGCGCTTGCGTCTTTTTTATTTTGGGATTCTGCACATAGAGTGGCAACAATAACTACTGCACATCCTATCTTCTGCACATCCATGTTGGTCATGCGTCTCCTAGCAACGAGGCATGTGTTTGTTGTGTTGGTAAATGCTAGTGTATGATACCAGTCATGTAGTACAGTGGTTCTCAAACTTGTTCCTGGGGACCCACAGCTCTGCACATTTTGCATGGTTCCCTTATCTAACACACCTGATTCAAATTATCCGCTCATTAAGGTAGAAATCCATGAACTGAAGCAAACGTGCCAGTTAAGGAGACATACAAAATGTGCAGAGCAGTGGGTCCCCAGGAACAGGTTTGAGAACCACTGATGTAGTGTATTTAGCCATTAACCGTTTACAAAGTCAGCAAGTGTATGATGCCCATCTGTTCCGATTTTAAAAGTCTTGTAGTGTATTCCAGCCTTAAGTTAAAATAGAATGACTGAATAAAAGCAATTTATTATTTTATTTTAAGTGCAACAAAAGTAAACTATTCTAAAGAAACATTTAATTAGAAAAAAATTAAAATAGTAAGACAATCTCCCCAACAAAATAGAGGGTCACTTTGCCCATGTTACTACTGAAGACAGATATAACGAGCCCAGATCGACACTGGTGAGGTTTGACGGGGCATAGAAAACATGTATATTCAATTAAGCAAAGTTTTATGTTTTGAACCATCTTATTCTTATCACCATTCATTTGAAGCCTATCCACGTCTGTCATATTAACAGAAAAAGGCTTCTCCAAAACGACATAGCATGTCTCTCCGCCATACAAATATTTTATATACACTATATTGCCAAAAGTATTGGGTCACCTTATGTAATAAACCAGTTTGATGACTTTAGTAATTTCCATGAGTACAAATCTTATGATTCCATGAGACTGAATCAATGTTTTCTTTTTGCACCTTGTCTCATAGACAGGGGCATTGTCATGTTGGAATAGAAAATACCCCTTTCCAAACTGTTGCTATTAAATTAGAAGCACACAGTTCCATACAATAGCATGATATGCTGCAGCAATAAGATTTGTACTCATGGAAATTACTGAAGTCATTAAACTTGTTTATTAGATAGGGTGACCTAATACATTTGACAATATAGTGTATATTATTAGCCTATATAGGCTATTAAATTAAATGTTAACTATATCTCTACACAAAAAAATCAGCAGTGATTGATCTGGTTTTATTGATATTATTAAAGCTATAATTGCATATTATAGAAATTGCAGACATATGGTTTGTGCTCACAAACACAGCTTTATTCAACACAAGGGATAACAAATAGATGAGTTACTGTCCTGGGTGGTCAGGAGATTGCAGACGCTTGATGACGGTGGTGAAGATTGCAGACGCTTGATGATGGTGGTGAAGAGTACAGACGTTATGGTGGTGGATGATGGATGGCACGGACAACTTGGATGACATAGAAACAAGACAACTTGGAATACTTGGAGACACAGACGACTTGGAAAACTTGGAAGCACTGAAGACTAAGAAGACTTGGAAACTCTGATGACTTGGAAACACTGATGAGTTCGAAGACTTGGAAACACAGACGGTTTGGAATCAGGTAAGTCCTCGCGGGAATATGCAGAGGATCAGTCGGGTACGTGCATACGAGACCAGACGTTGAGTGAACTGAAGTGCAGTGCTTTAAACAGGTGGTGATGATGGTGATCAGAACGCTTGTGACAGGTCACGTGGTGTGAGTATGGGGAGAGAGCCTGGTGATTCTGTGACAGCTGGGGCACGTTCAAGCGCAAACCGGTCCGCAACTTTTTGCTACGGTTTCCTGGAAACGTTGCGCAATGGTGTGCAATAGGGTTTGAGATATGTTTTCTCTTGTTTGGTGGGTGTCAAAAATGTCAGCCCAATCAGCAGCAACATGTATATGAACCACGCGGTATTAAAGAGACACACAAGAGACAAATCTCACAGTCATTTACTCACCCCTTCCTTTCGTAGTACGACAGTGGCCGCAACAGTAAAGAAACATGCAGTACAATGCAGTTACATTATTTCTACACTTATAAGGGAACACGTTCTTCTCTCGTACCAACGTTGTTTTCACTTTCACAAAAGTTGAATTATCTTACCAGTCCAGCAGAAAACAGGCAACTTCGGCGTCACGTTGAAAACTTTCTATTAGCTGTAGCTATTACCATACGCTTTACCGACGAAGATTCACAATCTGTCGGCTCTTGTGCATAATATGCATGGTCCTCCATTGTATCAAAACTTTTAAAAACAGAACGATCTATGCTTCAGCTAGATGATGACAATGACGACTATACCTTCTCTTCGTAATATGACTAACTTACTTCTTCATGCGTCTTCAACTCAGTGATGACGCAAGTTGCCTCTATACAAATTACGAAATGTGCTCTGTGAGCTGTTTGTCCATTTAGGGCTGCTGTAACTAAACATGGCCGTGCACATGGAAAATTGCACACATATAGGCCCGTGCCTGTGTAGATAAAACTGGGTTATTCTAAGGTAATAAAAACATAATTGTTCATTATGTACGGTCTTTATACACCTCTGAAGAAACAGTTTGTATGTTATATTGCATTTCGGTCAATAGATCAAACAAAAAATCAAGTATTGTTCCTTTAAGCGTTTCTTTGGTTATATACATTAATTTAAAACATAAATAACATGATGGAATTTGCCTGGTTATATTTTGGTACTATCCTAACATTTTTTGAACGTGTTATACCAATGTGGAGATTACGTTATTTTAACACCTAAATAAAACCTGTCACAAAAGTTGCAGTTTGGTCTGGTTTGGTCTTGATCAAACCATAACGCTACCTACCTACTTGCTACACTTTCATATGTTGTGTGAATGTAAATGTATTTCTTTTTACATTCTAAGCAGATTGTATTTCCTACAAACCTGAAGATTAAAGTTTTGTCAACGTCTAAAACAGTAATGCAAGAAATTATGTTTGTTGAACTCTTTTGGCATTGTTTAGGGTAAAATGTAAGCAACTTGTCACCTCTTAAAATAAATAATTTTAATTAATCTGACAGGTGTGAGAGCGCAATGTGTTGCCTTCTCCGCCTGTGTCCTATGAAGGACATCTCATTTAATTCAAAGTTAAGAATCCTCCGTATACCGCATTAAGAAGATGAGACTTCCGGAGCACACGAGGATGCAGACTTAAGAATTTAGACACAGTTTAGTTGTCGTAAAAGTTTTGATTACCTGCTTCAGGTGTGTTTAATTAGGGTTGGAGGTAAACTCTGCAGGGACACAGAAGCTGCGTCTGAATTCGATCACTCCTTCACTATTCCCTATATAGCGAATGCTAAATAGTCCACTATATTGGGAAGAAGTGAATAAAAATGAGTGAACGATTTCGGACACTGACGTAACGTAACATAACCTGCGTCTGACAGTACTGTCGCGAACCTTCATCAAAACGCTTATATTACACCTGCTGTGTGGCTTTATGGGTTGCTTTATAAAATGGTAAAGTTCGTTATCACCTTATTTGTCATGTTTTTGTATTCGTTTTTAATAAAGAGAATAATGTTGCCACGTTTATAATGCTTTACGTTTATTACCTTTAATACAATTATTGGTTACACTTTATTTTACGGTGCCCTTGTTACACATGTTACATGTAGGCTACTTACTATAGTATTTATTATAAATTAGGCATAATTACATGCAACTAACCTAAAACCACACCCTCATCCTAACCCTATAGTAAGTACATGTAGTTAATTATTATTACTCAGTACTTAAACGTATAAGTACACTGTTACACGGACATCTTAAAATAATATTTAATATATTTAGAATAAATCACCACTGTTTATAACTGTTACGATTACGGCTGTCTCAGAGACTCCCGCTCGCCAGCCGAGGGCTCCATTACCAGAGTTCCGGTTACTTTGTGGATTACCTGTTGCTCCTTTGGAACTTGCTTCTTGGATTACGGAACTTTGCTGCCTGCCCCAACCTCTGCCTGTCTACTGTTTACGATTGTCATCCGCCTGCCCAGAAATCTTGTCTGTTCATGTGTTTGCCAGTTTGCTGCATACCCTGTATGCTGCCTGCTGCTGTTTTGTTGCATCTATTGTTCAAATAAAGCTGCATATGGATCCTCGTACTTCTGTGTCTGACCCTTCATTACAATAACATTCATTTAAACTGTTTATTCTCAAAAACTAGAAAATAACTGTCAACAAGAAAAAACACAAGTGTATAAACTTGCATTCGTGGCATTAACGGTCACTCTTCTCCAGCTGATTCTAATCGGGTGGTTGATTCGCGTTGTATCATGGGAAATAGTGAGTGTACAAATGTACATTGGATGTACACTCAAAATCAGAGTGCATTGTGGGTCAAAAAGAGTGAACGAATGTAGGAAATTTTGATGAGAAAATATGACAAACTCACGGATCAGCTTTCACACATGCAATCTTTTTCTCTTATTCTCTTATAACATAACACTCTCGCTTACCCATGACTCCTGAGATTTAATATTGCCCCCTAGTGCTTATATACAGGAACTCCACACATATCACAAGTCCACATTTATATTCAACAACTTGAATATTACAGGAATGAAGTAGTTCACGCAGGTTTCGGACACCACTACAAAATGGTGGACCATTTCTGCAGGACCAAAAATGTCCGTCCCTGAATAACAAACAAAATAGCAAAAACAGTTTTGTAGAGTGATGTAGAGTGCTTTAAATATTCAGGCTCACTGACCTTATCTTATATCCCTAACATTGATCATTGGTCATATGACCACTGCCATGTACCCATGGTGTATTTGAAGAGTTTGGTTTAAAAAAAAATCCATTTTTTATTTTTTTCAAAATTCATGTTTTTTATTATGTTATCATGAACATTTTTGAAAATGGATTTATAGCGTTTTGGAACCAAACTCTTCATTTATAGATCAATCACAAAAGCAGGGTGGCATAGATGGATACAAAAAATAGCTGACTGCCCTTTATCCTTTATTATGGATAGACAGATGTGTGGAGAATGCTAGACTTTACTGAGTTGGGACGATTTGAGCATGTCACAAAATAAGCAGACACATACAGTGAGAATGATTCACATCTGAGCACTAAATGCACTGAAGATCAATACTCACATTTTTAAAATGGAGCAAAGACACAGGCAAGCATTACACAATTCTGAAAGATCACATGTAGGGCTGGGCCGATCGAATATTCAGTATCAATATTATTCCGATACTGGCGAAAATGAGTGGTTTGGATATTGTAAATGTTGGGGAGTACAATCTGATCCAATCTGATCCGTGACATAATGTGCAATATGCCGCAAAGCGTGACATGAAGTAAAGCGCGGCCAGTAGAAACCGTAGCTAAAACTTGAGTGAGAGATGAGACCAATGTTCCCTCGAAGCTGTGCAGACTAATTGAAAGTCCCGCGCATGCAGCGCAATTTTAGTCTGTGCAGCACACAAAAGCTTAATATCTACAAGGCAAAAGTCCACTCATGAAGTAGCAGCATTTACCTCTACATCATCTTAAGAAACAGGTATCAAATATGTTTGTCTTTCAGGCTATAGTTTCAAAAACGCAAGTCTCTCCCTCTCTTCTGTTGAGTTCAGAGTGCATGTAAATAAAGTGCCTTTTCATATATTTCTGAACTTTGACCGTTGTTTAAAGCTGTTGACAGTTATTAAAGATTTAAAGCACTAATTTGACAGGTTAAAGACACCACACCGCATCTGTATTATAAACTGCGACAAAACTCTTGCTTCAGTTAAAAAACTATGCGCGCCGCTCGCTCAACACATTAACGAATCGAGAAAGAGCAGCAGCACTAAATGCGTAAAAACGTGAAGAAAAGTGTAATTTAATACATACTAAATTAATCATAAGAACATATTAACACATGCCCATTTTACTTTAATGTACAACACTACAAACAAAATGTATAGGCCTATTATATAAATAGTCTTGACATTTTGAAATCAGAGTACTAATTTGGCCTGGTTTATTGTAGGCTCTGCCGCTTTTTAAATGATGTGCAGAAGCAAATCTGCTGTCACCTGCACTTAAATGCATAGGCAGGTAGCATTTTCAGGTAGTATTTTAACAAATGAAAACACATTTAAAACTATTTGATGGAATTTCACAGACATTTTGTATTCCTTATGGACCTGCACATGAGTTATATGGCCCTAGTTACATGAGGCTACTACTAAGTTAATTTGCATATTGTTAATGCTAAGTAAAACTGCTTTATAGTCTTTACCTTTGCACTCAGAGAAATATTTTTTTGCTCAGTGCTATAAAAAATGACAGGGAACATTGGATGAGACCTGTCCGTCATCATGTCTGCTGTTTGGAATTATTTTAAATTAAAAATGATAAAATTTAAATAAAAATGAAGCAGCAGTATTGCACAACTGAGTCATGTTGCAGGCTACATATTTCATTTGTTGCACAGTAAAACATTTATGTCACAAAACGGCAGGGGTTACGGGTTCGGACAGAAGAGCACACCACTAGATTTCGGCATACCAGATTCCACTGGTAAGTAATCCAAACGGGTAAAAAAACAGGTAAACAAACAACATAATAACAACATAACATACTATAACATAATACCGGACGCCGAACAGAACTCAAAAGACATCTTAAGTACACTGGTGCAAACACAAGACAGGTGAGAAACAAACGAGCAACAGGTGAAAATCCAAACAAGATGCAGGTGTTGACAATCAGATGATGACAGATATGAGGTGCATTATGGGAAATTAAGTCTTTTTATAATAAAGGTCCAGGAACACAAAAACTAAACGGGGCAGAACGGGATTGTTACAGTACTCCCCCCTCCCGGAGGCGCGTCCTCGTGCCAACAAAACACCCAGGGAGGGGGGGCAGGGCAGCAAAAGAGGGCAGGTGAACACAGACGGGTGAGCAGGTAGACCAAGGTGGAGCCAACGGAGGGAGGAGCCATGGAGACAGAGTGGCCAATGACTACTGGGGATCCGAAGGACAGAGGCGGAGCAGGCAGAGCCCGAGGCAGAGAGCCAATGGGCCAATGCGACGGTGAGGATCCAGCAGACCCAGGTCCGCGGCGCAGCCGGAGCGACCAAGGAGCAGCCGAGGGGAGGGAGGAGTCCAACAGAGCAGGCAGGGTGGAGCGACGAGGCGTAGCCAGAGGAGAGGAGTCCGGAGGCGATGGCAGGCAGATGACCGACCAAGGCAGAGCCGGAGGGATGAGGAAGCCCGGTGGAGCTGGTGGGCGAGCGGTCGACAGTGGAGACGGGGGAGCTGCGAGCTGAGGTGGAGCCATGGGGTCGATGGGCCGAGGTGGCCTCAGAGGCAGGAGTCGAGCACAAGGGGTCCTCCAACCACTGCACTGATGACAGCTGGTTGTCCCGTAGCACGCCCACAATGCCGATGGTAGGCTGAAGGTGAGCAGAGGGGCTGGCAGGCTGCAGCAGCTGACGTGGTGAGTGTGACAAATGGTGCGGAGGTGGGAGAAGGAGGCTGGGTGGGAGTTCTTGCTTGTTGAGACAGACTTGTAGCTCTGGGCAAACAGGCAGTTCTGGGCAAACAGATAGTTCAGGGCAGACAGGTACTTTGGCAGGATCCGTGTCCAGATGCTTGGGAGGGTCGTAAGCCGGAGGCGGGCAATCGAGAGGCGGCCCGGGGTCCGGAGGCTTGGGGAGGGTTGTCCCGAGAGTCGGAGGCCATTCGAGAGTCGGGTTGGGGTCCGGTGGCTTGGGAGGGTCGTAAGCCGGAGGCGGCCATTCGAGAGGCGGCTCGGGGTCCGGAGGCTTGGGAGGCTCGTAAGCCGGAGGCTTAGGGTGGCTTGGCTCTGGCGGCTTGGAAACGGAATCCAAGAGCATCCACTCTGGAACGGGGTCTATGGGCACAAACTCTGAAACGGAATCCAGGGACACCAGCTCTGGAACAGAAAGTAGGGGAACAAACTCAGGAACGGAATTCAGGGGCATCCACTCTGGAACGGGGTCTATGGGCATAAAATCCAAAATGGAATCCAGGGACACCAACACTGGAACAGGGTTCAGGGTAGGGTGGAGGTCGTACAGCAGATCAAACTCCTGGAGGAGCAGATCCAGCGGAGAAATCACCGGCTGGCAGGGAGACTGGAGTTTTTGGCCCTGTTGGCCTTCCATAATCTGGCGTCTGGGCGCCCGTTCTGGGGAGCGTTGTGGCGCTGGCTCGGGTAAGCAGCGGTTTGTCCGTCGTCATGGCTTACGGCGGCGGGGTTTTGCAGAGGACTGAGGCTTGCTTGGGTGAGATAGGACGACCCCTCCGCATCTAATTGGAGTTGGATGGCAATCCCCCACTCTCCCGTCAGCCTCCCCGACGCGGAAAGAAGAACCTGTGACTTGGAAGACTATATTTACAAAGTCCTCCAGCCGGAACTCCCCCATGTCAGGGTGCAAAAGGGAGGCGAGTAGATCGTCATCCAAGCCGATCAGACATACATGACTGAGGCGGGTGTCGTCCCACGTTACCCGCTCACATGCCTCGAAGAATTCCTCCGCATAACACTCCAGAGTCCTCCCGTCCTGCCAAATAGATAGCAGGAAGGACTCTGGAGGCGAGGTGGTGAGGAAATACCTTGGTGTGGTCATTGTGGTGGGTCCGGTATTCTGTCACAAAACGGCAGGGGTTACGAGTTCGGGCAGAAGAGCACACCACAGGATTTCGGCAGGCAGATAGGTTTATTCCACTGGTAAGTAATCCAAACAGGTAAACAAACAACATAATAACACTATAACATAATACTGGGCACTGAACAGAACTCAAAAGACATCTTAAGTACACTGGTGCAAACACAAGACAGGTGAGAAACAAACAAGCAACAGGTGAAAGTCCAAACAAGATGCAGGTGGTGACAATCAGCTGGTGACAGATATGAGGTGCATTATGGGAAATGAAGTCTTTTTATATTAAAGGTCCAGGAACACAAAAACTAAACGGGCAGAACGGGAGTGTTACAATTTGAGCTCTGTAGAACTCTGTAGCTCTGTTTTTAGCATTATGCTTTTTGCATGGCTGACAAATGTATTATTAACAGCCTAATTTATTAAAAGGGGGTAGAGATGGTATTGGATCAGTATCTGTATCGACAGATACTCCAGGTAGTGGTAACAGTATCGGACATGACAAAGTGGTATCGGCCCAGCCCTAGTCACATGTACAGCTTAGGTTCCACACAGACATATATTGTCGATTCAGACATTATCACTTGTACCAACTTACAGAATCAAAAAGAATAAAGTCTGGTTAAAAAGTGAAGACCACCAAAAGTGTGTGGTTTCATGGTACAGTATAAAATAGTGTAATTTCACTTTAATGTACATTGTTATATAATGCTTTTATCAGACAAGATGTTACACTGAACCGTTCAATAAGTACATTTGCTAAAGCATTGCATTGATTAAAACTAAACATGTATTAAGAATAATGAAAGCTTAAATATTGATGATGGTTAGTTCATGTTTATTGGTCAACTCTTGTGGTAATAGCACTCATGATAAATAAATGTCATGAAGGCAAGGTTGGCCAAAATTACAATGCATTAGCTTAGTGATCTATGAGAGATGCAGATGAGATGACTGTGGTGGGCGGAGAGCAAAGTTAAAATAGCATCTTACCTTTTTTTCTGATGTTTACAACCATTTCGAGAGGTTTTAAGAGCCGTTTTCCCAATATATATCTTTTTCATGGTTTTTCGCAGTAGGCCACCTCTCATGAAGGTCTGTATTTTAATTCTCCACTCCCTAACAGGGATCCCACTTAATCCTTGTTGAATCTATTACCTTTTTCTGACAAACCACTGGAGATCCTGCCAACAGAGCAAAGAAAATGGCAGGTGTTCGTGGCAGGTTGCAATAAAATTATGATCCGACAGCAGTTAAAATAGTTTCACTTATACATTCATGCATTAAACTGTCAAACAATAAGATGACTTCTAAAGAGAAACAAGGGCAAACTGTTAACAGTTAATAAATATTTGCTGTTACTCACTGATGTGATTAAAAGTCGGTGCAAAGTTTTAAATGTGCTGAGCATATTGTGCATGTGGATTACAGGTAATAATGTTGTAATAACGTTATGAATAAATAATAACGTCCAGTTTATTGCACAGATTGACCTTTTAGCATCATAAAACCTTAATATTTCATAAGGGCCAAAGGGATTACTTTTGTGTTGCCAGTATTTGCCTTTTTGAGTATTGGCAGTACCTGTGAATTACCTACAAATACATCATAGATTTTTATTATTCAGTGAATTTGACATGACTCTTCTACAGCCATAAAGCTACTTCTTAACTAAATTTGGTCAATGATTTAAAAAATAATGAACATGTACTAGGATGTGGTAAAACAACTGTAAGGGTTATTGTATTTTTAGCAAATTTTAATTTATGACACACATCAACACTGTTGACAATTTATAACATATATAGGGTAATATAACTTCCGCGGCGCGGACGGAATCACGGAATCCAGGCATTAGATTGGAATTTGATGGATAGCGCGGAATTTTAGAACTTCTTAATCAGAAAATAGCACTGAAAAGCTGATACAATTCTACTTGGGATTTAAATAACATCCGTAGTGATTCAGATGCGGTTTAGATATGTAATCTGCCTGTTCTTCAGACAGCGTGTGTTTGAACGAATGATTTGAGCGGTTTTCTGTAGACTAGTGCATGCATGACATTTCTGTTTATAGCAATTCACTATATGGGGATGTGAACACATTTGCAAAGCTGCTCTGAAAGTTTATTTCATGAGTATTTTACTCCAGAGCTTCTCTAGGATTTATTAACATTTCACCACTTCAGTTTGGGGAAAGCTGTTTAAACACGCACTATATAGGTCTTTGTGACAACCCACGTGAATAAACTATGCTGGTTTATATTACCATAGTTGTGCATTACGCCCAGTGGTGTAGTCTAGTTTTTTTGTAGTGAGTATACACCAGCGGTCAAAAGTTTTGGGACACTTGAGTGATTTTTAAAAAATCTGTAATCAGATTTTTTTTTTTTTTCAAACTTACATATTTTTCATGACAAAAACAAAATTTTTTAAAAAAAGGAAAAAGTGTGCAATGTCATTGAGGCAAGGGGGCATAGCCAAGCTCCATCTGGGAGGGAGTAGCTTCAGTCCGGTGCACGGAGGGCGGTGAGTACGTCATGTGTGGCTTCTAACCTGCTGTCTCTTATTCCAGTGATTGAGGAGAGGAGATACAAAAGGCGCCGCCGAGGGCACAGACGAGAGAGACGCACGAGCAGAGTGCCACTGAACAGAGCCACGCAGCTAGCCTAGCCACAAGCTAACACGTGTGCAGATATTTGTTTGTTTCTGTTTGTTTGGTGTTTTTGAGTTTTACTTTGAAGTTAATAAATATAATTAGGATTTTACATTTCACATTACATTTATGCATTTGGCAGACGCTTTTATCCAAAGCGACTTACATTGTATTGTACTATACATTTATACATTTTGTATAGTAAGCAAGTGGGGGTTAGGTGCCTTGCTCAAGGGCACCTCAGCTGTTACCCACCAGCCACGAGAATCAAACCAGCAACCGTCTGGTCATGAATCCAACTCTCTAACCAGTGGGCCACACTGGGATTTCACCACGCCGACCCTGCCTTTTTCCACCTTGTTACAGTCGTGTTTTCCTGTTTTTGGTGTGTTTCAAGTTGCCCATGCATGCATTAGACACGTAAAATTGCCAAAATCAAAGTATCAAAACAAAATATATATCATTTCTAAAAGCCATTGCTCACCGTGACCTGCGGCTGAAGATATTCAGCCAATCACAATGCTCAGCTCGTCTGTTTAATCAGAGCACACTACTCTATAAAGACAGATGAGCTTGACAACAGATCAACTTGTTTCAGAAGGCGGGGCATTGAGGAGACTTAAAATTGTGTTTGTTTTTTCCTCCTTAAAACGTATAAAAACATTGCATTACATCAAATACAGACAATAATATTGGTTTTAGCTTGGCAATTTTACTCCTTTAATAATTTTTTTAAAATGGAAAACACTACATTTACATTTATTCATTTGGCAGACGCATTTATTCAAAGCGACTTACAAGTAGGAGAGCATAAAACATTTTGTCATCATGCTAAACAATACAAATAGTGTACAAGACCATGTTACTAGAAGGATTAAGCTGAAGTACTGGGTTAAGTTGGGCAGTCATGGCCCAGTGGTTCTGTGACCAGAAGGTCACCGGTTCGATTCTCAGAGTTGTTTTTTGAAGGTTTTGAAGAATGCTGCAGTTCGGGTGGAGGCTGGTAGATCATTCCACCACAGAGGAACCGAATGTGTAAAGGTTTTGGCAAGCGATTTGGTGTCTTGCTGTGATGGAACCACCAGGCATTGCTCATTTTTGGAACGTAGGTGACGGGAAGGGCTGTAGACCTGGATCAGTGAGTTAAAGTAAAGGGGTGAATTTGCTGTTACTGTTCTGAAGGATAGTGTCAGCGATTTGAACTTGATGCGGGCGGCAACTGGACTTTTGTGAACGAGAAAAGACGAATAATTAATAAAGTGTATAAATAAAAAAATATATAAATACATACATGAATGCAGAAATTAACAGATAAAAAAGTAATAAACAATAAATGTAGAAGTGCAGTCTGTCCTTTCTTAAACCTGCCTTGAGCAGGACATGAACCAGTGATAAGCCCAGCTATGGCACCAGAGACTGGCACTCTAACAAGTGTTCTATATACCAGTCCGTGACTTCTAGCCTTCACTAGAGCACCTTTGGGAAGTGAGGAACTAGATGTAAAATAAATGGAAATAAATATAGAAATATTTATTACTATATGTCCAATGTATCTGTTTTTTCTGTCTTTTTGCAATCTTTTATTGATTAATAATTTATTTGTTTATTGGCACATTTATCTATTTATTAATTTATAAAAAAGATTTTTTTCTTCCTCCGTAGTTTCTTATATAATACCGGGGATGGAGAGCACATTAGTAAATACACTGTTTGCAGAGTGGTGAGGAAAGTGTGCCTCACTTTTTAAACGCTTTCTGCAGCCATGTTGTTTTTTTGTGCAATTGCCATAGTGAATTGTAATATTGGAGCTCCATTGATGATGGCTGTTCAAAGTCATAGTGAGAGTGAGTAACTAAGAGTGAGCCTACTCAGAGTTGAATGAACAAACTCAAATCAACTGTTCTGAAACCAAAAACTTAAAGTTTCTCATCTTTAAGTAAATCAACTCAGAGTTTAAAGTTAAACTTACAGTTGGTTGAACCTCTTTATTGAAACAGGCCCCTGAAGGCTGCATTGATATATATTTTTGACTATGTTTCCATAATAACTCATAAATAAAAATTATTTAATGTTATGTCTAACATTTTTATAACATTGAATAAGTATCGGCCAGGCATAGGTGGACAATTCAGTCATTCAGAGCTCTTTACCAGCTCGTAAAACTTCTTACTACCACAGGCCGATAACGCGCTTATCTGTTTGCGTGTGCACATTCATTTTCCCACCACCGAGACGACGTGGATGTTTTCAGGTAAGTTTTTGCTTGAGGTAAAATCGTATTATATTGTTAATAATTTTACTCTAAAAGTTGCTAGTAAAGCACCCGGTGTACTACAGCATAGGTAAATAGAGACTTTGGCCCAAAACTAACTTAACTTGTTTCTTGGTTTCTTGGTTCAACGGTCTTGGTAAGTTTAGCCGTTTACTGTTGACGGCTTAATGTTAATGTGTTACCAGAATATGAACACTAATTAAGTTACCATTTGTTTCACTTTATTTTATAGTTGACTTGACCTAGCTGTCGGGTTTTTCAGTGTGAAATATTTGAATAATTTGCAGAAAAATAGCTAGTGTGCCCATTCTGTTTATATATATTTTTTATTTGTAACATGGTACGTGTCTCCATTTGCCCATGCAAGTATCGATGACTAATCGCACTAGACGATGATTGGACAGGACGGGATCAACGTGGATTGGCTCCATTGCTCTGTGCTGCGTGCATCTCCAGCTGCACAAAAGTGAGTTGTGTATTAGCTTTGTACATTTATGATATAATATGCATCAGCAAGAAGTATTGGAAACACTTTATTTTACGTTGCTCTTGTTACACATGTTACATGTACTTCATATAGTATTTATTATAACTTAGGCATAATTACATGCAACTAACCTAAAACCACATCCTCATCCTAACCCTAACTCTATAGTAAGTACATGTAGTTAATTATTATTACTCAGTACTTAAACGTATAAGTACACTGTAACACGGACACCTTAAAATAAAGTGTAACTAAAGTATTTCATGTACTGGCAATGATTGTGAAAAATGTTATTTTAGTGACAGCGAGAGCACGGTTAAATATATAAAAAATTGTGATACATCACATGACGCAGAAGGAACGGCAGGTCAGTTACACACATGAATATATGCATATTATTGTGAGATATTAAGGAAATGGTATAGATGTCACAAAAGTGTGTGGTCCTCCTTGATTTGTTACTGACTGAGTACCTTTTACACCTGGTCTTACAGTTTTTCTCGATTGCTAACACACAATTCATGAAACAATTCACAACTATAAACACATTTTCAGAACTACACACCAACTTGTACAAACCTCAGACTTCCAGGTCAAAATAAAATTTTCTACTCAAAATCATATGATCTTCCATCAAATTCTAACTTTAGCCTCAGATGATGCACAAACCTAACAACTAGACAGACTACTCCACTGTCTAGAAAACACCAGTGAGATCAATTCAAAACACTGTTACTAAAACCTCTTATTGGGAATCAAGAATAATTTGACAGCTTAGTGTTTATTACAATATACAACACAGAATACAAAGAGTGCAGATAGAGCAGATGGAGCAAAACACAACAATTAGCTTTAGGAAAAAATTACACTACTGTAAAGTACTCTTAGATAAAAGTAGGTGAAGTAGATGATCTTACAAGACAAGAAAAGTTCAAAAACCAAAGAACAATATGAACTGTTCATGCAACACAATACAGTATACAACTGCACAAATAACATTTACATTTAGGCATTTAGCAGATGCATTTATACAAAGCAACTTACAGAGAAGATGAAGGAAACAATAAAGCGATTTGTCAATAGGAGGCTATAAAAAGTATTGCATCCTCTGCACATTTGGCCCAAAAAAACAAAAATCTTACAGGAAGTATATTGATTTTGTTTTTCAAACACAACCAATAAAAATGCCACACTAATTCATCAGTGCCTCACACTAACTCCTCACATGTGCAAACACAAACACCAAAGGTCAAGTTATAGCAGTCGTGGCCCAGTGGTTAGAGAGTTAGACTCATGACCAGAAGGTTGCTGGTTCGATTCTCAGGGCTGGCGGGTAACGGCTGAGGTGCCCTTGAGCAAGGCACCTAACCCCCACTTGCTTACTATACAAAAATGTATAGTACAATGTAATGTAAGTCGCTTTGGATAAAAGCGTCTGCCAAATGCGTAAATGTAAATGTTATAGGTTTTGAACAATGAATGCAAACAATGCAGACAGAGTAAGGGGAAGCCCACTCATCCAACTCATATCAGAACTAACTCTACAACCCAAAACATGCCAAACTGAACCCCAAACCCCAGCCAGACTAAACCAAATCATAAAAACACAAAAAGAAAAATATCTGAAACACTGGACAGAAGCAACAGCTCAGCAAAGCAAACTGGAATGCTATCTGTCATTAAACAGAGAATATAAACTGGCAGAATACCTCAAAACCGTATCAGACCCTAAACAAAGAAAAGTGTTGACCATGTACAGACTCAGTGATCACAAGCTCACTGTAGAGACGGGCAGACACAGACAGATATGGACACCAAGAGAAGAGCGACTGTGTCCACACTGCACACAGAATCAAGTGGAAACAGAGCTGCACTTTTTAACCTCATGTCCAAACTATACACACATCAGAGAAACATTCTTCCCCCAGTTTACAAACTTCCACAAAGACTTCAACCAGTTTCAACAAAAGGACAAGATTTCATACATACTGGGAGAAAACTCAAACAGCTCAAACCTGGCTGCAAGATATGTCAAGTCCTGTCATGACAAGAGAACAACCAGCACAACACAACAAAACACTGTACAAACACACACAAACTGACACTATATGACAGGATCCTGTCACTCTCACTGAAAACTTTAATCAATACTTTGCTCTTTTTCTACTTGTATTGATATGTATATATATGTATATGTATATATATTTTATTTTATTTCTATCTTAACCTAGATTGTAAAGATTGTTTATATTTAATTTTCCTGTGCTTTGGCAATGTAAGATTTATTTTATCATGCCAATAAAGCTTCTTTGAATCTTGAATCTTGAAACTTGTAAGGGCAGTTGGAGGGAGAGCCAGAGGACGAGTCTGAATTGGAGGAGGATGAGGAACAAGAATAGGGGAGAGCGGGGTGATTTGTGCCAGGGGGAAGTAGTTCCACCCCTTGTTTTTGTAAAACCATAGAAGAAATTGGTCATGTGACCACACCATTTTGAAAAGCCATCCATTTTACTCATCCTCCAAAGAAGAGAGACACATGGCAAGAGAGATAAGCACATTTTAGCTAAAAACAAATATGTTTTTTTTCCTTTCAAAGTAAAATCTTTTTTTATTGTAGTGTCTGAACAATTATAGACAAGTTTGAAAACATTTCACACGTTTTAGTGCTTTAGCAGGCTACACAATGAGTCTATACATGTTGTGAATTCTTTGTATTTCATATTCATACATTTATTTTATACTTGGAAAAAACATGCACTCCACCATTTCTAGCGTGATACGTATTTAGCATAAACGACGCGTTATTGGTTACGTATACAATGCAGACAGAAGGTGAAACAGTTTCCACCTGTGCAGTATCTGTAAATGCAGGGCAAAGATACTGACAAAGTAAGTTTATTCCATGACTTATGTTTGTAATACTGATGCTTATACTGCAGAATCCGTTCCAAGCTTATGATGTTGTTGGTGATTCGCGATCTTCACGATCATTGATTTATCATGTGAAACGCACGTCAAAGTGCCGCTAGCATCACGGCTTATAATGCTAATGTCTTATATTGCTATCTTGTACGTTATTGGATACTGTACAATATATTCTATATTTGTTATATTTTCATATCGTAATGAGGATGTTGTGCAATGTACTTTGGGTTGTTTGCATGCTGCTTTGCATTGCGTTTACATCCAGTAATGATTAGTTCACTAATGTTATTGTCTATTTAAAATGCACTGTTCTATAGGAGCAATATGCAAATATTATGTTAGACATTTAGTTATTTATTTCTGTTTACTGTTTATTGCAGAAACTACCTCAAATGCATATTAAGTATGTATAAATGGTGAAACCCTGCAGAAAATAAAAGGTGTAAATGTCTTTGATGATGTCTACTTCCTGTTCAGAGTGCTGAACGTGGTTAATAGCATTAAAAGAGCTAGTATTAGTGGACAATCCACAACGATACAGTTAGCATGATGTTAGCTCTTAACTGCTGGATCATGCTAGTTTTTCAAACTTGTGGGTCTGGGGAGATTTGTGCCAAAGGGCCTGGGTTAAGTTGTGCCAGTGGCACAACTCACTCCCACTTATGATTATTTTCTACATATTATTAATTTGTAATTGAACATTGTACTCTTACATTTAAGCACTTAAACTATGTGACATTCTTAATTTTAGACCAAAACCCATCATGCCACGCACTTATAAACGGAAGACAGACAGGCTTCAACTCCTCTTGTGGAGTTGGACAGAGCAGTGAGTATGCACGGAGAAATGGCATTGATATCCCTGCCAGCTTGTTTTAGAGTGGAAAAAGGCAGGTTAGGTTAAGTGTGGATTTATTAAGGAAAAGTTATAGGGAACATTGATAATTATTTTTATTTTCCCAGGACATGCTCATTTATCAGTTATCACCATGCACATCCTTCAGAGAAGCAAAATTGAGTACTTATTTAGAGCATATAACTTTACCTTATGTAAAATCTGAATGTAAACTGAAATGGTTCAATAAGGGATAAATAAAGAGATACCCTTTATTCTAATAAACTATTAACCTTTTCTAGGACCTGATTGGTTCACAGCCTTTAAACGGACACACCTGAGAAGATGGAGCTGGAGAAGGCTCACAAAGAAAAACAAGATAAAAAGGCTGAAAAGGATAAGAAAAAGAATGAAAGGCAGAAGAAATGGGCTCTGAAAGGCTCAAATCAAACCAAAATGAAAATGAATGAAAATAAGAAGAGAGTGACATCTCTATTCTACTTAACGACACCACTGATTATGATAGTTCAGGTGTCCAGAATGATGATGATGATGATGGTGACAAGGGTCTGTCTGCTGGTGACTTTGTCATTGTGAGCTTTGCTGGTAAAACCAAATCCTATAACTACGTTTTTGGTCTACGGATTGGTGGAGAAAGTTGAAGGTGCAGACATCAAATAAATTGTGAAAAAAAGGGGCAGTTGTGGCCTAATGGTTAGAGAGTCGCACTTGTAACCAGAAGGTTGCTGGTTCGATTCCCAGTACTGGCAGGTAACAACTGACGTGCCCTTGAGCAAGGCACCTTACCCCCGTTTGCCCACTGCCCCGGTGTATGTGTGTTCACGACTTGAAGCGTATGTGTTCACTATTCACTGGTTGGGTTAAATGCAGAGATCACATTTGGGGTATGGGTCACCATATCTGACAAATAAGTCACTTTCAAATAAGTCACTTTCACAATCAGCGCAAAGTTTCTAAGGCAAAGAAAATGATGAAAGAGTCATCCCTAGAGGTGATGTGCTCAAGAAACTACCCATACCCCAAAAACTTGGTAGTACAACCAGAAGAGAGCAGCACTGTATTCCCCTGCAGCATTGACAAGTTAAGTAGTAGGCCAGATCCAGACCACCTAGACATACTCACTCCTAGACACCTACATACTCACAGGGGATAATCTGGAGAAGTGAGGAGATGGGCATGCCTCATCAGTGTTTGACTTAGGCCTACCTGCCATTTGTTTAATTTAGCTAACACTGATTTCAGTTTTGAGTTTGCACTATGTTATTAAAGAGAAGTTTTATTAAGTTTTTAAGTGGCCTAAGTCACAATAGGATGTTTAGAAATTAGCCTAGTCACTTTATTCTTATGTTACAAAATTGACAGACAGCGTTCTATGTATGTCAACAGGCATCTATTGCCAAAGCCCTTTTGCCTGAAATGATTCACAAATATCATATATTGTGTATTAAAGTTTTTTGTGTTTCCCCAAAAACTACAAAATATGACTTATTCCATCAGTTTAATAGGATGACAATATCTAAATAAACCTTAAATTAGTAATTTTGTATTGAATTTGTCTTGCTTTCATATAGCATTACAGTTCATAACATTAAAGTGTTCTGTTTTACTTCAGAAATCACTGGCAAAATATACCCCAACGTATTCCCCCAAAGGCACAACTTACCTCGCACGTTGTGCCACGAGACCACTTTTTTCCCAAAAGCTATATTTCTGAAACAATTTATTTAAGATCCAAAGTTATTGTTCTCAGGGATGCACCACATCCTGAAATATATGTACATCCTTAAGTTGAAGGCATTACTGTCATGGCCTCACTTTAAAGTCCCCACTTTCCCCTAGTGGTCTCGAATGAGATTAGGGCTACAGTCATTGATCATGCAGTTTAACAATAAAAGTGTCATGGTTCTGCTCTTCTTGTCTGGTAAATTCCTAGAGCCTTGTGGGCAGGGCCATGACAGTGCCATGTCTTTGTTTATGTTTCGTGTTGAGACGTGTAGCTAGGGCATGGATCGCCTACGTCACGCGCTCTCCGATCTTACGCCTTCTTGTTATGGCTTTAATTCATAGTCTAGTGGGCAGGATTGCGACAGTATCATGTCTTTGTGCTTACGTTTGATGTGGAAACACACGGCTTGGGCTAGTTCACCGTTTGCTGTGTGTTTTCAAGTCGCGCATCTAAGCCCCGCCCCCTCGTTCTCCCGTAACTTTTCCATTAGTGTTATCGTGCATTACACCTGTCCCTGTGTAATTATCCCTTGTTTGTCTCCCTCTTTAAAGCCCTTGTGTTCATTGTCTTGTGCTGGTACATTTGCTTAGTTTTGTTAGTAAGTCTCGTATTTGCTTCCTAGTGTGTTTTGCCTTGCCTGTTTATATCTTTCTCGTTTTTGGTTGTCTGTTCTGCCACCTCACGGGTGCTTTTGTTTTTACAGTTTTTCTAGTGTGTTTTTGTTCCGGTTATTTGAGTTCTGTTTTTATCCCCATCATGGGTTTTTTGTTTACTGTTTGTGTTTATTAAATAAAAGTCTTTGTTACCCCAGTACCGCTGTCTCGCATATGGGTCCTCGACAACGACCATGACAAAAATAGGCTGGACAGAGAGTCCAGCCTAATTTGAGTGGATTTACAATGGCGGGATATATTTCGAACCTTTAGAAATGAGAACAGGCATGTAACAATCTAATCAACACATGTTCTAATGTACACATAATAGCTATTCCAGCATAAAAAAACAGTAGGCCTATACTATAATACATATATTTTAGGACCCTTGCATTTAATTTTTGCTAACATAAATGCTGTGAGTCCCTCAACAATACATTGTGTCCTCTAGAAAGATCAAGTGAGAATGAAACAGCTGTACAGGGTCCCATTTGAAAGGAACTGTGAAAGAGTCAAGAACCTTCAACATGACTTTGTGAATGCATGCATTTTTCCAATATATAAGTCCTACAAAGTCAGGTTATTAGGTTGTGCGTATACTGACCTACATATTTTTTAGTCTTTTACAGAGAATTTTAGAGATAGAGCCTAGATACACCCAACCGTCACCGCATGACCGATATCGAACCAAGATGGCGCCGCAGATGCTGCCTCTGTGTGGAGCTCTCCAGTTGTTTACTGTTTTTGTTAGTTTGTCCGGTTATGTGTTTTTCTAATACAATACGTTTCACTAGGGATGAACTGCTAAACATTTGGCAGGACATACCATGCAATATTCTACCGGTTTTCGACTATTCTGCTGTCTTGCTGGACATTGTAGTTGACGGAGCAGCAGCGCTGTTCAAGCGCTTTAAGACGCGCAAGCGAGGGAAGCGAGCCGGCGCGCTCGTTAGGCTCCGACAGCGCGGCTTGAGAACTGCGTTGCCAAGCATCCATCTGGCGAATCTCCGCTCTCTACCCAACAAAATGGACGAACTTCTGCTTTCACGGAATAATAAGGACTTTTCCAATTCTGCTGCTCTGTGTTTCACGGAAACCTGGCTAAATGAAGCCATCCCGGACAATGCGCTACATCCCAAAGAAATCCAAAATCACAGGACTGAACGACTACAGACCTGTTGCCTTAACATCTGTGGCCATGAAGTCATTCGAAAGACTGATGTTGGCTTATTTGAAGGACATCACTGGACCCTTACTGGACCCCCTGCAGTTTGCTTACAGAGCAAACAGGTCTGTAGATGATGCAGTCAACATGGGACTGCATTATACCCTACAACATCTGGACAGACCAGGGAACTATGTGAGGATCCTGTTCGTGGACTTCAGTTCAGCCAACACCATTGTCCCAACACTCCTCCAGACCAAACTAACCCAGCTCTCCGTTCCTAGCGCTGTCTGTCAGTGGATCACCAGCTTTCTGACAGACAGGCAACAGCTAGTTAGAGTTGGTAAATTCACATCCAACAGCCGTACCATCAGCACTGTTGCCCCGCAGGGATGTGTGCTCTCTCCACTTCTCTTCTCCCTGTACACCAATGACTGCACCTCTACTGACCCCTCTGTCAAGCTCCTGAAGTTCGCAGACGACACTACAGTTATTGGTCTCATCCAGGACGGTGACGAGTCTGCTTACAGAAGCAAGGTTGAGCAGCTGGCTGTCTGGTGCAGTCATAACAACTTGGAGCTGAACACGTTAAAAACAGTGGAGATTATAGTGGACTTTAGGAGAAACCACCCTGCACTTCCCCCACTTACCATCATGAACAGCACTGTGGCTGCAGTAGAGTCATTCAGGTTCCTGGGCACCACCATCTCTCAGGACCTGAAGTGGGACACTCACATTGACTCCATTGTCAGAAAGGCACAGCAGAGGCTGTACTTTCTTCGCCAGCTGAGGAAGTTCAATCTGCCACAGGAGCTGCTCATACAGTTCTACTCAGCTGTCATTGAATCCATCTTCTGCACTTCCATAACTGTATGGTTCGGCTCAGCTGCCAAAACTGACCTCCGAAGACTACAGCGGATAGTCCGGACTGCTGAACGAATCATTGGCACAACCCTCCCCACTCTCCAGGAACTGTACTTATCCAGAGTGAAAAAAAGGGCTTGCAAAATCACTCTGGACACCTCACACCCAGCACATTTTCTCTTTGATCTGCTGCCGTCTGGCCGGCGCTACAGAGCACTGAGCACCAAAACAACCAGACATAGGAACAGTTTCTTCCCTCAGGCCATCTACCTCATGAACAGTTAAATGTCCTCCCACTGTGCAATAAAACATGTGCAATACACAATCCATATTCCCCTGCATAATGTTTGTATATAACGGATTATAATTTGTATATAGCACATCTGTACATACAGTATACTGTATATTGTCATTTTGTCAAATGTGTAATGTGTATTTATTTTTACTTACTTTTTTGTTACCTGTACTTTGTCACAATTTTTTTTAACATGTATGTGCACTGGAAGCCTCTGACACTAAGACAAATTCCTTGTGTGAGTAAGCACACTTGGCAATAAAGCTCTTTTTGATTCTGATGCATGCACACCATTTCTTTAGAATAATTACTGTTTTCAAAATTATGTTTGATTTCTGTCACAACACTACACATGATTAATGTATTTTTTCCTTTCAAATTGCATACAGTAATACTGTATCCACAACCAAAAATGCTTACAGCAAAAAATAAATAAATAAAAAGTATGGTTTCAATCTTGCTTTTTTTTTTTTCAACATCTCTATGCCAGTTATTTCAGAAATGTAGGCTACATAGGAGCTCATGAAAGATAGTTTTAGGTTTTGAATAACTGTGTGTATATGATATATCCAAAAATATAACATTATGGTAAAGTTGTTTGCAACAGAAGACAAATGTTTGCTTTTGAAATGTGTTTGTGATATTTTGAATGTAGTGCTTAATTTTGCAAGAAATGTAAGGCAATTTGCATTTTGTGTGTGCATTTCTTAGATTTGTGTGTAAAGTTTTGAAAATGTGTGTAAGCAGTTGAAAAAATCTCTGAATTAAAAAAGAGCAGGTAAAAAGGCTACAAATACAAATTTGTAAACTTGACAGTCACAAATTTGTGGGTGTACACATGCAGTTTACTGCATACAGAATAGTGACATTTTTCTCATATAGTTCTGTTAGAGAACTATCAAAAAAGTTTAGATAAGGATGTAAGGATGCTTTTGCTTGCCTCTGTTTCATACAGGCTCCTGATATGTTTAACAACAATCACACATGTCACACATGATTAGCACTTATAACTGTGTGGTCTAGCCAGAAATAATCCAAATTTGAGTGTGCTTGTAGTATTTTAGTTTAAAAGTTTAAAACCTTGCAAATAAAAACACAATTTGGAATCTGTTTATACAAGGAAGGAATACTAATAATTGAGTGTTGAATTCTTAGAAAATAATTGAGTTCTGGTGAGGTTTAAGATCAATGGAAAAGGAAATATTAGAATTGGAATAGGAGATAAAAGCATTAGAAGTGATTTATGGATTCAAGATAAGATTAGGAAAACATTTGGATTTAAAAAAAAAAAGGGGAAAGACGATAAAGGATTAGGAAAGAGTAGGGGTTGTTGAAGGGAGAGTGAAGGGTGTTATTTTAGAATGGAAAGTAAAAGGTTGTAATGTTTGTATTGTGTATACCCCACACATTATTGTTTCTCTTGTAATCTCAGTTCTTAGGAATGCTGCCCTGACATACATCACAGAGGATGAGATGGGAATGGCAATACAAAACTGGCTCAGGCTGAGCCGAGATGAATTTAGCATGCCGTGGAGCCAGAGACCACACTTAAGGTGAACTGTTAGGTAAAGGTGAGCTGATTGAACTACAGCTGTGGTTTTGACTGGTGCTAAGGCAGTGCAGTTTAAAAATGTAGGTTGTTGATTCAAAATAATACAATGTTACTTTGCAGTTGTTGCAGGATGAAATATGGCCCTGTTTGCTCATTGGCTGGTGTCATGTAAATCTGTGAACCAATCAGGGCACTGTTCACTGTGCACGGTGTAATGCCTGGGATGCGTCATTCCGGGAAGCGCTTTTTCTAAATGAGTGGTAGATGTTTGACTGTATGTTTAAATCAACCTCTAAGATTTGTTACTGATACTACTGCATTTGTATTACTGCATATTAAGACCAAGATGGCGGCGCGTGCACATCGCGAGGCTCAGGGTCTCTCCAGTTTTTGCATTCATGCAGTGTTTTTCTTGCTCATCTCGGGTCTGTTCATGCAGAACAGCTGTGCCTTAACATTTTACACCCCGCATGAGCTATTGTATATTGGTTTGCGCATTCCCGGAAGTTTTATCGGCAATCTTCGCCAGAACACCCGATGCTACGCACCCTACACGGCCGGGCGGAAGTGCTTGCCGGCGGCGTCGAGATCATAAACAAAGGCGGGGGAAGCGCTGAGGGCTAAGAGCTAAGCTAAAGCTAACACCGCACCGGCTCGCTTTACCAAGAATTTTCCTCGCTAATGTATGGTCATTGGTGAACAAAATGGATGAGATTTGACTCCGCATCATCCACAGCAAAAGACTTTTGAACTGCAATGTCATGATCTTTACTGAAACATGGCTAAACAGCGGCATACCGGACAATGCTATTGAGCTAGCGGGACGCCACACACTTCGGGCAGATAGGACGGCAGATGAATCCGGTAAGACCAGAGGCGAAGGATTGTGCATTTACGTTAACAAAGCTTGGTGCACAAACTCTGTTACTGTTGGGAGACACTGCTCAGCTATCCTAGAGATTCTCATGGTTAAATGTAGACCGTTTTATCTGCAATGGGAGTTCACTTCCACCATTATAATGGCAGCTTACATTCCTCCGTATGCTGATGCCAAGCTTGCTATGAACAAACTTCATGCGGCCATCAGTAAACAACAGACTGCTCACCCGGAGGCTGCATTCTTTGTTGTGGGAGATTTTAATCACTCAAACTTAAAGGCAGTGCTCCCCAAATTTCACCAGCATGTTTCCTGTCACACCAGAGGAAACAAAACTTTGGACCATGTCTATACAAACATGGATGAAGCTTACGCTGTGATCCCCCTCCCCCACCTGGGTCAATCTGATCACCTTTCTTTGTTCCTCACCCCCAAGTATTCACCCCTCATCAATCGTGTGAAGCCATCAGTGAGGACCATCAAAGTGTGGTCTGCAGGGGCAGACTCCACACTCTAAGACAGGTTTCAAGACACAGATTGGTGTATGTTTGCTTCTCAGGCTACCTGTGGCTTTCATACGGACATAGACAGCTATACCTCCTCTGTACTGGAATACATCAACATCACCATAGACAGTGTTACAACCCAGAAGCAGATCACTACATACCCAAATCAGAAGCCATGGATGAACAAGGAAGTGCGCCTCCTGTTGAAGTCACGCAATACTGCCTTCAGTTCAGGTGATGCACAGCCCTACAGCACTTCCGGGGCAAATCTGAAGAGGGGAATCAAAAAGGCCAAGCACTGCTACAAAGTAAAGCTAAAGGAGCACTTTTCCAACTCGGACCCTCAACGCATGTGGCAGGGCATCCAGGCCATCAGCAACTACAAACCCAGCCCCTCCATGCCCGTAGCCACAGATGTTGTCTTTCTGAACGAGCTTAATGACTTTTATGCTCGCTTCGAGAGAGACAATAAGGAAACTGACACCAAGCTCACACCCTTAGATGACCACCCGACCATCGCACTCACCTCCTCAGATGTCTACACTGCACTGAGCCGAATCAACGCACACAAGGCTGCTGGACCAGACAGCATTCCTGGTCGTGTACTTAGGGCATGTGCAGAGCAACTCGCTGGGGTCTTTACGGATATGTTCAACCTGTCTCTCGCCCAAGCAGCTGTGCCAGCATGCTTTAAATCCACCTCCATTGTGCCAGTGCCGAAACACTCTAGCCCAACATGCCTGAACGACTACCGCCCTATAGCACTCACACCTATTGTTATGAAGTGCTTTGAGCGGCTGGTCCTGGCACACCTAAAGGACTCCCTCCCATCCACACTGGACCCATACCAGTTTGCCTACCGCAGCAATAGGAGCACAGAGGATGCAGTCTCCATAGCACAGCACTCTGTGCTCACACACTTATGCACGAATGCTGTTTGTTGACTTCAGCTCTGCATTCAATACTGTCATCCCTTCCAAGTTAATCACCAAACTTGGGAACCTGGGCATTAACACCCCCATTTGCAACTGGATTATGGACTTTCTGACAAACAGACCTCAGCTTGTTAAGTCAGGCCACTTCTGCTCCACCACCATCACATTTAACACTGGCGTACCACAGAGCTGTGTTCTGAGCCCCCTTCTCTACTCCCTCTACACACTCAACTGCAGGCCCGTGAATGGATCAAATGCCATCATTAAGTTTGCAGATGATGCTACAGTGATTGGTCTCATCAGCGACAATGATGAGACTGCCTACAGGGAGGAGGTCCAGCACCTGGCCACATGGCGCTCAGACAACAACCTGCTCCTTAACACCTTCAAGACAAAGGAGCCCATTGTGGACTTCAGGAAGGAGAGAGGAGGCACACATGACCCCATTCACATTAACGGGATGGCTGTTGAGCGTGTCTCCAGCTTTAAGTTCCTGAGGACCCATATTTCAAAGGACCTGTCCTGGACCACCAACACCTCCTGCCTGGTCAAGAAGGCTCACCTCTCTTCTTCTTGAGGATCCTGAAGAAGAACCAACTGTCTTCAGCTATCCTGGTGACCTTCTACCGCTGCGCAGTAGAGAGCATCCTAACCAATTGTGTCACAGTCTGGTATGGGAGCTGCTCTGTTGCAGAGCGCAAGGCACTGCAGCGGGACTCCACTTTCAGCCATTGAGGACATCCAGAGGAAAAGCTGTCTGCGTCGAGCTCGCAGCATTCTTAAGGACTCCTTTCACCCGGCCCACAGACTGTTTTCTCTTCAGTGAAGCTCTTTTGTTAATAAAAGACCTGATGCAGCGTTGACTACAAGTTTCTGTGTTCCTTGATGTTTTTTTAAGAGAAAGAAATTGACCTATTTGTCAGATATGGTGACCCATACCCGAAATGTGACCTCTGCATTTAACCCAACCAGTGAATAGTGAACACACACACTTCAAGTCGTGAACACACATACACCAGGAGCAGTCGGCAGCTATCACTGCTGCACCCGGGAGCAAACGGGGGTAAGGTGCCTTTCTCAAGAAATCGAACTGGCAACCTTCTGGTTACGAGTCCGACTCTCTAACCATTAGGCCACAACTGCCCCCCTCTTTTGTGTGTAGAGCGAGTGATGCGTGCGAGTGCGAGGGAGGTGTGTGTACAAATGAAAGCAAATGAAATTTACTAAATTACTAAAGTCATCAAAGCTGTTCATTAGATAGAGTGACCCAATACTTTTGGCAATATAGTGTATTTATATGCATTACATTATAACGCACAAAAAATATATATTGATCAGTTTGGCAGTTGCACTGGTGCGCACTGGCAAGAAAAATAGTCGCAAAATGCAACCATTTGGTCGCAGTCTAGAGCCATGTGTTGTATTGCTGAAAGCCTGCATCACAGACTACAGGAGGTTTATAATCCTGACCGAATATAAAATCTGGTTGCAGCACACACATAAGGGGAATCTTGACAGATTCTCATATTTAAAATCTTAACCATGCTCATGCTAAAATATTCGAAACTCCTGGCTTCTAATATTTTTGATATGTGCTGTTACGTGTTTTGTTTAATATATAGAGAAATCGAAAGCAAAAGAAACATGGGCTTTTCCTGAACGATTATGTGTAATGCGATTGCAGATTTTAACACAGTAAGACCGACCTACTATAGTTATATTTCTTAATCAAACAAGAAAAAACAAAACAATGCATTAAACACACTAGCAGCCATCCTACCAATATGGCGCAAACATTCAATGCGGCGTGACATCGATTGACAAGCTCTATAGAGGTATTTGTTCTGTTGCCACATTTCAACAAGCTGTTCCTATATGTCTGCTATCCAATGCACTGCACTGCAGCAGCTGTCTGTTCCGGTTTACATTTTGAAGTGCCCTTATTTTACTGATAATAATAATCATAATTCTATTAGTTGGGTCTCCAACTATACATAAATGCGATTAAAGCTTCAAAGACTGCTTTATTTGTCTTTTTATTTCGCTTCTTGCTTCCCCTCTTTTCTCCTGTCTGTGAAACACTCGGTTTAAGCTCGGTTTTTTGTCTCTTTAATGCCCGCCTTATCATACGCCCAGTGTACTCTGATTGGCAGATGACCTAATCTACTGTTATTGGTCAACTGTGTTAAGCGTGTGTCGTACATGTTATGAAACCTAAGAAACATTCAAGTATAAGAGACGTAGTGCAGCATACAGTTTAATCATATTTTGCTTTAATTAATGATATTGAACTTTAACCATGAGATTGTGAAACATTACAGCACGCCAAACACGCATACCTTTTCTGCTCCTGCTCTGTTGTAATATTATCTGCATACGTGAACTCATGAAATTCGTCACAGCAAACAGCAAATCTCAGTAATGCATGACCCACACACGTACACACACACACACACACACACACACACACACACACACACAGCGGGCTCGTGATCTAATCGTCTTTCTGCAAGAAATAACAACGAGAAGAAAATCCAAATTTGCATGTCTCGAGAACTGTCTCAGTCTGGAGCCCTGACCAGTTTGACTCTCGCCACGGATGCTTCCATTTCCTTTAGACCCCAGTGAAACGTCATATCTTTGAGAGTGTATCAAAGCATCAAGGGGTGGACATTATGCAAATGTGTAACATGTCGACTCGCTACGGAAGTAACTGGATGATCACAATCCTGGCGTTCGCTGTAGTCCAAGAAAGGTGATTGCTGTTAGAGACGTTAACTTACTTTATCGTAGACTTTGGGATCTGTAAGTTTTTAGATTGTTTACACGTACTAACACACACTTACACATCAAAGGATATGTACAATTAGGGAAAGGAAAATAGGGGCTCTTTGAGTTCTGTCAGTCACTCAGTCATCTTGCAGTCTTGTCTCTCATTGGTTGTTGAAAAAGTACTAACGTCATCACCCCGATTTGAAATCCTAAAGATCGTCCAGATTTGATCAAAAAGAGAATCTTTGAAAAAATCTTATTCATGGGCTCATTCAGGTCCAATGTTCGGTCCAGATTATCACGTAATGTGAGGCATTCACAGATCGAATCGTACACATTCCGATCTGCTCCAAGAAAAATCGAGGCCTTAAAGGCAGGGTGACCGATTTATGAAAGCTGTTGTTGTTGTTTTAAATCGACAACAAACTATGCAAAAGGAACGAACCCCTTCCTGCATTGCTCTGCCCTTAAATGTGCTGTGCAACGCAAGCATGAAATGCTTAGCTTTATCGTACCTTAGACCACGCAAATAATAATGCAACTGAATAAAACAAGCCAAGATGACACGAGTATAGACGGTTTCAAAGTGACAACATAAACAAACGTTCCTACACATGCGCACTTTTGTGACCCCCAACTTAACTTCCGATATACATCCACAAACAATAGAGTGCATGTAGATTATTTCTGATAACAAGCAAAATAAACCGTTACATGGCCAAACTTGTCTCTCCAATATTTTGAATTTAGACTGCGATACCAAGCTCAACCGTTAGATGTCAATGTCCCATACGGTTTCTTTAAATGCGACTAAACTACACGACCCATTCAACAAATTATTTATTTAACCTCTTACCTGGCACAGCCCGTTTTGAAAAATGCAATGTTAACACTAAAATGGCTGTAACTCATGAATTCTTTGGAATACAGACCGGCTGGTCTCGTTTGAAAGAAGAAAATTAGCAGATTATTTCTGAAAAAAGAAATCATTACAAAAATAATAAAAAAAAAATTGTAGTATTTATTGTAAAAAATATATATATAAAATTTGTTTTTCTTTTATTAAAAAAAAAACAATAAAAAAAAAATTACAGATCAGCCCCAAAATTTAAAAAGAAAAAAGTCCTAAGTGTCACCAAGTGTTGTATCAAGTTTGGTCTTGACATACCAAATTTTGACTTGTCTGTGAGTCTTTTAGCTGCTGTACCACAAAAATCCACTAGAGGACCAATATGCATTCCATTGGTTTTACCACTTGATCTGAAATTTGACCACAACAGACATGCTTTTTTCACTTTTTTTACTTTTCCAATTAACAGACACAATGATGAAAAAAACATGCACATGTAAACAAAACAATATAAAAACAAGAAATGTATTTGAAACTATACTTTTGATGTTTTTTGAATTTATGAATCAATTATCATTTATGTATCAATTTCTCTTCCTACATAAATTATTCTTCTAAACACTGATCAAATGTGTATTCTAGAGTCTTAGACCTTTCCAACGATATAATGTTTGTCATGATAAGAAAATAATTTTCACAAAAAATATTGAAGTAAATTTAGGAGTTCCGTGGGCGGGACTGAGACATGTGAAATTACATAAAAAAATTTAAGCACGCTCTTTATAAAATAGAATCAATAACTCATCCTACATAAATTATTTTATAAAACACCAATGAAATCTGTATTCTAGAGTCCTCGACCTTCCCAAAGATATGGAGTTTGTCTTGGTTAGATCATTTTTATCCAATATACTAAAGTAAACGTACATGTCTCGCCTGCGGGACAGTGTCATTTAGCAGTATATAAATTTATGCACACTCTTGTCATTTAGGACTCAATTACTCTTCTTGCATAAATAATTTAAAAAAAGAGTGATTAAATATTAGTCTTAGACCTTTCCAACGATATATAGTTTGTCAGTATATAGTTTGACATCTTCAACCTGTCTCTGACATCTTCAACCTGTCTCTTGCCCAAGCAGCTGTGCCAACATGCTTTAAATGCACCTCCATTGTGCCAGTGCCAAAACACTCCAGCCCAACGTGCCTGAACGACTACCGCCCTGTAGCACTGACACCCATTGTCATGAAGTGCTTTGAGCGGCTGGTCCCGGCACACCTGAAGGACTCTCTGCTATCCACATTGGACTCACACCAGTTTGCCTACCGCAGCAATAGGAGCACAGAAGATGCAGTTTCCATGGCACTGCACTCTGTGCTCACACATCTGGACAATAAGAACACTTATGCACGTATGTTGTTTGTTGACTTCAGCTCAGCATTCAACACTATCATCCCATCCAAGTTAATTGCTAAACTTGAAGACCTGGGCATTAACACCTCCCTATGCAACTGGATTATGGACTTTCTGACCAACAGACCACAGCAGGTAAGATCAGGCTCCATCTGTCCACCACTATCACACTCAACACTGGTGTACCACAGGGCTGTGTGCTAAGCCCCTTCCTCTACTCCCTCTTCACCTCCGACTGCAGGCCTGTGAACGGATCTAACTCCATCATCAAGTTTGCGGACGACACTATGGTTATTGGTCTCATCAGCAACAATGATAAGACGGCCTACAGGGAGGAGATCCAGCACCTAGCCACATGGTTCAACGACAATAACCTGCTCCTTAACACCTCCAAGACAAAGGAGCTCATTGTGGACTTCAGGAAAGAGTCAAGAGGCACACATGACACCATCCACATCAATGGGATGGCTGTTGAGCGTGTCTCCAGTTTCAAGTTCCTGGGGATCCACATCTCGGAGGACCTGTCCTGGACTACCAACACCTCCAGCCTGGTCAAGAAGGCTCACCAGCGCCTCTTCTTCCTGAGAACACTAAAGAAGAATCAGCTGTCCTCGGCTATCCTGGTGAACTTCTATCGCTGTGCAATAGAAAGCATCTTAACCAACTGTGTCACATTCTGGCATGGGAGCTGCTCTGTTGCAGAGCGCAAGGCACTGCAGCGGGTGGTGAAAACCGCCCAGCGCATCACAGGGACTCCACTTCCAGCCATGGAGGACATCCAGAGGAAACGCTATCTGCGTCGAGCTCGCAGCATTCTTAAGGACTCCTCTCATCCTGCTCACAGACTGTTTTCTCTCCGGCAGGCGTTTCAGGTGCCTCCGGACCAGGACCAGCAGACTGAAGAACAGTCTCTTTATTGAACTCTGCCCCTCGCTGATCCCACTGCCCCTCATATACTGCTACACTCTTCTCTCCCCCCTCATTGCACACCTGGCTTCACTTTGTTATTTGCACTACTGGACTGTCTATACATAACATTTATGTTCATTTGCACTACCAACTGTTCATTTACAGTACCGACTGTTTAATACGCATCTTGCACTCCTACACTTTAACTGAATATGCAATAACTTCTTCCATTGCACTGTTACTTAGATAGCTTCTGTCCATAAATTATTTGCATTACTCTATATCCATTGCACTGCTGTTCACCATTGCCTAACTTAATATTGTATACATCCACCTGCATATTTCTGTTTATAGTAATAGCCATCTGTATATTATGTTCATAGTACATATCCATCTGTAAATCTCTGTTTTTAGTAATAGCCATCTGTATATTATGTTCATAGTACATATACATCTGTAAATCTCTGCTTTTAATAATAGCCATCTGTATATTATGTTCATAGTATATATATCCATCTGTTAATTTCTGTTTATAGTAAGAGACATCTGTATATTATGGTCATAGTACATATCCATCTGTAAATTACTTCTATAATATTTATTATGTAACTAATTATGCAACCATTGTATATCCTGCACTTGCTGCTATTGCACTTCTGGTTAGACCTAAACTGCATTTCGTTGCCTTGTACTTGTACATGTGTAATGACAATAAAGTTGAATCTAATCTAATAATAAAATATGAATTTGCATGCAAAATATTGAAGTAAATGTTTGTGTCCCGATGGAGGAACAACATTTTCATGCATAATCTGTTCCTTTATTACTCAGTCACTCATACTAAATACATTATTTTATAAAACACTGAAGATATATGCATTCTAGAGTCCTAGACATTTCCAACAATATATAGTTTGTCATGATAACATAAGAATTTTCATTCAATATACAAAAAAAAAATGTACGTCACGCCAGCGGGACAGTGACTCTTCTTACATAAATTATTTTATAAAACAGAGAAGATATATTTATTATAGAGTCTTAGACCTTTCCAACGATATATAGTTTGTCATGATAAGATAAGAATTCACATATGAAAACTCGTGAGGAAAATCAGTGTCAAAATTCAACAAATAGTTTATTTAATACAATTATTATACAATAAAATAATAATATTAATTCATATTACATTAATTAAAGTTATATGATTAGACACTAGCCAAACAAAGTGAAAATTACTTGGGGTCAGGCATGCGCGCGTCAGATGAAACGGTCTTTATACAAGCAGCACACTGGTTCCAGATAAACAATGATGCTCAAAAAAATAGGGGCAGTCGTGCCCCAGTGGTTAGAGAGTTGGACTCATGACCCGAAGGTTGCTGGTTTGATTCTCAGGGCTGGCGGGTAACAGCTGAGGTGCCCTTGAGCAAGGCACCTAACCCCCACTTGCTTACTATACAAAATGTATGAATGTATAGTACAATTTAATGTAAGTCGCTTTGGATAAAAGCGTCTGCCAAATGCATAAATGTAAATGTAAAACTGTTCCAATACACTAATATAACAACAACAATCATATCTTGGTTCTGACAAACAGCAAAAGCAATGTCACATACTGATCTAAATCAAAGCAACCTCCCCAGGGTGATTTTTAGTCTCTCCAACGTCTCTCTGCTAGAAAAATTCACAGTATAGCGTAACGTTAGCGTATCTCCGCTAAAAGCCTTTGTCATACTGTGGGTCTTTATGCGTCTCCGCTGGAAAGCCTAGCTCCTGTCTGACTTATCCTTCTTTTATACTTAAAATCCATAGACCATTTACTTTTATGTGATAAATAAGACATCACATTCCTACAGTCTTTCTAATGCCTGCTTGCTCTTCTCCTTCCATCAACATGAGCGGACATGAGTGTCACTTACGGAACACTGTACTGCTCACTACCTCTTCAGTAGGTCCGAGCCTCTTCAACTACCTCTTAGTCAACAAACAAAGCCTGCTATCTTTGACACTTTACCAGAACGATAAGCTCTGCATCTTGCACTACATCACATCTACGCTGTTGTTTATTTTAATTTGCACTGTAATTTCAATTTGCACTGTTGTTAATTTCAATTTGCACTGTTGTTTATTTCAATTGCACTGTTGTTTATCTCACCTGCACGGTGTTTATCTCACCTGCACGGTGTTTATCGATTTTAGTCTTTAAAATAAAATGATATTTTACTACGTTTCACAGACTGTGGACTGTGCACTAAAATTTCGAAAGTTTAAAATGTACACGTTTATCATGTAATGTGAATGTGCAAATCATCACTCGTGTGAATCGCCTAGGATGTGTGTGTGTGTGTGTGTGTGTGTGTGTGTGTGTGTGTGTGTGTGCTTTGAGACACAGAACCGGCTGAGAAACAGACTTTACAAAGTAAAATAGGCTTTTCTATGATCCTTTCAATTATCGTTTGAAATAAATAATTATGCTGTGTGGTTGAAAAGACTGTTTGTGTACCTGTCAGATTCCTTAACATAAAAAAGTGATAATGCAATGACAATGCAGTGGAGGTGATGCGTCATTTCCGTTCTATTTGAGCCGAACTGCACAAAAGGTGCGCAGTGCATTTTTCCGTGAGTCCTGCGGCTTCAGCGGGTTGTGATGGGTTAAATGGTAAACTTGAATCTGATTGGCTAGAGTACGACAACCCACGTGGGAGGGGTTACGCTGCCAAGAGAGTCTAAAAACACACACACACACACACACACACACACACACACACACACACACACACACACACACACACACACACACACACACACACACACACACACACACACACACACACACACACACACCCTAGGTCATTCAGATGTAGTAATGATTGTGAATGATGAAGTGATGATTTGCACATTCACATTACATGATAAACGTGTACATTTTAAACTTTCAAAATTTTTGTACACAGTTGTATGTTTGTGAAATGTAGTTTATGAAAATATAATTTCATTTTACGCACGTGAATTGCTTTTTGTAAATGTATATAAATACTTTGTGCATGTAAATTAGGTTTTATGCATGTGAAACCGTTGACGCATGTGTGCATCTTGTTTTACGCGTGAATTATTAATGAGACTAAAATCGCTCCACACTTTTCTGATCTGTTTCTCCAGGTCTCATTTTCTGCAAATAAATTCAAAAAGAAACAATATATACACATTTGAACTTCTCACAAAAACGTTCCGCCTAATTCACAACACGTGCATATGCACATTAATTTGTTCATAATCTCGTTCTAATGTTAGTGAATTTGGAAAATTCTAAATGAGCGGCCGTGTGCAAGAGTTTAGTCATTTGCATAAAAAAAATGCCCAGACCATCTCCAGATTAGGTCTTTCTGCATAGCCCTTCCTTTACTGCCGGTCACCACTTAAGTCAAAAATGCGTAAATGTAATAAAAGAAGGCTTGCCAAGTCATCCAGCAAAGCAAGACCAGCCATGTCACTATAACTACATTTCAAATGATATCCCATCTGTCTTTTATAGCGTTTCACATGCAAATGTCTACTTTGAACTATGAAATTACTAATTATGTATTTACAAATAAAGGACACCGGAAACCAGTCGTCTTACTAGATATATTACCTTATAGATACTATGTTTTAACTGCCTTCAATAGCATCATGCAAGTAATGGTCACTGTATGTTTTAGGAAGTCTTTGCCTCGGACGTCGCGTAAACTGGATAGTTGGCTGTATGTCTGACGCATAAAACACCTCAGCCTGTTCAAAGTCATCATCTGATTGGTTAAATTCTACAGTATTTCCGTGAGACGTGTGTGGCATCTTTGATGGTCTACCTGGAAACTACGCAAAGCTGTCTGATCGAGGTAGTAGGCGTGTGCTTACATCGACTGCAATAAGAATTCATCTTGATTGTCTAAACGCTTAAAGTGCACGTAACCTTGGTGTTGTAAGTGCCCTAATATGGTATTGGAGTCCCCAACAACATGTTTAAATCCATCAGGTCAGATACGCTGCCATTTCTCAAACATTCGTTATTATCTCCGCATTTCTCAAGATCCCTAATCAGATCACTCAAGCAGTTCAAACTAAAAATAAAAACCTACCTACCACGAGGCCACCATGCTCCGATTTGTCAGCAGGCACAGTCAGTTAATGCGATTGGTCCTAAACTGCGTCAGAACCTTGTGTCTGAAATGACTACCGGAAGTGTTGTGGGCAGGTCAGAGTGTTCTTGTTTTGCGGCAGGCAGAGATTATACAAAGGAGTTAATTGTGACGTGCGAAAGTCACAAGTGATTTGGAGTCGGCTCCCTACTTCGGGAGACAATATCTTTATTTATCACAGACTTGCGATTACAAGCTGTAACTTCTGACATGTTGTGCACGTATACTGGTCCGTTAGCGTGGGGATATACACCTCCAGACATGACGTGGTGCAAGATGAACGTGATGTTCTTTACATGAAACTTTTGCACTTTTCACCCTTCCAGATTTTCCTTAACTATGAAACCACACGGCTCTCACTATTAGCTTTCGAAGTATCTCACTCGTGGAATATAGTTGCCCTCCATCACGGCCTCCGCTGCCTTCCACGCTGTACGACATATCATTGCCCTCTGTTAAGGTTTCTGTGGCCTTTCTCACAGAGTGAGTGCGGTGGAGAACTGGGATGTACTGGAAACACATGTTGTTAGTATAAAAGGAAAGTAAAAGCAAAGGCAGGTTGAAATATACTATACTGAAGTGCCTTGTCAGTGTCCTTGCTCGGTAGAGTCGCAGGTCTTTACCCTCGTCGGTTTTCACACGAGGGCTGAGGCTACCGCTGACGCACTAGCACGTATGCACTGCTTAAGTAAGTGCTATGATTAGTGCTATCAGAATACAGCTGAACAGGCCTTCTCGATTAGAAACAAAGGGTAAAACAAAGCCTGAACGACGTATATAGCCCATGTATCAAACACCGGTCAACAATCTCTGTGCTTTTAAGTACAAAGCTATAATGTTCTCAAATAAAGTGTGAGTAACACCCCCTTAATATGACTACAGTTTACAACACAGTTATCTAACACTTAGCACTCAGTCAACGAGCAGATTAAAATAAAAATCACAAATTATCTCAACTATCAAAAGGCAACAGTCTAGGCAACATTAAAAACAAGATAAACAAGGTAAAGAGCAGACTTACACACTACTGCGCTCTTCTGCTGACTAATTGTACGTTCAGACCGCCGACGGCGAGCGCGTCACAAATCGCTCTGGCCGCCATTCCAACAACGCTGGTAGAAAGATTCGTGGACGCTCTGACGTAGATCGAATGCTTCTCTTGTACAGGGCTGCGTTCTCTTGAATCCTCTCAAGCGGTGAATTTGTACGTTCCGATTGGTTGCCGCCGAACCGCGTCATAGCTCATTACCATAAAGTTGACCTGATTTCAACTCTCCTCGACGCCCTTATTGGCCAAGACGCGCCGCTGCTCAAATTGAAAATGAATGACTTCCGGTCACTTTGATGCTCTCGCCGTCGGCGGTCTGAACGCACGGTAATCGCTTCTCCTTGATTAAGCTTGCTCAGGTGTGTTTTATTAGGGTTGGGGCTAAACTAGATTTGAGTAACACTTTCATAAAAGAAACATTTTTGGTTCCACAAAGAACTATTCAGTCAAAGGTTCTTTGAAGAACCATCTCTTTCTTACACACTAAAAAATAGTCACTCTCCTCCAGCTGATTCTAATCAGGTGGTTGATTTGTGTTGTACTCTCAAAATCGAAGTGCATTGTGGGTAACAAGTAAAAATAATTAACTTAGATTTCAAGACAGGGGTAACTGCAGGTTGGAGTAATGAATGTGCCGAAAGGTAGGGGGCATGCCGAAAGGTCTGTTCAATTGGTCATGAAAGCTGCCTGTTCCACATAAGCTTAAACGTTACAGGCCTACAACCAGCCACTTCTGTCACGGTTGCATTTTTATATAGATGTTAAATAGAAAATGCAGTCGATTTATAAATGTAATGCCTCTTTTTAAAAATAAGCCTTGACATGTTCTGAGGAGTGAGTTGATTACCGGGTTGTCAGTGCCGCCGAGAACAACATATGATATCAGCAAATACACCTGAAATTTGGCGCTAGTGGCCCTAATATCGCTTTAGTGGTAAACATAGGATATTGTTAGTTTTGGTTATTTGGTAATAATGGACAATCATTGGTCTGGCTAGCTCTATGTGTTTGTTACTTTTATGTAGTCTTGTAGCACTGCCTGTGTACTTTTGACAGATTTTTTTTCTATATTGTACAAACATCTTACAGCGCCCTCCACAATTATTGACACCCTTGGTAAATATGAGCAAAGAAGGCTGTAAAAATAAATCTGCATTGTTTCTTGTTTTGATCTTTTATTTAAAAAATCTACAAAATGCCAACATTTCATTAAAGTAAAACTATTTGAAGTGGGGGGAATAACACATTGTGAAAAAAAATCTGCTATACATGTTGGCCACAATTATTGGCACCCTTCTTTTTAATACAATCTGCAACCTCAATTTGTAAGAAAAAAATATTTTTTCAAAATGTTTTGTAATTAAAACGTCTCTTTTGGTCAACATTCAACATATATGACTTCTGGTGGGGCGAACGCTGGCGTTGTTAGCAGCCGCTGCTCCTAGGAGAATTGTTTATTGTTAATATTTTGTTTTAAAGCGATTTATTGCGTTTAATTCAGTCGTTAGACTGTTTTATATAAGTTTATCTGGAGTGCAGTACTACAATATGAATTTTCAAACAACCCTTGATACCTATGCTCCACAGAAAACCAGATCTGCTATCTTTGCCATTGCTGCACCATGGTTTACTCCAGAACTTTGACAAATGAAGGTCAAGGATCGTCGCCTAGGGCGACTATTCAATAAGACTGGACTCACAGTGCACAATAAGTTATATGATGACCACATGCAAAGCTACAAGGTTGCTCTTTTCTTAGCAAAAAAACGAATATTATGGTAGCTTAATTGAGTCTGGTGTGGGGAATAAGAAATATCTTTTCTGTGGTTAATACTGTTTTAAAGCCACCGGAGTACTTTACTCATAATGATTACTCCACAGAGCTGTGTGAGTCATTTATGACCTTTTTTAATTTATAGATTGATAACATCCATCAGCAACTGGGTGTATTGCATCCAGATTTTCAGTTAATTCATCCCTCTTTTGGGATTTAATTCATCTCAATCTCTTAATTTTTTTTGAAAATGAAGTTTTTATTGGTTTTCTTTACACACATCATACAAGTACAAACAATATTGGAGCCCACCACAAAAAATAAAAAACAAACATTTTAAAGCACAACAGGGTAAGTCACTATACCACAAAAATATCAGTAATTCATCAAGGCAACCATTTTAATAAACTTTTCCCACATGTAAGCATTTTAGTAATTTCCATTCAATTTAGCTAACATGTTTTCATATGATATATTCTCAGTCATATATTCAATTCACATTTTTAGTGTAGGACATTGGGAATCTTTCCAAACTTTAAGTATCGGCCGTGTTGCAGTAACAATACCAACTATAATAAGAGAGAATTCTTTATTTGTAATCTGAGTAATCTCAGATTTATCTCCTAAAAGACATATCCTTGGTGAGAGTGGAATTTCAAAGCCCAAACATCTACCAAGATATTTTAACACAATCTCCCAAAAAAGTTGAATCTTCGTGCACTGCCACAAAGCATGGATGTATGTGCCAGTCTCCTGTTCACACTTCCAACATTTCCTATACCTCAGACAACCCATCCTAAAAAGTCGAATTGGCGTATAATAATACATATGTAGTACTTTATATTGGATAAATTTACCCCTCGTTTCCTTTATATACCTTCCACATGACAAAATTCTACTCCAAGAGTCTATATCAATTTCACTGTTAATGTCTCTTTGCCAAATCAGTCTCAAGTTTTCAAATTGTTTATAATTAATCTTTAAGAAGAGCTGATAAAATGTAGATGCTTTCTGAAGGGGCATTGGTAATTCACCAAATTTTTCCAAGATATTTTTGTCTTGTCTTATGGAGAGCTTTCCCTTCAAGCAATCCCTAATCTGTAAGTATTTCCAGAAATGATCCCGGCCCTCCAACTTAAATTTTCTCTTTAAATTGTTATAAGACAAAAACCTCATCATTAATAAATATTTTATAGTACATAAAATACCATTTCTTTTTGATTCCAGAACAAGGGCTTTTTCCCAACTTTAACAAAAGTATTGCTCCAAATTGAAGAATAATATTGACACACATGGGAAATCAGGCATTTTTTGTGTATAGTTTTCCAAATCTCCTTTGAATGAAGTAATATTGGGTTTGTCATTTGATATAGTGAATCTCCCTTTAACTCTTGTGAAAAGGCCAATTGGTCAAAAAGGGGAGGTAAATTGTCGTTCTATTAACACCCAATCTAAATCTAAATCCAAACCATCTTCCTTCCAGTGTCTAGCGAGCTTAGACATTTCAAATGCTATTTTGTAAAATTCTACATTTTGTAATGCTAGACCCCCTCTATCTCTAGGCAAACATAATTTGTTAATTCCAATCCTGGGTCGTTTACACAAAAAAATTCTTAATCATTGCATTATATCGCTTATATATTTGTTGAGGCATGGTTAAAGGAACCATCCCTGATATATAGTTAAACTGTGGCCCTACCACCATCTTTATTATATTAATTTTTCCCCATAAAGTTAAATTAAGTTTTTTCCAACTATATAATTTTACCTGTATTTTCTGCAACAAAGGTTCCATATTCAGATTCAATCTATTCTCTATATTAGGACTCTATATAAGTCCATTATTCATCCATTTAAATTTAAATGCCCGGACCGAAAAGGAAAAACATGTTGCTGATACTGGCATAACCTCGGACTTATGCCAGTTTATTTTGCATCCTGAAAATTTAGAGTAAGATTCAATTATATTAAGGAGTACCGTTAAGGAGCATTTGGGATCTTTGACTAATAACAACATGTCATCCTGACAACAGTAATTTATGTTCTCTTTAACCTTCAAATACCCCTTTATTCCTGGGTCTTCTCTAATCATTGAAGCAAGCGGTTCTAAAACTAATGTAAAAAGTAATGGGCTGAGGGGACAGCCCTGACGAGTAGACCTGGATAGATTAAAAAAAGATGATGTTATTCTATTAGTTATTACTGCTGCTTTGGAATTAAAGTAGAGACTTTTAACCCACTTCATAAAACTGGAGCCAAACCCGTATTTTTTCTGATGCACAGGGCAAAAAGAAACCCCCACTCCACCCTATGAAAGGCCTTTTCCTTTTTCCGCTTTTCCGAAATTGCTGCAATAGGGTCCAAATTAGAGTGGTTCATCCACGTGAGATGTAACAGCCTCCTCATATTATCAACTGACGACCTGTTTTTAATAAAGCCCACCTGATCTTTGTGTATAATTTTAGGTAAAATACCCTCTAATCGTGAGGCCAACAATTTTGTTAACACTTTAAGGTCTACATTTAATAAACTTATTGTATGATAATTAGCAGGATCCATCTTGTCTCTATCTGGTTTTGGTATCAGTGATATAAGAGCTTCATTAAAACTGTCAGGTAATATATTATGCTCAAGCACATCTAAATATACTTCAGTTAATACTGGGGTCAACTCATCCACAAATGTTTTTATAATATTCTACAGGGAATCCATCTGAGCCTGGGGATTTCCCACATTTCAAAAACATTATTATAGATCTAACCTCATCTTGTGTTATCGGTGTATCTAGTAAGTCTCGTTCATCAGGGGAAAGGATGGGTAATGTAACATTGGCTTGAAAATCTTTTATCTGTTCCTGACTGTAATTGGATTCTGATGTATATAGTTGTGAATAGAACTGGTTAAGCCCTATTAATTTCTTTTTAATTTTACTGATTTCCGCTATTCTGAATAAGTGAGTTTTGCTTTAAATTGGGGTAACGAGACCAGATTACGGATGCTAACTGAAAGAGAATTCCAGAGGCGGGGAGCAGCCCGGCTAAAGGCTCTATGACCCATGGTGGTTAAGCGAGTCGTAGGTGTATGGAGAAGACCCTGTGAAGAAGAACGAAGGGTTCGAGAAGGAGTGTAGGGCTGAATAAGATCTGCAAGATAAGGTGGAGCAAGGTTATGAAGACTTTTATACGTTAGTAGTATTCTAAATTGAATACGGTGATCGATGGGGAGCCAGTGAAGCTGTTTAAGAGAAGGAGTAATGTGTTGTATAGATAATACGAGCAGCAGAATTCTGGACCAGCTGAATTTTATGAAGAAGTTTGTGTGGTAAACCAATTAACAGAGAGTAATCAATGCGAGAAGTGACGAATGAGTGAACAAGAATGGCGGTAATGTGTGGGGTAAGAAATGAACGAAGGCGAGCAATATTACGAAGATGAAAGTGACAAGTCCGAGTTATACTAATAATGTGAGCTTCAAATGAAAGAGTGCTATCAAAGATGATCCCCAAGTTCCTAACCTGACAAGAAGGAGAAACTAGGGAACCGTCAATGGATAAAGAAAAACTGGAAGATTTAGAGAGACTAGAGTTAGTGCCAATGAGAAGTACTTTAGTCTTACTACCATTAAGCTTAAGAAAATTGGCAGAGAACCAATTATTTATTTCATGTAAACAGGGCTCATCAGCATAACAGTGGAATTTAATACAAAACTTAGAAAAAATATTACCAAGTGGGAGTAGATCAATTAAAAACAGTAAAGGACTTAGGACAGGACCTTGAGGAACGCCCAGGTAACAGAGGAGGGTTGGGAGTGAAAACTTTTTAGTTGCACGAACTGTGTACGATCAGAGAGATAAGAAGTAAACCAAGCAAAGGGAAGACCAGAGATGCCAATAGCAGATAAACGGCTAAGTAAAACAGTGTGTGAATAGTATCAAAAGCTGCACTCAAATCAAGCAAAACAAGAATAGATAAGAGACCATTATCAGAAGCCATTAACAAATCATTAGTTACTCTCACCAAAGCAGTTTCTGTACTATGCTTGGATCGAAATCCTGATTGAAAACATTCATACAAATTATTATTACTAAGGTGAGCTTGAACCTGTACTGCAACTGCCTTTTCCAAATTTTTAGAAATCAAAAGGTTTGAAATGGGACGAAAGTTGTTTAAATTGTTAGGGTCTGCACCAGGTTTCTTAAGAATAGGGGTTATAGCAGCTGTTTTAAAAGATAATGGAACAGTGCCAGAACTAAGAGAGTTATGAACAATATGAACAATATGAGTAATAAGAGGAGAAAGAGAAGAAAAACAGGCTTTTACCAAGTGAGTTGGTATGGGGTCGAGTGAGCATGTGGAAGAGTTAGATTTGCAAATGTAATTCAAGATTTTCAATTCAGACGGCAAAGTAAAAGAAGAAAAAACAATAAGAGGATGAGTATTGGTTAAAACACTGTATGATGAATTACAATACGAATTATCCAGATGCTGGTGAATAGTTCTTATTTTATCGCTAAAAAAGGACATAAATTCATCTCATTGAGCAGAAATACTACTTTTTGCTAAGTCTAATGAAAGTGACCTATTTTGTCAGATATGGTGACCCATACCCGAAATGTGACCTCTGCATTTAACCCATCCAGTGAATAGTGAACACACATACACCGGGAGCAGTGGGCAGCTATCACTGCAGCGCCCGGGGAGCAAACGGGGTAAGGTGCCTTGCTCAAGGACACGTCAGTTGTTACCTGCCGGTACTGGGAATCGAATCGGCGACCTTCTGGATACGAGTCCGACTCTCTAACCATTAGGCCACAACCGCCCCCGCTTTGTCTCCCTCTGTGACAATTGATAATTCCCTGATATCTATATGTAAACAAGTTAAAAGTTTGGGTGTCATTCTGGATAGTACTTTATCAACAAAGAATACTACCACTCTGGTGCATGCTGTAGTTACATCACAAATCGATTACTGTAATTTCTTATTATATGGACTCCCCTCTAAAACTTCAGCTCATACAGAATGCAGCTGCATGGGTCATAACTCGGATTCCTACTTTTGAGCATATTACGCCTGTGCTGGGAGATCTACATTGGCTCCCTGTCAAACAGTGTATACATTTAAAAAAAATGTTTTTTAACTTATAAGGCACTTCACAATCAAGCACCATCATACCTATCTGATCTCCTTTGTTTAAATATTGCTTCTCGTACTTTACGCTCTGCTTCTGCAGTCACTCTTGTCCTTCCACACAAAAAAACGAATGGTTTTTAAATCCATACTTAAAACTGCAGCTTTATTTAGGCGTTAATAGTGCGTTACATCTGCCGGGCTTCCAGCTGTTAAGAGCAGATTGTGACACGGAATCAACAGGGAAACCACGTGGTGGAGGTCCGAAGCCCTCCGGAGCAATCGGCTCAGAATCAGCATCGGCGTGTATGCTCCAGACCGGCTGCGGCCAGCATCCGGCTGCCGCACCGTCGTGTTTTGTTAGGACGCGTAGGACTCTCTGATCACTGCCTGGTTCATCTTCTCCCAACATAAAGGCAAAAACTTAAATCTGCTGAGCCAGTACCAAGTTAGGAAAAGACAGTCGGGCCGGTTCCATTTACATTCCTGCCTTACCCATCGGCCCGCCTCCATTTGCTGTAATCACGGCGGATGCATAAGTAGCTACTCACTGCCCGGATCCGGCCCGAATCAATCGGCCCAGCTGCAGCAGCCGGTGCCTTGCCTACGCTGCTGTATTCAAGCAGCAAGCGGTCCGGCAGTAATATGCACAGCACGCTGGAGCCGGCCCGATTCAATATTGATATGATTATATGAATGGTATACACCGTTCATATTTTTAATTAGTAATATTAATATGTATTACTTAATAGTGTCAGTGTTTGGTGTTTCTACTCGGAGGTTTTCGCTCGATCGCGGTTTCCCCGGCTAGTTGGACTACTGGCCCGTCTGGTTACGATTCGTCTCAGCCCTTCTGGACAACGTATGCACCTCGGAAGATCCCTGCCCGTCTCACGTCGAATCGTCTCAGCCCTTCTGGATAACGGTTGCACCACGGAAGACTCGCTCACCTCACGGACCTCGCTCTGGGCTCGCTTGCCGGAGAACGCTCCTGGCCCGACTCAGTGACTTTGATTGAACTTATTTTCCTGTGTTTAATAAATTCCTGTTCTAACGTTCATCTGCTACTGGGTCTTCCTTGCCCTGACAAATAGTATGTCCAGTAGAACCAAATGTTGATATAAAAATAGAAACACAAATGCATTTTATTTATAAAATTGCACATATAGAAACACATATTTTAATTAACTTAAAAACGTTTTAAATAAGTTCTTGCACTTTGCTTCCTTCTTCCATTCCTGTCAGGAACCAGGCATCTTGTGATAATTTTTCCACCTCTTTGTCAGTGAAGCTCTTGGTGTGGCCATTTTTCCATACTGCTACTGTAAACAACAAACAATATCCAAAAAGCAATTAATAAATTATGAAAAACACATCTCATTTTCAAGTGATTACCTTCCTTGAAGCCAGCGGCTAAAGACACACGTCATTGTATTGTTAGTAGGGATGCATGATATTTATCGAATTATCGGCTGATATGTAAAAATGACGTCATTTTTATTGCTCTGATAAATAATTTGAATCTGATAACTACATCTGATAAAACACGTTTGCTGGTAAATCAATAAACTGATATATCTGATATATCCGAGATTTATCTGCTTTTCGAGTGTAAGTGACTGCAGCTTTAAAACTGACGTGCTCAACTCGTGCTCATTACGTCATCATCTGTGAACAAACATGTCTTCGTCGGTCTGGAAGTTTTTCTCCGTGGCAGCAGATCAGAGCATGTGAGCGACACATTCTGTGACATTACAGTCTATATTTTAGTTACCTTTTTATATAAAGAGTACCTAAAATAACTGTATAATAACTGATAAAGTATATTTGATATTCGTTACTTTATTTCTGTGAACATGGCTGCCATAGTGCAGCATTCAAAGCAATCACACAAAAAATTAAATGCACTTGCAATGAAAACATTTATTAGTACTGGATTTAAAGAAACACTTTTTAAAGAAAAATAGACCAAAACACAGGGAAAGAGATCGCATATGTCAGCCGCGTATGACATTGAGGTTTATTTAGGCTAATTTCAGAAAAGCACCGTTACATTGGTTATGTATGACACTGCAATGATTACGTCTTACGAGAATTAAATAATAATTTTAAAATGTTTTTTTTCTAAGTGTGGCGGCGGGGCGATTTCACCGCCTTGTGGGGGTTATACTAAACACTTATCTAAGGAAGACTGAGTGATCAACAGGAGCTGGGTCCCCCCACCCAATGCTTTTTAGTCTCTATACAGTTTGTAGCTGTATGTTGTGCCTATCGTGTTGCAGTGTGTAGTGCTTCAGATATGGTGAGGTGGGCTTCAGGACTTACTTTGTACACGGGAGCCACCTGAAGTGTGTATGTGCTGAAAACTAGTGTATGTGATTGCACAACCCACCCTTCCCAAATCTAACAGGACAGGTAAGATGCCCCCACTCCTTAGAATAAGTGACTTTAAATCAATACAACAATGTACCTAATCTAAGAAATGATTTATTTACGTTGAATGAAGTTTAAAGAATTTGTTTCTTTTTCAGGTAAGAAGAGTGTGAGCAGTACAAAAGTAACAAAATATAAACAACAATAAACAACAGAAATCAATATGTGTCCGTTTCAGATTATTAACAATAGTCAGTAACCTGTGTCACTGCACTGATGAGTTGCACACATATATTAGAAAAACAAACCTTTTCAATATAGTTCACATAAAAGTTAAATGAGATCCAACATAACTTCTATTCAAAATCCGAGAGTAAAGAAAGAAAATGAATAATTCTCCTCCTTTAATGACCGAGTTCACAAGTTAAAGAGTTCACAACCACGTAGGAGTCAAGGTATATGAATCCTTTGGCTACAAGTTCGTTCACTGCTCCATGAATAGTCGTGAACACACATCAAAGTTACGATTCACAGTTCAGTTCACAAGAGAAAAATGTTGTTCTGCTTACTAAAGTGTAGTACAGAATGAGGTAAAATAGTGTACATCACCACTTTGTTTGTGGATGAGGCGCTGAATGATGTCCCACAGATGGCAGGGCAACGTCTAAACTCACTAATTACCCCAGCGATTGCCCTCGAGATCCTGACGACGTCAGCGCGATCCTACGAGGCCACAATCTCAGCTGGCGCAGGCCATATTGAAAAGACGAACGATGCGTAATCCATCTGAAGACTTAACCCTCTCTCCAACCGACACACTATAGCATGTCCACAGCATTTTAAGTTCATTTGAATCAATAAAACAAACTGGACAAAACAAAATGAAACACGGGAGTAACTGACTCCAGTAGCGGTATCACGCTAATAGCAGGCGCTTTTCATGGCCTCGCTCACCTACAGCACTAAACTTACTCAATCGCATCTATTAACACCAAAAGGTAACGCGATCGGGCACTTAACCGATACAGCAGACGGTAAAGATGTGAATCGCGGGTCTAAACGCTGCTTTTCAGCGGTAGAACTACCTGAAGGTCACAGATAGCAAATAGCAAAAACCAAAATAAAAGTCTTGTAAGAAACAATTATTGTAGATGCACCTACATTCCCCCCTACTAAACCCTGCCATACCATTGGACCTCCATTCAGCGACTCATCCCTGGAAAACAAAGACCGAGAATAGTAGGCATAATTACTCACATTGAAAAACATCAATATGACAATGAAAACATGTCCAACTAGGAACTTCAACATTCATAAACATTCACATTGAAAAGAACTTCAAAAGACTTATATGTCCATAGAATTATTTCAAAGCATAATCAGTTCTATACCTAACCGGCAAAGTACCCTTGTTCTGACGCTGAGAACGTCTAGTCTCAGGAATACTTTCATTTTCACTTTCAGCATCAGTACCACCTGAATTTTCTGACACATGTAAAGACTGAGTTACTGAATCATCAGCGGACACTACTCTGACAGGTTCCCTTATGCCCGAGTCTAACTCATTCCCATTTTCTTTTCTACACCCCACGCTTGTGTGTGTAGCAGGTGCGAGTGTACTCATAGGAACTACAAGAACATCAGGATCTGAATCAGTGTGTTCCTGATCTGTGTGCTCTCTAGATTTACGTCTAGGTATGCAGGGTTGTGGCTGTGTCTGAAAGGTGCAATGTTTGAGTTGGTCTCTGTGTACAACTTTACATTTTCCCCCTTTCTCTGTGTGAATGGTTCCGTAACAGAACACGGTCTCCAGGTCTCATAAGTGCTCCATGTGATTGGCGATCATAGGCTCTTTTTCTTTGATGTGAAGCCTCTTGTGTTGTCTTACTAGCTACTTCAACTGCTATTTTCAACTTGTCATGATGCTTTTTCACCCAGTCATCCAGATTGTCAATGTCACTGTCCTCCAAGTCTCTTCCACTGAGGATGTCAATCGGCATGCGGGCGTCTCTCCCGAACATTAAATAGAATGGCGAGTAGCCTGTTGAAGAGTGGACCCGGCTGTTGTATGCCATAGTCAATTCAGGTAGATACTGCTTCCAGTTCTTTTTCTTTTCTGGGGGTAATGTCCTTAACATGTCGTGCATGGTTCTGTTGAATCTTTCACACTGAGAGTTACCCTGGGGTGGTATGGAGTTGTGCGACTCTTTCCAATCCCATAGACTTTACACAGTTCTTTTATGACCTTGGCTTGAAGCACCGACCTTGGTCGGAATGTAATCTCCGGACAGCCGTAGTGGGTGAACCACTGTTGCACAAGAGCTTTTGCTGTGGTAAGGGCAGTTTGATTTTTAATTGGCACTGCGACCGTGAAGCGAGTGAACATGTCGGTTAAAACAAGAAAGTTTTCATATCCTCCGACGGATTCATCCAAGACAGAATAATCCATGGCCAAGACTTCCAGAGGTGCAGACACATTAGAGCACGTCATTGGGGCACAAAGTTTAGGAAAGACATCCTTTGCCAGTGCACATCTTTTGCATTGCTGGATCCAGCCTTGAACATCTTTTGTCATTGTTGGCCAGTAGTAGTTTCGTCTCATACGCTCCAGCGTGCTTCTTTCTCCAAAGTGACCACAGTGATCATGCTGACTCTCATAGACCTTGTAAAGCAGGGGTTCTGGAATCACAAACTGTCGAATCTCTTCATTGTCTCTCGGATCAAGTACAGTTCGAAGCACTCCTTTTTCAAGCTTGAGCCAAATTAACTGTCTAGCAATTTCCTCAATTCCAGATTCATGCCTCGCTGATCAACTGGACTCAAGTTCTTCTTGAACAGTACAGCACGGTAGACAGGGGCTATATTTGGGTCGATCTTTTGTTGCTCTTCAACATTACTCCAACTATAACCAGGGACATTCTTTGTCACCAAAACCTGGATCAAAGCTTGTACTTGCTGTGGCTTCTCAGTTACTGGCCATAAGCATGCACGAATGTCTTCAGAGTTCATCCTAATGAAATCTTTAGCAGTGTCTTCTTCCTCTGGCTCCTCACATGTGGGGATTCTTGACAACACATCTGCACATCAACACATCAAGACCATGCAGGCTTCCATCAGTTGTGAGCACAAAAGACTGGCTAAAATCAGTGTGTGCGAGAACTGGTGGACACATTAAGCAGTGCTTGAGTTTATCGAGTGCAGTCTGGCATTCGGTGGTCCAGTTAAAGGATTCCATCATTTTTTCTTTGCCTCCTTTTCCAACTAAGGCATGAAGTGGTCGAGCTAACTGAGCAAAACCAGGAACAAACCTCCTGTAATAGCTCAAGAATCCAAGGACTTGTCTCAACTCTTCAACATTCTTGGGTACAGGCCACGTCTCCAATGCCTGAGTTTTCTCCTTGTCAACTTGTATTTCTTTAGACGAGATCAGATGTTCTAAAAATTTCACCTCAGGCTTCAGAAGAAAACACTTGTTGGGTTTGAGTTTCAATCCCACAATTACAGCTGGAGATGTCCATGGACTGCAGCTTTCTTTGAAGATACCTTGTGACACTAAATCTCGGACATGTCTTTTCACCTCCTGGAACACATGGGGTGGAATTCTATGCTGTCTCTGTTTGATGGAAGGAGCGTCTCCTGTGGGGATGCTGTTTGAGACAGTTGTAGTATAACCAAAGTCACCATTATTCATAGAAAACACGTCACTGTGTTTTTCTAGTAGGTCCCGGAGTTTTCCATGCTGAGCCTTTGAAAGGTTTTCAAGGTTTGTCTGCACTGGGATTGGTAACAGCTCAGCGGCGCTTACCTCTACCTTTGCCTGTTGCTGCTGCACGGCTCTCACATCCAAAGCATCATCCATCTCTTCATACTCTACAAGCACTTTAGGAACAACTTCCTGAGGTTTGGACAGGGCTGCTATCCTACATCGTGGCGGAAGCTTCACAGGCTTTTCGCTGGAATTCCACACTCGAACTGGAACCTTTCCATTAACGGTCTTGGTAAATGCGTTGGCGATTAGAACACTCTTGGGCAAACTGACCTCAGGTGAGGCCTCCACCAACACCTGGCAGCTCAATTTTGGGGGTATTCTACAATGACCTTCCACAACACGTTCACTGAATGGAGGAATAGTGACTGCTTGCTTTCCAGCCACTTTCACAAAGCCAATCTTATCTCCATGGCTCAATGCTTCAGCCTGTGTCTTGAGATCAGCCAACACTCGCTGGACTCTTGCTTCCTTGATTCCACGACTATACCGGTCCATTCTCTTCATGCCCTCCGTAGCCATGAATAAATCTTTTAGATTGCTCAGCACATTCATCCCAACAATGCCTGGTAATCTTCTCAACTCCGTCCCCATGGAATTGTCCTCTTTGATCACATACACACACTTTCCTTGCAATGTCTTCCCCATACACTCAATGTCAGCTTCCAGACATCTGACAAAGGGGATATCTAAGCCATTGGCCGCGGTGAGATGAACCCAGTTGGCAGACGTCAACGCAACTTCTTCAAAGTGGTTCTTAAAATGTGACTCTGTTATGGTAGTCACCTCGGATCTTGTGTCCAACAGGCAGACAGTACTTACACCAGCAATCTTTACTTCGATGGTAAGACAGTCTCCAAAGGCACTTTCACAGAGAGTTCTGAAAACATCCCTCACATCACAGTCAGCAGTGTGACTTCTGATGACTGATGGACCTGGACTTTCCAGCACTGCCGTAACTTGATCAGATGACTTTTCCATCTCCACCACAGGTTTCAGGGACTGCACTCCACTTACGTGTTCTCTGCTCTGAAGGCATCGCCGACTAGTGTGTCCTGGCTTGCCACACGTATAGCAGATGTATCTTCCCTCACTATCTTTTAAAGGTGCACTTTTTGTTTTACTCTCCTTTCCAGGAGGTTTCACTTTCTCTTGGCAAGTCACCATTTGGAAAAGTTCTTCTTGTCGAGCAGCTACCTGCTGAATGGCTTCATGCAGCTTCTCCAGAGTAAGAGGGGTTGAAGAGTTCTCTGCTGCGGTGGTAGCATGAATGGCACCACGTGAACGAATACTGCTTTTTGAAGTAGTTGGAACTTGAACCTCTTCTTCTTCTGACCAAGTAATGGCTTCCTGCATTAACTGGATAAATGACAGATCCTTTTCATTCTTAAGTCTCCTCTTCATTTCACGACGTAGTGAATCATCTTTGAGACCTAACACAAGCTGTTCCTTCAATATGGCATCAGCATCGGGGACTCTGAACGGCTGCCGGTTCTGAATGATATTCAGCTTCTCCTGCAGATCATAAGCGTAGGAACGAATGGTTTCACCAGGCATTTGATTGCGGTCGTAAAACTCTTTCAGTCTGCATCCAATGGGAAGTTTGTCACCATATGCTCAATCTAAAGCATCAAAGATCTCATCCACGGACTTCTCTTTGCCGTTAAGCATGACCTTGACCTCATCTTTCAAATACTGCTTAACAAACTCAATTCTGTCCTCGTCAGGAATTTTCATCACTTTTAGGGCAGACTTCATTGAACTTATTCATTCCTCTACACTTAGGTCACTAGGTTTGGATCGACAACCACTAAACTCTGGGAGTTTACGATCACGAGGAATGTAAACAGTAGATTGTAGTCTCGGGGCAGCAGCCTGCTGGTCAATCACAGGTCTAGCAAGGGAAAGCGCTTCTCGCTGGTTTGCTCTGGACTGCTCCAACATGCCTGCCTGCTCACCGAACCGCCGTTGCATCTCTGCAAACTGTCTCTTTAATTCATCCATTTCAGCCATAGCATCAATTTCGAGATCAGAAATGGGCACTGTGGCGGCGGGGCGATTTCACCGCCTTGTGGGGGTTATACTAAACACTTATCTAAGGAAGACTGACTGAGCAATAGGAGCTGGGTCCCCCCACCCAATGCTTTTTAGTCTCTATACAGTTTGTAGCTGTATGTTGTGCCTATCGTGTTGCAGTGTGTAGTGCTTCAGATATGGTGAGGTGGGCTTCAGGACTTACTTTGTACACGGGAGCCACCTGAAGTGTGTATATGCTGAAAACTAGTGTAGGTGATTGCACAACCCACCCTTCCCAAATCTAACAGGACAGGTAAGAAGCCCCCACTCCTTAGAATAAGTGACTTCAAATCAATACAACAATGTACCTTATCTAAGAAATGATTTATTAACGCTGAATGAAGTTTAAAGAATTTGTTTCTTTTTTCAGGTAAGAAGAGTGTGAGCAGTACAAAAGTAACAAAATATAAACAACAATAAACAACAGAAATCAATAAATAAATGTCAGTTTCAGATTATTAACAATAGTCAGTAACCTGTGTCACTGCACTGATGAGTTGCACAAATATATTAGAAAAACAAACCTTTTCAACATAGTTCACAAATGAATAATCCTCCTCCTTTAATGCGCGAGTTCACAAGTTAAAGAGTTCACAACCACGTAGGAGTCAAGGTATATGAATCCTTTGGCTACAAGTTCGTTCACTGCTCCATGAATAGTGATTCACTCAAAGTTACGATTCACAGTTCAGTTCACAAGAGAAAAATGTTGTTCTGCTTACCAAAGTGTTGTACAGAATGAGGTAAAATAGTGTACATCACCACTTTGTTTGTGGATGGCTGAGTGTGCGACACAGAGCAAAATGAGTGGGCGGAGCAGAATTTTCAGAAAGGTGCTCAACGCTCTGCGAGAAATAATAACGCTTACATGCTCTGCAGCGGAGGTGCCAATGGAGGGAATCCATATTGCTATTTGCAAAACATGCTCAGCAAGGATTCTGAGAGGAGGAAAAAACGCGTCAATTTTTAATACAACCAAACTTATATCTCACTTGAAAGGTCGAATATGTATTGAAAGAATAAGAAGCTGCAGCAGCTAAAGTTACAAGCGCAAAGCCTAAAACACGGAGCATTGTTCCCATTCAGCAGGCATTTGAGATCAGAGACAGTGAAAAGTCTGTAAAATGCATAAATGTAAATGTTAACTATAATTTCAGGTTGAATAGATGCTGTTTTGTTTGTTATGCATAAAATACTTGAATTAAATTTAGTTGTCAATGAGTTGTTAATTGCAGATAAACAATAATCCTGTTAAACCCTTTCTGTTACTAAGTATTGTGGTGCCTTACACAAAAAAAAAGAGTCAGGAGGACTGATGTTTGCTGTTATAGTTAGGCCAGAACACTAAAATATCAGTGCATTTTAGATTTTCTATTCTCCTGGGAGCATAAACTAAAGATTATATAAAAATTATAATATAAAAATATGAATTTATTGGTTATCGGTATCTGTATCGGAATCAGCCATTAGGAGGACTTAATTATCAGTTATCGGTATTGGTTAAAAATGTTCATGTCGTGCATCCCTAATTGTTAGGTTTGAAATTTGCCAGGTAACAATGCAAGTTAATCTTAATGTTAACTTAAAATTTAAATACACATTTCTGTTGAATAAACAGAAGAAAATCTTTCTTCTGTTTTTTCAATCTTTAAAGCCAGTGGTGGACGGAAGCCACGGAAAACCGTGTCTAGTGGTAAACAAACATCTGTTTATTTTTAGAAGAAAAGAAGAGAAAGTGACCTATTTGTCAGATATGGTGACCCATACCCGAAATGTGACCTCTGGATTTAACGCATCCAGTGAATAGTGAACATACACACTTCAATTCGTGAACACACATACACCCGGAGCAGTGGGCAGCTATCACTGCAGCACCCGGGGAGCAACCGGGAGTAAGGTGCCTTGCTCAAGGGCACGTCAGTTGTTACCTGCCGGTACTGAGAATTGAACCAGCAACCTTCTGTTAGGCCACAACTGCCCCCCTTCAGTTATATCTGCATATGGCAATGTAACGTTAGTTGGTACAAATAAAAAAACATTCTAAAACGTTACTGCATATCTGCTGCTATCATTTAGATGGCATACAGAAGTATTCTCAGGCTTTATTAGGTATTATGCAATAAAGTCACGCTCGTAAGTTAACGTTAGCTGTAGCAGCTACGTTAACGTACTTTAGCTAAAACTTGCATGCACCGTTAAATAACTTTACAAGTCTATTTATCAACTTCTGGTACGTAAAATACTAGACATATAAATGCACAGGATGCTTACCAGAATTATATCCTCGTCGGATATTGACATTTCTTGGTAAACAACTGTTAAACAGGTAAACAACTTAGCGTCCACGCTGCATGGCCACACAAACAAACACAATGAAGAGAGATGAAGAGATGAAGAGATGGACCGACGAAGCAGAGTGGGCTTTAAAAGCCTGCTGCCTGCTTCGACTGCACTGACTGGAGTGTTTTTGAAGCTGCTGCTACCGATCTGGATGAGCTCACAGAGACTGTAACATCATACATTAGTTTCTGTGAGGACATGTGCATTCCTACCAGGACATATTTAACATACAACAACGACAAACCATGGTTCACACCAAAACTCAGACAGCTTCGCCAAGCCAAAGAGAATGCCTACAGCAGTGGGAACAGAATCTTGTACAATCAGGCCAAGAACACACTGACCAAGGAGATTAGAGTGGCTAAGAAGAAAACCTAGAAAAAAATCTAGAAAACCAGTTCTCTTCCGATGACCCTGCCTCAGTGTGGAAAGGCTTAAAAGACATCACAAACTACAAGACACCATCCCCCAGCACTGAGGCAAATCAACAACTTGCTGAAGACCTGAATAAGTTTTATTGTAGATTTGAAATCCCCAGGCTCACACCCCACAACGACCGCCTCTCTACACAGCCATCAACACCTCCAGCAACCCCCCTCTCCTCCCCTTCTGCACTCTAGCTCAGTGAAGATAATGTGCGTCAGGTCTTTAGGAAACAAAAGAGAAATAAAGCACCAGGCCCAGATGGTGTTTCACCAACCTGTCCCAAAACCTGTGCTGACCAGCTGGCCTACATTTTCTCACAGATCTTCAACAGATCATTGGAGCTGTGCGAAGTCCCTTCCTGCTTCAAACGCGCCACCATCATCCCCATCCCAAATAAATCCCAAATCACAGGACTTAATGACTACAGAGATGTGTGCTCTCTCCACTTTTCTTCTTCCTGTACACCAACGACTGCACCTCTACTGACCCCTCTGTCAAGCTCCTGAAGTTCGCAGACAACACTACAGTTATTGGTCTCATTCAGGACGGTGACAAGTCTGCTTACAGAAGCGAGGTTGAGCAGCTGGCTGTCTGGTGCAGTCATAACAACCTGGAGCTGAGCACGCTCAAAACAGTCAAGATTATAGTGGACTTTAGGAGAAACCACCCTGCACTTCCCCCACTCACCATCATGAAGCTGTGGCTGCAGTAGAGTCATTCAGGTCCCTTGGCACCACCATCTCTCAGGACCTGAAGTGGGACATTCACATTGACTCCATTGTCAAAAAGGCCCAGCAGAGACTGTACTTTCTTCACCAGCTGAGGAAGTTCAACCTGCCACAGGAGCTGCTCATTCAGTTCTACTCAGCTGTCATTGAATCCATCCTCTGCACTTCCATAACTGTGTGGTTCGGCTCATCTGCCAAAACTGACCTCCGGAGACTACAACACATAGTCCGGACTGCTGAATGAATCACTGGCACAACCTTCCCCAATCTCCAAGAACTGTACTCATCCAGAGTGAGAAAAAGGGCTTGCAAAATCACTTTGGACACCTCACACCCAGCACTTCCTCTTTGAACTGCTGCCGTCTGGCCGGCGCTACAGAGCACTGAGCACCAAAACAACCAGACATAGGAACAGTTTTTTCCCTCAGGCCATCTACCTCATGAACAGTTAAATGTCCTCCCACTGTGCAATAAAACATGTGCAATACACAACTATATATACTTATATTTATTACACATATGTTATTGATTTAATATACAGCTATCCACATTCCCCTGCATAACTTTTGTAACAAATTATAATTCATATAGCACATCTGTACATACAGTATACTGTATATTGTCACTTTGTCAAATGTTTATTTCTTTTTATTTTTCATTACTTTTTTGTAACTTATGCCTTGTCACTTTTTTAACCTGTATGTGCACTGGAAGCACAAATTTCTTGTGTGTGTAAGCACACTTGGCAATAAAGCTCTTTCTGATTCTGATTAATGCAAACATAAGAAAATAAATGAAGGACATCAGAAGACATCAGAAAAATGGAAAATGCTGGACATAAATATATAACGAGAATATAACAGTAAACTGTTTTTGTTGTCTGAAGACTGTAAAAAAATTGTAAATTGTAAAAAAAAAAAACAGCCACTCTATCCAAAATTATTTAATCGACAGCAATGCATTGTTTCATTTATGTAGTATGTTCCAGGGGATTAAAACATACCATTAAATAATAATAACAATAATCATAAATGTGTAATTTGGATAAAATGTATATACTAAGTAAAGTAGATTAACTATAAACTACCTACAATTTGTGAACTTGGTTTGATTCCACAACTGATAACAAAACATATATAAGACAATACAACATTTCCTGTAGTTTTATAAAATTTACTGATGAGTTAATTTGAGAAATTTTCTATTGCGCTTCTGATTTGGTTGTGAGATTTGCACATTTTGAGTGCGTAATCCGTGATGGATTCTGATCCGTAAAAAGAGTCTAACCATGTAGATGAGTGACTTTTTGCACTTCTCCGTGTCACACACTACTTCCGTGCACTCACTCACAATTACCATATTACTGGTAAACAGCTTCCTACCAAGCCCATGTCTGTGCTGCTGTCCAGTGTCCAGTCGCCATTTTCACCCCATAATGGCGGCCGTACTACCGAAGCGTCGCCTAGTGGATGTTAACAAAAAAGCACTGGAGTTTCACCTCTTGGTATTCTATATTCTTTTGGTGTCTTTTTACCAAAGCGCCTAGGAGCTTGCGCTCTCCTGGTGTCTGCCGTTGCTAAGCTACTGTGGGCTGTGCATGTTACGAAGACGAGTAGGTTTCAACAATGGAAATGGATTATGGACCAATTATGCAAATTAATGTAGAGTCAACTGCATGATATATAAAATGATAATTAATTTTGTGTATAATGCTGCATTGTGCATGTATGTGTATGTTTTCCCCTTTGGTCTTTCGAAGTGATCATCCCTATGCCCTACTCCCTTCGAAGAGTAAAGCGCTTGATGTGTAAACTCTGGAGGGAACAACACAGTTGTTCTAATGTGTCTGTTTAAAATTCACTTGGCAAAAAAGCAATAAAAACAATGTAATTTGCTCTTTATTTGTAGCGACGTTTTGTGGGGTGTCCCCTTCCCGAAAGGCCCTTCGGAGGGTAACATATCCCGTTTGGAATGCACTGATAGTTGTTGGCAAACAGGTACTACAGCAAAATGCACTTCTTATACTGTACATAAAGCATTTTACTTTTACTTAATGTTAAAATCGAATCGAAATGTAATTTATTGATGTTGTTTTTTTAATATTTATAAACAGAAATTGTATTGAAATGTTTAATATGCTGTTTTATTGTTCATTGAGCATTAAAATATAGCATGGTCTTTATGAATTCCATGCATTTTTGCATTTCAATGTTCTTCCTTATTAATTTTTTTTTCTACATGTGGTGTTCCATACTTGGAATTTGTGCTCTGCATTTAACCCATCCAAGAGCACACACACAGCAGTGAGTAATGTGCACACGCACTATGAATGGAGCTGTGGCACCCAGAGAGCAGTTGGGGGTTTGGTGCCTTGCTCAAGAGTCTCACCTCAGTCATGGTATTGAAGGTATTGAAGGTTAAAGAGAGAGCTGGTCATTCACTTCCCCCACCTACTGAGGATCGAACCTGCAACCTTTGGGTTACAAGTCCGACTCTCTAACCATTAACCAACCCGCTGGTTTGTCCGTATTTGACCCAGCATTTGGTTACCAAAATAAGCAAAATTGATTTATTTTAACCCAGCATTTTTTTTCAGAGTGTACCTTTTTATAATCTGAAATTTTTTTTTTTACCACAAATAACCTTTTTTTAAACAGAAAGGTTCTTTGGATGTTAAAGTTTCTTCATGGACAAAAAACAAAATAGCATCATGAAGCACCTTTATTTTTAAAAGTGTATGCAATCAGTGGCGGATTAAGGCATGGTGACATGGGCAACCGGCCAGGTCTGCATTTAGCAGGGTGGCGGCACGTGGTTGACGAGAGCACAATGCAGGATAGTTTTTTACAGCTCATTAGCACGACACGCCAATCATTTCAAGTCTCTCGTGGTGGTGTGCTCAACTTAATGCTGCGTTGCACTGTCCGATCAGCACACATGACATCAAATACACCGTGAAAGCGATTCAAAACCAAACTGCTCCATATTCTTTCAAATAGCTCTCCTGGTAGGCCTACAATCATGATGTCATATGCTGATCTGTCTGCAGCACCGCAAAAAGCTATACACATCTTTCATCTCAAAAGTGTGAGGAGGGGCGAAGCGGGAGGTGAGCAGGAGTACTTCTAAAACAACACACAAAAATATTATAGATAAGAAATAAGGCTACTCAATTTAGGAAATGAGATCATATATTCATGCAGCTATATCATTAATATCAATATGAGTTTAATGTTATAATATATATGGAGTATAATGACATATATTTCATTTATCTTCATATTTAACACATTATGTGTTAACATATTTTGTGTTGAAAGTAACACAGACCATGTTGTCCCAAGAAATAACACATTAATGTGTTGTCATCAGAATTAACCATGCATTGCTGTACAGATTTCTTAAAATTTTGCATTAAAGAGTAACTATTACATTGTCCTTAGAATTGCAATTCATGCAGCGTGCAATGTTGCTGTGTGTGCACCTAAGCAGTTTGCCAAGTTGTAAAGCTGAAAGTGAATGAATAACAAAGTCATTGGCTTTGAAAAATAAGTTGACTCTGAATCACGTGAACGAGTCGTCGGACGTTCTTATTTCATTTCTGTGACAGATGTTTGTCACTCGGTGCAATGCCTGCCTACGTTCCATTAGTGACACTGCAACACTGCGAAGCTGTACGCGGTAGACCAGTCACAGCGGACTAGACCATCTGACCAATAAGATCAGAGTAGCCTGACAAAAAAGAAGGGATTAGACAGATGAATTGCTGAACAAATCATTTGAGCGTCAGCAAGGTAATAATAACTGCTTATTATTAGAAAATGAAAGTGTTTTTACACCTTGTATGTACGTAAACTTGTTGTTGGACACATAAACCAAAGTAGGACAAAATACTTCCTCTTTAAAGAGTGCAGGTCAGGGATTTGGCAAGGTGTTTAGTTTTAAAATACAATTTCTTTTGTGTGCTTTACTAATTATTTATGTGTGTTTTTTATGAAAGTTAAAGCAAGTGCAAAATGTTGCCATTTTGCTAGAGGCTGGGGAAACATCTGGGGAGGGGTTGGGGGCACTAAAGGGGTATGCAATTTATATTGGACATGCCCTTTACTGGCTTCATCTTGTCAAACACAAATTAATGGCGCACATTTTAAACAAATTTAAAAAAACGCATCCACAAACAATGCCATGATGCATGGATCTGCTATATGTAGTAAACTAGTGTACCAGACCAGTACAATCACAACAATTTTCATGACATCATTCTACACTTCTGCTTAAAAATCAAATTCCAGCCTCTGAGGTAATCTAAATGTTGTTAGCAATTTTAAATTCGGATGAAGCCTCTAATTTTTTTGCTTTATTTGGAATTAAAGAAACGCACCAAACAAAGCAAAGCATTTAAGCATTTTAACTTGTAGGGCTTTATTATTTAAATGCCCACAAATCTACAAGAATGAGTTATAAGATGTGGTAAATATCCTTAGGGCAAATATATTCTAAAATGGTAGCCCTAAAGACATCTATAAGCTGAAAACTGAAAGCTGACTTTTTACATTGTACATTAATTCCATATCACTTCTTGTCCTTATAAATGTGAACGATATATATTAGAATTGCATTTTTATTGTATAGTTGTTACTAATCATTAAAATCCATATAGGATGAATTTAATTTCTGATTTAGCTCATTCTAGAGTATTTTTGTAAAAAAAAGACATGGACATGTTTTAACGTTTTAACTGGCTTTGTAACATGCACCCATTTACATACAAAAGACCATAATTTCCTGTCATTTGGGAAATGAACAGATGTCAAGAAAAGGGCTAAGAAGAAACAATTTCAGCATGTTACATCAGATTTGCTGCACTGCGGGGTCAGGGGTATTTGCAGTAACTTTGTATAATAATTGATGTGTCACCTTATGTTTACCTGTTATATCTGTTAGCCCTCATGAATGTATACATTGCCCTAGTGTTCAGTACAGACCTCATGATGCAGTGCCTAAATTTAGCAAACAACTAATCCATGCAATGCAACTTGATTTACTGGGACACTTTTTTCTTAACAATCAATGGCTCATAACTATTTAATTAATTAATTAATTGTTTAGTGTTCACAGTCACATTTAGCTTAATTCGATTGTCAAATTATATTTTTATGAGCTAGCAAAATTCAAAAAACATTCTAAAAATTACACATAAACATAACACCAATCAGGCAAAAATGTTAATCCTGTAACCACATTTAAACATTGGGTGGACCAATCCATTTGGGTTGGGAGGGGGTTTTGCCTGCTTTAGAACAAGAGTTGTGTCTTAGATTTATTAACAGGTGTTTCATCAATATTGATGCTTGATAGATAAGAAATCAGAGTATCTGAGTATTAGGGTCTTATCCCCCTCAATGTCCTTGGTGGTTATGGCCCTGCTTCAGATAATCATACTTACATTTGTGATTTGTGTTGATTGTAACAAATCAAATAAAAAAGAAATAAGTCTTTTTGGGTGAGTTTTTTGTTAATGTCAGATTGTTATATAAATAGATCAGGGACAAATTGCAAGAAATGTTGTAGGTAATGTATGTTGGACTTGCATTTTTTTAATTGAGTGTCTTTGCCAAGCAGGGATTTTGGAGCACAGCATGGATGAATTGCAAGCATTTTTTCCATTATGGCCTTTAAACATTTCTGTTTTGCTTTTTTAAGAAAACCCCCAATCTAGTCCCCCCCTCCTTACCACATACACACACACACACAGCTTGAGTCATACCTTCCCCCTCATGACATATATACTATAATGTACAGCAGTAGCTCTAACGTTTATCATCCACATAAATAATTACCCAGGCTCCATCTCTTATGCTGCCTTGGTAACAGCCCTGATATGACAGCACATGCATGTCATTAACATTTTATTGCAAATAAACCAATGCCAATCAGTTAAGGGGCATTTTATGCTCTGCTAACAAATCTCTACTGATCTTTTCTTCTCTAATAAATCTTTTTTTAACAAAATAAACATCTATTTGTTAAGTATAGTGGGGATATGAAAAACACACATGCTTCACAATGCATAACCAAATCAAACAAGATATTGTGGTTTCAAATAAGGCTAGAGAAGCTTTAAAAGCTCCAAATGATTTAACGTCAAATTCTATTTTTAAAGGATGAAAAATGTTATGCTGCTTCCTACATCACAGTGAGGGTAAATCCTGCTGCAGTCCTGCAATTAGCTGCTAAGCAGGAGCAGAAGAATATGGGCACATAAACAAAACATATTTAAAGGGGAAGCTGCTTACCTTATGGTCTGCATCTCCTCGTCCAAAGCCTGGAAATGAACAGAAATATGTTACTGAAAGGAATGCGCGGATGGGTTCTAAAGCTCCCAAGACATCATTGTGCAGTCTGAGGCACATTCAGGAACACACTCTCTCCCTCTCTTGATCGCACTGCACTCTCTCTGTCTGTCTCATCGTCTTTCTGTCTCTCTCTCTCTCTCTCTCTCTCTCTCTCTCTCTCTCTCTCTCTCTCTCAAGCACAATGCCAATACGCCGTTATCATGTGCGAAGAGGGGAGAAATCTGGACAGATTAAGTGTGAATGCCAGAATGCAGATAGACAACAACATCACACACACACACACACACACACACACACACACCACCCACTCTTTTCCTATCTCCTCCCTGAGAGTATCTTGAGATGTAAGAACAGACAGCAGACCAGGGAGAAGGTGAGAGAAAGAGGGTGTGAGAAAAATGTGAGAAACAAAGAGAGAGGAAACAAGTGGGTTCATCTGTTGATGAAAAAACTGAAGGGATTGCTCCCCCTCCTTCCTGCAACCTCTTCATGAATAATGCAAGACTAAGATTATGTCAGAGGAATTCACATTTTCATTCAGATTTAGTGTGCAGCAATGACCAAGGTTCATTCAGTTCATTCAGAAAATGTACTATACAAGCTTTATGCTGTTTCTGTACATTCACTTATTAGCAAATTAAAGCAATCAGGTGCAAGGGGCTGTGCTATTTAAGCAACATCCCATAAGCAAAAATGCTGTTGTACTAAAAATCAGCACACATATCTATCCATAAATATCAGCAAACAAATATTACAGCACTCTTGGAACATGTAAATCAGAGGACTGTAACTAACCAGATGAGACAAGTTACATATACACTAAACAAGGTATATGTTAGAATTGGGTTTCCCCCTCATCCAATGCAATGCTATGCAATGTAATGCTTATGGGTCAGTTCAGGACATTGTGTTCGCCAGTAGACCTTTTTGAGGCAAGATAACACTTAGCTTTCACAAAAAATGCAGGTACTCCACACAGGGATCACCGTCGTAATCACACTTTAGATTTAAATACGGTATAAATGTGGACAACGTAAAAATTATTTTTAGCAGAGCGAAGACATTTCAAATCATTATCTAGTACTGTGTATGCTTTATTTGCCTATGGCTGCAAATCAAACTCCTTGTTACAAATATGGTACAACTATAACTTCAACTACCAAAGATTTGTTTCTCGATTTCCTGTCTGAATAGTCTCAGTTCCTGAGCATGCCTAATAATGTAGAATCTTGACATTGTAACTAAAAATTGCAACTCCTCCTTCTCCGAAACGCTAAACACAGTTGCTCCTCTGTGCTTAAAGAAGATTAAAGATAGCAGTCCAACACTGTGGTATATTGAACACACTCACGCTCTAAAGAGAGCAGCCTGGAAAATGGAGCGCAACTTTAAGAAATCCAAATTAGAGGTTTTTCGTATAGCATTAAAGGACAGTATTCAAATATACAGGAAATCTCGGTTACGACTGTAACCTCTGTTCCCTGATGGAGGGAACGAGACATTGTGTTGACAGATGGGGTTTGATCGTGAGAACCTATCCCTTTTGAGAAGAATTTCAAAAAGATTAGATTAGATTCAACTTTATTGTCATTACAGTTTAGGTCTAACCAGAAGTGCAATAGCAGCAAGTGCAGGATATACAGTGGTTGCATAAGTTACATAAATAAATATTACAGAAGTAATTTACAGATGGATATGTACTATAAACATAATTTACAGATGGCTATTCCTATAAACAGAAATTTACAGGTGGATGTATACAATAAGTTAGGCTATGGTGAGCAGCAGTGCGATGGATATAGAGTAGTGCAAATAAATTATGGACAGAAGCTATCTAAGTAACAGTGCAATGGAAGAAGTTATTGCATATTCAGTTAAAGTGTAGGAGTGCAAGATGCATAGTAAACAGTCGGTACTGTAAATGAACAGTTGTCAGTGCAAATGAGCAGTCTGGTAGTGCAAATGAGCAGTCTGGTAGTGCAAGTAACAAGTGAAGTCAGGTGTGCAATGAGGGGGGAGAGAAGAGTGTAGTAGTATATGAGGGGCAGTGGGATCAGCGAGGGGCAGAGTTCAATAAAGAGACAGCTCTGGGAAAAAAGCTGTTCTTTAGTCTGCTGGTCCTGGTCCGGAGGCACCTGAAACGCCTGCCGGAGGGCAGGAGAGAAAACAGTCTGTGAGCGGGATGAGAGGAGTCCTTAAGAATGCTGCAAGCTCGACGCAGACAGCGTTTCCTCTGGATGTCCTCCATGGCTGGAAGTGGAGTCCCTGTGATGCGCTGGGTGGTTTTCACCACCCGCTGCAGTGCCTTGCGCTCTGCAACAGAGCAGCTCCCATGCCAGACTGTGACACAGTTGGTCAGGATGCTTTCTATTGCACAGCGATAGAAGTTCACCAGGATAGCCGAGGACAGCTGATTCTTCTTTAGTGTCCTCTGGAAGAAGAGGCGCTGGTGAGCCTTCTTGACCAGGCTGGAGGTGTTAGTAGTCCAGGACAGGTCCTGCGAGATGTGGATCCCCAGGAACTTGAAACTGGAGACACGTTCAACAGCCATCCCATTGATGTGGATGGTGTCATGTGTGCCTCTTGACTCTTTCCTGAAGTCCACAATGAGCTCCTTTGTCTTGGAGGTGTTAAGGAGCAGGTTATTGTTGTTGCACCATGTGGCTAGGTGCTGGATCTCCTCCCTGTAGGCCATCTCATCGTTGTTGCTGATGAGACCAATCACCGTAGTGTCGTCGGCAAACTTGATGATGGAGTTAGATCCGTTCACAGGCCTGCAGTCGGAGGTGAAGAGGGAGTAGAGGAAGGGGCTAAGCACACAGCCCTGTGGTACACCAGTGTTGAGTGTGATAGTGGTGGAGCAGATGGAGCCTGATCTCAATTGCTGTGGTCTGTTGGTCAGAAAGTCCATAATCCAATTGCATAGGGAGGTGTTAATGCCCAGGTCTTCAAGTTTAGCAATTAACTTGGATGGGATGATAGTGTTGAATGCTGAGCTGAAGTCAACAAACAACATACGTGCATAAGTGTTCTTATTGTCCAGATGTGTGAGCACAGAGTACAGTGCCATGGAAACTGCATCTTCTGTGCTCCTATTGCTGCAGTAGGCAAACTGGTGTGGGTCCAATGTGGATGTGTGCAGAAAGTCCTTCAGGTGTGCCAGGACCAGCCGCTCAAAGCACTTCATGACAATGGTGTGTCAGTGCTACAGGGCGGTAGTCGTTCAGGCACTTTGGGCTGGAGTGTTTTGGCACTGGCACAATGGAGGTGCATTTAAAGCATGTTGGCACAGCCGCTTGGGCAAGAGACAGGTTGAAGGGTTGCGAGCTGCAGGTTGCGAGCTGCTCAGCACATGCCCTGAGTACGCGTCCAGGGATGTTATCTGGTCCAGCGGCTTTGTGCGCACTGATCCGGCTCAGTGCATTGCAGACATCTATGGAGGAGAGTGTGATTGGAGGGTGATCAGCTGAGGGTTTGAGCTTGGTGGCAGTTTCTCTATTGTCTCTCTCAAAGCGAGCATAAAAGTCATTAAGCTCGTTCAGGAAGAGGACATCAGTGGCTGCGGGGGTGGAGTGGGTGGGTTTGTAATCACTGATGGCCTGGATGCCTTGCCACATGCGTCGAGGGTTGAAGTTGGAAAAGTGCTCCTCTATCTTTAGCTTATAGCAGTGCTTGGCCTCTTTGATGCTCCTCTTCAGGTTAGCTCTGGATGTGCTGTAGGCTTGTGCATCACCTGATCTGAAGGCAGTATTGCGTGCCTTCAACAGGAGGCGCACCTCCTTGTTCATCCATGGCTTCTGATTTGGGTATGTGATGATCTGTTTCTGAGTAGTAACATTGTCTATGGTGGTGTTGATGTAATCCAGTACAGAGGAGGTGTAGCAGTCAATGTCCGTGTGAGAGCCACAAAAAGCCAATGAGATTGGCGAATGTCTGAACCATGCCAGCCCGCCCTGGATTTCCGGGTATAAAGGGAGGCTGGTGTGCTCAATCATTCATCTTTTGTACTGAGGAATCGGGAGGCTACCCCCGACCGCTGCAGTGGGTCGGCCAAGCGTTGTGGCATGAGGCCACATCCCACTGTAGGGGGTTAACATGTGGAGATGCCAGCATGGTCTCACCAAAGGGGGAGAGCTACATGGGAATAGGCGTGAGAGCCCCACAAGAAGAGGGGATCATGAGACAGTAGACTGAGAGTCCCTGGGGGAGGTCATAGTTCACCTGGGGGAATAGGAGTGAGAATACATCACACGGGACGACACAATTTGGGGAGTCACTACGTATGGAACACTAGTTCGGGTAGAGGGGTCCAGCTGGACTCACCAGTAACCAGCTTGGAAACAGGCCGCTCCGCCTGGCCCGTCGCCATGAAGTGCTTGGTGATGGAAGGGGTGCTTAGGCTTCGCCCGCAGGGGAAGTCATGAAGGCTAAGCGTACTCACTTACCCCAGTAAGGAAGGAGGTACTATGCAGGCGTACGCCCACCCAGCCGCTGGTCTCACCTGGTGGTACCGTGCAAGACCCGAGCTGATACTGGGTCCACGTGGAGGTTGTAGAACCTTGCGAAGGTATTGGGTGTAGCCCAACCCACGGCTCTGCAGATGTCTGCCAGAGAGGCGCGCTGAGCCAATGCCCACGAGGAGCCTACACCCGGGTGGAGTAAGTGGGCATGGCAGATCTCGGGCGACTAATTGTTCAGAAACAATTCCCTATCCAAACAATCTTCTCAGAAATTACCATCCAGCCAAACTCCTCACCAGGTGCGCTCCACGGTTAAAATTCCTACGCCTCGCGGCCGCAGGCATTCACATACAAGTTCTCTATCAGAGAGTTTCCCTACCCCGACTCGATCTCAGAACCGGTCTCCAACACAGACCAAAGCTGCATTTGGCGATCACATCACAGGCACGGAAGCCGGCACAACCGCTCTCCCCACAAACAGCTTTCCCCACATCAATTATGTCCACATGTCAACAACTAGCTTTAAATCCTAATGCAAATCCATCCCATTATCCATTCTTCCACCCTTCCTTCAGCCGTCCACAACACTACGGCCCCTGCTATTTCCTCTTTTACAACTAACCCTAACCCCGGGATCCTGCCCTTAAATGGATCTTTTCAACCCCCCAAAACTCCCGTCTTTCCAACTAATCTATCTCTTTTCCCCTCCCTCATACTGAGCGTATACAATAACCTTAATGACCTCCTCGCAGACCTCGCGCGTGCTTTGCTTGCTTTCAGTTTTTATATGACGCGTTTATCCTGTGAACATCACTGATAAAGTCAATGTACTCGTTGTAAAGACAGATAACACGTTTGCCCTGTGGACTTTCACTTATTAAAGCAATATGTTTGTCTTTCGCTTCAGCTTTGCTGTTACTAAAGTGCAGGCTCTCAGTCTGGCGCTTTCTGCTGGAAAGGGCACGGAGACCAGCAGCTCATTTGTATTTAAAGTGACATACCCAAAAACAGCAAGTTTTTCCTCACAGGCAAAAATGGACACATAGAGCACAGTATAATGAAAGATCTGTGGTGTATTTTGAGCTGAAACATTACAGACACATTCTAGGGATATCAGAGATTATTTTTACATTGTGAAAAACATCTGGGATAAAGGCCCTTTAAGTATTGAAGAAATAGATGTAAAATAAATATAGAAATAAATATTTATTAATATACAGGTGCTGGTCATATAATTAGAATATCATCAAAAAGTTGATTTATTTCAATAATTCCATTCAAAAAGTGAAACTTGTATATTATATTCATTCATTACACACAGACTGATATATTTCAAATGTTTATTTCTTTTAATTTTGATGATTATAACTGACAACTACTGAAAATCCCAAATTCAGTATCTCAGAAAATTAGAATATTACTTAAGACCAACATAAAGAAAGGATTTTTAGAAATCTGGGCCAACTGAAAGTATGAACATGAAGAGTATGAGCATGTACAGCACTCAATACTTAGTTGGGGCACCTTTTGCCTGAATTACTGCAGCAATGCGGCGTGGCATGGAGTCGATCAGTCTGTGGCACTGCTCAGGTGTTATGAGAGCCCAGGTTGCTCTGATAGTGGCCTTTAGCTCTTCTGCATTGTTGGGTCTGGCATATCGCATCTTCCTCTTTACAATACCCCATAGAGTTTGCTGGCCAATTAGGAACAGGGATACCATGGTCCTTAAACCAGGTACTGGTAGCTTTGGCACTGTGTGCAGGTGCAAAGTCCTGTTGGAAAATGAAATCTGCATCTCCATAAAGTTGGTCAGCAGCAGGAAGCATACGGTATACGGCTGCATTGACCTTGGACCTCAGGAAACACAGTGGACCAACACCAGCAGATGACATGGCACCCCAAACCATCACTGACTGTGGAAACGTGGATTCTGTGCCTCTCCTCTCTTCCTCCAGACTCTGGGACCCTGATTTCCAAAGGAAATGCAAAATGACTTTCATCAGAGAACATAACTTTGGACCACTCAGCAGCAGTCCAGTCCTATTTGTCTTTAGCCCAGACGAGACGCTTCTGATGCTGTCTGTTGTTCAAGAGTGGCTTGACACAAGGAATGCGACAGCTGAAACCAATGTCTTGCATACGTCTGTGCGTAGTGGTTCTTGAAGCACTGACTCCAGCTGCAGTCCACTCTTTGTGAATCTCCCCCACATTTTTGAATGGGTTTTGTTTCACAATCCTCTCCAGGGTGCGGTTTTCCCTATTGCTTGTACACTTTTTTCTACCACATCTTTTCCTTCCCTTCGCCTCTCTATTAATGTGCTTGGACACAGAGCTCTGTGAACAGCCAGCCTCTTTTGCAATGACCTTTTGTGTCTTGCCCTCCTTGTGCAAGGTGTCAATGGTCATCTTTTGGACAACTGTTAAGTCTGCAGTCTTCCCCATGATTGTGTAGCCTACACTACAGAACTAGACTGAGAGACCATTTAAAGGTCTTTGCAGGTGTTTTGAGTTAATTAGCTGATTAGAATGTGGCACCAGGTGTCTTCAATATTGAATCATTTTACAATATTCTAATTTTCTGAGATACTGAATTTGGGATTTTCAGTAGTTGTCAGTTATAATCATCAAAATTAAAAGAAATAAACATTTGAAATATATCAGTCTGTGTCTAATGAATGAATATAATATACAAGTTTCACTTTTTGAATGGAATTAGTGAAATAAATCAACTTTTTGATAATATTCAAATTATATGACCAGCACCTGTATATTCAGTGTATCTGTTTTTTTTCTGTGTTTTTGCATTATTTTATTGATTAATTTGTTTATTGTCACATTTATTAATTTATATTTAAGTAATTTTTCATGTGGAGCACATTAGTAAATCCAAGTGTACCTTGCTCTCAAGCGCAGCCATCTTGCTTTTTTTTGCACCGTTGCCATGGTGAATCATAATATCGGAGGTCCATTGATCATGGCTTTTCATAGTCGTGGTGCACGTGCTTAACTCAAGGTAAGCCTACCCAGAGTTGATAGAACTAACTCAAATCAGCTGTTCTGAAACCATAAACTCAAAGTTTCTCATCTCAAAGTAAATCAACTAAGAGTTGAAGTTTTAACTTAGAGTTGGTTGAACCTCCTTATTGAAACGGGAACCGGGAGACAAATCCAAGTGGCAGGTGCAATCCAAGTGTCCAGGTGAGTATTCCTAAAACAGCTAATTCCAATAAAAAGGTAAGTATTCCAAAAACAGGTAATTCCAATAAACAGGTAAACATGAACAAACGGACAAACTTACAAGACAGTCAGTACATTTTTTTTATATATGTTTATTATATGTTATCTGTATGCACCTAGGGTCTGAGAGTAACGCAATTTCAATCCTCCATTTGTATGTACTGTACATGTGGCAGAATTGACAATAAAGCTGACTTTGACTTTGACTTTGACATGTGTGAGTTAACGACCAGACTGTGAACAATGGTGAGTATAAATAAAGTCTCTAGATCAGGTGCAAGTGCGGGTGAATCAATTATGGCTGGTGATTTATGCTGAGGGACAGGTGAGGGAGCGTGAGGGAATGCTGGGAAGTGTAGTATATTAGGGGAGAGTCCAGGGAGAGAGGGGAAAGCTCGAGCATGGCAGGCTGGGCCGACTTGGCAGGCGGGGCAGGTTCGGAGGCCTGGAGACTCGGAGGCGAAGCCCGGAGAGACGTCTGGAGCGGAGTCTAGAGGAATATCTGGAGCGGAGTCCAGGGGAACATCTGGAGCGGAGAGTCTGGTGGGCTCTGGCTGGTGGAGGGACTGGAGGTTTTGTCCCTTTTGGTCTTCCATACCTCAATGGGGCACAGGCTCGGAGGGCTGGGATGGTACGGCTGACTTGGAAGTCTGGGCTGGCATGGCAGACTTGAAAAGCTGAGGAGAAAATACGGTTATGACCCCTTTAACAAAAAGGGAGTCGAACTCCTACAATATCTGATCCTGCAGGGGGAGCTCAGGCTTGGAGGGCTAGATGAGGCACACCGGCGAGGGCTCGATTTCCTTCCTCCAGAAGGAAACATGATGCATTAAGAGCCAGGAGGTGAAAACCTTTCGAATTTGAAGATCAAGGTAAATTGTACTTAATTTGTCTTCTGGTAAACATGCAACTATCTTCTATTGCTTCCTAAGGGCAGTACTAAATGAAAAATTGTGTTCAATCTTCATCCTGTTCAAAAGGTTTTCACCCCATGGCTAAAGCATCATGTTTCCTTCTGGAGCATTAGTAACTTTGTTTACATGCACCAATTTTCGTCAATCCGATTGATTTCAATTTGATTGCAGATTATTTCAGTGCTGTTTACATGTCCCCTAAACGCTGCAATACGATTCAAAAATGTGATTACATGTACATAATATATTCCGAATAGAACTTCTGCGCAAGTAAACAGCTAGGGTTGCCAAATTGGCGTAACAAATCCAGTCCAATGGCCATTCAAAACGATCCAAAAACTAGCTCAAATGACCTCGCATAGCCCAATTATCAACATCGGACGGGCAACATTATTTAACTTTTAACCCACAAGAAAACAATCGCGTCAACCATTTAAAAAGTTCCCGATTGTTCACGTACTTTAAACGTAGCGGTACCTGGCAACACGGCGCCCAGCGTCTAACATCTCACTTCAAACTTTGTCTTTGGATGGATGTATAAGTCAATATACTCAGTATTTTCGCATTGGCAAGTTTTCGAATAACACAATGTTCTTTATTTGCTTAATGTAATGTTATAAAAGAACACACGAGCGCTGCAGAATGTCTCCATTCCCTTAATAATGTGCGTGACACGGATAAAAATGTTCTCGTGGTGAGTTTCGTGTGATTTTCAATATTTGACGCAAACATTAGATAATTAAGACATAGGCTACGAAGCACTGCACTGCGCATGTGCACAAGGTATTTTTGAATACGATTGGGAAAATACTCTGATTCAAGCGTTTACATGCAGATTTTTTCCCTTTTGATCGGATCGATTAAGGTCTTTACATGCAGCAATTGTAGCAAAAAACATGAGTGCACAAGTATTTTAGTTAGTGATTTGTAGAATTGAATTTGTGCACTTGCATTGAAGGATTAAAGAAGGTGTAACTGTTGTGTTGTGTTTGCAGGAGAGAAAAAAGATCTACAAGTTAGCAACTTCATATTTTGACTTAACTATATTTTGATATAACTACAAATTCCACTCTCACAGGTGCTCAGTTGTTTTTCACCAAAAATACCTTCATACTAATCAATTATTAATCAGCATTATCTTATGAGAAACAGATGATTTGCATATGATTAAAATGAATGTATATTTGACCCTTTTACTTCTGATAAAACTAACAATAAAACTCTAGAGAGTAAATATTACTAAAATAATTCACTGTTTGAGTCTCTGGGACCTCTTGTGAAAAAACATCTTCTGCTAGCACACACTCTAGCCTTGAGGGGTTTTGTGTGTGTGTGTGGGTGTGTGTGTGTGTGTGTGTGTGTGTGTGTGTGTGTGTGTGTTTTGGATTTTATATGCTGGTGGGAATGTAAACCTGAATACATACCAACTTGTGGGGACTTGTGTCACCGTGGGGAACAAAATTGAGGTCACAAAAGCGTATAAATCGTACATAAAGATAATTTTTGAAAATCTAAATATGCAAAATGTTGTCTATGATCTTTAGGTTTAGGTGTAGGGGTAGGTAATAGAATATACAGTTTGTACGGTATAAAAGTCATTACGCCTATGTACTGTCCCCACGGAGATAATAAATCAGACATGTTGTGTCTAAACTAGGGCTTCTGTGTCATACTTAAAATCAGTGAAGATATGCTATGAACTGAACGTCCAAGCGAAATGTATGTATTGTCTAACCTAGCATTAGATTTTATTTACCTAAGTAATGACATAGGTTAGATGGCTCTGTTAGTATAAAGATTACTGCATTTTAATGTAACAGCAGGTCGGCCCGTGGAACTCCTTGAGAGTGCTGAAGCTGACTTCTGCTGGCAAAACTACAAACAATTGTTCTTCAGTAAATTTTATTTTATTAATTGCATTCCTGACTCTGTATCTTCATTCATCACAACTGGTCTATGAGTCTTTACTGTAATATCCCCTACAAAGGTCTCAGACACATTGTCATGTGACAGAGCCCAAATTCATACACTAAAAAAAATGCTGGGTTAATTTGAACTCAGTGTGGGGCCAGAAAGGGAAAAACACAATCACGAGGTAAATTAACCTAAATTTGCCAAAATGTAAATTTTTTGACCCAACCATGGATTAAAAATAACCCAGCATTTTTTTTAAATGTTAATTTTAAATGTTGCGCAGATTCAGCTATGATATACAATGTGTGTTTAATACACTTATCAAACTGACACTGATATTCTGGTAAAAACATCAAACTTTTCTTTAAAATGAAGGTTGTTTCTGCCAATGACTAAAAATTTAACTCTACGACAAATGGCATGGGAGGACAGCAAGTTTTATTTGACAGGAACACACACACACACACACACACACACTCTCTCTTTTTCTTCTCACATACTCATAGTCTCTCTGCCCCCTCACCGCCCACCTTTTTTCAAGCAGTTGCTAAGGTGATGGCAAGACTGCATTTTTATCAGGCAATAAATTAAGAGAACATTTTTTTCTTTTTTCACAAAGAAAAATTGTGAATGCTCTATAATTAAATTGGTAAAATGTTTATTATGTGATTAGTTTTTATTTGCTTTTATGTTTTTTGTTGTTTAAAAGGTACAGACACCACATACAAATTTAAATGATATAGTCACACACATCTATGTTTGTTATATAAAAATACATTGATCTAATTAGTTGTCAGAAAATCATTTTATTATCCTTCCCACATACAGTTTCTTTTGCTTTGACATTTGAATGGCACGTGCACTGAGACTATAGGGAAGATCTATAGGGAATATGAGCCTGTGCATGTATTTTGGATTGCAAAGTGATATGGCTCAGTTCTGCTTTAATGTGGGCTCTCTCATTATTGCAGAGTACAACGTGACTAAAGCCTGATTCAACAGCAATGCTTTCAGTTACATTTTTGAGTCAGGGACATACTACATTGTTTACTACTGCTACTGCTTGTATGCTACATCTGCATTTTACACAAACCTTTATCTCTCCAAAACATCTAAAGAGATTCAATTTAAACAGAGCTTAGCTTAAATATGGCTTAGTTAAATTAGAAGATTAAAGTAACTTTCATAAAAATATTTTAGTAAAAAAACATTACTAGTGTGCATCTTTAGACAAAACAATGGGACTGATTTATTTTAAGACATGATATGTCATGGCAATTTATTTTCAATTAAGACAATTAAGTTCAAAGATTCATTTTAGTCTAGGACTATTGTCCACTGAGGCAAGCCGAATGGAGAACCCATGTGCCATTTATTAAATTATGTTTAATTAACAAAATTTGGGAGGAGCCAGAACATATAATCAAGCCCGGCTGATCAGCAATCACTGCATCTAGCTCAAGCGAGCTCTTCGATAAATAGACAATCTGTCTTACCTGCTTTATCTTCGCAGTTTGAGCATCAACATATCCTGTCACTGCTATGTCCGAGACATCCAGGATTCACTTTTGAGTGCGTTGTATCATTCCAGCCCCAGCTAGAAATCATCAGTCAAACCCCAGGCTTCGCCAAGGGGCCACCAGATTCGATTTCTAGCGAGAGGCTGCCTCTGTTAGTGATACAGGCCCCAGCTGCATGATGCTGCCTCCACTAGCAGCTCCAGCTGCCACTATTTCCTCCCTGTTCTCTCTACCTCAGGCTCGACCACACTTCTCATTGGCTTCCGCCACAGCGATGCCGGTCCCAGTCAACGCCCCAGCGGGGTGCTGTGTTAGTGGCTGTTCTATGAGCAATCACCAGTGCCTTGAACTTAATGCGAGCTGCTACTGGGAGCCAGTGCAGAGAGATGAGCAGAGGTGTGACATGTGCTCTCTTGGGCTCATTGAAGACCAGGGTTGCAGCAGCATTCTGGATCATTTGCAGAGGTTTGAAAGCACAGGCTGGGAGACCGGTCAGAAGAGCATTACAGTAATCCAGTCTAGAAGTGACAAGAGCCTGGACGAGAAGCTGTGTTCTGTTAAGAACGGTTTGATCTTCCTAATGTTGTACAATGCAAACCTGCATGACCGTGTTGTTTTAGTGACATTATCCTTAAACGTCAGCTGATCATCCATAATTACCCCAAGATTCCTGACTTTAATGGGGTTATCTTGATGTACCAAGCTGGATGGTAAGCTGGTGCTGTTCTGATGGAGTGGCAGGAAATATTAGAAGCTCAGTTTTGGCCAGGTTGAGTTGTAGGTGATGGTGAAGGTTTTTTATCAATGAAGAGATGTCAGCCAAGCAGTCTGAGATTCGTCTGGCTACCGTGGAATCATCTGGATGAAACGAGAGGTGAAGTTGAGTGTCAGCAACATAACAATGATAAGAGAAACCATGTGCTTGTATGATGGAACCCAGTGATGTGGTGTATATGGAGAAGAGCATAGGCCCAAGAACAGATCCTTGTTGGACTAGTTGGTGCGATTTGGACACTTCACCTCCCCAAGCTACCTTGAAGGATCTATCTTTGAGATAGGATTTAAACCAGGAGAGTGAAGTTCCAGTGATGCCCAGTGAAGAGAGGGCGGACAGAAGTTTCTCTCAGAAGCAACCCAAAAATGTTTGACATGTTGTCAGATACAATTTGTTGGAACTATGCAATCCCCACCCTATTCACATATTAGAGGATTTTTTTATCATCTCGCCTCCTGACTCCATCCCAGCCATGCGCATCCTTCAACAGTCCAAAATGTTTTCGCGAAGCTCGGCGTACCCCTCGCCCAAGACAAAACCTCAGGACTGAGCAGATCCATCGAATTTTTAGGAATTATCTTAGCTTCTCTGCCTAAGGAAAAAATTAACAGAACGATTCTGGTTGCTTCCTCCCTCATAGCCAACCTCCGTTGTTCCAAACGCAAGCTTTTGTCCATTCTCGGTCACTTGAATATCGCGATGCGCATCATCCCGCCCATTAAACACCTTATCTGGATCTCCACTTGTGACCCCCTTTCCCGTTTTGCTTTCCAGAAGTTTAGGCTGCTGGTGCCGGACGCAGACCCCCTGCCAACTCCTGTACCTCCCTATCCAATCCATCATCCAAGCCGTCCCCCTCAGGACCCTCCAATCGTATCTCACCACATGGAAAAGCTTTAAATCTTTTCACCGAGATTTAAATTTCCCCTTCACAGATTTTTCTTTCCTTGCCATCACTTCGTTCATCTCCTACCTCAACACCGAAAAAACCTTCAAGCCGGTACAATTAAAGGTTACCTGAATGGAGTTCAATTCTTCCACAAACTCATATTCAACTCACCCTCCCCAGCTATAGCCAGCCCTCAAACATCTCTGATCATTAAGTGCATCAAGAGAACCCAACTCGGCCGCACAGACGCCAGGCAGCCTATAACCCTAGAGATACTCACCAAATGCATTTTGACCCTCCGCAAAGGCTATAACTCCACGCACACCGCCCGCACTCTCGATGCCATGTTCATCCTGGCTTTCTTAGGTCTATCTTCAACCCCCTCATCCACCCAACCATCTCGGAGATTTGGGGGCCCAAGGCAAATCCATCTATGGGGCCTCAAAACTATGTGCAATTTTACTTTTGAAATAATGAATTCCCCCAAATGAAAAACATTCACAAGCAAATTTACATCTGGTATTATTATATACAAACTGTGCCAGCTCACCATTTGTTTTTCTGGTTAATGACATTTCATGCACTTTAAACTGGGAACGAATAGTTTGCACTGTACTTTGACATATTAATGTCGTTATGTGCCGATCTGTCTGCACAGTGGAGCAAAGTACAACAACCTTTTTACCTTTTAGCAGACCCTCTCTTACCAAGCGCACAGGGCTCTTTGTTTGACAGATGTTTTGGTCGTCAGTCATTATAACTGTGTTGTCTGTGTTCGTGGAGCATACTCACCGGCACATTATCATTCCTGTGGCCGGGAGAAGGCTGTGTTTGGCGGGAGAGAGATGCGCTGCTGCTGGAGGAGCAGCGCTGATAGACAGTGGTGGATATTGTGTGGGGAAAGAGTAGAGACTTTGGCAACATTCTTTTGCGGAATGATCTTTTTTCTTCTCTGCTGGTGTAGCTGTGATTAATTATTATTTTATTTCCTTGCAACTTTAACTTCTGCTAATGTACAACAAATTTGCGCATTTTTAGGCAGCTCTACTATCTCTGCGTTAACTTTAGCTGGTGTTGAACTTGCCTCGGGCATATGTGGTGCTAATGAAATGGTCCACTCTATCTATAGGGGGGAGGCATTCGTCCAGATGTAATAATAACGTTAAAACGTTGACAGAATATCCCGACCATTTTGATGATTGTTTGGAGCTCTAAGTGGCTGCTGACATGGCTTATTGGTTAAGCCCAGCCCTACCTTTTAGGGGCCCTTGGATGATTGCCTACCTTGAATGATGATGATTGAATACCTTATTTTTTCTAATTTCATAAAGTAAAGAATGTCTGTTACCCAGCAGGTGTGAGACGGAGGGTGGGGGTTTTCCAATTCAACAGAATTAAGCACCTGGCCAAAAGAGTTAAAAAGGCTACAAAATTTGAAAGGCCAAGTGGAAGGACCCCAAACAAACCAATAATTGGGCAATGTGGGGTATCGGTATCGGTAATGGCCGACAAGGAGTCAAAAACTTGCCTCCAAAAAGAAGATAGGGCAGGACAAGACCAAAACATATGGAATAAAGTGGCTGGACCAGAATGACACCTGTCGCACTCAGGGTCAATGGAGGGGTTAATGCGAGCCAGCCTGCTCCTTGACCAGTGTGCCCTATGTACCACCTTGCACTTATGAGCTTATGCCGTGCGCAAAGAGAGGAGGGAACTAACCTTGTCCAAGACTGCCTTCCATGTCCCTTCATCAATATCTGAACCAATATCCTGGGAACAAACAGTGTGTAAATTATCAGAGACAAACTGCAAATTAACAATGATATTCGCTAATCTTAAAGAATACATTCCACAATATCATAAACATTACATTTCATGCATTGTGTAATGTTGCCGCGTTTGAAAGTAAGCAGTCTGCCAAAGTTGTAAATCCGAAGGTGAACGAATAACAAAGTTATTAGCTTGTTAAAATGGGAGTCGACTCTGAATCACGCGAACGAGTCGTGACCTGTCCGAATCTTTGACCCCAATCTATCTATGTACATAGAAATAGTCCCCGCCTGCCCGCGAAAACTTGAACACATGCGCTAAACCAATCACAGCAGACTAGACCATCTGAACAATCACAGCAGACTACGCTAGCGGAAAGGCGGGGATTAGACCGATGAATCGCAGAACGAATCATTTGAGAGTCAGTCAAGAAGTAAGGTAATAAAAACGGCTTATTATTACGAAATAATAGTGTTTTTACACCATGTATGTACATAAACCTGTGGTCGGACACTCAACAAACCAAAGTAGGCACTTAAAAATCAGAAGTTATTTACTCTTTAAGGTTGACCCCTTAGAACAGGGATGTACACCCAGAATGGTATCCACATCTGAGTCAGGTGGCAAATTAGGAAAATTTGCCATTTTTTTCTGCATAAAATCTCTGATTTGTAGATATCTAAAAAAAAAATGACTTTGGGGAATTTCAAATTGGGAGGTCAACTGCTCAAAAGAGGCAAACATCCCGTCCAAATAAAGATTGTCAAAGGAAACCAATCCTAATTCTCTCCATAAGGCGTAAGCACTGTCCAAAATCGAAGGCTGGAACAAAGGGTTGGAATGTATTGGGGATGACAAATGAGTATTATGAAAACCAAAATGGCACAAAAATTGGGTCTAGATCTTGAGACAATTTTTCACAATTATATTATTTGAATATTTAATTGTGGACAATGAATATGGGAGGCATAAAAGTGAAGCTAAAGATGCCTTATTACATGAGGTTTGCTCGATGTGCAGCCAAGAAGAGGGATTGACCAAGTTATGCGAGTGAAACCAAAATAGAATAGAACGTATATTCGCTGCCCAGTAATGTTTTAAAAAATTTGGAAGAGCCAAGCCACCCAATTGTTTTGTCTTCTGAAGAATGCCTTTATGAATCTTAAGAATCTTGAATCTTTTTTTATTCCAGAGAAAACTCGAAATAGTACTGTCAAGCTTAACAAAAAAAGACTTTGGGATAAAAATGAGAATGCATTGAAATAAGTATACAAACGTAGGAAGTACGTTCATCTTAATGCAATTAACCCTCACAATTAGAGATATAGGAAGAACCCAACGATTGAAATCTTGTGTAGGATGATTAACTAATGGGACAAAGTTGTGATTGAATAAGTCTGAAAAGCTTTTTGTTAATAATAATTCATTACATTTATATAGCGCTTTTCTAGGCACTCAAAGTGCTTTACATAGAAGGGGGATCTCCTCAACACCACCAATGTGCAGCATCCACCTGGATGATGCGATGGCAGCCATTTTGCGCCAGAACACTCACCACACACCAGCTTATTGGTGGAGAGGAGACAGTGATGAAGCCAATTAGTACAGACAGGGATTATTAGGAGGGCATGATGATGGATAAAGGCGAATGGGCAAATTTGGCCAGGATGCCAGGGTTAGACCCCTACTCTTTTTCGAAAGACATCCTGCGATTTTTAACGACCACAGAGAGTCAGGACCTTGGTTTAACATCTCATCCGAAGGACGGTACTTTTTGACAGTATAATGTCCCTATCACTATACTGGGGCATTAGGACCCACACAGACCACAGGGTAGCACCCCCTGTTGGTCTCACTAACACCTCCTCCAGCAGCAACCTAGATTTTCCCAGGAGGTCTCCCATCCAGATACTGACCAGGCTCAACCGCACTTAGCTCCAGTGGGCAACCAGTCTTGGGCTACAGGGTGATATGGCTGATTTTGTTACATTTATGCCCAGATATCTAAAACTTTTGAAGGAGGATTTGAAAGGCAAAGATGATAGTGGATATTCCAAGGCTGCTGTATTGATAGGCATTAATTCACTTTTACTCAGATTTAACTTATATTCTGAAATTAAGCTGAAGTGCGCTAACAGACCTAACATCAAGGGAATGAAGGTACCTGGTTCAGACACGTATAGCAAAAGATCGTCCACGTATGAAGATAACTTATGCACCAACCCTCCCCTCCGTATTACATTAGATTTAGATTCAACTTTATTGTCATTACACATGTACAAGTACAAGGCAACAAAATGCAGTTTAGGTCTAACCAGAAGTGCAATAGCAGCAAGTGCAGGACATACAGCGGTTTCATAAGTTACATAAATAAATCAATATTATAGAAGTAATTTACAGATGGATATGTACTATGACCATAATATACATATGTCTATTACTATAAACAGATATTTACAGATGGATATGTACTATGAACATAATATACAGATGGCTATTACTAAAAACAGAGATTTACAGATGGATATGTACTATGACCATAATATACAGATGTCTATTACTATAAAAAGAAATTTACAGATGAAAATGTACTATGAACATACTATACAGATGGCTATTACTATGAGCAGAAATGTACAGGTGGATTTATACAATGATAAGTTAGGCTATGGTGAGCAGCAGTGCAATGGATATAGAGTATTGCAAATAAATTATGGAAGCTATCTAAGTAACATTGCAATGGAAGTTAAAGCATATTTCAGTTAAAATGTAGGAGTGCAAGATGCATATGTAAACCCTCTGTACTGTAAATGGACAGTTGTCAGTGCAAATGAGCAGTCTGGTAGTGCAAATGAACATAAATATTATTTATAGACAGTCCAGTAGTGCAAATAACAAAGTGAAGCCAGTGTGCAGTGAGGGGGGAGAGAAGAGTGTAGCAGTATATGAGGGGCAGTGGGATCAGCGAGGGGGAGAGTTCAATAAAGAGACAGCTCTGGGAAAAAAGCTGTTCTTCAGTCTGCTGGTCCGGAGGCACCTGAAACGCCTGACGGAAGGTAGGAGAGAAAACAGTCTGTGGGCGGGATGAGAGGAGTCCTTAAGAATGCTGCGAGCTCGACGCAGACAGCGTTTCCCCTGGATGTCCACCATGGCTGGAAGTGGAGTCCCTGTGATGCGCTGAGCGGTTTTCACCACCCGCTGCAGTGCCTTGTGCTCTGCAACAGAGCAGCTCCCACGCCAGACTGTGACACAGTTGGTTAGGATGCTTTCTATTGCGCAGCGATAGAAGTTCACCAGGATATCCGAGGACAGCTGATTCTTCTTTAGTGTCCTCTGGAAGAAGAGGCGCTGGTGAGCCTTCTTGACCAGGCTGGAGGTGTTGGTAGTCCAGGACAGGTCCTGCGAGATGTGGATCCCCAGGAACTTGAAACTGGAGACACGCTCAACAGCCATCCCATTGATATGGATGGTGTCATGTGTGCCTCTTGACTCTTTCCTGAAGTCCACAATGAGCTCCTTTGTCTTGGAGGTGTTAAGGAGCAGGTTATTGTCATTGCACCATGTGGCTAGGTGCTGGATCTCCTCCCTGTAGGCAGTCTCATCGTTGTTGCTGATGAGTCCAATCACCGTAGTGTCGTCCGCAAACTTGATGATGGAGTTAGATCTGTTCACAGACCTACAGTCGGAAAAGAAGAGGGAGTAGAAGGGGCTTAGCACACAGCCCTGTGGTACACCAGTGTTGAGTGTGATAGTGGTGGAGCAGATGGTGCTCGATCGAACATGCTGGTGTCTGCTGGTCAGGAAGGCCATAATCCAGTTGCAAATGGAGGTGTTAATGTCCAGGTCTCCAAGTTTGGCTATTAATTTGGTCGGGATGACAGTGTTGAATAAGTGTTCTTATTGTCCAAATGTGTGAGCACAGAGTGCAGTGCCATGGAAACAGCATCTTCTGTGCTCCTATTGCTGCGGTAGGAAAACTGGTGTGAGTCCAATGTGGATGGCAGAGAGTCTGTTAGGTGCGCCAGGACCAGCCGCTCAAAGCACTTCATGACAATGGGTGGCACTGGCACAATGGAGGTGCATTTAAAGCATGTTGGCACAGCTGCTTGGGCAAGAGACAGGTTGAAGATGTCAGTAAAAAACCCCAGCGAGCTGCTCAGCACATGCCCTGAGTACGCCTCCAGGGATGTTGTCTGGTCCAGCGGCTTTGTGCGCACTGATCCGGCTCAGTGCGTTGCAAACATCAGTGGAGGAGAGTGTGATTGGTGGGTGGTCAGCTGAGGGTTTGAGCTTGGTGGCTGTTTCTCTATTGTCTCTCTCAAAGCGAGCATAAAAGTAATTAAGCTCGTTCAGTAAGAGGACATCAGTGGCTGCGGGGGTGGAGTGGGTGGTTTTGTAGTCACTGATGGCCTGGATGCCCTGCCACATGTGTTGAGGGTCAAAAGTGCTCCTCTATCTTTAGCTTGTAGCAGTGCTTGGCCTCTTTGATGCCCATCTTCAGGTTAGCTCTGGATGTGCTGTAGGCTTGTGCATCACCTGATCTGATGGCAGTATTGCATGCCTTCACACCTCCTTGTTCATCCATAGCTTCTGATTTGGGTATGTGGTGATCTGCTTCTGAGTTGTGACACTGTCTATGGTGGTATTGATGTAATCCAATACAGAGGTGGTGTAGCAGTCAATGTCCGTGTGAGAGCCACTGGTGGCCTGAGAAGCAAATGTACTCCAATCTGTGTGTAGAAACTTTTCCTGTAGTGTGAAATCTGCCCCCACAGGCCACACTTTGATGGTCCTTACTGATGGCTTCACACGATTGATAAGGGGTGCATATTTGGGGGTGAGAAACGAAGAAAAGTGATCTGACTGTTCCAGGTGGGGGAGGGGGGTCGCGACGTAAGCTCCAGCCATGTTTGTGTAAACAAGGTTTTGTTTCCTCTGGTGTGACCGGAAACATGCTGGTGAAATTTGGGGAGCACTGACTTTAGGTTTGAGTGATTAAAATCACTCGCAACAATAAACGCAGCTTCCGGGTGAGCAGTCTGTTGTTTACTGATGGCCGCGTGAAGTTCTTTCATAGCAAGCTTGGCAGATAAAACGGTCTACATTTAACCATGAGAAACTCAAGGTTAGCTGAACAATGTCTCCAAATAATAACAGAGTTTGTGCACCAAGCTTTGTTAATGTAAATGCTCAATCCACCACCTCTGGTCTTACCGGAGCCAGCCACTTCACGCAAACACGCCGACCAATGAGATTGGGGATTTATATCACATGCCCAGAGCCACTGTTGTTACACAAACGAGCGACATGGTGGCGCTGGTGCACAAAAAGCTGTTTTGAAGACCAGTATAAATAGATGGTGAGTTTAAAAACTTAGTGAGCTTGCTAAAAATGCACTGACATCAGCTCCACCTATTGGGCAAGCGAGAAGTTGCAGAAGGTGATGAATCGTTTCGCGCTCACTGTGAAACCATGAACCGTTGGCGATTCGCACTGCATTATCACATCGCCTTCTGTCTGGAAAGCCCTTTAGGGAGATCATTGCCTGCCGTAGAAAATGTGGGAGGTCACCTGAACTGTAAGACTCATTGAACATGTTAAGCAAAAGAGGTATTAATTTATCAGAAAATGCCTTTAAAAATTCAGCAGGGAAACCATCTGGTCCTGGGCATTTACCATTCTGCACTAGACTAAGGGCAGTTTTGATTTCTTCCGATGTAAGTGTCAACTTAGAAGAAGTATCAGAATCAATACACAGAACATTAAGGGAGGTAATAAAATTATCAAACTGAGCATGTTCAGCTATGTAGTCTGATGTATACAACGAAACGTAAAACTGTCTGAATTGGTGATTAATAATAAGAGGATCAACTGAAGGCCCATCAGATGTGGAGATTTTAGTAATGAGATGCGAGGCAGCAGATTGACGCAACTGATAAGAAAGAAGTTTACTCGATTTATCCCCAAATTCATAATAATTGCAACGGGCTTTATATAAGGTATCCACTGCCTCATTTGTGGCAAGTAGATCAAGCTCTGTCTTTGTTGTGAGATACTTAACAAAGAGGTCTGGATCTGTTGAATCGACCAGATTAGACTGGAGATCAGCCAAAAAAAGATTAGACCTTCTTTCATTCATCAGTTTGTTTTTATATGCGGAATATGAAATGATTTCTCCCCTTAAATAAGCCTTACACGCCTCCCAAATTATCTTAGCTGACACATCTGAAGTGATATTTGTGGAAATAAAGAGGTCAATACGATCGTTAATAGTAAAGAATTAAATCGCCAAGGGGACCGAGACAGTGAGAAGCCCAGAAGAGCAAGGTCGAATGTAACAGCAGCATGGTCTGAAATTACAATAGTATTATAGCTACAGGAGCTAACCCAGGGAAGCAGCTTATTATCAACCAAAAAAGAATCAATACAGGAAAAAGAATGATGTACTGGGGAAAAAAAAGAAAACTGTTTTGTATTTGGGTTAACAAAGCGCCAAGCATCAGAAATAGCGTATTGTTCCATGAAAAGCTGAATGATTTTACCAGATTTAAATTGAGGGGAGAGCCTAGATGAGGAGTGGTCCAGATGAGGGTTTAAACAACAATTAAAATCTCCATCCAAGATTAGGTGATTGGAGTGCAGGTCAGGGAGGGAAAACAAAACTCTTTCGAAAAAAGCTTCATCATCCCAATTAGGACCATATATATTAGCCAAAATCAAGCGGACTCCATTAATCTGTCCTCTGATAACAATAAAATGGCCATTAGGATCCGAGATTACCTCAGAGACTGAGAAAGGAACCGATTTATGAATAAGAATAGCTACACCTCGAGATTTACTCTGGAAACTAGAGTGATAAAACTGACCTACCCAACCCTTTCTTATCATAAATAGTCTATAGGTCTAAGGTGTGTCTCCTGGATAAAGGCTATGTTGGTATTCAAGTCTTTCAAATAACTAAGAATCTTATTTCACTTCACCTAAGAATTCAACCCCTTAACATTCCACTGGTCAATTTCAGCACACCACGCGGCATCACCTTGTTACTCATTCAAGACATGAATGATACAATTTAAAGATATAATCAGCTTTCTGACCTGCCCTGTTCTCAAAGAGATGCTGTCAAATGTCAACAGAAGTATTGAGGTTTTAAAGAATAAAACTGAAAGATTTTGGGAGTGAATCTTTCAGTTTTTCACACGTCTACTCCTCAGGCGCCATAACCGGAAAACCTCAAACAACATTTCAAAACACATCTCTTCTGGTAATAATTGATGAATAAGTAATATAAAATAGAAATAAAAATACTAGCCCTATCTCTTTCTATCAATAGGTAATGTTCTGGCTTTTTTTTTTTAACTTGTAACTTGGTGTTAGCACTTATTGTATTATTGCCCCTGTATGGCATATCGCTTTATTGCTTCCTAATCTCTCTGTAAGTCGCTTTGGATAAAAGCGTCTGCTATATGACTAAATGTAAATGTAAATGTTCATTGTTGGGTTGTGTATTCTGTCACCATGAGAACCCATATGCAGTTTATTAAATCCAATGTGAACAAATGCAAGATAAAGACTTGAGCATGAGCAGTCTTGACAAAAAAATCACTCAACCCAAGTTTTTTTATATAGCGCTTTTTACAATTTTCATTGTTACAAAGCAGTAGTGATGGGTTGTTCATGAACGATTCGTTCTTTTTAAACGAATCTTTAACATGACTCGGGATTAACGAGTTGTTTCAGAAAGTGATTCGTTTATTTTGTGTTGACCGCGCATGCGCAACATCCTATAGGTTTTGTAGCGGAAAGAGAATGAATTGATTAGTTCGTCTCACAAGTCATCGGGTCCGAGTCCTTTTGTTCTTTTACACCGGAAAGTGAATTGATTAGGTTGTCACACAATATAAACATAAGCAACACTAGTATAGTCAGTGTAATGTCTAGTGCTTATGTTACACCAGTGATCTCTATTATTAAATAATGCACATTTAATTCTTTATAATATACTTTGCTAAGTGCATGAGACTTTTCAGTTTAAAAAACAACTTGTAAACCTTCCTTGCAAACTTGTTTGTCATGGCAAGGACAGAGAGAAGACTCAAATGCGGGGGGTAACAATGAGATTTTATTCTTGACGTGAGAGATATAGTCCACTGCACAAAGAGCAAGTGATAAAATCCAACAGGGAATAACTCGACCCGGACAACTCGCAGCGGAGAAAGAGTAACCCAAGGCGGGAGAGGCGAACCAGAGACTGGAGACTTGAACTCTGAGAGCGAATTCGATCTGGCGAAATAACTCCCTCAGGAGAGAACGACCCGTTAGGGAGAAGCTGCGTCACTCGGTGGAAAGCTGTTGCTGAGGTGCCGTGGGGTGAACTGGTCCGGGCAGCCGTAGACAGCTGTGAGGCAGAAAACTAATCACAGGGAGGGGAACACCAGGCAAAAGCAAAAATAAAACAAAGCTGCGAGGAGCCCAACACACAAAACTGGAATATTACTTTCAAGACTGAGAGACAAGACTTTAACTAGCTAAGCTAGAACACGAGAAGTCAGTATAGACGTAACACATGCAACGGTCTGACAAAGGACAAAGAAACGAGGGGGGAATAAATAGGAAAACTAACTAAAGTCAATGGGGAGCAGGTGGCAAGAGAGAGTGCAGGGTTGGGGCGATAAACGGGGGAAACAAGCTACTGGTAAAAGAGTGATCAAAGGTAAGGTTCCCTCTTCACACTCGACTGCAGGCCTGTGAATGGATCTAATGCCATCATTAAGTTTGCAGACGATACTACAGTGATTGGTCTCATCAGCAACAACAATGAGACTGCCTACAGGGAAGAGGTCCGGCACCTGGCCACATGGTGCTCAGACAACAACCTGCTCCTTAACACCTCCAAGACAAAGGAGCTCATCGTTGACTTCAGGAAGGAGAGAGGAGGCACACATGACCCCATCCACATTAACGGGATGGCTGTTGAGCGTGTCTCCAGCTTCAAGTTACTGGGGACCCATATTTCGGAGGACCTGTCCTGGACCACCAACACCTCCAGCCTGGTCAAGAAGGCTCACCAGCGCCTCTTCTTCTTGAGGACCCTGAAGAAGAACCAACTGTCTTCAGCTATCCTGGTGAACTTCTACCGCTGCGTAGTAGAGAGCATCCTAACCAACTGTGTCACAGCCTGGTATGGGAGCTGCTCTGTTGCAGAGCGCAAGGCACTGCAGCGGGTGGTGAAAACCGCCCAACGCATCACAGGGACTCCACTTTCATCCATGGAGGACATCCAGAGGAAACGCTGTCTGCGTCGAGCTCGCAGCATTCTTAAGGACTCCTCTCACCCCGCCCACAGACTGTTTTCTCTCCTGCCTTCCGGCAGGCGCCTCAGATGCCTCCGGACAAGGACTAGCAGACTGAAAAACAGCTTTTTTCCCAGAGCTGTTTGCCTATTGAACTCTACCCCCCGCTGATTCCACAACCCCCTCATATACCTCTAACTTAATGCTGCTATATTGTTTTGTTATTGCACTACAGGCCTGTCAAGCACACGACTGGACTGTCTACACATGTACTACATGTTTACTTGCTCTACCGGACTATTTATACTATACTGCTTCATTTGAACTACTGGACTATTATACATATACAGCATCATTTGCACTCCAGTACTATGTACTGAATACTGCAATAACTCATCTACTGCACTGTTTACTTTAACTTAATAGCTGCTGTCCATCATTTATGCACACTTTATACTCATTTGCACTACTGTTCTGTATAGTTTAATTTATATTGTACATATCCATCAGTAAATTTCAGTTTTTAGTAAATAACCATCTGTATATAATGTTCATAGTACATTCCCACTTGTAAATTCTTCATAATTTTTGCTTTATTCTGTATTTATGCACAACTGTATATCCTGAACTTGCTTATTGCACTTCTGGTTAGACCTAAACTACATTTCGTTGCCTTGTACTTGTACATGTGTAATGACAATAAAGTTTAATCTAATCTAATCTAATCTAATGTGCACAACAAAAAACAAGGTACGCGGACAAACAGTCAGAAGACAGAACCAGAGAGCCCAGGATCATGACACTTGTGTGACTCAAAATTGTGCATGAATTATAAATACATAGTTTTAAACTAAAGAAATTTAGTTTATGTGTAGTCAGAAATAATTAATTAAATTACTGTTTCTCATAACTTCACTGCGACTGAAATATAATTTATTTTTTATAAATATATGTTATGGGGTGATTTGGCAATTAACATGTAACATTTATTTAACTCTGCTCAGATGAACGAAATTATTCGAAAAGACTCAAACAAAGATTCATTCATTTTGCTGAACGAGATTCAAACATCCGAATAAAAAAATTTATCCGAACTTCCTATCACTAAGCAGCTGTACATGAGACAAAATGACTATAAGCAAAACATTACATTTATAAAAAAAAGTAAGAACAACAAAATAAAAAAATACACCCCCATTTCACATACCATGCAAAAAATAAAACACACACACACACACACACACACACAGAAGCATGCACACAGTGTTTGTGTTGCCCCCTTGGACAATGACTGTCATACCGTTTAAGTTTTCTGTAGATTTATTTGCCCCGTTTGTTATTTTTTTAATTTTCAACAGTTCGGGACTTCAACTTCAACAGCATAACCACATGTACACACACATTGCTCTTCTTTTTTTTCCCAAAAAAATAAAAACATTCTTTCCTTTTTCGCCCACAGCGCCCCCAACAGTATACATATTTTCTACATGCGATTCCCTTGGACCCTTAACCCTAACCCAACCCTATTTACAATCAAATAACAAAGAGATAAAATTAGAAATTAGAGGTGCAATTTGAGGCGCCTACATCCACCCCTACTAAAAAAATTTAAAATGTTACAAAACATTTTTTTTCCGACTTTACTCTCTCTGTGAAACATTTAGGACATCAGTTCCACTAACAGGATAATGTACATGTTACATCGCTGCTTAGCAATAAAACCAATATATTCTTACATACAACTGTGATATTACAACAATCATCTAAACTTTTAGAGTTGATGTGTGTTAAGTGGTGTCTTGTCTCTTGTAGAAGATTTTATTAACCTAAATCTAGAGGAATCGCCTACAATCTAAGCCACTATTATAATTCTCTATACATGTGGCTACAGGTCTTTGTTCCTTAACCCCCACCCCTAAAACTACTATCAGACCTGTGTGCCCACCCCCAAACATTCCTTCGAACATGTGTGCATGTGTGCCCACCCCCAAACATTCTATCCATAAAAGGCTTGCCCTTAGTAGGCCAAGACGGTTCTCTCCTATGCAGGTCCCTGTCCTCTGCAGTTCTCTGTGGGAGGGCCCGGCCCTGCATATGGGAGGCTCGGCTCTTTATTAGTTTAGTCCAGTGGTTCTCAACCCTGGTCCTCGGGGCCCCCCCTCCCAGGATGTTTTAGATGTCTCCCTATTTAGAACACCTGATTCTAGTCGTCAGACCTGCTCCGAATGCTGGTTAGTGTGTTAATCAACAAGCTGATGATTAGAATCAGGTGTTCTAAATAGGGAGACATCTAAAACATCCTGGGAGGGGGGGCCGAGGACCAGGGTTGAGAACCACTGGTTTAGTCAATAAAAGTCTATCTGATGGAATCAAAACCCGACTCGAGTGGTTAATGCACAACTCCCCTCCCCCACACCTTGCTGGAGCACATGGACTGAGGATTGTGAACTTCGCCTGATTTAAGGTAATTGATTTATTTTGGTTGGTTAGTAATATTTATGGCACTTAATTTAGATTGATATCACCATGTGTTGTCTTATGTTGTAAAGACCTTAAAATGGATCTTTACACAAACATGTTTTGGTCGACACGTGACGTCGTTCTAAATATTACGTTAGGCGTTTTACTTAAATTAGTTGTTGTCCGATTTAAAGTGTAAATTCAGCAGCCAGGATGCTATTACTTTTAAAAAAAATTGATTTTTATTTACTTGACTAATTGACCATGATAATGCCAATTAGTCAAGTGTGCAAACACATCTCAATTAACGTTACAATCATTGCAGTTGTCATTATGAAAGTTAATTATTAGCATGCCTTATATAATCTTATCAGTTATGACGTTCAAGTAGTAAATGTAAATGTTAGCATGTGGTAAAACGGATCGCGGTTGATCCGGGATCTGTACGGATCGTGCTTTACGGTTTGGAATGCATGTGACCCGCGGATATGGATTAACTGTAAATAAAAGTTTAAGTGCTCTCTCTCTCTCTCTCTCTCTCTCTCTCTCTCTCTCTCCAGTATGTGGACGAGTACAATATTAAACCATGACTTTTGTGATTCGTTGCACCGCTAGTTGGCATGTAAACAAGTTTTAAAAATACCCATCATATTTCCATTCACTTTATTGGGCAGTTACATTACTGAAGTGGCCCTTTAGTTTTGGTTTTAACACACATTATAACTTATCATTAATGTTAATCTTTTTCCTATTTATTTAGGTTACCTGTTGATTACCCTTTGACATGCAGTGGAAATGTAAGTTCTGCTCTTTTACATCTGAAAAGAGAGCTCAACTTCTTAATTATTATCGCATAGACCATGGAACATATTTTAGAATTGGTCCGGTACCATGCCTCCATTTAGACTGCCCATGCACTTTCAAGACTTTTAATGCTTTAAAAGTGCATTTATCAAAAATCCATCCCCAGCAAAGCACTGTGTTATCAGGGAGGTCTAGTAGTGCTGTAGTATGTTACAAGTGCCATGTTTGTGACTTGGCGGAGTTATGCAGTGAAACAGATTATTTTGCATATTTGTGTACTCATATGAGAAATAATTAAAAAGTTCAGTGTCCTTTTAAAGACTGTTCATTTGAGACAAATGTGTATTCCACATTTAACGACAATAAAATAGGGCACATCACCACCACCAATGCCATGGTCATTTTAAATTGGGAATTGTTTCAAGTAGGCCTACACAAGATGGTGTACACAACACTATGGTGAGGCAGACAGCTCAGTTGTAAAAGAGCTTGTCAAGGCAGATACTAACACTTGATTTGAAAGCCAGGGTTGTTTTCTCTTTACAGCATAAATGATTTTAGTTTTAAATGTAAATAACCATTTTTGTTTGTGCTTAGATCTTTGCAGAATTCAGTCGCATATCTGGGAAAAAATCTGAGATCTGGGTTTTACGCAGCATTGGACATATGTTTGATTGAAATTTTCCAAAGAAAAGGAGGAAATCAGGGAAAAACGCTTAATGAAATTTTGCGTCAGGTAGATTCAAAGGTATTCCTTTTTATGTTGACTGTTGTCATCTTTGAGTCATCATTTGAATATGATTGTTACCCATATTTACTGTTTGTTTTCTCTTTTTGCGTAGTCATCTGATGTAACGTGTGTGCGTACCGCAGTACATCACGGTCTTCCAGTCCTCCTGGGGGATGACTCTGAGGAATTTGTCAGGGTGTGCTTTGTAAGTAAATGTTATTCTGCTGTCTTAAAATTTTGTTTTGTTCAATTAGTATATGGGACAGGTTAAGAGCATACTATATTTGTCTCTTGACTTAAAGGGGCAATTTACAAAAACAAAAATGAAAATTCTGTCACCATTTACTCACCCTCAAATTGTTCCAAACCTGTATACATTTCTTCATTTTGCTGAACACACAGGAAGATATTTGGAAGAATGTCAGATATTATCCACCATTTATTGCCATAGTAGGGAAAATAAATACTATGGGAGTCAATAGAGGATGAGATCTGACATTCTTCCAAATATCTTCCTGTGTGTTCAGCAAAACGAAGAAATGTATACAGGTTTGGAACAATCTGAGGGTGAGTAAATGATGACAGAATTTTCTTTTTTTTGGGTGAACTATCCCTAAAGCAATTCTGATTTGACACATTAGTAATTTGTAACCAGTGTTAACCTTAAATGATCACAGACTTTTGTCTTCATCAGCATCATATCCTTTTAACTAATTTAAAGCTTTGTAATATGATTTGTCATCCATAACAAGAATTGGTTCAGAAAGGCATGTTATCTCAAGGCATGTTATGGTGAAACTTTAGGAGCAGTTATAATACACCAATGGTCAGTGATTACATCATTGTCATCTTAAAAAATATAGTGAAAGAGTTACAAAACATATTTATCATCTCTCTTTGGCAGTCATGATTAAAAGCTTGGTTACATGGCATTACGCTTCTTGCTTGCCCAAAGCTCTCTTGAGGTAGAAAGAAACTCACACTTTCCTACTTTGTTTTTTTATGTTTAGGATTCAGATGTAGATGTGGACTTGATGTTGGCCTGCTCACAATTCTTCCTGAAAATACACCTGCCCAAACTCCACATGCTCTCAGTGTTGACTCATCAAGGGCAATCATTCTGGAGGGAAGAATTGTCATGGATGATGTCCCAAACTTGCCACAGGCTTTATGTCTCATTTTTGCTTTTTTATACTCTAAATTTGGACTACCCAAAGACAATGAGGAACACATTTGATTTTATTCATTTCTGTTGTTGGGAGGTAAAAATCTTAAACCCAAACTCCAAACCCTTAAAACCCAGCTGTTAGCTGTTAACCATAGCTAAATGCCTCTGCTGCCTGTTGAATATTTGTTTGGCATATTTTGTAATTTGCACAAATTTAAGTGTGCAAAGATTTAAACCTATGTATTTCAGGCTTGTTTTCTGACTTGTGAAAAGTTATCAATGCCCAATGTCTTGTTTTTTCAGTATAAAAAAGGCCTACATTTGTCTGCACAGTGCTGTAAATTTGTTTTTACATTGCCTTGTATTGAGATATAAGTGGTCTGCTCAGACTGAACTGCATTTACAAGTTAATTGTAATGTTCTTGATAATCTGTCTTGCTGTTTATTGAAAAATAAACAGTTGAGAATGTCTGACAAGTGTTCAGTGTCTTCTGTATAAGTGGTACTTAAAAAACCATGTTCACTTTACTTTTAAAAACTTTGGAAACCGATTGCACGTATTTTTTCACGTTGTCGTAGCTTAAAATGAAAGTGCAAACTTGTATTAAGAGTACTAGAATTTAGGATGTTTGCAGTAATAAATATATCCCTGTTAATTAAATTGAATTAAAGTAGTAGTCTTACTATAATTTTTTAAGTAACATTAGTTGCCTTAAAAGAGTATATTAACTTAAATATAAAAATGTAACTCACTTAATATTTATTATTTAATTTACTTAGAAAAAGATTGTTGTGCTTACTTATAGCTGATTACTAATTTAACTTTAATCTTCCTTTTAAGTTGAACTTGAAAAAATAAGGGCAATCGGTTTCCAAAGGTTTTTTAAGTAAACTGAACTCATTCGCATTTACAGTGCACATCAGTGTTCCTACCGACAACACTCCGATCCCTCCCGTCCATCGGAGTGTGGGCTCACCCAGGGTGTCATACGTGTAGAAGGTATTAGGTCGCCTGTTTCTGGCAGTAGTTCTTCTGATAGGTTCTGATGCGACGTCATCATCCTCCTGCTCAGTTTCTTCCACAGATCCCTCCTCCCGCTCCTGCTCCCCTTGAAAGTCTTTCAGCACCTCTTCCCCGGACTCTACTGGACTTCCCTTTTGGTCGGGTAGCTCCACTGTTTCATCAATGGTTTCATTTCTGTCAGTTTCCTCTTCAGGTTTTCTGTTTCTCTCCTCTTCTCTAGGGTGGAATTCCACTGCATGTGGATCCAAATGGGTTCTTGTCCTTTGCATTGGAACCCACAAACCAAACTCCTCATCACTGGAACCTTCAGTAGTGTCATGGTGAGTATTTTGCCTGAGGTGAGTTTTCTTTTTTAACCTGCTGCTCCCACCTCCTTTCCTTTGCAGAGGTACATCAGCTGTTCTCCTTTCGTCAACCAGGTAAGGACAAGGTAATAGAAAGTTCTGATGCAGCACTCTTGTCTTTCCAGTTCCCTCCAGGGGTTCTACCTCATACACCAGGCTACCTTCACCTCTCCTTTCCTTCACCACATAGGTTTGCTTTTCCCAGTATGCTCTTAATTTTCCTGGGTCACCTCTCTCTGACAGGTTCCTCACCAACACATGATCACCAGGCTCCAAGACAGAACTCCATGCCTTTCGGTTGTAAATTATCTGCCCCTTTGCAGCAGCCTTCTTCATGTTCTTGGTTCTATCTCATATTCTTCCTGCATAGACAGTTTCCATCTTTCTGCATAGCCAGCGTGAGACTGAGTGTTCTTGACCTGTTTAGTAGGGAATCCAGATCAATAGGAAGAACTGGCTCTCGACCAAAGAGAAGGAAAAATCCTGTTGACTTGTGAACTGTAGAGTTATAGGCGTGGACAACTTTGTTAAGGTGGTTCGCCCAATTCAACTTCTCCATCTCCTCTAGAGTCCTCAACATCCCCAACAGCGTCCTATTAAACCTCTCTGCTGGATTAGCTTGTGGATGGTAGGGAGTTGTACGTGAATGTTTAATCCCACAGTAACTCTGAAGTTTTTGGAACAGGCTGTTCTCAAACTCCCTCTCTTGGTCATGATGGATTTTTGCAGGGAAACCAAAGCGCACGATGAAGTCTTCAAAGATTTTCAGGGCAGCTGTCTTTCCTGCCTTGTTTCGAGTGGCGTACGCCTGAGCAAACTTTGAAAAATGATCTACAACCACGAGGATGTACTCTGCTCCCCCTCTACTTTTCCCTAAATGCACGAAATCAATCGAGATCATCTCGAGCAACGCTGTGGTCTCAGTGCTCTGGATTGGGGTTCTGGTGATCCGGTTTGGTTTCTTCTGCTCCATCTCTTCTCTCATTCTTGGCCAGAAGAAACGTGCACGAGCTGCTGCCACCATTCGATCAGCACCAAGATGAGCCATGTCTTCATGTAAGTGTTTGTATATCATGTTTTTCAAGTTTCCTGGGAGTTCTGGCTGTCAGTTTTCTTTGCAAAATACCTTCCTCACCGATCTGCAAGTGGTGCCATTCTCGTAGAAGTCGTCTCACCGGTTCTGGTTCTTTCAGTTTGTCCTTGTATTTGAGATAGACCTGTTTTTCTTTCATTTCAAGTACTCGGCTAATGACTGGATCACTCAGCTGGGCATTCCTGATATCCTGAGATGTTAAGTGTCGACTGATCTCTGATCCACCCTCCATCTCTCCAGGTAAGACATCAATATTGCACGTGATTGCAGATATCCAGTCTACTTCTCCCTATTGTTGTGCTTTAATGGCTTCTCCGATTAATCCCAGAACTTCTGGCTCACACTCTTGAGTACACTCTCTAATTGTGACTTCAATGGGCACTGGTCTCCGTGACAAGAAGTCTGCATCGCGATTTGACGTTCCTGGTCTATACTTCAAAGTGAAACCATAGTCCGCTAACTCAGAAACTCACAGTTGCCCCGCTGCATTGAGCTTTGCCGATTTCATGACATATGTCAATGGATTGTTATCACTGTAGACAGTGAAATGACATGCATAAAACAGGTAGTCTCTAAAACGTTCTGTAATCGCCCATTTGAGACCCAAAAACTCCAGCTTTCCAGAGTGTAGTCGGTAATTCCTTTCGGCAGGAGTCAATGTGCACGACCCATAACCCACTACTTGTAGTTTACCTCCCTGACGTTGGTACAATACGGCTCCTAGCCCTTCTTCTGAAGCATCTACGTGAAGAAGGAATGGCTTTTCAAAGTCTGGATATGCCATGATGGGTGGGCTTGACAACTCCGAGATCAGCTTTTCCAGCGCTTCCTGATGTTCTCCTGTCCACTCTACTGGTTGAGAAGGAGGTGCATGAGAAGCAACATTCCTGGTCTTTCCTGCTCTTTTCATCTTACACGTAGTATATTTTGTCAACAGGTTGTATAGAGGCTTGGCAATTCTGGCGAAGTTCGCAATGTATGATCTGTAGTAACCAAGAAAACCCATGAGCTTTCTCACCTCGCAAACAGTGGTGGGTGTCTCCAGTTTTAGGGCCTGCACTGCCTCTCTTTCTTTGGGGTTCATGCTGTACCCCTGCTCGGAGATGACTCGTCCCACATAGCAGACTTCCCGCTTGAAAAGTTGCATTTCTTCGGTCTTAACTTGATACCACACTGTTGTTGTCGCTGTAACATTTTTCTCAAATCCTGTAAGTGCTGGTCAAAATCCTTGCTGAAAACGAACACATCATCGAGATGACGAACACATATTTCATCCCTCAGCTCTCCTAAACATTCTTCCATATATCTCTGGAAGGCAGCAGGTGCGTTTGTTAGGCCAAAAGGAATCCTTATCCACTCATACAGCCCCCATGGTGTGATGATGTGTATGCCCGACTGTCTTCACCCATAAAGCCCTGATGATAGGCTTTGCCCTGGTCTAGTACAGTGAACCAGGAGTTTCCCCCTAGATTTTCTAGAATTTCTTGGATCCGCGGGATGGGATGCGTCTTCTCATTGAGTGACTTATAGTCTACACATAGACGCAGGGTCGATTATAGGATGACGTCGATTTTTTGATCCATCCCTGACTCAGCAAGTTCTGTATGTGAGTCTTCACCTCTTGATACAAGGGTCGCGGAATCGCATTGTACGTCTTTTGGACAGGGAGGTTGTCTTTCAACCGAATATCCATTCTAAGGTCTTAAATACATCCAGTGCCCCAGTCATCCTTGGCAAACACTCCACTATTTTCCCTCAATAGTTGTCTTACATGTTCCTGCTGTTCCACAGGTAGGTGACTAAGGTCCACTGACGGGTCCCATTCTTCATTTTCCTCTACCCTGGGTTGAATCTCTGGAAGTGGTTTATTCTCGGGGGGTAAGGGTTGGGGTTGGGATTCAGTCAAAGGTGTTGATTTCACTTCCAACTGATGGATTGTATCCACTGCATGCAACCATCCCAAGACTGTTCATGCGGGGGGCAAGGGTAGGGTTGCCACCAGTCCCTTAAAATACGGAATCGTCCCGTATTTGAGAATGAAATAGCGCGTCCTGTTTTTAATCAATACGGGACGAGTTTTGTCCCATATTTACGAGTTGTCTGATCAATGTTCCATGCAAATCATGCCACCCGCATTCTGTGAAGAAGACTCATCTTATTCCATCCCTGATTGGCTAATACACGATGCCATCATTGGTTTGATTGGTGTGTTTAATTACCATCAAGTTCAGTGCCAATCAGAGTTAGAGGAGGGCGGGTCTCTTGACAGAGAGTCGATTTTAAACAGAGGCAGCTCCAGATACCCCTGCGTTCTCTGAAAGTTTCGGGGCTGAGACAAAAGCAAATGCAAAAGTACCGACGAGAATCGGAGGAATAAAATACTTGACTGAAGTGTAAATGGTGCAACTTGTCAGCGGGTCTTGTTCTCTGTCACACACGGTGATACAGAAATCAGAGCGCAGTATCAGCGTTCTTCACCTCAAGCATCTTAATTCCAAGGCAGATAATGTAATGACATTTAATCACCTCAATGATATTCATATTGATTACGTTAGATTTTATATGCTGTCTATTTGTTAAGAAGTAATAATACGTTTACATTTATTCATTTAGATGCTTTGGTCCAAATGATAGAGCATTTAACATTTTGTCAAAGAACTAAACAGTAGGCCCTAACTGTATACTATGCCATGTTTACAGTTATGGTATTATTTGTTTATTAAAGTTAAGGTACAGTCAGACATAAGCATAAATTAAATAAGAGAGTGTCCAGAATATTGTGGAGTTTTACATAAATTTAGAAATTGCATCAATCTTAATACTTTGTCTGCCCTAATAAAAAAGCAATACATTTAAAATATAAAATGATTAAAAAAATCATAATTAAACTTTTACACAATGCACATTTCTTAATATTAAGCATAAAATCTGTTTTAATGTCACTTTTGATAAGGATTGAATGATTTTTTGAATAATGTCACTAATCTACCTAAAGTATACTTGCAATAGTTCCACTTCAGTATATCTTTAGTTGGACCTCAGCATTACTTACAAAATTAGTTGTTCCAATTTAACAGCTTTTCAGTGTATGTCTTTATTATATTTAGTATACTAAATTTAGTATACTAAAAGTACAATTGCAGGGTATTTTTATTAAGTAGCTACATATATGTGAATGGATTTGCAGTTATATGATTTACCACCACTGGCACAACATCAGGCACTAGGGCACTGTGGCGCCCGCTATAGGCGTCCCTTATTTTTCTGTTTAGAAGGTGGCAACCCTAGGCAAGTGTCAACTCTTCGTCTGCTGTATTTTCCACCATCACTGTAATGATGTCATCCTCTTTCAGTGGCATCTTGATGAGCTGTTTATTTACTTTTATCCCTACAGGCCAGGGTGCTTCTGGATTGGGCTCCAGCATCACATGTGCTCCCAGGGGAATCGTCTTATTCAGTCTCCCACAACTGACACTCACCCTCGTGCACCTTGGAAGGGTGATGGATTTTCGTCCCAGTCTTGCAATACTTCCAAATATGAACTCAGCGTGTTCACAAGAAAACTCCTCAATCACATTAAAGCCGATTATTGGTTTCTCCAATGCACTGGTTACAATTAGAATTGGTGCCATCAGGCGTTTATTCTTTCCTTTGTCCTTAGTATTTCCAGACAGACAAAACTCCAATTCCATCCAACCTTCATATGGAATGTTTGTTCCATTTGCCGCTGTCAAGTAGAGTTCTCTCTCCTCCAGCAGCTCTCTCACTGGTCTCACCTCAACAGTAGGTAGGTGTCTTCTCTTCCACTCTGAAGAGACCCCGTGTCCCAGAGCACTGATGTATTTACACCTCCTAGAGAACACTGTACCACGCATCGGCGTCCCACCAAACTAGCGGTCTTCTCTTGTTTGGTTGTCCACAGACTTTCAGGTAAGCAAGTTTTCGGTAGACTTTCCAGGACACTTGCAGCAATCTCGATCTTATTTGATGTTGCATTGGTCACTGTTCGCTTTCGACAGCCTGCTGCCCAGTGCTCACTACTGCCGCACTTGTTACAGTGTTCACATTTTCCCCCTGGATTAGACTGTTCACAATTGGTACAACGTCTCATGTTTGCTAGAGCGGATGGAAAATGACTACGGGTGAACCGTTGGTTACTGCTTCGACCTGGCTGAGGTTGTGAGGTTTGAGTAAGGCTTGTCACCTGCGAAGTAAGGTTCTGAATTGCTTCACAGATCACTTTGTCTCTCGCATCCAGTTTTTCCATCAGGGTGTTCGGCTTTGAAGCTTTTTCTTTCTTTACACTGACACTCTCATCTTGGGCAGTATACACCGGAGAATGTTTCTCCTCACTGACCAAAACAACCTTAGTGATCTTGGGTCGAGTGGCTGAAAGCTTGGATTTTCGTTCCAGCTCCAGACTATACGACATGTTCATCCCCTCCAAAAGCAGTTCATCTTCCACAAGTGGGTTTTCCAGGTAGGGTTTTAGATCGGTGCGAATGCTGTCATCGTAAAGGCCAGTCAGAACTGTCTGCACAAACTGATTCTGTATTAATTCGTGGTTGTATCTTAATCCTGTCTTCACATTTTCAGATGCTGAAAAAATCCTTTGCCTGAGATCTATTGCTCGGACTAAGAACTAAATGGGCGTTTCTTTGGACTCTTGAACTGCATGTGTTAGTAAATGAAACAACTCTGTTGCATCTTTTTCAATGAAATGTGCTCTGAGAATTTGTTTAAGGACAGGCAATGTTAAGTCTGTTCTACTTTCCAGGTAGCTTCTCAAACTGACACCAGGGACAATGGCTTGGATGACTGCTTCGACAACCTCATCATAACCTCTTTTGCATGCCCTGTTAATCTGTCTGTCAAGGCTGGTAAAGTTTAATTTGTCTCTTTGACTAGGTTCACCAATTTGTCCAATTATTTTCAGCTCTTTTTTGTATACTTGATGCATGAATGTGACTTTTTCTCCTGTACCAGGTAAATTTAGCATTGTTCTGTCTGTTTTGGAGCATGCTGATTCTTTTCCACTGATAACAGATTTATCTGGTGCGCTACCCATAGTGTCCGCCGGGTTGCGCTCCAAGTCGCTGCCCCTCGCTACTCATTTCGCGTCCTACACTAGATGAGCTATCGGTTTCCTCTTCGTCACCCATTCTCAAGGTGTCAATTTTCTCCTTCGTGTCTAACAACACAGATAATCCCTCATCTTCGAGTGAAATTACATCATCCCCCTCCAAATACTGCAGAATGCGTCTTCTCAGCGCGCAAGGCATGTGCATTTCACCCTCCCCGACATGTAACTTAAGCATTTCACAAAGACAACGCAGTTGTGAAGCGGATAAATCAAAGAGTCTACTCTCTATTTCATCCAGTGTAGCTTCCCACACAGGCAACATTATAAACTCTCAAAGAGCAGATTTACGTAACTCACGTTTGTAGTTATCTGTCTCCGTCTCACAGTTCTCTCTCCCTCCACGACTCACGGCTCAATTTCTCCGCTCACGCTGCACTTGTGGCTATATTCGCTGTTCTTCTCTCCCGAAATCTGTCGCCAAACCGGGCAGAAACACCAATTTTAGGTTGCCCCCTTGGACAATGACCATCACACCGTTTAAGTTTTCTGTAGATTTATTTGCCCCGTTCGTTTTTTTTATTTTTTATTTAACAGTTCGAGACGTAGAACTTCAACAGCATAACCACATGTACACACACATTGCTCTTCTTCTTTTTCCCCCCAAAAAAACATTCTTTCCTTTTTCACCCCACAGCGCCCCCAACAGTTTACCTATTTTCTACATGCGATTCCCTTGGCTGGAATTAAATTATTTACAATCAAATTAACAAAGAGATAAAATTAGAAATTAGAGGCGCAATTTGAGGTGCCTACATCTGTCATGCGAACCAGTGACAGACCGAGACCCAGTTGCGGGGAAATAACAGACACACACCACACTGCAAAAAAGTTCACAAGACCACCAGGTATTCCACTTCCGGGGAGAAAGTATGTTGCAGGGAGACCACTTGACCCGTTACCCACGAGGAGAGAAATCCGACCCAACCAGGAGGATCGATCCGGCAGGGAGTCCTCTCGACCCGCAACCCACACAGGGAGAGATGTAATCTAACACGGCAGATGAGTAGTGGTGGTGTGTGCTGTTGGGGAAAGCCTGGGGCGTCAGCGGGAAGCTACGGGAAAATCTAGAAGGTAAGACAACAGGACTGGAGAGAAACAAAATAACAAACAACTAGGCTAACACAGGACAGGATATGTTAATATCAGCAACACAGGACAAGACTAGGAGGTCAGAGTTTTAACTTTGCATAACACAAACAACGATCCGACAAGGACGAGAGGAGAAAGGAATAGAAAAACTAACAAGGCTAGAAGGGGCAAGTGGAGGAGAGAACCAAACGAGCGGGGCTGATGACTGGATGCGCTACCGGTGTGAGAGTGAGAAAGTGGTGAGTGGGGGAAGACCAGACAGGGAGACATGGAAGGTGGAGCGTGTGACGCAGACACCAAGCACGTGGTGCGCTGTCAACGCAAACCCACGTGCTCGACACAAACAAAAACACAGACACGCAGGCATGACGTGGGACCAAGAGACCAGGGTCATGACAGTGTTATTACAGGGAAGCAAGATATGGGAAAGAGAAACACAGGTAAAATATTATACGAAATATAAATTCCAATATAGAGTATTAATTAAATTATGCAGAATTATTAAATTGAAGTGATATTAATAAATCAGTCAGCAGTCGGTCACCTCCCCCACCCCCCCGGCCGGGTAAATAGTGCAAAACAATTTGCAAATGAGCACAAAGGAGGACACATCACTCCTCTGTCATGATTCTGCCTGCCTTTTTCATGATTTTCTAGTCTAGTGTCATGGTGTGTGATGAGGACCCAGATGCAGGACAGCAGGTGGCAGCAAACACAAAAAACTTTAATAAACAAAAGGCCCACGAGGGGGCAAAAAACAATACAAAACTATAACAAAACACTCAGGGAAAAAGCAAACTAAAATAACCCACGATAGGGCAAACAGAACAAAAAGACTTAAAAGGACAAAAATGCTAAACTAAGACGACTAGACAAAAGACTCTACAAAACACTTGACTTGACTTGACTAGACTTGACGCAACGTAACAAGCACAAAGATTTACAACAAACGCACGAGCACAGGACAATGAACACGAGGGCTTTAAATAGGGAAACAAACAAGGGATAATACACAGGGTGCAGGTGTGAATCATCAGAAACATTTACAGGGAAAAGTACCGGAGAACGAGGGGGGTGGGGCTAAGACGCGCGACATGAAAACACGCGACAAAAGGCTGAAGCGCCCGAGCCGCGTGTCTCCCCACAGAACGTAGGAGGGCAGGATTGCGGAAGTATCCGGGGTGCGTGGTCAAGACGTAAGCGAACTCCGCCCTAGCCACGTGTCTCCACACAAAACACATGGGGTCTGTCATGATCCTGCCACTAGATGTCATGGTTCTGCCCTTGTCTTGTAAATTCCTAGAGTCTTGTGGGCGGGACCATGACAGTGCCAGGTCTCCGTGTTTATGGTATTTGTGGAAGCGCGTGGCCACGCCCCCCAGATACTTCCGCAATCCTGCCCTCCTCGTTTATGTCTTGTTTTCATGATCTAGTGGGCAGGATTGCATCAGTATCTTGTCTTTGTGTTTACGTTCTGTGGGGAGACACGCGGCTCGGGCGCTTCGGCCTTTTGCCGCGTGTTTTCATGTCGCGCGTCTAAGCCCCGCCCCTCATTCTCCGGTAATTTTCCCTGGTAATGTTTCTGATGATTCACACCTGTACCCTCGTGTTCATTGTCCCGTGCTGGTTCGTTTTGTTTGCTACCTCAAGTCTTGTCAAGTCAAGTCTAGTTAAGTCAAGTCTAGTCTTAGTTATCGTGTCTTTGTCTAATCCGTCTTGTTTGCTTATATCCTGTTTTGCCCCCTTGTGGGAAGTTCTTGTTATAGTTATTTGTCTTGTTTCCCCATCGTGGGATTTTATTTTGTTTCCTGTTATAATTAAAGTCCTTTTGTTACCCCTGCACCGCTGTCTGCATCTGGGTCCTCTGTCACAACCATGACATCCTCTCTTTGTCAGGTTACATTGGCACCCTATTGTCGCTCGCATCAAATTCAAAGCTCTGCTTTTACAGACTTATGTACCCTCTAGATCCCTGCGCTCTGCCAATGAGCAAGATCTTGTGGTGCCATTACAAAAAGGGGAAAAAACAATATCACGGACCTTCTTTGAATCTGTTTCACGTCTGTGGAATGATCTGCCTGTTGCAACAAGATCTGCAGATTCTGTAGCCATATTTAAGAATCGGCTAAAAACACATCTCTTCCGCCAACACTTGACTCACTAATACTGTTACGCCCTGTGGCTAGCCACCTGAGGGCGCCATGCCATCCTGTATTCCTGCCTGTTGTTCTGGTTATAGACTACATTTCCCATCATGCTTTGTCTCGTTATCATGTATTGGTTTCAGCTGTGTCTCATTTACCTGTTTGTCCCTTCACCTGTATACTGTATATAGCCCTTATGTTTCAGTTGTATTTTGTCATTCGTTGTTTGCTGTTACTCTGTCGTGTTCTCATCTGATTTCTCATTTATTGGATTCCTCTGTGGATTATAATAAAGGATATACTGCACTTGGATCTGCTTGGGTTCCCAACTTGTAACAGAACGAACGACCAAACATAGATCCAGCAGTTGCACTTGTGGCCATGCGGCAGGGTAAGCGGTCCCTCTAGGACGACACCGGAGACTTTTTGGACACTGCATTTCATTCTTGCTGCTCGCAAGATGACTGGTTTCAAGTTCAGGTGTCTGATCTCCAGTTTGGCAGACACTCCACTGGTATCTGTGCAGTTGGCTGGTTTTCCAATGGTCCCAAGTCAGGTGGTCCCAAATCCAGTGCAGTTCCTGAGGTTCGGCCCTTGGAGTCTGCTCTGTCGGTACTGGCTGTTGCTTTGCTGTGTGTCTGGGCTGCACACTGTTCATTCACTCCGAAAGCTGAGGACAAGATGGCCGCTTCTGAATGTCCTGCCTCATCCAGGTTGACCTCCACAGGCCTTCCAGCCCTGCCTGCGCCTCTGTGGCGTCCAGCCATGCTCGGGCTTCTAGCCCTGCCTGCATCGCCCAGGCTACCAGCCCTGCCCACAGTTCCAACCTGGCCTCCTCCTCCGCCTCTGCTCCACGGCCCAGTTCCTGTCTCTGTCCACGGGCCTGGCCCTCCATCCCACCCCCGTTTCCGCCTCCACTCCACCGCCCTCCTGGACTTTTGTTTTGTGGGCATCTGGGATGGGGGGGCTAAGTAATGCCCTGTGGCTAGCCACCTGAGGGCGCCATGCCATCCTGTATTCCTGCTTATTATTCTGGTTATACACTACATTTCCCATCATGCTTCATCTCGTTGTCGTGTATTGGTTTCAGCTGTCTCATTCTATTTTTCTACTTTTTATCTTTCCTATCCTATATAAAAAAATCTCTAGCTTCATGTGTTGTGGACTAGTTTTTTTACTGCACTTATGTACTGCTGTCCTTGTGTTGTTCTAATTGCTTCTATTGTTTACCTCATTTGTAAGTTGCTTTGGATAAAAGCATCTGCTAAATGACTAAATGTAAATGTAAATGTCTGCCCCTCAAAATTTTTGCAGGCACCACTTAGACAACCAGCCATTTAGTGATGATAATGTATCTCATCACCACGATAAGCAGGGTGGGAGCCACAGAAAATGACAGTGCCTGACATCTTGCTTGTGAGTTCACATACCTCTTTAATATTATCTTTTGTAATCTCCGACTGACGGAGATGAACATTGCTAACAAACAAGGCAAACATGAGGGTTTGAATGCTAAACTGGATGGCACACATCATAGAAAGCAACCAATGACAAGACAGAACAATTGAACAAAAATCAAAGAACAAATAGAACTAATAAGGAAGAAACATGACAAGACCAAAAACACACCTGGAAAGCCTTATAAGCTTTGTCTGTGAAAATGGGCATAAGTGTGTTGATCTGCAGAATGGAAGTCGCATATTAAAGGTTGAATGTGTGATTTGGTAAGGTGCTAACTTTAGCCTGCTAGCACTGAAATCATGATGCCCCCCTTCATGAAAATCGCCGTCCAACACCACGCCTCCTCCAAAACACATGAACATACACAAACCAGAAGCTATTGAATCAGTTCCAATAAAATCATGTCTCATTCACCAGTAGAAAACACATTACAGTACAAAGTGAATAACGTTAACATTACTACAATAGAGAAAACAGCTAACATAAATTTATCATGGCATCATCTTTGAAACCCTTGATTCCTGTAACGTAAGCTGCTTCCAGCGTGGAAAGTGTTGTGGTAAATCGTTCTCCCAACATAAAGAAAGAAGTCTCGAAGACCAGGGTTCCAGATTTCAAGAAGTCAAACTTTATTTGCTCGAGCCAACAAAGTGAGATGTGCTGAGTACAATACCCAACACTTCCAAAGTTACAGTGCTTTTGCCACTCTTTTTATACACACTTTTCAGGGCGTTCTTACATTATCCTCCAATCATATTCACATGATGTAATCTTTCGCCAATCACATTTAGCATGATGTAACCTTTTTTCATTAGTTCGTCCCCTTAACGCCCACCACCATTAAATCTTACTCACTCTATTCTGGAATATAATGGTGGCAGGTGCTTTCAAAAAGTTGTTAAAAATATATGAATTATACTCTTTCTCTGATGATTCCCATACGCCTTTAGGGCAAGGTTTACATCAATGGTCAGAAACTATACGCTTATCCCAGTGCCTTCTGGTGTGTGTGTTGGTGTATGTGTCTTAGTGATTTAATGTGCTTGCTCTAAACATGGGAACTTCAACATGGGAACTTACCATGTGCTGTGCATGGTGTCCGTGTATTTCTGTGTTTCTCATATTCTTCTTGAGGCCTATATGTGGCCTATAACAAATGTGCACACAAAGTGACTGTTATATCAGTGAATTATCAGTGAATATGAATATTATAATGATATGACTTAAAAATAGTAAATAAAATAGTGACTTAAAAATAGTAAATAAAATAGTGAATAAACACACTAACACATCTTAGAAAACCCACCATAAAAGCAACACCGATTATAATTATACCTGTCAACACTCCTGTTTTGGCCAGGATTTTCCTGTTTTTCTCAACTCAACCCAGCTCAACTCAAGTTTATTTATATAGCGCTTTTTACAATTTCCATTGTTGCAAAGCAGCTGTACATGATACAAAATGACTATGAGCAAAGCATTCAATTTGTAAAAAGGAAAGTAAGAACAACAAACTGAATAAATACACCCCAATTCCACACACCACCAAAATGTAAGAACATGTAAGAAAACACACACACACACTTGCACACAAGTACAAACCCACCCATATACAAAACAGTGCACAAGACACACGAATTATATATTCCTTTATGGAATATTAAATGAATTAAATAAGTTATTCAGAATGATAACATTTAAAGTTATATTAGAAATACAAAAACTTTAAATTATAAAACTGATGTTAGCAGCCCCCCGGTCAGGCAAATAGTGCAAAACAATATAAAAACAATGGCGAGTAACCCAAAACTCCAGTGGAGAAAAAAAACCTTGGACCCAACCAGGGGAACCAGTTACCCTCTAGCAAAAACTGCAGCATCTCTACAAGCTCGGCAATGCTTGCACAACTAGGCTAAAATAAACTAGAATGGTAGATATAGGTGTATGATTATCATTCCTGTAGCTAGTTGCAGTTTTGTAGTGAGGACTTGTCCGGTCGCCACTTCCCTCTTTCAGCTCTACCATCTGGTCTGGGCATGGATTGCATCCTGCTCACTATGGTAACTTTGGAAACAATTGAGAAAATTTCACACCCATCTCCTGTGAAACCTTTGGAACACAATTGCAAACAGATTTCTGGGAAATCCCCAGAAAGTGGTCACGAATGGAACGTCAGGGATGAGTTCGCGTATGGAATTCTGCTTTCACCTATTTGCTGATTAGACGTTTTCAGACGTGGCAATTTTTAAGATAGTCTTTCTTTTTGTTCGTCCTTTACAAGTGCCACTTGTTGTTCAAGGGGAAAGTTAGGTTCCAGCTGTTTACATGACATTCTCCCGCTGTGTCTGCACAGAATATGTGAACGCACTGATGACGTATGATGTCTGCGTGAACAGGTGTGCAGTGGTATGCAAAAACACGTTCACTCTAGCCATGTTTCAATTACAGATCTGCGCAAAACTTAAGCAATATTTTCTAAATGTCGATTAAAAAACATTGCGGAATGACAGCGTTTTTATGCGACTCAAGTTTATTTTTTACTTCTCGTGATAAGTCATTCTGACCATAGGTTTTATGGCAGGTTGCAAAGAAACGTTAGAGGTGCATATTGCCACCTACTGTGATGAAAGAATGTAGCGGAGCGAACGTAGACAAACGACAGGACATGCGGCCATTAGGGGTTAACGCTTAAAAGGGCCCAGTTAAGGAATTTAACCTAAATTCTCTTTAAATAGTCGACTACGCCACCTCACGACCACGTAAGGAACATAAATGTCATTAAGGACACAAAGGTTCATTACCATAGGAAGTTCAGGCAAGAGACATACTTAGAAATGTACAAAGTTTCTTTAATACACATAAAATTCAATATATAATATATAAACCATTAACCAAGTTGACTTCATCAAATATAGAAAGAAAATTAAGTTCTTCCCATAGTCATCTTTCCAAATGTTCTGCCCAAACATACCGCGACTGGTAAAGTGACTTTTGCATACACCACATGACTTGCAAATGCGACAAAAAGCGTTTCCATTGCAGTTTTGCATTATATGCCTTTATCGTATAGCCCAAAAAAATACCTTATGTGAGCATGAATGGGGGTTTATGCAAAACTGACGTCTTTCCATTAGCCGTATTTTCAATGCGATATTTCAATTTGCACTTTTTGAAGGGTAATGGTAACGCAGCTACAGTTCCTGTCTGTTCTCCGGCCTGTCTCTCCCCTTGGACTTAATTTTCCATAAGCCTTTGCACCCATCACCAGCCATCTTTGATTACACCCGCACCTGACACTCATGAAAGTGAAAGTGACCTATTTGTCAGATATGGTGACCCATACCCGAAATGTGACCTCTGCATTTACCCAACCAGTGAATAGTGAACACACACACTTCAAGTCGTGAACACACATACACCGGGAGCAGTGGGCAGCTATCACTGCAGCTCACGGGGAGCAAACGAGGGTAAGGTGCCTTGCTCAAGGGCACGTCAGTTGTCACCTGCCGGTACTGAGAATCGAACCGGCAACCTTCTGGTTACGAGTCCAACTCTCTAACCATTAGGCCACAACTGCCCCAAATAACAGTTTCCTATAGGCACCGCTGGGATTCGAACCCAGGATCTCCTGTTTACTAGACAGGCACTTTAACCAACTAAGCGACGGCACCACATCATCTGGACTCTACAAGAACACCATTCCTTTGTTCATTGTCTGGTCTAGTTGTCTTGTTATAAGTTGTTTGTCTTGATACTCTAGTTCCGACCTGTTGAATTACTTACCCGTGGATGTTCTTGTTACCTGTGGAATGTTTGTTGGATTATTACCCATGGATGTTCCTGTTACCTGTGGATGTTTAGTGGATTACTTAGCCGTGGATGTTATTGTTACCTGTGGATGTTTATTGGATTACTTACCTGGGGCATATTCTTCGTACGTTGCTTAAAACATCCGAGATCAAACAAGACATCCAAGATAATATCATCGTGCTCATCATGATCCGGCTAATTAGGTTCCTCGAACACACCTGCCGCTTATGATTAGTATAGCTGGATTGAGTTATCTGATTTAATTGCACGTTCATGCGCTGGCTTAAAAGGGTATATGTATCGATAGTAGAAACACTGATCAGCAACACTGTGATTGGCTGCTCACCATGGCCAAAGAGCACGCTCAGTTTTTCACCGCAGCATAGCAAGAGTTATTGCTAGAAGGATATGCTGAATTTGAAACCTTAATTAAAACGCCAGGGAACACCTCAAAGTGTGCAAAAGCCAGGAAAGAGGGCTGGCAAAAAGTAGCAGACAAATTAAATGCGTAAGTGCTCCATGTTATGGTTCTATCACTTATAACAGTGTATATTGTTGTATGTTTAATAATTTCATAAATGCTTAATGTCAGAGCCACCTCAAGTGAAAGTCAAGTACAAGAACATTCTCCAAAATGGTCATCTTTTCTACTTCTACTGTTTAGTGTGTTTTACCCAAAAAATGTTCAATGATACGTTTGTCTGTTTATAACAGCAACCAAGAAAAAGGCGGAGCAGAAAAAACAGGTAGTGGTCCTGCACCCCCACATTACACCCTCGCAGAAGAGTTGGCCCTTGGGTTAAATGTGAACCGACCCATTGTGGAGGGCATCCCTGGGGGCACTTCTTCCTTAGACCAAAATCCAGGGACCAGTAACAGCAACACCTTCATTACTGGTAAAAGAGTTTTAAATGTATTTTGCTACACTGTAAATACTTTGTTGCTGCATTAAATTAAGTGTGCCTATAATCCAAATGGCTGGTACTGTCATTTCAACTGATTAAATATTGAGTAGTGATGAATTGCTTTGACTTGTGAAGTTTAAAACTGCATAACCTAATTCAAGAAATTGTTGCTATGGTACTGATCAAATAATACACCAACACTTTTACCTGTTCCCAACAAAGTGGTGGCTGAAATATGTGCAGTAAGTGGACTTTTTCTAACTTTCCATCAAAAGTAAAGAAAGTGCAACACTTTGGAATACCCATTTGTTTCTTTTGCACAGGACAGTGAAGAAACTCTCTGAGGTGACTGTTCTTTGGAGGAAGTACTTGTAAGTGCATAAAGAACTTAATTTATAGTTGTGTACATATTATTTCTGACTACAATCTGACTTGCAGGAGGAAAGGCCAGACAGGCCTACTGCACAAAGTGATAAAAAGGTGGGCAGTGTAGTACTTTTCCTTTTTATTTCTGTTGCATGAGGCTTGTGTTGATTTTTGTTTTTGGTTTGGTTTTGATAATTATTTTTATCCAAAAATGGCACAGGGTGATATCTGTAATCTATATAAACGGCATCTAAAACAGAAAATACAGTATTTTGACCTGAAACGCCAAAAATTAAGGGGAGAAATAGAACTTGACACTTTAAAGAAGAGAAAACTGGAACTAGAAATTGAGTTGCTTCAAAAGGAACTTCAGAGTAAGTGCTAATACACTATTTCACACAGAGGACTCTTGCTGACAATGGATAACAATATATCTTATTGCAGGCAAAAGATGACCATCAATGGCTTCTATTGACAATCACTGAAATAAAACTCAAGGAAGTAAGCATGTTGTCTTGTCTTTTATTAATTTAATGAAGGCTTTTGTGTGTAAAGAAAAAATCAAATCAAAAATGATGTTCCACAATTCTGTCCCGTGCTGCACCCCCACCACAGGGGTCCTCTCCTTTCTGATGGTGGCAATATTGTGGAGTACTGCACATGCGACAATAATGTCACAGGCCCTGTCAGGTGCAACTCTCAGACCCTTCAGACACTGAAATCTTTCCTTTAGTTGCCCAAAGGTCATTTTAATGCGTTCCCTTGTCCAGGCTAGAGCTGCATTGAAACGGGTTTGTGGTGCAGGCATAGCCTCTGTCACCAAGCAGGATCCCGTCGTAAGCACCTGGAAAAATGCAGTTTTGTTAGACTCTGAATGAATTTATGTAATACAGTGACCTTGATATTAAATTGTTCCTTACCACATTCAAATAATGTGCATAAATGTGACTCTCTGAAAATCCTAGAGTCATGCACAGAACCAGGCCATTTTGCTTCTACATTTGTGATGTGGAACATGGAGTCACACTAATCAGTCAACTGCATACTTTTTGATTACATTACTTTTGTTATTATTTCATATATTAGTAGTGTGGAATAAGAATCGTAATAGTAATTTACCTGCACATTTACATTGTGAAATCCCTTTCGGTTCACAAAATCCCCTTCATTGGGGCCTGGTGGGGCCTTGATGGGGACGTGTGTGCAGTCTATGGCACCAATCACGTTCAGGAAGCCTGATGAAGAAATACTGTAAGTCCTACTTTTTGGCATGAGCATGGTTGCATGATCTTCATTAACAATTATAATGTACCTGCAATGGCAAAAATATCCTCCTTCGCAACCTGTGGTCTTAAGTGGCTTGGAAATACCACAAAACCCCCTAAAAACTGCTTGAGTGCCAGATAAACTTTGCGAATGGCACGAGAGACAGCACTTTTCACCAAGTTTTCCGCATCACCAATAGTGTAAAGGAAAGTGCCACTCGCAAAGAATCTCAAAGAAATACAAACAGTTTGTGCCGTTGTTAAAGCCCGACTCCGACGAGTCGAACATATCACGTGTGGTTCCAACAAATTAATGATGTATATGACACCCTCACGAGAAAAACGATATCACTCAATAAGTACATTGTCGTGATGCGCTAAAGGATCCTGTCTATCTCGCAAAACGCGATTAGGTCTAATTCGAATTACTCTGGCACCTTCAGCAACAGGTTCCTCTCATGAAAAACGGACAAGCCATGGCTGCGAAAGACTTCCCGTATCACCTCCGCTTATAAAGCCGGGATCTAATCCTGTTAACATGAAATAAGAAAACCCCTTTGTTTATCTCACTCATCTGGGGCCTCATTGTAACAGGTTCCTCTCATGAAAAACGGACAAGCCATGGCTGCGAAAGACTTCCCGTATCACCTCCGCTTATAAAGCCGGGATCTAATCCTGTTAACATGAAATAAGAAAACCCCTTTGTTTATCTCACTCATCTGGGGCCTCATTTATCAACAGTGCGTACGAACAGAGTGCGTAAGAACAGATTCACACAAAGTGTGAGATGTTGTTGGAGTTCGATCCCTGGGCCAATCTCCAGGTGGCCCCAGACTCCACTTCAGCAATTTCCGATCTCCCCATTCCAAAGACCTCCGAGCTAGTCCAAACCTCCGTGTCACCCAAGTCTCCAGTCTCCATGCCTGGATGACTTGGCAAGCCTTCTTTTATTACATGTACGCTGTCATGGTCCTTTTTGTCCCCATGCCCGTTTCTCCTACGTTTTCCCCATGGACTTCACTTCCCAGCATCCTCCACGCTCCCGCACCTGTCCCTCGTTTGCCATCCCCGCACCTGTCAGCTATTCCCCTCATTATCTGGACTATATATATACTCTGTACGAGAAACAGAGCCAATTACGTACACATGGAGAAAACAACTGAACAAATACTCAATGAACATACTGTAAGTATCAGTTGCAGCCTCTATTCTATCCAAGTCCATGATCCTGACAATAAAGGCATTTAAAAATGTGCCTATCAGTAAAAGTGGTCAGTACCAGTAGCTATCTGATAGCGGAAAATGACCCTATTTGCATTTAACTAAAGGTGGCCATTAAGAATGAATTTTTATATTGAATACTCAAAAGTCTTAAAATCACCTAATGTTTGTAATAATTGCAAGAATTGTAAGAATGCAGGACCAAGTGCTTGTGGGGAAAAGAGTTTATTGAAGGTGGTAGTGTAGCATGGTTCTTCTCTAGCGATGTTCTTGTGCTAACCTTCTAGATCTTAACCATATCTTAACCCAAGGTACTGTCTGTGTTAGCAGTCTGTTATACTTGGTAACACATGGGACACAACAATACAGTCACACCTCATGCAGAACCCATGGGAAAGTACCCTGACAATGACATGAGCAGTGGCACCCCATAGAGACCCAGGATAATATAACCCGATGCTGACATGATAGGAATAACACCCCATGGAGAGCAAGTGATGCTTTGATCACTGATGCTCACCTAAGGTCCTATTATATGGGCCATTTGGGTAAACAATGATACAAACAGTTGCATCTATGCAACTGTCACAATGCACTTAAGTACTAAAGTCTTATACAATCCTTCAATCCCCCTTTGATCATCATCATCACACAAAATAAAAATTATTAAATAATCATGTATACAATATTCTGAATACAGGCTCCATTACTTGAGTTTGGCAGACAAGGTTTCATGGTTAATGGTAGCATTTCTTGCTTGAGTCCTTTAGAGACATATTTTCAAGTTGTGATGATGTGGAGTCTGGTGGATGTGATTGTGTTCTGTTCATTTTGCACTCTGCTTAGTCCTTCAGGTTATACATTTGTTGATTGAATGTAGAAATGGCAGATGTAGATGTGCTCTCTGAATGTTCCTCAGGTGTCCGTTGGGTGGTAGGTGCAGTGTGGAACAGGTGTCTACTTCAGAGATTTTGCTCATCTTCTGGAACACTGGGGCACCTGCAATCACACACACAAGAGAAAAGGAAACGTATCTTGCCAAAATATAGCTTACACAAACAACTGCTACTTGAGAAATCTGTCCCTATTTAATTTGGCAGGACACTACAGTGTTTATCAGTGTTGGTATGTTTACCTCTTCATCCTCAGGTGACATGCTAGAGCCTAAAAACTCTAGTCCCACCATATCTGCACTCTGATAAACACCACTGCTATCTATCCCTGATCTCTAGGCAGATTAATCAACTCACATTGGCTCAGGTCAATCCGCTTTTCTTTTTCCTGCACCTAAACTGCTGTGTCAGTACCCAACCAAACCTGAAATGAAACTTCCCAACTTGATTCTAATGGTAATCTTTTAGGTTCTTGAATGATTACCCATTGACCAGGCACTATACCATCACCCCATCTCCCCCCCCCCCCCTCTGGAGGCGTCTCATGCACATTTATTGGTTGTTGCTTGGGATCTTGTAATGCCAGGATGGGTCGTTCTCAGTCGTTTTGGATTTGGCTGTCAGACGATTGAGTCTTTTGTTCTGGTAAGGGAAGCTTGTATCATGCTCTGCATTGTGCTTTATACTTCTTGCACACATCGGTTTAGGGATAGAAAAAGTAATGGGGGCCTGTGCCCCCAGCAGAGCTTTAGGTCTAGCAACGCCCCTGTTCCTAGAGCCTTGTGGGCGGGGCCATGACAGTGCCGTGTCTCTGTGTTTATGCTATGCGTGGAAGCATGTGGCCTGGGCATGGATCGCCTACATCACGCGCTCTCCGATCGTACGTTTTGACCACACCCCTCAGATACTGCTGCGATCCTGTCCTTCATGTTTATGCTTTTAATTCTTGATCTAGTGGACAGGATTGTGACAGTATTTTATCTTTGTGTTTACGTTCCGTGTGGAGACGTGAGCTCGGGCTTGTTTGCCTTTGCCATGTGATTTGTGATACATGTTGCGTGTCTAAGCCCCGCCCCCTCGTTCCTTCATAATCCTTCCCGCTAATGCTTTCATGCATTACACCTGTTCCCGTGTAATTATCCCTTGTTCCCCTATTTAAAGCCCTTGTGTTCATTGTCTTGTGCTGGTTCGTTTTGTTAACTTTGTGACATTGCGTGTGAAAGTCCTGTCGGGTATTGTCACTGTATTTTATGTCCCTGCTCTGCGTTATTTTGATATTGTTTTGGTTTCCTGTTTGCCCCCTCGTGGGAAGTTTTTTTTTGTTTGCAGTTTGTGTAGTGTTTTGTCAGTTCTAGTCATTCGTTCTGTTACCCCACTGTTGGCCTTTATTTTGATTTGTGTTGTAAATAAAAGTATTTTTGTTTAAGCACCGCTGTCCTGCACTTGGGTCCTCCTGCCAAATCATAAAAGAATGAACCAGCCAAAAGAGGAACCAGCAGGCAGCGGGTCATACCACCCCTGCCAGATCCCAGCAATCCTACCTGACCCACCGTCTCTTTGGGATGTGCCAAGGGGATCGCGGGGTTATGGATTATGTGGACAAGTACTGGACGGAGCATCTGAGTGGGTGTTCGGTGATGAGGAACTCGGGTTTATTTTCAATCAAGGTCTCACCGAACCCCTCTCCCCCAGCGAGCAGAAGACACTCAAGCCCCCCAGCTTTGACAACATGGTGAGTTTCCTGGCCGTCTGGGAGGAGTCCCTGGTCCCAGCCGCACCGAGAGCTCCTCCCTCGTTACCCCCCATCCCGGAGGACTGCGTCCTGGCCGTGACATCACTGGGGGAGTCTGCGTCACCCACCGCGACTCCCGGGAACCCGTCCAAGCCTGTCTCTCTCTGTGGGAAGCGCGGAAGGCGGACGTCTTGGGACTCTGCGTCAGGCTCCTCCTCTTCCGAGGCAACCATGGCCCCCTCCGGATCTTTCCTGCCCACCGGCCTTCCCATAAATGGCATGGCAGGTGTTCGGTTTAGTGGTAACGTGTTGCGTTCCGGTATGCAAACAAGAAGTTGTGTAACTTTTGACTTAATGTGATTCTTTAATTTGTCATGGCTCGCAATGCATTCTTCAAGCTCTGAACGAATCTTTCAGCCAAATCGTTCGTAGCGGGATGGTATGGCGCCAATGTTACATGCCTAATGACGTTGTTTTTCAAAATTGTCTGAAACTCCTCAGCTACAAACTGGGGCCCGATGTCACTCACCAGCTTTTCTGGAACACCAGTTCTTGCAAAAAATCTCTCAGCACTACAATAGTTTGGATAGCTGTGGTGGTGGTCGTATTGAAAACTTCTGGCCACTTAGAACATGCATCAACCACAACCAGAAATGTATGCCCCATGAACGGCCCTGCAAAGTCAATGTGTATACGACTGAGGCCATTCCCAAGTATGCAATGGTGCCGGTTTAGGCACCTTTTGGACACACTGGACATGCTGACATCCTGAGCAACGCATTGCTAGCTGGTCAATTTGCTGGTCAATACCCGGCCACCATACGAAGCTCCTCACAAGCGACTTTATTTTTACAACCCCCAAATGGCCAGCATGAAGCTCCTCTACAACTCAAGGTCACAATTTCGGTGGCACCACCACTCGTAAGCCCCACATGATGCACCCTCCGTCCAGAGACAGTTCATCTCGCCACTGATAAAATTGTGGGAATCGAGATTTTTGATCTATACTCCAGCCTGTTTGAGTGGCTGTGTACACCTGGGACAATGTAGGATCTTTCCTAGTTTCTCTCTGAATGATTTCAGCTGCGACAGGAGAACTCTAGAAAAAAACATCCAAGAAAGTGCTATCCAGTAAGTCTGAAATGTGATCTGGTATTTGTGTCATCCCAGAAACAGTGCCCATCTCTTCATCTGTGCTGCAGCTGTCAGAGGAACTCCTTTCTCAGGATTAAAAATGGAAAGCAGAGGCTGATGATTAGTAACCAAGGTAAATTCGTTTCCATACAGATACTGATTAAATCTCTTCACACCCTATACAAAGCTCAAAGCTTCTCTGTCTATCTGTGCATAATTTCTCTCTGCAGCACTAAGAGAACGTGAAGCAAAAGCTATGGGGCGCTCAGTCCCATCACTCATCACATGTAATAACACCGCATCCAGCTCGGTCTCCACTTTCTGGCAGATAGCATAGGGAACTGGCCGTGCTTTATGGAACTTAGGAACAGCAGACTCCATGAGAGTAATTTTACCTTTGATGTGTTTTAAAATTCCTATTCCTGGTTGGAACACCACTTTAGCATTATCCAGCACTTTGTCCAGTTGCTTCTGCGTACAGGGTGAATCAGAAGTAGCGACTTGCAGGCTTTTAATGGATTGCCAGTCCAACTGCAATTTTCTCAACCAGTCATGTCCCCAAAGTGCTGGTCCTTCTGTCTGTACTAAGTACAGATCTAGCTCACTCTGTTGATTATTTATTTTACGGTAACAGGCATCACCCCGAATGGAACTATAGGCTCTCCCGTGTATGTTTTTAGCTTTACAGGTGATGGTTTTAATTTGGCTTTCTTGAAATGTTTTTCAAACTCACCCTGTGACATCACTGATACAGCTGAGCCAGTGTCTAGTTCCATGTTGATAATTTGTTCATTCACTTGTGGTGTTAACCAAATTGCCTTGGTAGCATCACTCTTAGGACAGTAAATTTCCAAATTTGCCAGGCCTGTATCACTATCATCATCATCAGACTGTTAAGCTACAACATGCAGGCCCCTGCTTTTCTTCCTCTGTGTTTTGTACAATTTTCCTTTCTCATTAAGTGAGACATCAGAACAGCATGCTCTTTGTATGTGTCCTACTTTGTTGCATTTCCAGCATGTTTCCATTTTAAATCTGCACTGATTTGCTTTGTGTCCACTTTTGCCATATCGGTAACACAATTCAACGTTTTGTGGGGTTTGTACACTGTAGCCACTTTGTTTACAGACATCTTAACTTCTCAACAATGCATATGCTTTAGCCACAATTGCACTCAACAGTATTGACACACGCTTTTCATTGTCAATAGCGTTTGCTTTGAAATACTGCTCAATTCGTTCACAGTACATTGTCCAATCATTCGTAGCACTGTCAAATGCATAAATTTTTCCTATGCATCCAGCCATACTTATTTTCGCTTACTGTTTGTTGCTGAACAGGATTCCTCTGTTCGTAAAGCTGCTTTCACTTTTCCCAGAAAAAAAAGTCCATCCGCAAAAAAACCCTAGGAGAAGCGCTTTAGTATGTCCACCAAAATCCTCGTCGCCACTGTCATGTTTTGTTACAATATGCACAATAACGTGAATACATCGTTGGACTGTTCTTTTTTTCTTTACTTAACACTTCTGCTATGTAACTTCACGTGTATACAATGCAAACTGATGGCCAACCAAAACTCTACACAGAGTTGTATCCAATACACTACACATTATTTAGTAGATTAGAAGGAATACTGGATATGTTTCCCTGCCATTTGATAAGCTGGAGCACTGTCACTCCTGTGCATGACTGTGAGTAAATCTGTCGCATCCACAATATGTTTTAAATAAGAACTGAAGAACAGACAGACAAAGAGCTTCTAGGTACACTCATGTTTACTCATAACTGAATAACACAGCAGCACCACTCTGAACTAACTCTATCCCTGTCTTCTTTCAGGAGCTCTCAAACTACTTTAAGTTACCTTTAGCTCTCTATAACTACCGGTGCAGAAAAATGAAACAGCACTTCATCATTAATTACACATTTCTATACGCTTTAATATCATCATGATCGTTTTCTGAAGTATGCCTTTATTGGTGTGAAGTGCTTTCATTTTGCTGGAGGTAAACAATTAGGTAACGTTAACAGTGTGACGAGGGGTAAACCCAGGCAAAACTTCAGTGGATGGGAAAGTGTCTTGTATCGCTCCCACATCATATTATGTAAACTGATTTCATAACAAAGAATGGCAAAGATGCAGTCGTGTTAATGCACACACCTAGTACTCTGCTTATGATGTTCACTTCACTCTGTGCCGCTGTGGACTGAATTACGCGCTAAATAACACAGCCTGCCGCCGGATTCATAATAAGAGCTTTAAAGAGGACTATGCGATCTCAAATTCTTGAACAAATGAAATAATTAATCACAGTTTTATAGGGGAGCTAAAGCGTCCCCAAAGAGGGCCTAGCAAAGCCACTGCCTATAGATCTACATCAGACAATCATAGAGATATGAGCTGTGTCCCAATTTGGGGTCTGCAACCTTTAAAGGTCGCGGACTTAAAAACGAGGTCTTGGTCTTTAAAGCACACAGTCTCATAAGTCTGTGAAGTGAACTGAAATAAGACGGTCTAGATTTGCGGAGGATTTCCTAATTGCGTCACCTGCTGCTCCTGCCTGGGGACAGCAGTTGGACACAGCAAAGACGTTTTGACTTTTTGAAACAAATACGGGGCCAGAAAATTGTTGTTTCATTTGAGAGAATATGGCGCGTTTATATAGATTAAAACAGCCCAACAGTAAATTCAATTAACCAACTTTAGAAATGTAAAAAACAATAATGCACCAATAATGTTAATGAACAACATATATAATATTAAAACCCTGACAGGGACCATTTCTGCAAATTACGTACTTTTATTTAATCGAAGTTTTAAATGATTATTAAAAAAATTTCAGACATTACAGGCGCATAATGATTCTCGGGATATCCGAGGCTGTTAAGGATACATTTGTCGTAGAGAAAATAATGTCGCATTTTGAGGCTGTATTTGATTAGAATTGGGATCTTGAAATGCAGCCTTCGAAGCACGCAGCCCCCGAATTGAGACACAGCCATGGGGATTGGATTTTTTGACTTCCAGGACTTCCAACATGCTACACATGTGAACACAAAATAGATGCATGCTAGTAATGATAATGTTGCCTAATCTAGTTCTTCTTGTTATACTGTTGCTATCGTCTATGGCATGATTAACAAAAATCAAATTGTATTTGATGTAAAATAAATGGATAAACTAATTTTACATATAAATATATATATATATATATATACAACCAATAAACAAGTGTCATTTTTGGTCATTGGAATAAACTGTTTATGTAACAGTTACTAGGTCCAAGCAGAAGTGCACACCACAGATTCAACTCAAAACGGGGTTTTAATTAAAAGGGACAAAAACATAGAATGTAATCCAACAAGTATACCCTTCGAACACAGGGTAGTAATCCAACAGGTATAATCTTCAGCAAAACAGGTACATGCAAAACACGGGAACAGAACTTACAGGTGACTAGAACAAGACCGGACAAAGAATTAAACAAAAGAGCCAACTTAAATAGAGCAAGGAACACAAAACAGGTGCGAACACAACAAGGAACAGGTGGTGACAATAATCATAGTGGCGGAGGTGATGTACATGGTGTGTAGTGTAGTTCTCAGAGTTTTAAATGCTCCAGCATAATCCCCATCCCCCAAAAAACCAAAATCACTGAATGACTACAGACCCGTTGCTCTCACGTCTGTGGTCATGAAGTAATTTGAAATGGTATTGGCCTATATGAAGGACATCACAGAACCCTTGCTGGACCCCCTGCAGTTTGCATACAGAGCAAACAGGTGTGTTGAGGATGCAGTCAACATGGGGCTGCACTACATACTCCAACATCTGGACAAACCACACTGTAAACGATTTCCTTGTATTTTTACAGTAAGTTACTGGCAGCACGGTTGCCAGCAAGTTACTGTATTTTTAATTTACAGTGCTGTACTGTAATACATTATACACTACACAAAACATGTTACTGTATAGCTACAAAACAGTATTTTACTGTAGTTTTACTACATTTTTTAATGTGGTCTTTTTTACTGTATTTACATTATACTGTAATTTACTGTAATACCTATATTGTCACATTTTCTTACTTATTTGCAATAATTACAAATAACATTATATATTATAGCTAGTTTAGATATAAATCTATAGTTATTCATATTGTAAAACTGCTATACTTGACATTATGAATCAAAAGGCAATCCAAGCAATGTTTGTATCAAAGTTTTATAGAATCATTTAATTGAAACAAAAACTATTAAAATATTTCAACATTTGAAACAGTATTGAAGTAATTCAAGTATTATATTATTAATAACTGATGTATATATAACAACATTTGAGGGAGCATAAACATTAAAACATTACACATCAAATCAAACAATAGCAACAAAGTGACAGTGTAATGAGTTCGCTAAGCTGGAGGAAAGAGGCGGGGTCGGCAGGGTATGTTCCAAATAATATTTATTGTAAGGTAAATAAAAAGGTGGCTTTCAAAACGCCAAACAAACAGAAATCAATAAACAAAACACTAGCTCCCTCGCTAGTTTGCCACACGGTTGCTAGCACGCCTCCCTGCGTGCACAAAGTCCCTCTCTGGGTCTCTCTCATGACGCAAGCCCCGTCTGTGCCCTCGGTGGCGCTTTTTATCTCTCCTCTCACCAATCACTGTAATACAAGACAGCAGGTTAGAAATCACACCTGACCTACTTACCACCCTCCGTGCTCCGGACTGAAGCTCCTCCCTCCCAGACGGAGCGTGACCACGCCCCCCTTGCCACATACCCCCACCGCCCGACTCAGGCCGGGGCCTCATCCGGACTGCAGCCTCTCCCCCCCCCCTCCGGGAGAGGAAGTCAGCCACAGCCATCTGCGTCCCCGGTCTGTGGACCACCTGAAATTTGAAGGGCTGAAGAGCTAAATACCAACGGGTGATCCGCGCGTTGGTATCCTTCATTCGGTGGAGCCATTGGAGGGGTGCGTGGTCCGAACAGAGCGTGAACTCCCGGCCCAGGAGATAGTAGCGGAGGGTGAGGACGGCCCACCGAATCGCCAGACATTCTTTCTCAATGGTGCTGTACATCGTCTCCCTCCGTGAGAGCTTTCGACTGATGTACAGCACCGGCCGCTCGTCACCCTCTACCTCCTGAGACAGGACAGCCCCCAGACCTCTGTCCGATGCGTCCGTCTGTAAAACAAAGGGAAGATTAAAGTCAGGAGCGTGCAATAGAGGGCCACCGCATAAGGCAGCCTTTACTTGGGTGAAAGCCCGCTGGCAAGGCTCCGTCCACTGGACGGTATCCGGCGCGTCCTTTTTAGTGAGGTCTGTCAGCGGGCTGGTGAGCGCCGAATAATTTGAGACGAATCTCCTATAATAGCCGGCCAGCCCCAAGAACTGCCTCACCTCCTTTTTGGTCTTGGGTCTCGGAGAGGCTGCAATCGCTGCCGTCTTATTAATTTGGGGACGCACCTGTCCGTGACCCAAGTGGAAGCCCAGATACCTTACCTCCGCCCGCCCAACCGCACACTTCTTCGGGTTAGCCGTGAGTCCAGTAGCCATTTGCGGGCGGCGTCCCGGAGCTGCTGCGCCCAGGCGAACGGCCCGTCCCCAGTTCCAGGGACCGGAAGCGCTGCCGCTGCTGCTCAGGGGTGCGACCGACCCGCTGGATAATAGCCCTCCGGAGGTCGGTGTAGTTGCAGAGGTTCGTGGCTGGCAGTTGTTGTGCCGCGAGCTGAGCCTCTCCTGTCAGTAGTGGAACTAGACGACTGGCCCAGTCCCCGCGGTGCCAGCCCGCCCCCTCCGCGGACCTCTCGAAGAGCTCCAAGAATGCCTGCGGGTCATCGAGCGGTCCCATCTTGTGGAGCAGCAGCGGTGGGGATGCGTCGCGGGTCGACACAGCGTCCGCCTGCTGTCGTCCGGACGCCAACCAGCTCCGGAAAATCTCGCGGTCCTCAGTCTGGGCCCGCAGGAGAGTCTCGAACCTCCTCTCCTGCTCCATCGAGGCCCGGTGTTGTTCCGCGTGGAGTCCCGCGAGTGCCTGAATGACTTCCGCAAACGGCGATCCTGGCGTAGGCTGCATGACGGCAGCGGCTTCCTCTTTCCTCCCGGGTTTCGGCACCAGTGTAATGAGTTCGCTAAGCTGGAGGAAAGAGGCGGGGTCGGCAGGGTATGTTCCAAATAATATTTATTGTAAGGTAAATAAAAAGGTGGCTTTCAAAACGCCAAACAAACAGAAATCAATAAACAAAACACTAGCTCCCTCGCTAGTTTGCCACACGGTTGCTAGCACGCCTCCCTGCGTGCACAAAGTCCCTCTCTGGGTCTCTCTCATGACGCAAGCCCCGTCTGCGCCCTCGGTGGCGCTTTTTATCTCTCATCTCACCAATCACTGTAATCACCTGGCCAAGACTGAGCTTCTCGTCATTCCTGCCACCCCGTCAGAACAGCCCCAGCTTACCATCCAACTTGGTCCATCTAAGATAACCCCATCGACTTCAGTCAGGAATCTTGGGGTAATCATGGATGATCAGCTGACTTTTAAGGATCACGTTACTAAAACAACTCGGTCATGCAGGTTTGCATTGTACAACATTAGAAAGATCAGACCGTTCTTAACAGAACATGCAACACAGCTTCTCGTCCAGGCACTTGTCATTTCTAGACTGGATTATTGTAATGCTCTTCTGGCCGGTCTCCCAGCCTGTGCCTTCAAACCTCTGCAAATGATCCAGAATGCTGCTGCACGCCTGGTCTTCAATGAGCCCAAGAGAGCACATGTCACACCTCTGCTCATCTCTCTACACTGGCTCCCAGTAGCGGCACGCATTAAGTTCAAGGCACTGGTGCTTGCTTACAGAACAGCCACTAACACAGCACCCATCTACCTCAACTCTCTCTTACAGACCTACATCCCCTCCAGAAGTCTGCGGTCTGAAAACGAGCGGCGCCTCATTGTTCCTTCACAGAGAGGCATGAGATCCATCTCAAGGACATTTTCTTTCTCCGTTCCCGGCTGGTGGAATGATCTTCCTGTTTCCATCAGGACTGCTGGATCAATTTCACAATTCAAAAAACAGCTGAAGACCCACCTCTTCCATGAGCACTTAACTGTCTCATAAAAAAAAAAAAAAAAAAAAATTCATTTTACCCCTATTTTTCCTTTTCTAATGTTCTCTATATACTTGCTTATACTATCTTGACGTTGTATTTGAAACCTTGTATTACTAGCACCTCTCGTGAATATTGCTTACTTAGACGAATCGCTTGCTGTTTTCCTCAATTGTAAGTCGCTTTGGATAAAAGCGTCTGCCAAATGAATAAATGTAAATGTAAATGTAAATGTAATACAAGACAGCAGGTTAGAAATCACACCTGACCTACTTACCACCCTCCGTGCTCCGGACTGAAGCTCCTCCCTCCCAGACGGAGCGTGACCACGCCCCCCCTTGCCACAGACAGGTGTCATTTAATTCTGGCAAAGAGAGCAATGGTCTGTAGTTACAAAATTCCCATTCAAATTTCATTAAGGACTAAACTATAACTCTGGTAAAGAGAACACTTACTCGTAGTTTTAAATATTCTATTAAAATGTAAACAAGGACTGAACAGTGCATTAAACTGTAGCAGACAGACCACTGGCCTTTAGTTTGAAGTCTTCCATTCAAACTCCATCAGGGACTGCATGAAGCTGTTCACATGGGGGTTAATGGCCACCACCTTTCTCTGCACCACCTTCCCTGTCTTTTTGCTTACTCCCTGTCTGGACGTGCATTTTTTCCCATCTTCAGGATTCACTCTGGCCAGAAACCTGTTAGCAATATCATACATATTAATTCAACAAATATGCCTAACGAATATTCTAGTACACTAAACTCAGCCCTGAATATACTCCTATCCTGAAACCTTTTGCTCTTATTCTACTGTTCCACACCTGAATAAATTAAAATACAGAAGATTCACTTGCCTCTGAACAAACTCTAGAGTACAAGCAGCAGCCTCTTGGTACTCAATATTGAGGATGTAGTAGCTTGCAAAATACACTGCAAAGGTAGCAACAAAGTTGTCTTTGCTGTCCAGCGTCATGACAACCTTTCTCTCAATGGACAGCATCCACCTGGATGATTGAATGTCCTGTAACGAAAGTACAATTGGATACAATGTTTTATTCCAAAAACAATCTTGTTTTGTGAATAAAGTCCAGGGACACCTTTACTAAATCTATTTTAACTGCATTCTTGTTACAAAATTTTGCATTTTATTTTACATTAAACAGTACAACCAAGTATATATAAATATCACAAATAAAGACAATTGTGTAAGCAGTTATGTGTGTGGGTGTGTGAGAGTGTTGTGTGTGGGCACGTGAGAGTGTTGTGTGTGGGCGCGTGTTGTGTGTGTGAAAGTGTTGTGTGTGTAAGAGTGTTGTGTGTGGGTGTGTGAGAGGGATGACTTGCCTGGTTCCTTTAAAAATGACCAAATCCAGCCAAACAAGCAATGGTAAGACTGTAACACAAAAAAACACATAACAAAATCTGTTAGCCATAGAAATAATTACAAAGGAAATGGTAAAAGAATATTCAGTAACACTTTACTGTAAGGTTTTATTCCTTAATATTTATTCATGGTTTAGCTAATATGAACTAACAATGAACAATATATTTTACAACATTTATAATATTTGATGTATGTTAGTTAATACAGATTCATTGTGAGTTAACTAATGTGAACAGAGATAAATTGATTGATTTAAAAATGTATTAACAATGTAACAAATAGAACCTTACTGTGTTACTAAAACGTCAGTAGTAAAACCAAAACAAATTTGAATAAAAAGTTATTATTATGGTCAATACTTACAAAAAACCATAAACTCAGGGCGCAAAAGTGGACCAAACTGTAACAGGAGAGCTGTAAGAAAAAATATATAATGTGTTACTTGCTGAAATTTTATGTCAGCAAGTAATGAAATAATGTTTATTATAGACATTTAAGATAGTCAAGCAAAACTGTAGCAATATGATCATTTAAATGTAAATTCCCATTCATGCATTAACATTAAGAGGTAACATACCACGCGTTGGGTGTGGCAAAAATTCAATGTGGTTTAGAAAATGCATTTCAAGCTGATCGCGCTCCCCTCTCCGTACAGCGTCATTACGTAAAGGCGGAGCCAGCATCGTTAGTTACCAAAGTACGTGCATTGATTTAAGGTTTGGTAAACTTATATTGCATGTAATGCATTTTAATAGTTGGAAGCAATATTGTTGCAGCCATACAAAACTTATTGGACAACTAAATGTAAAACGCGCTAAAGAACATAATTTCTGCGTTTGTTGATATACTGTAAATACAGTAATAAGTGCCGCAAACCCTTTCATTCATCCGTTACCTTAATGACAGATAAGACCCCACTCTGATCTGACCGCAGTTGAAACTGGACAAGTTTGAAAAAGTAGTAATCTGTATGGATCGCGCTCATCGCAGTTAAATATTAGGTTTCACTTGGTGTGGAGCAGTTTTGTACTGTGCTGTGCAGGCTATTAACTTTACGGTGACTTTGTTATTTCGCATCCGATTTATTTGGCGTGTCAAGTCCTTGTCTATTTACAGACAAACTATATTGATGTTAATGTATCCAAACGGTATTTTTTCACATTTAAAAGAAGACGCAAATACCGAATTGATATGAAAATGTTGTTTTTGTATGTGATGTACATGGTGGGTAGTGTAGTTCTCAGAGTTTTAAATGCTCCAGCATAATCCTCATCCCCAAAAAAACAAAATCACAGGACTGAATGACTACAGACCCGTTGCTCTCACGTCTGTGGTCATGAAGTAATTTGAAATGGTATTGGCCTGTATGAAGGACATCACAGAACCCTTGCTGGACCCCCTGCAGTTTGCATACAGAGCAAACAGGTGTGTTGAGGATGCAGTCAACATGGGGCTGCACTACATACTCCAACATCTGGACAAACCAGGGACCTATGCAAGGATCCTGTTTGTGGACTTCAGCTCTGCTTTTAACACCATCATCCCATGAAGAAGTTGACCCAGCTCTCTGTTCCTAGCTCTACCTGTCAGTGGATCACTAGCTTTCTGACAGACAGGCAACAGTTAGTGAGAATGGGGAAACTCACATCCAGCACCCGCACAATCAGCCTGGTGCCCCCCAGGGGTGCGTTCTCTCACCACTGCTCTTCTCCTTGTACACCAATGACTGTACTGCCCAAGACCCTTCTGTCAAAATTCTGAAGTTTGCAGATGACACCACACTCATCTGCCTCATCCAGCATGGTGATGAGTCTGCATACAGACAGGAGGCTGGCTGGCTGGTGCAATTATAACAACCTGGAGCTAAACACGCTCAAAACAGTGTAGATAATAGTAGACTTCAGGAGAAACCCCCCTGTATCCCTCACCATCATGGACAGCAGTGGAGTCACTATGGCAGCAGAAGAGCACACCACAGATTCAACTCAAAACAGGGTTTTAATGAAAAGGCACAAAAACATAGAACGTAATCCAACAAGTATATCCTTCGAACACAGGGTAGTAATCCAACCGGTATAAACTTCAGCAACACAGGTAAGTAATCCAACAGATATAATCTTCAGCAAAACAGGTAAGTAATCCAACAGGTATAATCTTCAGCAAAACAGGCAATCAATTTTCAGTGGAAAACACAAGCCACACCCACAGTTTTTTACAATCGAAATTCTGTATCAGAATACGGAAGTAAAATTGATTGTTACTTCCGATTCACGGGTAAGATGAAAAACAGGTTAAAGGATTCCCTGTACTGTACTGTAACAACTCCCGCCTCTACGCCGGCCACACCTCCCACACCGACATCCACGCCCCGTCTTACCCGTTCACGATCACCCGAATTCTAATGGACTACACTACCCAGCATGCACCTCACGTCACCCACCATCTTGATTGGACTCTGCACCTGTTTGTAATCTGTGTTTGATTTGTTGTGCACCTGTTCTGTGTTTGCTGTTTGTTATTTAAGTTCCATTTGAGTTCCGTTCTGTGTCCGGTCTAGTTGTTATTTTCTGCATGTTTGTATATGCCTGTCACCCCGTATCTGATATTTATACTAGCGTCTGGATTACTTGATCGTTTACCTGCCTTTGGATTACTTGATCGTTTACCTGCCTTTGGATTACTTGATTGTTTACCTGCCTTTGGATTACTTGATTGTTTACCTGCCTTTGGATTACTCTGAGGTCATGGTAGCACCCTGGGACTCGGGACAGGTCAATGGATTCTAAAAGCTCGGGAGAGGGGTCAGGGGAACTCAAGAATACACACGTGGCATGACATGTTGGGCCCCATTGACGGATAGACCCCACGGACCAGTCAATGTGAGGGTTGTGGACGTGGAGCCAGGGGTAACCAAGAATGAGAGGAAACTCGGGAGATTGAATGAGATGAAAGCTTAACATCTCCTTATGTTGAGAAATAGAGAGTCGAAGAGGGGCAGTAAAATGTGTAACAAGTCCTGGGCCCAGTGGTCTCCCATCAAGTGCAGTGACCTTCAAGGGTGTGGTCAAAGAGTCAGTGGGAACATTGTTCTCTTTTGCCCAAGAACTGTCCATAAAATTTCCTGCAGCACCAGAATCTACCAAGGCTTGAAGGGGTAGGTCTTGGCTGCCCCAAGAGATGGTGACTGATAGGAGAAAACGGGAATTAGAAGGATGGGAGGAGCTTATGTTCCCCGTTACAGTCCTCCCTGATCTGCATGGGACCGGACGTTTCCCCGGAGCTTTGGACAGGCAGTGCGGAAATGGTCAGATTTTCCACAGTACAAGCAGCAACATTCTCTCATCCGGCGGTCTCTTTCTGCCTGGGAGATACGGGCGCCCCCTAGCTGCATGGGCTCTGGAGTTACTTGGGATGACGAAGAAGAAAACTCTGAAATGGGACTGACTGGGAAGGGGCTAAGTGGTCTACGGTTTAGTTCCCTCTCTCTCAGACGGTTGTCAAGTCGTATTGCTAACTTGATGAGGGATTCGAGATCTTCAGATGGCTCTCGAGTTGCAAGTTCATCTTGAAGTGAATCGGAGAGTCCCCTCAGGAAACACATCATGAGAGCTTCTTTGTTCCAGCCGCTCCCTGCTGCAATAGTGCGGAACTGTATAGCATATTCTGCCACACTGCGACGGCCTTGTTGAAGCGTCAGTAGTTGTTTGGACGACTCTGGGCCGCAGGCGGGATGTTGAAAGACCCGCTTAAACTCCTCGGAAAAGGCAGCGTAGCTGGAGCAAAAAGAACTTTGAGCTTCCCAGACTGCCGTGGCCCAGGCCAGGGCTCTTCCGGACAGCAGGGTGATGATGTATGCTATCCTAGATCGGTCGGTGGGAAATGTGGAGGGCTGTAGTTCAAAGGTGAGGGAACATTGGGTTAAAAACCTCATCATGCAAAAAAAGACAAGTTCCAATGACAGAACCAGCCACTGCTGAGCCAATTGCAATCAATGAATCTGTTGTCACCAGTGAACCCATTGTCCCCATTGCATCAGTTACCATTAATGAACCAATTGCCACCTGTGAACCAATTCTTCCCAGTGCACCAGCTGTGGCAGAAGGAGTCTCTACACCCAGCATATACCAGCATGTTCTCAAAAAATTGTGTATTCAGAAAAAAGTGCAGTGCGTTCACTGTGGATTAATCGTCAACAAGAAAAATCTAGATGTTCATGTTAAAAGAAAGCACACTCTTAAGATCTGTGATGTTACAGAAAATCGTCACCTAGCTTCACAGTGCATAAACCCAGTAGTGGTATATATGCAGTTGAAAAGTCATTTCGCAAACCATGTTCTGTAATCCATGTGCAGAAAAAAACTTCAGGTACATATCCAGCTTTTACATGTGAAACGGATGAATGCAGTTCTAACAAAGAATTTGCCGCTCGAAGTGACGTTCAGCACTTTGAATGTATACATCTGAAGTCTCTGCAGTTCTGTCCATGCCCTAACAGGACACCAGTTGTGCTTGAGGAAGATGTCTTGGTAGACATGATAGCTGCAAATATGTTTGGGGAACAGACAAAGACAACCTGCATGGCCGCAAAGGCTGGTGTTCCACTGTCTGTTGAAGTGACTATTGGGGGTCCATCTTTAAAGAAGTATATTTCTGTGTATGAACCCAAAGTGTCATACTACAGCAGACTTGGTAGAGTCATTGCTTCCTATGATAGCACTCGCAACACATGGCATTTTCACAGTTACACAGGCAGTTGTTTGTATCATCACCGATTGACAGACCTGCACAAGGCCTAGCACAAGAACATGCTTGTCAGGAAAGTTCCACATTGGAATATCCCCCCCGGTGGTGAAGGTCTCAAAAAGATGGTGTATTACCTGATGGAAAACAAAACTCTGCCAGCCGAACTCCCCCAAAAATACATTACAGGCTCAATGACAATCAGTGACATTCCCAAACACCTTGTGCCAAAAGAGACTGTTTGTGCAGAATGTACAGGCAATGTGGTCTTAAGTAATCCAGTGTTGATTACTTCCAAAGGAAAGTTAATAACATACACTGGCATTGTGGAAGGTGAGTAAAATCAGTGTACAGTATTAGCTGTCTAAATGAATACTTTTTTGTGTTTGAATACTATTTAAACAGCACTTTCTACATACTACCGAATGTGTCACAACTGTGGTCTAAAACAGTGGTTCTCAAACTTGTTCCTGGGGACCCAGAGCTTTGCACATTTTGCATATTTCCCTTATCTAACACACCTGATTCAAATTATTCGCTCATTAAGGTAGAAATCCATGAACTGAAGCAAACGTGCCAGTTAAGGAGACATACAAAATGTGCAGAGCAGTGGGTCCCCAGGAACAGGTTTGAGAACCACTGGTCTAAAATACCGCTATCAAGAATGGACTGATGGTGTTCATAATTTTGATGATCATTTGCTGATGTCATTACACGTGTGCATTTTCCTGCGGCATTCACTCCAGGTTTGCTTTTATTGAAGGAATTAATCACTTTTCAATTATTTATATGCTGCTAACTAATCTTGTCATAACAGACTCATCATGCCATTAGTAGAGCTGTTGAGGTTTTGGAGACCACAACACAACAGAAATTTCCAAGTGAAGACAAAATTCTTCATGCATACATGCATTTTGAAGCCCTCACAAATCATAGCTACACATACTCCTGTGTTAAGTGCGGCTACCATCTAGCAGTTGTTGTGATGGATCTTCACAAAAAGGCGGCATTTAATATGCCTGGTAAGTCATCAAAATTAGAGCTACTTAATTTTAAAAGTGTTCATCAAGAATTCTTATTACAGTGAGTGACATTCCTGCTCCACCACCTGAGTATGATGGTCGAGTCAATATGAAAGACTTTTGGTCATCCGTGACTGTTGAAATAGTTTGCCGGGGCGTGCTTTGCAGTAAGGAGTTAATTTGTTAATGTTAGAGTTAGATGTAATTTAAATTGTAGTTATGCATTATGCAACTTCTTTTGAAATAACTGCATTAGACTAAATTGAGCAAAAAAGCTACTAAGCAAATGTGAATATGTTTTTACTTTTTTCAGGTGCCCATCAAAATCCTTTTTTGGTGTCACCATCATACCACTACTGGGCTCCTTGGATTGGTCCCAACACCAGAGGAGTTGCACCAAGATGGGTGGCAGTCATGGCCCAGTGGTTAGAGAGTTGGACTCATGATCAGAAGGTTGCTGGTTCGATTCTCAGGTCTGGCGGGTAACGGCTGAGATGCCCTTGAGCAAGGCCCCTAACCCCCACTTGCTTACTATACACAATGTACAAATGTATAGTACAATGTAATGTAAGTCGCTTTGGATAAAAGCGTCTGCCAAATGCATAAATGTAAATGTAATGTAAGATCATCTACTGAAGATGCTTAACTTCAAGTTACAGAAAGGGAGGCTATAAGAAGTGCTTACCAATATAAAGGTTATCTAAATGTTTTTTTACACAAATAAATTTGTTGTATTTGTTTTTGATTGCAACCTTGTTTGTGCAGGTTGATGTGGTGTGTAAGGTCAGTGCCAAAATGTCCTGACCAGAGACATTATTTACTCCTGATCAAAGATCATTATCTCGAGAAAAGGAGATCTCACAGTGAGGAACCCTGGCCAAAAGGGTGCCCCTTACTGTTAAACAACATATTCACTCCTGATGAAAGATCATCTTCTCGAGAAAAGACAGAGAACATCTCTCACAACAGTGGGATATCTGAACCAAATGGATAACTTCATGTGAGAAACAATGGACTTCCTCCAGTATAGCGAACTCCCTACAGAGATAGCATCTACATCTCAAATGACTCATACCAGTGAATCAAGGATCCACACCTCAACCTGCACCCCAACTGTTCCTTCTTCCCCCATTACTCAGCACAGGACACCCAAAAGATCACCTAAGAATTATACACAAGATCACACATAACATACACAAAACATACATGTGCTTATTTGGTATCATTTGAAAGGTCTCAGTGCGATTGGTGCAATGGTCTCATTTCCACAGCAGTAGAGCAGATCAACATAGGTTTGAGTATTCTAAGATATGAAGAGTTTGGTTCCAAAACGCAATAAATCCATTTTTTTTATTTTTTCAAAATTCATGTTTTTTTATTATGTTTTTATTGTGTTAGTTAGCTGTATTTTTTTTAGTTATTATGGCTTAAATCAAACTAAACAACTATTAATTGGAATGCACAATCAAAAACATGATTTCCCTTCCTGAGGGTCTTCACATGTAAATACCCATTTGTGGCCTGATCTGATTCAGGACAAGGTCCTTTCCAATGTAAATAATGTCTTCATGTGGAGGAAGGGTATCTTGGTCAGGGTACCTAAGGGAAGCTGACAAAATGTTCAGGGGGAATTCTATCGAGATGAACCCCATAGTGCTGTGTGTTCTTTGGGACACACAGCACTATGCTTTTTCCTTTAATTTGGCAAATCTGTAACCAGATCTCCCGCACAAATTATAGTGTGTCGTCTCCTGCCAGGTATGCCATGTTGAATTTCTACTTATTCAGGTTGCTGTGTTTTTCTACTATTTGTTGCTGAATTGATGTTGATTGATAATTGATTATTGGATTGAACCTTGAATTATGTTCTCTATACCTGGCTATTAAATTGTAAATAAAATGTTATGGTTGAATCTAATTCTGCATTGTTCTGAACTCATTAACTCTAATATACCTTGTTATATCCTACCGCAAATCCCCATTCAGGTTAGTGATGAACTAAAAGCCTGTCTAGGTGGAGCACAGATGCACACCAGCTGAGACTTTTAGAATAAACCGCTAACATCTTGACACTAGTTAAGTGCATTTAGAATGTGGAGACCATGAATGTTGTCTGACCGATCTGAATAGGGTGAGCCTCAACCTATGATTATTGTAATATTATTTTATCTAAGTTGTACATAAGAAATTATGGCATGATTATACAAAGCTGCCATTGGAGACAGTAAGGTTGGCCTACTGATCTCTTTTGGGGTGGTCATGAACCTCTGGTTAAAATAATTGTTACTCTAATTAAGTTCTTATAGTCTAACCCGACCAAAAAAGGTATGTTTTAGCGATGAGTTGCAGGGGGCAGCCACCTAAAATGCTACTGGTTCCTTACCTCTGACAGTGGACAAGCTTGAATGAGTTTGTGATCGTGAACCCACGTATAAACGGCCGGCGTGAGGCTTCTGTGCGACTTGAGAATCAAGATTATTGGGAGTATTAGATTTAGAATAATTAAGTAGAATTAACCATGTCCCCAAATTACATAATTTAATAAACATAAGTGTAAAGAATATAAGAAATTCAAGTATTATTCAAATGGAGTCAGATAAAAAGAGGTAATTTAATGAAAGATGAATTTCATTTAAATGATTGTTTCCTTTAAACAAAGGAAAGACAGGAACACGTGTGAAGCCTTCGACCACGCCTCTGGATACCGTCATTGGACCAGCGGGTGGTTCCCTTACAGGTGTGGCGCCTTTGCAAGCTATGTGGTCTGGATTCATTAGGTTCCAAAATGGATCTTGTTCAAAAGACTTAGACAGGGCATGAAAAACAGGTAATCTTATGACAAAGTCTTCCAGAAGGTTTGGGGGGCTTCAGGTAGGTTTACATTTGAGAAATATTTTACTCCATGTAATGTGGATTTCTATTATTAACATTCAGAACATTATTGCTATTACTCTAGTATTGCTTTCAAACTAGTTTAGACAGCTTAGAACAATATATGTGTGGCAATACGAGGGTGCCGCACTTACAGAGTGCACTAATCAACATATATTTTCCATCTCGTTCTAAATAGCTCTCTTCCCGACTACGCCACCCTGGGAATTTCACCCAAGGAGTTAAGAAAAACCCTAAAGGCACGCACAGATTCCAGTCACCAGAGTCAGAGACATAGGTCAAAGTACAAAAATAAGCTTTATTAACACTTTAAAATCACTTTAAAAAGAAGGGCCCCATCATCTTAAGAAATATAATTATGTATGGCAGAGAACTGGGAATTACCAGCAGGGACAGTCACCATCGGAATAAGTCATCCCAAGTGGGCAATCACTACAGTCAAAATGCGCACACAAATTATACACACAGATTTAATAAAGAGCATGCAGTGTAGGAAAAGACACACCACCACAACCACCACAGTAAGGGCCTCTCGTCTGCTCCCCAGTGCCCAGTTCCTGACAAGACAAAAATCATATAATAAAAAGATGAATTTAGCCACTTGGGCAACCAATCGTTATACACTCAAACAAAAGAAACACAAAAGAAATTACACAACCTAATGTAAACCAACTCAAACAAAAAGAGTTTAAAAAATATATCAAAAAAAGGGAAAATCATCGGCTTTACAGCCAAACAATAATGAAGTAAACTCAATAAATGTTCCATGAATATAGTCTGGAACAGAATATATAAGAAACAAAAATAAGAATTAAACAACTCCACTGAGAGAGCAAGCTGAAAGCCCACTCACCCAGTCCAACAAGTCAACTGAACAACAAAACAGAATCTTAAACAAAACAATAAATCATCAAAAAGAAAAATAATTGGCTATGCAACCAACAAATAATTATACTCAGCTCAAATTTACATTTACATTTTACATTTACGCATTTGGCAGACGCTTTTATCCAAAGCGACTTACATTACATTGTACTATAGATTTTGAACATTTTGTATAGTAAGCAAGTGGGGGTTAGGTGCCTTGCTCAAGGGCACCTCAGCCGTTACCCGCCAGCCCTGAGAATCGAACCAGCAACCTTCTGGTCATGAGTCCAACTCTCTAACCACTGGGCCACGACTGCCCAAATTCCATGAGCCTATTCAAAACAATATATATATGTGAAAACAAAAATAAAAAAACGAAATAAACAAAGCTTAACTGGAATAACGAGCCGAAAATCCACTCAAAGAAAATACAAGAAAAAAAAAGGAATAAGGTTGTCCCTTCAACGTTGAGACCACTATATCATGTCCACATGTAGTTCCTCAAACAACTTAACAGTGAACGACAGGCGTAATAAACCGCATCACTGCAGCCTCTAACAGTATCAGGCACCAAACGCTCCACTCCGACACAAGCCGTGGCAGCACACTGATGACGTAGGCGGCCAAGAAAAAAATGATGCACGCCACACCACTGACTCCCTGATTATATAGACCTAAGGGCACAGCCAATAGGCCAAACCCTGAATTACAACCAGGTGGACGGCAATTGCCCATCCTGCCACATATGTATTAGCATAACAAATACATGTTTATTTTCTTTTTAGAGGGCTGGGCAGTCATTACATGCCCCTGTGGAGTTGTGTATTCACTGGAGTTCCTTCTTCGGGCAGAGTCTCCACGTGACTATGCAGATTGTCTTTTGTCTTTTAAACATTTCCCAAATATCAATATCTATGACTTTGCAAGGGAGCCAGAATGTATCCCTTTCAGACCTTATGAGGGACAGCTAAAGGAGCCCACTCCAGAAAACACTGAGCTGGCCGTTGAGGGTCAACTGAAAGTGAACCTTCTTTGGTTGAAGGAAAAGAAGGACAATGTGGACCCAGATTGTCACGCTGAACATTAGTTCAGCTGAACATTATGCACTTTATTAGATTAGATTCAACTTTATTGTCATTACACATGTACAAGTACAAGGCAACGAAATGCAGTTTAGGTCTAACCAGAAGTGCAAATGCAGGATATACAGTGGTTGCATAAGTTACATAAATAAATCAATATTATAGAAGTAATTTACAGATGGATATGTACTATGACCATAGTATACAGATGTCTCTTACTATAAACAGAAATTAACAGATGGATATATACTATGAACATAATATACAGATGGCTATTACTAAAAGCAGAGATTTACAGATGGATATGTACTATGAACATAATATTCAGATGGCAATTACTAAAAACAGAGATTTACAGGTGGATGTATACAATGATAAGTTAGGCTATGGTGAGCAGCAGTGCAATGGATATAGAATGATAATTATGATCGTTTTAATGAAATGAACACAAAAGATGCTCGAGATGCACTGCGTGAAATTCAGATAGTCCCAGAATTGGCAGGCTGGGTGAACAGTCAATGTGCTGAACGTTTTTTTCTGACATGAGAAAAAACAATTACTTCCTTAACACACTCCTTTCCTAATGCAAAATATACTACAGCATTACAAAACAAAACGAAATAAGAAGATAGAAGATGGCATCAGGAAGATAGTACCACAGAATGCCCAGTTGTATTTAAATGAAAATGGCCAAATATTAATGGGTGACTCAGTTATTTTCAATTACAATTTGATTATCTCTTTATGCCTGACATTTATTGTTGGTTGTATTACATTTTTGTCATTTATCGGACGGGACAGCAGCAGCCACAGCCTCGGACAGGACACCAGCAGCCACAGCCTCGGACAGGACACCAGCAGCCACAGCCTCGGACGGGACACCAGCAGCCACAGCCTCGGATGGGACACCTGCATCTGTGTCTAGGCTGATGCGTGCAGAAAGGGAAATAAAAGACTTCTGCCATTGGGAAGGCCCAATGACTTGGGTAAATGCCTTTTTGACAGTATTCAATGGACCTGTTTATTGTCATGATCTCACTTGCGTGTTTGTGCTCCACAACATAACGATCAATTGTGGGGTCAGGGAAGTTGTGGAAGGTGCTGATATGTATTTTTCACTTTATAGCATGACTGTGTGTTAGATTGCACAAAAACACAGAACGAAGTCATCGGTTCTGTTGGCACAACAGTCTTGAGAAGAGCAGACTGTGTTGGCCTGGAAACCAATTGCATACTGGAGGCAACTGTAAGTAACATTTATATGGTTTCATTACTGTTTAAGCTTTGTTTTCCTGTGCTAACATTGTTTTTTTGCTAGGTTTCAAACTGCTGCCTTTCACTGTGTTCATTGGTAGCAAATCTACCTTCTGCCTATTTGTATTTATTCTCAAGTAGGCAAAGTATTAGTCAAATCTGTCCTAGATTATAAGCACTCAAAAGATACTTACATCCAGCAACCTCCGTGGACTGTTCGTAGTCTACTCGATGACTTCTTCAGAGTTTTGTGATTTTGTATCTTTTATTTATATATTCTATATTTTTACAATCAATATTTGTATAAAATAAAATATAACAAAAGTAGGCTATATAGTTCACAAATTCTACTCTAAGTCTAAGGCACACCCAGTAAGCATCTAATACCGGAAGAAAGTTGTTATTTTAAAAAATGACTCTATGGTCTTATTCTATTCACTGGCACATGTTCTATATTTTATGTTAAATCAATGAAACCCGAGAAACATCTCCTACTGCAAGAGGGCCTGCCCACCTCGCGTACCACCCAAGGTGGTTCTTCAGCCTCTTGAAGCTTTCACCACTGATGGTATTATATTAAATAAATGAAATGACTTTCTTTGAAAGATTTAGAAATCATTCTTAGGGTATTCATAGGGTAAATAGTGGTATTGGACCATTGGCAAAGGAGTCCATTGGCAAAGGAGTTGTGTATGATCATTTTTTTATTTTAATAAAACCTCTTTTAGTAATTAGGTTTATTAAGATTAGGGTTTAAAAACATAGGGTTGAAAACATTTTTAAAAAATTAATTTTAGGTTTTTAGGTTTTAGGGTTAGGAATGGGGTGGAGGGTAGAGGCAAGAGATTATAGTCTAGATACTAACATTAGGTGTAAGGTTTGTTGCAGGTACAACTATGTTCAACTTCATATCCCTGGATTCACATTACCTCTGGTTCAAACCCTTTGGCATCCATGTTTGTAATGCCTCTGTCCACCTATATTCCCTCCTTCTCCGTTGGTCCTCCGTCCACTGGAGGTCAGTCTCCAACCCTGCAACTCTCAAATACTGGGCTCCATACATGCCAAAGTGAGTGACGAGAGGAGTATCTATCTTTTGTTTACCAATATTATAGAGATGTTGTTTTAATCTAACTAAAATACTATATCTCGTCTGAACCACATATCGTTTGTTACACAAAGAACAGGTAATCATATAAATTATTGGTGTGTAAAGATATTTGTTGTTTAATGGGCAATCCTTCATCCCCAGACCCAAGAAACTTCACAGGACAAAAATGAAGATTCACCGAGGGAGTATGTGTACATTTTTTATTATTAAAAGTGGACCTCACCAAGAGGTCCTTTAGGTTAGAATTTCTTTTATAAGCAGAGACTATTTTAAAAGATTGCAATTCTGTCACCTCATGTTGCACCACCTCAAAATTCCTTCCTTTTCACTTTACGATTAAGTACTTTATTTCTTTCTGAATAGGTTGTGACTAGAGGTAAGATGTCTTTGGGTTCCGGCACCACCCGTTTGTACCCCGCTTCAAGCAGTTCCCGCATTGTGTCTGCCTTAATTTGTCGGAGGAACCTTTTGGAGTATCCCCTCGGTCTCAGAGCGGTAAATAAAATCTGTGTAGCTTCGTTAAAATGATGTTCTTGTGAAAAAATTCTATAGAATCTTATCAATTGAGACTTGATTAACCCTTTGAATGTATGTTTAGGATGAAAGCTTTTTAATGTAGAAGACAGTGAGTATCCGTATGTTTAAAGAAAACCTTAGTCTCAAGTTGTCTGTGCCCCTCAGTTGTGTCTGTAAAGAAAACTGTAGAATCTAAAAAAGGAATGTATTCATAGTGAATATTACTTTTTAACTTTATATCAATGTGATGTGTGTTAGCTATTGTCATGAATTGGCGAAAGGAGTCCCCATCGTGGTGCCAGACCCCAAAGACATCATCCAAGTATCTGAAATACATGAAAGGTAAGTAAGAACACTTGGGAAACAACGTCCTCTCCCACTCAGCCATGTAAATATTTGCATAGGCTGGGGCAAATTTTTTGCCCATAGCCGTACCCTGAATCTGCAAATAAAACTGAGAGTTAAATTCAAAATCATTCCATGTAAGATTAATTTCAAGTAGCTGTAAAATCACATTATCTGGCCTGAGTGGGTCCGGATTTTGCTCCAATGTCCTCTTTACTGCCTGTAGTCCTAATTTAATATCGATATTGGTATACAAACTCTCTACATCGATAGTGATCAAAAAAGATTGCGGTGGAAGTTGTTTGAATCTGATTTTAATTAAGAAGTCATACGTGTCCTTTAAGTAACTTTGATGTAATTGAGAGATGGGATTAAGAAAGTGATCTATATATTCTGCAATCTTCACTGCCACAGTCGGAAACGATCGGTCGACCACGGGGGACCTCACCTGGGATTGTCCAGGACTCTTTATCTGCGTGTATCTTGGGAAGTAAATAAAACCTTCTGGATCTTGGTACAGTACGTCAGGCCCCATTAGGTAAGCTTTTTGTTTTTTATTTATAAATCCTGTGTCCAATAATTGTTGTAAAATATTCCAAACTAATTTTTGAGTGTCCATTGTTAGTAATTCTGACTGTAAAATGTAGTGTTTATTGTTGCTCAACTGCCTGTTGGCTTCTAAAAGGTACTGTTGCTTATCCATGATTACAATACTGGAACCCTTATCTGCCGGTTTGATAACTATATCCTTATTTTGACCTAATTTCTTTACTGCTGTACGTTGTGAAATTGACAGGTTATCTGGTATTGTTCTAGTGGATAAATGATGTTGGATGAATTTATTATTTGATCCAATAAATTTTCAAATGTATGGATTAATTGTATTCAACTTGGGTTCCCAATTAGAAGTAGGCATAAAAGGTAGTATCTCCCTATCTGTGTTGTATTCGAAATGGTCGAAAAGTTTTAATCGTCTATGAAATGCATGGATATCCCTCATAGTCTTCCCCTCGTCATCCGACTGTGGCACTGGAATAAAGGTTAACCCTCTACTTAACAGCTCACTCTGTGGTCCTGTAGCTTGAAAACATTTGGACAGATTAACAATATTGGTGTGCACCTCCTGTGGGATTTCGCACTTTACCCCATTCCACAGTTTAAAAACCAGTGATGCCCAGTGAAGAGAGGGTAGACAGAAGAATGTGATGGTTAACCGTGTCGAAGGCTGCAGAAAGGTCTAAGAGAATGAGAACAGATGATTTGGACTCAGCTCTTGCCCTCCTTAGGGCTTCTGTAACTGTTAGTAGGGCAGTTTCGGTTGAGTGACCGCTCTTAAAGCCTGACTGGTTGGTGTCCAGCCTGTTGTTTTGGGTGAGGAAGGTAGACACCTGATTGAAAACAACCCGTTCAAGTGCTTTTGCTATGAATGGAAGGAGAGAAATGGGTCTATAGTTCTCCAGTAGGGAAGTGTCATGTGTGGGTTTCTTAAGCAGCGGTTACCCGGGCCTGCTTGAATGCAGTGGGGAAAATTCCTGTATTAAGAGATGTGTTGATGATATGAGTGAGCGATGGTAGGAGTGTGGGTGAGATGGCTTGTAGTAGATGTGAGGGGATGGGGTCTAACGGGCAGGTGGTTGGGTGAGTAGAGAGCAGAAGTTTAGAGACATCATCCTCTTTAAGAGGAGAGAAAGAGGAGAGAAGATGGTCTGCTGTGTGTATGTGCGATGTGAGATCATGGATGGGTGGAGCTGAAAATTGTGTGCTGATAGACCTAGTTTTGTCTGTGAAGTAGCTGGCAAAGTCATTAGCCGTTAGGGAGTTGGACGGAGGTGGTGGAGGGGGACAGAGGAGAGTTTTAAATGTTTTGAAAAGCTTGTGGGAGTCTGAGGCGCTGCTAATTTTGTCATGGAAGAATGCAGATTTAGCAGTGTGAATGTCTGCAGAGAAGATAGAGAGTGAAGCTTGATACTTACAGAGGTCAGCGATGTCTTTTGTTTTGCGCCATTTCCTTTCAGTCGCTCTAAGTTTAGCCCGGTGTTCCCGGAGGGTATCGGACAACCAGGGACTGGAAGGAGTAGCACGTGCTGGCCTGGAGGAAAGAGGACAGATAGTGTCTAGACACGAGGTTAGTGTTGTGAGAAGTGTGTCTGTGGCAGAATTAACATCTAGTGATGCAAAGTGTGTGAAGGATGGAAGGGAGGTTTCTATGACATGGGCATGAGAAAGGGAGCGCAGATTCCGCCTAAATGAGACTGGCAGAGGAGTTGGTGAGTTGAGGGAATGCAGTATTAAATTAAAAGTGATGAAAAAGTGATCAGAGACATGCAGAGGTGTAATCAAGGTGTTCTCTGTATCACAGCTGCATGTGTAGATAAGATCAAGTTGGTTACCTGACTTATGGGTACCTGTGGTGGGGACTAGTTGGAGATTGAAGGAGGTAAGCAGTGAGTGGAAGTTTGAGGCATAAGGCTTCTCTAGGTGGATGTTGAAATCCCCAAAGACAAGAAGCGGCGAGTCGTCCTAAGGGAAAGACGAGAGCAGCATGTCTAGTTCTTCTAGAAATTCGCCCAGTTGACTGGGGGGTGATAAATAACTACAATGTGGAGTTTTAATGGAGAAGTAATAGTTACGGCATGGAATTCAAAAGAATTGGTGTTGACTACGGAGGGGTAGGTGGAGAACTTCCAGTCTTTGGAGATGAGAAGACCGGTGCCACCACCTCTCCCATGCTGGCGGGGAGTGTGAGAGAAAGAGAAATTACTAGAGAGAGCTGCAGGGGTTGCTGTGTTCTCAGAAGTAATCCAGGTTTCAGTTAATCCTACAATACTAAGAGCAGAGTGGGAAGCAAATGCAGGGATAAAGTCAGATTTATTAACAGCAGATTGACAATTCCAGAGACCAATGGAAGGAGAGAGTGGAAGAGTAGAAGAGGTACAGATGGTGCGAAGGTTGGCAGGATTGCTCCACCTTCCTCTCGTGAGAGAGTGTCGTGGGCGAGAGACCACAGAAATGAATTGGAAACACATGCTGTGCGAGTAAGGATAGAAAAGGCGAAAAAGAAATTGAGAGAAAAACAGTAAAAAAGGATTTTTAGATAAGATACTACTGTGCGTTGTCGGTTTCGTTGCTCGGTTGAGTCGCGCAGGACGAGTCGAATGGTCTTTACCTCGTCGGTCTTGAGTCGCGCAGGACGAGTCGAATGGTCTTTACCTCGTCGGTCTTCATGCGAGGAGGGCTGAACGCTTCCGCGCCAGCGCTTCTATCTGTATTAAATGGGTTGCTAATCACGTGCTAATCACGTCGTGAGTGGGAACAGCTGCCCGTGCGTTTCAAATTAGCAAGACAAAGCCTAAATGAACACGCAATGGCTCAAGTCGAAACTAATGCTGGACTCTTCCGGACTTAAGTGCTAATTTATCCAAAGGTGAAAAGCTTTCCTGTAATCTAAAATCAACTAGCTGCAAACAACACTCCAAAGCACCATAGACTTATAAGGAAAATAAATCAGAGAACGAAATAATTCTCACTACTTAGCCAATATATCACCTAAGCGTCATACAACAGAAACATATAATATACACCGAACACTTACGCGTGCGTTCTTGCCGTGACTACAGACTACTCGCTTATCCTCACATCGCTTTTGTTAATGAACTTTTTGTAAAAGGAGGATGCAACGAGTAGAGTAATATCGTGTTTGCAATAAGGGGGCAATGTGTGATGGTAACACTGTGTGACTTCCTTATATGGCAACACTGACTGCACAATCTAATTGCTCCCCCTTAAGATCATTAGATGTTAAATAGTTTACATGATTGCCTGAATCATCACAGTGTTCATGACTGTTCCCTAGTAATTGTTGCATAACTTGTTACATATTTCTATAAAATCTTAAATTGAGATGAGTTATGCTTAAACAGATGGTTGATTAATCCCAGCCTTGCATATTGCTGAATGTTGTTTTGTTTACATGTGTACAGGTGTCACAAATTGGACTCTTTTCTCCACATCTTACAAGGCAGAGTACTATAATATGTACAAAGTGGAAACTTGTAGACAAGGTGGAGACATATTCAAAAACTGCATTACAGGTATGCATTGTTAGTTGTTTCCATGGAGTGTGTTGCTTTCAAAGATTAATAAAAAATGTACAAAAATAATGAACATTGAAATATTTCCTTTCCTTTTTTTGCTCATCTGTAGGATATGTTGGTCAAGGAAGAAGGGGGGAACTTGTAAAAAATTATTTGCAAGTTCTGCCAGATCTGTGCTGACCTTATTTGAGTGTGTTGAATAAGACTGATTTTTTTCTTCTATTTGTAAGTTGTAGTTTTGAATGTCCTGTGGTTTCCCTCTAATGTTGTGGTGTTATTCTGTTAGTAATTTGTCAGTGTGCTCCCAATGTGTTTTTTTCTTATATTTTGCTATAGTATACGTTGTCTGTTTTACCTTGTGTATTAATAAACTTCTTATTCAATTGTACTGATGTGCATGCATATACGTAAGTAAGATGCCCTTGTGAAGTCATTTATAAGTATAAGTTACAGAAGACAACCTGGCAGGGCTGCTATACTTCACATACAATTTTAAAATATACATAATTGGTGAAAAGGGCACACACATTTTCTGGTTAAAATAAAAACTTGATTTAATAATATTTAAAAAATAATAAATGCCTACATCTTATTCTGCCTAAGTCAAACTATATGTGGATTATTGAGGGAGTAAAGCATCAGGCAATCAAAGAATACACTTTCTTAAAAAATATTTATTCTTCCATGTAACGTAATTTTTATACAAATTAAAATATTGTAATAGCACTTGGTTATTGGCAACCACCGTCCGTAATTGTAGGTGCACATTCACACTATGTAGGCTACAAACTACAGTGTTTGCAACTAACCGTTAACCAGGTTCTCCTTCCAAGAGTGGTCCCTGGATGAGAGGAAACTGGTCTGTATTATCACAGACAACGGGGCAAATATTGTGACTGCGGTGCGAAAACTTGGCTGGAAAAGGCTAAATTGCTTTGGTCATAATCTGCATTTAGCCATCACCTATGCCATGAAGAAGGAAAAGGACCGCACTGCCCGAGCCATGGGTGTGTGCAGAACATGGTGACGACTTTCTCACAGAGCTGGCAAAAGAAGAGAAAGCTGCAGAATGAACAATTCGAGCTCAACTTGCCCCAACATTGCTTAGTTCTGGTGCGTTGTGCCTATTTCTTTAGACATTGTTTTTCGGGTAACAGTCCAAGAATATAGCCTGCGTTTAGGCTGAGTTTAATAGGATTTATGGAACAGTTATTGTCATCGTTTGTAACCCATTTTTATGTACAATAAATTATTCAAAGTTTCAACAAGTTGCGTTTGGACAAATGCGTTTATCAAAATATATTAAAAAAACAACAAACTTAGCATATAGAAATACATATTATTTCATATTATTATTGTTCATAATAAATTAATAGGCTAATTATATTTTTTTCTAAACGAATACGAAACGAAATATAGGCTATTGCATCATCCATTAAATAATTATAATGCTCTGAATTTCTGCTGCCTATTTAGCCTATACATGATCAAGATAAGATAAGATAATAATATAATAGGCCTACTTTATATAGGTTATCTTTATTGATCCCGAGCTGGAGAAATTTGCTTGTTACAGCAGCTCCAGATACAACACAACAGATGGCAAAATACACATTAAATAAAAATAAAGAAATTTAAAATAAGATTAAGAGCATATATAAGCTACAAAATACAGATTGGACAAAAATGTACAGTATATAGTGTAGAATAAAATATTATAACGTTATATGTGCATATGTACATAGGCCTACATTGTATGATCATGTATAATTGCACGGCACAGGTCAAATTAAAAAATAAAGGTGACCTGCGGTAGTGCTCCTTCTTGCACTGTGGATGCAGGAGTCTGGGGTTATATCTCATCAAACAGCTTGCTGTTAACATAGCCTAATTGGGGATATTTTACATTCACATTTATGCATTTGGCAGACGCTTTTATCCTTTACATTGTGCTATACATTTTGTATAGTAAGCCAGTGGGGGTTAGGTGCCTTGCTCAAGGGCACCTCAGCCGTTACCCGCCAGCCCTGAGAATCGAACCAGCAACCTTCTGGTCATGAATCCAACTCTCTAACCACTTGGCCACAACTGCCTATTTCTAAATATCCTACATTGAAGACTAGTACAATTGTGTTTTTAATGTATTCACAGGATTGTCCTACCAGATGGGGCACTAAGCAGAAAATGGTTGAGCGCCTTCTCGAGCCAGTCCCAGCCATCAGGAGGGTTTTGAATGACTGGCGCAGCCAACATTTGATCCCGATGTGGCAGGACGTTGAAGTCCTAGAATCCGTTAATGCAGCGCTGAAGAAGGTCATGGATTTTACAGATGCGCTGTCTTCCGAGAAGACAGTTACAGCGTCCTCTGTTAAACCAGTCCACGGAGGAAGACACGGAGTTGACACGCAACCTGAAAAGAGAAATGGTTAGTCTTGGGAGACAAATATAGTGCACCTGCAACACAGCAAATGTTGGCAAAGGCCTCATTTGTTGACCCAAGATACAGGGACATCAATCCTGAGTGTGTCTCCAGTTTCAAGTTCCTGGGGATCCACATCTCGAAGGACCTAGTCCTGGACTACCAACACCTCCAGCCTGGTCAAGAAGGCTCACCAGCACCTCTTCTTCCTGAGGACACTAAAGAAGAATCAGCTGTCCTCGGCTATCCTGGTAAATTTCTATCGCTGTGCAATAGAAAGCATCCTGACCAACTGTGTCACAGTCTGGCATGAGAGCTGCTCTGTTGCAGAGCGCAAGGCACTGCAGCGGGTGGTGAAAACTGCCCAGCGCATCACAGGGACTCCACTTCCAGCCATGGAGGACATCCAGAGGAAACGCTGTCTGCGTCGAGCTCGCAGCATTCTTAAGGACTCCTCTCATCCTGCTCACAGACTGTTTTCTCTCCTGCCCTCCGGCAGGCGTTTCTGGTGCCTCCGGACCAGGACCAGCAGACTGAAGAACAGCTTTTTTCCAAGAGCTGTCTCTTTTTGAACTCTGCCCCTCGCTGATCCCACTGCCCCTCATATACTGCTACACTCTTCTCTCCCCCCTCATTGCACACCTGGCTTCACTTTGTTATTTGCACTACTGGACTGTCTATACATAACATTTATGTTAATTTGCACTATCAGACTGCTCATTTGCACTGCCAACTGTACATTTACAGTACCGACTGTTTACATATGCATCTTGCACTCCTACACTTTAACTGAATATGCAATAACTTCTTCCATTGCACTGTTACTTAGAAAGCTTCTGTCCATAAATTATTTGCACTACTCTATATCCATTGCACTGCTGCTCACCATAGCCTAACTTATCATTGTATACATCCACCTGTACATTTCTGTTTATAGTAATAGCCATCTGTATTTTATGTTCATAGTACATATCCATCTGTAAATCTCTGTTTTTAGTAATAGCCATCTGTATATTATGTTCATAGTACATATCCATCTGTAATCTCTGTTTTTTAGTAATAGCCATCTGTATATTATGTTCATAGTACATATCCATCTGTAAATCTCTGCTTTTAGTAATAGCCATCTGTATGTTATGTTATATATCCATCTGTTAATTTCTGTTTATAGTAAGAGACATCTGTATATTATGGTCATAGTACATATCTGTCATGGTTCTGCCCTACATGTCTAGTAAATTCCTAGAGCCTTGTGGGCGGGGCCATGACAGTGCCATGTCTCCGTGTTTGTTACTCGTGGAAGCGCGTGGCCTGGGCGTGGTGCGCCCGTGTCACGCGCTCTCCGGTCTTACGTCTTGACCACGCCCCCCGGATACTTCCGCAATCCTGCCCTCCTTGTTTATGTCTTGTTTTCATGATCGAGTGGGCAGGATTGCGTCAGTATCTTGTCTTTGTGTTTACGTTCTGTGGGGAAACACGCGGCCCGGGTGCTTCCGCCTTTTGCCGCGTGTTTTCATGTCGCGCGTCTAAGCCCCGCCCCCTCGTTCTCCCGTAATTTTCCCTGTTAATGCTTCTGATGATTCACACCTGCACCCTGTGTAATTATCCCTATTTAAAGCCCTCGTGTTCATTGTCCTGTGCTCGTGCGTTTGTAAATTGTTGTATATATTTGTGCCGCTGTTTTGAAGTCTTGTCCTACCTGTTCCTGTTTATACCCCGCTCCCGTGTTTAGTATTCTAGTTTTTTGGTTTCCTGTTTTTGCCCCCTCGTGGGATGTTTTAGTTTTACAGTTTCATCAGTGTGTTTTAGTTCTTGTTATTGTTTCGTTCTGTTCTCCCCATCGTGGGTTTTTGTTTTGTCTTCTATTAAAGTTTTGTGTTCACCGCCATCTGCTGTCCGCATCTGGGTTCTGTCCTCGAAAATCATGACACATATCCATCTGTAAATTACTTCTATAATATTTATTTATGTAACTTATGCAACCATTGTATATCCTACACTTGCTGCTATTGCACTTATGGTTAGACCTAAACTGCATTTCGTTGCCTTGTACTTGTACTTGTGTAATGACAATAAAGTTGAATCTAATCTAATCTGTCTGTGTGGACCAGTGTTGAGGCAGTGATTGGCGAATCCAGCTGTCAGATAGAACTCCATTCAGTGAGAGTGAATAAGGCATGTGGTGAAGCGCAGGTGCCGATTGGATGTTTATGACACCGTCTTGCAGCTAGATGGGGCTGTAATATCATGTGGTTCTGTGAGTGAGGCCACGTAGTTGACATTAGTTCTGCATCAGTGTCTTTTGTGAAGAGCAACTTTAGCACTGACAGTTGATGGCAGGTGCAGGGCGTGTTCCATCTCCTCGGAGTGGTAACCCGCTGTCAAGCTCTTCAATGTTCACAGTCTTTGATAAATGTACTCTCACATGTACAGTATGTAGGCTGCAAAAGATGACTTATTCTGAAAAGGGGGTGTGGCTCCCAGAGTGGGCCATACTTCACGCATTTCATTGAATGTGTGTGGTTGAGGGTTTGGTCACACTGTGTGTTGAGCTGAACAGTGACACCTTTTGGTGAATGCAGGTACTACAGTCGTATTCATTTGCCAGAGGGCGAAACTCTGGGCTGGCCTAGTCTGGCAGAAACTCACTCCTGTCAAACATGGCAATGGCCAAGTACACCTGTGCTTTGAACTTAAAATGGAACAGTCAATGCTGAACCTGCTACTTCCTGGTTCTCGCAAAACCCCATGGGGGCCCCCTCAAGTGCGAGAACCAGGAAGTAGCAGGTTCAGCATTGACTATTCCATTTTAAGTTCAAAGCACAGGTGTACTTGGCCATTGCCATGTTTGACAGGAGTGAGTCCACTGGAAACTGTGTGCACTTGACCACATAGAGAATGTTTGCTGTTGATGTTGTGAGCGTGTTAACAGTGTAAGCTGATGTCTGAGTTGGCTGCCTTAAGTTCCTGTATGGTATCTGTTACTATTGTGTCCCTTGGTGATGTGCCTTCTGTGACGTAAAGGAAGTAAGGGTCATCGTCTGTTCTTGAGACTGGGTTCTCGCGACCAGCTGAGATGTCATATCTGACCGTGGTGACCTTGCAGTGCACTTCAGATTAGATGGCTGTCTGGAAAAGTGCGTCGTCTTGTTCCAGTCATACCAAAGTTAATGGTCGTGTTTGTGTCTCGGCCTACTTCCGTCTGCTGAGATGCTCTTTGGGTGTCAGGGTCGTTCGGTGTCTGGATGATTTTCTCTGTGGTCAGCAGGCAGGTTGCAGAGATCTGGAGGTTTCTCTCGGTATGAGGGCATTCTGGTGGGTTGTTTGTTTCTCATGCCACTCATAATCAAAAGGAGTCCCGATTTGGTTTTTACATCCTGATGGTGAGGTTGCTTGTGGAATCAGCTCCTTTGACGTCCTCAGGATCTCAGCTAACTCAGATGTAGTTGCACTGTTTTGCTCTCTGCACAGGTGTCATCCATGATGTTGAGGTAAATGCATCAATGACTGTTGGGCCGGAACGGGTCAGTGGCTCTTAGGTCGCTGGGCATCCACGAGGCAATGTCTTTCGGGTTCGACCGACGAAAGTGGTCTGCTCCGTGTTGTCTCAGGGTGTCCTGTCTGGTGTTTGGCTGTTCCGATTGGCTGTAACATCTGCTTAGTCTCTGCTGAAGATCTGGTGCTGTGGCACTGTTATGCGCCCTCAGGGGTCAGTTCTTGGTATGGTGCAGAGATAGGCAGGATTCTAACAGCCTTTATGGAGGCAGCGCTGTATTTTGTTTTGTAGGCTTTATGGGCTGAGTTCCGCTGATGTCAGATGATCGTCGTGCAGAAGAAAGCCGTAGCTTGGGTGATGACTCTCAGTGTGATGCGGATTTCTGGGGGAGGAGAGTTCGGGCATTGAAGTCTTCCTCCCTTTAACCTGTTCTATCGTCTGATGTAGGCTCAGACGTTGGCTGTAGCAGATGTGTTGTAGCTGCTGTAATCCGCTTTGACAGTTTTTGACTGCTGGTACAGGATGCGGTAGTCCTCTAGGCTGGAGGTGATCCTAAGCAGGTTAACTGTTTTGTGTGATCACGAGAGTCAATGTAGGCATGTGTTGTGGCCTCCTGCAGTGTTTGGGGTGACAGCGTTTAGTGATGACAGCTGTCATGTTTCTGGCCAGCTCGCTGGGGTCTATATCTGCAGGTTCACCTGAAAAGGTTCCTGCCCTCATTGCTTGGTGACTGCTGGCTGGTGAAGTGTGAACAGTCACAAAACCCCCCACCCTCCCTTCGCAGCTATGGGCTTTTAGCTGGGGGACTGCCTGTTTGTCAGGAGAGATTCTGTGTTGCATTCTCTGTTTCTGCAAGCATTTCAGTTCATCTGTATGTTGTTTGGGATCCCACTGCTGTGCCAGTGCTTGGGCTTCAGCGTGGGCTGCTTGCAGCTGGCCTTTTTAGGCCTTGGCATTGTGTTGGTGTCTGCCTGGGCCATTATGAAGAGAGCTTCTGCATGTTAAAGTTTTCTGTGTGGCATGTTGCAAAAGCATCCTGAAGCTTTTCGTCACCTCCTGTAGCTCCTGGTCCTCTTTATCCACTGTCATCTGCAGTTCCAGATGGTCTAGGCGGTTCTGAGCGTGCTCCTGGCTCCTCTGGTTTTCCTTCTGGTGACGCATCCTCCACTCTGGCCTCGGCTGAATGATCTGGACGTGGGCGTGGTCACGATGATCCTGCTGTGCACTTCAGATGAGTTTGCTGGCTCTCTGTAGCTGTAGCTCTGGGTTTGATCGTGGTCCACTTGTCTTCCGATCGGCTGTTCTCGGCGCAAGTGCGGTGTGTCACTGTTGGTCCTGGTGCAGGAGCGGTGTTCATGGCAGTGTAGCCTGGTCTCTGGCTGGTCTGGCAGGTGGCAGGACTGGATTGTCTGGACATGTTGAGACACAGGTGGAGAGAGAAAACACAACGAGCCAATGCAAGTTTGTATAGATTTACTGAGCTAAAAATGTGAGCTATGTGTTATGCGCTAAACTGATGTGGTTAGTTAGTGACGCAAAATAAATGCTCTTTATCCTAGCCGTGAAGACAGGGGTGGATAATTTGTGTGGGTGAAAAAACTATGAATAATGTTGCTGATGTGTGGTAGTCTAGGGGGTCATTCTATGACTATTTGGTCCATCAACATAATTACCAAGAATTTGACTGATGGTCAGACAAGTTCAGTCTCTAAAAAAAGAAAGCAAAATAAAAATCAGCAAAAACAATAAATTGTTATTAATTATCATTATCGTTTAAATAATCATAATTAATAGGGTCAAATTAAGTGGATGCTAAAATAGCAAAATAATCAAATAATAAATTAAAAGAAAGCAATAATAACAGGGAGTAAAAAATAAAATCCAAAGAGACTGACTGCCACAGGGTGGTGTGGTTGCCAAAACAAAGGGAAAATTAGACAGGGATGAAACAGAAGTGTTAAGTCACTTTAAGACAGACTGACCTCTAGTGTTAGTAGAAGGTATTACATCCTATGCCGGACTTCCGGTCCTATGTGGGATTTCACTCACGTCCATGCACAGTTGCTATGGCGACAAGGATATTTTAATTGCTCTTCTCGTGTCAGTTCACTGAACACGAGTAATGTGTGCGTGGACACACACGAGTCCACAGAAAACATAGGCAGGTTCACTTCGCGTGCTGCCTTAAATAAATAAACACTATAATTTCTTAATGGGATTTCTTTGCCATCTTGAAAATTATTGGTAAACTTAATCAGGATTTCTTCACCGATCATACAAACACTTGAGGCTCGAACCAGTTAGCTAAGCTGATCGTTCAACCCAAGGGAGTGGAATAGCATATGACTCGGGCTGGAATATCAATCTAGCTATTAAATGTAATAGGCCTTTAAACTGTAGGGGGAATATCGCCTGAACTAACTTCTTCGCGCTAAAAGAGGGTTTCTTCGCTCAATTTAGGGCAGTACAATACTAATATAGTGAGTTATAAAGAGATTTCTTCATCTTTACATTGTCAATTTAGTTCATTAACAGTGGCTGCTGAAATTTCTTGGGGAGAAACTCAGTACTACTAAAGGCGTTAAATGGTGGGGGGTCTCCACCTCCATTCACACGGTGCCATTTCAGAGTATTTAGTTTCAATCAACACGCATAGAAATACACATGAACCGTTACTGTGCTTTACTCACAAAACAAGGTTTAAAACTGTGCCCGCATTCCAACACCAATATATGTAGGGTATTTAGGGGTTTTAAGATAATTAAAATGATGAGATAACTCATCCACCAGACCTTATCAAAGTCAAAGTCAGCTTTATTGTCAATTCTGCCACATGTACAGTACATACAAATGGAGAATTGAAATTGCGTTACTCTCAGACCCTAGGTGCATACAGATAACATGGAATAAACATATAAAAATATATCAAATTACAGATAAATACAAAATCTATATATATACACAAAACAACTTTACAAGCAAGGTATATGTAACCGAGATAAATGTGCAAACCAGTGAAATAATCAACAGTGCAGATGAAATAAACAGCAGTGCAGATGAAATAAACAGCAGTGTAGATGAAATAAACAACAGTGCAGATGAAATACACAGCAGTGCAGATTAAATAAACAACAGTGTAGATGAAATAATCAAATGGTGCAGATGTAATAAACAACAGTGTAGATGAAATACACAACAGTGCAGATGAAATAATCAAATGGTGCAGATGTAATAAACAACAGTGTAGATGAAATACACAAATCAAATCAAATCACCTTTATTGTCACATCACCACGAGTGGTGAATGAAAGTCTTGGGTGCATGCTCAATACAAAGCATAATGCAGTTGAACAGACAAACAACTGTATGACAAAACCTTGTAAAGTAAGTAACAACAGTGCAGATGAAATACAAAACAGTGCAGATGAAATAACAACAGTGTAACTGACTTAGAGGTAGTTAGTTGAGGTGGCTCAGACCACTACTGAAAAGGGGTTGAGCAGTCCACTTCAATACTTGCCTGAATGCCTGTTTTTGGAATACTTGCCTGAATGCCTGTTTTTGGAATACTTGCCTGAATGCCTGTTTTTGGAATTCTTGCCTGAATGCCTGTTTTTGGAATACTTGCCTGAATGCCTGTTTCACGAGTTCGCCTTAGCAAATAATTAACAGGCGGCGAAATGGCGGAGAATATAGTAGCGGGAATATGTAAGCGTATTTGGCGTGCTGTCCAGGGAGAGGGCTCCGAGGTCGGAAGTCATTCCGAACTCTGAGCACTCAACTTGTTCGGGGAGAGGGCTCCGAACTCGGTGTTTGCCCGAGCCCGGAGCTTTCCCCCACCGGTATAATTGGTTGGGGGAGAGGAGTCGGGGAGGTGGAGGGATATCGCAAGTAGAGATTGAGGAGGTAAGGCGATTCCGCTATTTATAGAGCTCTCCCTTAGTTGATAGGATGTGGAATGTGATGCTAATGACTAGCAGCTGTGTAATGATTTGCACGTGCTTCTCCCGAACTTTGTTAATAAAACATCATTTTTGGAATACTTACCTGAATGCCTGTTTTGGGAATACTTACCTGGATGCCTGTTTTGGGAATACTTACCTGGATGTCTGTTTTGGGAATACTTACCTGAATACCTATTTTTGGATCATTGTGCATGTGTGTGTCAATAAACCTACCTTCACTACTTTACCTTGTGGTGTGCTCGCCTGCCTATTTACCAGCACCATTACATTAAGCTGGGACTTGGTTTTATGCAGACCAATCAAGTTCTTCCACACTGCCTGAATTCTTTTTTTTCTTTTTCTTTCTGAACCTGAATATACATTATTCAGGTTGCTATAATATAAATTATTTTACTGTTGCTATTAAATTAGAAGAACACTGTTCCATAGAATATCATGATATGCTGCAGCATTAAGATTTGTACTCATGGAAATTACTGAAGTCATCAAACCTGTCTATTAGATAGGCTGACCCAATACTTTTGGCAATATAGTGTGTTCCCTGGGCATCGAACCTACAACCTTTTGTGCTGCTCTACTACTGAGTGTTTTTTGTTTACGATTGACACATTTTCAAGTTTTTAGTGTAATCAAGAAGAAAAATCCCACTGCATTATTTGTATCTTACTTGTAATGTTTCTAGGGCCACTGCTAAGGGATCATTTGTACTGTACTTTTTCGGATTATTTGTATTGTACTGCAAATATACCACTTGTGAAAAAGTTAAATAAACATTAACTGTTAATGCTTTGACATTACAAAATTTAGTAAATTAAAAAAAATAACAGCTTTATTACCTACAAATGTCAATTTTACAGAAGGCAAAAAAATACACAAATTATACATTATACATTGTCAATTTGAAATTTGTGACCCTGGATCATAAAACCAGTCTTATGGGTCAATTTTTTGATATTGAGATTTTACATCATCTATAAGCTTTCTATTGATGTATGGTTTGTTGGGATAGGACAATATTTGGCCGAGATACAACTATTTAAAACTCAGGAGGGTGCAAAAAAATCAAAATATTGAGAAAATCGTCTTTAAAGTAGTCCAAATGAAGTCCTTAGCATAGCATATTACTCACAAAATATCTTTATGGAACATGATCTTTACTTCATATCCTAATGATTTTTGGCATAAAAGAAAAATGGCTCATTTTGACCCGTACAATGTATTTTTGGCAATTACTACAAATGTTCTCGTGCTGGTTTTGGGATCCAGGGTCACATTTGAAATTACACATTTCTCAGGTGAATGTCCGTAATTTCATAAACATCATCTGGCATGACAAAGTTATGTTCAGCCATCAGTTCCATGCAGAGTTGAAAGACATTCTAAATAGACAGTCTTCTCTGCAAATACTCAGTTTTGTTTGATCAACTGGATGCAAGAAAATCTGCACTCCATATAAACTGGGAACATCAAACATTATTGACGGTCGACCACTGGGTGTCAGGACTTGGGTTTGATTCTCTCTCTCTTGTTTGTTTTGGTTTTGCTGTCACTTCCAGCTACTTCCAGTCACTCATCACACCCGTGCGCTTACCTGTTTTCTCTCTTCTCGTCATCTCCTCTCTGTTATATTCCCCTCTGTTCCTCTCTTCGTTGCTAGTGTGTTTTGCTTTCTTTGCTATTCGCCTTGCCAGTACTTATGTACTTCTTGTTTAGTTCGTATCGTTTGCTTTGTGGATTAACTCCTTCTTTTCTGTTCAGATTTTGAGTTGCTTCCCCAGTGATCACCGCCGTGGATTCTGTGGACTGTTCCTTTTGGTTTGACCCCTGCCTGCCCGACTCTGTGGTAATGTTCGTTCCTCGTTTGACCCCTGCCTGTCCTGTTTCCGAGTTGGTTTCTCCCTTTGGACTTGGTTCGCTCATCACCTGACCTCTGCCTGCCCGACTTCGAGATCGTCCTGTCCCGTCATCACTCTAGCCAGCCTCACCCGTTATGCTTCTGTTTGTTCTTTTTGCCTTAAATACATCGTTGAACTCTCATCTAGTTTTGCGTGATACTGGGAGCATGTGGGTTGTGGATTGGCCTTATCCTGTGGCAATTCCAAGCACTGACGGTGTCATCTAAATACTCCTTCATAACACATATATAAGGCAAATTATTATTATATTGTAGCCTATACTTATAAAACGTTTGTTTATTACTGGGATATGAAGTGTTCAGATGCAAAACCCTCTAAAAGCCACCTCCGTCAAAAATTAGATTATGATGTTAAGTGAATGCTCTCCACACATAATATACGTTACTCAAATAATTTTGCTTCAAAAGCCACTAAATACCACACACTGCCCAGTCTGAGATATCTGCTATTGCTGGAAGTAAATGGTGGAGCCTGATAAAAATTGCTTGTTTAAACAAAAAGTCATCTGACGGATTTAGAAGGTTTTGCATCTGAACTCTTCATATGTTTAAATTAAAATCTAAAGACCATAACTACTCTGAAAGTGAACTAAATTTGGAACAAGCGATTCTAGCTCCGCCTTCACGCAATGACGCTGTATCGGGGAGGGGGGCGTGGCCAGCTCAAAATGCATTTTCAAGTCCACATTGAATTTTGCAACACTCAAGGCGCTATGTGAAAATGTAAATGCAATCCCAAATGTTCAACCTGTTAATGTTAATGCGATAAAAGGAAAATGACATTTGAATGATCATTTTGCTACAGTTTTGCTTGGCGATCTTATACATATATTATCAATCCGGGAAATGCATTTTCATTTTAATTTTGCAACTTAAAGAGCATTAAAATGTCTATTTAAATTGCATATTAAAAGAATTGAATTTTCATTTTGCACCTAATGTTGCACATATGTTATTTTAAATGCCATTTTGTGTACTACATTTCAAATTGAATATTGCTACCAATATGCTTCCATACTGGCGCCTCCGCCTTTTGCCGTGTGTTTTCATGTCGTGCGTTTAAGCCCAGTCCCCTCGTTGTCCCGTAACCATTCTATCAATGTTCTCATGCCTTACACCTGTCCCTGTGGAGGTTCTAAAAACTAGACAAGTAAATGTTGAAAAAAGTAGATAAATTATATTAGAGTAACACTGAAACAAGTGAATGTATTTTCTTTTTCGAATGCACTTATCTGTGTCTTATCTGTGACAATTAATGTTCCCTGCTCAGCTTTGAGTGATACATTGATTGCTTCGATTACTTTCTTTTGGGAAGCGTTCATCTGTTGGTGGAGGGGCCGCGTTGCTCAGAAAATACAGAGACTCTGATGGTGAAGCAGCTCTGTGTCTGTGTTTTATTTATTACATCTCCCCTCATCAGGTATGAAACTTACGTCAATTAAATAGGAATGCATTCTTAATGTGTTAAAGTTATCAGAAATACAAATGTAATGTGTTAGAGCAGTGGTTCTCAACCTTGTTCCTGGGGACCCACTGCTCTGCACATTTTGTATGTCTCCTTAACTGGCACGTTTGCTTCAGTTCATGGATTTCTACCTTAATGAGCGGATAATTTGAATCAGGTGTGTTAGATAAGGGAAACATGCAAAATGTGCAGAGCTGTGGGTCCCCAGGAACAAGGTTGAGAACCACTGTGTTAGAGGGTGAATATGTTATTGTTTTTGGATGTTTAAAAGTTGTATAGAGTTTGGTTTGTGCACCGCATTCTATGCCAACGATGGAGACGTTCTCATAGTTCGTGATTATGTAATATATTTTAGCGAAATAATACTTGGAATAAATGTGACAAAATGGTTTATCAGTTTCGGTTGTGTTTATATTGTGGTTTTACAAAATGTATATAAAGTGATTACTGTCATTGCGAATTCTCTGAAATGTCAAAGAACACTGAAAATATATTTCAAATGGCTCAAACGTGTATAAAGTGTTGGAATACCTACTTGTAAGGTTCATATGTGTGAAGAAATTATTTTACGGTATACGTACTATGCACATGTTGCCTGATAAAAATTTATCTCATGTAATTATAAAATGTGTGTATTTCATGTAGTTATAACAATCTCTTGTCACCCATCTTTAAGCTATGTTGAGATTGGAAAAACCTTGATAAAATGTGTTAATGCTCTTAATGTTTATCAGAAAATACAGTACAGAGACTCTGATAGTGAGAAGCAGCTCCGTGTCTGTACTTTATTTATTATATACATCTCCCCTCATCAGGTGGTGAGGGCGCTACATCCTCGAGTAATTATCCCTCGTTTGTCTCCCTATTTAAAGCCCTCGTGTGCATTGTCTTGTGTTGGTACGTTTTGTGTGACACTCGCGCTGTACGTGAGTCGTCTGTTTGGTCTTGTCAAGTTTGTTCCTGTATTTATTGAAATCAGTGCTCCTTGTCACTGTGTATCGCGTTTTGTTTTTTGCTTGCCCCCTCGTGGGTTGTTTTAGTTTTACAGTGTGCAGAGTGTTTTTTCCCCTGCAATTTTGTGTTCTGTTTTCCCATTGTGGGCCTTTATTTTGACACTTTTCAAACTTAAAGTCTTTTTGTTTGGAAACCGCTGCCTACATTTGGGTCTTGTCTGACATTCATTACAGGAACTGTGTGCTTCTAATTTAATAGCAACAGTTTGGAAAGGGGTATTTTCTATTCCAACAAGACAATGCAATGTCTATGAGACCCCCTATGAAAGGCAATTCCTGCCAAATTTAAATAAAAAATTTATATGATGAAAATGAAAAACAGATTAACAATTTCATTACACATCAATACTCGCACAATATGTGCCAAAGTGAAAAATGTAATGATTTTATTTTCATTTTCACACTGACAATGTGCTGACAAAATTGCAATTGGTGATTTGACATTTCATTTTCACTAAAATCTCAAGGTCGTCTTTGTCCCCACCACTTTTCAAAACAAAGTTACACCCCAGCTAACAATTTTATGTTCCGAGAACGTTTTCCAAACGTTCTGTTTTGGTTGTGGGAACGTGTTTTAAAATGTTCCATAAACGTTAAAATGTCCAGTTTGCTTAACGTTGCTGGAACGTTAATTTATGGTTAGCATAATGTTCTTACAACATTCTTTCCGCTTACATTTTACTAATAATACCATGTTCCAAAAACTTTTATTTGTCAAAATGTTTGTTTAAATGTTATTTTAAGATGCAGTTGCAACATTCTCTTTTAACATCATTCCAGGTACAAAAAAGTATACAACATGTGCAATCAATTTAATAAAAAAAAACTTTTAAAAAACTATTTAAGGTAACTAATTAAGTTTGGTAAAATGGCATAAAATGTAAAAAAAAAACGAATATTAAGATTTAAATTTGACAATTAATTTTAACTTGACCACCAAACCATACATATACATATGAACATTTTAATCAGTGAGAATTCTATGAATGTGTGTGGGTGGGTGTGGAAAAACTAGAGCTGTGATCCATGGCCTGTCTCTCCATGCTCCATCTGTAAAGTAAATAGATAGATTGTAAATAGATGTTACTGACTTTGTTAACATATGTAAGAAAACACAGGTAAAAAAATTATAGCAGGTGTTTCTAGGTAGGATGCTAACACTGGCCTTTTAACTGACAGTACACATTTTCACAGATTAACATAGTTAAAAATAATTTGTCAAGTCTTTCTTAAAAACATTTGTTGCATGAATTAAAAAATATGCATAGTCAAAACCACATTGACACACAAGTCACAAATTAATGCAATATATGGCTCTATATCTATATTCACTTTTTAGCCTGTAAACCATTACACTGCTATGATGGCGGTATCTTTGAAGTTTGTGATAAACATCCCTGCATCTCTTTTGACATACAAAAGAGCTAGTAGTGACTTATGGTGACGTATGATGGTGTAGTAGTGTTGTCATGATACTACAATTTCTAACTTCTAACAACGTTTAACCTAAGCGATGAAATCATTGATCAGCGCACATAGCCTACAGAGTGCTATGGAAAACATAAACGAGCGTGCATCAAGCACCAGTAATTTTTTAACATTAAAACTATTAACTGCTGCAAACGAGTCAAGTCTGTTAGAGGAGGCGGGGCTCTGTTGTCACTTCGCTCACTGGCACTGCTGTGTGTGTGGGTGTGTGTGCGTGTGCGTGTGTGTGTGTGTGTGTCTGTCAACTCGCTGTCTGAAAAAAGAGAGAACGAAAACGTGTAGCTGGTATCAATATTGTGGGACATGCATATTGGAAGCGTTTCAGATTTCTCAGTATCAATACGTATCGAAATATTGATATTTTTGACAACACTACAGTGTAGTAGTGGGGTTTCATTTCTTAGTGGAATGTTTTTTTGCCCTTCCCCTTGTCACTCTGTTTCAAGGGGCAAGAAAAAGGATTGGGCCTAAGTCTACCTTAAATTTACGCTCACCTACACTGGTAGACAGACAGTACAGTGTGCACAGCAAACACTGCCTGTGCAAGGACAATGAGTTTCCAACGGCTCTTCCTATACACTGGTCACGTGATGGTTACACTCTGCTCATGCATCCAGTGTGAAGCCGACGTTACCAGTCAGTGAGGTGGCTATGTTGAGGAATTCCTCCCTAAAAAAAACAAGACAAAAAACAAGGGTAAATAGAAACTAAACAGAAAACACCTTAAAACGTATACATTTCAATTACATTCTAAACATTAGATGAAGTAAATGTAAATGTAGCCTAATATACCTGCTGTTATGAAATAAATGTTAGACAAAGCGAAAACCACTCACTGCTTTTGACAGGAACTTTATGTACAGTATACAGAGAATTGGACAGCATTGGACTACAGTCAGTGCTGCATTCGATTAACTCCATGTATAAATACAACAATAGAAAGCATCAACAGAGCATCTCACCTTATGTGCTGTGGGATGCTGTTGGCCAGGGTTCGAGCTTTGACCGGGTCTCTGCTTCTGGGCACTGGACAGGGCTTCTCTGTGCCAGTACACTCTGATCGGCTTTGGTACTGGAAATAGCCCTCCATGCCTCATTGTTGGTGGTGTACTGGACAAACATTACCTCTGGGTCTCTCCCGAACACAACCTGAGGAAATGAGAACAATCACTGTTCTTACGTTCGATCACAGTCAGAAAGCATAATAGTTGAACAACATTCTGCAACAGGCAAATGCATTAAGCACAACAGCAGCCTGCACATTTAATTGCATATTGTATATTAAATTGTAATTGCAATTGTGAATATACTAGGCTTCTTCAATGTTTCAGGTACAAACAAAAAACCTGGCAACATAGAGACAATGATGAACAATTAAAAGCACAACTACAACCTGTGTGCTCATTTACATAAGAAATCATATATTGCCGTACAGGCCTTGTTTAAACAAGAGACCATTTATTTGCTTTTTGTATTAAAACACAATCGCAGCCTCGCTCGAGCAAACAGCTTTACTATCAAAATAATAAAAAAGCCTATATTAAAATCTAGAAACGTAAAGTTCTACAATTGATCAATGCTGCATGTGACCGTTTTAAGTTATAACGGCTTTAACATTTACCTCAGAGTTTACCTGCGCGGCTAACCTCAGACGGGTTGTGCTAACACGACGATAAATCACAAGATTATGATGCAAGAACCTATTAAAACTTAAACAATATAACATTACAATTTTAACAACAAAAAATATTAAAGTTTAGTATAAAGAACTATGTCAAAACATAGCTTACCTCAGATTGTTACGCTGACAATTGGCAGCGCAAGCATGCACGAGCAGAACTCTGACTCCTCCCACCAAGTTTCCAAATAAGGTTATGATTCCGACCAGATGCGTACGTCGTGCTGATAACCCCGTTTCGATATTGAATCTATATTTTTACAACATTCTATTTTCTATTATTTTTTTAATCTGTTCAGATTTTAAAAGCCGTGTATACAGTGTATTTCAGCCTTTGTTGTGTTCCTGAAAATAAACTCAGAATAGAATGTGATCCTGGAGTGACATACCTGTATGTGTCGCGATTGCTCTTAAGTGTAGTATCAGTTATGAAAGTGTAAGACATAACAATAAGGACAATGTTCTTACACAATGTTCAACAATGTTCTTAAAACGTTTTCTGCAATCATTATGAGAACATTCATCAAGTATGAATAACATAATAAGGACGTTCAAAGAACATTGTTCTAAGAACGTTTTTTCTCAACATCACGAGAACGTATAGTAATATACACATATACATAACATTATGAGAACGTTCCATAAACATTATTTCAAGAACGTTTTGTCATAACGTTTAGACAACTTTTAAAGAACGTTAGCGAAAGTTGTGCGAATGTTCCCTGTTAGCTGGGACTTCCCCTCCGTAAGCCCCACCCACTGATTAACGTGTAATTTGCATGCAGTTTGACTTTGAAAATGGAAGTGAAAACGAAAATTGTGAAATAGAAGAGAAAATAAAATGAAATTTTACATTTAAAATTTAATTGTGGCATTATTATTGCGTGAGCATTAATAAAAACCATGATAAAAATGTTTTTGCAATTTCATTTCACATTTGCGTTTTCATTTTCATATTGGAAGTCTTGCCTGAGATTTTAGTGAAAATGAAATGTCAAATCACCAATTGCATTTTCTTTATCAATTTGACAGGGACAGCACATTGTCAGTGTAAAAATGAAAATAAAATCATTTTATTTTATTTTTAATTTTGGCACATATTGGCACACGCGTATTGATGTTTAATGAAATTGTTAATCTGTTTTCATTTTCATCATATAATTTATTTATTTAAATTTGGCAGGATTTGCCTTCCATATGCCTTGAGATTTTAGTGAAAATCCTGTACCCAAAGTCTACATTTAAAATGACACCAAAAGGTGTTCAGCTGGGTACAGGACTTGGCTTTATGCAGACCAGTCAAGTTCTTCCACACTGACTGAATCAATTATTTCTTTCTAAACCTTGTCTCAAACACAGGGGCATTGTCATGATGGAATAGAAAAGGGCTCTTCCCAAACTGTAGCTATTAAATTAGAAGCACACAATTCCATAGAATATCGTAATATGCTGCAGCATTAAGATTTGTACTCATGGGAATTATACTTTTGGCAATATAGTGTATATAAATTCATCAGAAATAATATCTGTTGCTTTGAGCTTTTCCATGTTGATTTTTGCTAATTCCATTATGATAAAAGCAAAGTGTGAGCAACCATTTGAATGTTTTTAAGCATTAAATATTGAAGCTCTCAAGCATGGCTTTCCACTATGTTACACCCACACATGCTGCAGCTACACTATACCCAGAATTTGCAGACTCACACATACAGTACAGACGTCAACAAAAATATCACCTCTGAAAGGATAGTGCAATTTAGCCAGAACTGTTGATCTCTTTAATGTTAAGTACTTTAGTACTTTTCATGCATTAATTGTAATGTGTGAGGTTAAAGCTTCTCTTGTTGAAGTTCATGGTGCCGACTGACTGTAATCTATTGCCATTAATTAAGTTTCAAACATACTGAGCCCACTCACTTTTCCTAGAGTCAGTGTTGAAGTATCCATGGAAACTAGAGGACAGGAAGAGCTCACAAAGAGTCTATTGCCCAACAGAAGACAACAGACAAATGTTTCAGAAAGTGAAGAAGTGGCATTAATTGGTCCCTTGGGGTTCAATTTTGCTTATATTTAGAATATCTTTTAAATCTTGAAAAAAAACTCTTTTAATGTACTCTTTGAAGCAGGCATTTTGGATCACAAACATACTGGTACAATAGTGTCCTCTTCTGGTTGTTACATACATTTTTAATTACAGCAATGCTGATTTAGCAAAAAATATTGTTATTGTTTACCCGAGCTTTTGAAAACCAAAACAGAGGGTAGATTTTCTGCAAATAACAATTTGAAGTAATTACACCAAATCTTTACCTTTCTGTTATCATTAAAGACCCCTACTGTATCCGTTAGTTTTTAGGGGTCAAGCCACGAAGTGACGTAGACAACTATTGCTTTCGTCAGTGTTCTTATTATGCTTCTACGGCCCATAGAACCGTACGCGGGAAAGTTGTGAAATTTGGCACACACATTTAGAAGACAGTCTGTACTGTTACCATGGCAAATATGGAGTCTCTACCCCAAACTCCATAGCGCCACCAACAGTCCAAACTTCCACATACATTTTTGCCAATAACTATCCACACAAACCTGTATAGAATTCTTATAATGAAAAGAGATAATAATGAAGTTATCTCTGATTATACTCATACATTTCTTTAAATTTCAGTCTGCTCTCAAATAAAGCTATTGAACAGTTTCAGATTATTTACTGCACAAGTTATATTTGGACTGCTTTAATTGTGGCAGTGTAGGGTCACTTTACGCTATTAGAAAACCTCAATAGGATTTTTTTTAAACCTGTTTGTTTCATACAGAAATAACATCATGGGTACATAATGTTTATTGTAAAGTTTTAAATTGTCACACAGATTGTTCACCCATATTGTAGAAGAAGACTACAGAATAATTCAAAGCAAACTGCCTTATCGTATTTGTAAACTAAAAATACATTTACTCAGAGTACATTTACATCTGGAGTGTAGGAGATCTTTTGAACAAAGCACATATACCTTAAAAACATAAATGGTGAATTCAATGTATATCAGAACCTTATTAACAATCATTAGTGTTGTTTATCATGTTGCTTATAGATATCAAATAGATGCTATATATTAAATTCTATTCAGTTTTATTAGTCAGGACATTTAACAATTTAAATTTCTGTAAGCACACAGCAAATCATGCTTATCAGTCAAGCTCTTACTAATAAATATAAACATTTGTAAATATCCAAATGACTCAAGATATCCACTACTTTCTTTTTATACCGTAATTATAAAATGAATCATTTATGTAAATATTGTTGACCAATGTAAACACATAAAATATAAAACTTTCTAAAATACTCCACAGATTCTGCAAGGGGTTCCCAAACTTTCGCATAATTCAATTCAATTCATAAAACTGTAGATAGACAGACTAACTGGAGAAACATTTTGCAAGGACACAAAAATAGTTTACTTCCTCTTACCATCATAAGAAACAATGCAACACATTTATCTAAACACATTCTATTATTGTTAAAAATGCTTCATACATGTGATATAGTAATGAACATCATTTATGGCTTGGGGATGACCTATAAGTGATATTTCTCAATTTTGCTATTTTACTGGTTGTTCAATCAGCTTCCCTTTGTTATATTTCTGTCCTATTCCATATGGCACATGTGCAGCAATAGTGCCCATCTCCCTGGCACCCTCAATGTGGAACATCTGGTCATCAAAGAAGATGTGTGGGCGAATCTTCTGCAGAAGAGGCCCTTTAGGTGCCCCAGCAAGGAACAAAGCCTCATCAATCTCCAGGCCCCAGCTTCGAAGTGTCTTAAGCACACGAGCCCCTGAGCTGGCTGCACTTCTGGCTGTCACCAAAAAGGTACGAATAGGGCAGTTCAGTCGTTCATTCTTGGCATAAAATTTCTTTTGGAGCTTCCCAAGAGCCTCTAGAAAACACTTAAGCGGACCCTGTGAAAGAAGAGGTAAGGGACTATTACTGCATGGCAGGTGTCAATTTTGGAGCAATCATAACTATTCCACATTAGGTTGAAAACGACTCTAGTATGGAGACAACCATGTTGTGCTATATAAACAGCAGCTTTCTGTATCCATTAACAGAACTTCCCTTGTAAGGTGTGTAAAATATTTGCTATATTACGGCTTGCATGAATACAATTTTTTTTATCTAGTCTGTTGTGTGTGAATGTAGAACTAGTGGCACAGTAACTAGCAGCTGGTCTAACGTATATTGTCCTAGATGACTGGAGTCAGATAAATGACTGCTACACTCTGCTGGGTTATTTACAGTCGACCAGCACCACCACTGACAAATGATATAAAATATTAACTTATTTGATACCTTAATAAATCTGCCCGAAATCATTGAATTAAAAATCTAAACCAAAATATATAGACACAACGCCGTCAGCATTGTGCTAGCTTGTTAGCCTGTTGTCTGTTTACACTGTAAAGCACTACGCTTGCCTGCTAGCTTGTCCTGTGCTAACTGCTTCTTTATTTAGCGTATATATTATGATTTAATCAAGCAACTTTGGTAAGTCGTATTCAAATCATCACACCCGGTGAGTTATGGATCTTTCTCCTGTTGTTATTACATGCACCGCATGTCATATGTTTAGCGTAGCCTTTTCTGTCAGCGGCGAGGGTTTTACATGTGATAAATGCAGGGAAATAGTTAGGCTGACAAGAGAGGATTTTAGAATTAAAGTCTCGCATCCAAACTTTATTTGAGAATATTAAGAGTGAAAGGTCCATAGAAAACAATTTGGATGCGAGTAGCGCACATTGTTCGGTTCCGGTTGAAAATCCCCTGCAGCAGGCATAGAAAAGGCATAGTCGCAGATCAAAGCACCCTTCAACCATTCTGATTACAGTCTCGAACAGTTTTGCTCCTCTCAGTGACGCACCGACTGAGAAACCTGCTGAAAGTGCCCTACTTATTGGTGATTCTATTGTATTTAGAACGTTAACATAGAGCCACCAGCCACCATAATCAAATGTTTACCGGGATTCACCTCTGACAAAACAGAAGTGTTATTTATAGACTGATTTCACTCGGCTGCCATGTTGAAATTGAAAGCGAGGCAGAGGTGGGAGGAAAACCGGAAGGACAGAGAGACTGCAATGGTACATGTCCACTTTCGATCACTTCTGCCTCCTCGTCAAGGGAAGAAACAACTACAGAGCCCGTCGGACAGGCACGCGCCGAGAAGGGGACGTGCCAGGTCCTCGTGAGCTCCTCATGTACCTTTGGGAAGAATGGAACCGGGGTGACGTGACCCCAGGAACCATGCATCCGGCTACGAACGAATCGGAGATGACGGTGCACTGCAACCTAATGTCCACAGCCGCCCGGGAAAGCATGGCTGACATCTCAGCGTTGGCTTCCTTCAGTGCTCGACCGCCCGAAAGTGGGAGCTCTGAAGAGTCCTCCGCATCAGATGCCAGAAGGTAGCTGTCTGATGCTACGACAGAAAGCTCATCTTTATCTTTCTGAGTCTGGACCCAATTTGACGGCCCAGGGGCGCCCACCGGGGATGGGTTAGGCAAGCATGGCGGAGCACGGATGGTCCACGGAGCAACATCCATGGGAGTTCCCATATCTGCCCCCGAAGCGGCAGTCGAACTCGCTCGGGAAGCAGACGGAGTGGCGGCCATGCCCATAAAGAACGTAGCCAGCCATGACCGCAACACCTTTATCGTCGTGTTCTCACACACAGAACACACCGGGTCGACAAATGCATTCTGCACGTGTCGTGCCCGTCCGACTCAGCGACATGTCTGAAGACAGCGTGCACGTTGCGAGAGGAAATCTGCTCTTTTAGTTCTGTTACTCACTGCCGAAGTGCCCAGGGGAACTCCGTTGGTGAAGGGAACGCTCCGCTGCTCACGTCGTAAGATCCAGCAGCTTTTAAAAAAGCTCTCGTAGAGAAATTGCTCTAAACAAATGCCTCGCGGTTTCTGAAGAACAAAAGATGAATGAATGAGCACGCCGTCCTCCTTTTATACCTGGAAGTCTGGGCCGGGACTGGCATGCGGCTGTCAGTCAATGATTCAATGTTTTGAAATTCCTCTCGGAAGAGAGTTCTCAAGTTCAAACCACATCTGTCGACACAACGTTGAAGTGACTGACAGAAAAGGGAATATACATTTTTAAGGTTGCTGTGTGGGATTTTTAGTGGACAAGAGAGCAAGCAGATATTAGACAGACTGTAGAAAGAGCGATGTTTTATTTATTACATAAAAGTAAAGGGTCTGTGGATTTTAAGTATGAAAAGAAGGATAAAAGTCAGGCAGGAGCTAGGACCCGTGTTAATATTCTAAAGACTTTACAGCAGAAAGATAAGATTGTGTAAAAATCACCCCAGCAACATTGGTTTTGCTGTTTGCCAGAACAAAGATATGTTGTTGTAATATTAGCTGTGTAACATCTATTGACAATTGAACATCATTGACAACCGGACTATGTACCGCAGGGTAGAAGGAGAGGAAGAGGAAACACACTTTATAGAGCTGTTTGTTTGTTTAGGGCTATTGTACAAAACATGGCGGCGCAACATGGCGAGTTCCATGTATGTAGGCCCACTCTATATGTAGATAGAATTAGCTCGTTCTAAAGTAATACAAACATAGCGGTTCATTATGTAAGGTCTTTATACACCTCTGAAGACATAGTTTTGTATATTGCATTTCTGTCAATAGATCCTGCTAAATATCCCACATTGCTCCTTTAAACTTAAACACTAAGGACAAACCTCTGTATTGTGTTGTTTACAAATGAATATAAACTTTTTTAGTTAATCTTTGCAGTATTTGAGGTCTCACAACATCTTTTCTGTTTTTTACCCGCTTTTCCAATTTTCGGCATACTATTTTTAATATGTAATACAGTATCTTTACTTGAAATTTGGCTGAAATGTTGTTGGTAGTTCACAGAATAAAACTAAAATTATCATTTTTATCTAAAAAGCTATACTGTGCAGTGCACAAAACTTTAATATACAGTTGTCAATATACAGTGGGTTTTTTTTCACTGTAAAATTTCAGACCTTTCAAACTCAAAATTTTCTAGTGACTGGTAACATCTAAAATTTTCAATTGTCCTAACTGAATTTTTGTAAATTGAATTGTATTAATTGTGTCAAAAGTCTGTTAACATTGGCTCAATGAGAAATAATACATTGAGCCGCTAAAAAGTGGATCAAAAAAGTTAATCAGTTAATCAAAGTTGTCCTAAGATAAGAACAGATATTCTTCTTGTCTTAGGACAACTTTGATGAACCTTTTTAAACCAATTCAAATGTTGACTACTATATTTATGATTTTTCAATATTGTTGTAGATTTAAATAATGTTTTAATAAAATGTGACATAATGCTTGAGTGTTTAATATAATAATTTAATATATATATTTTCATTTTATTTTAGGACAATGGGGAATAAAAAAAATTGATTAAGGTTGATTTAACAGTTAATTATATCAATATATTTTTAGATTAGGTAAAACAAACAATGTGCCACTACAATTTAAAATACATAATTGGACCAATTACCAATTACAATTTTTGTATTGGCTCAACGTTTTATTTCTCATTGATCCAATGTTAACAGACTGTTGACAGTTAGAACAAAACAAAAACAAAACTGAACAAAAATTCAGTTAGGAGTAATGAAAAATTTTGATGTTACCAGTCACTAGAAAATATTGAGTTGGAAAGGTCTAAAGTTTTTTACAGTGAAGAAAAAACATCTAAGGCCTAATTCTATGGACACATACCTGAGCCAGTGGCTTGTTCTCATGTTGCTTTTCATGCTCAAAGAATGTGTCTAGGCCATGCTGCTTTACAATGATCTCTGACTCATCAGAGAAAAGCACAGCGTCCCCATCAAAGGCCACACGCAGTTGAGTCTCGGAGAGCTCCATCGCCATATCAGGCTTGAACATGATAGCTGCTGCTATACCTTTTGGAATAGAAACAGAATTCAGTTATCAGAATAACAAACAAAGATTATAATAGTTTAAATAGAACCTGTAAAGATGCAAATTTTTTGCTACAGCATATGATGATATTCTAGAGAACTGTCTGCTTCTAATGTTATAGCAGTAGTTGCACTTATGCAACCGCTGTAAATCCTGCACTTGCTGCTATTGCACTTCTGGTTAGACCAAATGGCATTTCGTTGCCTTGTACTTTTACATGTGTAATGACAATAAAGTTGAATCTAATCTAGTTTTGGCAGGGACCTTTTCTATTTCAGCATATATAATACCTCTGTTCACTAAGCAAGGTTTAAAAATAAATTATTGTCTTGTGTGGAAGAACTTCACTGGTTTGCATAAAGTCTAGACCTGAAGCCAGCTGAACACCTTTGATGGGTTTGGGTGATGAGTGTTTGGCTCAATTACAATGATTTCTTATAAACTTCTTTAAATTTCTTATATGAACAGCACGTTTGAGAGCGGAGCAGGAAGAGGCATGTTCCTGTTGCATAGTAGTGCGTTTTGTTGTCGACACCAGACTTTTCAGACATCGGCCTTTAACTTCACGGATGTTACTTTATGTTGCCAGCATCACCCGGTCCTGTATATTTATCCTTTACAACATTAAGAATGAGCATGCTTCGCAAGTCCTAGTCCAGGCTCTTGTTCTGTCCAGACTGGACTATTGCAATGCGCTACTGGTTGGACACGACAACCAAACCGCTACAGATGATCCAGAATGCAGTGGCAAGAGTGGTCTTCAATGAGCTAGTGTTAATTTTGACAACCATTTTTGATTTAGTCTTAGTCTTCATCTTGAGATGAAAATACTTAATAATCTTAATCTTAGTCTTAGTTTTCTTTCATATTTTTAGTCTAGTTTTAGTCGACAAAAAGTTATTGCATTTTTGTTAAGTCCTAGTCATTACTTTTAGTCAAACTGCAGTTACCAACATTCATTTTGGTAATCATTTTATATGTAGCCTCGTCATTAAACAAAAATTGTCATAACTGTTTTCTCTTTAGACCAAATCAATTAAGCTTGTGAGAAATTTGCTCTTTGCAGGATTTGAAACAACATTTGCATTTACATTTAGTAAGACGCTTTTATCCAAAGTGACTTACAGAGAGTTTAGGAAACAATAAAGCGATGTCAAACAGGGGCAATAACACAATAAGTGCTAACACCAAGTTACTAGTTTCTACAAAAGCCAGAACAGCACCTATTGATAGAGATTGAGTTTTTTTATCGTTTCATTTACTTGTCAAGTACTCACGGAAGAGTTGTGTTTTAAAGGGTACCTCCGGCCCAAAATTAAAATTATATTATAAATTACTCACCCTCAAGTAGTTAAACATCCATAAGTCCTCCTTTTTCCCTGCCAAAAACGCAATTTAGTGTATTTTTGAAAGCGTTCGGACTCCTCCATAGAAGGCAACACAACCGATCTTTCAAAGCGCTGAAAGTGAGTAAATATAATAAAATAATCCATGCGACTCCGGTGGTTCAGTATTAATTAATATAATGCGACAAGGATACTTTTTGTGCGCAAACAAACAAAAATAATGACTATATTCTTACACTTCCTACTTTGATTGTTAGATTCCAGCACGCGCTCCCGAGAGCCACACAACGTATGCGTGTGGCGATGACAGTGCATCTAACGTCAGCATTGCTCGACGCATGCGCATTCTGAAATAAGGAAATAGGAAAAATATCGAAACTCTTTGGTCATTTTTAAATGCGATGCTTCTGGTCTGATTGGATTCAAGACACAGAAATCGGCTGAATAGATTCCAAAAAGGTAAAACTCAACTTATTAACTCTGGGGGAGTTGGAGAATGAGCATATTTCCAAAAAAAGTGGAGTGTTCCTTTAACATACAGCCATTATTGTCAAAATAGCTGGCAACAAAAGTTAGTACAAAAGTGATAACAGCTTTATATTGTTTAACCATGCAAATTCACATGCTCTTATACAAGATACACAGATTTGTATGGTCCTGTCAAGCAGTCAAAACATGAGCATGATGAATAGCATCATGCTCATGTTTTGACTGTTTGACAGGACCATACAAATTTGTGTATCTTGTATTAGAGCAATTTAAATTTGGTGCTTTATGTACTCTCATACTGACTACTAGATGTTCAACATGGCACCTCATGGCAAAGAACTCTGAGGATTTGAGAATTAGAATTGTTGCCCTTCACACAGAGATGGCCTAGGCTATAAGAAGATTGGCAACACCCTGAAACTGAGTTACAGTACAGTGGCTAGGGTCATACAGAGGTTTTCCAGGACAGGTCTTGCCAGGGTCGATCAAAGAGGTTTAATCCTTGTGCGTCAGGTACAGAAGCTAGCTTAAAAAACTGACTTATGTGTGCTGCCATCGTTGCTTTAGAGGTTGCAGAAGCGGAAGGTCAGCTTGTCAGTGCCCAGACCATACTGTCACGATCCTGCTCCCTTGGTGTGCCATGTGCTCTCTCCGGTCTCATCTATGTCCCCGCCCTCTCATTTCCTCATTATTGATGCTCATTATGATTTCATGCCCATCATCTGTTCCCTCTTGATTTTGTCCCCTTTATCATCTCCTTGTGTTCTAGGTCTTGTGCTGTTTGTTTGTTATTTGCTGCCTCGTCAGCACCTTGTAGTCTTGTTCATATCAAAAGTCTTGTGAAGTCGTGTGTTTAGTTTCTAGTCTGTTCAAGCCTGTCTATTTGTTTGAGTATCTCATTTGTTTCATGTTTATCAATAAAGTGTTTTGTGTTCACGCAACGCTGCCTGCGATTGGGTTCTGTTCCCCTCACCGTGACAGAACGAACAGCCCAGGAGAACCCAGCAGACAGCGTTTCCGAGAGCGCTATGGACGGCGCCTGTTCTCCAGAACGGAGCCGTCATGCCCGCACGCTCTGCAGCCTTCGCCAAAAGGAGGCGAATGTACGATCCTTCGCGCTAGAGTTTCTGGCGGAGGCAGGCAGTATGGGCTTCAACGAAGCGGAGCTCAAGACCATCCTCAACGGCTGTCTAAAGGAGCCCCTCGCCCGCTGGGAAATGAGAATGCTGAAGTCTTCGGGCTTTGTGGACGTGGTTAGGTACGCCATGAACCGAGAGGAGGTTAGGGTCCTTACCCCCCGTAAGCCATCCACCTCACTGCCCCTGATCCCAGATGGGTGTGCCGTGGGAGTCATCGCTCTGCCCGGCCCCACTTCGCCCACCTCAAACCCTGTCGACCCTGCCCCGTCAGTGGGACTCCGTGGCAAACGAGGGAAAAGGGAGTCGTGGGAGTCGATCTCGGATGCTTCGGCGATGGAGCCACTCGTGCCTCCTGCTACAGTCTCCCCCGGACCTTCCTTGCCTGCCGGTCGTTCTGTTTCTCGACCCCAGAAAAAGAGGCGGCGGAAGAGAGCGCCGGTCGTGCCGGCATCCGCAGCCTCTGAACCGGTCGAGCCGGCATCCACAGCTTCTGAGCCGGTCGAGCCGGCGTCCGCAGCCTCTGAACCGGTCGAGCCGGCGTCCGCAGCCTCTGAACCGAGCGAGCATATACATTTGTATAATGTTTTGAACGCGATTTGATATGTTACTGTCAATATGTTGCTGTTAATATGTTGGTTTTATCTATATAGCTAGTAAATGAAAAATATTTCAACTCTGAGTCTGTGTGATATGTGATTTAAAGCCTGTTTTTCCCCATTGCGGGTTTTTTGTTTTGTTTCTATAATAAAAGTATTTTTTGTTGGAACAATTGTCCTGCATCTGGGTCCTCTGTCCACCACCATGACAGAATGTACCAGCCAGCCAGCGGTCCCCTCCGCCAGGCCCACGTGTTGTACGGCCTTCGGCAGAAGGGGGACATCATGAGCTTTGCGTCAGAGTTCTTGGCCGCCGCGAGTGAGTCGGGGTTCAATGAGGCAGAGTTAAAGGTAATCTTCAATAGCTGCCTCATCGACCCCCTAAAGCCCGCAGAGATGAAGATGCTGAGGCCCCCCTCCTACCGAGCCGGGAGCTCCGCCCCTTGAAGTCCCCTCTCCGGAGGTCCACGCCCAGGCCATGGCGCCCCGCGAAGGAGCGACCCCACCCACCCCGTCCAGGGTCCTGTCTACCCTCTCCCACTACGGCCTGCCTCCTTTCCCCGAAGACCGCGTCTTGGCTGTGGCATCCCTGGGGGATTCGACGGTGCCCACCACGATTCCCAGGAACCTGTCCGAGCCCGCCAGCCTCCATGAGAAACGCAGCAGGCGAGCCTCCTGGGAGTCCCCGTCGGACTCCTCCTCCACCGAGACAGCCACCCTGGGACCTTCCATGCCTGCCGGACCTCCCGTGACCCATCCCAGGAGGAAGAGGCAGCGATCAAGCCAGCACCTCAAGCCTCTGCACCGGTATAGCCGGCCTCCCAGGTCCCCGCGCCGGTACAGCCGGCACCCTAAGCCCCAGCGCCGGTACCCCCCAGGACGGGAAGTTCTCCCGCCCGTCCTCCACGGACGTCCAGGACTCGAGTCCCCAAGACTCCCTCAAGGACTGTCCCTGTCCCGCCCATATTTGGGCCCCCACTGCCTGGACTTTTTGTTCCTCCTCCCCCACTTTACTTAAAGTTATTTTTGTTAAGTCACCCCAACCCTGTCATTGTTTTTCATGTTTTGCCTGTGATCTGTTCTGTTTTGTGTATTTGGTGTTTGTCTTTGTGTCAAGTTGTCTTGTTCCCCCAGTCGTGTCCCCCTTGAGGCCGCCAGGTGGCGTCCCTTAAGGGGGTGTACTGTCATGATTCTGCCCTTCTTGTCTGACAATCTCTTAGAGCCTTGTGGGCAGGGCCATGACAGTGCCATGTCTCCGTGTTTATGTTTTGTGTGGAGACGCGTGGCTAGGGCGGGGTTACCCTTAGCGGGTTTTTTGTTTCGATTTTATAATAAAAGTATTTTTTGTTGAAAACGTTGTCCTGCGTCTGGGTCCTCTGTCCACCACCATGACACCCTTACATTGTCACTACGTGACCACGACCGGCAGATTACGTAACGAGATTACATCAAGGCGACAAATACAGGAATTTTCCACTTTTCTGGTTGTAACTCGTTACATCACCACAACGTAAGTTTGGTCATAAAATTACGTTGACGTTACATAACAGTCAAGTATTTTGGCTAGCTGGGTAGGTGAACTTGTGGAACAATAGACGCGGAGTGAAGCAATCCTGCATCGGGTCATAGCCAGACCAGGTGGCACAGTGCATGCCCGTCTGCTATGCCACTGCCCATACAACCAAAAAAACATGATCCCCATTGCATAACAACTCTGTGAAGATTTGACTGTGAGATTGGTAGTTGAATCAGGCTCCTACTATCAAAGCATCAAATCTTTGACTACTTTATCTTTTACGGTTATTTTACCGTCTACGGTGAAGAACCCAAAATGTTTCCAGACACTACTTTTAAGATGCGTTGGGGTTGTAATTGTCCGCTCAGGCTGGCCGTTCTGTTCGTTGTCTTCCATTTTCAAAACAGAGTAGCTACTAGCTATTATTAGATTAGATTAGATGATTAGATTAGATTCAACTTTATTGTCATTACACATGTACAAGTACAAGGCAACGAAATGTAGTTTAGGTCTAACCAGAAGTGCAATAAGCAAGTGCAGGATATACAGTTGTGCATAAATACAGAATAAAGCAAAAATTATGAAGAATTTACAAGTGTGAATGTACTATGAACATTATATACAGATGGTTATTTACTAAAAACAGAAATTTACTGATGGATATGTACAATATAAATTAGACTATGCAGAACAGTAGTGCAAATGAGTATAAAGTGTGCATAAATGATGGACAGCAGCTATTAAGTTAAAGTAAACAGTGCAGTAGATGAGTTATTGCAGTATTCAGTACATAGTACTGGAGTGCAAATGATGCTGTATATGTATAATAGTCCAGTAGTGCAAATGATGCAGTATAGTATAAATAGTCCGGTAGAGCAAGTAAACATGTAGTACATATGTAGACAGTCCAGTCGTGTGCTTGACAGGCCTGTAGTGCAATAACAAAACAATATAGCAGCATTAAGTTAGAGGTATATGAGGGGGTTGTGGAATCAGTGGGGGGTAGAGTTCAATAGGCAAACAGCTCTGGGAAAAAAGCTGTTTTTCAGTCTGCTAGTCCTTGTCCGGAGGCATCTGAGGCACCTGCCGGAGGGCAGGAGAGAAAACAGTCTGTGTGCGGGGTGAGAGGAGTCCTTAAGAATGCTGCGAGCTCGACGCAGACAGCGTTTCCTCTGGATGTCCTCCATGGATGGAAGTGGAGTCCCTGTGATGCGTTGGGTGGTTTTCACCACCCGCTGCAGTGCCTTGCGCTCTGCAACAGAGCAGCTCCCATACCAGGCTGTGACACAGTTGGTTAGGATGCTCTCTACTGCGCAGCGGTAGAAGTTCACCAGGATAGCTGAAGACAGTTGGTTCTTCTTCAGGGTCCTCAAGAAGAAGAGGCGCTGGTGAGCCTTCTTGACCAGGCTGGAGGTGTTGGTGGTCCAGGACAGGTCCTCTGAAATATGGGTCCCCAGGAACTTGAAGCTGGAGACACGCTCAACAGCCATCCTGTTAATGTGGATGGGGTCATGTGTGCCTCCTCTCTCCTTCCTGAAGTCCACGATGAGCTCCTTTGTCTTGGAGGTGTTAAGGAGCAGGTTGTTGTCTGAGCACCATGTGGCTAGGTGCTGGATCTCCTCCCTGTAGGCGAGTCATTGTTGTTGCTGATGAGACCAATCACTGTAGTATCATCTGCAAACTTAATGATGGCATTAGATCCATTCACAGGCCTGCAGTCCAGTGTGAAGAGGGAGTAGAGAAAGGGGCTCAGAACACAGCCCTGTGGTACGCCAGTGTTAAGTGTGATGGTGGTGGAGCAGATGTGGCCTGACCTAACAAGCTGAGGTCTGTTTGTCAGAAAGTCCATAATCCAGTTGCAAATGGAGGTGTTAATGCCCAGGTTCCCAAGTTTGGTGATTAACTTGGAAGGGATGACAGTATTGAATGCAGAGCTGAAGTCAACAAACAGCATTTGTGCATAAGTGTTTTTATTGTCCAAACGTGAGAGCACAGAGTGCAGTGCTATGGAGACGGCATCTCCATGGACAGGTTGAAAATATCCGTAAAGACCCCAGCGAGTTGCTCTGCACATGCCCTTAGTACACGACCGGGGATGACATCTGGTCCAGCAGCCTTTTACATTCTAGGGTGGTATTATTCGCATGATTTGGTCATAGGCCTACGCTACAATACGTCTAGCGCCCTCTACTGGATAAGATGGCAAAGAATAAAATAAAAAACAAACGGTCTAATCATAGACTGTAAAAAATGCGCTACACATGGCATTTTAAAACCGGATAGTTTATTTATAGTTCGATTACGGATATTTCACGTCATGTTCGAATGTATATTCGAATATCAAATAAAAAGTGACAGCCCTAGTCCAGTGTGAAAGCAATGGCGGACAGTGTACAGCTGGATGAGGGCGGAGACAGCAGCAGTCCATCAGCAGTTATGGGCAGGGCTTAATCAATGTAATTTCACATTGCTCAGAGAATGCAAACAGCTCGTTCAAGAGGACTGATGAGGTTTATTGGGAATTACAGAAACGCGAATGGGTGGATTTTTTACATTCTAGGGTGGTAAAAAAAACACCCTTTGGTTCTGTGCACACACTCCTGACACACAGCTATGTTTAAACACATTTAAAAGTGCATTTTTTAGGATAGGGGCCCTTTAAACTTTTCAGGCCAGGCTTTGTCAAGCCAACATAAAGTTTGTTTTCTAACTTTACTATCTAGCTAATATATATTATCTTTGGCTACAGATATTAATGAAATCTTCATCGCATAGAATAAACTACTTTTGTACTCGTGAAGATCGGTCTTGCGAGGCAATCCAAGAAGAACGGACTTGGATGGATGCGACACAATTTGGCACTTCAAGCAGGTTCGGTATGCACAAGTCTGAATTCGATGATATCAAAAACACATCCGGGAACTTTCATGGGTTCTCTGTACTTGTGTTCCAGTATTGAAACTGGATTTTGATGGTTAATTATAATGTATTGCAAGAACACGAGGAAGCAAGATCTCTGGAAAATGCATGTTTAGAAACAGTTGCTTGTTGTTTTGTTTAAACAAGGTAAAATTGTGATTCAGATATTCAGATATTCATAAACGACAATTCACATATTCAAAACATAAAATACATTTTACAAACCTAATTTATATTTACAAAAAATTATTCACAGATGAAAACACAATTTCATAGATACACAAGTGTCTTTGCACATTTTAGAATATTTTCATATTTTTGTAATTAATTTTTAAATCTGCATTTGCAAAGCATTGATGTGGACTGCTTAAGACTTCAATTTGTGCTTTTAAAAAGATCTTTAGCCAATCAGATGTGAGTCTTTAATCCTCAAATTTAGAACACACATTACGCAAAGCTTTGACTAAGGAAGCATATATGTGGAGTGTCAGTTCCACAATTTCCCTTTGCCAAGCTTGTAACTGGTGGGAATGGTTCACTGAAAGGCAGATCTAAACATCAGTTATATCAGGTACCAAGAAAAACAAAAAAGTTAATTAGGGTAATAGCTCAGTATCTTGCGTTACCAAGGCAGCAAGTGACGTACGTGTTTGTGTTTACATTCTAAATATAGATCAGTAACACCCAAAGTTATGCTTTTTCAGTCAAGGCTTGAGCAAGGAATATTCTGATTGGCAGAACTGAAAACTCAGATATGGGTGGCTAGAGAGAAGATCAGAATTTGTTAATTGTGCCTAGCGACCGAATCCCAAAACAAGCTCACACAAATCTGAAGCAATCCAAGTGTGTTACGAAAGTGCAAACTGCCACTTGTAAATTCATTCACATTTATTAATGTCAATTATATTAGCATTTATGACTCTGATTTTGTAAATGTAAACATATAAAGGCTAATTTGACTATTGTTAAATACGTTATTACATAACCATTAACAATTTACCCTCCTCAATGGCCTCCTGGACTTTCTTGGTGTCTTTAGAGAGATACAGGTTAGTCATGTAGGCCTTGAGGTAGTCGATTGGGCTTTGACCTCCAGTCATGCAGAAGCGCTCTATGGTCAGATCTGAAGGGTGGAAAAAGAGATTCTTTTCATGTAACTACTCAGACACAACAGCAGCTTTTTCTCTTGTATTGAATACTCTATTATATGGCAGTATACCTCAATGGTCTTTGATCATGTATTGAAGTAAAGCATATTGTTTTGAACATTATTTACAACATTATCTCTGGTAATCCTTAGCCTCAGTCAAAAACTCTGCACATGCATCATTAAAGGAATAGTTCAGTTAAAAATGAAATTTAATCACCCTAATGCCATCCTAGGTGTATATGACTTTCTTTATTTAAACACAATCTGAGTCATTTGAAATAATATCATGGCTCTACTTAGTGTTGTAATGGCATTGGATGATCCCTATTTTTAAAGCTCAAAAAAGTGCATCCATCCATCATAAGTGATCCACGACTTCAGGGGATTAATACATGTGTTATGAGGTGAAACTATAAGTATGTAAAATGATTAATATGTTGACCATATTTTAGTATTTAGTCTGCCTTTTTTTTAGCTTGAATCATTACAACGCTAGGAAGTGCCAGAAGATTATTTAAAATTACTCTTATAAGAATCTGATGAGGAATGATACGCATACCATAGTGATTTATACTGTTCATGAGTCGCACGCCAACCTGGGCATGATTATTGGTTATGAGAACAATGTCAAACAGCTCTTCACTGTCTGGGTAGAGAGTCCTGAGCCGTTCATTTACAGTCATCAATGCCTGTATGAAAAAAAAACATTTTCAATTAAAATTTGTTACAAACTGTAAAAACATTTGTCTACAGGATTGTAATTCCATAAAAACCCATGTAACACCCCTCCTGATTTCACTTCATTGGCTGCCAGTTGCCACCCGCATCAAGTTCAAATTGCTGACACTGGCCTTCAGAACGATAACGGCAAATTCGCTACTCTACCTTAACTCACAGGTCTACATTCCCTCCCGTCACCTTTGGTCTGAAAATGAGTGATGCCTTGTTGTTCCATCACAATGAGGCACCAAATGGCTTGCAAAAACCTTTACACATTCGGTTCCTCTGTGGTGGAATGATCTACCAGCCCCCACCCGAACTGCAGCAACCTTCACAACCTTCAAAAAACAACTCAAAACATTCCTGTTCTACATCTATCTGAATAACCAATTATTTCATGTTGTTCATTTTCTCCTTGCCTGCCTCAGCTTAATCCTCCTAGTAACATGGACTTGTAAACTATCAGTACTGCTTTGTCACGTTATGCGGAGACAGAACCCAAGTGCAGACAGTGAGTTGGTGGACAAAAGACTTTAATTATAAACACAAAGCAAAAAGCCCACAAGGGGGCAAAATAACAACACAACAAATAACAGTGAAACTTGACAGAAAACAATACATGAACTGGACTAACTATAAATGAAAACTAGACTTGCACTTGACAGACTCGACTTATCTATGAACAATGTCTATGAATTTAGAACTTTAACAAGGAGAACAGGGTCATGACAGTAACCGGGGGATGTGGTCAAAAGACGCGACAGGGGAAAGCATGACGCAGGCAAGCTCCGCCCAGGCCATGCGCTCCCACACATAACATAAACACAAAGACATGGCACTATCATGATCCTGCCCACAAGACTCAAGAGAAAAGCATGACATGGAGGACAGGATCATAACATGCTTAGTGTGTTGTATGCTCTCCTACTTGTAAGTTGCTTTGGATAAAAGTGTCTGCCAAATGAATAAATGTAATGTAATTCAACTACTGTATTCATAGCAGGTTCAGGTGGTAACAATTATAGGGGCCCCCACTACCCAGGGGGAACCACAAAATCCAGTTATGATCCAGTTATGTGATTCTAATAAAAACACAACAACATACAACTTGGCAAAATAAATTTTACTTCATTTCTGCTGCTCTCACCTCCCTAAAATGGGTTATGGTTTAGTCCAAAAGTCAGACCCTAGCTTGTAAACAGATCCAGATCTGCATCTCACTATGACAAATAAGGTATGTTCGACTTCATGCGGTGCTGCGCAGACCGATCTGCAACTGACATGCAGCAGTGCATGCCAGCCAAAAATTTTGTCCGACTTAACCGAGCAGCAACCTTCCAGTCTCTCTCGTAAAACCAACACAGAAGTGACTTCAACTGTAATTCATCGACTGGCGTCTAGAGGCTGGCTCCAAAAGAGAGCAGAATCTCATTGTGGCGAATCAGAATCTTGCAGACAGAGGTTCCAGGTGCCAAAAGGTCAAAACTTTATTGTTCGAGCCAAAAAAGTGAGACATGAAGAGGAACCTCTGACAAATGCACAACACTCCAACATTTATACAAAGCTTGCAAGGGGTTTACATCATCTTTCACCAATCAGGTTTTAGTCATGATATCATCTCGGTTACGATGGAGGGAATTCTTCTGAGGAATTTCAAAAGGCCAATGAACTTGGCAAATGCCTAATGCATGCCAGTCTCCACCTCGTACATACAAGTATAAAAGGAAGATAGCGTGCCCATTCATTCATATTTTGTGCTGAGGAACCTGGGAGGCGGCAAAGCGTTGTGGCATGATGGCGTCTCCATCAGGAAACAGAGGTTACAATCGTAACCAAGACGTTTCCTTTCTCTCGGTCACTTCGACATTGTGTCAACAGATGGGGTCCATATATGAAACTAATCTTCCGCGAATCGCAACCTTCCAGTGCATTAGATAAGGCACTGAAATACACATAAACTAGTGTCAAGTGAGAGGCTCTTATTATCAGCCGTCACAGGCTGTGGCCTTCTTCTCTAGTAGCGAGATATCTGCCCGACACCATAAGGGGACACTGGGAAGTGCTACTTTCTCACTGAGGAAGCACGCTACGGAGACCACATCCCGTGGCAGGGGGTAACCATGTGGCCTGCATGGTCTCACAATGGGGAAGAACTACATGGGAACATGACGTGAGAGCCCCAAGGAGGGGGAGCACAAGATAGTTGTAGTCCACTGGGGGGAGGTCACAAGTTTACCAACAGGGTTACAGGAGTGAGGAGTATATCACACGGGGCGACCCAGAGCAGGCGAGTAGGGTCCACCTGAACAGGGATGATTCGACCGAATGCCTAGGCTTCACCTGTAGGGAAAGTCGGGAAGGCTAGATAGCACACTGACTTATATAAGGAGAGGAGAAAATGCTGCGCAGGCGTACACCCACCCAGCCGCTGGTCCTACCTGTTGGTACCGTGTAAGACACAAGCTGACACTGGATCCACGCGGAGATTGTAGAACCTTGCAAAGGTATTGGGCATATTGGGCATAGCTCCCAGAAGGGAGCGCCTGCAAGTTCACCACCTGGTCCTGGAAGAGAGTAGTGGGAACTTTGGGCACATAGCCAGTCTGGGGTCTCAGGATCATGTGAGAGTGTTCCGGCATCGAGGCACTCATTGGACCTCGAGGAGAGCCGTCTCTATTGTGAGATGAGATAGACCATCATCTCCCAGGGGCTCGAAGGGGAACCTACATAGGCCCTCAATGTCCACATTGAGGTCCCAAGAGGGTACGGAGCGCGGTTGAGGTGGATTTATCTGCCTCGCGCCCCTCAGGAACCTGATGACCAGGTTGTGCTGTCCGAGAGCCTTACCCTCAACCAGATTGTGATGTGCGGCGATAGCGGCTACAAACACTTTAAGGGTAGAAGAGGAGCGGTTGTTCTCCAGTCTCTCCTGGAAGAAAGACAGTACGACCAGGTGGCAGGAGCCCTGGCCTGGGCGATGGTATTCGCGACCGCAGGTGGCAAGGAATTCAGGAGTTCCTCGTCCCGTCCAGGAGTCAGACATGGAGGTTCCACAAGTCTGGCCTCGGGTGCCACACCGTGCCCTTCCCCTTAAACAGAAGGTCTTTCCTCAGGGCAATCGGCCAAAAGGAGGGTCGTTGTCAGAAGCACCAGCTCCGAGAACCAAGTCTGGTTTGGCCAATAGGGCACAACTAAGCAACACTTGATGCCCCTCTTCCCTGACCTTGCACAGCACCTGTGCAATGAGGCTCACTGGGGGAAGGCGTACTTCACTTGTCCTGCATCTGTGCTGAGGGGGGCCTCGGTCAGGGAGTACCAAAGTAGGCCATGGGTGGTGTCCGTGGAGGCAAACACCTGTGCCTGAGTAAATGAGCTGGACTATGTAGGGATGGAGTCGGCATTCGCCGCAAAATGAGGCCTGACAACAAAGTGCACAGGGATTTTACTCTGACTCCAGAGGAGGAGGCAGCGGGCGAGTTGCGACATCTGCCGTGAGCAAATGTCATCCTGATGGTTGATGTATGCCACGGCAGAGGTGCTGTCCGAGCGGACTAGCCTTGCTGTTCGAGTGGCTTGCCTCGGTTGAGGGGCTGGAACCTCATCAAGGCCAACAGAGCCAGCAACTTCAGGCAGTTGATGTGCCATTGCAGGCGGGGTCCCATTCACCGACCCCAGCCATGCAGCGCCTCGAAACCTGCCAGAGCAGGATCAGGTTATATATAAATATATAATAAATATATTATTGTTATTTATTTTTTGGTTTTTAATTAGAGACAATTTAAACGAATTAAGAAATGATTCAAAGATTTAGAAAAAAGCCAAGTATTGGCTCAATGTTATGAAACACAAATGCCTTTTTGATTGAAAAAAGTAGAAGAGTAAGATTGGCAAAAGGCGGATTTGAACATGAGCCAAAGTGCTCAAGTGCTCAAAAAGATCTGTTGCGCAGATTAACACTGTATTAACTGCGCTTTCCGCAGTGAATTAAAACAATGTTATAAACGCTGTTCCGTAATTTATGTGCTACAAAATACTGTACTTTGCAGCGTATTTATGTCTTAAACTCCATAAAACTGACCATTTTATGATTACCAGACGTTTAGTTAATGGAGAAATGTGACCTATTTGGCGTTCCATAAGTATTAGCCTCAGACGCCATCACAGCCATGGTTTTGTTGTGAAAAACAAGAAACTAAAGAAATTGAGTTCAAAAGGTGCCGCCCACAATTGTTGAGTGACGTGCCAACAAACGTACCATGCAATGAAATGACACAAGCTCATGTATAAATGAAAAAAGCAATAACGAATTAAAAAAATTCTGAATAGATATGTAAATAAAAATTAGCAAAAATGTAATTATCTGTTTGGTATACAGTATATTATAATGTTTGCATTTATTAAACAGTTGAATTATAAATGTAACAATTTATTTAAGTATTTCAACATTTATGTATTGATTTAATTTTTAGGAATTTGGCATAAATCATAAAACTCTACTCATTACAGAGACATAAAAAACATATATTTACTAATTTGTTTTACTTGGAAATTACCCTTTTCTTCTCAATTAGCAGCTGTTTTTCATTATATGTAAAAATTAAACATGTGATGAGACATCACATGAAATGAAACATGTGAATTTAAAGTGGCTGCATTAAAAATAGAAATAGGTAAATGCACAGACATACACTATATTGCCAAAAGTAATCTAATAAACAGGTTTGATGACTAGTAATTTCCATAAGTACAAATCTTAATGCTACAGCATATCATGATATTCTATGGAAAAGTGTGCTTCTAATTTATTTGCAACAGTTTGGAAAGGGGTATTTTCTATTCCAACATGACAATGCCCCTGTCTATGAGACAAGGTTCAGAAAGAAAAATGTATTCAGTCAGTGTGGAAGAACTCGATTGGTCTGCATAAAACCAAGTCCTGAACTCAGCTGAACACATTTGGTGTGACTTTAAATGCAGTCTTTGAGCCAAAACTCATCACTGGGTTAGGACTGTACACAGGGGTACAGCCAATTTGGAACAGAAAAAAAATGCTTCCAAAACTGTTGCAACAGAGATGGAAACAAAATTCCTTACAATGCCTTTTGTTGAAATGCAATTTAAAACGGTTTCAAAAGCCCCTTTTCCTGTCCCAAAATGACGACTCCTGTGCACAAGTCATTGGTGTTTGGTGATGAGTTCTTTGCTCAAAATCTGCATTTAAAATGACATCAAAAGGTGTCCAGCTGGGTTAAGGACTTGGCTTTATGCAGACCAGTCAAGTTCTTCCACACTGACTGAATCAATTTTTTCTTTCAAAACCTTGTCTCATAGACAGAGGCATTCATGTTGGAATAGGAAATACCCCTTTCCAAACTGTTGCTATTAAATTAGAAGCACACACTTCCAAAGAATATCATGATATGCTGCAGCATTACAATTTGTACTAAAGTAATCAAACCTGTTTATTAGATAGGCTAACCCAATACTTTTGGCAACATAGTGTATGTGTGTCATCATGCTGTAGTTGCCTATCGGTTACTGACAATGGGATAAATGAGAGTTTATATCGATTGTGCTTGCATAGTGAATCCTATATCTCCGACCAGAGTTCAATAGCATATATTTAGTATGTAACACATTAGAAGAGCCTAATAAAATCGTATTAGCCTGCTGGATCATACACAAGTCATAAATACCTTGTAAGGAGCATAGTGTCTGCACCCCCATTATCTTTGCAGCTACTCTCACCAGATTATTTATTTGAACTCTCATTTTTACTGATAGACTCCCGAACCAGACAATGATTCCATATCTAAACACAGACTCTATCATTGCTTCACAAAAAATGTACATCTCATTACTACTCGCTCCAAACAATTGTAATCTCCTTGCTTATGAACTCTCTTACATACATTTGACACGTGTGTGTTCCATTTAAACTCCTCATCAATATCGACGATATTGTGCGACATGTGCGATCTCACACACCCTTGCGATGCTCCGTAACTACTTATTGCAAGATCAGACTGAATTAAATTTCACCTGTTATTTCCTATTTATTAAAACGAATAATACTGTTTAATTAAAAAGGGATTAGCCTAACCTTTAGAGCAACCAATTTCTCCAACAATTTATGTGGTTGGATTGAGTTAAACGTGAAACTAAAATCAACTGGCATGAGCCCCTGTATTCTCCTAATGCTTTAAAACAAGGTGCATTAATGTCGAAATTGCATCATGTGTACCAAGATTATTCCTATTATGCAAATTGATACGGATCTAATAATGGTTCCACTTCCTTACGCAGCTCTCCTATTATAATCCTCACCAATGACTTAACATTTGATGTTAAGGCCACTATCCGATAATCATTGTTAACCTTACAGCACGAGTTCTTCGTAATTGGAATTATAATAGATAATTATAATAAATTATGGCCAAATTCTGCGCAGAATCGATCATCATTAATCACCTTTAAACTTAAAGTTGGCCCAAGAAAAATGCAATAAAAAACGGGATCTCTTCAATTGCTGACGTTTCGACCTGACAGCGCGATTTGGGAAGTGTTAGGACTTGCCTGCGCTGTTCTCACTGCAGCCGCCTACTCTCGTCTTCCTTTCAGGCGAGGCAAGGCGCATCTCAAACAGGCCTAATAATAGCGTCAAACCACCTTCTCTCGCGTTTTCTCAGTACGCCACTGAAGCTGCTGTAACCTGGCGTTGTTTTTACTCAAGGTTTTTCTGGGGGAGCATTTTTTGTGCTTCCGACGTCCATGTAATCAAGTCAAACAATCACGTTTCATTTATTTTTTTCATACGTATTAGAGTAATTCTCACCTTAATAAAAGGAAAAGCAGGACCAGGTTTAAGCGGCTCATTCTCATGTTCTTGCTGATATTCCACATACTTCTCCAGCCCTTCTTCCTCAAATAGCTTCCTCTCCTCCACCATATCAAATAAGGTCCGAGACGAAACTGCGATTGTAACCGCATGTATTGGTTTGGGCTGTCCAAAAACAGTGATTACAGAAATTTTCGCGTCAGCTAATATAGCGTGTAGGCTATTGTATAGACATGTCTCCTACTTAAAGTTCAATTACTTACGGGTCTCGGTTTCTTTGATTTCAAGTTTTCATAGTGCGCTTTCGCTGCAGCCCAGTCTTTTTCATCTGCCTTGGCAACCTTTACATTGGTTGATGTCGCTTCTTGTTTTATTTCACTCATTTCTGTCTTGTAACACCTGATGTTTCAACTTAGGCCTACGTGCACAACTTCCTAGTTTATGAATACATGCTAGACATCGCGGAAATGTGTAAGGGGTTGGAACTTGGATGAAAGAGGCGTTCCGTTTGACGCAGGGTGTGGGTAAGCTACTATTCATAGACGATGCAATATAGTGTCTAATATATAATAGCTTAAAGCTGCGACGACAAGCCGAAGCATTACAAAAGAAGCCTGATGTAACACACTGTCTCAGCTCAGCATGTGATCATTTATAGATTAATGTAAATTTCGAGTGGTCTCTCAATTTTTGTCTAGAGCTGTGAATAAATCTGCCACTATGCACAAACTAGCTCAGATTTAATCCAGCTCACTGTAACCTTCTTTTTGGGCTTGCTAATAACTATAAAGAGCTGTTTACATTTAAAATGGGTTAATTCGTGTTATTCTAAACCCCCAGGTAAACAGAAGGTTATCAATTTCACATTTGACAAAGCTCATGAACACATACAAGTCAATTGGGACCTGCGTTTTTTCTGGATAAAAAGCACAAAAACTTTCTTAACCGATTTCAATGTTTCTATGTTATAAATATGTTGACGTGTTCAGCCAGAATAAAACATAGAAATGTAAAAAAATATAGAGGTCCCTGATAACAAACAGGCTGTGTCCCAATTCGGGGACTGCGTCCTTTGAAGGCTGCATTTTAAGACCAATTGCGTCACTGCAGCGCAGACTAAAGGGTGGTACGGCTGTCCCAATTCAAAGGGTGCTTAAATTGCAGCCTCAAAATGCAACCTTATTTCCCCAGGTTTTTAAGGATATCCCGAGATGAAATTTTTAAATAACCATTTAAAAGTTGCAAAAATGGTCCCTGTCATTTTTTATTATTATTATACATGATGTTATTCATAATATAACATTATTGGTGCATTATTGTGTTTTACATTTCTAAGGTTGGTTTAAGGCACATAAAATCATCTAGAGGGCTACTTGTTGAAAAAATGTGATGCATTATTTTTTGGCTCACAGGACCAAATTATGTTTCCTTTCACATATTTTTGCACTTGAATATATTAAAGCTTAAAACAAGTGCTAATAATAACATTTCATAATGATGTAGCACTTGACAGATCGATATAGTCACAGATTATATCAAGCGTTATTGTTGAGCCCTGTGTTTGGCGGGCACCTTACAGAGTTCATGCAGGCTACCAGGTGCCCGCGGGCACCACGTTGGAGACCACTGGTTTAAGGGGTAACATATCTCTGAAAATGGCTGTTGTTATTTGAAATCGACAACAAAACGCACTATTACGCAACAGGAACACGCCTCTTTCTGCTCCGCTCTCAAACGTGCTGTGCAATTAGTGATGGGTCGTTCATGAACGATTCGTTCTTTTTGAACAAATCATTTTTGTTTCAGAGAGTGATTCATTCATTTTGTGTTGACAGCGCATGTGCAACATCCTATAGGTTTTGTAGCAGAAAGAGAATTGATTAGTTCGTCTCACAAGTCATCGGGTCCGAGTCCTCTCGTTCTTTTACACCGGAAACAGAATTGATTAGTTAGTCTCACAAGTCATCTGGTCCGAGTCCTTTCATTCTTTTGTCACATTGTAGCCCCGCAGGCAAACCTCTGCAGTCTTCGGGTCTGAGTCCTTACATGACCGCTTCACGGATCATCAGTCAGTGATGCACATTGTATGTGTTATAGGTTGTATTATATGCAGGAAACATTATAAAATGACCAAAAGATGCAATAAACATTTTGTTTTTGTTTCTGTCAGTATATTAATAAATGTTTCTTCTGGATTTCTGTGTGTGTTTTTATTTATCTTAATAAATTATTCCTTTGACTGTACCAGCAAACATGCCTGGTTGGGCCCCAATGGTGGTTATCTGTGGCCAGCACACTGTGGGTTTGCCCACAGAAAACCCACACTGGCCCTACATGCACGGTTTTGCCCGTTTTGTCCCCAATGGTGGTTTAAAACTTACCTAATTACAAAAATGTTTATAATTAGCTTTTGCCATTTCGATTTATCACAAAATAGGCATTAAAGGAAACAATTTAATGGTTTTAGCGGTCAATTAAATTATTATTAAAAATCATAAAATCTTTACAAAAAATGTAAAGGCTTTGAATACAACACAACAAAGAAGAATGAACAAATGTATTTACTCTGCAATTACAAGTGCATTAATTTTACGGTAATTATATCATTTAACATATCTTCAATTCAGGGTCAATTCAGGGTCAATTCTGAAATGTGTTACAAAAGATGCCGTGGCAATGTCCAGCACTTCTCCAGAAACCCCCAGAGGCTACACAAATGGCCACGAACACATTGCAGATAAATTTGGTTGTCATTTCACCTTTAAGTGCTGCTCTGTACACACACAATTCACTAATTTACAGTAGTGACAACCAGTGGTGTAAAGTATTGGAGTAAATGTAATTAGGTACTGTATAAGTATCTTTTTGGTTACTTATAGTTGTACTGAGTATCAAAGATATTAACAACTTTTACTCTCTACTTGTATGGGATTAGATTTGTGCCAATAAAAAGTTTAAAATACGAACAAAAATATACAATGAGAAAGAAAAAAAACACTCTGATAACGAAAACAATTAACTCGATTGCAAGATGTAACATTGTTTTCAAATTAACAGCTAATATACTAACAAAAGAAGAAAGTAATTTAAGTACAAACAAAACCATACAGAGTCACAGACAACCGCATGCAGATCGCTCTCATCCGCAACACTCATTTCACTATCGACTTCCTTGTCAGGGAGCTGTCAATCCAAATCTCACTAGCCAATGAGAATAAAGTGCCCTTAAGTCTCGCCCTCACGTGAGGGTTGAGCCAGAAAGGCGAACGTAAACTTGAGAAGCGAAAACGAAAACTTGGGAAGCGCAACTAAAATTTCTTGCAGCGAATTCATAAACCATTATTTGCAAAAGCGAAACTTAGAAAACTATTTTTAAAAAATGCAGTAAATTTGAAAACAATGTTACATCTTGCTATCGAGTTTATGGTTCTCATTATCAGAGTGCTTTTTTTCTTTCTCATTGTATATTTTTGTTTGCATTTTGAAAATTTTCGTTCATTTTTATTGGCACAAATCTAATGCCATATTCTTGAATACATTTTTGAATAAGTATATGTACTCTTTACTCCACTACATTTGTAATGACTAATGCAATTACACATTACATTTTGCATGGCACCAAACTTTTTTTGCAGCAATTTATTTCTGCTATACAGAAGAAGCAATATTGCCATTTAAAGGGCATTGAAGGTACTATATCTTGTGCATTTTCCCTTACTTACTGAAACTTGTCAACATGGCTTCTTGATGCAAATGCATTATCAGGTAGTTATCAATCGCTGGAGGTTTATATGTGAGATGAGGACACGACTGCAGCCGGCGATGAGGCCAAAATCTGCATGTTCAGTGCACAAAGGCCTTGACTTTTAGTTTTCCTTTATGTGGCAGTTCCGACGAGCGGGCAATGACAAAGATTAAGTAAAAACGTTAAACTACTCGACCACGCCACCCCAATATCATACAAAACAACAAATACCACAACTCAACTACGAATAAAAAAAAAAACACAACAAAAGCAAACAAAGAACAAACAATACAACAAAAATAAAGAAACAAAAGACAATCGCAGTCACACTTCCGCCATTGAAAAGGCTAAACGGAAGTAACTTTATTCATTCGAATACATACATCAGATTAGAACGATCACATTGACGTGGTAAGTATACTCCCGTAGGTAAGGCGGAGAGAATGAACACTGCATTGAGCAGCACGAAGCGTATCCACAATCGTCCCTAGATATCTGCGAATTCAAATAAAAAACACCAAAACAACAAAATCCAGGCAAGGCAGCAGTGCCGTCATACGAGAGAAATTTACTTTCCGCCCATAACCACACGTTACGGACACCCTTGGACGTACCGTCGCCAGGAGAAGTTCATTGATCAAGCCTCACACAATCACCCGCCATGCCGGAGTGCGGCTACATGCGCAACAACAGGCCGATGTAAGCAGAATAATGTACAGCAGTCAGAACGCCAGCAACCATAGCGACCCAGCTCCACTCGATCACGGGCGAGCCTTCCCGTGAAGGGCGGTCCCAGCAATGACGGATCAGGTACGAAGCTAAACAAACCCTAATATACCCTACAACAAGCCCGGATAGGTTCAACAATTTACATCTTAGCAGCCAATGAGCAACAACAGCATACGTCACACTGCTACATTCACATAATTTTATTTATCCGTTATACTGAAGAGTTCTTTTTGAAAAATATTGGTTATTGGTTACTTATGAGCACTTGAGCTTAACTGAGTCTTGAGTGTTTGTAATATGTGTTGGCTATGGTTGGCAAATTTTTAGGTGTTCAGTTTTTTTAATGATTTCAGAAAATAAATGCTATTGCTCTCCTCACAAAATGTCTCGTTGAGCCTATTTAGTATGAGTAAAATACTCAAGTACTGTTAAAATCAGATACAACAAGACTTTTACTCAAGTTGTTTTGGAATTGGTGACTTGTAACTTGTAATGGAGTAATTTTCACAGTAACTTAACTGTTCTTTTACTCAAGTACGGTTTTCATGTACTCTTTACACCTCTGGTGACAACCGCATTGTACAACTGAATTCACTCCCGAAAAATGCAGGTATAGTGACAACCGCATTTACCAAAACTCAACGCAGTGTGTACGGAACCAAACTCAAGAACTAGTTGTTGTTGATGCGGTTGTCACTCCCGAAATTTTACTGTGTATGTGGCCAATAACTGATCCAGGATCCAGCACCAAAGTAAGACCATCAACCAGTTTAACAGTTACAGATGCTATATCATTGTTGTTTGCATTCTGTAGTTCCCTTTCGAGAGAGGTCTCTCAACATTGCGTGAAACGCATAGGAGTATATCCCTTATCCAAGCCTTTACTGAAGCCTTTTTGCATAATGCCAGTAGAAATGAAAGTGGAACTGGCCAATGTCGGTCAAGACGGCACCTAGGGGCGTGGCAGCACCCCATATAGTACACGGTCTAGACCGCATACCCTCAGAATCTTTTTTCTTAACTCACCTTTGCATGCTATTGAGGATACGCCCAGGAGAAGAGGAAATAATTAAGGATCCTTCTGCTTGTGTGTTAAAGCATGCCAGTTTGTGCCTTATGTTTAGTGATGTGACATTTGAACTGAGGCTTCGGAGCCTGTGTCGATCAAAAATGGGCGTGCCAGATAAAGCCTCGATTTGAAGCTTGTGTTGTTAACGTAGAAATCACGTGACCAATGACAAATGAAGCTTCACTTTCTGCTAAGTCACGTGCATGTTTTAGTTTACGTGTCAGAAAGTTTGAGCACCAGAGCTTTTTTTTATGAGTTCTTTGCCTTCTTATAAATATTTTAGTCCCACAAAATATTATATATAGTTTTGTATGTACATATACATGTGTGTGTGTGTGTATGGAGTTTCTTTTGTGTCTTTTTTAATCAATCAAATATTCTGTGTTTGAGAGTAAAACTAATTATTTTGTAATTAAAAAATAAATGATCGCAAAAAAACTCTCAAGTTGATAACAAAATAATTTGCATTGTGTGCAAATCTTTGAACATTAAAATTTTTCTTCTTGCACTTCAAAAACTTTTCATCACGAAACCACAAATGTTGCTCTCTTTTCTGCCGGGTATTTTTGCGGATCTAATAGTTTTGCTTGCGAGTTGAAAAGTTTTGCTTGCGAGTGAAGCTGTGTGTCAGTGGGCGGTCTTTAGCCATCAGGATGAAAGGCCTTTTTCTATTGGCCACTCTCGATTGAAGTCAGAGGTTAACCACGCCCACTATGTTTTCCCGCCGCTGCACACTGTCACAGAAGAGCGAGCAATGGTGAGCAACAGATCGTTTACTGGGTAACATAGCTAATTTAACATCTTGAACTCAGTGACAAGTGAACTTAATTTTCATGCTTTCCCATCTAAATTCGTAACGTTAGCTAAGCCCGTCTGTAGTTGGTGATAGCGCTGATTAGCCAACAGTAACTGTTACGTTAGCTAACGTTAGCTGCCAGAGCCCCCAATAGTAAAGAGTCAGTAAGAAGACAACGTTTCACAGCGCTGCTCTGAAGGCAGGATGCAATGTAGCTATTGGTCGTGCTACACAGCTACTTTTTTAAATAAAGTAATTAACTACTGGAAAAGCTACACTGTTTTAAAAGTAGTTGAGCTATCGTTAAGCTACTGAAAAATGTAGTTAAGTTAGTAGCGTCGCTACATGTAGTTAGTTAACGCTACTCCCCAACACTGATTAAAACTGATGCTAGTAACCAAATCTATCACCAACTACAGACGGGCTTAGCTAACATTACGAATTTAGATGGGAAAGCATGATAATTAAGTTCACTTGTCACTGAGTTCACTCGCCATTGCTCGCTCTTCTGTGACAGTGTGCAGCGGCAGGAAAACGTAGTGGGCGTGGTTAACCTCTGACTTCAATCGAGAGTGGCCAATAGAAAAAGGCCTTTCATCCTGATGGCTAGAGACCGCCCACTGACACACAGCTTCACTCGCAAGCAAAACTTTTCAACTCGCAAGCAAAACTATTAGATCCGCAAAAAACCCTGGCAGAAAAGAGAGCAAAATTTGTGGTTTCGTGATGAAAAGTTTTTGAAGTGCAAGAAGAAAAATGTAAATGTTCGAAGATTTGCACACAATGCAAATTATTTTGTAATCAACTTGAGAGTTTTTTTTCGATCATTTATTTTTTAATTACAAAATAATTAGTTTTACTCTCAAACACAGAATATTTGATTGATTAAAAAAAAGACAAAAGAAACTGTGTGTGTGTGTGTGTGTGTGTGTGCGTGTGCGCGTGCGATTATGTGCGTGTGTGATTATGTGCGTGTGTGATTATGTGCGTGTGAACATCATTCTATACAACATACAGTATCAAATAATATGAATATGATCTCATACTGGAATTTATTGCCACACTTGAATGGGTAAATTAATTTATTATATTGACCATTCACACACACATGGTACTCTAAGCTTTATTTGTACACATAACACTAAAATTCATCTGAATTTCATCTGCTGGTTGCTTCTTCGAAGGAGCTTCTTCCAGAAGCAACTGCTATATGTTTTATTAACCAACAGATGGCGCTGTTTTCGACACTCAAAGCTTTGAATCTTTTCTCAAAACAGTCAGGGGAAAGTCTCGGTGCTTCATTTGAGGTTTAATTTCCCATCACTACTTATGTTCCGGGCCCATCAACCCGCAGTACACGCATGCTCTGCCTGGGTCTGGCCCATGTGGAGAGGGCCCTCTTGGGGTCTAACTGCCCACACTGTGAGGACCTACCAGTGCGGGTGCTGAAGGCTCGGAAAGTTGCCGCCCTCTGAGATGTTGCTAGGCAGCGTCCTGCCGCCGCCCCTCCCCCCTGATGAGATGGAGTGGGATGCCCCCGCTGCGCTTCAGGAGGAGCTCTTCCATGTCCTTACCACGGCTGTGCTAGACCTCAGTCTCAAGTGGGACTCCCCCGACGAGCCGGCGAGGAGTAAGCTGGATACGTGGAGGTCGTGAAAGCATGGGCAGTCTGAGGGTATGCGGTCTAGACACTGTACCACATGGGGTGCTGCCACGCCCCTAAGTGCCATCTTGACCGACATTGGCCAGATCCATTTTCATTTCTACTGCCGTTGTGCAATAAGGCTTCAGCAAAGGTTTGGAGAAGGGATATACCCCTATGGCTTTCACGCAATGTCTCGTTCCCTTCTCTCAGGGAACCGAGGTTATGACAGTAACTGATCTAATCAAGTTGTACAGCAATGCCTGACCACTGTTTTTCTTTTTTTGTGTCAGCAGCAGCTATAAATTCACCCCAGTGGTTCTTTTCAGAGCTACAGTGAACAATAACAAATTTACTCATTCAATGTGTACCATTAATGCTGATCTCATTTTAACTCAACCAACCACAACCACAGCTCATTTTATTTTCTCATTCAGTCAAACTCTCAGTTTAGCAGCTCTTGGTGCAGTCCTTAAACTCAAGCAAATCTTAGTTTCCGAATCAAAATGCAGTTTTAGTTCCTGATTGCCTAAGGAACAGTTAATCCCCCCAAAAAATCTGTCACCATTTACTCACCCTCTTGTCACTTCAAACCTGTATGACTTTTTTCTTCTGCAGAACACAGAAAAAGTTAAGCACCCATTCACTTGCATTGGTTTTGCACCCATACAATGAAAGTCAATGGGTGCCACCACTGTTCGTTTACAAATATTCTTCTTTTGTGTTCTGCAGAAGAAAGAAAGTCATACACAGCATGCCAACACTTCCCCCAATGTACCCACAGAATGCCCACACTTCCCCTAGTATACCCACAGCATGCCCACACTTTGCCTGCACTTCCCCCAGTATGCCCACACTTTTCCCAGAGTGCCCCCAGTATGCCCACACTTTCCCTACAACAGGTTACAGTGTGGGCAAACTGGGGGCCCACTCTAATAGCCCACACTTTGGGCTGTCCCATTAGGGACCCACTTGGGTCCTATATTTTGGGGCCCGCATTTCACGGCGGAAGCGGGGCCCACAGAGGGCTGCCCGCAGTGGCCCCACACGGGGCCCAAAGGGGCATGTTTGCTGGGTAGTGTTGCTTAATGTTTACGTTTTGCCAGAACAGTTTTGTTTATGTCTAGTGCTTATGTTTCACCAGTGATCTCTATTATTAAATAATTGTACATTTAATTATTTTTAATATACTTTGCTAACTTTTCAGTTTAAAAAAAACTTGTAAACCTTCATTGCAAACTTGAGTGACTCAAAATTGTGCATGATTCATACATAAAACTATCGAAATGCACCAAAAGCAAGATTTAAAAACGTACTACATGCATATGTGTAAAGAAAGTCCGAAATATTAAGCTTTTTTGTATCCAATACATAATATATGCAGCTGTCATATCACGTGACAAAAGAACGAACGATTCGTGTGGACTCGGTAGGTGAACTAATGATTTATGTTTTTCTGTAAAGACAGCTATACTGTATATGGAGCTGACATGCAGTCTCCAGTGGTGAGCTATAAACTTGTAGATTGCAGAGTTTATATGGCTGTCAGAAATAATGAATTAAATTTCTGTTTCTCAATACTTCTCTCTGACTGAAATATAATTGATTTCTTATTATAAATCTTATCAAAACTAGCATAAACATATGTTATGGGGTAATTTGGCAATTAACATGTAACATTTATTTAACTCTGCTCAGATAAATGAAATTACTCGAAAAAAGATTTGTTCATTTTGCTGAACGAGATTCAAACATGCGAATCACAAAAATTATCCGAACTTCCTATCGCACAGTGCAATGCGAGCATTCCCTCGCTTCCCTCCATCAATAAGCGGACACGCCCTTTACTGTTGATTGGCTACAAGTTTGTTTTAGTACTTGACCCGACTCAGCGTTTTCAGAGATCGGTTAGCCCGCCTTTAATTTAATATACTGTTGGGCTGCTTTAATCTACATAAACCTGTCATATTTTCTAAAATAAAATAATAATTTTCGGGCTCCGTATTTGTTTCAAAAACTCAGAAATGTGTCTGCTGTGTCCTGCTGCTGTCACCAAGACAACAAGAGCAGCAGGTGATGCGATTAGGAAATCCTCAGCAAGTCTAGATTGTCTCATTTCAGTTTGCTTTGTGGACCTCTGAGGCTGCGTGCTTTAAAGGGGAAGTTCACCCAAAAATAAAAGTTCTGTCATCATTTACTTGCTCTCTAGTTGTTCCAAACCTGTATACATTTCTTTGTTTGGCTGAACACAGGGAAAGATATTTGGACGAATGCTTTGTAACCAAACAGATTTTGGTTGCCATTGGGTAGGAACACTTACAATGATAGTCAAAAATAATCCAGAATTACTAAATGTCCTACATTCTTCAAAATATCTTATTTTGTGTTTAACAGAAGAAAAAAATATTTTTTACCTACTATGGTAGTCAATGGTAACCAAAAACTTCCCTTACCTTTGTTTACGATCTCGACGCCGCCAGCGAGCAATTTCGCCTGGCCGTGTAGGGTGCGTAGCATTAGGTGTTTTGGAGATCTCAGGGACGAGTCGAAGATTGCAGATAAAACTTCCGGGAATGCGCAAACCAATATCCAAGAGCTCATGCCAGGTGTACGATGTTAAGGCACAGCTGTTCTGCACGAACAGACCCGAGATGAGCAAGAAAAACACTGCTTAAATGCAGAAACTGGAGAGACCCTGAGCCTCGCGATGTGCACGCAACGCCATCTTGGTCAGTTATTATATCTTGGAAAGTAAGCGTTTGTCAGATCTTATCAATATGGGCTTAGGAAAGGTTGTCTACCTTGGATGCGTTAATAAGACTGGAAACGAATATTAAGAAAGCTTTAGTAATGAAAGAGGGATTAGTGGCAGTTTATTTTGACATTGAAAAAGCATATGACATGATGTGGAGAGAAGGTTTATTACTAAAATTGGGCAAAATGGAAATAGATGTAAGATTGTATAACTGGGTCTCAAGTGTTTTAATGGGGAGGACAATTAAAGTCAGAGTGGGTAATGAATTGTCTGGAACACCCCAGAGAAGTGTGATAAGTGCTATATTTTTCAATATCATGATTAATGACATATTTACATTTACATTTATGCATTTGGCAGACGCTTTTATCCAAAGCGACTTACATTGTACTTTGTAATTTTTGTTTCTAAGCAAGCAAGTGGGGGTAAGGTGTCTTGCTCAAGGGCATCTCAGCCGTTAGCCGAGAATCAAAACCAGCGCCCTTTTGGTTATGAGTCCAACTCTCACAGCAGAAATGATAGTAATATTAATGGCCTTGAATTGGATTTATGAAGTTATATAAACTGGATAAAGTAATATTATGTTCTGATTCAATGTCAGTTCTGATGAGCCTACAGTCACAGCAAACAAATAGAAGCAATATTTTAACAGATAAAATGATTATAATGTACAGTTTGAAGCAGATAGGTATAGTAATTCATTTTTGTGGGTACCAGCACATGTGGGGATACAGGGGAATGAAGAAGTAGACAAGCTTTCATTCATACCATAAGTAGAAGGGATCAGATAATTTACACACATTTAAGGACAGGGCACTCAAACCTTAGTCATACATTGTATATTTTAGGAAAACATAATACAGGTTTGTGTGATAGGTGTTTAATAGATGAGATGGTAGAACATGTTTTGTTGGCATGTCCTGTGTATGATACAGAAAAGAGGTTTCTGAAAAAAAAAAACTTGATAAAATAGAATGTATGGAATTTTCCATAAATAATATTTTGTATGATGGATTGAATGCAGGTAGACATATGAGTGCAGTTTTGAAATGTATAAGGAACAGTAGATTAACATATAGAATATAAGGAAATATAGTCAATCTCTTCACACTCCATACCAGTAGGTCGCAGTATGCACCGATAAGTTGGTTCGCAACCCACCATAAAACCAAAAGAAGAAGAACAACCTTGAGCAGGAGGGCAGTTGGCAGAACTGGGCTGTGACTGGAGCACCGATGGCAGGAAATGACGCCAGTTCTGACTGGCAGTGGTATGGAAATGGAAGATGAATCAGGTAGCGGGAGTGCAGGAGGGGATGAATGGTGGACAATAGTTCATCAGAAAAGGAAGAAAACCAACAGCCAAGGATCATTTATGGATAGTAGAAAGAAGGATCAGCTAAGTAGGGGAAATCATAATGAATTTAAAGTAATTTTAAAATGTACAAAGTCTGGCACAAAGGTAAACCCTATTAAGTTGTCTCAATCTTTGAACAAATCATTAGGGGAAAGAAATAGTGCAAAGACTCTGAGAGGTATTAATTTGATCATTATATGCAAAGATGAAAAGCAACAACAGAAGGCACTTAATATTAAGTTGATGCTTGGATGTCTGGTGTCATGTACTCTTGCAAAAACTGGGTTAAAGGTGTTATTACAGGAATTGTAATAAGATGCTGATGTATCTGCTGAGGGAAAGTATCCAGGGTGAAGAGTCTTCAAGAGTCTGCCATATAGAGTAAAAATAGGATACATACGTTACCCTGTAAGGCCATATGTACCTCCTCCATTAAGGTTGTTCACAAACATGCTGTGGAAGTTAAAAAAACATAGAGTTAATGAGGGGTTAACATATGCATAGGCGGCCCAAAAAAATAAAACAAGTTAATTTAGGGACTGGAAATAAGTTGGCACAGAGAAAGATAAAAAGAATAGAATGGAGGTTGGAACAGTGGCGGATTTAGTGATTTGGGGGCCCAAGGCAAGTCCATCTATGGGGCCTCAAAATTATGCGCAATTTTACTTTTGCAACCATTATTTTTTCCTCCTTTAAACAAAAATAAAATAATGAATTAACAAAATGAAAAACATTCACAAGCAAATATACATCTGGGATTATTATATACAAACTGTACCAGCTCCCCGTGTGTTTTTGTGGTTTATGACATTTCATGCATTTTAAACTGGGAACGAATCGTTCTCACTGTTCTTTGAGGTATTAATGTCATTATGTGCCGATCTGTCTGCACAGCGGAGAAAACTAGCCAGTAAAACAACCTTTTTACCTTTGAACAGACCATCTCTTACCAAGCGCACAGCGCTCTTTGTTTGACCAATGTTTTGGTCGTCAGTCTTTATAACCGTGTCGAGCATACTCACCAGCACATTATCATTGCCGTGGCCGGGAGAAAACTGTGTCTGGCGAGAGAGAGATGCACTGCTGCTGCAGGAGCAGCGCTGACAGACAGCGGTAGATTTTGTGTGGGGAGACTTTGGCAACATTCTTTTGTGAAATCATCTTTTTTCTTCTCCACTGGTGTAGCTGTGATTCATTATTTTACTTCCTTGCAACTTTAACTTCATTCTGCTGCTAATGTACTGCAAACTCGCACCTAGGCAGGTCTACTATCTCGCCTCGAGCATATGCGGTGCTAATGGAATGGTCCACTCTAATCTATACGGGGAGGCATTCGTATAGATGTAAAAATAATGTTAACGTTGACAGAATATCTCGACCATTTTTGATGATTGTTTGGAGCTCAAAGTGGCTGCTGACATGGCTTATTGGTTAAGTCCAGCCCTGCTTTTAAGGGGCCTTTGGAGGCTCGGGGCCCAAGGCGATTGCCTACCTTTGCCTAATGGGTAAGTCCGCCCCTGGGTTGGAAAAAGGGAATTTGTTTCATGTATGGCTGAAGTGATAAAACGCAAACAGAAAGCAGAACCGAGAGAATCAAGATTATAATAAGGGCAGCAGAGAAATACCTCAACATAGCTGGATTAACTTTGGAAGAGATAAATAACAAGCTAAAGATTCAAACAAGTACTCAAACTCCAGGTAGGTGTACATAACTTCATGGTTTTAACAACTTTACAATGGAATGCAAATGCTTATTGCAAATGGGCCAGAATTCAAAAAGTTTATAGATAAACATAATAAAAAAACTACATAATATGTATACAAGAAACTTGGTTGAAGCCTCATTTACAGTTTGTTTTACAATGGTATAGCTTTGTAAGGAAAGATAGGTGTTACGGTGGAGTCTCCTGCAGATCCTCCCGTTCACCACCAGAGCAAACCCTCACCTGAATTCTAACTCCCCTTTTGGACTACAACTCCCACTTACCTGGCACTGATTACCTTCGCACCTGAAACCTATTTGATGAGCTATTTAAGTGTGCCTCTTGACTCTACCTCTTGTTTTGCTATGGTGAACATTTCTGAGCATTTATTCCGGTGTTGCCTTCCCGTGTATGATCTTTGGACTGTTTATTGGTTTCGTGTGTGTTTGCTGCCTGCCCTGAACTATCTTGCCTGGTTACTGGAATATACGAGTGTTTGCCGCCTGCCTCGACTTACGCCTGCCCCTGGATTTATGATTGTTTACTGCCTGCCTGGACCTCAGCCTGTTTCTGGATTACTCTCTGTACGAACTGTGATATTGTGTTTGCTGGTGTTTGACCTTGCCTGTACGACTAAGTGTTTAATAAAACTGCAGATGGATCCTCAGTCTCAGGGTGCTGGGTTACAGAAGACTTCGCTCACGATCCAGCAGTCATGGCTCAGTTGACCTCTGAGGTAGCCGCACAGGCCCAGCGCCTCGCCATACACCAGCATCAACTCACGCATCTGACTACGCTGACAGAGGAGCTCGTCAAGACGCTACAAAGTCGTTTGCGCCTGAACAAAAACGCAGACCCAAATCCCTCTCCAGTCCAAACAGTACACCAGGCTAGCTCACTCGTTCAACCCTCAGTCAATTCCCGTCTGGCTCTCCCGGAGAAGTTTTACGGGAACCCTTCAGATGTAAGGGCTTCCTATTACAGTGCTCTCTGTTCCTGAACCAGCAACCGCAATGTACCCCACTGAATACAGAAAGATCTCACTCGTTTGCTCACTCCTCACAGGAAAGGCTTTAGAATAGATTACGGCAGTCTGGAAGGACGATTGTTCCACCTTCCCAAATTATGACTTCTTCCTTGTACGCTTTCGAGAGGTCTTCGAACACGCTGACAGAGGAAGAGGCGCAGACGATCAGCTACTGGCATTAAACCAGGGGAGGTATACCGCCGTGGAATACGCACTCTCATTTCGCACACTGGCAGCGCAGACGGACTGGGTGGAAAGCACACTAAAACTTCTCTTCCGCAAGGGTTTGAACCTGGAATTACAGTCCGAACTGGCCTGCCGTGACGAAGAAAAATCACTCAGCCAGTTCATTGAACTTACTATTCAAATTGACAATCTTATGCGATCTCGCCGTCCCAACAAACCCATCAACGGTGAGTCCCTGTATTCAAAGACATAATGTTAACTCAGGATTACGAGTCCTTATGGTATTATCTGTAGAGGATAACAGGATATTTCGGTTAAACAAATTCCCTCTAATTCCCTGCAACTCTCTATTGCCAGGGGAAGCCCTAAATAGACGCCTGCTGGGGGAGGGGAGGATCCGTCATATCACCACCACTCTGCAGCTCACCACAGAGGAACAACACACAGAGAACCTCTACTTCTACGCCATTACCCCACCTCAGAACCACATCATTCTCGGGATGCCATGGTTACGCCAACATAACCCGTACATCTCCTGGAAGGAGGGTCGTATTCTTCAATGGGACAATAATTGTCGGACTAAATGCCTCATGGTCAACTCCTCACTCAGCATCCAAGCAGTATCGATCTAGAACGAAACCATCAAACCACCCTTACTACCCGCGAAGCCTTCAACCAAGCCAAAGCCTCTGAACTCCCTTCTCACTGATCTGTGGACTGTGCCATCGATTACAATCAAGTTTCACTACCCTTGGTGCCTCCCACTCTAGAGCAGCTTCGCAATGCCAGATACTTTTCAAAATTGGAGTGAAACGCTTACAACCTCATTCGCATCAGAAAGGGCAACGAATGGAAAACGGCATTCTCCACAAGTACGGGGCATTATGAGTACTTTGTTATGCCCTTCGGACTGGCAAACAGCCCCTCTGTATTCCAATCCTTGTCAATGATATCTTCCGAGATTTGATCAACCGTTGGCATCTCTGTGGCATCACCTTTGACTTCTATGACCAAGAGGAACTCACCTCATCTCAGCTGGTCACCTATCACAACCCAGGCCTTCCAAGACCTTAAAGCACGATTCACCTCGGCACTCATTCTACACCTTCCTAAGTTGATGCCTCTAATACAGGTATCGGGGCCATCCCCACCCAAGCTTTTTCCCTGTGCGTATTACTCACGCAAGCTCAGCTTGGCCGAACGCAATTATGATGTTGGGAATAGAGAACTTTCATTGGCTAGAGGGAGCTAAGCACTCATTCGTAATACTAACGGATCACAAGAATCTAGAATACTTACGTTCTGCTAAAAGACTGAACCCCAGGCAGGCCCGTTGGGCTCTCTTTTTCACTCACTTTGAGTTTTCCGTCACATATTGCCCAGGCTCCAAGAACACCAAAGCGGATGCCCTTTCACGCCAACACAACTATCTCGCGCCTAGCGCACCCACAGAGAAACTACTCACTGAATCATTGATTGTAGCCCCAGTCAAATGGGACATTATGACGGAACTTACACAAGGCAAGGCAAGGCAAGTTTATTTATATAGCACATTTCATACACAAGGTAATTCAAAGGGCTTTACATAAAATGCTTGAAAGCAAAATAGAACAAAAGGCATAGGACATCTTTAAAAAGCAATTTATTTAAAATCACAAATAAAAAGACTGAATTTAAAAAACAAATAAACAGAAATAAAATTGATTAAACATGTTTGCACATATAAAGAGAATAAAAACAAGAAAAGAGAAATAAAAATGCAGCACAGTGCTTAGGTTGTAAATGCACAGCTAAACAAGTGTGTTTTTAATCTGGATTTAAAAATTGCTACTGTTGGTGAACATCTGATGACTTCTGGAAGCAGATTCCAGTTATGAGTGACGTAATGGCTAAATGCTGACTCGCCTTGTTTTGAGTGAACCCTTGTTACCTCTAACTGACTTGATCCTAATGATCTGAGAAGTCTGTTTGGTTTATATTTAAGTATTTAGGTCCTAGGCCATTAAGTGATTGGTAGACAGCTAATAATACTTTAAAATACATTCTAAAAGTAACTGGTAGCCAGTGTAGAGATCTGAGAATTGGAGTGATATGCACAGATTTTTTGGTTCTGGTCAGAATCCTGGCGGCAGCGTTCTGTATGAGCTGCAGCTGTCTGATGACAGATGACCTAGACTTTTAACTTTACTTTAGACCTCTTGAGTCAAGGTATGTGTTTACCTTGTTCGTTTCATTTTTGTTACCAAATACAATGACTTCAGTTTTGTCTTTATTTAACTGAAGGAAGTTTTGGCACATCCAGCAGTTAATTTCATCAATGCACTGGCAAAGGGAGTCAATAGGCTTGTAATCATTGGGTGAGAGGGCTAAATAGATCTGAGTGTCAACTGCATAGCTGCGGTAAGCAATTTGGTTCTTTTTCATTATTTGACCAAGTGGGAGCATGTACAAATTGAACAGGAGCGGTGCAAGAATTGAGCCCTGTGGAACACCACACGTCATGAATGTCCACTCAGATATATGGTTACCTATGTTCACATAGTAACCCCTCCCTTTAAGGTATGACCTGAACCATTTAAGGGCCAACCCAGAAAGCCCTACACAGTTTTCCAGCCTATGTAGGAGTATGGTGTGATCTACAGTGTCAAAGGCAGCACTGAGATCTAGTAATACCAGAACTGATATCTTGCCTGAATCAGAATTTAATCGAATATCATTAGTTATCTTTATGAGCACTGTCTCTGTGCTATGATGCTGACGGAAACCAGACTGATAATTGTCCAGATAGCCATTTGAGTTTAGGAATTTGGTCAGCTGATTGAAGACAACCTTTTCAATGATCTTGCCTATAAAAGGAAGATTTAAAATTGGTCTGTAGTTAGACAGTAAGGTTTTGTCTAGATTGCTCTTTTTTAGTAGAGGCTTGACAACTGCAGTTTTTAGGGACTCTGGGAAAGTTTCTGAATGCAGTGAGGTATTTACTAATTTTAAGAGCTCTGCTTCTAAACAGTTAAACACTCTTTTGAAAAAGGATGTGGGGAGTGTGTCCAGGCTGCATGTTGGGGCTTCAAAATGCTGTACTGTTTCCTCCAAGGTTTTCTGATCAATTGTCTGAAATTCAGATAAAGTTACTAATTTCTGAGGTTGTTGTAATGAAGTCGGACTGACCTGAGTGCCACATGGGGCTTTGCTGATTAACACTCTGATATTATTGATCTTCTCAAGGAAAAAGTTGCAAACTCATTGCATTTGTCATCAGAAAGCATTTCACTGGGAACTTGACATGGTGGATTTGTTAGTCTCTCTACAGTAGCAAAAAGAGTGCAACTTTTGTTTATGTTGCAGTTAATAATGTTTGAGAAAAAAGTCTGTCTAGCTTTGCCTAATTCGATATTGAAGGCACGCAGGCTGTCTTTATAGATATTATAGTGAACTTCAAGTTTAGTTTTACACTCAGCTTTTCTGCATGTTCTTTTCATGCTCTGTACTGCTGTTGTGTTTCTCCAGGGTGCTTTACGCCTACTGGCTATCATCAAAATGTGATCTTTGCTTCAAGATGGAGGTTTAAGAAGGCTAATTGGGAAGCCTATAAATATTTAAGTGGTAGGTAGGTCTTACAGCAGTAGAATTTAATTAATTAAAGACATGGATGAATGTAATGAAAGGATATGTAAAACACTATATGATACAGCAGATATTGTTATAGCTAAAAAGGGACGATGTATAAAGAAGCAGTTCCCTAGTGGACAGAACAATGTAGTAAAGCTATATTAGATAGAATTAAAGCATTTAGTAACATTTACATTTAGTCATTTCACAGACGCTTTTATCCAAAGCGACTTACAGGGAGATTAAGAAGCAATAAAGCGATATGTCATACAGGGGCAATAAAACAATAAGTGCTAACACCAAGTTACTAGTTTCCACAAAAACCAGAACACAACCTATTGATAGAAAGGGATAGACGAGGGTTAGTATTTTTTTATTCATCAAGTATTCACAGAAGAGATGTGTTTTAAGATGTTATTTGAATGTTGTGAGAGATGTGGTTGATTGGACAGAGTTTGGAAGGCTGTTCCACCAGCAAGGAGTTGCGTAGGAAAATGAGTGAGAAAATTATCTACTGCCCTTTTGAGAGGGCAATACAAGACGCCACTCATTTTCCGAACGCAGGGATCTTGATGGAGTGTAGAAGGATATGAAAATATGCCAGTGCAAAGCCAGTGATAGTTCTGTAGGCAAGCGTTAGTGACTTGATACGGGCTTCGACTGGTAACCAGTGGAGAGAGATAAAGAGGGGTGTCACATGAGCCCTTTTAGGCTCTTGGAAAACGAGCCTTGCTTCTGCATTCTGAACCAGCTGGAGTAGTTTTATTGCCTTGGAAGGAAAACCAGCAAGGAGAGAATTTCAGTAGTCCAACCTTGAGATAATAAGGGCCTGAACAAGAAGCTGTGCTGCATGCTCAGTGAGATCTTCCTGATGTTGAATAAAGCAAATCGGCATGATCGCATTGTCTTTGCAATGTGGTCACTGAAGGACAGCTGGTCGTCAAAGATAACTCAGATGTTCCTGGTTGTTTTGGAAGGAGTGAGTGTGGTGTTGTCAAGTTGGATGGTGAGGTCATGTTGCACTGAGGGGTGTGCCGGAAATACAAAAAGTTCAGTCTTGGCAGGGTTCAGCTGGAGGTTGAACCCTGCCAACCTCCAAGCGGAGATGTCTTCAAGGCAGGCTGAAATATGCGCAACTACAGTGGGATCGTCTGAGTGAAATGAGATGTAAATCTGGGTGTCATCAGCATAACAGTGATAGGAGAAACCGTATGCCTGTATGATGGGTCCTAAGGATGTCATGTAGATGGAGAAGAGGAGTGGTCCAAGCACTGATCCCTGAAAAACCCCAGTGGTCATGTGGCAAGCAGTGGACAGCGAGACGCTCCATGACACCTTGAAGGATCTGTCGGAGAGGTAGGCAGTGAACCAGAGGAGAGGAGTACCTGAGATTCCAAGTGATGACAGTGTTGCTAGTAGTATCTGGTGGTTGACAGTGTCGAACATTGCAGACAAGTCTAGCAGAACCAGAACAGAGGATTTTGATTCCGCCTTGACTAGGCTGTTCATTTCAGTCCCTGTAAGTCAGTGTTGATGTTTTATAGTCTAAATAAAAATAGAATGACTGAATAAAAGCAATTTTATTTTAAGTGCAACAAAAGTCAACTAATCTTAAACTATTCTAAGGAAACATTTATTTAGAAAAAATTTAAAATGGTTAAACAATCTCCCCCAACAAAATAGAGGGTCACTTCGCCCATGTTACTACTGGAGACAGACATAACGAGTCTAGATCGACACTGGGGAGGTTTGACCGGGCATAGAAAACATGTATCTTCAATTAAGCAAATTTTTATGTTTTGACATCAACCTATCATCTTATTCTCATCAGGAATTATTTGAAGACTATCCACATCTGTCATATTGACAGAAAAAAAGGCTTCTCCGAAATGACATAGCTTATGTCTGTCTGAACTTATGCTTATGTGTGTCCAATAAACATAAAACAAAAATGGTTACGTAATGTTTACTTATTATACATTCTTAAAAATATTTTATATATATTATTAGCCTATAAGCCTATAGGCTATTAAATTAAATTTTAGCTATATCTCTTTACACAAAAAAACAGCAATGATTGATCTGGTTTTATTGATATTATAAAACTTTAAGAAAACATACCAATTTGGTAAATACTTTAAAGGTAGAGTAGACAATCCTGTCCAGAAATGTTTTTTGTCATGATGGTTGGAAGACACTTAACACCCTAATAGCAATCAATAAGTAAAATAAAACATTGGTATTTTTATATTTATATATCGTCTGTGAAAGGTGTAGGAACAAAGAATGTTTGCCTAATCATTGACCTCGGTGCGAGGGCAATGATACGTCATGTGCACATTTTCAGTCAGTGTATTTTGCATCCCACTGTGAAATTAAAAATGTATTTACCCGAGTAGGTCTAATTGATATCTGGTGAGTTAAATCCAGAAAAAAGGATGTACACATGGAATAACAAGGATTATTCTCAACAGTCGCGCATTGATTTTTTTTCTAATACCTGATGATTTAGAACCATGTGTCCAATTCATTTCTATAGAGCCATCTGTTTTGACTGACCATAAGGGTATATCCATTTGTCTAAATGAATCTGGTTCAGCTGAAACTAAACTAAAAAGAGGATATTGGAAATTGATTAAAAAAATATTAGATAATGATCATTTCAAATAATGGTTACGATGCTAATTGATAAACACTGGTCCCAAGCTAAAGTAATGAATGTTTATGGGGAACAATGGGAGATAATGAAATATGAAATTAGAAAGGTGGCTATTTCATTAGGGAAATCAATTTACATTTATGCATTTGGCAGACGCTTTTATCCAAAGCGACTTACATTGCATTATACTATACATTTGTACATTTTGTATTTTGTAAGCAAGTGGGGGTTAGGTGCCTTGATCAAGAGCATCCTCAGCCGTTACCTGCCAGCCCTGAGAATTGAACCAGCAACCTTCTGGTCATGAGTCCAACTCTCTAACCACTTCGCCACAACAATCCTGCCCACTAGATCAAGACGACAAGACATAAACAAGGAGGGCAAGATTGCAGAAGTATCCGGGGGCCACGCGCTTCCACGAATAACAAACACGGAGACATAAATTGAGCAAAATCCATAGATGTTAGGAACAATATTGACTGTTTTTAAAACAACAAACTGTAGAGATAATGTGCACATAGGCTACTGTAAGATGAATATAAAGTTGCGGATTACAACATAGCTACATGAACTTCAACCATAGACCTGATCGTATGGTTCAGCAAACTTCACTTTTTTGCTACGGGTTATCTTATTAATGTAAGACAACCGATTTACATCGCTAAGTGTTAACTTGTCAATGTAAGACAGTGGGTTTTCTGCTGATAAACTACTAAAATAATTTGAAAAGGCGTTTGAACCATCCACATTCCTATGTTGTCAGGCTGATTTTAGCACCGACACTTGACGCTTTCTGCCACCAGTTAGGCTCCGCCCACAGAAACGCATCACATTGTTTACAAACACAAAAGGATCCCAAACATTCTTCAATTAGAGTATTGGAGACCTATCAGTTTATTAAATAATGGTGCAAAACTGTATGCTTTAATATTTTCTAAAAGACTGTGGAATAATAAACATTATAGATTAGAAACAGACTGGATTTATTCAAGGAAGGCATATTAGTAATAATATTAGATTAATACTTGATATGGTAGATTATAATGAATATATTTTAGATGAAAGTTTTATTTTATTTATTAATTTTCACATGGCATTTGACACCGTAGAGCACAATTTTTTAAAAGCTATAGAGTTTTTTGGTTTTGGCAATTATTTTTTAAAATCTATCAAAACCTTATATAAAGGATGTATCAGTTCTGTTAAGTTAGCAAAGGGAACATCTGGTAGATTTGAATGGGTAGAGGGATAAGACAAGGGTGTCCAATCACCTCTTTTTTATTGGCTACACAAATAATGTGTCTTCACATCAAAAAAGGTCGTTTTCAGAGCATTACAGCTTTAGGAAAGGAATTTAGGATATGTCAGTTTGCTGATGACACTACGTTGTTTTTGAAAGGCAAAAATGAAATTAATAAGGCAGTCAAATGTATAAAATAATTTTCAAATGCATCTGGGCTAAAAATGAACATGAATAAATCTGTTTTATTTCCCCTTAAAGAATGCTCTTTAAATAATCTGTATAATATTCTAATTGAAAACCAAGCAACTTATCTTGGACTCGTAATATGTAAAGATGAAAATTTACGAAATGATAAAAATTTTAATCCCATCATCGACAAAATTAGCAAGAGGTTTAATATCTGGATGCAAAGGGATTTGTCAATTTAGGGAAGGGTACTGTTATCAAAAGCTGAAGGGTTTCTAGATCGATGTATGCTTCCTTATCATTGGAAGTTCCTCCCAAAGTTACCAAAAAATTAGATCAAATGCTTTTTAAATGTATTTGGAAAATAAGCCACACTATTTAAAAAAGAAAATTTTATGTAATCCAAACGATCATGGTGGTTTAGAGTTATAGAGTTATGAGACACTAAATATGGTTTTTAAAATAAATAGGATTATTCAGTATTTAAGAAGTAAAGACAGTGTATGGAATTCATTTCCTAACTATATGTTTAAGCAAATGGGTGACCTTGAATTTTAATTACTCAATTGATAAAATACCAGTTAAACTTGCTAAATTCCATAAACAAGCTCTCATGGCATGGATTCTGGCCTATGAACAATTTTTCTTCTAGGAGATGTTGTATTTGGAATAACAAAGATATTGTTTACAAAAATAAGACTTTTTAAAAAAACAATACTATTATTATTATAATTATTATTATTTTAGTTAGTCAGTTGTTGAATAATGATGGTAATTTATTGACATATAAAGAATTTCTGAACAAATTTAAAATACCAATTAAACCCAAGGAATTTGCTGTTGTGATGGATGCAATTCCTAAAAAGGTATTGATACTTCCTAGAAATAGTTTACAAGAGACTGAGCCAAATATTACAGACATTAAAAGTAAAATATTTATTGGTAATACAAATATTTTACAAAACAGAGTTACAAACAATTACATTAGGAATATCCTCAATAGAATTGTTTATTCCCCAGCTCGTTTCTTTTGGACTTCGGTTTTTGGTGATGTGAATTGGCGTAAAGCTTGGCGAATAGTTGACAAATTTTATTAACAATAAAATAAAAGAAGTGTCTTTTAAAATCATTTGCAGGATATATCCAGCAAAACATGTACTAGAGAGGTTTAAGTTGAATATTGACTACTCATGTTGTTTTTGTCAAAGTGAAAAAGCAATTGCTTTTTCAATTGCATATATACAAAATTGTTTTTGGTTGATATGGAACAGTTCATTATGAAGAATCTGAACATTACTTTACAGCTGACTGACATATTAATATATTTTAATGATCAAGGATTTGATAAAGATAAAATACATCTTATACAATTGTTAATTTTACTGGGGAAATTTCATATTCATAAAGTGAAATGGTCGGACTCCAAACCATTATTTTCTCATTTCAAAAACGAGCTTAATGTTTATTGTAATATTTTACAGTATTGTAAAACTAAAAAAGCAGTTAGAGCTTATAAGCTTACAATTACAAGCAAATATTATATTGTTGATTAAAACACCCTTATTTCACATTTAATTTAATTTTGTTATTTTTTTGTATAAAGATCGCTTAATTGGATTTATGTTTGTAATTGTTTGGAAATGTTAATGTTTCTCATTGTATTACTTGTGTATGGCTTTAATAAAAAATTGTAATTTAAAAAAAAAATTGCTTTCTACTGCGCACCCTGTTCACGCAGACATCATACGTCATCAGCGCGCTCGTGTGCGATGTGCAGGCAGCGGGACAATGGCGGACAGAGAGTTTGCACCTAGAAATCTTCCTTATAAACCAACCACAAGTACTTATGATTTCTCATCGGTAGCCTATTGGCGTTATTTGCGGGTGGATAGGTGTGACATTTCCCCATCACTTTTTGAAAGAAATTAAGAAAGGCTTGCGGAAGATGTGTATTGTTTAGTGGCCATTAACATCTAAAACTCGTGCAAAACGCAGCATGTGCCGCTTTCTCACAATCTCCCGTTGCTCGCACTCGTAAGTTATATTTGCGGAAGACAGCCGCGACTCCCGTTTGAAATGTGTCCCCAACACTTTTCAAAACAAAGTTACGACACTGCTCACCGGTGAATGTGACATGACTTCTCTGGAACCGATCCAACAATTTCTGGTTTGTGCGCGCTCCTGTGTTTTCAGGGAAGGCGTGGCATTGGATGGTGATTCGCAAGAGGGAGGGATCGAATGGTTGCACTAGCAGACACGTTAGCATTTTCCAAGTGATCTACTACGCCTTTAAGAAAAAATACCAGTTTTAAAAACGTTTTATTTTGGTTGAATATTTTTAATAAAGGGTGTTTTTAAAAACGTTGTACTTGCAACATTACCTAATTGTTACCAAAATACGTTGTTAAAAGTTGTAAAAATGTTTTGTGTGCTGGGCATTTTATATAAAGGATTATGATCAGCATCAAGGTACCGCCAAAGTGATTAGAAACCGATGCTTTCTGGCATGACCTCAAGTCTTTTCCAAAATGCGCTCCCATGTACCCTTGTGCTCTATAGCAGTGGTTCTTAACCTTGTTCTTAGGGACCCACTGCTCTAGACATTTTGAATGTCTCCTTAACTGGCACGTTTGCTTCAGTTCATGGATTTCTACCTTAATGAGCGGATAATTTGAATCAGGTGTGTTAGATAAGGGAAACATGCAAAATGTGCAGAGCTGTGGGTCCCCAGGAACAAGGTTGAGAACCACTGCTCAATAGGTCTGCACTTCCTGACGTCACCACGTGTGGGCTCGGAGGAGATCCACATACCGGAGTGTTCCATTTGGGAAAGGGCCATAGACCGCGCATTGGCTGCTTATAGTCAGCTGCTCCGATACGTCAACGGCGCCGCCATTGGTCGTGGCAAGTAGCATGTAAACAAATGCAAGTAAACTGGGAGCTGCGCTTTTTTGGCAGTAAAACTCAAAAATGTTTACATATCTATTATTTACGATATACATGGAAAACAAAACATCATGTCTCTATACTTACATTTCACTACTGGTTGTATATTCTCTATATCTCTTTATGTGACAAATAAAAAATCTTGACAATGACAATATTTAGACTTAGAAAAATAAATCTTTGTCAAAGGAAATTGTATTAATTAATTGTGCCTATTATTCTTGGAAAACATTAGGCCTAGAACATATGTTTGGTTAAATGTTATGAATATGCAAGAGAAACGACAGCATAATAAATTAAAATATCTACATCAGGAGATGGTATGAAGAACCATTTTATTTGAATCACCAAACAAAACATCCAAGTTAATTTTAATTAATTTACATAACATCTGAAAAAAAATCAAGATTTTATTGAGTAAATTGGCTTTTTCTGTCATAATTTTAGCTGTGTTCTGAACTGGAGCTCTTTCGAAGCATACAGATATACTTGAAAACATACCATTTTAAAGATAATAGATCTATGTTCCTTACGGATTACAACGAAAGTTACAACGTAAAACATGACATTTGTAATACAATCGTACATTATAAATAATATGAAATAGCATTAGGGATACTCACCATATCAATTTCTCCTAATTATTTCAAAGTAAACGAGCTCATGTGCATCTACATTCATCTACATTAAATTATAGTACATTATGGATGTCTGCACAATAAATAAGCAAAATTGTTGCTTGACAAGTTTTAACAATTCCATATGATATTAAATATATTTTTTTAAGTCTAACTGTCAAATACTGAAGGCGAAAAAAACGTCCGTAAAAATTGAAATCGGTTGATCCAGAAAAACTGCAGCTCCGCCGTTCACTAGTTGGATGTGCTTGTATGGAAATGTTGCCACGAATATGGCGGCGCCGTTGACGTACGATCCAGCAGCCAACGAGCGGTCTAGGTATTGCTTATATCTATGGTAATGCCCAGTAGGTTATGTGTGCATGGCAAAATGCGTCTTTTCCAGTGGCAGGCGGCTGGTTTGACGCAGTATTTTACCCTTGCTGCCCCCCTTCTAAAGCATGGAAACACTACTCTCTTCCTCTGTACTTCTGCATCTCTGACATTTCTTAGCACACAGCATCATGACGTTTGAGGGTGAGTATAAAAAGCATCAGCGTGGTTCGGTCTGAACGTTAGTCTATGTTTATAAATTTAATGTAAAGATTTAATTTTATTTTTACTGGTTTTTGGAGTGCCTAGAGCTCATGATGTACTGCTGCACCAATGCGGACACAGACTGGTACATTCTGTGTAAGCTTATTCCTAAAATCTAGCTTTTAGTAGATAAAGAACAGATTTTTTTGAACGTTAAGCTGCATGCACATGTATACATACACAGAACATTTATTCACATTTACTGCGTGCTTAAGTTTTGTTTTTCTGGCTTGGGTAAGATTGCTTTGCGGTATGAAATCACCAGTGTTTACAACAGCATGTCAAAAATAGGCTCGCTGATGAAGTTTTTCATATTGCGGTAAATAATTTTACGTTTCACATTCTTTTTCAGTCCCTTTAATCGCCTTGTGCATTTACTGTTTTCGCACTAACGAGCTTAAATGCACAAAATGTCCTCTTCGCAACACTAGGCTTAAATAAAAAAAGATATAGGTTATTTTTAATTCGCCATTTAATTTAATTTAATTAAAGAATTAAACGATATTGTGGCATAATGATGAAAGAAAAATGTTCCAAAAATGCCCCCTTTTTTATTGTTATATTTTACAATAAAATAAATATTTGAAACGTAGGCCTATGTATTAAACTGTTAAACTACAATACCGTTTGACTTACTGATGTCAAACCAACTGAAAATTACTCCCTCTATAGCACAAGGCTTGTTCTGAGAAATTTTCGTATAGTACTTTTTATAATTAATATTTTATCCATTTGGTTAACTTCTGGTCTGTGTGTGTGCCCGTTTCAAATTCAAGTAACTAATGCTTGCCTACAGAATTATCAATGGCTCTGCACCCGCATACTTTCACACCCTCCTACATTCCTACACCCCATCAAGATCCATGCCTTCAGCAAATGATCAGCATCTTGTATTGCCTTCTCAAAAGGGCAGTAGTTCACTTTCCCGCTCATTCTCCTTCACAACTCCTTGCTGGTGGAACAGTCTTCCAAACTCTGTCCAGTCGACCACATCTCGCACAACATTCAAACAACAATATTTAATATTCAAAGAAGCTTTATTGGCATGATAAAATACATTTTACATTGCCAAAGCCACAGGAAAATAAATACATTCTGCACAAATCTAGGTTAAGAAAAAAATAAAATAAAGGTATATACATATGAATACAAACAAAAAAAGCAAAGTACTGATTAAAATTCTCAGCGAGAGTGCAGGATCCTGTCATATTGGCAGTGTGTATGTGTCAAACAACAATATATAATATTCAAAGAAGCTTTATTGGCATGATAAAATACATTTTACATTGCCAAAGCCACAGGAAAATAAATACATTCTGCACAAATCTAGGTTAAGAAAAAAATAAAATAAAGGTATATACATATGAATACAAACAAAAAAGCAAAGTACTGATTAAAATTCTCAGCGAGAGAGCAGGATCCTGTCATATTGGCAGTGTGTATGTGTTGTGTCCGTTTGTGTGTGTTGTAGCCTACAGTGTTTTGTTCTGTTGTGCTGGTTGTTCTTTTGTCATGACAGGACTTGACATATCTTGCAGCCAGGTTTGAGCTTATTGAGTTTTCTCCCAGTTTGTATGAAATCTTGTCCTTTTGTTCAGTCTGGTTGAAGTCTCTGTGCACTGAAAAGAAATTGGAGTGCATTTTACTTGAAAAAAGCTAGGAAACAATTTTCACCTAAAACATGTTAGTAAATGTATTAGAACTGTCCAAGTAAAGGCTACACACAAGTATAAGTAGTTTTAACTAGAAATTCCAAAATACAGGTTCAAGTAAATTTTACTCATTCTTTGTTATTAAATTTTATTTAAGTAATGCTTATAAATATACCTAATATTTCTTTACAAGAATCCTAGTTATCTTTTCCTCAGTAATCTTTACTTGTGTTTTTGTATATTACTTAATTAAAATTATATATAAGGTATTAATACTCATGTGTAAAGTAAAATGTAGCCTAAGTTACCTGAACATAAAAAAACATTGACAAGCATTTCACAAAAATATGTTTATTCAATGTTTGAATTCAAATATTGAACAATTTATTTAAAAAAAAGATGAGACAAATGTAAACAAATAAAACAATTCAGACCCATTAAACCATCTTCACGTTTCCTCTGGCATCAGTAAAAGTGGTGAGTCCAATACCTATGGAACAGATTTACAATTAGATTATTTGTCATTAATAATTTAAATGAACTTATTGACCTTAATACATGAACATTAACAAATAGTTCCGCACAGAGTTAGCTAAGGGTATATATAAAGTACTGCAAAGTTCATTAATATTGTATTGGTTAAGTTAACTACTAAGCATAAACTTGGTTTATGTTGAGAAATATGCATACGTTAACGTTACATGGTTAAGGTTTTTGTCATATGTAATGTTAGACATGTAACGTTAAGACTTTATAATGTCAAGGCACTACAGTTAGCAAACTTTACGCTGTCAACATATTAATAGCTTAACCAAGTAACACGTTAATTCTGTTATCCATGTACATAATAAAAAAAGAACCGCGTTTTGCAAATGTTGTCCAGAAACGTTAGAAATTTGAATCCCGAGACGGGACTCAATAACAAGATCTCAAATAAACTAGCGAAAATAAAGTGTATTAACGCTGCACTATGTTGCAAAACGTAACTAAATTAATTAATAAGAAAACATTTAATGATTTACCATAGTTTAATCCCATCAAGTGCTGAAAAAATGTTCCGTTGAGCAAGCTTTCCTCAGGCTCTGCGCGCCAGTTATAATAATGTCCGAAGTGCGCATGCGCAGCTATTATATGGGTGTATGGAGTATATTTTACTTGCGTTCGTCAGTTTTATACATGGGTTAATTTAATGACAAAAACAAAGTAAATATTACTTGGCATTTTCATTTAAATTTACTTATGTATTAGAGCACAAGTATTTACAAAGGAACCTTAAGTAACACATTGAATTAAACATGACATTTTAAGGTAGAAAGACAAAATACTACTTGCTTGTAAAACATACTCCAGTAATGCTAGCATTATTTACAAGGTCAAAAAGTCATTTTTTACAGTGTGGAAGTTTGTAAACTGGGGGAAGAATGTTTCTCTGATGTGTGTATGTTTAGACATGAGGTTAAAAAGTACAGCTCTGTTTCCACTTGATTCTGTGTGCAGTGTACAGTCGCTCTTCTCTTGGTGTCTGTGTCTGCCCGTCTCTCTACAGTGAGATTGTGATCACTGACTCTGTACATGGTAAAAACTTTTCTTAGTTTAGGGTCTGATACGGTTTCGAGGTATTCTGCCAGTATATATTCTCTGTTTAATGACATCTTAAAACACATTTCTTCTGTGAATACTTTACAAGTGTGATAAGGTTTGTTGTGTGAGGGGGAAAGAGGCGGGGTCGGCATGTTAAAATCCAATGGAAACTTTATTTAAACTCAAAACACAGCGGCTCCAAAACACAAAACAAACAAACTATGCCACGTGGGAGCCGCTGTTAGCTGGTAGCTTTGTGGTCTTTGTCTCTCCATCTCCCCTCACCGATATCCAGCTCTCTGGATAGCAGCCTCCGTCTGCGCCCTCTGCGGTGCCTCTTAAGTCCCTTTTACCAATCACTGGAACGAGGGACAGCAGGTTAGAAGACACACTTGACCTACTTACTGCCCTCCGTGCTCCGGACTGAAGCTCCTCCCTCCCAGACGGAGCGAGGCCACGCCCCCCTCGCCACAACAAGTAAATATTAAAAAAAAACCTCTTTCTCTAAATAGGTAGTGTTCTGGCTTTTGTGGAAACTAGTAACTTGGTGTTAGCACTTATTGTATTATTGCCCCTGTAAGACATATCGCTTTATTGCTTCCTAAGCTCTGTAAGTCGCTTTGGATAAAATTGTCTGATAAATGACTAAATGTTTGTTTATCGGTCTGGCTAGTGGCTACTAATATAAAAATTTATATTAATATGAATTAATAATAATATTATATTGTAAATTAATTTTATTAAATAAACAGTTTGTTGAATGGGTATAAACCATAGATTGTATAAAACATGGACATAGTGTCTGTGACATCACCCGTAGATTTGTGAACAGCAATTTTGAAGCCAAAAGTATGCGGAGCCGGTCGTCGCCATCTTGCCAGCATGTCATCGTGAGGTATTTTAACAAAATAAGAGAAATCATACCAAATCACTTTTTTTTTTTTTTTTAGAAATGTCCTGAGTAAGATATTTTACATAAAAAATAGTTTATAGTCCACAAGACAAAAAAATAGCTGAAATGACTAAAATAACATTGTGAAAAGTTTTGGCACCCTTGGTTCTTAATACTGTGTGTGGTTACCTGGATGATCTACGACGTTGTGCTGTGATGGTTGTTCACGAGTCCCTTGTTTATTCTGTTAAACTGGGCACTGTTCCTCAAAAAAATCCTCCAGGTCCTGCTGATTCTTCAGTTTTCCAGCATCTTTTGAATATTTGAACCCTTCCAGCAGTGACTTTATGGTTTTGAGATCCATCTTTTCACACTAAGGACAACTATTAAAAAAGGTTCAAACATTCACTGATGCTTCAGAAGGAAACATGATGCATTAAGAGCCCAGGTGGTAAAAACTTTTTTAATTTGAAGATCAAGGTAAATTGGACTTAATTTGTCTTCTGGGAGACATGCAAGTATCTTCTATTGCTTCCAAAGGGCTGTACTAAATGAAAAATTGATATTTCAACAAAATAAGAAAAATTTGTTCAACCTTCATCCTGTTCAAAAGGTTTTTAACCCTGGCTCTTAATGCTTTATGTTTCCTTCTGGAGCATCAGTGAATGTTTGAACCTATTTTTAATAGGTGTGTTTGAGTCCCTCAGTTGTCCTAAGTGTGAAAAGATGGATCTCAAAACCATAAAGTCACTGCTAGATCATCGTAGATCATCCAGGTAACCACACACAGTATTAAGAACCAATTGTGCCCAAACTTCTGCACAGTGTTATTTTAATCATTTCAGCTATTTTTTTGTCTTGTGGACTATATGGAAACATTTATTATGTAAAATATCTTACTCGGGACATTTATAAATAAAAAAAACATTCATTTTGTATAATTTCTTTTATTTTGTTAAAATAACTCATATTTTCACAGATTCTGTAGGGGGGCCCAAACACTGTATATATATATATATATATATATATATCAAACTATTGTTTTGGCCGATAGAAATAATTAATGATATATCCATAACATTATAACATATATGAATATAAAACATCAAACAATATATACAGCAAACTGGCGCAATCTGACATTTTTTAAATACCTGCAATGACAGTACAGTTCCACTTTTCATTTTAAAATCCACATTCTTTATTTAGTTGACTTGTACATGCAAAACTGGTGTGGTTTTATTTTGTTCACATTTTACCCATATACAAAAATATATTGGAAATTTCATTCAATTTTTGAACCAAGAATAAACCATTTAATCATTGGCCATTGACAGGGTTTAGATTGAGCCAGGAGTAGGCCTTAGTTAAATTAGAATATTTAAGTCACTTTTATAAAAACGCCTTAGTAAATAACATTACTGGTGAGGATCTTGAGACAAATCAATGGCATTGACATATTTTAAAATATGTCACTGCAAGTTATTATAAGTAAAGACTCTGGGACTGGTCTTAAGCCTTGTCTATAAAACTGGGCCATTATTAGTTCAAACTGATGTCTGCTTAATTGTATATTTTTTGTGTTGTTTTCTGACCTCAAGGTGGTGGGAGGAGCTGTGGTGTTCATGAACTCATCTGTGCAAGAAGAGGTATGTAGATAACAATTTTGTTTCATTTGCATGATATTTAAATAATCATGTCCAAGACTGTTACAGTTCTGTTCTGTTACAGCCACAGAGCAAAGGGGATGGATTTGTTAAATAACACACAGTGTTATGGCTGCAATGCAATATGGCATTTGAGTTCATAAGAATGTTTCCATTTGCGTACAACATAGAATTACTCCACTGAATGTTATGTAGGCTACAAAAAGAGGGATCTGTAGGAAATGTACACATTACAAAAATCGGATTATTGTAATACAGTGTAGTACAAGCTGTGCTTTAATAGTCTCAACCATTTTTTTTTTCAACCAAACCCATATGACCCCATAACTAATTAAAAGTACTATGTGTTACATATCTTGAGGAGCACAAAACATCCGTAATATAGAGTAATACATGATATTTACTTTTGTTGTTTAAAGTTCATAAAAACAAAATCTTTTTTTTGTGTTTTTGATATATTTTTATATACCCTGTAAAAAACATCTTTGTATAAAATTATTTGAGCTTATTTGTATAAGTTATAGCAACTCATCACTGGCCAAAAGATATAGCTTAAATAACGTGTAAAGCCAGGTTGATTTTACTTAAAATATAAAATATGTACTTTTTACAATTACATATTTTATACAATACAAGAGTACAATTACAGTGATCTCACAAATATCCTTTAGTTCCATCACAAACCCCCAGGGGTGTGCAGAGTTTTGTATTTTCTTATGTAGTCTTTGTGCAAAAAAGTGGTTCCTGTAGTGGAAATGATGAAACAAAAAACCATGGGTTAAATTTCCAAGAAAACAAACTGGTAAATACCTTGAAGGCTCTGCACATCACTTGGGATTAATATGTCATAAACATAAAGGCAAAACTCTCCACACCATAATATATCAGATTTTCTCCCCTTTCTCGATGATGCAGTTAGCCTTTTATATGATTACCATTCCATTTAAGTTAATGCTGAGTATGATACAAGGCATGTTACAGTGGTAATGTGCAAACAAAACGTGGAGTGGCATCTGATTACATTGGACTAGTAAATTATTCAGTGTTGGGAGAGATACATTGAAGACGAGTGCTGTAGATTCACTGCAAGAGCTGGATAGCAAACGTTTCATGACCTTAATAATCATGTCTTAACTGATCTTTAAGGAGTAGAGTAGAACATTGACAGAGGAAATGTAAAGGAGAATTTCTACAAAGTGACTGAGCAAAGAGATCATCGGATTTTAGAGATATTAATGGACTCGTGTTACCTGCAAGTTGTGGTAATATCTGCTGGACTGTCCAGTGTTTGTACATTTTTTGTGATTGCAAAGCAATGTGCATAACCTTTCATTAATGTGTGACAGTTGAAACAGAAAAAAGCATTAAATGTAATCTCAACAACAGTATGATTGACTCATATTCAAATTCTAAACCTAAAAAACGAATTATTCTATGTGACTAATTTATCTATAATTGAGCACAAGTGAGCACAAGTTACTATGTTTTTGAACTTGGAACTAATTTAATTGCATGCTGTCTTTAAAAACGACAAAAAATGAATATTTGGAAATTACATGTGCTGCTGGTAACTAACTGAGGTTTTATTTCATATGTTGGTTCTTGATTGTACAAGTCATGTGCGTAAATTTCACAGTAGAGAAAACAATAAACAAATTTCTCAGAGCAAGTTTTAAAGGGGGCACAAATAATACAGCCAAAATTGCACTTGTAAGGATATATGTACATGAGAAAAGCTTTACGGTAGTTGTTGTATGATTTAGGCTCATATTATAATGATTAAATTATCTTGCATCATCCACATAGTATTTTAAGTTTTGTCAGGGACAGATGATGTCTCTCAATATATTTAGCTGTGGCTGATCTCACTGATTCACTGTTGTCCCATTTAACATCATACTGTAGGGTTGTGCAATTAATTGTGAATTGATATTTGCTTCCAACTATGGTATATGTCCTGACTAGGGTGACCACCACCCAACAAAACAGATGTGGGACAGGTAATACATTTGTGTCGGACAATGTGGGACACCCACGAAAGGTAGCGTAAAACTGTGATATAATAATGGAATGAAAACATTTTTAAATACGTTTTACCTTTTAGCTTGTAAAAATAATTTGTTATTTAGTCCATTCCAACTAGATAAAATGTTATATAACAAAACAATTTTTAATGGCTGTTTCAATTTAAGGTTAACTGTCTCTTTAAATTTGACAGTTTACAAAGTTTTGAGTTGATGGGAGGGATTGCCATCCGATCTACAGTTTGTTTGACAGATGCCACAGCCTTTTGATAACTGAATTTACCTTCTCATTGGATAAAAGTCAGGTGTTAAAAAAATAATTGCATTTGTATGAGCTCGTTGGACACTGTCTGGTGTCTATGCTTTTGGCATAGCACTGTTCAATAGTTAAATAAACAATGGCGTAAACAAGCGCATTTTTTTAATGTGACGACTAAAAACCAACAGACTGATGAAAATGCAGGACATTTTCTCAAAATGCTACGTGCGGAACAAGGGGTGAAAATGCTGTGCAGTACAACGCAAAGCAAGACGGGTGGTAACTAGTCTTGATCCTCCAACCCCATCACACCCCGCAATATCATACCTTGCTCTTGTGTTCTTCGCTTATTAGCACATCGTTATTTAGTCCATGTGAAGATTTAACAAATACCTGTACATTAAAATTCTGTAATTTCTCTGGACCACTTTAACTTAAAATGTTTGAATTATTATATTTTTTGGTTGGTTATCCAACACTTTTCTTTTAACATCAACCACCATCTCTTTTGTGAGTTTTTGTTTGGTAGCTGCTAGATTCTGCACTCTTGATCTTGCTCAGCTTCATCTTCCAGCACTTTGCTTTCTCTTTCTGTGTGCTTCTCTTTCCTCAGTATCTCCTGAGTTACTAGGGGTCCTGTCCTCCATTACTGTCTTCATGGCGGTGACTGCGTTCTTTTTTCTTTACCTCAGCAGTAAGCTGTCAGTGGAGAGCCCAAGCAGTGATCTGTCATATTGTGAAGGATTTAACAAAGGTTTGCAAGGTAAATACAAATATGTTCACTATTTATAGTAAATAGTACTGTATGGGTTTAAATTGTGTTATGTCAATACATTTATGAGCTACAAATTGATTGGGTTGTTAGATTAGCAACCTGTTTGTTTCGCAATATACCAACAGAATCAGAATCTGTGGGCATTAGCTGAGTTACTTATGTTGTTAACATAAGAAACACTATGTTATGTCTGAATGGATGTTAACGAAATTTGTGCAGTAAATACGTTAAATCATTTATTGTTGAGGCCTGGGGTTTTCAGGCTGGTCCAGCTAATGTGTTTGCACCATAGATCGTAAAAAAGATGGATGATGCGTCCCTATTTACTTCCACTGTAGAGAAATGAAACCAAAACTTCCCAGATATGGCCGCCGAGATATTGCACTGATGACATCAATTAGTGCCAGAGTCTGCGCAGTCGTAAGCATGAGGTGGAGCCGAGGTATCAAGGTCTAATTAGATCAAACTTTTTAAAAACTTGAACATATATCAGTGTTATAAGAACTAGCAAAAATGACAGAAACGATCATTGGCAAAAATGTATTTGTAGTGTAATTGGATATTTTAGTTTGCTGTAATGGTGGGGTGACCACCAGTATATGACCTATACTGCAGCTAGCCACCAGAGGGCGATCAAATTGCTTTGACTTTACTTTTCAGAACGTGAGTGCCAGACTTGGTTTGCACAATTTGATGTAAATGCTATCAGAAAGCTCTAGTATCTGTTTATCTTATCCTGTTATCTCCCACCTGTTATATTCTCCATGATAAATCATGATAAACTAGGTTTTGAAACACAGCGTGTGTATCATATGTGTTTTTAAATAGAAAATCATTATAAACAACATGTTGATGAAAAATTCTGAAAATTAACATTAAAGCTGGCTCTTCAACAGAATTTGCAGTCATTTAGCAGACACATCACAGGCACAAAGTGATGGCATTTTTCAAGAATTTCCAACAGAGCCTTCCTTCAGTCAGTTCCCTCCTCGATTCTGTCTCAACCACTGTCTCTAGTGCAATGGATGATTTGTCCTCAGCTGTGAATGATGTCACCTACACAGTCAGCGATCAACTAACAGAGCAGGTCAATACAATCATCAGCAAAGTGCAGACCGATGAAGACGACAAAAAAAATGAGGCTGAAGTTTCTTCTGCCGATGACTTACAAAAGGACAAGAGGAGTAACAAGCAGAAGCAGAAGGAAACAGAAGCTTATGGGTCAGACCTAGGTACTGATGGAGAGGGACGAAAAAGCAGAAAATTAAAAAAGAACTCTATGTGGTCTATGGAAGTCGATGCAGAGGAAATAATGAGAGAGAAAGAAAGGCAAGAGGAAGCCAGGAGAGCTGAGGAAGAAGAGTGGGAGTGGTGTTATGCTCCAAATAAAGGTTGGTATCGTATAAGAAAAGACCCAAACCAACCACAAAATGCATCTCAGTCCACAGACAACCAGAAAGGGAACTGTGATCAAACATCAAAAGAAGAGCCTGTTGCTCTTGAAAGATGCAAGAATGAAGGTAATAACTATAATGAAAACACCAACTGGATGCCCTCAAGTAAGCCTGTTGATCTTAATACATCGAAAGAGTCAGCAAAGTGCGAGGAGAATGAAGAACAAATTGTGGAAGAGGATAGTCCTGAAAGCCCTGAGATACCAATCCAAGGCACAGGCAGGAGAAAAAGAGAAGATGAGGATGAGGAAGGTAAAACATCAATCTCTTCACCCAGAAATGAAGATAATGGGGACTCACCGAGAGGTAAAATCAAAATGAAAGGAGACTGTGTGATGAGCTTGCAGTGTTGTTCTGAAAGGATGCCCAATAATATCTCTTTGGTTATCTTTATTTTCTCTCTGGTTCTCTTTGTTTTTTGTAGCTGAAAACTGGTTAAAATGGGAAAATGAAAATGAGCTTATACTCTTTAACCAAGTGTAAATTTTTTATGTTATCTGTTAAAGTGCTCGTATTTTAAACATGCATAATTCTATTATTAGGGTCTCCAAGTATACACAAATGCGATTAAAACTTTAAAGAATGCATTATTTGTCTTTTTTTAGCTTCTTGATTCGCCTCTTTTATCCTGTCTGTGAAACCCTCGGTTTTAGCTCCTGTCTCTTTAATGCCCACCTCATCATACACCCAGTGTACTCTGATTGGTCATATGGCTTAATTTACTGTTATTTGTCAACTGTGTTCAGCGTGTGTCCTACGTTATGAAACCTAAGAAACATTCAAGTAAAAGAGACGTAGTGCATACAGATTAATCATATTTTTCTTTAATCATGATATTGTGAAACATTACCGGTGATATTATAGAGTTAGAGATCGAGTTAGCTCGTAGTAAAGCTATAGTTTGTCAACATATCCAAATCCACACTTGAAGACATTCTTATGATGATTTTATTGTGTATTAAGCACACTTGTCCTCATGTTCACAAGACATGTAAATATAATGTCAAATAAAACTTAACAAGAGCATTTGCCTGTCGTTGCTGTGAATGGATTTGAAAAGTGTGACCCTGCGGTTAGTTTCGTTCATCAAAGGGGCGGACATTATGCAAATGTATAACATGTTAACATGGACTCGTTACGGAAGTAACTGGATGTTTACAATCCTGGCGTTCGTTGAAGTACAAGAAAGGTTATTTCTGTTAGAGACGTTAACTTACTTTATCGTGGACTTTAGGATCTGTAACTTTTCAAATTGTTTACACGTACTAACACACTTACACACCAAAGGAAAGGTAAGATTAGGGAAAGGATAAGGTGGGCTCTTTAAATGTGTTATATATTTTAATGTGCAGGGACGCTTTCCTAAAAAAATGTACAGGTCAAAAGAGTGCCTAGAAAATAGAATGAAAACAATCATATTTTTATGACAGTTTTTTATTTGGTGCCACATTTGTAACAAAATTTTTCATCTTTGGAATACCTCGAAACATTTGCATATCTGCCTTGTTTGACCTAAAGGGTATTTGTACTGCAGATGTTAATCTTCTTTGTCCGTAGATGGGGATCCAAAGAGAAGTTTATCTGAAAGCGAGGACAAGACGCCAAAAAACAAAGACTCACAACAGCAGATAAGTGGATTGGGAATCAGAGATTCTAATAATGCTAAGAACAAGGATTGCAGCAATGAGGCATCACCTAAGCAGGGTAAACATTTTGAGGCTAAAAGAGAGATAATAAGTAATTTTTTAACTGACAAGATTTGTGTTCTGTTGTCTGGCAAAACTTACTGTAAAGCTTCTCTGTCAACTAAAAGTTTAATTCTGAGTGCAAGATGGGTTCAAGTTTACAGTGAGAGAGTAAGAGTAATTTACTGTTATATATAAAGTAATCAGTATTTAAAAAAACAATATATATATATATATATATATATATATATATATATATATGTTTAGTAAAAAAAAAACTGCAGCTCTGATACCAGCTTTGGTAACAAAACAAAGCATTTTACATGGAACACCGTAATTACAAGTAGGCTATCTAGTTCATTTTCAATGCGAAATGCAGAAAGCGGCAAAACTTTATTATTAATAACTAATTATAGAACACTTTATTGAGCTTCATTTCATAGTAAGATGATTTATTTTACTAAAGGAATTCAGAGTTCAAATCTCATACAGAGATATAAATAAAATATATCCAAAGAGCTTATGAGTGATTCCACTTCTTGCCGTATACTGTGTTAAAGGCCCTTAAGACAGTCCTGCAGAATTTTAAATGCTGATGCACTTCTTTTGAATGATGAACTACTATTCCTTTAAATCAGGATGTAATCTTATACCGTTTCTGTCTCGATATCCAGTAAAAAGAAATATTCCACCATACCAGGACAAAGAAGATGTAAAGCATGGTTCTCGGGGCTGCAGCGACTCAGCAGATGGCAGTGGAAGTGAGGTCAGTGAATGCAGTGAAGACACCGAAGGTTATCTGCACAGGGCCTATGAGGAGGATCCACCCAGTGACAGCACAGCTGTTTTGGGCCCGGAGGTGAGGGCCTCCTCCCGCCGCTTTCCTCGATGTCTTCTACTGTGAGAATTGCAGCTCCTGTCCTCAGATGGTTCTACACACCCGTGCAAATCCACAGTGTTATCACATCAGAGAATTGTTTTCCTTATACATTCACCACTGTTCACATACTGTGACAAATATATGTAATACATGATTTTATTCATATTTTTTCTGTCTAAATGTGTTTATGTATTGACATGTTTTGACCAAACTGATGAACTGAGACACATTTTCTTTTTGTCATTTATGTTTGTTTTTGTACATTTTCAGTCTCTTTGAAATATTCCTTTTACATTGTCATCTATTTTTTACTTTTATTAATCATATTTTCAGTTGGATTATTAAAATACCATTTCATTTTGACATTTTGATTAATCAGTCATATTACTAATACTAGTATCAGTTGTGAGGAAGACAATTCATCTCGGGATGGGGGTTGGTTCATACTGGCCACATTAATTAAATTTGCCGTAAGTTTGTAATTGTTGAATTGGAAGCTTCACTGATGACCTATATGACTACCAATCCCAAATATAAATTTTATTTTGTTGATAAAAGACATTGTCTGCAGCCCTCAAAGCAAATACATGTGTCCAGTAGAGCAATGATTTTCCCGTGATTAGAAAGTATACATACAGAATAAATCTTCAGTAATAGATTAGAATCAGAAAATGGTGAAAACTAACATTTATGACTTATGACATACGACAGAATAAAAGAAAATTCATTATCACTTTTTGACAATTTTTTAAACATTACGGTGGCTAATATTATGAATTGGCTATAAAAAAGACTTACAATACACATAGCACTACAATACAATAGCCTGTGTAAATGGTGATCATTAGAACACCTACTTGATAAGTTATTTATATTTTATATGCCCAGTCTTAAATTCTGAAAATGATCTCCTTGCTGAGTCGACACTGCCTCTATCTTGGCCTTTCTCTGACAGGACAGCTTAATTCCACAACTTCCAGAAACATACGAACCAGAGGCATTGGGAAAGTATGGCACACTGGATGTAGCATTCGAGTATGATCCTGGTGAACAGAGGCTTGCTGTGACGGTGACTGCTGCCACAGATATTCCAAGTCTTAAGAGCACAGGGAACATTTCTTGGCAGGTCCATCTGGTTCTCTTGCCCACCAAAAAGCAGAGGGCCAAGACAGGGGTGCAGAAAGGACCCTGTCCTGTCTTCACAGAAACATTCCGGTTCTCATGTGTGGAACAGAAAGCTTTAGGGGATTATGCTGTTCGATTCCGTCTCTACAGTGTTCGGCGTATGAAGAAAGAAAAAGTCCTAGGGGAGAAGGTATTCTTCCTTACCAAGCTCAACCTGCAGGGCAAGCTAGCTCTTCCTGTCACACTGGAACCTGGCACATCAGTTCCTGCAAGTATATTTTCTCTGTATTCAAGTATTTTCCTTTATTTCCTAAGTTGCTGTAGGTGGTGCATTTACATTGGGTGATATATTAACTATCTTCATTGTTCCCAGCAAAGCATTATCTAAGATTACTCTAGAAAATAGAAATACATTTATGTAAGTTGTTTTGGATATACAATGCCAGTTAAAAATGTATACTCTACCACTTATACTTTGTTAAAGCAATTACACTGCTAACAGGTCCAAGATGGCCCTAAACAATATGTAAGGCCGATGCCAATGTGTCCACAACAAAGCGACACTGCATCCTGAAAAACAATGAATGATACAGTGTTTCCATCTCAGACAGCACACCACAATGAATAATGATTGCAAACTCAAACCCACATCTGTTCTCTTTTTCCCTTTCATCATCTATTATCTCAACACTCACTTATAAACTAGTTATGAAAAATACAATACAATATTCTACAGGAACTAAGAATCTACATATGCATGCTGTTTGGTATCATTTGAAATGTCTCAGTGCCATTAGTACAGTGGTCTCATCTCCACAACAGTAAAGCAGATTTGTTGTGAGAATTTATGGATTTTCCATATGCCCATTTGTGAGTCCTATAGAATATAAATTATGTCACCATGTGGAGGAGGGGTATTTTTAAGAAAAGCTGAAAGCTTCTGAAGGCAGACAAACCCCATAGTGCTGTGTATTGCTTTGGACACGCATCACTATGTTTTTCTGTTGTCAGGTATGCATCTTAGACTCGTAGACTAATCTTTGAGTAGATTTTCCTTAACTCACAGACTACTTACACTTACACTAGTCATCCTTTAATTCAAGAAGCAAATAAAGGTGCAGTAATTACTAGTAAAATGTGCATATTTTCACTAATAAGGACAAGATTATAATAATGAATTAAATGCAAGAAGAGTATTACATTTTCTAACAGAAAACTATGTACGCTGCAGACAAACAAGGTGCTTAAATTGGTTCATGTGGCTCACAATTGTTTTGTTGTTCGTCTATGGCATCTGACAGAGTGTTTGGACTCGTAATTGGTATATGACCTTCCATATATGGTGGTGCGTGACGTCAGGCTTAACAAGCAGATACTACCACCAGGATTATATTAATATTATATTGTATTGTACAGTTTAATGTTAATATAAACACTGAAAGTCTAGTACTAAAACTTAGTACTTGCAAGGATTATATGTACTGTACATCTAAAACTGCATCACAAAACATTATTGGGGCCAAGCTCCCAATAGACCCCTAGGTCTACAGTAAATCTACTTTATGCATGTCGTTCCATTCGTCACGCTCATCGCATGCCATGTTGTACATTAAGACTCCACATCATGGTCCTGCCCTTCTTGCCTAGTAAATTTTCAGAAAAACATTTAGTCATGCTGGTTGGAAATCTCCTTACATCCTGAAAGCAATCAAGAAGTATAGTGGTCAAATAATATTTGTATAATTATATATCATCTATGAAAAATGTAGGACCAAAAAACATTCTGGGTGAATGCTGTGACTTGTCGTGTGTACATTTTCAGCCAACGTATTTTGCATCCCACTGCGCACCCCGTTCACGCATTATACGTCATTAGCACGCTCACATCCGCTGTGTAAATGTAGGGAAAATGACAGACAAACAGCAACAACCTAACTTTATTACATAGTGTAACCGAGTGGTAAGATTTAAAGTATGAGTTAAGGAAAAAATACATTACCCAGGTTGTTTCACTCCAACCCAATCAAAATGCAGTATTGTATGTTGTCCCGCCTTAAGGCTGTGTTCATTGGCTGAGTCGGCTCACAGCGGAGCAGCATATGAGACTGTGCGGTGTTGCAGCATGCATGAGACAGACGGGCATCTCGCTTTTAAGCGATAGGAAAGTTATTTATATCGTAATAAGATCGTTGTGAAACAGCATCGATTCTCAGATTTATTTCATTGATTGTTTACTTGTGTACCTTGGTCAGGTCTTTCTTTTCCTTTCCCTGCAACGGGAGTATTCTGTTGTCCTCATGATGGAAAGAGTTGAACTTAAAGATGGCGAGCCACCCAACTGGATTTCTCGGATCTTCACGTTGACAGTGAGCTTGAAGTTTTGAATCGACCTTATCCGGTGGGACTGTTACCAGCAAAAGGTTTAACAGACATTGGAAGAAGATTGGAAGAAACACGGGTTGCCTTGATATAAGAGACACTCAATCGAACTACCGAACTGGTTACTCACACTTACAATGATAATTGCACACACTGATATTAACAAAGAGGGATTTATTTTCATTTTATTTTCTATGCCGGCTTTACTATGTGTGTAGGTCCAATAAACATTCGACCAATAAAAACATTCTGGCCGATCATTTAGATTAGTTCAGAGTCTGGTCCGGTTTATATATTCATCTAACATATTTTTCATCCCACTGTGCACCCAGTTCACGCAGACATCACGTCATCAGCGTGCTCACGTCCTCTGTTGTAGAGAGAATGGCGGAGAAGCAGCAAAAACCCGACTTGCCGGAGGAACCCTCAAAAAGTTATTCATTTCGTACTGCGATGCTTTCTCACCGGTGAATATGCCATGTCTCTCGTTGTACCGCCGTCCAACAGCTTCTGGTCTGTGCACGTTCATGTGTTTTGGAGGAGGTGTGGCTTTGGAAGGCGATTTGCATAGAGGGTGGGATCATGATCTCGATGCTAACAGGCTAAAGTTAGCAACTTAACTGATGATGCATTATGCCTTTAAAGAATGTCCATAACATGAACGATCTGTCTCTGATTCAGTCTCTTTGTGATGACATCACTAAAGGCATAGAGTCTTTTACTGATGAGGTCATGTTCTTTTTTGCCTGCGATGCCTCATATGACCACAAGAGGTCGCTGCGATACAGGGATACATTATACTTTACCTGGCAATGCCAGGACACTCCCTGCCTGGCATCTTTGAGATACCACACTCTATAATGAACCTTCAGACAGAGGACAGTAGAAAGACCAGTTCTATAGTAGAAGATTGGCCTATAGTAGACTTTTGTCATGACTTGTTTAACTACTTTCACTTCAGCCTTCCTTATCAGTCTATGTTCGCTGGAAACAGCTTTCTCTATGATGCTCATAGGCCATTCGTTTTGTTTGGCGTGGTTCTCTTTAAGAAGGAAGACATCCCCCTCCTTGATATCAAATGTTTTTTGTGGCCATTTCCTACGACATTGCAGGGTACTCAGATACTCAGTGCGCCATCTGTACCAGAACTCATCGGCCAGCACTTGAACACGTTTCCACTGGCATTTCAACATATATCCTGCATTGACGTCACTGAGGGGAGAGGAATGTGTGCCTGTTTTCTGTGTTAACAGCATAGACAGCGTTAAAATGTACGGGTTCTCAGGGTAAGAGGAGACGGTATCAAAAGACGTGCATTCATTATGGCTGTAACCTCAGCTAATAGAGTAGTTAACACTTTGTGAGTAAATCGCACTCTACCAGCTTGCAACAACATACAATCCAAAATGTGGCATGCTACTCCAATCAGGTGCTCCCACACTCCGCTCATATGTGAAGAGTGGGGAGTGTTAAAGATCCAAGTGCACTTCTGGTCTTGCAAGAACTCTTGCACACTGTCTTTTCCCGGCACACATATTCCCATTTCGCTACATGCTCCAATAAAATTGGTGCCACAATCCGATCATAGTTGTTTGGCAGGACCACGCAGTGAAAAGAAGCGTCTCAGAGCATTAATGAAGCTTGAGGAGCTCATTCCTTCCACTAATTCAATGTGCACTGCCCTCGTGATTAAGCATGTAAACAGTACTGCCCATCTCTTACTGCTTGCATGACCTCCCCTTGTGCACCTCACTGACACCTCCCATGGCTGGAACCTATCCATTCCAACGTAAGAGAAAGGAGGGTCTATTTGGAGCCGTTCCGCTAGCAGATCACTCATCTGTTGCTCCTTTGCTTTCCCTCGAAGTCTCCTACAGGTCACACACTGATTAAGGACTTTACTGATGAGCCTCCTTTCTCCCACTATCCATAGATCTCTAGCTCTTACTGCTCCGGAGTAAAATGCCTTTCTTAATGTTGGATCCTTTCATGGCAATGCCTAATAATAAGAGTTGATATATGATCGCCCCCAGGAATGATGACAGGGTTTTTCTCCTTAACTTAACACCCTGAATGATGAATCCGTCCACCTACTCGGAGTAGATCTGTCAATAATGCGATTCAGCTTAATGAGTGAGCTTTGTTTGGAAATGTTTCAGTTTGGAAAAACGTTCCCATCGGTTTGAGGTCAGGTTGTTTTCAGAGACACTTGTGGACAAAGTATTCACCTCAGGTCGAATTTCTTTGTCATCATCTGGATGAACTAGCTCAAAACTGACCTCCTCTTTAGGAGCCCAAGACAAGAAAAGGTGGTCCTGTCAATCATGTGGTTGTGATAGGGTTGCGCGGTAAACCGGTACAGGAAAATTACCGGTACAGTTTAGATTTCAAACGGTTCAATACCAGGATTTTGCTCATTTCGGTACTTGATACACTGCTTTTCCGAAGTTCACCGCTATGCTTTATTACAACTAGTGTCATGTGAGCGACCCGCAAATCTGGCTCTTTCTCTCTACTTTTACAGAGAGATATTTAAATTGTGCTACATTGTACATTCTACATGTATGTACATGCAACATGATGCACAATGCGTTTTTACAAAACCATTAAACGGTGTATATATCTCAGTTAGCCTACTAATAATCATGAACGTTTATTATTTGCATGAGTTTTTTGTGTCTTGCTAGTTTAAACCTTCAAGCTATGTTACTTCTGCTTAAATGCTGTTGTTCTCTGAGCTCGCACATACAGTCTCCCAAAGCGCGTGTACAGAACAGAAGTTCTCTTTCGCGTCCTGTGCTTATTCTGTAAAATACAAACAATGTTATGTCAAACCAGAAGTTTTTGGATTACTTTCTCCCTGTGACTGTTCCTGTTTTTGTACACCTTTTTGCCCCTGCCTTTTTGTAGTTTTTTACCCCTTTATTAAAGTTACTGTTTTCAATGAATCTGTGGTGTGCTCTTCTGCCTGGACTTGTCGTTGTTACAGAAGACCGGACCCATCATCATGACCACACCACAGGTTCCCCCTGGAACTGCTTCCTCACTCCCGGACCCCATTGCCAAACTTGTAACCATTCTTCGCACTCAACTCACCTCCCACTCACCTTCCTCCACTGCCACGTCTAGTCTCATGGCCCTGCCGCATCGCTACTCTGGAGCTGTGGAGGAATGCAGCGGGTTCTGTCTCCAGTGTGAGCTGTATCTGGTTTTGGGAGAGCGAGAGGGTCTGAGACTCAGCCCATCACCATCTTTAGCAGGCTGTCTGCAGACAAAAGACCTATGCTGACTCCCGAAGATCCCCGACACCCCGCTACACTCCAGGACAATGAGTTTGGTTGTCTACCTGACCTCCGTCTGCGGCAGCCTTGCCGGAAGCTGAGTCCCAGTTTTATTAGACCCTTCCTGATCACCCGCCAAATCATTCCAGTAACTTACCGCCTGCACTTCTAACTCTGAATGTTCCATTTTCATTGACTGCCTTTAAAGTCTCTGGTAGGTGTGATGAGCATAAAGTTCCCACCTCAACTACGACACCTTACTGTTGTTGTGGGCGTCATCACTCACAATCCAGCACAGACATCCACATTCTTCTCGCTAGCTCCCTTTTTACTGTACTGGCCTTGTTGAACCCACATTCAATTATCCAGCAAGTTAAACACCTTTACACAATAACTCCCGGAACCAACAACAGTGAAATAAACAACGGTGAAGATGTAATGTAGTGCAAAAAAAGCTTATCAGACTGATTAAATGTCAAATAGAGCAGACTTTAGTTGAGGAGGCTCAGACCAATACTGAAGAGGTGGTGAGCAGTCCAATGTTCCATAAAGTGACAAGTGTGGGGAGACTCTGCAGTCTCCTTCCTGATGGCAGCAGACTGAAGAAGCTGTGTGAAGGGTGGGTGGGATCACCTGCAATGCAGAGGGCTCTGCGGGTGAGACGGGTTCCATAAATGTCCTGGAGGGAGGGGAGAGAGACACCAATGATCCTCTCAGCTGCTCTCACTATGTGTTGGAGGCTCTTGCGGCAGGACGCGTTGCAGGCGCCATACCACACAGTGATGCAGCTGGTCAGGATGCTCTCGATGGTGCCTCTGTAGAAGGTGCACATGATGGGGGTTGGGACTCTGGCTCTTCTCAGTTTGCGGAGTAAGTAGAGACGCTTTTGTGCTTTCTTGGCCAGTGCTGTGGTATTGTTGGTCCAGGAGAGGTCCTCAGTGATGTGCACACCCAGGAACTTGGTGCTGCTCACTCTCTCCACAGTCGCACCGTTGACAGTCAGAGGAGCATGCTGAGTGTGCGCTTTCCTGAAGTCGACAACAATCTCCTTCGTCTTCTCCACGTTCAGAGAGAGATTGTTGTCACTGCACCACTTGGCCAAGTGGCTCACCTCACTCCTGTAGTTTGTTTCATCTCTGTTGCTAATGAGACCCACTACAGTCGTGTCGTCCACAAACTTGATGAAGAGGTTGGAGTCGTGGGATGGGGTGCAGTCGTGGGTCAGCAGGGTGTAGAGGATGGGGCTAAATACACATCCTTGGGGGGCCCCTGTGTTCAGTGTGATAGTGCTGGATGTGTTGCTGCCGACCCGTACTGCCTGAGGTCTCCCAGTCAAAAAGTCTAACAGCCAGTTGCACAGCGAAGTGTTTAAACCCAGCTGGAACAGTTTGTGAGTGAGCTGTTGAGGGATGATTGTGTTGAATGCTTAATTGAAGTCTATGAACAGCATTCTGACTTATGAGTCTTTTTTGTCCAGGTGAGCGAGTGCAGCATGGGGAGTAGTGGCGATGGCATCATCGGTCGAGTGCTTGGACCGATATGCAAACTGGAAGGGGTCCAGAGAGGGGGGGAGGCAGCCTGCTTGAACATATCCCAGTCAGTGGTGTTAAAGCAGTCTTGAAGTACCTCTAATTAGCCTTCTGGCCACACTTGTATCTGTTTGTAAACTGGTTTGGTGACATTAATGAGCGGTCTGTATGCAGGAATTAGCATGACAGTGATGTGGTCTGAGGCGCCAAGATGGGGGAGAGGGAGGGCTTTGTAGAATCTTTTCTGGGTGGTGTAAACAAAGTCCAGTGTGTTATTTCCCGAGTTGGAAAGTCTATGTGTTGGTGTATTTTCGGGAACACACTCTTCAGGTCTGCGGGGTTAGAGTCTCCAGCCGAGATGAGAAAAGCATCTGGGTGGGCAGCTGCTCGCTGATGTGCTGGTACAGTTCATTCAGTGCCTCACTCCTGTTGTTGTTGTTGGAGCTGGGGGGGATGTATACAGCAACAAGCAGTATGGCTGTATATTCCATCGGTATGTAGAATGGTCGGCACTTAATAATCATAAACTCCACCAGGGGTGAGCAGTGTTTGAAAACCACAACAGTGTTGCGGCACCACGCATCGTTGATGAAAACACAAAGTCCGCCACCGTGGCTCTTACCTCCCTCACTGAATGGCTCAGTCCGGTACGTTGTTGTTGAGCCATGTTTCCCACAATGCAATGCAGTAAACCAAAATTGCACGAGCCAACTCAATAAACTTCATGAAACGCAACAGAACTTTTGCAAAGACAAACACTTTGCTAGACAGGTAGGGAACACAATCTATTTTACATTTAAATGTAATATTCCTTCAAATTTATGCATGGTAAAGAATAATAAAAGTGTGTCTCATCATGTACCAGTGTTTAAAAATAAGGTCAGAGATGTGTTTTGCATTTTGTTGATAAATACTAGCTTTGAATTTTCACTGGGGTCCTTACCAGTGTCCAACCCCTGTACACGATATACTGATTCAAGATGAGCACTAGGGAGTTAATTGAGACACAGCCAGTGTAGTGAAGTCAGTACAGTGAAGGGGTCTGAAATGCCTAGCTGTTACCCCAGCATACATATGTGTGTCTGTTTATTATTATTATTATTATTACAACTGCATTATCTTATCTATCAGAGATCTAAATGCTAAAAGCTCAACTGGTCAACTGTTGGTCAATTTACAATAACATGGGCTACTGTTATACAAAGCAACTTACAGTGCATTTAGATACTTAACTGTAAATATATTTTTTAATCTCCTGGGAATCAAACATATCACGTTTGCACTGCTAGTGCAATGCTTTACCTACTGAGCTATGTGGATAATCTGTAAAAGGTCATTTCAAGCATTTAAACATAAACCTGTGCCAGGGCGTTTAAACTTTTCACTTTGTTATACAGGGCTGCGGGTCTGTTGTGAGTGTATCTCGCAGTGCCGGAGCTCTGTCATACCACTCTACTGGTGAGTCCTCCACTCCAGAGCTTCTTCTGGGCCTCCTCTACAACTCCACCACTGGAAGGCTGTCTGCTGAGGTCATCAAGGGCAGCCATTTTAAAAACTCGGCCACTGATCATCTGCCTAGTAAGAAAAACATATATTTCGCATAAATATATCCTTACTGTAAGTTTCTTTTTTTATTTAACTGCTATTTTTAACTGTCAGCATTTTCTGTCACATACTTATTTCTGTGTCCTGTAGTTGGGCTGTTTTGTTGTATTAAACACTTCATTAGTGGACAACTATATATCATGAAAGGTAAGTTTTCTACCATGTTAAAGTTGTATATTCTTTTTAGACAGTGTTTCTATTTTTTATTTTTAACAATATTTAAAGTCACTATGAAATTAAAAATTATTCAAATTGCATTACACAGTGTTGCAGTATTTGTTATAAATGATTTATCCATGCACATCATTATTTTTTTTATTTGTAGATTACTTGTAATCTTTAATTAAAAACATTAAGCTCCTCTTGCCCTTTCAACAACGGCTCTCACTAAATCCTTGGTGTTTCTAGTCTGACGTCATCACGCAGCCGGGTTTTTTTTGGCAAGTTTAAGGAGCATATGTAGTTTAGATGGTTAGGGTTAGGTTAGGTTTAGTGTGTGGGTTAGGGTAATTGTTTCATAAGACTTGAAACAGCAAGGATTTAGTCAAAACCAACAAGCCACACCCACAGAGGTGACTCGAAACACCAAAGATTTAGTGAGAGCCACCAACAACACCTCTTCATGATGTAACACTCAAAAAAGGGTTAGACTATACTGACTGTCCAGTGAAATGAAGTACCACCCTATATTTTGTTCTAATTTCAAAAGCCGTTTCACTTGGATATACATCACGATGTAAAAGACGACAACCACAACTTCTGTTTCATAGTGACTTTAACATTTATGATTAATGTTTAGCATAAATCATAGTATCTTAATAACATGTTTATGTTTTGAAATGTGAGTAGGCTACAAAGTTATATCTTTAGAAAATGTGTCCCAATGTGTAGTGAGATAGGGTCCTCATGTAGGGGAGAGCAGGGCACAAACTAATACATTTTGTTTTTTGCTCAATCATTTAAAAAATATTTTCAGAGAAGCACTTAAAGTTTTTTTCTGGAACCTACAGTTTGCATGTATAATCACACTAAAAGTGACAGAAGTGCACATCTTACAACTTACCCAATTTGTGTTCATTGTAACACTTGCTAGAGAACATTCTTTTTGAACACAAATAATTTAGTATTTTTTTATCGATATACTAGAGGGTGGATATTGTTTGTGCATCTGGTTGTAACCAATATTAGTTCTGTCAGGTCCACTGCCATCTAAGATTTAAACAATAGCAATATTTCTCCGATTGTCCATGCAGAATTGCATGAACAGAGCAGGAGTGCAGCAATTATAATATCCCAATTATAATAAATTGCGTGGTGGTGGGACATGCTTTTACATCAATGAAAGGTGGTGTACAGATGTAACAGCATTAAAAAAGATGTGCTGTCCCAATGTAGAAGTGCTCTTCATTAACTGTTATCCATTCTACTCACCGCAAAAGTTTTCCTCGCTCATTCTAGTGTTTACATTCCACCGCAAACGCACGTGAGCATGGCACTACAACAGCTGGATGATTAGATCGCAGACACAGAACAACGTCGGTTATAATCATTCTCTGAGACTTTAATAAAGCTAAACACATGTAAACTGCCAAAATTCAAACAACACGACATGCCCCACCAGAGACAATAATAATTTGGACCACTGCTATACCACAAAAAAATGATGCTTATCGCTCCATCCCCAGAGCAGCTTTAGGACTCTTTGATCACTGCCTGGTTCATCTTATCAGAATCAGAATAAACTTTATTTGCTGTGTGCACACAGACGAGGAATTTGTTTTGGTTACAGTACAGGAGTCTATGTCTATGTGGTCTATGTGGGTCTCCCACTTCAGATCCTGTGAGATGGTAGTGCCCAGAAACCTACATACAGGCAAAAACTTAAATCTGCTAAGCCAGTAGTAGGAGGATAAAGAGATGGACCAACGAAGCAGAGCGGGCCTTAAAAGCTTGGTGCCACTGATCTGGATGAGCTCACAGAGACTGTAACATCATACATTAGTTTCTGTGAGGACAAGTGCATTCTTACCAGGACATATTTAACATACAACAATGACTAACCATGGTTCACATCAAAACTCAGACAGCTTCGCCAGGCCAAAAAGAATGCCTACAGTAGTGAGGAAAGAATCTTGTACAATCGGGCCAAGAACACACTGACCAAGGAGATTAGAGTGGCTAAGAAGAGCTATGCTAAAAAGCTAGAAAATCAGTCCTCTGCCAATGACCCTGCCTCAGTGTGAAAAGGCCTAAAAGACATCACAAACTACAAGACACCATCCCCCAGCACTGAGTCAAATCAATAATGTGCTGAAGACCTGAATGAGTTTTACTGTAGATTTGAAACCCCCGGTCTCACACCCCACATCGCCCACCTCTCTACACAGCTATCAACACCTCCAGCAACCCCCCTCTCCTTCCCTCCCCTCCTGCACTTCAGATCAGTGAAGATAATGTGCTTCAGGTCTTTAGGAAACAAAATAGAAGTAATGCACCAGGCCCAGATGGTGTTTCACCAGCCTGTCTGAAAACCTGTGCTGACCAGCTGGCCTCTTTTCACAGATCTTCAACGGATCACTGGAGCTGTGCGGAGTCCCTTCCTGCTTCAAATGCTCCACCATCATCCCATCCCAAAGAAATCCAAAATCACTGGACGTAATGATTACAGATCGGTTGCCTTAACATCTGTGGCCATGAAGTAATTTGAAAGATTGCTGTTGGCTTATCTGAAGGGCTTATCTACTGGACACCCTGCAGTTTGCTTACAGATCAAACAAGTCTGTGGATGATGCAGTCAACATGGGACTGCATTATACCCTACAACATCTGGACAGACCAGGGAATTGTGTAAGGATTCTCTTCATGGACTTCAGTTCAGCCTTCAACACCATCGTCCCAACACTCCTCCAGACCAAACTAACCCAGCTCTCTATTCCTAGCTCTAACTGTCAGTGAATTCACATCCAATAGCCATACCATCAGCAGTGGTGCCCCCCAGGGATGTGTGCTCTCCCCACTGCTCTTCCGATTCAATATTGATATGATTATATGAATGGTATAAACCTTTGTTAATATTTATTATTAACTAATATTATATATAACTAAATGTTGATATTACCCCAAATGCATTATATGAATCTAAAACGTAACTTGTCACCTTATAACTTTTAAAGAAAATATAGCATCAGATGGCTCAGGCGACCGAGGCAAAGGCGGAGATCCGAGAGTCCACGGTGGAGCCGGAGCGACCGAGGACTAAAGAGTAACCGGAGGGAGGAGACCAACGGAGCCGGTAGGACAGAGCGACGAGGCGCAGCCAGAGGAGAAGACTACAGCGGCGATAGCGGGTCGACGGCCGACCAAGGTGGAGCCGGAGGGACGAGAAAGCCCGGTGGAGCTGGTGGACGACCGGGCGACATGATGCTACTCACCAGCACCCACTCCACAAACTCGGCAAAAAAAAAACTAAAACACTGACAAAACAAAACCGGGAAAACTGACGCTCACACAAACTTTTTATTGGTTCGGTATTCTGTCACGCTCTCCCGTAGAAAGCAGGCTAAACAGGCGAAGAAGTTCCAGATAACAAAGACTTTTATAACACTCCAGGCAGACGATACACAAAAGGGCAAACACGAGCAACGAAACAATACAATACCTAACAATGAACACAGGCAAACACAGGGCTTAAATACAGAGGGGAACATAATCAAGGGAAACAGAAACAGGTGTGGGACTAATTAACAACCAAGGAAACTAATAACTGAACACAGGCATACTAGAACACACAAACCAAAACTAAACATAACTGAAGTGTTACAATAACAATGACCTTATAAAAAAACAAAAAAACAAATGCAAAAATGTAAATGACAAACGTTTATTTATAAAATTGCACAAATAGCAAAAAACACTTTGAAACACATATTTTATTTATCTTGAAAATGTTTTAAATATGTTTTTGCGCTTTGCTTCATTCCTCCACTCCTCCAAGCTCTTGGTGTGGGCATTTTTCCATACTGCTACTGTAAACAACAAACAATATCCAAAAAGCAATTAATAAAGCCAATGTGGTCTAAATGATGAAAAGCACAAGTCATTTTCTAATGATTACTGATCAGAAAAGAAATTGTTACCAACTGTTAGAAGTAAAACAAACTTACTGGCTATAAGAATCCTGCCTTTCAAATGCATGAAATGTCACTTTTTCAGTGAAGTTGGCCAGTAGCTTTCCCAGGTTACACCACACTATTTAGTGAAAAAACACCAATTATTCCAAAAGAGAAAACTAAAGAGATTTTAAAGAGACAAAAAACTTACCCTGGTGATTGAAATTAAACAAAAATGGAAAAACTCTATAAAAATACCTTTGTACATGTGGACTAGGCCTAAAAGTCTTTTTATACTAGAAATAAAAATGCACACAGATGCTTACCAAAATGATATCCTCTAGATGTTCATATTCACATCTCTTATTCTTAGTTGATAGCTTCTACGCAGCATGGCAACACAAACACATGTACAGTGAGACCCCTCCTCGATCTCTCTCTCACTGTTGTACGAGTGAATGAGTCACAGAGCGCAAAGCGCATTTAAATTACATTAAAGTATTTAAAATAATAAATGACCCCTGTATTACATCTAAATTGACTCACTACTAGATATAAATTAATGCTCTGTACTCTTAATGTGCTTTATTACCTTAATTATTTATGTTTTTTCATGTATTTATAGTTGTGTTTGACAAATTCACGACATTAATTTGCAGCTAACAAAAACAGTTTCCAAAACTGACCTCCGAAGACTACAAATGATAGTCCGGACTGCTGAACAAATCCACTTTTCAAGAACTGTACTCATCCAGAGTGAGAAAAAGGGCTTGCAAAATCACCGTGGATACCTCACACCCAGCACACTTTCTCTTTGAACTGCTGCCATCGGGTCAGCGCTACAAAGCACTGAGCACCAAAACATAGGAAAAGTTTCTTCCCTCAGGCCCTCTACCATCTACCTATAGCAAATGTTCTCCCACTGGGCAATTAAACTTGTATACAACTATACACAACTACACTGAAAAGAAGGTTCCTTTGGAATTACTTTAATTTAATCATGTACATCATTCTACACGATTGAATTAAAAAAATTGAACATTTAACTTTTTTCTTAATTTGCAAGAAAGTCATGTTAAAAGACTTAATTAAATCATGTGGAAGCGATGTACATGATTAAATTGAGTAATTCCAACAAACCTTTTATTCAGTGTATATATACTTTTATGTTAATGTTATTGATTTAATATACAGCTATCCACATTCCATAGTTTACATTAAACCAGACCCCCTGTGTCCTGATCGATGCACCAGTGTGAACAACTACCCTAACCAGTAGCTACAGTCCTAAGCAAACAGATAAATGGATGAATACCATTATCAAGGTACACATCCTAAACGTCTACCATCCAGCCTACTTGGAAGATTTTGAAGTACAGTCTCCCAATGAACCTGGTGCTTTTTTGACAGCACAACAGCCACATAGACGAGAGATTACCAGCAAAGTCCCAGATGGATGGCTCAACAGCAGGATTTCAGCTATTATAGCTCAGAAGAGGGATGTGGTAACAGAACACCTAATTCGCTAGAAGCAAGGTGCCCACAAACAGAGCCCTGGTATCTCCTCAAATACCAGTGGACCAGCCTAGAACCATCTACAGAGAGCCAGAGAGACCTGTTCCTCGATCGGCCCCTTGAGTGTATCCAGTACCAGCCCCATGTAAATTTCCTACACCTCAAATGAGAGAACATATTGCGGCTACAACTGTTGCTCACAATTCTCTGTCATTTGCCCAGAGTTACTAACCTGGCAGTTTTGCAGCTCATGTTCCTTCATCCACTCCCATTCCCAACCTCATGGGTCAACAGCAAACATCAGGGATTGGCAAAGAAGCGACAGGAGACAACCTACAGGGGCCTTCAGCCAACCATACCTGATTTTATTAATCGAGATCCAGGTGAATTTACCCACCTCAAGTTAGCCTTGAGTAACTTGTTGGCAGACGATGCGACTGAGCTGTTCAAATGCCAGGTGCTGATTGATCATCTGAAATTAATGGAAGCATGCCTGATAGCAGACTCATTCCTGAACTCACCTAACCCATATAACCCATATACAGACACTATGGAGGCTTTAAGTGATAGATTTGGGTGTTCTCACCAACTGGCACTAACAAAGATAGCAGCTGTCATGGACTCTCCAGATATTCAGCCTGGTTTTAAAAGGAGCTTTGAGTCATTCGCTCTCCAAGTCCAAGCACTGGTTGGTCTCCTTAAGACTCTGGACCCAGAAGGAGAGGTTAAGTTATACTGGGGTTCGCACGTTGCTCGACTTCTTAGTAATTTACCTTCAGCATGTTTGAAACATGGATGAGCGGCAACAACAAGCATGTTGTCAAACACAGATGACCCACAGCAACAAGCATGTATATCAATCTATTATCTATAGCTTCTTTACCAAAAATTCTGATCAGTGGGAACAAAATGACACTCTTGACCTTACACTCTCTAGTCTAGTGGACTGAAGTATGGCACAAACATGGAACAATTGTCTGTGGTTAGACACATTCACAGTTAATGAGAAAACAAAAGCATTTACACTGAACTTCTTCCTCTGACAAAGGAGAGAGAACGTTGCATAGTATAGCTTGGATTTGGTGCGAACAGAGGAAAATTCAGATCATACAATCCCTTAATCAATTGCAGTCCAGTCAGCAGACCAAAAACTATGCCTTTTAGCAGCATCCATATGCTTTGTGTGCATATATAACACTTCCCCAGTGTACAATGAAGGATTTTCCAAGATGGTTGCATATTTAAGATGGATTTATGAAATAACACTTTTAGTAGTGGCACTCGCGCACAAACTCTTGCTTTTAAACTCACACAGGACTTAAAGGTGCACCGCGAGCTCACCTTACATAGAATTCTCCATGTTGTGACTACAGTATGCCTAAACGGACAAACTGCTCTACAGAGTGAGTTTCGTAAATACGTTATCTCTTTTGGCAAAGAAGCGAAAACGTGACGACATCTTAATCCTCTCACGGACTCCGTAGTGCTTGAGGGAGGGGTGGAGTGAACGGCTGGTTGCAATTCGCAACCTTATCGCTAGATGCCGCTAAAAACTACACGTAGTACCTTTAAACAAGCACTCATGAGCTGTGTCCCAAATGACATACTATACACCAGGGGTGCCCAAACTCAGTCCTGGAGATCTACTATCCTGCAGAATTCAGCTCCAACTCTATTTAGATACACCAGCTAATCAAGATCTCACTACTAGGCATTGTAGAAACTTGCAGTCAGGTGTGAGACAGGTTGGAGCTAAACTCTGCAGGACAGTAGATCTCCAGGACTGAGTTTGGGCACCCCTGCTATACACTACGCACTTAAACTCTGCAGTATGCACTCAACCATGTAGTGTTTGAATTTTAGAAAGGTAGTATCGTCCCAAATGGAATACTAAACGGAAGTATATCGGTTTCCCAGATGAACGCAAATGATGTCAATCGCACGGCACAATGTGAGTCAATAAAAATCAATTTGCACATTATACATGTAATGTTATTTTCATTTGTTTTGCCCAGCATGACTTTGGTCACCATCAGATTGAAGAGTAATCACTCCACGGGAGAACTTTGCTTGTGCAGCGTCTGATAGCCCCGCCTCCTTTCCACTACAAAACTGTGCGAAACTGTGTCCGTTGAGTGCATGAAGTGTCCAGAGTTCCACACTTCATATTTTCAGTTAAAAAAGTGCATCATCCAGGTACTTGAAGTGCACTTCTTTTTTGAGAATTTTCAATGTGAACGCACTACTCACACTATTTATACTACAAAATGGTGTAGAATAGTGCATAAGTACGCGATTTGGGACCCAGTTATGGATGTAACACACAAACTCTCGATCTCAAACACATGATAGTTCAGTTTTCTAACTTCTCAATGCAAATTTACCACCACCTATTGGTGTACCTTATAACTGCAATGTTTTTTCCCAAGCTCACACAGCGTATTTAAAGAGTACATTTAAAGTAAATTATTATGTTCGCTTGACAAAGCCAACATACCGAACTACTTTTTCAAGCGTATTATTTTGGCTTTATCAAGCCAAACCATGATGTTTCACTTATACTTATTATGTTGGCTTTTTGCTAAATTTTGTTAACCATCATGTAGCGTTATGTTATAATGTGTTACTATCATTGTAAAACATATTATCATCATGTTAAATCATGTTACCCCATTCCAAGTCATGTTTGCATTATGTCAATTAAGTTAACATCATGCTTCATCATGTTAGCACCGTGTAAGTTACACACTATGTTATTTATTACTATCATGATAGAAAAATGTCAAACCTAAAATCATTTTAAACTATTTAAATCTTTTCAGGGCAGGTTTTGTCTAGCCAAAATAAAGTTTGTCGTCTTCTGAAGAAAAATACTGTAACTCTATAACTGCTTCTAACATGCTAACATCACATTAAAACATGTTAACATAATGTTAAACCTTCTTATCATTCTGCTAAATTGTGTTAGCTTCATTTTAAAGTTGTTTATATTATGTAATAGGGCGGCACAGTGGCTCGGTGGCTAGCACTGCTGCCTCACAGCAAGAAGGTCCCTGGTTCGATCCCCGGCTGGGACAGGAGGCCTCTCTGTGTGGAGTTTGCATGTTCTCCCTGTGTCAACATGGGTTTACTCCGGTTTCCTCCCACGGCCCAAAGACATGCAGGATAGGTTAATTGAGGAATCCAAATTGTCCCTCCCCGACTCATGTATAGAAAAGAATTGTGTATAGTTTCGACTTGTGTGTATAGAGTGACTAGTTCTCACCATGAATATAGCCTTAGATGCTGGAATGGTGTTAACAATGAACAATAATATCATGTAATATATCATATTTGAAACTTTTTAGGACAGACTTTGTCAAGCCAACATAAACTTTGTCCTCTAACTTTACTATCTAGTTCCCCTGATACTGTATTTGCACTTTGATAAAAGGAATTTACATTGATATTATTTCCTTATTATTATTTTCATTATATTATTACACACTTTAAGGCTTAGTTGTAACACTGTTACTACTAACCCTGCTGTGTGATAGAAGTTTTCAAGCGAGCTGGAGACTTGTTTCAAAATGCAGCTATGTTTTAGGCAACAGGACAGTGATGAAGATAATATGAGGTTGGATTTAGTATCTTACACACCTAACCCAGAATGTAATTGTCTTGCAATTTAATGACATGGTATAAGCAGCAAGTTGAATGGCTTAAATATCTTAATGCGTTTAATGCACCACTTCTTGGTGCTTAAAACCAAGCAACCATCACCAGGTGGTGCTGACTCACTGTCTCCCCTCCTATTTCATTAGACACATATGTGAAGCTCACAATGCTGGACTCCAAAGGCAAGGAGATGTCCACATGCAAGAGCTCTGTATGCCGTGGTCAGCCCAATCCCACCTACAAAGAGACATTTGTCTTTCAAGTAGCACTGTTCCAGCTATCTGAGGTTACCCTGGAGGTAACTGTGTACAGTCGATGCAGCAGTTTTAAGAGAAGAGAGCGTGTGGGTTGGGTTGCTCTGGGCCTCAACAGCACCACAGAGGAGCAGGAGGAACACTGGACCCAGATGAAAGAATCAGAGGGACAACAAGTTTGCCAGTGGCACACACTCCTAGATTCATGAGGGGACAGTGACAACACTGTGGTGCAGAGGGGTTCATGTGGAAGGATATAGTTTACTGATCAACTGCATCACGAACAAGGATTTGTACCAATTGTTCATGTAAAATGTTATTGCTGTTGTATTGTTTTTGCATTTGCATTAGGCCTGTTTTACATTTCACCGGAATATAACACATATTTATTTAATCTATATTTGAAAAATAACAGCACTAAAACTGCCCACCTAAGCACAGAGATTTAGTTTTGGAAGAAATTTTGAAAGTACACTTAAAATCTGTTTAACAACATAGTCTTATAGTAATATAGGGTTTTATGAAGCATTTATGATCATGTTTTACATCTATTGGGTCACATTTAGGTCCTTATATAACAGGTACACTAACAGCATTTTCTTTTCAGTAAATTTGAGTAAATGCATTTATTGCTCCACATCAGGGTTGAGGTTCTGTTCTGTGTGGATTCATTAAGATTTAATGTTGTATTCTAGAAATCCCTTTATTTTCTAACACAAGTCTACTGTACTACTTATTTGCTTATGCACCACTTGCGTGTGAAGTATGAAACAGGTCTCAGCATTCGATTGGCACTTCAAAGTTAATATACCTTTAAATATGCAAATACATATATGCAATGCATGGTAACAGGTAAAGCATCAAGACAAACTTTAAGAATAAGTATAGGACCGAAGCAGTATATAATTCTGTTTTATTAAAATAATGAAAAACAACGTCTGTATCACATCAGTAATCTGCAAAATACGATAAACAGAGCTTTTGCAGGCTGTTATGGATGTTCTAAATATAGCTAAGCTTATTGATGCAAATTTTAAAGTATGACCAAGTAAATGATTAATTTTTGTCTTTCAACATTGTTTAATCAAATGCTGCACTGCATACTGTATTAAAACTAATCCAGGTTTAGTTGAATTTTTTTATTTCTACAAACACTGAATAAAATCTTGTGAACACTTTGTTTGTAATGTTCTGTCCAGAGAACTTAGAACTAGGAGTGTTGAGTCATTCTTAACCAAAAATGTGTGGCTTAAAGCAAAATGTTAATCATTAGCAGAAAAGCCTAATTGACATTATTAAAAAACTTCAAACTTTCTAGTCTGTTGGAATCATGCCAGATCGTTTTTGATTTAGTTTCTTTTTAAGTTGTCTCATTAAGATTTGTGACTTGATGGACTTGACTAGGCCTTATTTTATTAATCTATGTGGTACAACGAAGTTGTCACAGCTTTGTTGTAGGTAATGAATGTTGGAATCTTCAGAAATGGTCTCCAGAAATAGTCTTTAGAAGGGGTATTCAGACATGGCGCAGCTCCCACCCTGTGGATAATATGGAACCCTCTGATAAAAAAAACAATAATAAAGCCTGCATCCAAGCATGTAAAGTCAAAGCTCTTACAGTTTCAAATGATCTACACAGTTCTAAATAGTACCAAAAAAAGGGTTCTTTAGCTTGTAACAATGGCAGAACTCTTTTTGGTGCTAAATAACCCTTTTATAAGGTCCCATAAAGAACCCTACCTTTAAAAAATGCTTTATAGAACCTCAGTTGTGCTATAAAGAACCCTTACATTATCAGAAGTTAGTAGGGGTTTTTATTTTGTTTTTTTATTAATTCATTCGTTTATGTATATATTTTATCTACTTTTCGATTTCCAACAATAAGCAAGACATGCAAATCAAGTAATACTTTTATTTCCTTTTAGTCACAACATGAAATGTCATGCAACATTCAATATAGTTGTACATATTAATGTCATTGTTACAAGTTTCTATTACATGTTTGCATTTTTGCAAAGCAGCTTTACAGAAAAAACATTAGCCCTAAACCGAGACATAAGAAAAGTAAAGAGATACATTTTAGCACAAATGTAAGAAGAAAATAAAAAACTTTATATAAGGAAAATTATAAAAATGCATGATTGCCATTTGAAGCTTCAAGATTATACAGCAAGCAGTTCAATCAAGCAGTCAGACAGAACAATTATTCCATTATTCATGAATATATGAATATATATATTGTTTGCTGTGGCAGATACTACATCCATTGTTTTTTACGTGTGGCAATGATGTTGAGTTTCTGGTCAGATAGAAAGGTCTGGCAGCATCTTGTAGATCATGGGGCTCAAATCTACAGACCATGATCATCATAGATTCCCACCATTTTCCAGCTATGTCTGTGGTCATCATCCTTGAGCATCAGGCCGAACCAGGGTCTGTCAGTCTTGGGTGTCTTCAGGAACCTGAAGATTAGACAGAGACAAAACAAGCTGATGTCCACTCACATATGTAAAAATGTGGATATGACAGTTTGGTTGAGCTAACTAATGCAGTATAAACAGGTTAAAAGATGATGTTTGGATAAAGATTAATTCATACATTTTGATGACTTACCCATGAATGTGTCACTGAATTTGCCTCAACCATGAAGTCAAAGTTAGACCTGCAGCTGTTTAAAGTTTGACTTAGGATTCACCTAAAACATGTACATGTACATGTGTTATAAGAACACACACAACTTCCATTTCCAAAATGATTTTTACAGTAAATTGGAAATGGTATCAACTTTAAAAGAAACATGAAAATAAATCACATATAAAACACCAGGTATGACCCGTCAGATTTATAACTATGAATATATGATTAATAACTGAATAACTATAAAAATATATAATTAAAACATTCTGAAGTTTACCTGTGTGGTGATATCAACTCAGCAGGACTGTTGAATCAATACTTTGATGAGGGGAAACAACCAATCAGGAGGCAGCTTCCAAAAACGGATTTAATTTAAACCAAAAAAAAATGGCAGGAATAAAGAACCCTTTCCCAATGCAAAGAACCATTTCAGCAGAAAATTGTTTTTCAGGAGACATGGTTTTATATAGAACCTTTTGCACATTTATAGAACGTTTCAAGAACCATATTTTGTCATGGTACACAGAGGGAGACCCAGATGCGGAGATGGTAGGGAAAGTTTATTTAAGCAGGAGCACACACAAAAGCCAGTGACCGCCGGGAATGTTACGTCCGGGGAGAGAAGGAGATACACAATCCAGCGGGGAGAGCGCTCGACCCGCGACCCACTAGGGGAGATACCACTTCCAACGCCAAGAGAATAAATCCGGCGGGGAGTCCCCTCGACCCGCAACCCACAAGGGGAGAAAACGCTGCCAAAACCATGAGGAATAATCCGGCGGGGAGTCCTCTCGACCCGCAACCCACGAAGGGAGAAACAAATCCTGGTAGATCAGTCAAGGCAGGCGGGGAGTCCTCTCGACCCGCAACCCACGAAGGGAGAAGAGAGATCCGGCTTGACAGACGGGAAGTGGTGGTGTGCGTGTTGAACACAGGTGTCCGGGCGCCAGCGGGAAGCTACGGTAGCAACTAGAGGGTGAGATGGCAGAACAAGGCAAACAAAACAAGGAAAAACAGCTAGACTTGGTAGCAATGAACAAGACAAGACAGGGAGATCGGGTATAACCGCGATATGCAAAAACAATATAACGATCCGACAAGGACGAGAGAACGCGAGGGGAATAAAAAGGAAAAGCTAACAAGGCTAACTAGAAGCAGGTGGGGAGCGATAAACGAGCCAGGCTAAACAACGAGATGACCTACAGGTGCGAGGGTGAAACAGAGGTGAGAAGAGAGAGAGACCAGATAGGGAGACACGGAGGGGAGGGGCGAGTGACGCAGACACCAAACACGAGGCGCGCTGTCAACGCAACCCACGTGTTCGACACAAAACAAAACACACAGGCATGACACGGGACAGAGAGACCGAGGACATGACATATTTTTTTATATGAATGACCACAAATCAGTTTTTAAGCAGTTGTTAAATTTGTATGATGATCTAAAATATGGTAAAATAAGTAAATACTCAAAGACTTGATGTAGATATATAATAAACTGAATGTAAAATAATCTTAGTTGAATAAAATGCTTGCAGTAGGCCAATAATGGGTTAAGGTGTAGTAAGCAATGGTAACAAACCAGTTGGAATCTTCAGAAATAGTCTTCAGAACAGGTGCAGCTCTCACCATGTGGATAATAGAGAACAGTCTAAAGCTGTAAATTCTCTTACAGCTTCTATAGCTCTTATAGGAATGACCACAAATACATTTTAAGCTGTTGCTGTCATTATAAAAACTTATTTTGACTTGTGAGCGATGGCTCGGGCAGCCAGGGTCATAAAAAAAGTCCAAAACAAAGTAAATCCAATAGATTTAATCCATGTAGTGCAAAAATCCCAAAAATGTGCATCAAACTGTGAGTCCACACGAGACTCTAGAGCTAAAACTGGCATACACCTGCCTACCACCCAATTGCCCTAGTGAGAGAGAGCCATGCTGCTTCTAGCAGCCATTTTCAACAGAAGGCCACGCCCCCTGGAACGTACCATTTAGCAGGTAAGAATACTAATTACATGTTCAACTATACCTATTAAACATATCACATACTCTGGCATAAATATACAAAAACATCAAACAAACATTCACACACTCAAAACCAACAAATACACATTTACATTCCCCAGCCTGATTGCCGTATTGCAAAGTAAGTTGTTTTGTTATTAAATGTACATTGCAATTCTAAATAAATATGGTGAAATAACATGAGTGTATTGTGGTTATTTACATGTAAACTAAATGAATTAATGAACAATAGCGGATAACGCCTTACATAAACTCAAAGCCTGCAAACGCCAAACCATGAACACAATATACACTTTTATTACACTACACTCAATTCACATTTAAACATACAATACATAACATCTCATAATATTACACAGATCAGTACTGGCAAACAGACCGTGTTAATGTATATGTATGTAAATGTATGAATCAGTGTGCATAGTTCATGTATAGTCACAGGCCTCTCCGTGACATGACTGAAAAATAGGGCTGTGTCTCGATCAGCTCCCTTGTTCAGTACATAAGGGAGTTGATCAGGGAGTCGCCAATTCGCAAAATCCTTCGAGTGTACTGTCTTCTCCATTCCCTAGAAATTCCCACAATGCAACGCGAAAACCAGTGAGCATCAATGCTTCCTATGTTACCTTACTAGAAATCACGTGACAACTTTTTAACCCATTTATCCGAAATCGCACAAGCCAGCTCAATAAACTTCACTAAATGCGATAAAACTTTTGAAAGAAAAACGTGCTATTTACAGCTGGTTTTAATCAACAACCGGCAAAACCAACATCTCTCTGACTTTATTTTTTAAATACTGGTGGAAGTACATATGAGAAACATTTGAATTATTCTGTCACATATCAGTGCACAAATTTATTTGATTATTACATTTACATTTACATTTATGCATTTGGCAGACGCTTTTATCCAAAGCGACTTACATTGTATTGTACTATACATTTGTACATTTTGTATAGTAAGCAAGTGGGGGTTAGGTGCCTTGCTCAAGGGCACCTCAGCCGTTACCCACCAGCCCTGAGAATCGAACCAGCAACCTTCTGATCACGAGTCCAACTCTCTAACCACTGGGCCACGACTGCCCACATTATTAAATTGAATTGTTAAGTAGATCATGTTGCCTTGTGACACTGTCACACATAACACGTTTTAACAGCTCATATTATTATTTTATGCATATTAATAGGTTTAACATGTTGTCTTAGCCATTTTATTCCTCTTTTTGTTTTATGTGTGTATGTCTTTAATTTTACCTGGTTTGTCTGTCATATGACCAGCCACATGATCACGTGATTTCCAGTAAGGGAACGAGCATCGATGCTCACTGGTTTTTGCGTTGCATTGTGGAAATTTCTAAGCAACAAATGATTCAGTGCACTGGAAGGATTCTGCGAATAAGACAGATCTTAAAATGGGTGACTCTCTGATCAGTGCCCTGACTACTGAACAAGGGAGCTGATCGAGCCACAGCCTAGACATTTGCGATCTGAAAACAAACTGTGACATCACAAGCTGCCGTTAGCAATATTATGTGCTTTTAACTCACTCAATCGGCTGCTAAATGCTCTTTCCAAGCACACTGTGTTTATTCATGACACAGATGAATAACTACCACAAATATTTCCACCACTAAGACCAACATATAAATCAATCGTGATCAGCAACCCGTTACACAGAGGTTTGCACCCTAAGTAGTGCACTTAGCCTTTTGCCACCAACTATTAGCACAGATATAGCAACTTGTTTTTAACATGATTCCTGATAGATACACTATATTGCCAAACGTATTGGGTCACCCCAATAAACAGGTTTGATGACTTTAGTAATTTCCATGAGATCAAATCTTAATGCTGCAGCAACAGCAAAGAACTTGATTGGTCTGCATAAAACCAAGTCCTGAACCCAGCTGAACACATTTGGTGTGACTTTAAATGCAGTCTTTGAGCCAAAAACTTATCACTCCACATCAATGGCTTGTACACAGGGGTACAGCCAATTTGGAACAGAAGAAATGTGCTTACAAAACTGTTGCAACAGAGATGGAAACAAAATTCCTTACAAAGCCATTTGTAGAAATTCAATTTAAAACGGTTTCAAAAGCCCATTTTCCTGTCCCAAAATGAGGACTCCTGTGCACAAGTCATGGTGTTTGGTTCTTTGCTCAAAGTCTGCATATAAAATGACATCAAAAGGTGTTCAGCTGGGTTCAGGACTTTGCTTTATGCAGACCAGTCAAGTTATTCCACACTGAATGAATCATTTCTTTCTTTCTGAACCTTGTCTCATACACAGGGGCATTGTCATGATGGAATAGAAAAGGGCCCTTCCCAAACTGTTGCTATTAATTTAGAAGCACACAGTTCCATAGAATATTATGATATGCTGCAGCATTAAGATTTGTACTCATGGAAATTACTAAAATCATCAAACCTGTTTATTAGATAGGGTGAACGAATACTTTTGGCAATACAATGTATATTGTGATATAACTTTAGTGCTAACACAGTTACGTTGTAAGGACGTATCCGGACCATATTCGTTGCCACGACATACCAAATAACGTTCCTGTCATGATGTGGTAAATGAGGACCCAGATGCAGGACAGCAGGTGGCAGCAAACACAAAAACTTTAATAAACATAAGGCCCACGAGGGGGCAAAAAACAATACAAAACTATACTAAAACACATGGAGTAAAAACAGCAAAACAACACCAACCCACAAGGGGGCGAAAACGAGACTCAAAAAACTAGAACAAAGACTATACAACACGTAACAACGACAGAATTGGGCAAGGGCAAAACTCACGGGAGGTACACAACAGGACACTATACACGGTTTCACAGAGATTTACGAACTTTACGAGACGTCAAGAACTTTACAAAATTCACGAACTTACAAATCTTACAAAACGAACCAGCACAGGTCAATGAACACAAGGGCTTTAAATAGGGGAACAAACAAGGGATAATTACACAGGGTGCAGGTGTGAATCATCAGAAACATTACCAGGTTAAATTACCGGAGAACGAGGGGGGCGAGGCTAAGACGCGCGACATGAAAACACGCGGCAAAAGGCGGAAGTGCCCGAGCCGCGTGTCTCCCCACAGAACGTAAACACAAAGACAAGATACTGACGCAATCCTGCCCACTAGATCATGAAAACTAGACATAAACAAGGAGGGCAGGATCGCGGAAGTATCCGGGGGGCGTGGACATGACGCAAGACCGGAGAGCGCGTGACACGGGCGCACCACGCCCAGGCCACGCGCTTCCACGAGTAACAAACACAGAGACATGGCACTGTCATGGCCCTGCCCACAAGGCTCTAGGAATTTACAAGACATGAAGGGCAGAACCATGACAGTTCCAGCGACGTAACTTTGTGATTCCCATATTTGTTGTTAAGACGTAACATTGGACATTGCTGGGATGTGGTGATTACCTCCTGAAGGCATACCTGGAACGTACCATATTCGTCGCAGTGATGTGCCAATTAGCACGTCCTAATGATCAAGCAGTCATGTTATTAAAATCTTTTTTATTTAATTTAAACAATTATCATCCCTCACACAGAGGAATAAATTAATTTGTGCATTAAAGATTTAATTTTATGTATAATTGGAGTAACTCATTCTCTATTTAAATATGCACAGTATAACGATTAATAAAACTCAGCATTGTACATCACAATCAGATATTTTATTTATACTGTAGTATATGACATAAATAATCAATGACTAACACAATATAGAGGATTTAAATCAAGATATTTATTGACAGAGATGAATAAACATAAGTTGCAGGTTTTCCATTTTTAGAAACAACAATCAAAAGCTTCTTTAGTCACACTCACAAACATCAGGGTCTGTTCATTTAAACGCGCCAAATCGATTGAAAATCACAAAAATGTGTTTACTCTCACATATGTAAGGTGTAAAGTAAAGCAAGAATATTAATAAACCACTAAAATAATTTATATGGCAGTGAGGTACAAACAAATGACCGTTAACGTTTAAATGATGAGAGCAGCTCTTGGCAAAACAGAGAAGGCGCGTGCTGGAGACGCGCACGCACATTTCAGAAGCGTGCACTAAATAAATTGTTACTGGAATGTTAGCAAAAAAATCTAAGAAATGAATCGTTTCCAAGACGTCCTCAGAACATGGTCACAAAGTAATTTCACGGTGACCAAATGAAGACGAACTGGCAACATTGTCAGAACGTACTGTGTTTGCTGTGCATTTTCAGCTGCCAGCAGCCTCGCGCTCTTCCCGGTTCCCTTAGGTGCAAAACTGATGCCAAGGCTCATGAAATTCAAAACTAAACAAAAATATTTGCACCTATAATCGCAGTTATGATACAATAAATCCAGCAAATTTAGTTGAATATTTGTAAAGCGATTAACATGAATGTAATCTGCTTTATAAAATATACTGAACATAAAAGTTGTTTCTCTAAACTAATACAAGTTTGCTTTGATCGAAATTAAGATTCATCACTTGCCAGATATTATTGATAGTTCTAATGCTAATTAAATACAGTAGATTCTCACGCACCAGATAAAATGCTGAATGGTCTTTTTTTTAATTACTGTAGTTTACAGTAAGTTTACAGTAAAGAATTTTTCAGAATGCATTGAAAATCAAGCTAATGTACAAAGCTTATAGCAAACTGTTAAGAACATTGTGATATTTACTGAGAACATCAACATTACGGGCAGTTCCTTTGTCTGAACTAACATGAACATGGATTTTCTATTTTCATAAAAAATAAGATTTAACACTCACCAGATTTGACAAGTATGTGTCATCCAGGTTAGCAAAGGCATAAAGTTAGCAGGCAGACGACAGGACAGTATCTCTGACAACAAACTCTCTTGCTCCCCCACTGAACGAAGAGTACATGCAAAACTTTACACAAATTAGTCCTAATGTCACTAATGCATGATCACCAACTTATGAAAATGTGTTTTTATGTCTAAACTTAAGCTACTACCAATGCCTTAGATATAGTAGTACTATATTAAACCTCATTGAGCTTTCAAAGCAAATTACCTGATCTCTGATGTTAAAACAAATAAAGCATTCAAGTCTAAAAATTTAAAAATAAATAACTTTGAAATAAAAAAGGAGATTTGTTGTTGTTTTGTGCAGTCAATTTAGATTACTGTATGTAGATTTCATTTTTTTCACAGCATGCAGTGGGATAACTACAGTACCACACTGTACACAACTTAAACAGTAGAAAACTGTTGAAAGTACAGTAATAATACTGTTAAAAAAATAAAATCTACAGTAACAAACTGTACATAGCTTTTACAGCAAAAAACTGTAATAATACACGTTTACTCTGTTGACCTTCCATTGACAGTGCGATATAAATATTATCAACCTGTAATTTATTATTTATAATCCTTTCTGCCATTTTGGATTCCAGAACTGCATGCTATTGTTTAAAGCATGAACTACTGTGTACTGTTTTGCACACTATTAAAACCCTCTATGGCATGGTGTTACCCTCAGGCAACAAACTACTTTTTTGGATTTTACACTATCCCTTTAAATTTTGTAATTTAAAAAATGCTATTATAATATCACCTGACATGTCTGCTCAATGATTTGATCAGCTGAAGTGGGTGTGGCCTTTTGTTTGGAGGTGGAGCAGCCATTTCAGGAACTAAAGCCATATGGTACTCAATGGCACCAATTAGAAAGATAAATACCACTTTTTAATATGTTTAAATTAAAATAGCTTAATTTAAAAAAAATATGTGCATGTGCATCAGTATGTAAAAAGTATGTTTGATTGTTTAAAGACTTATTTTGTTTTTATCTATATACTAAATCTGTGTTTTTTGCTTCGTTGCCTCAGGGCAACACTTTGCTATGAGGGTAAAAAAACACCAAGATTTTCTATACAAGCTGAATATATACATTATACCTTATATACATCAGAAAACTGTTCTAACCAATCACAAACAAATAAGTATACTACTAATTACCACTAACACCTTATGTATAAATCTTTATCATAATTTCATATAAATACATGCAGTAAATCAACATTCAAATGAAAATAAGGAAAATAAGCAATATTTGCAGTTAGATCAATTTTGTTTAGCCAATACCATGCTAAAGCAGAGGTCTTCAACCCTGTGACTGGGCACCCAGTTTAGGTCCAACCTGCTCTGAGTTCGACACACCAGCCTGTAATTTTCAAGTGATGCTGAAGAGCTTGATCCACTGGATCAAGTGTGTATGAAGATAAACTTTGCAAGAAAGTAGGTCTCCATGTGCAGAGTTGAAGATCTGTATGCTAAAGTGTGGAGATGTGCTTCTGGAGTGTGGAGATGTGGTCTACACTTAAAAAAATGCTGGGTTGTTTTTGACCCACTTTATTGGGTAATTATTGGACAGAACACTGCTGGGTTAAAATGACCCAACACTGGGTTGTTTTTAGCCCAACATTGGGTAATCTTTACCCAGCACTGGGTTGTTTTTAACCCAACATTGGGTAATCTTTACCCAGCAGTGTGTTCTGTCCAATATTTACCCAACATGGGTCAAAAACAACCCAGCATTTTTTATTGTACTGTCATCATTCACAATAAATGTATCATGATGGTAAACAAATGCTTCTGCCACATTCGAAATGTCAACTTTGTGGTTGCATTTATGTGCATTCAACCTGTACAGTAAATTCAATCTTTTTAACCTGAATGGACACTGGATGGTGAAAAGAAAGGGAGGTTCGAGGTACCAGGGTGCACAGGTACACCAACAGCCAAGTATGTGTTGTCAACCTCTGTTTTACATCAACCAGCAACTATTCCAATTACCAGAATGGGAAATCAGAAAGTGCTTTATCAAGAAAACTTTATCAAAGAAAACCAATAATCCACAATGACACATATACACACAGTCATTGCAGTGTTGGTTTACTGTAAATGTTATATGAAATATGAGAAATATTTATGCACAATGTGTTAGTTGAAATTAGTAGAAGTTTGCTTGTTTATTTGTTTGTAAATGGTTTATGAAATTCCAATGTATATATTGTAAAATATACATATTCTACTTATGTAGAAAACCTTGGCGGTTTTGTACCCTAATAGCACGGTGTTGCCCTGAGGCAACAAACTGATATATGGTTCAGGGGTGGGGGGGCACACATTTTATTATGGATATGTTATCAGGGACCCCCAAGCTTCTAAAAAATAAAATAACATATTTTTTTCCTAAAAAAATAAAAATCCATGCCATAGAGGGTTCGAATAGTTTGCCGTACAATATTTACTGTGCAGCACGCAGTACACCAACATATCATTCTAATCAGCCAGAAATTTGTCTTGAATTTTAATACTTTGGTATGAATGAAAACGATACTGGCAAAACTTTCCAACACCTGTGAAGGTCCAGGCAGGGAAGGTAATATGTTTCACTTTCTCTGCCAACCCTCAAACTCTTATCTTGGTCATAGACGACTTGTAGTACTCTGTATGTTACCTAAACATCTTCAATAATGTGAACAGAACTGATTCACTTAAGTGTCTCATAAACTGCAGCCATATTTTGCAGCTTTATGTAGGAAGCGGAAACACCTGTTTGAAAATCGGCAAAAATACTTTGGTCTTAGTTAGTCTTAGTTCCTTAAGTGCTTCTGATAGTATCAGCTTTGCACCCTTCAGATGTTCGGCTAAGCGATAGTGATAGTGATTTTCAAAATTGAAAATTCATGGCTACAACTTAATTGTATGGATGGTTTAGATTGTGAAAAGTCTGTACTTCAACCAATACTTTTTCTCTGTTCTAATATACGGTCTTCTGATACTTTTGACACTGAAAACCTTGAGTCATCATTATTGATAACAATAGTATGTCTTTCATCAGGACTTCGAAAGATTGATGGGTCAGACTCCCATGCACAGTGTCCAGGATTCTCAATTCTCGATTTTTCACCTCTTTCAGGTCTTTCTTGCGTAAACATGGAATGCCTATAGTTTTCCTTTAGTAGTTTCTGTTCCTCTTGATTTTTGTTGAAATCATCCGTTGGTTCTTGAGATGTGACTATGCACATGTTTGCGCTTATGCTGAACCGTCGTTTCAGACGAGGAGAGTGATCAAGTGGGATCACCAGGCCATACAGAAGGTCACTGCAGCTCTTGGATCGAGCCAGTTCTTCCTCCTGTTTTTTCTTTTTCCTCTTCTCATCTGCTCCAATAGCTTGGATGACATCGCTGTAGTCCTCAACCCTCTCAGACATGAACTGAAAGATGTCAATGACACCAGAGAGAGGTGGTGGCTTTGGAGCTCTTTTGACTTCTACATTGGTTTCAGGAATGTCATCAATGGGAAGCTTGTGACGTCTTAACCTCCTTTTCTTAAGAACTTTATGAGCCTCGACCACCATATGCACATTCCAGCTGAAGAACAGAGACAACCAGGCAAGTCCCAAGCAAATCCACAGCTGCACAAAGAATCTGTAAAGGACTGGGTAGGATATTTCTGGGTTCACACCTGTATAAAAACAACTTCATGTTTAAATCTTATAAAACAAGAGCAAAATTATGGTTTTGTAATAAGCAGCCCTATTATTAATTTTGGGACCTTTTAAATTGATCTAAATGTCCATGGTGACACTTTCTGTGTAAAATTTCAACATACACTACCGTAAAATTTTGTTTGAATCTCTACACCGTAGGCAACGCGCCAGTTTTAGTTAATACTTGTGTTGTTGTCCACGACGACAGGCAATAACCACTAGTAGTCAGTGTCCACAGAGGTGTTGCTTTTTGTGTACACTGTCAGAGAAGCATTAGCAGTGATAGCGGCAGGTAAAGTCACTTTTGTTGCAGTTGTTAAATATAGAAGAACAAATCATTTATTTAGATAATTCATTCGCAAAAGCGTATAAGTAAACACGACACTATCAGAGTTTTTTAACCTGAGGGAGGGGTTAAAGCAGACCAATCACAGCAGACCAATAACTTCCACTTTCTCATTTCTCGCCATTATTTTGTTGTCTTGCTACGGCCACAACGTTAAAGATATCAAAAATCCCTTCACAATTTTGCATCCCCAATGTATGCATACACTTTTAAACAAATGTAAAAAGCTCACTTCCTGTTGGGTGTAGCATTTGACATGCAGCACGAAAGTTTGGCTTGATGAGATGTACATGTGTTCCAAGTTTCATATGTATACGTGCAAGTATGTATTAGGGATGCACCGAAATGAAAATTCTGGGCCGAAAACTAAACCGAAAATTTTGGATGCACTTGGCCGAAAACCGAAAATGGCTTCATTAAAAACGTATTTAAAACATACCTGTCAACACTCCCGTTTTGGCCGGGAGTCTCCCGTTTTTCACACCCTCCCCCGCCACCCTCCCATTTTGTTATTTCTTTCGGGAAATACTCCCATATTTCAGTTATTTATCCTTTGAAACTCCAAGACCGATGGGAAATGGAACGCGTTCACGTAAACAAAGGGGGATTCACATCCTCGCTAAAAACTTTCTCTTATTACGCCGCTGAAGAGCCGCATATTCCACTCCGCGTTTTCCATTTAACGCTCGCTGCTCACAGTCTGTGTCTGCCCACTGGAGACGACAGATCATTCCATCATCAGGTAGTGCTTTATCTGCAGAAGTAATAGGTATTTTCGTAGTTTTTTAAGTATTTCTGTCGGTAATGTATTGTTTTTGCTCTTGGTCTATTGTAGCAGTATTTTTGGAAGTTTGCCTACAGATCTGGCCTCTAAAAATGCGTGTTTTTTCGTACAGGATCCTGAAGGCGATCATGCAGTTTGCCGCAGGACTGGTCTGACCTGTTTTTTAGAATTAAAAAACTGATACACTTCCCAGAAGATCCACCAGGTGGCACATCGACTTGTTTTAGGCCTGTAGCGTGATGACGTACTGGATCAATCCAATACGTCATGGATGTTGTACTACGCATGCATCGTGGTGTATTTTGAAGACGCATGCGTAATAATAGCGCGGCTGAACAGATATTTGTTATTGTACGTATATTAATGCTTACGTTGTCTTAGTTTGTTTAAGGTCAATAGTGTCTTTGAACAAACGTGCAAAACGTTCAGTATATTGTTCATAGGTCACAGCTTTTATCACAGGATCTTAGCTTTAGAAGCTAAATGTATTTGATGAATAGTATATAAACTATTATAAACGTTATATTTCAATGTTAAGTAATATGTAATTATATAACGTATATAATTATAACGTGTTTAGAGTTGCATTGCACAGCCATGAAACATCTACCATATGTCACCAATGTTATACTATACAGTCAACATTTTTATAATAAAACGATATATTAATTGCATTTGAGTCATATGTACTGTTTAGTGGAAGCAAAAATTAGGCAAGTAATAGTGAATTAAGAATTAATTAAGAAACGCAATAGGCTTTTTCATAATGTTAGTTTTTTAAACATGGCAGGCGCAGCAAGTGCGCATCTTTGTGAATGCGCAGAAATGCTTAATGATTCTTGTATCATTCGTTTCAGAAACTACTTTTTGAAAGTTAAAACCGATCATAATATTAAATCAAAGTTGTTTGACACACTTTAGGAAGTTAATATAGTTGGGAGTTGCATATGGAAACATTTTCGTATTTTAGGCATGTTTTTCGATGCATGATCTCACTGCATGGTTTTTATTTTACCATGCGTGATCATTTTACACTTAAATACATTTAGCCTCATCATCAGAGTGCTCGTCTCTCATTCCGGATCGTCGTCATCTCTTTGGTTCGAGGCTCAGTTGGAGCGGGTCGTGTGCACTTTGTCATTTTGAGATGCTTTTACTGAAGGATCATCTATATTTATCCAGGTAGATATGGGCGTGAACATTGGGACTTAAACAATACTGACTGGAGACCCATTAGGCTACATGTCAATCAAAAATGTTTATTTTCTCACCCAAAACAACAGGCTGGACACCAACCAGTCAGGCTTTAAGAGCGGTCACTCAACCGAAACTGCCCTACTAACAGTTACAGAAGCCCTAAGGAGGGCAAGAGCTGAGTCCAAATCATCTGTTCTCATTCTCTTAGACCTTTCTGCAGCCTTCGACACGGTTAACCATCACATTCTTCTGTCTACCCTCTCGTCACTGGGCATCACTGGAACTTCACTCTCCTGGTTTAAATCCTACCTCGCAGATAGGTCCTTCAAGGTAGCTTGGGGAGGTGAAGTGTCCAAATCACACCAACTAGTCACCGGGGTCCCACAAGGATCGGTTCTTGGACCTCTGCTCTTCTCCATATACACCACATCACTGGGTTCCATCATACAAGCACATGGATTCTCCTACCATTGTTATGCTGATGACACTCAACTTCACCTCTCATTTCATCCAGACGATTCCACGCTAGCCACACGAGTCTCAGACTGCCTGGCTGACATCTCTTCTTGGATGAAAGATCATCACCTACAACTCAACCTGGCCAAGACTGAGCTTCTCGTCCTTCCTGCCACCCCGTCAGAACAGCCCCAGCTTACCATCCAACTTGGTCCATCTAAGATAACCCCATCGACTTCAGTCAGGAATCTTGGGGTAATCATGGATGATCAGCTGACTTTTAAGGATCACGTTACTAAAACAACTCGGTCATGCAGGTTTGCATTGTACAACATTAGAAAGATCAGACCGTTCTTAACAGAACATGCAACACAGCTTCTCGTCCAGGCACTTGTCATTTCTAGACTGGATTATTGTAATGCTCTTCTGGCCGGTCTCCCAGCCTGTGCCTTCAAACCTCTGCAAATGATCCAGAATGCTGCTGCACGCCTGGTCTTCAATGAGCCCAAGAGAGCACATGTCACACCTCTGCTCATCTCTCTGCACTGGCTCCCCATAGCGGCACGCATTAAGTTCAAGGCACTGGTGCTTGCCTACAGAACAGCCACTAACACAGCACCCATCTACCTCAACTCTCTCTTACAGACCTACATCCCCTCCAGAAGTCTGCGGTCTGAAAACGAGCGCCGCCTCATTGTTCCTTCACAGAGAGGCATGAGATCCATCTCAAAGACATTTTCTTTCTCCGTTCCCGGCTGGTGGAATGATCTTCCTGTTTCCATCAGGACTGCTGGATCAATTTCACAATTCAAAAAACAGCTGAAGACCCACCTCTTCCATGAGCACTTAACTGTCTCATAATATATAAAAAAAAAAAAATTCTACCTCTATTTTTCCTTTTCTAATGTTCTCTATATACTTGCTTATACTATCTTGACGTTGTATTTGAAACCTTGTATTACTAGCACCTCTCGTGAATATTGCTTACTTAGACGAATCGCTTGCTGTTTTCCTCAATTGTAAGTCGCTTTGGATAAAAGCGTCTGCCAAATGAATAAATGTAAATGTAATGTAATGTAAATTTTCACATTTTTGATCAAGAGTTTCAAGATAAATGTGTATAGACATAATTTAAGTTTGTTGTGAATAAGTTTTGAAGTTTTTTTGTTTTGTTTTACATTTTACGACAGCTCTGATCTGCGTTTAAATGCGTCATTATAGCTAGTTACAAAACTAGTTTTAAAAACCAATTCTGCCCACATATCACATAATAAAGATACAGATTTAACTTGGTGTCAATGGCCATGAAGTGATTCACACCTGGGAAGATAACAGGCCCAACACCTAACTGGCCTATCAGTGTGGAATGTTGTGAAGCGGCTGGAACAAAGAATGTGAGAACATATAAAGATTAAGAGTAGGTTGCAAATCTTGGGTCTTAAATCTACTTTAAATAAAAGTTGGTGTGGCCCGCTCCGACTGAGTTTCAAACCAACCAACCAACGTCGATCCGGTATGATAGACGAGCGCTCTAATGATGAGGCTAAGCATACTTTAGTGTAAACCAACTGCGCATGGTAAAGTTTGTAAATGAGTTCACCATTCAAAATAAACATTTTACACTTTAAAGATAAATATTATATTAAAGCAGGTAATGCCCGCGTTGGCTTTAAACGTGCTGCTGCATGTTCAAAATGTTTACTGTTTTGTTTTACTTGGTGATATATGTTAAATGAAGATGTTTAATGAAAATTGAATATTGAATATTGCACGCCTTCAGAGCGTTCCACACCATCTCAATTGGATTTGTATCCAGAGATTCGGCAGGAGTCTTAACCCAGTTAATAATGCTCTTCAGCAATGACTTTTTTAAATATACACTATTCCCAAATGAGGTTTTATGTGACGTGCTGTGATAGACTGTAGGCTACAGGCTAATATTTTTGTTATTACAGTTTTTTGTAACTTGGTGAAGTGATATGGAACGCGGTCAAAAGTATTCTACTGTATGTGTTTAAAGAAATATAATTACTCGATCCTCTGACGCAAGCAGCCGCATCTCATTTTCACTACAGCTGCAGAAACAGTGATTGTGACACGACTGCCACCCAACGGTCTCGTCGCGCCAATGCCGCTTGGCTAAATCACGTACCGCGGCACACTGCGGCATGGTGCAATATCCTGTTCTCTTTCTTGCGCATTTTTAATGGCCAAATCTGTAATTAAACTAGAATCTGCTAACCAATAAACAAAAGTTAAAACTACCAAACTAGAGAAGCGTGAAGGGATCAAACTGTTCGTACATTTTTAAATCGTTATTTCATGTGTGACGTTGAGATCTCTTGCAAAATGTAAATATTAAATTAAAATGATATCTTGCACAGCTGCATTAAACTGTCTGTCTTATTATTCTGAATAAATATATTGCGGGTCACCCCCTTTGCGGGTCTCACATTACAGGTATGGTAATGACAGCGCGAGCGAGACGGGAGGATGAGAGAGGCGTGGCAACATTTTCGGCTTTTATTTTCGGCACTTTCTTACGTTTCGGCCGAACCCGATAATGCTATTTTGGCCGAAAATTTCCGGCTGCCGAAATTTCAGTGCATCCCTAGTATGTATGATTTCAGACTTTTTTCCAAGGGGCGCTGTAGAGCCCCTGTGCCACGCCCAGGTACCAGCCTCTGCGACATCCTAATGGATTCCAGCGTGCGTACCAATTTACAAGACTTTTTGAGAATGTTAAGGGCCCAAAAAGCCCTGAACAATTAAAGAAGAATAAGTAGAATAAATATAGTTGCAAGCAGTAATGATGGGCCCAAGCCATCTGTGCAACCACCACCCCGGTGGCATCAACTGTGCACAGCAGGCACATGCATTTACAGTAACCCTCTAGCATTGTCGTTTTAAGGGTTACAGCACTGAAAGAGGGACACTATAACATCAAGAATCTGAAACACACTTACAGAAAACAAAATATAAACACTTTACGATAAGGTTTCATTTGTTAAAGACATTTCATTTGCTGCCGCACACACCATGAACAAAAACACTTTTAATTTGATTAAAATGACATAATTTGTAACAGCTCATTATGACTTGAAACGTTAAAACAACGTGCAGCGGAAGAGAAGCAGTGTGTGGCTTGGCACTGCGGAAAGACATGGTTTTCTGTGCACGCACACGGTTAACGTGCCACTGCGAATTGGGTTACTATGTCGCATATAGATCCATTTATCAGCGATTATCTATGTAAGTGTATACACTGACAAAAAAAGTAAATTGTTACTTGTAAACTTGAGATTTATACTAGGGCATGACAGATTGCCGCACCATAACACCAGAAGAGCCAAACACTGGCGGGGAGCAGAGCGAGACCATCAGCCTATGTGCCGAATTGAACCCCTGCTTATTAGTAAAAATTACATCTAAAAGAATCGTTTGGCGCTTCCATAAACATCAGTGTGTATTTTATGAACTATAAATTATTGTTTTGCTAGTGATTATGTGTATGTAAATGTCTGAAAGCTAAAATAAACTATGTGCTTGAAAACACTGCATAGTTGTGATCTTGTTCGTCTCTGGCTCAGCGCCAGCTAAAGCGCGACAGCAGTTGTGAGTATCATTGTATGCTCCTGGGATCATACTGATCACACCGGTGTGGTTGCACAAATAAAACCAATGCAGTTGTTTTGCGTGCACCTATTACACTCATTTGCGTTTGACTTCTAATTTACTGACAACCTCACGCGGGCCGGTCAGGGATAGCCAGAAGGCCTGATGTGGCCCGCGAGCCGTACAATGCCCAGTTCTGGGTTAGAGACTCCATATTTGCCATGGTAGCAGTTCAGACTGTCCTCTATGTGTCTGCCAAATTTTACAACTTTCCCCTGTACGGTTCTATGCGCTGCCATAGACTTCCATGGCAGAAGAAAAATCAGAATAATGAGACCACTTACGGATGCAATTTTATTGTTATTTTATCAAGCAACTTCTTGAGGTCTCACCCTGAGAGACATTTTCTTTTGACAGTTTATATTTGGCTTAAAATTGCTAGATGCATCTCTTTTTAAAAATTAAAAACCTTATTGCTGATTGCTGTATTAATTATTTTTATTTAAAAATTCTGTGTTTGTAATTTAAATGTCAAATTTTGTATTGTTTTGGAAAAAAAATTAATCGTTTAGATTATTCGAATAATCAACACATTAGTCAATAGATTAGTCAATATAGAAATAGTCGTTAGTGGCAGCCCTACTGTTGATTGCTTGAGACAGCACTGAATCTTTTCAAATCCATTCACAGCAACGACAGGTAAATGCTCTTAAGTTTTATTTGACATTATATTTACATGTGTTGTGAACATGAGGAAAGTGTCCTAATACACAATAAAATCATCATAAGAATGTCTTAAGGTGTGGATTTGGATATGTTGACAAACTATAGCGTTACTATGAGCGAACTCAATCACTAACTCTATAATATCACCAACGTCATTATTAAAGTTTAGTATCATTCATTAAAGTAAATATGGTTCATCTGTATGCACTACGTCTTTTTTACTTGAATGTTTCTTAGGTTTCATAAAATGTACTACACACACTGAACACAGTTTACCAATAACAGTGAATTAAGCCATATGACCAATCAAAGTACTGGGTGTATGATGAGGCGGGCATTAAAGAGACAGGAGCTAAAACAGGAGGGTTTCAGACAGGATAGAAGAAGTGGGTTTTTTTGCATTCTTTAAAGTTTTGAATCGCATTCATGTATAGTTGGAGACCCAAATAATATAATTAGTGGTGCTCTTGTAGAATGCAGAGCATCACTGTTGTTATTCTGCTGGCTTATTATTATTCTTTTTCTACCAATATTTCGGCGCATAACTAGTCCCGCAGCTTTAGTCGTAGACCCATGAATGAGGGCTCAAATTGAGCGGCCTATTGAGGAATGGTGTGCTATGACAACCAATCAGTCTCTCTGGAACATCAGGATGCAACCAAGCCACGCCCATAGCAACCATTTACACCAACCTAGCAACCGATCCCATAGACTCCCATTATTTAAGCATACACCTTCAGATCAAACATTTTTTTAAATTAATGAGAAACATTTCATGCCAGTAGTGTAAAATGGATGAAAAACAATATATATATATATATATATATATATATATATATATTGTTTTTCATCCATTTTTTTTTTCATATATTTGTTTTTCATATATATATGTGTGTATATATATATATATGTACTATATATAGTATACAACTATAAATACAATATATATTAAAGTTAAAGAAGATCTAGATACCTGCTACATAGTCTCCAAAGCCCACAGTGGTCATGGTGGTGAAGGAGAAGTAGAAGCCTTCTAAGTAAGTCCAATTCTCGAAGTACACAAACACAAAGGATGGGATGATCAGGTGGACCAACAAACCCCATAAAAGAAATATAGCTGTGCAAACAAACTGAACTTTTTTCTATAGTAAATCAGAAAACACGAATGTTAGTAAAAGAGTGTTCTTTGTATATATTGACAGTGAGGAATGTTAACAATATTACTGCAAATAAAGTAACACAGGTCTGTTTTCTCTTAAGAAGGGCGAATGTTTATATATTCTTACCGCAGTAAGGCCTTTGTGGAGAAGCACCTGACTTAGGCGTTTTGCTCTGCCACCAAAGAAAGTGCCCAACTCACTTATCCATGTGAGACACAATGGAATGCCACAAAGCCCATACAGGATACAGAACATACGACCTCCGTCTGACTTTGGGGCAACATTACCATAACCTAAAATGGTTTAGCAAACAGGTTTATGTAAAAAATATATTCCATCTTAAATATGTACTGATATGTTAATAGATTTTATGATGTCAGCAAGTTTTGTGATATAGTGTGAGCTTTTGCACTGTAAGGTGACTGTGGGAGATTAAAAATGACTGTATCCTCTAACATAACATCATCTAATATCTGCAGAATGATTATTGCATTGTTGTTCTCTGACAGCTTTCTTACTATATGTGACCCCGGATCACAAAACCAGTCTTAAAGAGTACATTCCACAAGATCATAAACATTACATTTCATGCATTGTGTAATGTTGCCGCTTTTGATAGTAAGCAGTCTGCCAAAGTTGTAAATCCGAAGGTGAACGAATAACAAAGTTATTAGCTTGTAAAAATGGGAGTCGACTCTGAACCACGCGAACGAGTCGTGACCCGTCCGAGTCTTTAACCTCCGTGTAGCTACGTCTCTAGAAATAGTCCCCACCTGCTCGCAAAAACTTGAACACATGCGCTAAACCAATCACAGCAGACTAGACCATCTGACCAATCACATCAGACTACGCTAACGAAAAGGCGGAGATTAGACCGATGAATCGCGGAACGAATCATTTAAGAGTCAGTCAAGAAGTAAGGTAATAAAAACTGCTTATTATTATGAAATCATTGTGTTTTAACACCATGTATGTACATAAACCTGTTGTCGGACACTCCACAAACCAAAGTAGACCCTTAAAAATCAGAAGCTATTTACTCTTTAAAGCTGCTGGGTGTAGTTTTTAGCGGCATCTAGCGATGAGGTTGCGAATTGCAACCAGCCGTTCACTCCACCCCTCCCCTCCCCCGAGTACTAGAGGATTAAGATGTTGTCTTGTTTTCGCTTCTTTCCCAAAAAAGATAACATATTCACGAAACGCGCTCTGTAGAAAAGTTTGTCCGTTTAGGGATACTGTAGTCACAACATGGAGAATTCTATGTAAGGTGAGCCAGCGGTGTATGTAGATAAAATTGCTCATTCTAAGGTAATAAAAACATAACGCTTCATTATGTAAGGTCTTTATACACCTCTGAACACACAGTTATGTATATTATATTGCATTTCTGTTAATAGAGCCTCCAAAAAACTACACACTGGACCTTTAAGTAGCACGAGAACATTTGTAGTTATAGCCAAAAATACATCATATGGGTCAAAATTTGCCATTTTTCTTTTATGCCAAAAATCATTAGGATATGAAGTAATGATTATGTTCCATGAAGATATTTTGTAAATTTCCTACCGTAAATATTTCAAAACGTTATTTTTTTGAGTAATAGGCTATGCTAAGGACTTCATTTGGACAACGTTAAAAACGATTTTCTCAATATTTCGATTTTTTGGCACCCTCAGATTCCTGAGTTTTAAATAGTTGTATCTCGGCCAAATATTGTCCTATCCCTAAGCTTATTCATTCAGCTTTCAGTAAAAATCTCAATTTCAAAAAATTGACCATAAGACTGGCTTTGTGACCCATGGTCACATATTATATAAAAACTTAATTTAGTGTTTGTACATACAATTAGCCTATATCAAGTCTTTAAGTGTGTTTAAGTATGTCTCCATGCAGTTATCTACCTATGGTAGTAATGACTGTGGCAGCAAAAATAACAGCGTTTTCCCAATTCCAGTTGTTGAATTGTTTTTCTCCTGTTACAGTCACACCTTTTCCAGCCGCTTGAGCTACAACCTGATGGTGAAACATAAAACGATACTTTAAACACAAAATAAAAACATACCATCAGCTGAGCACAAAACAAACACAGTGGTAAAAGAAACTCATGTTTGTGTAAAAAATAAAGAATGTTTTGCATAAGATATAAACACCTTTGTGTAGGCTACACTTTTTGCGTGGCTGCAGTGAGCACATCTGCAGACAGTAAACATAGATTTAAATTACTAAATTGTCTTCTAAGCAAACAAACACATCAAAAACCTAAAGTGACTTGGCAAACCTTGTGATTTGCCATTTCCTTTAACTTACGAACTATCGTAAAGTTGTTGTCTTTTTCGTAGTTAGTTAATTTAAAGAACCACGTCTCTATTTATTTGCGTAGCCTAATAGACAAAGGTCCATTCCTAAGGATGGCTTTGTAAACTATATTGTCCGTGGATGAAAGTCTTTAAACATGTAACAATCGCGTCTCAGTATAGTGAACATTTAGGTATTGTAAGATCACGAAACCCCAACACCTTCAGACTGAGTTTGTAAAGGACTCCGTGTTCTTTTAAACGAAAGGGCTTTTTCATAGAAACATACACTGAGTCGCATTCAAACTCGTTCGTTCTAAATTCAACAGTCAAATCCAACTTAAAATGACAGCGTTTTACGGAAAGAGTCCTTTACACGCTCCTAGATATTTAAAAGTGTCCGTTTAGTAAAAGTTGACTTTGGAAAAGCTCCTCCGTCGAAATTACCCCCCAAAACCCGCCGAATCTTTGCCCAACTGTTTTTTTTGGTATCACGTTGGCTAACTTACCTCAATGATAAACTCTAAATCCTCCCTTTTTAAACATGGGTATTTCTTCAATATATATTCCGTTTGGTTTTCATATTTCTGTACTGCTGATTTCCAGTTCGGTTCCTCGAGGATCTGAAATATCGCAGCTCCGATTGACAAGTAAAAAATTATGACTGAGGTTAAGATAGGTCCTTTGTCTGCCATTCTATTAAAGTAGATCCACCTCTGAGCTCAGATAATAATACAGATAACAGCTAAACAATGCCGAAGTTGGGTTTTGAGTAACTTGTGCCCATGCCCAACACATAACGAGGATGAGGTTGAGAAGGAAGTAGAATCTGGAGCCACGCCTGTAGGTGTGAACCCAATGTCTGTAAACTTTTAAGTTGTTTTGAAAAATTCGTGGTTGTGGCATGTGTGTGCGTGCGTGTGTGTGCGCTCACATACACATAATTACTGTTTCTTATTAGATACTTTTTTGAGGTTTAACATAGGCTATGCCTATATTTTCTGTTTCCAGTTGTATGCAAATAGACACTACACAAGATTTATAAGATAAAGAGACATAGGCTATAGCTTAAAAGACAATGTAATAATGATAACATTATAACAATGTTTAAAAGTTAACAAAGACAGTTCATACTAAAATTAGATAGGCTTTAGTTATAGACATCATACTAACTGACTGAATAACATTCCAGATATATCTTTAAAATAAACCCTTACAAGAAATTCCTGTTGTATTCCATGTGATAAAACATCAAAAATACACAAAGCTTGTGTGGTATAGGCTAATTGTGTGGTATTGTTGTTGTTTTTTGGGGGGGGGCACTTTACCACAGGATTTTCTGTTGTACAGTGTGTAATATTCCTGTAATATTTTTGTGGTACTTTGTGGTATTACTGTCATATTTCTGTTTCTATTTCACCGACTTGAAGTTGCAGTGTGCGGCGTATGGTCTGAGCACTGACAAGCTCACCTTCCACTTCCAATCCACAATCCAACTTGCCAATCTTTTTATAGCCTAGGCAATCTTTGTGAAGAGCAACAACTCTAATTCTCAAATCCCCAGAGAGTTCTTTGCTATGAGATGTCATGTTGAACATCTAGTGGTCAGTTTGAGAGAATTGTGCTTAAAGCACCACATTTTAACTGCTCTAATACAAGATACACACATTTGTATGGTCCTGTCAAGCAGTCATAAACATGAGCATGATGAATAGGACATGTGACTTTGCATGGTTGAACAATATAAAGCTGTTTTTTGTTGCCAGCTATTTTGACAATAATGGATGTTAAGTTATTTTCAGAGGACAGGAAATCCATACTGCTATACAAGCGGGGCATTGCCTACTCTAAAAAGTTGCATTTAGTATTGTCCCTTAAGAATATATTATAAAATTGTTGCTGAAATGTGATGGGTGTATTACATTTTGTAACTGTTTGTAAATATGTTTAATTGAACGCTGTAAAAATTAAAGGTTCTTTGAGGAGCCATTTGGGGTTCTTCACATTGCCACACCGGCGGAGGAAAACTCAAGGCACCATTTCACGGGGGCGATTCTCTAAAGAACCCTCAAGGCTTCTTAAGGAACCCGTTTATTAAAATGGTCTGGCTCATGGTTTATCCTATTCACAATATTTTAATGAGAAGAAATACTAAAACCAAATATGCTTATTGATAAACAACAATTTACATTGAATATTCACTTATTAGTCAATATTCAATTCTAAATTCATGAAATCACATGTATAGTACTTTCAGGACAGGTACAACAATTGTAAAAGAGTGCAATTCAAATTCACCACAATATACAATGCAATCCGTAACATTTTCACTAGATTGGATAATATTTACATGTGACATTTGACATAATTGAAAAGACTCAAGACAGCTGAAGATAACTTGATGCTCTGCTTCTGAACATCCAGCAAAAAAGTAGTCTCTCATAGCAAGGCCTTTCCCATGGTAATGTTGTAATTTGCCAGAAAGCAAATCCTTTCTAGCAAGAAAAACAGAATGCTGTCTTCTCCAAATGGGTTTCCTACTATTATCAGGTGGTGTGAGGATCCATGTAGTCAAAGTCAAAATTATTTCTGCAATTTTGCACATTTCACAATTTTGAATTATTGCAAAGCTGCTTCACATACAGTATATATAAAGTAGATATGTATTTATGACAAAAAGAGAACAGGGGGCTGCGCCTGTTGGCCTAGGTGTGCAGGTGGTGCAAGGATGAGCATCAGGGTGGGCTGGAGCTTGGTCTGTTGGCCTTGGGTGTCCCTGCCGGGAATAAGACATGGAGAGAAAAAATGAGGGATTTATTTAGATAATATCTCACAAAACATCACATTTATTCATTTAGCACTTCACAAATTGGTTTACAATAGTAACAATAAACAAAATATTTCAATATCACTGCTTTGGTCTATGGTTAAGGGGTACAATATTTATAGCAATAACTGTAATAATCCAATTTTAAACTTTATTCAGATTTTTTTGTTATATTTGTATTTTTACAGATTACAAATAATATAATAATAAAAACTCATAATATTAAGTATTAAAATAAATATAATACTTAATTTTTTTGCTGCTCAAAAAAACATGTTAAATATAAAATATTGAAAGTTCTGAGGAAAAAGATAAAAACACAACTGAATATCATTAAAAATAATTAAGTAAATTACAGACAATTTATGTAACATGGGTGGGGAAACAATTAGTTAATCAAAAATAAAGTGCTACATTAATTAAAAGTGAACATAATAATAGTTAAAAGTGACTAAAAGTCATTGTTTGTGATTTAACACTACACTATCCATTTAGCCCCTTAAGCCTCATTATATTCGTTAGCATCTCAGCTAAATCAAGTGCTGTCTACTTTGTAGTAAATAAATGGTTAAAACGGCAAAAACCTGCCATGCAAATAGACGTGTCAGACAGAGTATACATATATATAAATATAGTATATTTATTTAAATATTTTGACTTTACTTATTACCTCTTATGGGACAGTTATACAAACAGGTTGTCACGTTGAGGAAAGATCCGTTATTTTGTCCGCCTCATATACCGCAGACAGATGTTTGATCACAGACCGATCGGCATATGACATCAACAGTGTGAGCTGTTTGTGAACTGACTGCTCCATATGCTGTAGAAATGCTTTGTGGCCAGAGTTGGACAACCTAAGGCAGGGCTTCACCGCCAATGGGCTGCCCAGTAAGAGAGGTGTAATCTGTGTAAAGGGAGTGGATTTGATGCTTCTTTTGGGCCAACAGTATCAAAGGGGGAGCTGTAAGAAATTACAGACTGCCTCCAAACAGAATCCAAGAAAGTGCTAATGATGCTGCTCATCCCAGAAAACAGGACAGGCAGAGAGCTCAACCATATCAGGAACAGCCTCTAGAGTGGCAGCCATCTTGTCAGTGGCCACTGGGCTAGGAAGGAGAGCATTGGACAGCTCAGACACACCACAGGGCTACATCCACAACCGGCCGGACTTGGGAGCAGGCTATGGGCTGGTGGCCATCTTGATCTAGAAATCTAGAAAGTCCTAGAAAGTCCTGGGTGTGGTCCTCAAGGGAGCGAGAGCCCTGACGGAGCATTAGAAGGTACATTGCTGGGTGCCATCCTCAACTCAAGTTTATTTATATAGCGCTTTTTACAATTTTCATTGTTACAAAGCAGCTGTACATGAGACAAAATGACTATAAGGAAAATATTAAATTTGTAAAGGAAAGTAAGAACAACAAATTGAACAAATACCCCAATTTCACATACCACCCAAAAAAAAAAGAATATATGGCACACACACAAACACATGCAATCACAAACGCTCATGCTCACACAGGCACACAACACACACTAATCAACTCAATTTTACTCAACTCAATTTTATTTAAAAAGCACTTTCAACACCACAAGTGGAACCAAAGTGCTGTACATAAAAATAGAATAAAAACAAGCATAAAACAAAAAGCAATAAAAACACATAGCATCAAACGACAAACAAACAACAACAATCTACAAAACATTTCCAAATGCTAAGGAAAACAGATGAGTTCTTAGCGCACTTTGAAAAGCACTAAAAGTAGGAGATGATTTGACGGACAATGGAAGTTCATTCCAAAGCCTGGGAGCTGCAACAGAGAAAGCCCGATCACCTTTGCAATGAGATCGAGGAAAAATAAGGTTTAACTGATCTTCTGACCGCAGAGATCTGTTTGATTGATACAAACAAATTAAATCAGAAATGTAACAAATGTAATCAAACACACACTTGTACACAACACACAAGTACATACACACCCATATGCACACAGACGCACAAGACTTTAACAAGATTTAAAGAAAAACACTATTTGAACGAATTATAAGCCTTTTTATTTAATGAGGATCAGAAAAATGTACCCACAAGTGGGTTGTAATGATAATTCAATGTATAACTGAGGACATTTGGCCCTCACAAATATACCTAAACCTGCACACACACACACACACGCACATGCACACACACACACACACACACACACACACACACACACACACACACACACACACACACACACACACACACACACACACACACACACACACAACTTACTAAGAGTGGACTGTCACTGTAAACTGACCAAGAGGGGACCAGTGTTTCTGGTCATTTTTAAGAAACAAAAGTGACATCAAAAATGTTCATTTAAGGTCATAATATAACTGAAAATTCACAGTTGATGAGTGCAAGATTTTTTCCTCTGGTGCATTGCAAGGGAGAACAGATGCGACCAACAGGAGCAGCAGTATGTCCACCAAGAATAATTGTTTTTCTTGTTTTGTTTTTTGTTTTCAATGGACGTCATTTTGTGGTAAATTTCTGTTCAGTATATGTGATGTAACATGTCTAAGACATTTACCGTAAAATTTATTTTCAGTTTACATGTTACACATTTCTATAAAATAAATCACAGAAGTCATTTTCTGTGTAGTTCAAACTCTTTCCAGTAAATCTTTACCTAATGAAAGCTTTGTAACAATTTGGTATAGTACAGTATCAGTCAGGGTCATCAAAATGTAGAACATGCATGAACTATATATATAACAATAATTTTCACGGTTGACTGTCATGGTAAGAAAACATCTAAACATTTTGATAAGCGTGGCTCACATGATGACAAAAACACTTTCTATTTTGGTGGCACTGGCCAATTGTCTGACAAAATAGTTTTTGAAGCAAGAATTAAATGTTTTAAATGAGTTACTACATTTTGCAGAGATGCAATAGAGTTTTGATGTTCCAGCAAACAGCTGTGATGATTGAACTTACAGTTTAGAGAATGTTAAGTCTCATTCGAGAAATGAGCCAAAGTGATTGAGAAAAACTGTAATAAACTAAATTTTTGTTCAATGATTCCACTGTGTCTATACTACACTTGTCTTGTTCTTTTGCATTGTAACTATAATGAAACCTATATCACACTTTTTATACAACTATTAATGATTGTACTAACAACTACACAATGAAAGTATGGATTTCCTGTGTGTGGGTGATTAAAGTAATGTTCATATGATATTTCATGGTAAATTAGTTATTTGAACAAGTGATTCTGTAAATATAAGGCTTATTTAAAGATATGAATGCAACATGCAAAGTTTTGAACACTGGATATCCTGTGTTAAAAGTAATGACTGTTTGGAGTTTTGTGTCTATAGTTTTGAAAAATGACATGAAGGTTCTGAAATTGGTGACGAAAGGATTGTAAAAACAGTAAACAATTGAAATTGTACTTAAAACACGAAAAGTAAATTAATGTATATAGTTTTTAATTTTCTGTCCACTGGATTTTAGATTGTGCTCTTAAGAGAATAAAACATAAAAAAGTGCACTTGTGCAGATCATCATTTACTTGAATATATGATTATGACATGAATCCATTCACATTTACTTGAATATAATGATTCATAGTGGCTGACCATACCACTATGAAGGGCCCGATTGGTACCCGGTGGGGAACTTGTAAACATGATAAATGTGCAGAACTTAAGTTGTTGCTATGCAACTTGGGGCAGCTGTGGCCTAGTGGTTAGAGGGTCGGACTCATAACCAGAAGGTCACCATTTGATTCTCAGTACCAGCAGGTAATGACTGATGTGTCCTTGAGCAAGGCACCTTACCTCTGTTTGCTCCCTGGGTGCTGCAGTAATAGCTGCCCACTGCTCCAGGTGTGTGTGTATTCACTACTCACTGGATGGGTTAAATGCAGAGGTCACATGGGTCTCCATATCTGATAAATAGGTCACTTTCACTTCATTTTTTCACTTTCACTAAGTAGCTACTAAGACTGAATATTATCCAAAACTGAATGCGAAAGGTGCCCAATAAAAGTATGTTGATGCATTCATGAAACAAATTAAGACAAGTGATGTTTTTGCTGGATTTGAATATTTGAATTCTGTATAGGTTAAATCTAATATTTCTGCCCTTCTGTCTGAACGAGAGTCACTGTCTGCTCTAACACTGGTAACCCAAAATAATACTGGCTAGACATTCTTTTAACTTGCTAGCTAATATAATTTACTTGTAATTTTTTTGCTTGTTATCAGAAATAATCTGCAGGATAATCCTATATGTGTACCAGAAGTTAAGTTTGAGCCACAAAAGCATGCACGCACCATAGCGTTTGTCTATGTTGTTTCTTTGAAACGGTTTAAGTGTTTCTCCTTCATTACCTCCAAACTCTGGTCAACCACATCTCTTACAACATTCAAACAACATCTTAAAGCACTTATCTTCTGTGAATACTTTACAAGTAAATATATAAAAAATACTAACCTTCTCTCTCTTTCTCTTAATAGTATTCTGGCTTTTTGAGGAAACTTGGTGTTAGCACTTATTGTATTATTGTCCCTGTATGACATATCACTTTATTGCTTCCTAAACTCTCTGTAAGTTGCTGTGGATAAAAGTGTCTGTTAAATGACTAAATGTATGTAAATGTAAAGTGTGGTGAGATTTATACAAGCACTAGGATGCTATAAGGTCATTTCAAGTGTTTTCTCAAGGTTTTAATTTAATTTTCTATACAATGAGCTGCACAATGGTACGATAATAAGAAACCCACTACCCCAGCCTAAGTTAAAAACTATAGGCCTACTGTAGGCTAATTGTTTTTTTTAACCAATTTCAGCTGCCTTACATTTGTTAGTTAAATCAAATTAGTTGTAAAATACAGCTAGATTTTTTAAGTCAGTTCAATATAATTTAAATTTAATTAACTAAATCAACTTAAAAATTTACTGACGTTTTTTAACTTAAGTTTTTAAGTAGATGTTTTACAGCACTATAAAAAAATTTTGGTCAGTTTCAGCTGCCTTACATTTTCAAGTTAATCAATTTAGCTTTTAAAATCAACTGAACTCTCTTTTCGAGTGTTCTTTATTTTTTCAGCTTGATTTACAAATTTGACCCATAACAATGACAGAAAAAATTATGATGCAGTACAAAAGAAGGCAATACAGTTATAACGAAACAAAAACACATATTGAAAATAGCCTGAAATTGTATAATGTCCTAAATTAGTTGTAAATTGTGTCAAAAGTCTTTAATTCGTCAATGCACAAATGCGCTGCCACTAGTTTCTTGTCCAGTACGACAAGTGGCAGTAATGCGCCATCAAAGTTTCAACGAAGAAGAATACTGACGCATTACGCAAATGCTGACGTCACACTCACGTTGGCTGCCTGGAGCAAAAGAACTGTCGAGCTCGCGCAGTCGATGAGCAAACGGCATTTAAAGTAATGGTCAATTTAAGCAGTGAGTTTTTTGCATAGTTGTAAAAATATTTGGCATTTACGTTTGATATTTACAGCGATATATATATATATATATTTGCAAAGTTGTAGCAACAAGTAACCGGTCTCATGCGATTAGGCGGCTAGGCCTCGCCTGGTCCGCAGTGTCTCGACGCAAGCATGCATCCTTCTTGGAGCGGTTACGGAGGGGGACACCAGCCACCTCCGCATATCGGCCCGCGGCCGCATCAGTTCAGGCCAGCGCAGCCTCCAGGTGGAGGATATGGAGCTCCATCACTTACAGCGTCATCTAATTTCTCTAGTTTTCATGAACAACATTTACAGCAGATGCAGCAGTTGCAGCAGCTCCATCAAAAGCAACTTCAGTCTGTACTACACCCCGGCGGCAGCGGTGCTGGATTTGGCAGCGGCACACCATCGTACTGGCAAACAACCGGCGCTGTTCATTCCGCGCCCCCAAACAATTTTCAAGATCCATCATCCATAAGAGGTTCTGCTGGTCCTTCTCAGCCTCCGCCACCGGAGACGAAGCTTCCATCCCCTGAATCTTCATCTGCAGCGCAGAACCAAGCTCCAGCACCAAAGGTTAGCGATGCCAGTGGGTCGGAAGCGGATAAAAAGCCCGACTTTTCTGCGATGTCTCATCAGGCAAGCTTCTATAGCGTGTCATATTACTGATGCAGTACTTGCATTACTGTAAATCAACTGTAATTATATATAACGTTACCAGAAAAGATTCCTTATGACAGTTCGTAATATTTACATGTTGTATTTTGTTTAGGAGCAGCAGGACTATTGGTACCAGCAGCACCGTCAGAATTTACAGAAGCTAAAAAATGAAAGGCAGCAGAAACAAAACCAGAGTTTAGTCAGTAACTCGTCAGGTGGGAACAGCCAAGCTCCACCACCTCCGACTGAACCTCCCAAAAGTGCCCCTCCACCTCCACTTCCTAAAGAAGAGCCCCCTCCACCTCCACCACCCGAAGAAACAAAGGTATTATTTATTTTTCATTTACTCTTTGATCTATTTAAATAGGACTTAAATGTAAAGTTCACCCAAAAATAAATATTCTGTCATTATTCCCCTGATACTGATGAAAACCCATAAGTACATTTGTATTCACCCACACCCACAACGCATGGACGTGAATATGTTTAGGAAACTCCGATAATAATAATTTTCTGTTCTTCTAAACACACTGTCGCGACCAGGCGTTTTATTTTGTGTAGTATGTGCAATGACAACAATCAATTTGCTATGAAAAACTCAGAGCATGGTAACTATACATACCGTGATAACAATAGCCCACTTATAACATTAGCCCACTCAATGACTAAACTGCGCTACAGTTACGTGGATTACTGGTCTGAACTAAGGATTCTGCAACATTTTGCCACAAAACATTTATTGTGGTTTGTTAGTCTTCGTTTACAAGCATTACACACACTTGTGACGATGCAAGACATGCTACCTATCGAGACTGGCAAAACTATATAATAATAATATGTTTAATTTATAGCGCCTTTCCCCATTCATAAATAAATTCATAAAAAAATTCATAATCAATTTAAACAGTAAAGTGAACAATTGATTAACATATCTTAGACAGACATTTCACTATCTATCGCCTACATTACGGTTATAAATTGTGAACTAGTAGTGCGCGCCTATGAACAACCTGAAAACAGCCTAATAAAAAATAAGCTCAAAAGTGCAGGTTAAAAAATTTAAATATAACACTTACAAATCCAGCCTCAGGAAGGCTAGATCTCCATCTGCATTCCTTTGCCTCTTTCAGTTCGCGCCACCAAGTGTAAGCCCGTCCAATATTGATTTGTCATTGGGCTTGTGTTTGATCACTCTCTCTTTCTTTTCTTTGCTTCCTCAGACAAAACCCTCTTTAGTTTCTCTGCTGGCTTTGCCATTGCTTTGGTTTGGAGACTTGTATTAGCTTAATCCTTCTAGTAACATGGTCTTGTACACTATCGGTATTGTACAGCTTGTTGACAAAATGTTTTATGCTCACCTACTTGTAAGTCGCTTTGAATAAAAGCATCTGCCAAATGAGTAAATGTACACAGCTTCGTCTTATTGTTAGCTGTTGGCTAACTTCACCCAGGCTATGAGTAAAACGTGACATATGCCGCAAAGCAGGTCGATGGCTGGGGATGCGTGGGGGTCGGTGTACCTATCCAAACACCAAAGTTACAGAGTCTGGTTTTGGCCACTAGCAGCCTGCTCTGGTTGCAGTGCCTGTAAAATTAGTCCTGTTAAGAGTTGTTCTACCACTAAATAATTTTAGGGACATTATTTGAATGTCAAAAAAGTACATAGTTCTGCTTTAAAGGAACTGTGTGGAATTGTTTTGTGGCATCTAGCGATGAGGTTGCGAATTGCAACCAACTGCTCACTCCACTCCTCCCGTTTGAAGCACTACGAAGGCCGTGAGAGGATTAAGAGATTAAGGGCAGTCGTGGCCCAGTGGTTACAGAGTTGATCTTGTGACCAGAAGGTCGCCGGTTCGACTCTCAGGGCCGTTGTTCCCCAGGCACTGCAGTGATAGCTGCCCACTGCTCCGGGTGTATGTGTGTTCATGACTTGCAGTGCATGTGTTCACTACTCACGGATGGGTTTAATGCAGAGGTCACATTTCGGGTATGGGTCACCATATCTGACAAATGGGTCACTTTCATTTAACTTTCAATCTGTTGTTGACACATTTTGGCTTCTTTTCCAAAAGAGATAACATATTTACGAAACACGCTCTGTAGAGTAGTTTGTCCGTTTAGGGCTACTGTAGAAACAACTTGGTGAATTTCATGTAAGGTGACCCGTGGTGTATGTAGATAAAAAAAGGTAATTACTTACCTTGTTCTAAGGTAAGAAAAACATAACGCTTCATTATCTAAGGTCTTTATACTAGGGCTGTCAAACGATTAATTATATCCAGAATAAAAGTTTGTGTTTACATAATATATGTCTGTGTATTATGCATATTAATTTTGTATTTATAAAAACAAACCCATACATGTATATATTTAAAAAAATATATAAAAATGAATAAACATTTAAATATGATTTCAATTATTGGTATATATAAGTAAATACACCTAAATATTTCCTAAATGTATATATAGGCCTACATGTATGTGTTTGTGTTCATAAATACAAAATGAATATGCACAGTAAACAGAGTCTACTTTATACACATCTGAACTCATAGTTATGTACGCATTGTCAGGGGTTAAAGGTTTCCGGATCTTCGGCTTGCAGAGTTTGGCTGAGGAAAACAATATTACATTTAAAAACATTTAGCTTCTTGATATCAGTTTGAGTTCATAAGTTTGCCAACCTGTCTATGAGAAGAACACAGCTATCACTCTCAACCGAACAAACATTACTAGCCAATCAGAAGTAACATGGGACGGGTCTTAAAGTGTGGTTGAGATCTAGCTCAGCTGTCACGTTGGAGAGTAGCATGCAAACATAGTCGGCAGGATGGAGAGTAAGTTTATAAACTCTGAAGCAGGGTGCAGCTTTAAAGTATGTTTCAAATAGGACATATACAAATTGTAGACTGAGACATAAAGATGGATAACAACCTTGTGTTGTTTCGTCAAATTATCTAATCAGACCTCTGCGTCACACACACACACAGGGACGCGAGATATCAATGCCTTTTAAACCAAAATGGTCTGCAAGGTGATCTATTACTAAAGCGTCTAACTTGTTTTCAAACCTTTTTCGAAACCTTTTGCACCTAAATGGAGTTTTGTCATAAACAAGGTCGTTTTTGTCTGAAGTGAGTGTAAAAAGTTGAGAATCGGATTCATGATAGCAGGCTAATATTCCTGCTATTCTATGTGGTTGATATGAATCAAACAAATGAAAAGAGAAACACTCACTGCTGACTCCGTAACCTTGGTAGCTTTATTAGAAATGTATACAGTAAATATAGTTTTTGTTTCTCAGTTTGTAGTGCAAAATTTGCCAGGAGTTTAAAATTGATAATAAATGTGCCTCCCCTAATTATAAAAAAATAAAGGAGCTCAAAAAGGTTATCACTTTTGCTTTTTTGAGGGCTCATTTATGCTCTGCCTGTTTTGACCAACTGTGATCTCATTACTATGTGTTGTGGATGTGACTTGTGCCCTGTCATCACCATTAATACTTTTGAAACTGATTAAGTTACTACTAGATCACAAAATAGTTTACAAGAGTACAAAATTCATCATAGATTAGTCACTTTATTTTGCTCTCAAAAGCCACCCTCATTACGACAAAAAATGTGAGTTTTATTTTTATTATGATGAATTCAGTTGAATTTGGTATGTTAAAATGTTTATATATACTGTAATCACATAAAATTATGAATTAGAATTATGCCCTCATTTCTTTCGAGTCATTCTCTGATCTATGCACACGTGGCATAGCATCAAAGTTTAAGAAACGTCTGTCTGAGAAGCTAAAAAACTGCATGATACTAGTGAGTTTCAGGGGATATAATTTTCAAATAATGTTCTTTTTTGTTTAACAAATAACCCTGTGTATGTGTTTACTCTCGTAACCCCGCAAGAAAGTGCAGTCTCAGGATTTCTTTTGCTTTAACCCATGCATTGTGTTTTACGTGCACATGGTTGTTATAATCGACAGTACACTGAACAAACGCGTTATATCTATATTGAATGCATGATCTATATGAGTCAATGCACAAACGCATGTTCTACGTGCGCACAGTCTTTATAATCGACAGTACACTGAACAAGCGCGTAATATCTATATTGAATGCATGATCTATATGAGTCAATGCACAAACGCTTGTTCTACGTGCACACAGTCTTTATAATCGCTTAATAATTTGCTCAGAGAATGCCAACAGCTTGTTCAAGAGGACTGTTGAGTGGATTCTTAACATTTAGCATTTATTGTGACAGGGGGGTCTTTAAATTGTGTAAATACAAGTTTAAAAAATGGCTAGAATGATGAGTTCTCATGGTGGTTGCCTGAAAATGAGATGTTTGAGATGCTTTAAACTCTATGAGCATCGAGGTGATGGAGTCGCACATGCAGAGTGGGAAACACAATGAGTATGAGAGGGAAGCAGTTATTTTTCTATTGTGTATTACAAATAAAAACAAGATGGAACTTTTGGGTGCCTGTTGAAGCTGAATAAACTTGCCATTCAGGATTATGGAGTTTCTTTTGTGTCTTTTTTAATCAATTAAATATTCTGTGTTTGAGAGTAAAACTAATTATTTTGTAATTAAAAAATAAATGATCGCAAAAAAACTCTCAAGTTGATAACAAAATAATTTGCATTGTGTGCAAATCTTTGAACATTTACATTTTTCTTCTTGCACTTCAAAAACTTTTCATCACGAAACCACAAATGTTGCTCTCTTTTCTGCTGTTTTTTTTTTTGGGATCTAATAGTTTTGCTTGCGAGTTGAAAAGTTTTGCTTGCGAGTGAAGCTGTGTGTCAGTGGGCAGTCTCTAGCCATCAGGATGAAAGGCCTTTTTCTATTGGCCACTCTCGATTGAAGTTAGAGGTTAACCACGCCCACTACGTTTTCCTGCCGCTGCACACTGTCACAGAAGAGCGAGCTATGGCGAGCAACAGATCGTTTACTGGGTAACATAGCTAATTTAACATCTTGAACTCAGTGACAAGTGAACTTAATTTTCATGCTTTCCCATCTAAATTCGTAACGTAAGCTAAGCCCGTCTGTAGTTGGTGATAGCGCTGATTAGCCAACAGTAACTGTTACGTTAGCTAACGTTAGCTGCCAGAGCCCCCAATAGTAAAGAGTCAGTAAGAAGACAACGTTTCACAGCGCTGCTCTGAAGGCAGGACGCAATGTAGCTATTGGTCGTGCTACACAGCTACTTTTTTAAATAAAGTAATTAACTACTGGAAAAGCTACACTGTTTTAAAAGTAGTTGAGCTATCGTTAAGCTACTGAAAAATGTAGTTAAGTTAGTAGCGTCGCTACTTGTAGTTAGTTAACGCTACTCCCCAACACTGATTACAATAACGTTACACTCACACACAACACAGCTAGCTATACTGATTCTTGTCTTTGGGGATTTCAACATCCACCTAGAGAAGCCTTATGCCTCAGACTTCCACTCACTGCTTACCTCCTTCAATCTCCAACTAGTCCCCACCACAGGTACCCATAAGTCAGGTAACCAACTTGATCTTATCTACACACGCAGCTGTGATACAGAGAACACCTTGATTACACCTCTGCACGTCTCTGATCACTTTTTCATCACTTTTAATTTAATACTGCATTCCCGCAACTCACCAACTCCGCTGCCAGTCTCATTTAGGCGGAATCTGCGCTCCCTTTCTCCTGTCCATCTTTCATCTGTCATAGAAACCTCCCTTCCATCCTTCACACACTTTGCATCACTAGATGTTAATTCTGCCACAGACACACTTCTCACAACACTAACCTCGTGTCTAGACACTATCTGTCCTATTTCCTCCAGGCCAGCACGTGCTACTCCTTCCAGTCCCTGGTTGTCCGATACCCTCCGGGAACACCGGGCTAAACTCAGAGCGACTGAAAGGAAATGGCGCAAAACAAAAGACATCACTGACCTCTGTAAGTATCAAGCTTCACTCTCTATCTTCTCTGCAGACATTCACACTGCTAAATCTGCATTCTTCCATGAAAAAATTAGCAGCGCCTCAGACTCCCACAAGCTTTTCAAAACATTTAAAACTCTCCTCTGTCCCCCTCCACCACCTCCGTCTAACTCCCTAACGGCTAATGACTTTGCCAGCTACTTCACAGACAAAACTAGGTCTATCAGCAGACAATTTTCAGCTCCACCCATCAATGATCTCACATCGCACATACACACAGCAGACCATCTTCTCTCCTCTTTCTCTCCTCTTAAAGAGGATGATGTCTCTAAACTTCTGCTCTCTACTCACCCAACCACCTGCCCGTTAGACCCCATCCCCTCACATCTACTACAAGCCATCTCACCCACACTCCTACCATCGCTCACTCATATCATTAACACATCTCTTAATACAGGAATTTTCCCCACTGCATTCAAGCAGGCCCGGGTAACCCCGCTGCTTAAGAAACCCACACATGACACTTCCCTACTGGAGAATTATAGACCCATTTCTCTCCTTCCGTTCATAGCTAAAGCACTTGAACGGGTTGTTTTCAATCAGGTGTCTACCTTCCTCACCCAAAACAACAGGCTGGACACCAACCAGTCAGGCTTTAAGAGCGGTCACTCAACCGAAACTGCCCTACTAACAGTTACAGAAGCCCTAAGGAGGGCAAGAGCTGAGTCCAAATCATCTGTTCTCATTCTCTTAGACCTTTCTGCAGCCTTCGACACGGTTAACCATCACATTCTTCTGTCTACCCTATCGTCACTGGGCATCACTGGAACTTCACTCTCCTGGTTTAAATCCTACCTCGCAGATAGGTCGTTCAAGGTAGCTTGGGGAGGTGAAGTGTCCAAATCACACCAACTAGTCACCGGGGTCCCACAAGGATCGGTTCTTGGACCTCTGCTCTTCTCCATATACACCACATCACTGGGTTCCATCATACAAGCACATGGATTCTCCTACCATTGTTATGCTGATGACACTCAACTTCACCTCTCATTTCATCCAGACGATTCCATGCTAGCCACACGAGTCTCCGACTGCCTGGCTGACATCTCTTCTTGGATGAAAGATCATCACCTGCAACTCAACCTGGCCAAGACTGAGCTCCTCGTCATTCCTGCCACCCCGTCAGAACAGCCCCAGCTTACCATCCAACTTGGTCCATCTAAGATAACCCCATCGACTTCAGTCAGGAATCTTGGGGTAATCATGGATGATCAGCTGACTTTTAAGGATCACGTTACTAAAACAACTCGGTCATGCAGGTTTGCATTGTACAACATTAGAAAGATCAGACCGTTCTTAACAGAACATGCAACACAGCTTCTCGTCCAGGCACTTGTCATTTCTAGACTGGATTATTGTAATGCTCTTCTGGCCGGTCTCCCAGCCTGTGCCTTCAAACCTCTGCAAATGATCCAGAATGCTGCTGCACGCCTGGTCTTCAATGAGCCCAAGAGAGCACATGTCACACCTCTGCTCATCTCTCTACACTGGCTCCCAGTAGCGGCACGCATTAAGTTCAAGGCACTGGTGCTTGCTTACAGAACAGCCACTAACACAGCACCCATCTACCTCAACTCTCTCTTACAGACCTACATCCCCTCCAGAAGTCTGCGGTCTGAAAACGAGCGGCGCCTCATTGTTCCTTCACAGAGAGGCATGAGATCCATCTCAAGGACATTTTCTTTCTCCGTTCCCGGCTGGTGGAATGATCTTCCTGTTTCCATCAGGACTGCTGGATCAATTTCACAATTCAAAAAACAGCTGAAGACCCACCTCTTCCATGAGCACTTAACTGTCTCATAAAAAAAAAAAAAAAAAAAAAAAAAAAAAAAAAAACATTTTTACCCCTATTTTTCCTTTTCTAATGTTCTCTATATACTTGCTTATACTATCTTGACGTTGTATTTGAAACCTTGTATTACTAGCACCTCTCGTGAATATTGCTTACTTAGACGAATCGCTTGCTGTTTTCCTCAATTGTAAGTCGCTTTGGATAAAAGCGTCTGCCAAATGAATAAATGTAAATGTAATGTAAATGTAGTAACCAAATCTATCACCAACTACAGACGGGCTTAGCTAACGTTATGAATTTAGATGGGAAAGCATGATAATTAAGTTCACTTGTCACTGAGTTCACTCGCCATTGCTCGCTCTTCTGTGACAGTGTGCAGTGGCAGGTAAACGTAGTGGGTGTGGTTAACCTCTGACTTCAATCGAGAGTGGCCAATAGAAAAAGGTCTTTCATCCTGATGGCTAGAGACCGCCCACTGACACACAGCTTCACTCGCAAGCAAAACTTTTCAACTCGCAAGCAAAACTATTAGATCCGCAAAAAAACCTGCCAGAAAAGAGAGCAACATTTGTGGTTTCGTGATGAAAAGTTTTGAAGTGCAAGAAGAAAAATGTAAATGTTCAAAGATTTGCACACAATGCAAATTATTTTGTTATCAACTTGAGTTTTTTTTCGATCATTTATTTTTTAATTACAAAATAATTAGTTTTACTCTCAAACACAGAATATTTGATTGATTAAAAAAGACACAAAAGAAACTCCATACAGGATCATCATTCTTTGTAGAATAAAACAAAAAATGTAATGTTTGACAGATTTGTTTACAACAAAGAACAAGGCATATCATCACCATTTTAAAAATAAATGTGTAGAAAGTGAGTTAGAAAACCCTATTACTGTATGATTCAACAAAACCAACATTTCTCAGTCTGACATGTGATAGCTTGTATGCGTTCACATTTCAGTACTTTATTTGTTTCTGCAAATTGCAGCGATCCATTGGCTTCTTTTTATATTTCCGAAATCTACTGCATTTATTCGTGTGCATTCATGTGCAAACTGAGCAGTAGTCTTTATTGCAGTCAAGTCTTCAAGTCAGTCCCCTCAAATAGAATTAAAAGCACTCAGGTGACAACTTTAAACAATGCATGGAGGCAAAGTAGCAAGCCCACTCACCAATCCTTAGAGGCTGTTTGTACGAGAAAGTTTTCAAATGAAACCGCAAAACTTTTTATGCGTTTTGGCCGTTCGTTTACATGGAAACAGCGTTTTGGGGACCGGAAATGCAAAAAATGGAAACGGGTCTCAAAGTGCAAGTTTTTGAAAATGCTGCTGTTTTCATATCCGTGTAAACTGCATGACGGAACTTTTTGGAAACGATGACACCACGTGCATGCGTATTACACGTTCAGTCGCGCGAGTATAACCAAAACAATAATGGGAATTATTGTTGATGTCACTATTGATAAAGCTTCGGAAGGCAACGTGTAGAAACTTGTATCATCTTATTTTTAATAAGAAGGTAAAGTTAAATAAAATAATAAGTAAAATATGATTTTGGTAATAGTTCCCATCCCTACTTTGGTCTAAATGTTCTGTCATTAGGGCCCAAGCAATTAGGGGTGCAGGGCCCTCTTGTTCTCTTAAGAATTAATCTTATTATTAAGCATCAAGGTCTGAACAGATTAAAAAAAACCTAAGCATCACACACTTGCCGAAACGCACTTGCCGACTTTTGTAACATTTGCAGAGAAAAACTGGGCATCACACACTACACAATTAATTTTTTTTCTGAAAACACACGGTTGTTTTTGTATTCTAGTGGGGACATTCCATAGACTTCCATGATTTTATATCAGGCTTATAATATATTTTATCCCCTAACCCTACACCTACAATAATCACACAAACATGTGCAACAAATTAGATTTAAAGAAAAACACAATTTAAACGAATTATAAGCCTCTTTATTTAGTGGGGACCAGCAAAATGTCCCCACAAGTGGGTTGTAATGATAATTCAATGTATAACTGAGGACATTTGGCCCTCACTAATATAGCTAAACCTGTACACACACACACACACACACACACTTGAGAGAGAGCGAGAGAGAGAGAGAGAGAGAGAGAGAGAGAGAGAGAGAGAGAGAGAAAGAAAGAAAGAGAAAATTCTCACATTCAATTCCGTATTTAAATGCAGTTATCTCTCCTGAAACTTTACATTGTGTACATGTCCGACGATCCACGTTGGAGTTTGTTGTGTGTGTGTGTGTGTGTGTGTGTGTTTGTTGTGTGTGTGTGTTTGTTGTGTGTGTGTGTGTGTGTGTGTGTGTGTGTGTATGTGTGTGTGTGTGTGTGTGTGTCTGTGTAAGCAACATGATTGACACAGAGGTAACCATAATAAAGCTCTGCTATGATGTGTGTAAAGCATCTGTTGTTTTGATAAAAGTAGCATTACAACAACGACTAATTATGTTCTGCAATTGTAACAAAACTACCATCTGCAGCGACATCATACTGTATGTTTTTAATGTTTGTGGCTTCATATAGCGCTCTCTTAAGGCGTATTTTTACTTCTGCATTGGACCAATGCCATAGGCAACACAGTCATGAACATTTATGGTTCTGCGCTGTAGTCTGAGTTGCTCTGCTATTTCAATGGTGACAGAAGCTGAACGCATCATGCGGGAGTTGGAGCTGATAGTAGAAAAACAGTTACTTTTAGTTAAATTACTTAAACAAAACAAGGTGTAGGAGGAGATGGTATTTTTTGATTGCCAACTGCACTGCAGTGCGTGTGAATGACGTTATAACTGTTGCAGCCATTAAAATAGTTTAGTTTTGTTTCAATTGTAAATTAGATATATTTAGTTTTTTTTTTAGCACTCTGGCACAGTTGGCAATCAAACTATGTGTTCAGAATCAGCACCTGAGTCGCAAACAAAAAATACTCCAAACTATTTTCTAAATTAACTTAATAAAGAAACTTAACAAAATATGAATAGTTTGCCATTAAAAACAAAACACGCCCCCCTCCTTCCGAATCTTCGAAGCTCAAAAAAATCGCCATCTCAGTTTGAAACACAAAATTTTAAGTTATTTTCTTTACGTTGTTTGAGCTTTGGCACTGCGCAGATGAATCTGAGCTCTGCGCTCACTGACTGCTCACCGCATCAGAGCGCATCAACGTGACAGTAACATGTGACTGTGTCTATAAAAGATACAACGCGAAATGTTTAAAAAAAAAAACATTACTTATATAGAATTATTAGTAGCATTTGTTATCGTGTTGCGCCTGATATAGACAAAAACCTACTTTACGTCCTACAAGTAATACATCTGTACAATGTCATCTGAACACATACCATATCAGCCGCTTTTGTTCTGACTAAATGAAACGGACTTAAAAAAGAAATCACGATAGTGACGTCTTACCTGTTGGGCGGATAAAGCCATCACTGCAATCCTTTCAGATGTCGAAGCCAACTCTCAAGATCCCCTTTTGATATAGACTGCACGATTGCTTCCGCATTTCTCAGCTAGCTCACACTGCTGTAGTATTTTTGCTGTCGCCATGTCGTGGAGACCCTGTGTTTTTCTTTAGTAAAGACAAACTACTTAGTTAGGTCTTCCAAAGGAGGACACAATTAGAAATCAGTGGTTAAGTTTTATTTGCAACACTGTTTAAAAACAGTACAACTCCAAAATCTAAGTGTGTACACCTGGTTGTGCACAAAGGCTAAAAACTGGGGCAAATCCAACTTCGCAAGGACAGTCTGTCACTTCTCACTCACAGCATGTAAGTACATCTTCATTATTAAAGAATTTGCAACTGACTATTCAAACGTGAGCTTTTTGTCGGGTCCTACGATCATAAACACAGAAATGGTTTTGTTTACGAGGCTGAATCCCTCAGGAACTGGATTCAGCCTCGTATCCTCTGACTGTTCTCCCCTGCAGCGTGATTATATTCAGTAACCCCGTGTCCCCGCTGGATGCAACAAATGCCTTGTTTATAATATGTTTTATTGTTTTTGTCATGTCGCATCGAGACACAGTGTCACAGGCTGCTCAAGAATTTAGCTTTAGTTAGCTCATTGTTAAACCTAATAGTTTATTTAAATAAAACCTTACCTTCTGTTACTGTGCTGAAGTCACGCTGGTGGTAAAGTTGATTAATCCGCTTGGTCAAATGCATTTTCTGTATCTGGACTTGAACTCACATGGTACCGGTGAGATTATCAGCTGTCAATATGCTTTAGAAGCGGATGTTCCAAATATGGTTACATTTCCCCCATGTGCGTGAGACATTTGGCCAATCACAATGCAATGGGTGGCTGGCCAATCAGAGCACACAGCGCTCCTACAGCGATGAGCTTTGTGAACACACGGCGTGTTTCAGAAGGCAGGGCAGAGAAGAGCAACAATGATGTACAGTATGTGAAAAATGTTTTTTCCTCCCTAAAACAAATCAAATACAAACAATAATACTGGTTTTAGCTTCACAATTTTTCTCCTTTAACACTTGCAACAATTCAAACAAACTGTTTAAACCTACCTCGGCTTTCCTATTCAAATTGCCATTAAAAATGCTTTTCCCCCCTATTTGTTAATGGAAAAACAAACATGCTGTCATTGTCCAGATTAAGATGTGTATCTGCTGTAAATGTGCTTTCAGAGGATATGCTCAAAGCGCAAATTAATTGATATTTCTCCGCAACTGCGGCAACCTGCATGCACTCCGACACCAAGCAAGCCACTCATAGCCGGTTCTGATTTTATGGGACTGTTCATTGCACAACAAGACATCGCAGAATAAACCGGGTTTTGTCGCAGCGCGCTCGAAAGCGCCAACGGAAACATATCCCAATCATTTCTGTGTTAATGTGAAATCTTATAAATAAAACCATCCAAATTTAAAAGATAGGCTATAAATACCGATCCTTATCTAACTATCATTATTATTACACTTTTATTTGTCACAGTGTGTGACATGGACCTACCGCTGGTGGCAGTTCACGGAGACTGTCACAGCCCTAATCTTGAATAGGACACGGCAGTACCGCATGCTTTATTAATGCAGCAAACATATCGGCAGTGTGTGGAAGCATTTAAACTGTCAGAGAAAGACACGACACGGGACCCGCGATGCAGCAGTAACTTTCCGAATGAAAACGTATTTACCGGTCGGAAACTGGTGTACTTCAGACGGGAGCGGGCGGTCTGACAGTAGCCCCTCCGCTCGCGACATCCTCTGACATCATACAGTGGTCGCGTGCATTTTTCCCAGAACAAATTCCAATTGCAAAAACCATTCAAAAAATAAATCAAGCACAACAAGAAGTCTTGAAAAAACTTTTCAGAACAGCTATGTTGCAAAAAGTGAACTACCATTGGAAAAAATAAGGAGTCTTTGCAGACTTGAAGCAAACAGCCTAGTCCTTGTTTCCCCTTACCTTAATGACCACGCTTGCAGAGAATTTATTGGACTAGCACTATGAAGGTAAAATGATGCCAAAAAGATTTGCATGGGCAGGATAAAATTTGTGAAAGTGTACGTGACATTGCAAAAATAAATTTGCATGCGCAAAAATGCGTTTTGTAAAGGTGTAAATCAAGCTGCAAGCGAAAAAAAACAAGTTTTGCAGCATTGTGCCATTTTTCGTAAGTGTAAGTCATGTGTTGTGAAACTGCAACTTCAATTAACGGCAAATAAATATGATCTGTATTCTTCTGACCTCAGTTTTTCCACGCTTATACTTTTGTAAGTCTTTTTACTTTTGTATGTCAAATAAATCTGTTGCAAATGTGTAAATGTCTTGCATCTGCACTTACAGTTTTGTCACGATTGTCTCACTCGTTTAAGTTTGCAAGCGTGAGTGGGGAGACGGGGCTATCTTCTTGTGACCAATCAAATGAGGTTCCTAATGACTCATCGTTTTCTCTTATCTGATTAGTTCAATAACACACCAGGCCGGCAGATGTCAGAAATGACACGTTAATGCATGCCCATAGACAAATATAGAGATTTAATACTTAATATATACATGACTTACACTTGTTTTCTTTCGCTTGCAGTGTGATATACACCTTTACAAAACGTTTTTGCGCATGCAAATTTATTTTATGCTTGCAATGTCACGTACGCTTTCCCAAATATTATCCTGCACATGCAAATCTTTTTGGCATCATTTTACCTTCATATAGCTCAAACTTCAAGAGACCAGATTGTAAAGGAAATTCAAGAAGGCAGGTTCTTATTAATTATTGAAGATAGCAGTACAGACACTGGTATAATAGAACAGGAATTGGTTCATGTCAGGTATGTGAAAGATAATTGTGCCAAATGTCAGCCAGTCAAACTGCAAATGCTGCAGGTGTTTTAGAAGCTATTGATGAGGCAGCGAACACAATGGGTATTGCGCGCACAATGCAAGTGCACAAAACGGTTCCACAAGCAGAAACACACCCTCGCTAGAGCACATTTATCCATCAGTATCCGCGCGTGGGAAAGAATCTTTGCGAAAACGCATTTCTGTATGTTGATTTTTTGATCATGTTTTTTCCCAGGCACATTTTACCAATTCCTAATCACATCTATTTTGATAATGACTATTAATTTTCTATATAATAACTTATACGCAATATTTAATAGTTAGCAAAGTTTTCAATTGAAAAATGCTTTATATGTAGGTTTGCAGAATTATTAGGCACTATTTCTTTTACAGGTACAATAAGTCAAAAATACATTTAATATCAGAAAATAAAAATATTACTTTGTACTTCTGGAGACTCCAGGTAGGTTGCAGTTCTGGAAAATGGTGGCACTGGAGACTAAATAGTTCCTCAATGGTCACACCTCTGTATATTAAATGTTTTTTGACTCAATAAAAGAAATACAAACAGTTGGGTTGGTGGTTATGTAGTAGACTTTGTGGATGGTCGACCACCAGTAACCACTGGCCCATCACTAGTGTTTGTTATATTATTTTTGATTACACTGGAAATCCATCTACAAAATAATGTTAACTGGACTGATTGCTTCATTTCCACTTTAATGTCAAATGATGTGCATTTATTTCATTTACTATCTACAGCCCAGTGATTTCAGTGAAACAGGAGACCCAGCGGAAGTAGCCCGTCTACAGCAGCTGCAAGCGGCAGCTGCACATTGGCAGCAAGTGCAGCATCAAAGGGCCAGCTTTCAATACCAGGCCCTTATGCAAGAGCATGCTCAACTACAGCAGGTCCTACAGCAGTACCAGCAGATTATTCAACAGCCGGCACATCTCCAGGTTTTTACTTGATCATCTTCTTGCTTTCAAAATTGTGTGAAGCCTTCTAATGCTGCTACATTGCTTAATAATTAGCCATTTTAAGCCTAATAATGCTGTACTTATTTATATATTCTACTTCTACTCTCAGACAATAGAATGAATATATAATTGTGACTTAATGTGACCCATTAAGACTACAGGTTAACCAGCAGGCAAAATGTACATTTTGTGTTTTTATGTCCAAACAGTCAAAATAAACAGTTAAAAGGTCAAACAGAGGAGCAAACAATATACATAAGTTACAGGCCAGCGGCTGTACGGTCAATTTATTGTGATGCTTCACATGGAGTGGATTCGTGTTGGACCAGTTATACTAAATACAAGTACATAAGTGGATAAAGAGTAAAACCAGCATCGGTTTTGCCTTCAAACCTAGCTAGGAGAACGAAAGCAACGGATTGACTAGAAGGACACTTTACAGAAGTATGTTTTTATTCTGTCTTATGCATTTCCACTGTGACATGGCGGCTGCAGATCTGGCTCAGACTTCCCTTTTAGTTAGAGTAAATCATTTTGTGCTTTTGGATTAGAGCTGCACGATATTGAGAAAATATGCGATTTAAAAAAAATAAGTATTATTCATCAAAAATGTAATAATAAATACTAATAAACAAAGTGTACAGGCCGTAAATAAATTGGTATTTAGTGGAAATACTAAAATTGTCAACATCCACATAAATAAAATAAAACGAGAGCATCTTTTAAACAAAATATTTCCTTTGTTGCTTGTTTTTTTTAATAAAAATAAATATTATTAAACAAAAATTAAATTAAAAAATACTATTAAACAAAGTGTACAGGCCTTAAATAAATTGGTATGTAGCTGTCATAATACTAACATTTTGTCAACATCCACATAAATATAATAATTAATTATTAACACGTAAACCTATGTTTTAGTGCAATGCCATTTGTGCTTAATTGTGAAAGCTATTTTCAGGAAAACTAGCATATTGACTTAAGTAGGTTTTAAATGTGCGTTGGCACGTCACAACATTTCCTGAGATGCTAAAAAGTCTCTCTGAAGGTGAACTACTTGCTGGTATACAGAGATACTTCTTGGCTAGTTTACTCAGGTGTGGGAAGTCGACCTGATGGACTTGACACCAAGTGAGAGGGTCCATCTGTCTATGGTGGGAGACACCATGTAGTTAAGTTGTTTAATTCAACTTCCACAGTGTGTGATGGTTCCATAGAAGATGGAGCTGGGGATGTCTTGAAGAAACTTCCCAGGGATTTTTTGACCTTTTTTAGGGTAACATCTGATGGACCCATGCCCTGGTGATCTTGATTACTTAGGCTTTGCTCCTAAATTAGAGAAATAAATTAAATATTGTAATCAAATCTAGTTATTTTGCCTCTTACTATTGTCGTATTAACATAAAGCAGGGTCCATAAAACAGGTCATGTCCAGCAGTTCTTGAGTTGCTGGGTTGTCATACTTCGTGTTCATGTACTCTAGAATCTTCTTTATGGACTTTGTTAAATCACTGTCTTCTTCCTTTGTTCATCAAGTGAAGGACAGGTTTCACATTTACATTTATTCATTTGGCAGACGCTTTTATCCAAAGCGACTTACAATTGAGGAAAACAGCAAGCGATTCGTCTAAGTAAGCAATATTCATGAGAAGTGCTAGTAATACAAAGTTTCAGATACAACCTCAGATACAACCTGAAGATAGTATAAGCAATATATGAAACACTTACGTAACTTTCACCTGATAGAGCATCTGTAAATTCTTGCAGAGGCTGCAATGCCTGGTTTATAGACTCAAGTACATCTAGGTCCTGCCAGGAAGGAACTAAGTGTCTTGACTTTCTGTCTGCTTACAGGACATCGCTTATGGCCCGCTGCTGCTCTAGAACTCTTTGAATCATTCTCTGCCTCGAACTTCACCTTGTAGGGCATTCTGTGATGAGAGAGTGCTCTGGGAGTTTGTGCTCTTTCTGAGCTTTTTTTAGTGCCATCTTCCCCTTCCAGATGTGGGAGAAATGTCCCACTAACTTTTTGCAGAGACCAACAGCTCGAGTAATGCGCTCATCACCTTTAACAGCATTTTCTAGAGATGTTTTGCAATATTATAATTACAATTTTTCAAACAGCATTTGAGATAGAAAACTGTCAGCTACAATGTGTTCGCCTATATCTAATCTATATGGAATATATATTTCCTAAATAATCATTATCTTAAATATTACAATATCCAAAATCGTGTCTATAATACATGCAACTATACAAACAACTGAACTTTTTTTTAGCTGTAATTTTATTATTGCAAATATTAACATTATGGGGTGGTTTCCCAGACCGGGATTATCTTAAACCTGGACTAGGCCTTAGTTTAAATGGGAAATGTAAGTAGTTTTAACAAACATACCTTACTAAAAACATTACTTGTGTTCATTTTGAGACAATACAAAGGCACTGATGTATTTTCAGATATGTCAGTGCAAGTTGTTTTCAGTTTGGACAGCTCTTACATTTTTTTTTAGTCTAGGACTAGTCTAATCCCTATCGGGGAAACCACCCCTAAATGTATATTATATATAAACAAATATAAAAAACTCACCAATGGCCAGATGCAAGCGATGTCCAAAGCATTGTAGTCTGACCCAATTATTAAGTTCGGTAGCCTTCACCACATTGGCGCCGTTGTCCGTTGTAATGGACACTTGATTTTCCTCTTTTAAGTTCCAGCTGGCTAAAACATCCTGCAGCCCATGGGCTATGTTTTTACTGGTGTGGGATTCGGGGAAATACACAACACCCAGACAGTGTGCTTTTAATTCAGTTCTTGAGTAAGAAAGTGAACGGTATAGCTCATGTAAGGCTCAGTCGTACGACTGGACCACAGGTCAGTGGTGCTAGCGTAGAAGTCCACTTGGCGCAGCTCGGAGCTCACTGTCTTTAAATGTCGTACATCTGTGGAATTGCGACATAAGAAAAATTATTTCTCATCTAAGCATGCAACACATAAAATACATTTTATTTATCGCTACTCTCTGCGATATGTATATCGCATATAATATTATCGAGATAACAATAATTTTTCGAAACATCTTGCAGCTTTACTTTGGATGACTTTTACATGCACAAACGGTTATATAACACACTAAATCAAAAACAAAACATGAAATTCCATCTTATAACTCCTTTAGACACTAAAAAGTCTCACCTTTTTTCCTGCGCACTCTTCCTCCGTCCTCCTGACGCGCACGCTAGCTTTCAATGCAGATAATGCAGTTCCGAAGGGCTGCGCCGAGCTTGGTATACTTTATTATTTCTTTGTATCATGCAGTGTAAAGTTCAGTTTAAGTAGTAAACTATGTGCATTTACAGACAAAGTGTTGATTCATATTTATATGCCCAAATATTAAGTAATTGACAAATGTTTGTGCAGAACCTTTACCAGCTCACAGCACAGAAAATGCAGTACTGTATTGTATACAGCAAAATGCCAAAAAGCCATTCTCATTTACGTATTTTTTGTTTTAATGTAACCTGCAGTCACTTCCACTGATTTACTGAAATCTAAAATTATATCTGTAATACACTGTTATAAAGCGTTATAAAGCAGTGAATTAGGTTACTTTACTTTAGCACAAATGTCCGTCTGGGCAACAAACTGCACATATTTACAGACAAACCACATTTTCCCAGGCAGTCAGTTGCAGAATTTTAGAAACACTGTTTTTATCTGCAGAGAGTATACCTGAGTTTTTTCTGAGAAAGACAAGCTGCATTGGAAAATAGGGCTGGAAATTTTAACTCGATTACGATTAATGAACGATTATTATTATAATTTTATTCTTTTGTCCTTATAGTTCACTGACAAGTTTTGTACTGCAAATATGCTCAAATATTACAGGTGATATTTTTTTTAATTAAGGAGTGCATTACTTATCTTTTGATTTTAAAATAATTGAAGGAAACACACACTATTAGTATCTATGGTTATTTATTGAACATCAACATTAAACAACCGAAATCAAAGCTCACATTGTTTAAAATGAAGTCACATTTCCTTATGAAAAGTGAAAATAAATAACTTACACTTGGAAAAAAAATATTTTTTTCAATATTTGCCATGTTAAAAGTAGAAAATAAGCAGTATCTCTTTTAAATACTGTAATGTGCAAGGTATCTCTTGTAAATAAATATTTTTAACAATGCAATGTGAAAAATGCAGAGACTTACTTACTAGTGTGAGAAAGTGTACATGATGCTTTCTCCACCAGTCCAGTGTATTTCTCTCACTATCCAGCATGGGGGGCACCAAATAGCTGCTCAGCTCTGCTTCTAGTGTTTGCCGAAGTGACAAAGTGGGTACATTTGAAGGAGTTGCCTCACTACCTTTAAAAAATAACTTTTGCTTTTTTTTGCTGCTGATGAAGTTGTAGAAGGCTCTGTATTATTTGTGGGACTTTCTCTGTAGACCGCAGCTGCTTACTTTATCTCTGTTTTCACTTTTTCCTGAGTGGTGGGGACAGAATTGTATGTGGTTTTAAACAAAGCAGAAATGTATGTGGTTTTAAATCTGGGATCAACAAAACTGGCTGTGTCCAGTAGCTCTTCTGTGATGGGATCAGAGTACTTCCCCTTGGGGTATCCAAGGATGGTTTTGATAGTTTTAATCAGCTCCACATCATCTTCCTCCTCAGCCAGCACTCGTGAATTGAGGATGTGCAGGATAGGCTTTACAAATGAAATGGTCACATACATTTACATTTACATTTTACATTTATTCATTTGGCAGATGCTTTTATCCAAAGCAACTTACAATTGAGGAAAACAGCAAGCAATTATAAGCAATATTCACGAGAAGTGCTAGTAATACAAAGTTTCAGATACAATTTCAAGATAGTATAAGCAAGTATATAGAGAACATTAGAAAAGGGAAAGAGAGGTAGAAAGTTTTTATTATTATTTTTTTATTATTATTATGAGACAGTTAAATTTAATAGCAACAGTTTGGGAAGGGGTATTTTCTATTCCATCATGACAATGCCCCTGTGTATAAGACATATATTGTCATGATGGAATAGAAAAATACCCCTTTCCAAACTGTTGCTATTAAATTAGAAGCACACAGTTCGATAGAATATCATGATATGCATTAAGATTTGTCCTCAAGGAAATTACTTAAGTCATCAAACCTGTTTATTAGATAGGGTGACCCAATACATTTGGCAATATAGTGTACTACATTTGCAATATTTCATATAATGCAAGCAAAAAGCTTAATTAAGGATGGTGATTTCCAAAACCACAAACATAAAAAGATCTTTTAAAAGTTATAATTACTGTATACAGTTTGTGAAAATGAAAATATTAAATATTTTTGTGGGCAGTTGTGGCCTAATGATTAGAGAGTCGGACTTGTAACCAGAAGGTTGCCGGTTCGATTCTCAGTACCGACAGGTAACAACTGACGTGCCCTTGAGCAAGACACCTTACCCCCGTTTGCTCCCCGGGCGCTGCAGTGATAGCTGCTTACTCTTCCCGGTGTATGTGTGTTCACTATTTACTGGATGGGTTAAATGCAGAGGTCACATTATATGGGTCACCATATCTGACAAATAGGTCACTTTCACTTTCAAATACAGTTAGAGAATGGTAAAAAAATGTTAACTACAGCATTATTTGTCATGTTTTTATATTTCATATATTGCTATTGAATTTTGTCTTAATGCATGCAATACCATTTTTAATCATTTGCAATGGTTAGTAATCACTATTTTCATAATGGACTCTTTCCATAGAGTTTTGGTAAACTTTATTAAAACCAGCTAGTGCAAACAATATTATACTTTTGTAATTGTAATGCAAGCGCGTTTCAAAAGCATACAGAGCAATCTGTTTCTGCTGTACTTTTTGTACTATCAGACCGATTGGTCTGTGTAACACTTGAATTAAGTTGGAACACACCTAGTGCTTAGTTTAGACACAGAGAGAGTGCATGGGCTCTCTGCTTGCTCTTTCCTGCGTTCATGACAAGTGTGAAAATTGTTTTGATGGCTGCCAAAATGTTTTCAATGTAGAAAAAATCCTAAAGTTTGTTTTTGACAATTACATAAAATTTACAAATTAAGAATTTTTAGAAAGTAAAATGGGCCCTTATTATTGTGTCTCATTTTTTACACTTTATCCCCCTAGACAATGCCCCTGGACATGCAGTTGCAACACTATGAATTACAACAACAGCGGTTTGCTCCATTGTTTCAAGAATGGGACAAACACTTTAGTTTGTGGCTAGAACAGTTTCAGTCATACCCACACAAAGACCAGCTACAGGATTATGAAGCCCAGTGGAGGCAATGGCAAGAACAAATGAATTCAACTTCCACTCATCTACAAGAAAGAGTCACAACTCTTAGAGCTATGCAGCATCAGTATGGTTCTGGTCCTGCTTTTGGAGGCATGATGGCACTATATGGGCAAAATAGGCTCCTTGGACCAGATGGAAATATGCGTTTAACCAACCCAGGGGTCCCTTCAATGCCTCAACTTGTTAAAATGGATGCCATTTCTGGACTCCCAACACATGGTCCTCCAGATTCTGGACCAGTTATTACACAAGGTTCATCATCTTTAAAACCTCCAGAAGTTTATTCACCTTCTGGGAAAGATTCTGTTTCTGAAACATGTAAAACCACTGGATCTGCTGGAGTACATGGACCAGGCATTAGACCTCCTGGACCCCTTGGAAATCAAAGGTAAAAAGCAGGATTTATTTTGTTACATGATTTTTGACCGTTATATTACTGATTTTATTCATTTATTTATTTACAGGTTTGAGGTTCCCAGAGGCCCACGCTTTGAACAAGTACAACAGCAACGCTTTAGTGGACCACCTAGGTTTGACACTTTTCAGCGATTTAACCGACCTCCCAGAGCTAATGCGCCACGTTTAGAGGCTGTAGTGATAACTGACAATCCTCCTAGGCCGAATCTACCGACACGCTTTGAAAGACCCCCTGCACCACCTCAACAACCAGAGTTTGGTCCACAGTCCAGTCTTGGTCCTGCCAATCAAACAAAACAACAATCATCTAAACCTAATGTACCACCAGCTCCTCTATCTCACACAGGTCTGGAAAAAATAAAAATACCTGTAGATCAGGAAAAAGATGGTGCTTCCGCTTCTCAGTCAGTGACAGATGACATATTGGACTCAGAGGATGGATTTTTTGTTCAGAGCGGACCCATTCCTCAAAGTCAGGATAATACTTCTGAAAAAGTAATTTCAGACCCTGCTAAGCTAGAAACGCTGGCAGCAGATGTTAATAAAACATCATTAACTTCAGAAAGTTTAATCACCACAAACAAAAACAATAAAAAATCTGGTTTACAACCTCCTAAAGCAGGTCATATGGCTAATGGACCTCCTCAACAAACAAAGCCTTCTCAACATGACCAGTTTAAACCTGATGCCCCTAAGGAATCTCCCAGGGGCCCACAGGTTATAAATCAGACAGGTCCACCACATGGCATACTACGTGGGAGGGGAAGGGGCCAGGGGCCCATGCCCCCTCGAGGCAGGGCTCGTGGACGTGGTCGAGGGCAGTTTGGAGGACCGGAAATAGATCCCAACTCCAAGAGAGAAATTATAGAGGAGGCTCCTTATGACCACCAGGCACCCGATGACATGCACAGAGAGGACCATGATTTTGCCTGGAGAGAGCCCTCTTTAGATGGACCTGGAGGAGTGGATGACCAGGGAGCACCCTATGAGATGTGGCATTCAGAGGAGCTCCACTTTACAGAACTGTACTATGAAAAGCCTAGAGACAAGAGACTTCCGGTGGGTCACAGAGAGCACCCAGATAGCACCCATTCTGAAGAGCGCTGGGAAGAACCATCACAGGATTACTGGGAGGAGGAGGAGGATTCATACTGGACTGAAAGAAGACCTCCTATCCACACTAGACCTCCATTTCATCCAGGTGGCCCTAGAAGGCCCCCTTTCCAACCTCGTTTTATGCATCATGGCCCAAGACGACCCCCTCCTCCTGGGTGTATTCAACATGACCCACAAGGATCTCCTCACATGAGTCGTGGGGGCATAGGGCCACGATTGAGGCGTGGTGCAGGTCCGTGGAGACCTCCACCACCACGTCGGCCACCTGCACCACATGAAATCTTGAGAGAACCTGATCAACTGGAATATGGTGATGAAGTGGACAGAGATCCTGGATGGCATGGAAGAGGACCCAGACAGCCTCCTTTACCTCCCCATGAAATGATAGGAAGAGGTGCAAGACCACCCTTGAGACCCCCAATACCAAGGGACAGGTGGTGTCGAGAACTGGCTCATGAAGGAGCACATGAGGATGAATATCAATGTAACCCTGAGGATATTAGGTACAGAAGGCCAGCTCATGAATATTCAGATTATGAGCAAGCTGATGAGTATTACAGTACTCGTGATGAATGGGGCAGGGATCATCCTGATCGAGATTATCCACCACATGGGCCACCAGAGCCCATTAGAGAAAACCGTTGGTTAGAAGAAAACGAAAGAGTGTACCCATATGAAGAAGAGGATTTATATAGAGAAGAAAGAATAAGGCCTGGTTATCCTGAAGAGCCACCATATAGTGAAACAGAGCCTGCAATCCACTCTCGGCCTGATTGGGATAGGCCCCCACCAGAAAGAGGTTACTCTCATCCGGTTTGTGAATCTGAGGCACATTTCGAGCGAAACCACGATCCCTCAGCTGGCCTGCCCCCATCTCAAGCACAAGAAACCCCACTTGAGCAGAGTTCACCTGGTGAAGCTAAAACTGTACTTGCTCTTTCTCAAAGGCAGCATGAGATCATCCTCAAAGCAGCCCAGGAGCTGAAAATGATAAGGTAAATGGGTTTACAAAATTATATCAGTGTTAGAACAAACCACACTGTCCAGCTGGCTAAGGTTTTATAAGATGATTTGCTTTTAGAGAGCTCCAGGAAACTAAGAAGACTTTAGGAGAAGCTGTCAACCCAGAATCGTCTGTCTTGCCTTCACTTCCCCCTGGTATTCTTGGATTGGAAATTCCACCTGAGGTTAAAAGTGCTCTTCAGGTATGTTACTCATGGATTTTTAATGTGTTTTTCAGTAGTGTAACAGCATGTTATGAAACAGCCACTAACAGCCACTGTTTCTCTTTTAAGGCTACCAATTTATTGTCAGAAAAAGGACAGGCTCCTGATAAATCCATGGAAGCCGGCTTGCTCTCTTCAATTCAAGCAGCAGACTTTACCTCATCAGTGTCTGCCCCTACTGCCACATTCATTGCTAAAACAGTGGACTATGGGCATGGTCGTGGTAAGTAAATGTTCTGCTTCTCAATTCATATAATTTTAAATGTATCTAGTCAAACTATATCAAGTTCTTTGGTTGGCAGATGTAGGTACGATGGTGGAAAGAATTTCTTATGGAGAGAGGATAGTGTTAAGGCCTGGCCCACTGCCACTTGAACGACCTTATGAGAAAGGTTGGTTATGTTTTGTTTATATAAGAAAATATGGTTTTAGTTTATTTTAATGTTTGCTTGTTTATAACTTATTATCCAATCCTTCAGGTTTGGAGCCACTTGGCTACCGAGACCCATACTATGACAGAAGAAGTGACTCATATGGTGGTCCCAGGGATTACGACAGGGAGTGGGAGCGAGAGCCGTACAGGGATAAACCACCTCTGGATTATGAGAAAGACAGATATGAAAGAGACCGTTACTTACAAGATGAACGGTATGTAATACATTGTTTTCTAATGTTATGTTCCTGCAGTGTGGGTATATTAAAAATAATGTTTGTCTTATGGTATAATTGATTGATATTGTGAGCTATGATTTTCCTCCTTCAGGTAAGTAGAATATTTCTTTCACTGTTTAAGGAATGTTTGGTTAGGTTAAGCAAAGGGTATTTAGACCAAATGTATTATGAACATCTAGGGCTGTTAAACGATTAATCGCAATTAATCACATCCAGAATAAAAATTGGTTTACATAATATTTCTGTGAACTGTGCATATTAATTTTGTATTTATAAAACATACTTGTATATATTAAAGATAAATATAAAAATCAATAAATGTTTATTGATTGCATGTAAACATTTCTTAAATATATACATGTATGTGTACATGTTTATAAATACAAAATAAATATGCACAAACATATATTATGTGCACACAAACTTTTATTCTGAATGCGATTCATCACAACACAAATTTAGCCTGATTTTGACAAGATTTGTGAACATGAAAATATTTTTGTATGTATGGATTTAGTTCTTCACTCGGGCCTCGTCCAGGACATAGGGACAGAGAAAGAGACTACCCATGCCGCATGAGCAGGGAGCGAGAAGTTTATAACCGGCCAGGATATGAAAGGTCTTCCTATGAAAGGAGTCTTGAGCATTATGAGCATGGATCCTCAGGCTATGGAAGTAAGTAAATTATCAAATAAACCTTATGCTGAGGTCTTTTTTTTTTTAAATGCCCCTTTACAGTCGATTTTTCGTTATTCGATTAGAAGACACTTATTCGAACAAGTTTTAATTCGTCGTTTATCTGCGTATCATTTCAATCTAACACTGCAATAACTTGGATTTTATAAGCATATTTAAATGTTTATTTATCCAAGGGAGTAAGAGTGACATGGTGGCTAAAAAAATGAGGAATGCCATGCTATGTTTGACAGATCTGCTAAGCACATGCGCTGCATCCCTTTCATGTCTCTGCCATCAGTGTGCTTCCAAAGGCCGCCTCTCTGGCTCCATTGTGTGCTTGACACAGAGCACAGAGTTTTCCTGACAATGCAGACAAACTTGCGACATTCCAAAATGCTAAATGTGGCTTTATCCATTAAGATCAAATGGACTCCAAAAGACTGGAAAAAGTGAGGTGAGACAGAGAGAGTGAGAGAGACCTCACTTCCAGACCTCAAGAGGTGCTATGGCGGAAGATGCTACAGGCTGCGGTCTTTAGCTTCCTTGTCAGAGCTCCCGATTCCCATGCTGGACCGACGCCGGTTCAAGCTCCGCTAGTAGCAGGAGCGGTGCGAGTTTGACCAGTTACACCAGCGCTCTCCTCTGCGTTTTGTCCACACTCGGTGTACCAATGCTTGGTGAAGCAGCATGGAATAAGTGCCCGCAGAAAACTCTGGAATCTGCAGAAAACTTCAGCGGATTTTAGCGCTATAAGTAGCCTAAACACACACAACGTGAGCACGTTTCTAGTATGCGTTGTTTGCTGTGAAGGGTTTCAATGAGCCCGAGGATGAACAATGTACATTTAAAACTAAACTAATCATGGAGAAGTTCAGGGAATGTATCTGTTATAAGACACAACTGGATCATTTCAAATCCGTTCATAGCAGAATGAATTCTCTTGTTAAGTTTTATTTGAAGTTATCTTTACATTGTGTTGTGAACATGGGGAAAAGTGTCCTTAATACACAATAAAATCATCATAATAAGTTAACTTAACAAGCCATTTTGTTTTGCTTTAAACTCTATAAACAATGAAATGTATACTTTTAATACAGTATATATAATATATAAATATGGCCTTGACATGCACATTTTCTGTTGGTTCAAATGAATTCAAAGTTATCTGATCTGGTGTATTCAGATTTTAAACAGTCTTAGCATCAATCAATAACAACACCTCTGCTGTCATCTGCATTTAAATTCATAGCCAGGCAGCATTTTAAGACTGTCTGAACAAATTTACACACATTGTTGTTTGTGTACAATTGTAAACACATTTAAAACTATTCCGCTGAATTCTGCAGATTATTCCCAAATTTTAGGGCTGAATTAACAAAAAAGTCTGCAAATTTCATATGGCCCTGTTTATGAGGGTAAACAACTATTAGAGGGAAAATGTACACACAACAGGTTAACTAAAAGTATGTGATTTAAAAATGTAAGTTCATGTTATGTGGCTCTTAAAAGAATAATTTGGCACCTGTTTTTTCCCCTATAGGAGCCAATGGCTCCTTTACCGATTTTTTTTGTCTGGAGCCCTGTATATGTCCCTATTTTTTGCAATCTGACCTGAGTTTTCTTTTGGTGTTAAAGTGCCCATTATTTTATATTTTTAAGTGTCCTAATATAGTATTGTTATTATATATATTATATATAGCATTATTACTAATATTTATTATATATTATTGGAGTCCAATAACAGGTTTGCATCCCAAGTAGGGCTGGGTGATTAATCGAAATCGCATCGCGATTTGAGACAATTGCGATTTGCTAATCGCAAAGGCTGCTATGTGAAAAATATGAAACGAGTCTGTTCCAGTCAAAGCAAAAGCATGACTGCCCGGCTCACCTTGAGTGACAGTCTTACTAACCAATTGAGTGAGCGCACCTTCGTTCTGCCCAATCAGCACTGCCTTATCCTGCATAAACGCCGGGTTATTACAAAATAACAAACAGAATGCGGGAGAGAGAGCGAGTGGGATCGTGGCATCTCGAAATGCTTCTCATACTCGCGTCTCTCTGCCCCCTGTGCGCGGCGCGTATCCTGCGTTTCACCGGCGAGACATTTACACTTGCCACACACATGCAGCCTGTTTCGTAATGCTTGTAATATCCGGCTCCGCACCGCAAGTCTTCACGAGCGCATCTGTGTTAGCTCGCGCCTGTCTCCACAAATGTACATTCAATCTAACTGCTTTGCTAATTTCACAATAAAGTAGCCTATGTAACATTTGTAATATTTTAATAATTGACTAAAGTAATAGGCTACAGTTCTTTATTTATTTAAAATAAACAAATATTTCCAGTGAAATTCAGTAATTAAGTTCATTCTGTAAGTATTAATACCATTATATCTTCTCTGCTGAAAAACAATAGAACTCCCAAAACACAATCGGAAATTTGATGGTTATAATGTCAATTGTATTGGTTTTAATGTAAACTCTAATGGTGTCTACCGGTATTTGATGGATTCTTTTGGTGGGATTTAATCTGGCAGATGGAAACCAATAAAACAACAGTAAAAATAATGCCCAAAACACACTATAACTGTGATGGTTTCCATTGTTTTTTTATTCAGCGGGGTAACAATACTCACACTATTGACAGTATTGAGCTGAAGCTTAACTTTACAAAATAAAATCGCAAATCGAATCGCAATATCTGTCAAAATAATTGCAATAATTTATTTTTTCCCTAATTGCACAGCCCTAATCCCAAATCAAATAACGCTGTAATTTTTTTTTCAAAATATGCATTTAATATCACCCTATTTTTCAAAGATCTCTAAACTGTTCATTCAAAGCAGTTCAAAGATTTAGTTTCTCTAAACCCATCCCTTCCTCAAGCCCACTGTGCTCCAATGGGTCACCCCGGTCTGTTGTGATTGGTCTTTCCGCATAGAATGTTTGGGGCGCTGCACAGACCAATCTGCACATGACATCAAAGTACCGTGAGCGCGATCGATTTTAGGGCAGAAACATACTGCTGTCGGGGTCCTTTGATGTCATACACTGATCGGTTTGTGTAACGCCGAATGAAATCTGACACATGTTTTGCATGGTATACACAGCTGCTGCTGGTCTGGAAATATTAAAAAGAAAACAAAGGTGTACACAGTATGTTATATGCTATTGGATATATTGCTCAGTACATTAGTGTTAAACACTAATACACAGCATAGTCTGGAAAAGCGTGAGCATCTGTTCAAAGTCAAAGTCAGCTTTATTGTCAATTCTGCCACATGTATAGTACATACAAATGGAGGATTGAAATTGTGTTACTCTCAGACCCTAGGTGCATACAGATAACATAGAATAACATATATCAAAAAAATATATAAAATTACAGATAAATACAAAATCTATATATATACACACAAAACAACTTTACAAAAAGCAAGGGATATGTAACCGAAATAATTGTGCAAACCAAAGAAATAATCAACAGTGCAGATGAGATAAACAGCAGTGCAGATTAAATAAACAGCAGCATAGATGAAATAAACAACCGTGCAGATGAAATAAACAGCAGTGCAGATTAAATAATCAAATCAAATGGTGCAGATGAAATAAACAACAGTGTAGATGAAATAAACAACAGTGCAGATGAAATAATCAAATCAAATGGTGCAGATGAAATAAACAGCAGCGTAGATGAAATAATCAAATCAAATGGTGCAGATGAAATAAACAACAGTGTAGATGAGAAACACTACAGTGCAGATGAAAATATCAACAGTGCAAATGTAATGTAGTGCAAAGCTTATCGGTCTGTTTTAAAGTGTCAGGAGAGCAGGCTTGTTTAACTGACTTAGAGGTAGTTAGTTAGTTGAGGTGGCTCAGACCACTACTGAAAAGGGGTTGAGCAGTCCAATGTTCCATAAAGTGACAAGTGCGGGACAGAGTATGATGTGGGAAGGGATGGATGGGTTCAGGGTTCAGAGATGCGTGTGGCAAGATCTGTTGGGTGAGATAAAGTAACGCAAAAGTAACTAAGTAACGCAATTAGTTACTTTTTTATTGAGTAACTCAGTATTGTAACTAGTTATTTTTTTAAAGTAACTTTCCCCAACACTGCTTATTAGTAACTTAAACAAAGATGATTAATACACAGAGATACTGTAAGGTGACAAAAATGGCATCGATTTGTATTATAAAGATAATGACAATTACGTAAGCGAAAGGTCCCACAACTACACCGTAAACACAGTAAAGCAATGGTAATGCGTTAGCCGAAGACCGAATGACTGATGATACATTACAGCTTATAAACTAAATCTATCCACATCCTTTATCATGAATCCAAGTAATAAAAACAACAGCCACTCTACATTAAACAACACATTTTTACACTTATGTAAACAAACTGGACCCACAGCTAAACCGTAAATAATATGGTATATGTGTTAGCTGCAATGCTAACGTTTAACAGTTACATGATCGCACAGAGTCAGACCGTCAGAATGCCGGCTTCATTTGCACTTTAGCACATCATCTGAAGTTCAGCTAGACATATCTTAATCTGGACTCAACTCGACTCAAGTTTATTTATATAACGCTTTTTTAATTTTCATTGTTACAAGGCAGCTGTACATGAGACAAAATTACTATAAACAAAATGAATAAATACACCCCCATTTCACATACCACGCAAAAATAAAATCTGGCACAAACACATGCAACCACATACGATCATGCTCACACACACACTCACCAAACACACACATTGACGCACAAAACACATAAATACTAAAACTTTAAAGTTTAGAGCTGATGTCAGCAGCTACCATCTGGTCTGGGTTTAGACTGCATCCTGCTCGCTATGGTATCCTTGGAACATTGAGAAAAGACAACTGAGAGCAAAATACTGTTTAACACTCTTCAATGCAACAAGTGCATCAGCTGTTATAGGAAGTGTTCCTGGTTCTGGTTGATCTAACTAATGCAGCCTAATAATCCCTTAAAGGAAATTAAAACAGTAAATAGCATGTGATTTTCAACAGGTTTAAGTACATACATGGTGTAAAAACACTATTATTTAATAATAAACAGTTATTATTACCTTCTTGACTGACTTTCACATGATTCGTTTCGCGATTCATCTGGCTAATTTCCGCCTTTCCGCTAGCCTAGTCTGACGTGATTGGTCAGATGGTCTAGTCTGCTGTGATTGGTTTAGAGCGTGTTCAAGTTTTCGCGGGCAGGCGGTAGGGCTGGGCGATTAATCGAAATCGAATCGCGATTTGAGACAATTGCGATTTGCTAATCGCAAAGGCTGCGATGTGAAAAATATGAAATGCGTCTGTTCTCGTCAAAGCAAAAGCAAGACTGCCCGGCTCGCCTTGAGTGACAGTCTTACTAACCAATTGAATGAGCGCACCTCCGTTCTGCCCAATCAGCACTGCCCTAGCCTGCGTAAATGCCCACCATTACAAAATAACAAGCAGAACGCGAGAGAGGGAGAGAAAGCGAGTTTAATTGTGGCTTCTCGGAATGCTTCTTATACTCGCGTCTCTCTGCCGCGCGGCGCGTATCCCGCGCGAGACTTTTACACTTGCCGCACTCATGCAGCCTGTTTCGTAATGCGTGTAATGTCCAGCTCCGCACCGCAAGTCCCCACGAGCGCATCTGTGTTAGCTCGCGCCTGGTTCCACGTTTATAACAAATGTACATTCAATCTAACTACTTTGCTAATTTCACAATAAAGTAGCCTATTTTAATAATTGACTTAAGTAATAGGCTACAGTTCTTTATTTATTCAAAATAAACAAATATTTCCAGTGAAATTCAGTAAGTATTAATACCATTATATTTTCCCTGCTGAAAAACAATAGAACTCCTCCCAAAACACAATCGAAAATTTGATGGTTATAATGGGAATTGTATTGGTTTTAATGTAAACTATAATGGTGTCTACTGGTATTTGATGGATTCTTTTGGTGGGATGTGATCTGGCAGATGGAAACCAATAAAACAACAGTAAAAATGCCCAAAACACACTCTAACTGTGATGGTTTTCATTGTTTTTTTTATTCAGTGGGGTAACAATACTCACACTATTGACAGTACTGAGCTGAAGCTTAACTTTGCCAAATTAAATCGCAAATCGAATCGCAATTGCAATATCTGTCAAAATAATCGCAATTAGATATTTTCCCCAAATCGCACAGCCTAGCAGGCGGGGACTATTTCTAGTGATGTATATACACAGCGGTTAGAGAATCGGACTAGATCACGACTCGTTTGCGTAATTCAGAGTCGACTTCCTTTTTTCCAAGCCAATAACTTTATTTATTCAACTTTGGATTTACAACTTGGCAGAATGCTTACTTTCAAACACGGCAACATTACACAATGCATGAAATGTAGTTTGGATGATCTCGTGGTACTGTCCATCTCTGGCTATAAAAGTTAAAAATTAGGACTGTCAAACGATTAATCGCAATTAATCGCATTTATAATAAGAGTTTGTGTTTACATAATATATGTCTGTACTGTGCATATTAATTTGGTATTTATAAACACAAACACATACATTTAGGCCTATATATATTTAGGAAATATTTGGATGTATTTATTTATATTTACCAATAATTAAAATTGTATCAATGTTTATTAATTTTTATATTTTTCTTAAATATATGCATGTATGTGTTTATAAATACAAAATTAATATGCACAGTACACAGACATATATTATGTAAACACCAACTTTCATTCTGGATGCATTTAATCGTGATTAATCATTTGACAGCCCATATAAAAATAGATTAGTATAGTAATTCTACATTGATCAGTAAAAACAGTGCTAGTATCGGATCAGGATTGGTATCTGCAGATTCTCAGAATTCAGGTATCGAAATCGGATTGACAAAGGAAAAATTGGTATCGGTGCATCCCGACTTAAAACACAGTTTAAATACTACACTAAAGTACTTAAAGGGTTTTAAATCTTGAGAGCTGTGTAAGAATGTCTGTTACTCTTTTCTAGATGATCGTAGGAGCTATCCAAATGAGCGTCCTCCTCCACCCTCATCACTGCCCTCTTCTGCTTCTGTTGCTCATCCTCGTGTGGAGAAAAAACCAGAGACAAAGAATGCAGAAGACATCCTCAAACCCCCAGGGCGAGCAACCCGTCCGGACAGGGTATTCCAGTATTTCTTTGGTTTTTGCACAGCTATTAAGATGTTGTTTCTTCAAACTTACATGCCTTTTTCCTCTTCAGATTGTGGTCATCATGCGTGGGTTGTCGGGAAGTGGCAAAAGTCATGTGGCAAAACTTATTAGGGTATAAATATTTTTATTTTCGTTCACATGTGTGGCTGTAATCTTCAAGTATTCTCATGCTGTGGTGTAATATAATTTAGTTAGAAGTTTTAAAGATATGTCAAACAAAACATCACACAATCATATGAAAAAATGTGAGTTTGCTAATGAAATGATTTGTATTTTCAGCTTTGTCATTTTATAAATTAAAAAAGTAAATATGCCTATGCTTATATAGGACAAAGAAGTTGAATGTGGTGGTGCGCCACCCAGAGTTCTGGGTCTGGATGATTACTTCATGACTGAAGTGGAGAAGGTTGAGAAGGACCCTGATACTGGGAAACGTGTCAAGAACAAGGTTTGAACTCGTTCTGTCTGTTTATTCTTTTGAAGTGAGAAAGCTCAACACATTTTTTCCAACTTATTATCTAAATGTTCTTGGGTACATCTTCACCAGGTGCTTGAATATGAATATGAACCAGAAATGGAAGACACATATCGAAGCAGTATGTTGAAAACATTCAAGAAAACACTGGATGATGGATTCTTTCCCTTCATAATTCTGGATGCCATCAATGATAAAGTGAAGTACTTTGATCAGTTCTGGAGTGCTGCTAAGACAAAAGGATTCGAGGTGAGCTAGTTTGACATTTCATTTTAATTGTAGGTCAGCCTTAGTTTGTCAGATAGCATTACAGCACAGTAATTAAAACTCTAATCCAGGCTTTGACTTTTAGCTATGCAGCATTGAAACTAATCAGAATTCTTTTTCTCAGGTTTATTTGGCTGAAATCACTGCTGATCATCAAACATGTGCAAAGAGAAACATACATGGACGGACACTAAAGGATATTACAAAGGTATCATCTATAATTTGGATAACTTTTCAATGTGTTTTATATTGTTTCTCATTGTTTAATACATATTTAGTGTGTCATTAGCCAGAAATATTTTAAAGGACTTTGTATAAAAACTAATAATTATATTGGTAGGGTTAGGGTTAGGGTTAGGGCGATGTGGAAAATGTGTACGGAATCCCGGAATTCAGGCACTAAAATGTAATTTGCTGTATAATGCAGAATGGTGTGGAATCTGGCAAATTTATAACCTCTTAATCATAAAATAGCACTGAACATCTAATAACATTCAATTTGTACTTAAAATAACATCAGTAGTGATTCAAATGCGGTTTAAATATGTTATCAGCCTGTACTGCGTGTCTCTGAATAAATGATTCAAGCGGTTTCCTGTACTGTACTGCACACATGATACTTCTGTTTATAGTGTCTCACTATATGGGTATGCAAACACATCTCCAGAGCTGCTCTAAAAGTTTATTTCATGAGAATTTCACTCCAGAGCTGCTCTTAAGAGTTTACTTCATGAGCATTTCACAGTTTCATTTGAGTAAAGCTACTGTCAAACATGCACTAAAAATGGTTTATGCGACAATCTGTCAAAATAAAATTTAGGTTAACTTGATTATGACACACCCAAAAAAATGAGTATATCAAAACAACAGGACAGATGCTGGTTTATATTAACATGGTTGGGCATTATGCCATATTTGTTATGGATTTTTTTTCATAAGGTTCAAAAACTCTGTAATATCTTGTGTCTTATTATAGTTTATTAATAAATACTGAAGTATTTTTCATGTGGGCAAAAATATTACTAGAATCCAGAAAAAAAGGGAATTTGGGAAAAATAAAACTGATTTCATAGGGCCCTATTATATTGGTTGTCCACAGGTTTCCAGTGGCTGGGAATCTGCCCCACCCCATATGGTTCGACTTGACATCAGATCGCTACTGCAGGATGCTGCTATTGAGGATGTAAGTGTCTTAATGAAGTATGTACATACAGTATATATGGATTTATGAAAGTCTCACATAAAAATAATTTCATCAATTCTTAAACTATATAAGAACACATTAATTTTTATTACATTTCTTAAATGGCTCCTTTTTTTTTATTAGTATTGTAAATAATTGGTTTGTGATAGGTGGAAATGGAAGACTTCAACCCATCTGAAGAAGAACCAAAAGCTGAAGTGAAAAGGGATGATGATGATGAGGCAGATCTGGTAGGAGTTTTTTTATGCATGCATGCATCAAGTGCTGTCTGGTCAATCAAACTGCCTTCCTAGTAGTAAATATTATTACTAGTTTACAGTTGATTTTTGATTGTGTTTTGACTGAAGGCTGACTGAAGGCTATTTGACAATAGAGGGTATGCATTGACGTTTCTTTCCAACAAGAACACGCTGAAACGCGTGCCCTTGAGTGGCAAAACAAACAAACCGGGGACTATAACACGCAATTATTTGCTGAAATTAAAAGTAGTTGGACTTGACGTGGATCGATACAACTTACTTGAGAACTAGGTGTCCTTGAACACTGAAATGTTGCGTTTCCTGATATTTATTTTTAAGTATAACAAACTGCTATTACAAGATTTACATTGCTCTTCTAAATGTTACAGTGTTGACAATATGTTATTCTTTAAGTTTCTATGAAATACATCTGCTTGGAATGTTAAAAGAAATAGGGGACATCACTGTGTTGATATTTATCTAAAGTTACACTACAAAAACATCTTACCTGAGTCTGATAGGAAATGGCTAGCAAACATCCAATTCCAGTATTCCGTTTGTTTCAGCAAATTGCAGCGATTCATTCAAAATTTCCTAATGTAAAGCCTTTGAAAGTCTTTAAGACACTTAAATTCAGATTTGATGGGTTTTAGGTATTTTGGTCACATTCACGTTGCATTTAAAGCCTTTACGGGTTTTCACCCAGTTTTGTTTGTGCGCGCATGTCTGACAGCGCAGCAGTCCCAAGTTCCAAACGAAGGTAACAGTAAAATAAAGCAATTTCCCGCTTCATTTTGAATTACTAGACGGACCATCGATGGTGACGTCACCGCACGCGAGAAACCTGGCAAGTCTTAAATTTCCATGTAATTGCGGATTTCTGTGTAGCCGGTTTATGGATATGCATGTAAACCATTAATACAGGTTTCATTTTTTAGCTGATTTTTGGTAGATATCCATTTATTTTGTGCATGTAAACACACTCAATGATCTTTTAAACTGTATGAGCATCAAAAAGGTGGATTCACGCATGCAGAGTGAAAAGCAATGGGTATGCTAAAGCCCGCAAGTAGATTACAATACAAAAGGTTTGTTGTCCACATTTTTTATACTGTAAGTTGCAGATAATGTACAGCCAGCCAATGCAAATTTCCTCCACCATATGGACCCTATTATATTTATAAACATCTAAATAGATCTACAACTATTTAAGTATTCAAGATCTGAAAACATTGCATATTTTTAACAAGTTTGTCTCATTTAATTTTGTGCAAATAAGTGCAAATATATAAAAATTTGAATTTGAATTTGGGAGAAATGTCAGTAGATAACAGAATAGAACAAAAACGGTCATTTAATAGAGAGTAGATATAGTAGTACAAACACTGCTGCATTCAATCTTTCTGCCACTTAGTGGGCGTGACTTGCTTGACTTTCATGTGTGGTGACGTCACATGCATACCCTCTGTACAAGGTAAGTACCAGTGTTGGCCAAAGTGCTCTCTAGTCAGATCATCCTATGGTCAATGGTCAAGGTAATTTACTTATTGCCTATTTGTTTACTCAAAGTGACAGATCAATTCCATAAATATCACATATTCTATATACATGTTGGTTTCTCTAATATCGGCTCAGCCCTAGTATGTACTTTTATTTATTTATTTATTTTAATCTCAGACTGTGACCACACAATTTGGGCATTTGTGACTGGCATATAGATGCAGTTTTATTTAGTTTAATTAATAGTCAATTGAGTCTAATTATCTGCTCTGTTAACACCTGATTTTAACATGTTTTTTGAGTAATCTGATCATAAGAGGTCAGGGTGTGAGACCTCACCATTTACATATGTATGACAAACTGGCACATCACTTTTTGCAACTTTTATATAACTATAATACAAATTTTTTCAGTAAAGTAGCATCTTCAGATGAGCATTGCGTATGTCACTTAAGATCGTTTCAGACATACAAAAAGTGTTTCATGAAGTTTTGTGCACGTTATATGCAGGCCCAAAGCCAGCCTAGTGGAAGGGGTGTTTTTTTTTTTAAAGTGGACCTTTTTGCTGTTTTCACACACATTATTTACTTATGAGGTTCAAGAACTTTATTTGGGTGACTTTTTATGTACAATTTTTGTACTTGATTAGCTTGTCTGCTGCTATGTTAATGAGCAGTGATATTGAAATGTTAAGCACAAATATTCATTAAAAATATTATAGTAATTATAATAATATAGTCCCAGAACAACGCAAGTGTGTCTGGCAGAATTAACATCAGGTGATGCAAAGTGTGTGGCAGATGGAAGGGAGGATTCTATGCCAGAGGAAAGATGGGCAGGAGAAAGGGAGCGTAGGTTCTGCTTAAATGAAACTAGCAGAGGGGTTGGTGAGTTGAGGGAATGCAGGAGTAAATTTAAAGTTTCCACGAGATCATCAAAATTACATTTCATCTATGGAGTGGTAAGTGGAGAACTTCCAGTCCTTGGAGATGAGAAGACTGGTGCCACCACCTCTCCCATGCTGGCAGGAGGTGTGAGAGAAAGAGAAGTTACTAGAAAGAGCAGCAGGTGTTGCTCTGTTCTTAGGAGTAATCCAGATTTCAGTTAAGGCTATAATACTAAGAGCAGAGTGGGATGCAAATGCAGGGATGAAATCAGATTTATTAACAGCTGATTGACAATTCCAGAAACCAATGGAAAGAGAGATGGGAGGAGTAGAAGAGGTACAGATAGTGCGAAGGTTGGCAGGATTGCTCCGCCTTCTCGTGATAGAGTGTCATGGTCGAGAGACCACAGGAATGGTTTGGAAGCACATGCTGCTAAGGATAGAAAAGGTGAAAAGAATAGAGTTAAAAATAATAAAGAATGCTACTGTGCATTGCAGGTGTCGTTGCTCGGTGGAGTTACTTAGGTAGAGTGGCTGGTCTTTACCTCATCGGTTTTCACGCAAGGAGTGCTGAACGAATCGATCGATATTTTAATCAAACTTAACGTTATTTTTAACAATATTAGCCATACTGTACAGCCTCAGCACATGTCCTGATTGCGAGTATTTGGTGGCGGATGGCATACCAGCTTCTGGTGCGTTTAGCGCCACCTGCAGAAAAGGAGTGTTGAGTGACTGTTACTTGACACTCCCTTTCTGCAGGTGGCGCTAAACCACTGTCACCAAATAAGAAGATGATCGGGATGTGTGCAGAGGCTGTGCTATTATTATTAAAAATAACGTTCAGTTTGATGAAAATATCGGTCAATTTGCTTAACAATACGTCAACATGTCGTCAGGAGCATTTCGTCTAACTGTGAACAATCGCAGAATAACGAAACCACGGTGCAGAATTCTTCATTAGACATATTTATGTTTGTTATGGCTCATTTTAAGACTGGCGGAACAAAATAGACTATGGTGGGCCGCCATAGTCTTGTCAATAAATGAGAAACACTATACTCCTATTATATGAAGCACAGAGGGCAGCGGATTTACCAAAAAATCTTCTTTATTGTTCTACTCAAGTCAAAATGTCACCTACGTCATGGATAGCCTGGGGGTGAGTAAATAAACAGCAAATTTGAATTTTTCAGTGAACTATCCCTTTAAGAATAAACTACTGAACATACATGATGTAACAACTAAAATGCTCTCTTCACGAGCAGATAACAAACACTATAAAAATAAATATTGGCTGTGTTTCTTGCATGTACGCCGCGTGAGCATGAGCGTATGTGGTTGCATGTGTTTTTGTGTGCCATATATTATTTTTTATTTTTTGCGTGGTATGTAAAATTGGGATGTATTTATTCATTTTGTTGTTCTTACTTTTCTTTTATAAATGTAATGTTTTGCTTATAGTCATTTTGTTTCATGTACAGCTGCTTTGTAACAATGAAAAGTGTAAAAAGCGCTATATAAATTGAGTTGAGTTGGATGAAAGAGCATCACCTCCAGCTAAACCCTGCCAAGACAGAACTATTTTTTGTTTTTGGCGGCATTTTATGAAATTTATCATAAATTTTGTGTAATCAAACATCAGAAAAATTTGACCAACCAAAAGAATTAATGTTTCAGCATTGTACAATTGAATGTTTTTGTTAGGGGTCAAGCCCCAAAGGGGTGAGGACCCCTATTGTATTCGTTAGTTTTACTATTATTATTATTCCTTCTGCCATTGCATTCTATGGCAGCCCATAGACCCATACATAGGAAAGTTATGACATTTGGCACACAGATAAAATATAGAAGACAGTAGATGGAGAAGATGGTATCAACATGAACCACAGCAAATTAGGAGCCTCTAACTCGAACTCTATAGTGCCACCACCAGTCCAGTCCAACATTTACATTTTGGCTAAAGACTTTTGAACTGAAAGCTGTATCTTGCCAAACTTTATTGTATCAGCATGAAACTTGGTGTGGTTCATCACTAGTATCACTTGAGGCAGCATGCTATTTCGGCATAGCACCGCTTTTTTGGCCTAATTTACAGGCCTATAACTTTGTCTGTGGTTGACGTATTTTCATGGAAGTTATTTTGTTTGATTCTTTGCAGAGTCCAATGATATTAAACATCCCAGGTTTCACCTTATGGTTTGCCCAGTATTAAAAACAATAAAAAAAACAATTGCGAATATCTTTGCAACCACCGTAGGAAAAACGGAACCTTGTTTACTCTGTCACAGGCCAAATGTCAAATATTTTCTTGGAAAGTGGCCAAAAAATTCGAAAAATAACAGTTGCTGAGTTCACACCCAATGCGAAGGATCGTGTCCATTGCTCTTGATTACTTGCTTGACTAGTTTATTTTCGCGCAAGTGACGTGAAAACATTGCGTGACAGGCAGTGTTTTCACACGCCCGGACGTGTCAAACATTATAGGTGTCAATGAGCTCTTCGCGCGGAAGGCGCGCGTTCACGTCATTCTCGCCGCCCGATTAGGATCATTCGCATTATCTTCCACGAGTTCGCATCTATTTGCGTCTTTGCATTGACTTTGTATGTAATTTACTCGCACAAAACTCTCAGTTCGAGTTTGGTGTGAACTCACAGCTAGACGTGGGTCAATTTTTATGTTGTTTTTTTTTAGTATATATGCTTATAACCTCTAAACAAAATGAGATCTCTTCACCATATTTGACACGTTAATTTATGAGTGCAGTCTGAGGACACACAAAAAGGTGGTAAGGCTGTACCACCTAGTGGCCTTATAATTAAACAAACCGTTAAATTGGTTTTATTGTATTCAAGATCTGAAAATCTTTTTAGTTGTTTACAAACTGAAACAAAAATGATAATAATAATTTTACTTAAACATATCTATAAATAGTAAATTCAGAAAAAAGTTTATAATTTTTTTCTGTGACTATATTTACCTGTAACATTACCATGTAATGTTATTTATTGTAAATTGACGTAATCTGAGTTGTTTCAGCACAAAATGCTGGGTTGTTTTAACCCATTACTGAGTCAAATATAAACCGCTGGGTTTTTCCCTTTTTGACTCAACCCTGGGTTGAAAATAACCCAGCATTTTTTTAGATTGTATTATAATGTATATGTAGTAGAATGTGTTTTTCCATCACTGGCTTGGTCTTAATTTCATATAAATTGGAATTAAAGTGGTCTTAAAGTCTTAAATTTAACTTTAAATATATCTGTGGACACCCTGAAGAGAGAGTGTCAAGCAGCAGTTAGCAAGGAACAATGCCACTCCTCAAAAAAGTGATAGATGGATGGATGGATAGAAAAAATCAACCCTCTTTGTTGTGAATTACCCTGTTTATGAATTGGTCAGAATTGATAAGCTCGTTGGAGCCTGTGGCTGTGTGGACAGTTCCCCAGAATCTATGCTTCGGGCGACCCACGTTTGAGTCCAGGCTCATGTTCCTTTCCCAATCCTGCTCCCCTCTCTCCTCACCATTGCTTCCTGTCTGTCTACACTGTACTTTCAATAATGGAAAAATTAATCGACTCTGCTTTCACAGGCCTATTTGTGCATGTTCTATTGTGGCACAGTAATGTTATCATCTATTAATTTTAACATATTTACAATGTTTATTTTAATTGTATTTGTGTATTTTGGAGACAATATATCTTACATTGTTATTGTCATAAATGTAGTCAAAATCCCACTGGCATTTTATTTTGTCGTAGAACTTGAAGTGTTTCTCACTGAACACAATGTGATCTGTTGTGGCAAAAAATTGTGCTTTGTCCACAGTAGCCACATTTACATGGACACATTTTGTTTCAATAAGAGAGAACATTTCAGATTACAGAATCATAACATAGTGTTTACATGAACACCGATAAAGTGATCTGATATGTGTGTTAAAGGCAGAGTAGTAAATCCTTTGCAGAAACATTTTTGTCATGCTGCTCCCAAGGCTTTTCACATCCTGATAGCAGGCGTTAAGTAAAGTGGTCAAATATATTTTTATGAATATATATCATCTGTGGAAGAAGTGGGACCAAAAAACGTTTGCCCAATCATTGCATTCGGCCTGAACGCAATGATTAGTTGTGTGTACATTTTCAGTCAACGTATTGTGCATGCCACTGTGCACCCTGTTCACGCAGACATCATACGTCATCAGTGCAGTCCCATACGCTGTGCAGGTAAACAGCTGAAACCTAACTTTCTGCTTGAACAACAAGTGACACTTGCAAAGGACGAACAAAAATAAAGACCATCTTAAACATTGCCACGACTAAAAACGTCTAATCAGCAGACATGTTGGCGAATGCTTTTCGGTTCCTGACAATCTGTTACTCCGTTCATGACAGTGTCCCGGGGTTTCCCCCTCGGTTTGTTTCACGGAAGACTCAGGGCCAAAACGGGAGTGTTGACACGTATGATTATAATTGGTGTTGCTTTTCCATGCTGGGAACAGCTACGGGAGTCAAAGGGTTTCAATGACGATGCCATGGTAACTTCTGGACAGGTAGGTACATGTTATGATTAGATTTTGATGGGTTTTGATTGTTACTTATGTAGTTTGTGGACCTTTATGAATTAGCTCAAAGACAGCATTAACCCTAACCCAGAATATAAACAGGAACTACCTGTGTTTTCAAAATTACAAGCAAACTTGACACACTGACACGCTATGCTACACAACCAAAAACTTGCTGCATCTAATCCGGTTTTAAAGCTGTCATTTTCTTTTGCTATTGTAGTAATGTTATTCACTTTGTACTGTAATGTGTTCTCACACTGGTCAATGAAACATAATTTTATTGGAACTGATGCAGTAGCTGCTTCATTTTTAATTGAGTGGCTTTTGATAGCGATTCGCAGGGAGGGAGGGATCATATGATTTGACTGCTAGGAGGTCATGTTAGCATTTTTCAAAAAGACTATTGTGCCTTTAAAGCGTACCTCCGCCCAAAAATGAACCTTCTGTCATTAATTACTCACCCTCAAGTAGTTAAACATCCATAAGTCCTCTTTTTTTCCCCAAAACGCAAATGTGTGTATTTTTGAAAGCTTTCTGACTCCTCCATAGATGGCAACGCAACCACACTGCAAAGCACTGAAAGTGCATAAATACATCTTAAAATAGTCCACGCGACTCTGGTAGTTCAGTATTAATTAATATAATGCAACGAGGATTTTTTTTTACTATATTCAAACACTTCCTGATTTGATTGTTCGTATCCTCTTATGTCATGGGCCGATCGGTCTGCAGCATTTCAAGTAGTCAAACATACTGCAAAGCCAGAAGACAGTATTTTTGAGTATGAGTAGTTTAGGAACATGCACTTTTTAAAAAATGTATATATGTGAGCTATAATGAAAATTAATTTAATGGAGGACCGATGTAAATAGAAGTCATTTTCTGGAGTCACAAGTGTATGCACTGTTTCGTATTTGCTTTTGAGTTGTCTGTGGACCTAAATCACTATATTAGTATTGAAGTCATTAAAACATGTTTTTTATAATATTAAGTAGTAGTTTTTGCAATGGTTGTTTTGCTAAAATAAATGAAACAAAACCGGAAAAATGTCTCTGGGTGAAAAGGTTCTCGACCCCTGTCTTTAATGTGACTTAGTGGTTTAGTGGTCTCCAACACTCATCATTGACTCTTGTCATTTCAAACCTGCATGACTTTCTTCCGCAGAACACAAAAGAAGATATTTTTTTTAAATGTTGACCGAGCAGCAATGGCAGCCATTCACTTGCATTGGTTTTGTGTCCATACAATATAAATCAATGGTTACATATTTGCATAATGTCCGCCCCCTTGATGTTTTGGTACAAAACATATGAGATACCTCAAAGATATGACGTTTCACTTGGGTCTAAAGGAAATGGAAGCACTTGTGGCGAGAGTCAAACTGGTTAGGGCTCCAGACTTAGCCAGTTTTCGAGACTGCGCAAGCATTTTTTTACAGGTACTCTTGCATGTGCAACCTGCAAATTTGGAATTTTTTTCTAGTTGTTATTTTATGTGGAAAAATAATTAGACCGCGAGCTCACCAGTGTAGGCTGTGTGTGATTAGTCAACTGCGTGGGTCACACGTCAGAGTTAAGGTCATCATTGACAAGTTTACACGCAAACACAACGTGAGTGCATTACTGAGATTTGCTGGGATGGAATTTTTGAGCCTGAGGATCTGATATTTGAAACGTTTAAAACTAAACTAACCGTGTTTGATGTCAGGAAACGTCATTTATCTGTTGGTTAGGGCTGTCGTGATTGGTCGATATAATCGACTGCGTCGACACTGATTAGTTTACCTCAATATTTTTAATCAACTGGTCATTTAATATTATTTTACCTTTTAAATTTTGGAGCCGATTCCAGTCTTTGTCCGTCAGAAAGTTACGACTGGATTTTCAACTAAACCATCAAATCTATCGATCTATTTACTAATAGGCCTATAGATGGGCTTGGAGTTATACTGCCGTTTTGTCAACCGCAAAGCAATCAATATGTTCACGTTTCATGCGTGCATAATAAAGGTAAAATATTTTGGTAATGAAAAAAAGAGTCAAGAATTAATTTTCGGAAATTATTCCAGAAGTAAGAAACTATACCTTTATATTTATGCATAAGTCCAAGATCACCCACACAGAAACAGCGTTGTATAGCTGCCTCTAAATGCTGTTTTAATGTTGAAAATTGCTAAAATAAAATATTTAGCACAAAAATAAAGTTTATTTAACGCGATTATTTATAACATGCAGACGCCGTGCAGGCTCCGCAGCCGGTAAACTTTCATCCCGAGAATTTAGATAGAACTTTACTCTACAAAGCATGTAAAACAATATAAACATGTTGATCATATGCCAACTCGAGTGTCCATGTATGTTCCCTACAATATTGTTTCCAGTCTGCTTTATTAACTGTATTTAAATTTTTATTTTATTTCAGCCAGTAGTGTATTAAACAAATTCTATCCACCCTGTATTTTATTTGTTTTACCAGAACTATTTTAAAATCACTAAAAGATTTTTTTATAAATATAGTCAATTTATTTCTGTCAGATCGTACAGTTTCTTTTTAAAGTCAGGCGTGTCAAGACGATGGTGAAGGTTTGTCAGTATTTCGTTCGTTTAAAATCAGGGAATTAGTTTTTTGTTTTATTGTTATTGTGTTTTTTTATTTTCTTTTGACAGCTTATATTTGGCTTAAAATTGCTATACATGGTATACTGGTCTCCGGATAACCTGGACGGTGGTACACTGTCATTTTATTAATGTAAACCACTTAGAGAGAAGGGGGTGGGATCATTTTACTCAGGCAGCCAGTCAGTGTCACAGGATCATTATGAATATATTAAGGCGTGGCTTAATAGATTCATAATGATCCTGTAATGATCAACCATTTACAGCAACTTAGCAACCGATCCCATAGACTCCCATTATAAAAGGCCCAGATGGATATCTTTGCATCCCAGTGTCGTAGAGACAAGGGGGTGGGCTCATTTGACTCAGGCAACCAATGAGTCTGTCACGAACTTCCTTAAGCTATGAAGCCATGCCCATAGCAATGAAACATGTTAACTTAGCAACCGTTTAACAAGTCCTATATCTCTGCATCAGAACATCGTAGAGACATGGGGGTTGGTTCGTTTCACTCATAGCTTAGAGTATCATCAATTTGCTGATGCCAAGCCATGCCCATAGCAACCAAACAGCTTAGCTTAGCAAACATTTAACAAGACCTGTATCTCTGCATTAGAACATTGTAAAGACATGGGGGTTGGTTTATTTTACTTCGTTTCAAAGTGTCATGACTGCCCAGTGCTGAGTTTTGCCACGTAGAGCACCTATCTAGTTATGAATGTTATTATCAGTAAAATACAGGCTCTTTAAAAGTTTGACAATTTCTTTGTATTGTAATGCTGGCTCATAGTCACAGATCTCAAAAACATGTCTCTGTCTTATGATTTACAGAAGTATAACAAGTGTATAAAGTAATAAATGTGTTATTTTCTCTTCTAAAGCTATTCTCTTATCATCCCAAACATCATCATTGCTCCCCAGCCTTTATTCTGTCACATCCTTCCCTCTGTTGCTCTGTCACTCATCATCTGATTATTAACAGTCGGAGTGTCTCTCTGTAATTTAGGGATACCTTCCGAAAAGCAAATGGGAGATGGACACTTCAGAAGCCAAACTTGGTGGGTATTTCTTTTTTGTCGTATCTGTTCATATTTGTTACAGCAATAAATGTGTTTTTGTGTTTATTTGTAGACTTTAGGGGGTGAAAGGTATTCATTCATTGGGTTCAAAAGACTAAAATAGGAAAGCTAATATTAGTAAATAGGTAGTTCCAACTCTAAATTGTGTTTGTATAAGGTGGGTGTAAAGCTATACACACTTGTTGTGGCTGCATAGAAGTTAAATTTGTTGTAGGGCTGGGACAATAAACTTATCTTCTGTTCGAATACTATCACAAAACTTGTGTGCCGATTCTTAGGAATTGAGATTAAATATAATTTTTTTGCTTTTTAAACTCTTTACCTTGGGAAAAGTTAAATCATACATAGAGACTGAGCTAATCAGTCAGCCACAGTTTTATTTCAGTAGCATCATGCTCCAATAATTGGTAAATAAAATATATTATGAAGGAAAGTGCAAAAAAATTGTTTTTTTGTCAAAAACCCAGGTCTTGACTGAAAATAGAAGTGGTAAAAAAATAAATGTCAATGAATAGAATTAAAAACATAAAATAGTGTTATATTAAGTTGTTTCTGTTTATCAAGCTAGTTACACAATATTTATTTTAACATGCAAGGCAGTAAATTGTTAGAAATGTATAACATACTCTCTCTAATCTCTTGTATCCATATTCACTTTTTTTGATAAAAGTTTACAATAAGCTTTTATTTGCAAACATTAACAAATACTTGAGCTAACAATAAGCAGTACAGCCTTTTGGGTCTTGAGTGCTGACCACTAAGCCACAGCTTCAACACAGCATTAACTAAGGTAATGAATGTAACAAGTGTGATTTAAAAGCTGTAGAAGTATTGCTTATTGTTACTTCATGTTAGCAAATGTGTTAACTAAGGGAATGGTAATTTTTTCAAAAATTGACCATTAGCCAGTTATAACCTATCCTTTGTTAAAGAAAGGTGTATAATGTTTTACATGACGTTATGCTTTTTCTTTGCATGTAAACTCACTATTATACACTCAAAGTGAACTTTGTGTATATGATATATTAGAATTATAACAGAATATTAGCTAGGGCTACCACCTTGTTTATCATATGTAGAATAGGTGACAACTTTTGATGCTGTTTTGTTCTATCAGATAAGTTGGACGGTCTGGCTGGTGGAGGGAAAAGAAAGCGTGACACCGATGTGGGGATGGAGGACTTTCTTCAGCTGCCTGATGATTATGCTAGTCGCATGTCTGAACCTGGCAAAAAGAGGGTAATGTGTTCCACTGCACCTTATTATTTAATAAACGCTTTTGCTTTTATTTCAATTTGCAGTCTCTGTGGTACAGTTGTTACTTACATTGTCCTTGAGAGTTACAGATTGAAACTCCTCTTTTGAAAAGGATTAAGTTGTTGGTCTTTATATTAGGGACAGTCTCATGTAATTATTTTATAGATTTTTGGGGGGTTTAATATGATTAGTGTTTGTACATTTTGCACTCACCATAACACTTTTTTTTTTTTTAGGTGCGCTGGGCCGATCTTGAGGAGAAGAAGGATGCAGATAGAAAGCGTGCTATTGGTTTTGTAGTTGGTCAAACAGACTGGGAGAAAATCACAGATGAGAGTGGTCAGCTTGCTCAGAGAGCTCTTAACCGCACAAAGTATTTTTAAGACATTTTGTAAAGGCATTGTCTGTACAGCATTTAAGGTGAGTTTCTAGATTTCAAACACAAAGTTATTTTGGTTTCTAAATAGATTAGGGATGCACGATATTATTGGCCTGCAAATATTATTGGCCAATATTGGCTTATAAATGAAATATCGGCATCGGCCCGATATGAAAATTTATGCGATATAATTTGCTGATTAAATGTGTTGATTATGTGTAGGTGTTATAAGCTTGCACTCACAGACCTGGACACAAGCTGTCACACAGCACATGAGTACTAAAGTTCTTTTTCGTGTCTTATTGCGTTTGAACTGTAATATAAACACAGATTGCTGTGTGAAGCCGTTCCGTGTTGCTTATCACTATAAATACAGGAGTTGTTTACACTGATGCTAAGCTACAGCTATTGGCCATTCAAACTAGTGATTTCTTTGATCATTTCTCAACGATTCTCAATAAGTCTGTATAGAAAACACTTGGTATCTACTTGTTAAACAGTTGTTGGGTTTTTCTTTAAAGGATTTATTAGACATTATGACTATGTGCTGTTTTATTGCGTTCAAACAGTAAAACTCCCTTTATTTTAAAATTTAACAAAAGTTTTGCAGATATTAACATATAGTAAAATATAACAGACACGTAAATAAATAAACAATTGTTTTTTATTACAGGCTAACAGTCTTATTACAGGCTGTTTTTGTTACCCTTTAATAAGTGGGGGTTTTTCACTACCCTAGTGGCCACTTTTGGAAATGCCATAATAGAAAAACCTTAGAGACATGCAGCTTTTGTTCTATCATCATCAAAAGAGATTAACATACTTACAGTACATCGGTATCGTTATTTGCTAAAATGACTAGAATAATATTGGATATTGGCAAAAATTCAATATCGTGCATCACTAAAATAGGTAGCTAAAATCTTGTAAACATTTTGCAGAAATATCATTATGTGCATCATCATGTCCATATATACCTCTTAAACTTTGTATATCTCCATTTTAAGTGAAGAATTGACTTCAAAGATCTATAAAAAGGCTTCAGTTAACTGACTTGTATGACAGAAAATACATTTTATATAATACTGTCTATTAGAAAATTATACGATATTCTCTTTGTATAATTCAGCCATTTTTTGTGTTGCAGGTCTCCAGTCCATGAAATTATTTTCCATACTTTGCTGTCTACTGAAGAAAGGTCCTTGTCCCTGGCTCAGATATTGAAATTTACTGTAGACATTTATTTCATAGTACATGTGAAACCTTGGTGTAATATCTTGAAGAATCATTTTTGTTTTATCTTATTTTTAGTAAGTTAAGCATTGTGTGCAGTTTTTTGTATGTAGTACATTTGATTGATTCTTTAGGTAATATGCTTTTTTTTATATTTTATTACATATTTCAAATGTATTTGTCCATGAGCTGTTCTTGTAGTTCACACATGCATCTAATAAAGGTTACAAAACAGCCTCAAAGAACCTTCATAAGAACAATTAGTACAATGGTGAAACATATGAATGAGGAATGGGAAAACAAAATAAATAAAGCTCATTTCATTTATGCAAGACACAATACTTGGTTTGCTAGCTTGTGGCCACAAATGTTGATTGACAGGCCTGATCATGCTGTGGTTGGCTTTATCTTATATTTGTCTGGGTTGTAGGTTGTCAGGACACATAGTGGATTTTGTTTTTATAGTGCACAATACACTAAAGTTTTTTTTAAATAACATTTGAATTATGCAATGCTATACTGCAACCATAAACATGTTGTATTCTCTCATACATGTTTAAAGAATAAGCTCTGTTGTACCTTTCAAACATTCCTCACTATGGCCCAAGTCTTTATTTTTATGGGTCCTTTCTAATGAATACACAATGGGAATTACTACACTTGTATTGAGAAGTGGTCTACCCATTAGTGATGTTTATTAAATGCACATTTTATACAATTGTAACAATGGATAGATTTTCCTTGTATTTATACACTGAAGAGAATTACAGTAAAGGTAAGTGCAAAGAGACTGTTTCATTAGTATTGCACCTTCAATTTCTGTTATAGTTTTTAAAAAAAAAGTTGAGATTGGCTTTGTTAGCTTTCTGTATTAGTTTGGCCATTAACTTCCAACATCAACAATGCATTTTGCCCACATATCTGCCATTGAATTGTTTCTTTTTCTGAACATTGCCTTGTAATGCTGATGGTTGTGCCTGAAAGTGCCCGCGTGTATCAGCAGTATGTCAGTTTTTCTATGTCAGTTTTTCTAAAAACCGGCCCACATGGCAGTAACAGCAATTAAAATCACTGAAATCATTCAGGTTTGGAATAAAATGATATTGATGATTTTTATTTGTGGATGAACTATCCCTTTAAAAAAGGTTTATAGTTTCTTAAAGGGTTATAGTGTTTAGTCCACATGCACACTGTCAATGTTTAGGCCTTACAACCATATTTACTTTCAGGTGTGAGTCTCGGAAATATTCTGTTCACACATGCAACGAGCATCCGAACAGTCAGATTTTATTTTTCACATCTTTTCAGAGAATTTATCTATCTCACACAGATTTGTTCAATAGTTCGCCAGGACTTCTTAGGTAAATGGAAAACTTGCTTAAAGAGGTTGTTCCACATTATTAAGCAAGTCACAGTTCTAATAAAATGCAATGTCTTGCAAAAGGCATCAAAACAAATAATATTTAGCAAAAAACAAATGGAGATTATCAAACTGTCAAAATATTTGCAAGTGACATAGCACATAAGATCAACCATCAAAAAACACTTTGTACCAAAAATTCTATTGTGTGGTCCATATGGCTAGAATCTTCCAACTCTTAAGATGTAGTAACAGCAATATTCTCTCCTTTGAGTCATTGCTAAAACCCCATTTCCTTCATTTTGTAAGTCTGGCATGTTAAGTTGGTGTATGCTGTGTTCCACCTGCCACATTGAGACCTCGTTTTTGAAATATTGCGTTTTTTCGTTTAGAAATCTGCAGTGCTTCCGAAGGATGACAAAACCAATGATTGGTACTTGGTTCTCTTCATGGGTTGTGGAACAGAAATGTTACGCCAAATATAAGTATTTAATAGTCTACATAATGTATGCAAATTATAAAGTTACTTGACTGTTTTGGGTAATTTTTTTGCGTTTTTGGCTTGGTATAAAAGTATTAGTAGCCTATTTATAAATGGCATGCATTTAATCACTCTGAAAACACAAGAAAATTACCTGGTGCACAAGATGATCCTAGTAACAGTGATTGACCAATGGCACCACAAGATCTAATGACCCCACTAGCGAGTCTTTATCTGTGGCATCAGGGCTTGTAAGGAAAGTCCCAAAGAAAAGTCAGGAAATTGTTAACACACTGCATTGTAGATTGCTATATTTTATTTACAGTCAGAAAAGACAAATACGTTTGAATGTCTGTCAATGTAGAAAAAGCTTTTTGGGATCAAATGTAACCAGACAATCATTAATAACTACTCAAAATCGCAAAATGAAGCCTAGCATCCACTTGATGAGGAGTGATGTTGAGATGACTGGCACTAGACTTCCCAGCAAACGCAGTACGTATTGAAGACGTTGCCAGTTAGTTTTCATTTGTTCAGTGGGACATTACTTTGTGACCATGTTCTAAGGCGTCTTGGTAAAGGCCCAAAAATGTTGTCGCCACATCTTCAAATAACGTTGTGAAATAATTCTACTAGGAACATTGTAGCGACATTGTATACTGGTACAATGGATAACCTGGACAGTGGTACACTGTAATTTTATTAATGTATCTGGTCATTTCTAGTTATTATATGGGAAATTTATGATCAGAGTAAAATCTGTTATAATGTGAACAAAAATGCTATAAATCCAAAATATTAAACTGGAGTTTAATAAGATACAACAATTTAAGTAGTGTTGCTGTCTATTTACGGTGCGTGTCTGATATTTGCATGCTCTGTTCTGCTAGGAGCCGTGCATCATTTAAATATTAACAATCATTTCGTTTTATCCTACTGATGGACATTACTTTCATGGCCGTAGCCAGGGTTTGAAAATTATTGAGGTCTGGGGTGGAATGTTAATAATTATAGCTAATATTACCTACCAATAAATGCTATAAATCACTCAACTTAATAAATAGGTCTAAATTAATAATAAAGTTAACAATTGATAAACTTATAGCCTACCTATGAACAGGGCTTGATACTGTGGCTAGTGGTTTTCCATAATGACTAGTATAACTATCCTACTCGCCCGCTCCAAGTGGGCCTCGAACCAGCATCGGTCCAACATGGGAGACGCGCGCTCTAACGAGGAGGCTAAAGACCGCAGCCACTAGTGTCACTCGCTGGAGCACCTCTTGAGATTTATATAATTTAAGTTGACAATTGCATGCTATGAGATCATGTTGAAAAACACGGCCAAATTTTTTCCCCATATGCAACTCCCCACTATATTAACTTCCTAAAGTGTGTCATTGCATTAAAAAAATGCTGTGCACACTCACTCAACTTTCCCAATCAGATGATGCCGCCAGCCTCCCGCATCAAGTGAGATTAATCCATCTTTTACACCATGGACAATAAACAACTTTGTAGACTTAATTGTACACCTGTAACTCAAGAGTTTTAAACTCCTGATTATTCATTCAGAGCTTCACATTTTATTTTTGAATATGAAAAGATTGCAGAGGTCCTGACCTCGATGACCTCACAGCTTACTGTTTTATTGGCGAGTTTAAATTACAGAACACTGATGTTTGAGTGTAACCGAATACGTTTTCAATTCTAAAAGAACAGATATCCGCTAAATTTGTGTGTAAGACAAATAATATTAAGCTAGCCTAATGAAAAATTGCATTTATCTGACAATAAATATCTGCTTAATTCTTTTAAATGCTGCTGTACATTTTCTGTTGAAATCTTTGGTTATTTACTTCGGTATCTAAATAAAATCTCTGATGCTGATGTGTACGGTTTTACCAATTGTTATACATATTTGAAATATGAATTCTCCACTAAGGACAATGAGTTTAAAGTTAAATTCCACTAATTGTTTCTTAACAGTATAAATGTTTTGCTGAACTATGTAGTACTGAAAAAAGACTGAACTATGTTGTACTGAATTGTAGAGTTAGACTGCTAAACAGTTTTTCACCATTTTCATGTTTAGGATTCTTTTGGCCGGTCCTAAAATCACGTCTTAATGATGCACAGGAGCAACCAAGCATGCATGGCCCCACCCCAGCCTCAAACGCCACGCCCACGGACCGTCAGCTGTACGTCTGATGCATCAGGCACACTTTTCTGGAAACACTTCATGTTCAAAGTCATCTGATTGGATAAATTCCACAGGGTTTCCGGGAGACGTGTGTCACGTTCTCTAACAGCCCGTCTGGAAACAACACAAAGCCCTCAGAATGAAGAAGTAAGCTGTCACGTTTACATTGGTTGCAATAAAAAATTAATCATTAACAACTAAATGCTAAATTCTTATAAGTATGCAAGGTTCACGGCATAAATTCATGTTGTTGTTAACTTTTGACACGTTCGTGAATGTACACCAGTCTGTTACTCTAGGGACATTTCCACGCTTCTAAACATGATGCAGCACAAATCTAAACGTGATTGGTTGCTTTACCTGTCAGTCATATGGCCTCTTGGGCAGGCATTTGCCTTTGAAAGTGGCCAAAGATTCCAGACCTTCCGTATGAAGAATCCCCTAAAACTAGAACGCATTCGTATCAGTGGTTCGCCTGATCAATCACACACTTTCAGACTCCGTCTCACCCTCTCACTCTGCCTGAACAAATCTCATGCCAGATAACAAGCTAATGTTAACACAGTCGCAAGTAGAGGGAGGTGAAGAACGCAAACAATAAATGGATGGAGGGAGATCCGTGCGTGTGATCACGACACGCTTCAGTGATTCTTTATTGATGAAGATCGCCCCCAGTGGTTGAGAGCAGTGAGTACTGCTCATTTTTTACAAATTTTAATAACTTATTATATTTACTTGGCAGTTTTTTTAATCATTCATATTTGTCTGAGTGATTAATAACACATTTTTTGGTGGTGACAAACTCAAAACACATTATATTAACATTGATTTACCCAGACTTAAAATTTAATTAGAAGAAGTATGTTAACAAAGTACCCGTTTGGCACGTCACAGAAACGTTTTGGTATGTTGTTGCAAACATATGGTCGGTCCTAATGCATCTTAGGACAGTTCCAACAACGTCCAATGTTGCGATAAATATGGCAATCACAAAGTTACATCGCTGCTCAGAATTTATTTATTTTTCAACTTCAGGCACTCAGAGCATTGTGGCTAAAACGTGAGGTGCGCAAAACGCTCATAAACAGGGTTCAATGCGAAGGATTATTTTCTACTGGCAAATGATTCAAATTTTTACTGGCCCTGCCAAAATTTTCACTGGCTCCAACACAAAAATAATAAATAATATAGTCTAGTTATTTTAATCTTTGTATATTTACTAATATCTTCATAATTAAGATTATAATACCATAAAAACTATTATCCTAAATCACAGAAATGTAAAATATTGTTGACAATTAATAATTAACAAATAATGTTTAAAACAATTTATGACATAGAAACTCTATTTCCATTGTGCTCTTTAAATTGGTGTTCATTTGATTTCACTGCTGCTTTCCAGGGTCATCACTAGTGGAATGAAAGAGGGTGACATGGTGGAAAAAGGATATGCATTTCAAAAGGATCATACAGAGATGCAACCAACAACTCACTTTTGGATCAATACTTCTATTTATGTTTTATTGTCCTGTTTGTAGATTTTACTAATCAATCTTTTTTTGTTCTACAGTATTATTTAACATTGAAACCATCTGCTTAAAGCATTGTGCCAACAAACTGATGTGTCAAGGTATAGACTTCACAAGACCTCTGAAATTGTCCTGTGGTATTTGGCAATAATACAGCAACAGCAAATCCTAAATGTCTGTTATGAAACTGAAGCGGCAAAACGGCAAAAAACAAAAACTCACATGTGACGCACACAAAATGTACTAAAACTGGCATTGACAGTGTCAGTTCAGGAGAGGAGTGTTATGGGTAAGTAAGAATTTAGTCAAACAAAATAAGACACACTTATCCAAGTACTGCTAGTCAGCTTTCATTTTTCATAAATAATTTAATATTGGTCAACCTTTTTATTTGTCTGTGAATTTTGCAAACATTGAACCTAGATGCACTATATGCACTTCTACATTTAGGCCCAGTTTCATAGGCTTAAGACTAGTCCCAGACTACAATGCTAGTCTGAGTTGTCTTTACTATAATAACTTGCAGTGACATATCTTAAAATATGTCAATGTCATTGATTCGTTTTAAGATCCTCACCAGTAATGTTATTTACTAAGGCATTCTTATAAAAGTGACTTAAATATTCTAATTTATTTAAGGCCTAGTCCTGGCTTAAGCTAAGCCCCGTCTGTGAAACCAGGCTTTCATGTTTATTATTTTTTCATTTTTGCATTTGTGTGTATTTATTAATTTCTTTATTCATACACTTTAAGTTCTGCTGGGAAGACTCAATGTTATGTCACTTATTACGTATAGATCTAACCAATCATCATCTAACATATGTAAGATCGTTTTAGACGACCTTGATGAAAAGTTTTGCGTTTTGGAAATGTTTCATGTACACATGACAACGTTTTCAAAATCGTCTGCATTTACACGGATCCTGGAAAACAGATAAAACCACTATAGTATGCATGCCAGGCCAGTGGATGGCGATGTTGCTGTGTAAAGAAACAGGCTGTGCCTGCGCACATACACAGTTATAAGCCAAAAGGGTTTTTTAATACCCATGCTCAACGTATATGTGTGTTTAAAGTCTGGCGAATGTAAATAATGTGTCTCTGCTGGTCTTATTGGTGCAGTAAATCCACATTATGCTGGGGAAACTTTAATACATAGTCTAGCAGCGAGAGCTCACAGTACCCGAGGCCGCCAAATTGTTTTGGGTATACTCTCGCGACGTTGATGTCATCATTTTTAAAAAGTTCCTTCTTACACTTTAAGGCTTGTGCACACCAGGATGATAATCGCATGCGTTTATCGCCGACATTTAACGCCTCATGACTGAAGAAAGGGTGCCAATGTGTGTAAGCATACAGACACACAAAACGGAATGCGTAGAAGTGTCATTTTTTAAAAACTTTTTTTTTTTGGTGAACACGCCAAAAACGTCTGACCAATAAGGTTCACGTGACTGGAGCTGCTGAAGTTACAGTAAAACATGACTTGAGACGTGGTGATGTGATTCCAGTCTGCTATGTAACCTCTACATTCAAAATTTTGCTATTGCTTTGGCGTCTATTGTTGTCCGTGCAAGTCGTTCGATCGGAGGGAGGAATTGGTTATGAGTTTTACATCGGTTAAAGCAGTCGCCCGTGTATCCTTATCACAAAGATTATGTTCGTTTTTTGTCTTATAGCCTACATCAGTTTGAAACATCTGAATATTGTTTTATATTATTTCGTTCTGTTTACAGTTCCGTTATCGGTTTTATGGTTATTTAGAGCTCTTTCTGTTCCCCGTAGTGAGAATTTTATACAGGTAAAAGCATTTGTTCTCTTGTGATCATTTAAAACACACTAGATCGCTTGAAATATGGTACTGACTTTAAGGTAAATTATTAACTACTACTCATCAATCTGTAAACTCTGTGGCATAATCAGCATTTTGCTTCGTTCATAAAGTTTTCCTGTCATAGGTGCACACATACAGTGTTAATTCATTCTTAATTCTTTGCTTAACAATTTTTTTTATATATTTTAATTGGTTATTTCAGTTCTTTTTATCTACATATTTTACATATCTGCATATTTTATTACTTATTAAAGGCACAGTTTTGGAATTTTAGCGGCCACTAGCGTTTCAGTATAGATTTGCAATAAATATTTCAGTCATTTGCTCATCACTCCCTTTCGAAGTACGACGGTGGCTGCAACAGTAAAAAAAAACATGTCGCTGACTGAGACAGCGGCTGTCATGTTACTTCACGTGAAATTACAATGCAGTTACATTATTTCTACACTTATAAGAAAAAACGTTTGTCTCTCGTAGGTTATATGCCCATTTGTATCAAATGCTAACGTTACCAAAACACTGGTTTCACTTTCACAAAAGTTAAATTATCTTACCAGCCCAGCAGAAAACAGGCAACTTCGGCGTCGCGTTGAAAACATTTGTCCTTCATCTGGTAATAGCTACACCGATGTTTATCTTGGATTTCTGCCATCGTTTGTCTCTAATTTTTCACATTTGCGCTTCACCGACGGAGATTCGCGCTCTGTCGGCTCTTGTGCACAATACGGTCCTCCATTGTATCAAAACTTCTAAAAACTGAACGATCTATGCTTCAGCTAGATGACGATGACAACAACTCCTCCTCCTTCTCTTCGTACTACGACTGACTAACTTCTTCATGGTCTTTAACTCAGTGATGACGCAAGCTGCCTCTACGAATTACTAAATGCGCTCTGTGAGCTGTTTGTCCGTTTAGGGCTGCTGTTACCAAACATGGCCGCGCAACATGGAAAACTCCACATATATAGGCCCGCGCCTATGTAGATAAAACGGGGTTATTCTAAGGTAATAAAAACATAACTGTTCATTACGTACGGTACACCTCTGAAGAAACAGTTTTGTATGTTATATTGCATTTCTTTCAATAAATCATACAAAAAATCAAGTATTGTTCCTTTAATATTATATAAAACTTATAGTTTTATATATTTTTCTAATTCATTTGGCAGATGCTTTTATCCAAAGCGACTTACAAGTAGGAGAGCATGAAACATTTTGTCAACACTAAGCAGTACCGATAGTTTACAAGACCATGTTACTAGGAGGATTAAGCTGAAGTAGGCAAGGAGAAAATGAACAACATGAAAGAAATGTTTCTTTTTTAGACAAAACTTACAGTTATAGGTTAGTCAGATAGATGCGGAACAGAAGTGTTTTGAGTTGTTGTTTTTTTATGTTCTAGAAATACTTTAACTATAGTGAGTATAAAGTTTCCTCATATTGCTTCCTGGATAAAGCACGGGGTCTACAGTTAATAACTTTATAATGGGACTCTAGCCATGGATATAAAATTTGATTCTTTCTCGTTGGTAACTCCTAAATGGAATTAATTTTATTCAAATGTTTATCTGCCTTTTGAGTCTTTTAAAAGAATGAAAGCGCTAATGCTCAGCAAACTCTCAAGAAGTTACTATCAAGGTATTTTTAATGCAAATACTGGTGGTGGTTTCCTATTTTTCTTGATTTATTACTTCTTGTGTATTCTGCTTTGTCTGTCTGTGCTGTGGCCTATCGAGGCCTTCGTGTCTGTGCTGTGGCCTATCGAGGCCTTCGTCTCCATGTTTCCATCCTGTGGCCTATCGAGGCCTTCGTCTCCATGTTTCCATCCTTTGGCCTATCGAGGCCTTCGTCTCCATGTTTCCATCCTTTGCTGGGCAGTTGTTAAATTAATGTTATTGTTACGTTATGTAATAGAAAACTACCATTTGTGAGAAAACGTAAGAGAAATAATCTGCTTTCATGTAAGAGCATGACAACGATGGCTGATGTAGAGCCCTGCACGGGACTGATTTCTTAATCCCACTCCCGCAATGTGTGTGTTTCTTACCCGCCCGCACCCACAATTTGTGCCTTCGCTCTCGCCCGCACTCGCAAACAATTTATCTTAAATAATTTAAACAATGTTGAGGTATGCTAATGTTCATAATAACAGACACAGAACATTTTATGGCCGATAAATATGTTCATGATGACGTGACAAATGAAATTTTTTATTAGAGCAATAAAACTTTTAGCTTTTGAGAGGCTAACTTACAAACATAACACCGGAACTCTTAGCCTTCAGCTGTGCCTATAACAGCATATTCAAATGTAGCAATGTGCAACTGACAAATAACAAAGAAAAGAGGTAGCCTATACAGCCAAACTTGCCAAAAAATGTATATTTCTTTATTTAAATATTATATATATTTATATATAATAGCCTATTGTCTATAACAATTGAGAAATTTGTCCAAATGCCAGACTTGTCTTGGTTTTGTGGCCTAAAACCCCGCTTTAATCTTCTTCTCTGCTTCATTTACTGACTCTATCCTTGCTGGCGGCTATAAATCGCAGGACACACGTTTTTTTACCCGCCCAGTCAAAGGTAAAATTGCACGCTCCCGCGAGATTTGCGTTGGGTTCCGTGGGATCCCAGTCCCAATGCAGTCCTCTAGGCTGATGTTACTTATGTAAGTATGGGTGAAATATATTTTGATATCTTCCTATGAATTAAAGTCCTTTCATGAAAATCAGACTTTGTCCATGTTTAAGTGCTATAATCGAGTCTCTGGTGCATCTACCAACTCAGAAAACGTGAAAAATGACAACCCAGTAACTTTGTTTTGGTGAGCCTATCTCTGCAAGCCTGAGAGAAAATGAGCCGATCAGATTTCACTCCCCTTCTGACATAGGTAAGGGATTCTTATTATAATATCACCGCCCCTTAATCTGAACATTTCCACCCATGGCGCTGACGTTTTTTTTGTTCACAAATAAGACATGAACACAATCCAGATAAAACATTGCTCGGTTTGCTAAATATTAGATGTTTTAATAATAAAGCACTTTTTGTTAATGACATCACAGATCATGAAATAGATGTGCTCTGTCTGACAGAAACATGGCTAAAACCAGATGATTATATTACTTATTGTAAATAAGTCTATTCCCAAAGGTTGCTGTTATAAACACGAGCCTCATCTAAAAGGCAGAGGGGGAGGTGTTGCTGCACTTAACAATAATACTTTTAGCATTACTCAAAAGATACAGATGTTTTGGCTTTTAATGACATTCTCAATTCTATAGGCGTTACCAGACAACACGTAATAGGATCCACTCACTTTCGTAATCATACTTTAGATTTAATACTGTCGGTATACATGTGGACGACGTTATAATTCTTCAGCCGAGCGAAGACATCTCAGATCATTATCTTGTATTGTGTATGCTCCACCTGCCTATAGCTGCAAATCAAACTACATGTCACAAATATGGTAGAACAATAACTTATACTACCAAAGACTTGTTTCTCGATAATCTGCCTGAATTGTCTCTATTCCCTAACATATCTGATAACTTAGATGATCTTGATATCCTCACCGAGAATATTAACTCTGTCTTCTCAGAAACACTAAACACAGTTGCTCCTCTTCGCCTAAAGATAGCAGTCCAACACTTGTAAAACCGTGTTTTTCCACTTTAAGAATAAATCCAAATGTTGTCACTACCAGTTGCAGAAAAGCTAATTAATGCATTCATGACGTCAAGACTAGATTACTGTAACGCACTATTAGGTGGCTGTCCTGTGAGATTATTACCAAAACTCCAGCTAGTTCAAAACACAGCAGCTCGAGTTCTTACACGAACAAAAAAGTTTGAGCATATTAGCCCGGTTCTGTCAGCATTGCACCGATACGTCAATAAAAAAACTTGTGCCATTCACTTGTGTAACGACTTTGCTGGCAGGCAGGAAAACAGGAAGCGGATCCACGTGCAGTAAGTTTTAATTAATAACACAAACAAGAACAATAACCAGAACAAAGTAATCCAAGACAAGGCAACAAAGAAACATTCAACAATTGACACTAGACAAAGGAAACACTGGGGTTTAAATACACAAACTAATCAGGGTTAACAAGACACACCTGGGAGACGATCAACAGGGAACCAATGAACAATAAAACTATAAAGGACTACAGCAGGAACAGGAAATACAATACAAACTTAAAGTCCACAACAATACAGGGGAAACAGACAGGGATCATAACAACTTGCATGTGCTTGTATGGAAATGTTGCCACAACTAATATTGCAGCGCCGTTGACGTACGATCCAGCAGCCAACTAGCGATCTATTTATTTGCATTTAAAGTGAGACACATCAAAACATCACATATAAAACTGGCCATTTAGAGCATGGTATAATAAAATATTTTTGTTGTATTTTGAGCTGAAACTTCACAGACACATTCTGTGGACCCCTAAGATTTATATTACACTTGCGTAAAATTATAAAAAAATCTCCCCTTTAATGCAGCCTCTTCATCTACAGGATCCTCTGTAAAAGCACATTACATTTTAGTCACTTACACAATCTTTGTGTGATCAAAATGTGTGAATGTATTAAGTGAATATATAAGGTACACAGCTTGTGCTTTTAAAGGGAGAAGAGGTCCACATAAACTCTAGATTTATCAAAGAAAAACTGTCCCGACCAGGTAAGGTTCACAGAGTTAAGTTACTGTATAAGTTACCTCTCTTTTAGAAACGGGCTTGACTTACCCCGCCTTCCCGGCTTTGACATGCCCCCCATTCTGAAACAGAATTTTAACTAAACCTCCTTTCTGAAACGGGCCCCAGGACTAAAACATGCAATTATTTGCTGAAATTTAAAGCAGATGGATTCAACTGAGATCCCTACAACTTTATGAACCAGCTGTCCCTGGAAATTTTGCGTAGAAATCGGCTTATTCACCTTGAGTTTAAATAAATGCTGGTGGAACTTTACATTGTGGTTCTGACAAAAGGTTTAGCACAAATCCACGTTTCAGTATTCCATTTGTGCAGCGATCCATTTGCTTCTTTTCTATCTTTCGGCAGTCTTTAAAATCTCTAATTTTGTGCTCTAACTGTTTGAAATAGAGAACAGATAATGGTAAACACTGCTCCATTCAGTCTTTTTGCGACTGTGGGTGTGACTCGCTTGGCTTTCATGTAAGGTGACGTCACATGCATACTCTCTATTAGCATGAAGCTATTTACTGCTAGCATATGTAACATGTTGGAAGTCCTGTTTGCTAAGATTAGTCAAAAGAGCCACTCCCCATGTCGGTACAATGTTCTGATGCAAATTAATCCTCTCCTCTCACGCCCCAAGGGTACAACTTACACCCTATTTTGAGGTATGTTCTTACAGAGCCTGCCAGCATATTTGACAAAATCATAAGAAGATGATAATAAGAAACTCCGCCAAGGCCGGTCCCAAGCCCGGCTGAAAAAGGAGGAGGGTTAGGCGTAGGGTTAGCACCCCCATTTAAAATAACTGCTACAGAATCATCAACCAACAGCAAAGAGACCTGGGAAAGGAAGGAGCTTCTGTTGACCAGGAAGATAGGACACAAATAGGCGGCACCTAGGGCCTGTACCATGAAGCCGGTTTAGGTGGTTAATCAGGTAAGTTTAGGATTAGATCGCACCCACCCCGGGGTTTAGGTACCATGAAAATAACTGAGCTTTAATCTGTGTTCATCGTCATGGTATCTTACGCTGCACGACTAACCTGTTCAGGGAGATCAATTGCTTTTATAAAGAATATATATTTTGTTCGGATACTTTGATTTTGTCAAATTTACGTGTCTAATGCATGCGTGGGCAACTTGTAACACACCAACAACACAGGAAAACACAACATTGCACCCTTTTTCTCCTTTAAATGAAAGCCCAAACCCGGCCCGTACCCGAGATTGTTTAACCTGGCCCGTACCCAAGATTGTTTATCCTGGCCCGACCATTACAGTTACATTTCAAGCCCGAACCTGATCGAAGTGCGTTTAACAGCAAGCTTTATTTAAATATGCCATAGGCGTAATTTGCAGATGGACAGGTGTGACACGTCCCCACCGCTTTTTGGAAGAAATTAAGAATTGCTTGCAGAAGATGTGTATTGTTTAGTGGCCATTAACACAATCTCCTGTTGCTTGCACTCGTAAGTTATATTTGCGGAAGACAGAGAGCCGCGACTCCAGAAACGTACATAACCGCTGGGCTCTTTGTTGGAAGAAGCGACAAGATCATAATTCTTCCAGAGTGCAGCTTTCCCTACATCATTTGGAACTCATCTTGCTGTGTTGTGACATGAGGATAAAAACGGGAGCACAGGCGCAGGACAGTTTATGCGCAAAACAGTTTTGTGTGTTTTGTCTCATGTTTTTTGTGGTCAGAATGCAAACACGCAAGCACGGCATGCAAACTATATATAGCCTATATATTTTTTTTTGCTTACTAACCCGAGGCTATTCATTAAACATTAGCATACCTTTATTTTTTATGCACTGTAAAAATGTATTGTTGTTTCAACTTAAAAAAAAAATAAGTTACCTGGCTGCCTTAAATTTTTTTGTTAATTTAACGTAAAAATAGTGCGTGAAATTGATGCAAAATTGTTGTTAATATTATATTTTTAAGTTGAATTATCAAAAAATTTCAAGACAGCCGGGTAACTTAATTTTTTAAGTTGAAACGACAAATAATTTACACATTGTGTCTTTACTGTACTACTTAACAGCATTTCTGTGCATTACATTTCTTTAGATTCTTGTCTGTGATGCAGAACACAGAGGAACACCGTTTCATTGTGTTACCAGGGCATTGATTTTCTTTGTCCACTAAAGAAACCTCCTATTAAACAACTACAGTAAGATACAGACAAAACCATGCAATGACAGTTGACATCACATACTATTGTTATTACTATTGTAATCCTTTTTTTCTAAATTCAAGTAGGCCTACACCTAGAATTCACCTAGATAATGTATCACACAGTAGGCTTACATTTTAAAATTAGAGCTGTCAAAAGATTAATCGCATTCAGAATAAAAGTTTGTGTTTATATAATAGATGTCTGTTTATTGTGCATATTCATTTTGTATTTATGAACACAAACACATACATGTAGGCCTATATATATTTAGGAAATATTTAGATGTGTTTGTTTATCTTTACCAATAATTTAAACTATATTTAAATGTTTATTAATTTTTATACTTTATAGTTTTCTTAAATGTATACATGTATGGGTTTGTTTTTATAAATACAAAATTAATATGCACAGTACACAGACATACATTATGTAAACACAAACTTTTATTCTGGATGCGATTAATCGTTTGACAGCCCTATTTAAAATGTATAAGAAGTTTTTAATATTGTAATGCCTGTATCGATTCCTAATGCATCTGTGTTGTGTCAGTGCTTTGGGGAAAGTAAAGGAAAATGGGGAACAGTACAAAACCCTTTAAAGAAATTAAATATGTGACACAAAAAAAATCAATTTCAAACTGCAATACAATCTTCCCTTCTCCATTCTATGAGAGGGCTTTGATAGCCTGTTGGTGGGAGACGGGTCATGTATGCCGGAGGTTTTAGTGGAGGTTTTAGCTATGCTGACCACAGAACCACTTTGACGTGGCTCTCAGTCAAACCAGAGCCAGGATTGACATGAGCCTCAATTTTTTAAATGTACACTTCAACTGCTAAGTTTACATACTGGCTTTTTTTTTAAATTTAGAGTTAGCTTCTTAGTGTATTTTGTTCACATTTCTTCTGTAACCTATGGAGGTAGACACTTCAGTGTCTGGGGAAGGGAATAGAAATGCCAAAAAAGATGGTCTTCATTTTTATAGAATACCGTCATCGAAGACGCCATTTGAAGCCAAATGTAGATGTTTATGGTTGCAAGCCATTAAACGGACTGACTGGACTGACAAAATTATCTGTAATTGCAGAAGTGTAGTGCCTAAAAGATAGACATATTAACATGGTAGAATGTGAAGAAGCAGCGTTTTTTATTGTGGGTTGACTGTAGGATCATTTTGTCTCATGCATTATTTTAATTGCTGCTTATTCACTTTGAATGTAGAAATGTAAACCTTGCAGTAATATTTCACCAGGTATTTAAAGTTCTAACATTTACCTATTTCATGTTTCATGAATATATAATAAAATACATACATAAAATGACAATCCTGTCCTCATTTACGCACTCTCACATCATTTTAAACCTGTATGACTTTATTCTGCAGAAAAGAAGATATTTTAATTGTATTGACATTAACTAACATACACATGGATGGTTATGTTTTATACTCCCGATTGTTTTCATGTTCTCTGTTCTCATTATTACATTACACAGTACAGTACACAGAGACTGTCACTGCCTACATCAACAAGTGCATTGATGATGTAACGACCACAAAGACCATCACTGTGCGGGCCAACCAGAAACCATGAATGACAGGGGAGGTCTACCGTCTCCTTAAGGCTCGGAACGCTGCCTTCAGAGCAGGAGATGAGGTGAGCCTGAAGACAGCTGGGCCCAATCTATCCCGCGGCATCAGAGAGGCCAAGAGACAGCACTCCAGGAGGATATCCCATCGTTTCAGCGACAGCAGAGACACTCGGAACCTGTGGCAGGGGATTCAGACCATCACGGACTACAAGCCCCCACCACAGACCTGTGACAACATCTCCCTGCTTAATGAGCTGAATGCCGCCTTCGCTCGCTTTGAGGCACAAAACGGCACCACTGCACAGAGGAGGACTCCACCTCCTGGCGACCATGTGATGACTCTGTCCCCAGACAGCGTGAGGAGATCCCTCAGCAGGATCAATGCACGCAAAGCTCCGGGTCCTGACAACATTCCTGGGCGTGTGCTTAGCGACTGTGCAGCAGAACTCACTGATGTCTTCACCGACATTTTCAACATCTCGCTGAGTCAGGCCGATGTTCCCACATGCTTCAAAGCCACCACCATCATCCCAGTCCCAAAGCAGTCATCTCCATCCTGCTTCAACGACTACCGTCCAGTTGCACTCACTCCTATTCTCATGAAGTGCTTTGAACGGCTGGTCATGCACAACATCAAGTCTGTCCTCCCCCCTCTCTGGACCCCTTCCAATTTGCATATCGGTCCAAGCGCTCGACCAATGATGCGCTTGAACAATGATGCCATCGCCACTACTCTCCATGCTGCACTCACTCATCTGGACAAAAAAAGATTCATACGTCAGAATGCTGTTCATAGACTTCAGTTCAGCATTCAACACAATCATCCCTCAACAGCTCACTCACAAACTGTTCCAGCTGTGTTTAAACACTTCACTGTGCAACTGGCTGTTGGACTTTTTGACTGGGAGACCTCAGGCAGTACGGGTCGGCAGTAACACATCCAGCACTATCACATCCAGCACTATCACATCCAGCACTATCACACTGAACACGGGAGGCCCCCCCAAGGATGTGTACCCGTCTCACTGGTAAAGCCCTCTGCATTGCAGGTGATCCCACCCACCCGTCACACAGCTTCTTCAGTCTGCTGCCATCAGGGAGGAGATTTTGGAGTCTCCAGGCCAGGACCAGCAGACTGAAGGAGAGCTTCATACAGGCAGTCAGGAAGCTTAACTCCCTTCCGACCCTTCCTTCCTTGCCACACGCACCTCTGAACACTGAACCCATCCACCCCTTCCCACATCATAATCTGTCCCGCACTTGTCACTTTACAGAACATTGGACTGCTCAACCCCTCTTCAGTATTGGTCTGAGCGTACTCAACTACCTAAGTCAGTTAAACAAGTCTGCTATCTTTGACACTTTAAAACAGACTAATAAGCTTTTTGCACTACATTACATCTGCACTGTTGTTATTTCAATATGCACTGTTGTCATTTCAATATGCACTGTTGTTTATTTCATCTGCACTGTTGTTTATTTCATCTGCACTGTTGTTTATTTAATCTACACTGTTGATTATTTTTATCTGCACTGCTACTTATTTCACTTGTTTGCACATTTATCTCAGTTACATATTCCTTGCTTGTAAGTTGTATTGTGTATATATATATATATAGATTTTGTATTTATCTGTAATTTGATATATTTTTATATATGTTTATTCTATGTTATCTGTATGCACCTAGGGTCTGAGAGTAACGCAATTTCAATCCTCCATTTGTATGTACTGTACATGTGGCAGAATTGACAATAAAGCTGACTTTGACTTTGATTACTGTTATAGTTGAACCTATTTAAATATTGTTTTACTGTAGTCAATACAAGTCAGCTGTGTATGTAATGGTGTTACAAATGAACCTTGATTTTAACTAAGAATAAAAGTTCACATACAGTTAATGGTTTTTAATGGGGATGCTGACACTTTCTGCCACCAGTTAGGCTCCGCCCACAGAAACGCGTCACACTGTTTACAAACACAAAAGGCGTCCATTCAACCACTGTGGGGGCACACAATTCAATTTACTTTATTGTCGTTGTACATATTACAATGACATTCTGTCTGGTGAGTCTCAGTTACAAACTACAACTTACATCAACCAACAATAATTGACAAACAACAGTTACAACAAAATAAAGTGCAGGTTATGTCATTGGCTTGAGGGTGTGAATGCAAAGGGTATAGTAGAGGTCACAGCTCTTGGAAAGAAGCTGTTTCTCAGTCTGTTTGTGTGTGCTTTTATAGTCCTATACCTCCGCCCTTAGGACAGGGGGTCAAACATTCCAAGGCCCAGGTGGGTAGGATCTGCAGCAATGTTCCTGGCCGCCTTCTGGAGGCGTTCTTCATAGACCAATTCCAGGTCTGGAAGTGGATCCTCGACAATTCTCTGTGCAGTCTTAACTATCCGGGCCAAGTCCTTGCTGTCCTGTGCTGTGCAGCTGGCATACCACACAATAGCATAGGATGCTTTCTATAGCGCTCCTATAGAAATTTATCAGCAGCCGAGAGGGGAGACCAGCCTGCTTCAACTTCCTCCTTTGTTGAGCTTTCCTAACCAGGTAAGAGGTGTTCAGGGCCCAAGTGAGGTCCGCTGAGATGTGGATACCCAGAAACTTGATGTTTTCCACATGCTCCACTTCTACCCCCTATATAAGCAGTGGTGCATGTGCTGTCCTTCTGAAGTCCACAATAACCTCTTTGGTCTTGTTTTTATTAAAACCAGATTGTTTGCTGAACACCACAGGTCCAGGTGATGGATCTCCTCCCTGTAGAAAGTCTCATCATTGTTCGATATTAGACCCACTACGATGGTATCATCAGCGAATTTCACAGTATGTTGGAGGCATGGGTAGAGGTGCAGTCGTGTTAAAAGAGTAAAGAGTGCTGGACTGAGCACATATCCTTGCGGAGCTCCTGTGTTCAGAATGAGGGCAGACGATGTGTTGTCCCCTATTCTTACTACTTGTGGCCTGTTGGTTAGAAAGTCTCTGATCCATAAGCACAATGAGGTGGACAGGCCCAAATTATAGCGTTTCTGTACCAGTTTGTTGGGGATTATTGTATTGAAGGTGCACATATTATACAAATGCATCATATTACATTACTGTTCTACAGTAAATGCGTGTACTACAAAATGTTTTCAATCTGAAACAGTTCTCTCTTGCATAGACAGCAGAAATAGTATTACTCCGTCACCGTGGCTGAAATACATGTTTGTGTAACTAATATTTGCACGTAATTATTTCCTGAGAAACATACGGAACTCCCTCCCTCTATCCGTGTTGAACGCGATTGGTTTTGCGATGCCAACGGCACTCGTTCATGTGTACGCGCGTGTGAACTAATCTTAGCTTCAGGATCATGCAAAGCGTGATCACGTTGGTTTGGTTTTGTCAACCCAAAACTAATCTTGTGACCCTGAGTTTGTTTAGCTACGTTCATGGCACAGGCCCCTGGAATGTACAAACAACAATTATGTAAGTAAGTTTCATTATGGCAAAACAACAAGGGGTCTTGAAGTGCCATAAAGAATTTGTGTTGGTTTTAGCTTTGCTGAAATCTGCAACCTGGAAAAACATTTAACATTTACTGAGTAACTAGAGAATGAAAAAAATGTTTCTCCTGATTTATTATATAAAAACAAAAACACAGAAACTTGTCAACTTAAAACTTACATTGTCCAGACAAAAAATAAATCTGCTATTTTCTCTAAATAAAAATGGTATAAAGCAGCTTAAAAACAAAACTCAACTTAAGCTTATTTATATAGCGCTTTTTACAATTTTCATTGTAACAAAGAAGCTGTACATGAGACAAAATGACTATAAGCAAAACGTTTAATTTATAAAAGTAAAATAAGAACAATGAAAATGTATCATTAATATTCCAGTAGCTAATTGCAGTTGCAGATTTATAGTGAATAAGTTATTGCCACACAGTTTGAGAAAAAGTAAGGGGTCTGTAAGGAACAGGTCCTGTGCATCCCCGGTTCTGTGCATTCCTATCCAAGTGCATGGCCCATTCCAGACCAAACACAATTTCTTTCTGGACTCCACGTCTCTACACATTTAAGATGTATATTGTTAAAAACTGAAGAGCAGTCTTTAGATTAGGATTTAGGTTTTTCCCAAACTGCATTTTGATTTCATGAAGCATCTTCAACACAAAGAACAAATATAACAATGATTAAGGCCATGTGCACACTAATAACTTTTATATTTAAAAAAATGTATAGATTTAGTTCAAGATGATCACACACTTACATGACAACATTAACACGACACACCCAAAGTAATGCTGTCTGCTTCCTGTAGCTCAGTGGTAAGAGCATGGCGCTAGCAATGCCAAGGTCATGGGTTCGATCAGGGATTGCACATACTCAGAACAAATGTAGAGTATATTGCAATGTAAGTCGCTTTTGACAAAGCATCTGCCAAATGCGTAAATGTAATAGTTTGATTGCAGGTTACGTCTAATCTCTCTGATGCTAAACCCAGGAAACAAGGTACAAAAAACATGTTAAAAATGTTTTATAAATCTATTTAATGATGCAATCTTTTACAATAGTCATCGGTTTGAGTCACGTGACTTCTGTCAATCATCCGCTGTATTTATGCCCATCGGCGAGGCAATGTAACAGCTGTGAACACAAAATGCTAACAGAGATACCAAAGAAAGGATTTATCTTTGGACCTGATCCATATCATGTCATTACATTTTGACATATCTCAAGTTAGCACAAACCCCGGCAAATCTATAAAACAAAAATAAATTTGCGGCAACCTTGAATGCTACCCCCTGTACAAAACATAAGACTAACCCCTCCCCAAAGCCTTAACCTAAAGTCAGTGGGAGGGTAGCACATTCTATGGCACACAAAATATCACAACACTGGTATGCAATACCAGCACTTCTCTATTTAACTCTTTAGCGTACCTTCACTTTTTTTGCATACTGGCACTTCTCACATGTTGCCGGTACTTTGCCAGTACGAGTCCAATAATGTAAAAGCGTGATTGTATGGGTAATTAATAGAAATGGCATCACACTATAGGGTGAAAGCACTTATGCTGCATTCCAGATTTCGCACATATGATGAAAACATCAGGGCTTTAAATAATTACATACATTTTCATCTGAATTTTATGTGAATTAAATTTATGTATGAAAAGTATAGCTCAAATGAATTGTGACATTATAGCAGTAAACAAGTTGTAACATTTTAAGACTACATCTAAACTTGTTTAATACACCAATAAAATAATTACAAATGTATATAAATCATTATTGTTAATACACAAATTCTCTTTCAACACTTCAACCATATTTAAAGCACATCTTTAACAAACTAAAATTATTGTATGATACTGTTTCCTTTATCTGTTGTGAACAACTGGTATGAGGAGAACACAATTTCTTTAATATCAGTGAGTTAATGTTTTTGGGCCTGTCTTTTGTTGTTTGATGAACATAATAAGAAAGAGATCTTTATTATGCTGCTGCCCCTTTAAGAGCGAGTATATGGATATACAGATCTTAACTGAGACACATGCGTTTCCCAACTGTTTATGTTTATGAAACGGACTATTTTACAAGGATACTTGCTAATATGGGAGTTTTGACATATGTTTGGCTTTTATTCATAATGATTCACAAATAAAAATTATTTAACGTTGTGTCTAACATTTGGTATGTTTTTAGTATTGTTGAGTGTATAGTCTCTGTTGTTTCCTGCATTATCTTCACACTGCATACAATACACAGCGAACATATTTCGTTATCTTTACTGTTTTGTACCTTAGCCGTTGAAATTCTTGCATTCTGCAGGCAAAACATAACTATTTTATTTGCAAATGTGAGCGCTTCACTTATTATTTTTTTCACAGGCCATTGGAGACAGACACGAAGCGATGAGAAGGAAAGAGGGCAGCAGGACGAAATCGGGTCACCCAAAGTGCAGTTGCACCACATGTCTGTAGTGCTGTCCACATAGCCACCGGTTTCAAAAGGTGTCACTATTTTTTTATGTATATTATGGCCACAGGTTTGATGACAATTTTTTTAAATGCACAAGGTTGCATATGGCATATTTCAGTTTCAACAGTACAAAGGTTGAACAGGATTCACTCAATGCAGGGATACACTTAACGACTAGGAACCTTGATCCTAGAGAGCCGCTGTCCTGTAGAGTTTAGCTCCAATCAGTTCCAACACACATCTGCTGTGAAGTTTCTAGTAATCCTGAAGACTTTGATTGTGTTTGATCAGGGTTGGAGATAAACACTGCAGGACAGTGGCCCTCCAGGATCAAGGTTCCCCACCCCTGAACTTGTTGAAACATTGTAAGATACACACAACACAATTAGAGTAACTGGACAGACACCTACCCACTGCCTCTTGTGACCACTTCACTTTTAACAACTAAACATTTAGCAACTTAGGAATCTTTAAATGTGAAGTGGTCTGATGCAGTCGTTAGGTGTGTGCTTCTTTCTGACTGAATATATAAACTTATGTACTCCTATAGATGAGCATTATTTTTTCAGTAATATAACCCTACAGTAGAGAAACCAAGATGTTCACATTTTGCCTTTTTCCAAGGTTATGCATTTTTGGTCTTATACTTTATGTATAAGTTTTTGTATGTGTTTTTCTGTGTTATGAAATTATTTATTAACATGATTGTTTTATTGTTTGTTCATAACATTTACCTAATTGTGTCATTTTTACTCTAAAAATATAAATATATTACAGAGATTATTTTCATATTGCCTTTTCAAATATATTCATGGTAATCTTTACTTAATATCCTAAGGATTTTAGGCATAAAAGAAAAATGGCTAATTTTGACCGATACAGTCTATTACTACAAATGTTCTTATGCTACTTAAGACTGGTTTTGTGATCCAGGGTCATGTTAGCCTTTTTCCCAGAGGATACGGGCGCATCACGCAGCCTTTGCAGTCATATTTGGGAAAAAGACGTTCATGAATGAAAACCGCTGGTGTGGACGCAAATATAGCTATAACGCTATAGTTATTTTTTAAAAGTGAACACCCTTAACTGCTCTTCTAGTGCTGTTTACTGAAGTACAGATGATAGTGTGATTTTTGAGTAATTTTATATAAACATTTTAAGCATCGATTTGGATTGCAAAAGTGTTTGAAGATCAATTTATTGTTCTGATCGTCTGTTTTGTTTATACAAAGCTTAAGGGGTCATCTGGAGCTTCTTTTTAAAGACATAGAGGTTTCATATAGTGTAGTACATACAAGCTTTTTAATGCCATGCATTAATAAAAATTATTTGTTTTGTTCGTTTAAAATCAATACTTCTACTTTATTAGCATCCTGTAATGTTTCTAATTTTTTGATAAAATACTTTGTCTGGGATCTTTTAACGTTTTTTAATTAAGCTTGATTACAAAAAGATATGTTTATCCAGTTAATCTAAAATATATATATATAGGTACCATAATACCATAGCAGTAGCCCACTGAACCACAGTGTATAATTAGAAATTAGAAAAGTAAGTGCTAATGGCAATGCATACATAACAATGCAAAACACTTCTCATCTCATACAGCTGAGTTTTCTTACAAGATTATATAACACCCAAATCAGGTTCTAATAAAACAGTTGAGATAATTATGTAATTAACAGCAAACATTTTTTATTGGTCCCTCTAACAAAAGACAGCAAAACATTCTCATAATCATTTTTTCCTATTCATTTTAAATTGAGGGAAATGTAAGCAATAAATGAAAAAGCATGTGTAGTTTACAAAATAATTTGCTAAATTAATCAAGATTTTAAAACAGGGACATATCATTGAAGCCATATTACTTTAAAGTACTTGATTAGTTCAGTCTTGAAAGATCTTGTAGGACATTCTGGGGTACTCTGCTTAAATAATACTGATGGTCTCGCAGTGTTGCCAACACACCAGCAGAGTTCATGTGCTTCACATCCGCATCATATCTATATGAATTACCATGCATGTCTGTTAGTTTGCCTGTTGATGGAAAAAAGAACACATCATATACAACATATATATTTATATATAAAGGGTACATACTAAATATCAAACATGTTTAACAGAAGACATTTAAGGGCCGGTACACACCTGCACCTCCACCCCTCATTTGTAAGTCGCTTTGGATGAAAGCATCTGCTAAATGACTAAATGTAAATAGTTTGTATTTCCTTTATTTTAAAATAACATGAGATAAGAAACGTTTCATTAGAAAAATTACCCCACCTTGTGTCTATTTACAGTACAAACCTTGTCAGTGAACTACACTGGGCAAAAAAAATTATCCTTCAATAATCGTAATCGATGTTCAATTAATCGAGATTTAGATTTTAGGCCAAACTGCCCAGCCCTAACAGTAACCATGTTTTTTTGGTTTTAACTGTGGTAAAACTATGGTTATTTTTCATAAGGGATCACAAATCGAGCAAGATTTGTGTGAATCTGCTAAGCAAATGCTGCTTTCATTTGTATCCCAGCAGTCACTATCCCTTTTGGTTTCCCGTTTTGAGTAACGAATACCAACTACTGCCACCTGCTGGTACAGGAAGTTATTTCCTCTCACGCAGACACAGTACGAACATGCTACTTGGCCATCGGGTTTTGACCGTCGCTGTATGTCAGGGCAACTTCGGACCCTGTCACATTTAACATGTGCCAACCTCACAGCCTGTTTTAGGTCAGCGGTAGTTTGTCACATAGGTTTGGTGTGTACCCAGCTTAAGAAATGTTTATCACCTCCAACTGCATGCAGAATTGCTTCAGGTGCACATGTGTCCCACTTCTTACATCCTGGACTGGCAAAAACATATGCAGAGGCCTTTCCTTCGACTAACTGGATGATCTGTCAGAAGGACGGTGAGATTAAAAATTACAATACTGCCACAAGGCATATGGTGTATTTGACTACACGTAGCCTGCGTATCTGTTGAACAAAGTGTTGCTAAGAAAAAAAACACCAAGTGATTAACTGAATTAAAATGTATGACTATCCCACCTTGTTCCCAGCTCCACCCACTTTAATGACATCATGGGGATCCATGGCTTGGACTGCGCAGGTCACTAACTTATTGCTATGGGATCGTGTGGTGGTGATGATTCTTTTACCATCTGGGACTTCCTGGAGTTGGAACCCAAATGCACCCAAACCTAACACTCCCCATAACGTTCGGCCCAAAGCAGAACCAGCCCCCATCTAAATGACCAGAGTGCAGAACAGATAAACCAAAACCTTTTTTGCATGCAGTGTATCATGTAAGAGTTAGCAAGTTATACCTGGTAGTTATAGAATGGTTGATTGATGACTCCAGCAATGGCTTTCCCTTTATAAGCAATACCTATCAGCACTGTCACATGATCAAGAAGTCCTGCAAAGAAATACACCTTTAGTAGACTACTCCAGTTTTGCCTCAAATCAGCATTTCTACATGTAGTGTGCCCCTTCCAGTTCAGTTTCTGTTGAACATCAACAAACGCAAACCTCAGGTATGACAAAGTCAGCCAACAGCAATGTGAAAGACTAACAGAATGAAAAGATGAATGAAATGTGAAAAAAATCAGGCTTATACTGTCAAATATTCATGCGGTGTTAATAAATGCAAATAAAAACATATTTTATTTGCAAAGACGATCACGACGTCTGCATACATAAGATACAGTGCTTGCAAAAATATTCACAGCGCTTCACTTTTTCCACATTTTGATGTTACAGCCTTATTCCAGAATGGATTAAATTCATTATTTTCCTCAAAATTCTACAATCAATACCGCATAATGACAACATGAAAGAAGATTGTTTGAAACTGAGCGATTGGTGAGAACGGCCTAAGTCAGGGAAGTGAAATAATGAATTTAATTCATTTTGGAATAAGCTTGTAACACAAAATGTGGAAAAAGTGAAGCGCTGTGAAATACAAAGTACATGTCATTTAATTAGTAAATGAATTTAATATATCATCAGTATATTGGATCGGTGCAATACAGTAACAATGTTACATTGTCTTAAATGTTAAGAAATCTTTAGTTTATTGTAATAAATAAGTGTTTTCTGTTACTCAGTTTCTTTACTGAATTGTACTGTTAAATAGACCTACTGTACTTGAAAAAGTTAAAGCACTTTATATTACATTTTTATACTATTATTATATTGTATTTTTACAATTTGTTCTATGTTCGATAAAAATCATTTGACCTTGCTCATTTTTAAAAACATGATCAAAGCAGTTTATTGACAATATATTTGTTCATATATCAGTATCAAAATCTGTAAAAAGTTCTTTGTTAAAATGAGTACAGTAACAGCTGTAAGAATTCCCATTGTAAGTGTATCTGCTGATGAAGATTTTACTGCATTATAATCTCAACAAAATAAAAATGGATAAAAAAAGGTACATGGGACTACTTGACTACTATTTTAACTGCATTCATCTAATCAGCAACAAAGTATAATTTGCTATATATTTGCTATAAGACTGCTGGTTGACTTGAGGAAACTGTCCAACTTGGCAGCTCTTTAAGTAGAACTGTCTTCTACTTTTAAATGACTAGCCAGATGTAAATAAGTAAATGTAAATCAATTATTAAATGACTGTATAGTAAGGGGCTCTGTAATGGGCCTTTCATGCGGGACGTGGTGATTTCACCGCACAGGGCTGCGTGCAGTTTAGGCAGTGCGTGGGTCACGCACTCAGTGCAAAGTTGCAAACACTGCTATAGTTACAATCAACAAGGTCGCTTGAAACACGCTTGAAGTTGATGTATATTAACTATGCACATTGTTTAACTAGGCAAAAAATGTATTATTTATTAGTTTTAATTTCATTGTAATGACTAACGCTCATGTTAGGCACAGTTAAGGCCATTACACACTCCGAAATTTACGTCCAAAATTTTCGCACGTTAAAAAATGTATACGACCTCACGTTGTTTCAATCACATTTACATACTGGCTATGAAATTTTCGTCCTTCATAAAAAAATCGGGCTGGGTTCGATTTTCTGCGTTGTTCGCCACCGTACTAGCGAGCGCCAAAATTCAAGATGGCGTCTGATTTAACGGCACAGTTTTGGATTACTAGCGTTTCAGCATAGATTTGCAACAAATCTCTCAGTCATTTGCTCACCCCTCCCTTTTGAAGTACGACGGTGCCCGCAACAGTAAAAAAAGATGTCGTCAACTGAGACGGCGGATAGCAGTGATTCAAGCAACACTGTTATGTTACTTCACGTGAAATTACAATGCAGTTACAATATTTCGACACTTATAAGGAACGTTCTTCTCTCGTAGGTTATATGCCCATTTGTATCAAATGCTAACGTTACCAAACAACTGTTTTCACTTTCACAAAAGTTGAATTATCTTACCAGTCCAGCAGAAAACAGGCAACTTAATTCAGCATTGAAAACATTTGCCTTTCAACAATACCTTCCATCTGGTAATAGCTACACCGATGTTTATACTGGATTTCTGCCATCATTTGTCTCTAATTTGTAAGGTAGCATCGCGTTTGCGCTTTGCCGATGGAGATTCACGCTCTGTCGGCTCTTGTGCACAACACGCATGGTCCTCCATTTGATCAAAACTTCTAAAAAAACAGAACGATCTATGCTTCAGCTAGATAACGACGACGACGCCTACTCCTTCTCTTCGTACTACGACTAACTTACTTCTTCGTGTGTCTTCAACTCAGTGATGACGCAAGCTGCCTCTACGAAATGCGCTCTGTCAGCTGTTTGTCCGTTTAGGGCTGCTGTAACCAAACATGGCCGCGCAACATGGAAACATGGATTTCTGTCAATAGATCATACAAAAAATCAAGTATTGTTCCTTTAATTCACTTCATTTCTCAGCACAAAGCACTTTATGACAAACAAAGTGCGGAATACAAAGATGCTGACTATAAGGAGAGAGTGTGGCAGATGATTGCCGAACAGCTTGGAAAACAAGACTGTATGTACTAGTGATGTACTAGTTGACGGCTTACAAATGGCTCTTCATTTAGTATCACTTGCAGCCTTTCTATTTTAGCTTAATTTAGCAATTCTGAATGGTTTGTGTGTTGGTATACATTTTTGTATTCAGTGTTTTCATAAAAGCCATTATTTTTTATGCGTTTTTCCGTCCTCTTTTGTCGCTCTGTCTACCTGGCCTGTATCACTAACGTTGACACCTTTCCTTCGTTTACATAATGGTATGATCCTAGTCTGTTCTCCCATGAGATTGGCCGCATGGTGTGACTGCCTATCCAAATAAAGTCCCACCTTTACCTACTGCTGGAGATTCGGCTCTCTCTGATTGGAGCCGGCTCTTCTCGTTCGCTACAAAGAATCGGCTCATTGCGAACGACACATCACTAGTAGCCTATGTACTGATTACAAAATGAATTATGTGCGATAAATTGTGCAGTATTGTGCTCAAGTTAGCTAAAACAATAGCTTATTGCTAATATCATTCATTATGAAGCGCTGTATGGGGTTAAAATCAAACTTTGCATATGAATACATATATAAAATACGTCGGCTACAGGAAAAAGGCACAGGGCAGAAGTGGACAGGGGGGCAGCAAAAAAAAAAGGATACATATAGCAAAATTCCTTGACAAGGAAAAGGTAATGTTACCTGCACCATAGAAAGACGACGCTTGCAAAGTGCAATGTAGTCTCATTTCATAACTCAGATAGCCTACTTTCAACAGGTCAGATGGTAATATTCAAGTGGATGAGGAGGAGGAGGAGAATGGAATAGGGGAAGATGAGAGAACGTAGGTAGAGAAGGAGAGCGACAGTGTAGAGATGGAGGCCAGAGGGCGATGGCAGCACAACTCCTTCATGTATCTGTGGTGCCAAATGCAGGAAGACACAGGCAGAGAGTGAGGACAGCCTAGCAAGGTACTGTCAATTGATAGAAGCAAGGGATGAAGCAGAAGGGCCTGGCAGGACCTACAAAATGATAAGGTTTCAGTTTTTCTCTCCAGCTTAGCCCCCAGCATGAGGAGACTCGACCCAGAGAGATTGTCCTATCTAAAAATATAAATGCAGGAATTGATTCATGATGTTTCCTTTGGAGGGGGTTATCATCAGCAGCTTTCCCAGGGTCCAAACTTCAGTTCTCTTTGATTACAGTGTTTTGAAAAAAAAATCTTTATTACTTATGCACCTAAGAGGTTATTGTAAAATTCGTTTGTAATGTTATTGTTTATTATTTAAGTGTATTATTTATACAATTTTGTTCTGTTTGCATGAATTCAGGCTCTGCTTTCTAGACAGCAAGTTCTTCTGAATGCAGAATAAACTAGAAATTAGTCATTCATTGGTCTTGTGTTGCTTTTCTTTATATGTTTATCATTAAGTATACACAATATTTATAAGTAATAAAAACTACAATAATGCAAATATTACAAAAATAATGCAGATTGTATGAACAAAATATAACAATGTATAAATTTTATAAAACATTGTTTTAATGTGCATGTAACAGTTTGTGGTTCAGTGTTGTATTGAATCTAATAATAAGATGATAATAGTTGTAATAATAATGGTAACTGATTGTATATTTGTTTTTTATACAATATATAACAGCTAATAACTAAATGTGTTTGTGTATGTATATTTTAATCTGAAGACGACACACCAACTCGTGGGGACTTGTGTCACCGTGGGGACCAAAATTGAGGTCCCCACGAGCACAAAAGCTTATAAATCGTACATAAAGATCATTTTTGAAAATCTAAAAATGCAAAATGTTGTCTATGATCTTTAGATTTAGGTGTAGGGTTAGGGAATATAATATACAGTTTGTACGGTATAAAAGTCATTACGCCTATGGATTGTCCCCACGGAGATAATAAACCAGACGTGTGTGTGTGTGTGTTTGTGTGTCAAAAAGTTGTAAACACACCAGGGCTGTCACATGATTAATCACATCCAAATAAACGTTAGTGTTTACATAATATATATCTGTGTACTGTGCATATTAATTTTGTATTTAGATTTACCAATAATTGAAATGATAAATAAATGTTATATATTATTACTTTTATTTTATTATTATAATAAAATTATTATGCACAGTACACACAAACTTTTTGGATTTAGATGCAATTAATCATTCGACAGCCCTGAAACACACACAATAATAGTGTACACAATACATGAACACAGTTCAGCCATTATGCATGAATGATGTCTATACAGTGTGACTGACTGTATGTCTAAAGTAGAGTCCACAGTGCACAGAGTCGTACTGCCACGGTACCTCACCAGCAACTGAGACAAAATATTTTCTAAATGTGTCTCTAACGCCCCGTTCACATTACAAGCGACAAAGCAACATGATCCCATTCATTTCAATGGAGCGCTGGCGACTTTCGGCGATACGAGCAGTCGCAACCGTTGGCGACTGGATGGACGTGTCTAGTGACGCGACAAAGTTGAGAAATCTTCAACTTCATGCAAATGAGAGCGACTTTTCGGGAGCGACAGCCAATAGGGAGAATACAGTAGAGATGACGTAATCCATCTCTGCTCTCAGCTCTTGTAGTGACGGAAAGATGGAGGAGAAATTAATCCTTGCTGACCGGCGTTGGCGCTTTCGCCGCATATAAATAGCCGCAATGGAAAAAAGGGTGCTTTGTTTCGTATTCATTTTTCAGAATATAACATTTCATTCGCTGACTGAATTAATATTTAGTGTTTTCCCTCCAGAATATTTGTACTGAGCGGCAAGAACTCTGATTCGCTGTTAGCAATAATGTAATGACATCAGTGGATGTCGTCATCAGACAAGCAATAGTGGGAACGCCCACTATTCGCCAAACCTGGCGACATGCAGCGACAAAGTCGTAATGTGGAGAGCCTCTTCAGATGCGCGGTTGCCCCTGGGCCTCTGGAACTCTATATCTCTATATGAGCTTCATTAACTTAGTGACATGTTGAATGATTGGTTAAATCCAGCAGAGCTGTGCCCGTGAAAAGGCAGGATTTTAGGTGCACGAGCACCACTTACACACAGCCTCCGCTTACTGCATGTGTCCCACTGAAAATCAACAAGACACTCACCACTGCCGCTTCCTGTATGAAAAGGCCCATAAGACTGCACTGAAATCTGTGTGTAAACTGATTTTACAAAACCCTTGCAGCTACAGCAAGGCAAAGGCAGAGAGAGAAAAGAGTGTGATAGAAAGAGCCGATCAGAACATTAGATGAGTTGAGGAAAAAGCAAACAAAACATTCAGAACTGTTCCACTGCAGTGGCAAATTGTTTGCTCACCTTCAGTATATTCTTTGGTACCATCAAGAGGGTCCACCCACACAACCAGCTGTGAGATGAAACAGTCAAAATAAGTATGTTATATTCCTAGTAAGAGAGAGACTGTGAAAGACAACTCGCTGAGATGGTCAAAAGTATCGGCACCCTTGGTAAATATGAGCAAAGGCGGCTGTAAAAATAAATCTGCATTGTTTCTCGTTTTGATCTTTTATTTAAAAAATCTACAAAGTCTACAGCCTTCAGCAAGCAGACAGCAGGGTTTTGTGTGACTTCGACCTGTGAATGCAGATGGCTGGATTGTGTTTATCTCACACTGAAATCTGGTTACAAAGCATTCTTGACAACATCTGTACCAAGACACACAAGTCGGATAACATTCCGAACACAATTAAGTTTACACTTAAGGGCTGAATATTGTTTGGGGGAATTCCCTACCTACATTGGTAATTTGGGGAGGATTTAAAGATTCTAGGGGGAGAATAACTTTTTATGCATCCATCTAAATAAATTAGTATTTATTAATGTCGAGAATTGTATGTATGCCTGTGTATTTTCAAGTTCTTTTTTTTTACAAAAATTTACAAAATGTGCAATTAACTGCTCAAAGCTGACATTAAGAACTTTGTTTAAAGGGGAGGTGCAACAGTTTCATGCATTCTGACTTATTAACAATGTTAAACATGCGGTCTTCTCATGCTTAACATGGTCAACTTGTCAAAACACAAGTTGGACAAATGACGTAGTATTTCTGTGCTCGATACACTCCCCCAGCTTTTGTACAGGTTTCGGAAAGTTTATTTCGCACTTGAAAAACCTTTACGTAACAACTTTTAGTCCCTTATTGGAGAATTCTCCCGGAAAAGCACACCCACACGTCAACCTGCCAGAGCAAGAAGAAAGAGCGCACCCACGTGTCCAGGGAGAGTGGGAGAATGAGCATGCGCACACGTCAACCAGCTGGAGCAAGATCAACTATGTTTGTTTGTTCACTGTATTTCGGTAAGGAATGTTATATAAACGGTGGATATAACGCTGGATTTGGAGATCGTTTGAAACTGATAGGTGGAATGGTCCCAGCTCTAAAAGAGGCCGGCCGGACATGAACCGCATGTGTTAGGTCAGTCATATGTCTGTGTTTTGTTGGCAATCGGCGCATATGTGCACAATGTTGTCTAGGCAACAACGGGCACTTCAGCTTCCTGTTAGTACTATGTCCCAGTGCATGCATATTGTTTTGCTACACACTAAAATGTATATACTTTTTCATAACAAAAGCAGTACATACTTTTAGTGCATAGTATAAGTAGGCAAATTGGGACACAGCATTGGTTTCAAATACTGTCTCCCGTTTCTCTTTACCTCTTCCTCCTTTAGGTTGGTATACTGATCAGGACATGGCTTTTGCATGATTTCACAGTTCTGCCCAGTCTCTATCAGGTCATCTTCAACAGGCTCAGGTGGTAAATCCTACAAGTCAATAAGCAAAATATGCATTTTTTTACATGACTGAGAAGGCAATACATTCTAAGTACTTTTAAATTGCTTAGGATATGCACACCTCTTCACCGATGATAGTAACCTTTGGAAACCTTTTTGATAAGGATGCAAATATACTCTTCTGAACAAGTCTGTCAGCCAGGGTCTGTAGATCATTGGCTCCTGTCTATGCCAAAGGTAAAAGACAGAAAAACATTACACCAAAATCAAATTATAACTATATTTAAAATAAATATTTTCTGTTGACCCAGGTTTTGCCAATTAGGGCATGCTCCTGGATCAACATTCTTCTTTAACCAATAATATTTTTAGGTAGCATAACTTTCTAAGGATAACTGTCCATACCTTCTCAATGATGCCAAGATCTCCACTGTAAAGCACCTTCCTGACAACAGAGCCAGCCTTTTCCGCAACAGCATATGCTGTAGCCACCAGTCGCATCAGCGCCACAGGGCTGCTCGCCATCACTGTCACTATTCTGCAGTTCAAAGACCCCCTCCCATGCATGTTACAGCAGTTTTGTCAAAGTTACCAATACTTCAATAATTTACTTACATTTAAACTAATAAAAAATTATCAAACCTTCAGCATGACATAAAGCAAATTGAGTAATTGGAATTGTGTAGCAACTAATAAATGTTATACAAATATAAAGTATTAATCTTCTTCAACATACTGTAGTTACACTTTACCTAGACTGCAGTTTCACAAAAATATATATTTATAAAAAAAATTACATGTAAAGTTACACATTTTATTTCTTAAACATTTAGAGGTAAGCATTTAGATCAAAGGTCAGTCCAGGTGTGTCCACAGTTTTAAATAGTAATGTATCATAAGACGTTTATAGTTACATACTTTATATGATTTTTTCACTTTTAAAGCGGCAATATTTTTAATTTGTTTAAAATACCATTTATGCACTCCTGATTTTAATTCGGTTCGACTGCAATGGTTCAGTTCACACTGACCTAACACTTTAATGTTTCACTTACTTTGTTGTTATAGGTTTACTTCTCCGCACCAACCAGAAAATACAAAATTCCCGTTTGATATCGGTTCCCAAATAAAACAGACTTTCGAACAGTCCACGCTACAGACCTAACGACACATCAATGGAGTTTATGAAATGGCGTTGCGACACATTACCAAAGATAATATTAACAAGATGGGCCACTGCCATTACATTCCATTGCAATCCTCGCGCCTAGCAGCAGTCCTGCGCTTCCGCCATTTTGGGGTGAAAGCGACTAAATCTTTTTGGTGTCGCGATGGCAATATCAGCTGCTTAAAATAATTAAAGCTATAAAGTCCAATCTGAATGATGACAATACATGATGACAAAACCTTTGCTCTCTAGAAATCATGTTACCAGTTATTAAATATTAGCATTATAACACTTTAATGCCCACAAATAAATGGCATAAAATGGAAATACTCAATAAAATAGGCTAAATGGTGGGATTACACAAATGATAACATAAAACATAAGGCAATACAACATTTACTGTAGGTGTCATAAAATTTACTGATGACTTAATTTTGAGAATGTTCTATTCTGCATGTCTTTTTCACTCCAAAATGGCGGCCGCGCTGTTTTTGGCTGTTTACCAAAATGCACCAGAATTTCGCCTCTTTGTATTCTATAGACTGATTCCACTCGGCTGCCATGTTTAAATCGAAAGTGAGGCTGAGGTGGGAAGAAAACCGGAAAGACAGATAGACTGCAATGGTTTAGATTACCATGGGGTGTGTGTGACATGAATAAACAAATGATGCGTTTTAAAACAACGTAAAAGTTGCTTAGTGTGCACCAATAAAACCCGCTTATGACAGCTTAAACATTCACAAATATGTGATGGTACAACTGAAGTGGTTAAGTAAAACAGCTTGTGTGACTTGCATCCTATGCTTTTATTTTCACATTTAAGATCATAAATCGTTTTAATAAATCCAGGCAGTCTATCTGTCCTTCCGGGTCTCCTCCCACCTCAGCCTCGCTTTCGATTTCAAAATGGCGGCGGAGTGAAATCAGTGAATACTCTTTGGCTCTAGCGAAGTAAGTCCCGCCTTCCAGTAAAATGAGCCAATGGTGAATCGATAACGACTGACGATCTTGGGTAGGCTCTTGTGAGGCGCTTACCCATAGCTGAAGCGATTTTAACGCAATTTAAGCTTAAGAAACCAAATGTATGGTACAGTTCATTTAAGGGTTAATTATTGATCGGAAATATGCTATTTAATTGTGATTTTTCACAGGGATTTTAGAAAAATCTGCCTTCCCCCAGGACTGTCTTGCTATGGCTGAAACATAGACCGTATAAAATATGGACGGCGCGCTTAATTCCAATCGCTTACATTGTAGAAATATTAAGCCAAAAGGTTAGAGTTATAAGGCTAGGGCTAGAACATAATAAATACCTATAGACCGCTCGTTGGCTGCCCAGCAGCTACCCAAATTACGTGACTGTTACGTAACGTCAACGTACTCTTATGACCAAACTTACGTCGTGGCGACCAGAAAAGTGAAATTCCTGGAGTGCTCAGGTATGGAAGGCCAACAGGGCTAAAACGTGTGAAACTAACGTATTAAAGTGATAGTTCACCCAAAAAATTAAAATCAGTCATGAATTACTCACTCTCGAGTTGTTCCAAATCTAAAATGTCTTTGTTTGGTTAAACACAGAAAAAAGATATTTGAAAGAATGCTTGTGACCAAACAGTAGGTGGACCCCATTGACTACCATAGTAGGAATAATTACTTTATAATTTATTTTGTTCTGTTGAACACAAAATGAGATATTTTGAAGAATGTAGGACAGCAAAATGTTCGGGGACTCCTTTGTCTACCATTGTTATTTTTCCTACTATGGTAGTCAATGGGGTAAACTATCACTTTTACACGTTGTACATGTTAACGCGCAATGTACGTGTACGTAAAGTAAAGGGGTGATTGCAGGTAAAGTGGGCCATTTAAGCCTGATTGCACTGTGCTGAAAGGGTATACACTGTTTGAGCAAATTAATGATCTTGTTTTAAAGGGACACTGTTTCTTTAATTGTTTAACAGTTGATTGTTATTGTTATTATTTGTTGTTGTTGATGTTGTATGTGTGTTATTGTCACATTTTTATACTTTGGTCATTTTCATCAATATTTTGTAAATATTTTGCAAACACACATTTTTCAGTTGTTTTGCAATTTACTTATTAACTGAGAAAACATTTGTATTTTAAGCATTCCCCTTATGGATGCTGGCCTATTGCACATATCAGTCTTTGAACTGTTTTGTAATTGTTTTTAACAAAAATGTAGTAAAGTGAAACAATGACATGAAAACCCCAATTCACAGTTAGACAGGTACCCTGTTAGAGTAAGACGTATGATGTGTAATATAGACAGACCCTTTCTATTTGTAACTGTTTAAAGTTGTGCCTCTGTAAACAAAACAGTTGTTTAATGTTTGATTATTAATGAAACCATAATGTATTGTAATATGTTGAAAATATTGCAAACAGACATTAACAAATAAAATATGAATATATGAGCTACATTACAGCCTCTAAAAGAAAGTAATAGGACCACCATAAAGACAGCTTTGCTACTAGAAATTATTATTATTATAAGCTTGTAACCATACATGTGTGACTTATCTGGTTTGTTAGATTACATGACCATTGTTTGGTTTCTCAAACTGACTAGTTATTGCATTAGAAGAAATCAGCTTCTGGAATGTATTTTTTGAGTATGAAAAATACAGAGTGTACTCAATCAAGTCAGCTCAGTTTCATTGTCATTCTGTTATATGTGGGGACAATGATATGTCTCACAGGACCATAATGTTACACATTTAACAACTTAAACCAGGGTTCTCCAACCCTGCTCCTGGAGAGTTACCGTCCTGAAGATTTAAGTTCCAACCCCAATCAAACCCACCTGTACCATCTTGTCAAAGTGTTCAGGGTTGCTGGATAAATACAGAGAGATGTGCTAAAGAGGGGTTGGAGCTGAAGTCTGCAGGATGGTAGCACTCCAGGAGCAGGGTTGCAGATTACAAATAACATTACACACAACTATACATATATTATATAAACACATTTAAACTGACTAACTGAGTTTAACCAATGAGCTAAGAATTAAACTAACAATTAAAGTACGTTTACCTGCAAAATATTCAATTTTCAATTGTATTTATATAGTGCTTTTCACAAATGTCATTGTTGCAAAGCAGCTGTACATACATCATAATTAATTTAAAAAAAGTATATGATATTAAGATACATTGTATTATTATTTTTCTATGCAATGTTCACTGATGAAACTGAAATAAATTTTATGTTGGATTGTCAGAAACGGTAAATTATTTATTTGAAGTATATTCAATCTAGGTATATTATTATTTTAAATATTGTTAAATTACAATATACCAGAACAGTTTGCAATAATACCAAAGCATATTAAAATAATATATTTGTTAAAGTTAAAACATGGTAATTGTTAGTTGTCATCACGAGCGTCTGGCTAAACTGGGAAGAGCATCAGGCCACAACCGGAGCTTGGACTGGCGACCTCTGGTGTCCTCGGGAACTCCAGGACGGGGCATGGAAAACAAAACAAACTGATATTAGTGTAGAGGCCGCTCATAGAAAGTGTAAGAAAGTTACACATTATGGTTTGTGTGTGTGCGCGTGTTCAGTTCTGACAAGCTAACAATACTGCGGCATAGACTGCTTTTGGTGAGTTAACAGTGTTATTATCAGTGAGTTAAGTAAAAGCTATTTTAAAGAGACGAGTCTTTGGTCTAGTTTTAACCTGACTGACTGTGTCAAAATACAAAGTTTAGACATTTGCATTGACACAGTGCTAAAAAGAGAAACATACAAAGAAACTGCATAGATAAAATGGGTTTGTATAGCAGACAAGGATGTTACAGTAACTAATGAAGCATAATTGAAACCAGTAACTTGCTGACCCTGAGCATCATTTACATGTAAGGCCTTAAATGCTTTTAAGATGCTTCTGTAATAAACACAGACACAACAACTTGAGGTGTGTAAACTAATATTGCTTGCAACAATATAAGGCAGAATATGCATGTGTGCACAGAAAAATGAAAATAATTTTAAACAAACATTCATATATCCCTGTGTACAAGCTATTGATGTGAAGTGATGAATTTTTGGCTCAACAACTGCATTTGAAATCACACCAAATGTGTTCAACTGGGTTCAGGACTTGGTTTTATGCAGACCAATCAATTTTTTTCTTTCTGAACCTTGTCTCATACACAGGGGCATTGTCATGATGGATAAGAAAATACTCCTTTACACACTAGCTGTTGCTATTAAATTAGAAGCACACAGTTCCATAGAGTGTCATGATGCAGCATTAAGATTTGTACTCATGGAAATTACTAAAGTCATCAAATCTGTACATTTAAAGGGGAACTCCGCCCAAAAATGAAAATTCTGCCATGAATTACTCACCCTGAAGTCATTTAACAACCATAGGACCTCCGTCTAGCTTCAGAATGCAAATTAGGATAGTTTAGATGCGGTACCGGGCCCCCCAATGGTCTGCAACGCAACCAACCGTCAAAGCATAGAAAGTGATCGAAGTCCATGCGATTTCCGTGGTTCAGCATTATTTAATATAATACAACAATGATACTTTTTGTGCACAAGTAAACAAAAATAAGACAATATTTTACAATTTCCTGACTTCCGTATTAGTTTACAGTGCAAGTTCACGAGAGCTCCACTAGCATGCGTGTCGCGATGACAGTACATCTGAGCATGCGTAGTGCTAGTAGTGCTCTTGGGAGGGGGGACTAGTACTGCATCTAAACTAATTTGCGTTCTGAAGATAAACGGAGGTCCTATCAACCATAGTAATTTCAATAGTTCGAATTGGTCAAATGACTCACCGGAATTGCTGCCACCTGCCAGCCGTTTCGATCTCACATCCAAGCCTTCCTTTTTCTTACAGACAAACCCTTGACCATTTTATTATAATATCGTAGAATAATTCAGATTGTGTGAATAATTCAACTTCTCATCGTATTTTGCCCTAGTATTTCCAGCCCCAAGCTCATGGCCCGCACCGCCACCCTTGTTGTCCAGCATGACGCTGCTTCCGCTGGGCACGCAGGCTCCGGTTACTAGGTTCTCCCCATCCCTTCAGCCACCACCCTGGATGCCGCAGCTAGCATGAGGCTGCCTCCATTAGCAGCTCCAGCGGTTGCCTTCCCCCTCCCTCCTATCCATTCTCCAAGCCAAACCTCACTTTTTCATTGGCTTCAGCCCAGCAAGGCCGGTTCCTGTCAACGCCCCAGCATTAGTACTGCCTCCAGCTCAGTCAGGACCCAGATTATGGCAGAAGTTCAGGCAACTGGTGCCCGACGCAGTCTCCCTACCAACACCTGTACCCACCCTATTCGGAGCAGATCTTCCGGTAAACCATCCCCTCAAAAGCCTACTAGATGCTTCCCTCAACTCCATCGTCCAAGCCGTCTCACCCAGGACCCTCCAATCATACCCCACTGCATGGAAGAATTTCAAACCATTCCACCAGGCTTACAACCTCTGCAAAACCTCCAAGCAAGTTCAATCAAGGGCTACCTAAGTGGAATCCAATGCTTTTACAAACTAATTTTCAACTTAACCTCCGTTGCCATAGCCAGCCCCTATACTTCCATGATAATTAAGGGCATTCAGAGGAACCAACCCGCTCGCCCAGATGCAAAACAACCATTAACCTTAAGAGTGCTCACCAAGTGTATTGCTACCCTGCGCAAAGGATACCACTCAACACAGACGGCCCTCACACTCGATGCCATGTTCATCCCGGCCTTCTTCGGTTTCCTAAGGCGCTCAGAGATAGCAACCACATCTAATTTCAACCCTCAAACTTACCTCACCATCTCCGACCTGCCAATAATCAACTCTGAAAACATATAATTTACCACAAAAAACCACCCAAAGCAGCCATCAAGCCTGTGCGTCATCGCAGTGACCACCTCTGCAGAGGCCCAGGCTTCCATTCCGTAAGCCGCCGCAGCAGCTTTGCACAGGAGCTCGTTGCGTCACCGCAGTGACCACCTCCGCAGAGGCCCAAGATTACACCACCCATGCTACCATAGTAGCCCCAACCATAGGAGTCAGCACGTCACCGCAGTGACCACTTCCGCAGAGGCCCAAGATTACACCACCCATGCTACCATAGTAGCCCCAACCATAGGAGTCAGCACGTCACCGCAGTGACCACTTCCGCAGAGGCCCGTGCTTCCTTCTCGCATGCTACCGCAGTAGTATGCGCACAGGATCCAGCGCGTCTTCGCAGAGGCCAGTGCTTTCATCATGGATACTATTTCAGTAGTATTCACTACAGGAGCCAGTTATGCCAGTTATGTACATACGCTACTCATAGAAAACAATGGCTGCGTCTGAAATTGCCTACTACCATACTATATAGTAGGCGAAAATAAGTATGAGGGGGCAGTCGTGGCCCAGTGGTTAGAGAGTTGGACTCATGACCAGAAGGTTGCTGGTTCGATTCTCAGGGCTGGCGGGTAACGGCTGAGATGCCCTTGAGCAAGACACCTAACCCCCACTTGCTTACTATACAAAATGTAAAAATGTATAGTGCAATGTAATGTAAGTCGCTTTGGATAAAAGCGTCTGCCAAATGCGTAAATGTAAATGTAATGAGTCAAGTATGTCCGAAACTTCAGTATGCACAAAACAGTAGGGGAAATACCCGGATGGTCTACTGCTTCCGCCGAGATTTGTGAGTGTGCATCGGATGGACCCTTTTCTATCCCATGATGCTACGGGAGCAGAGCAACGGTCAAATTTCAAAAGTTAATCAAATAAAAATAGTAAGTGCAGATTAATGAATTTTTGTGAATAAATGATGTTTGTACCAACGCCAACGTATAGGTTGTTATTAATAGGTCAAAGAGCATACGGGTCACATGACAATAAAACATGGCAGATGCAGCATGTCCGAATTCTATTCATACTACCCCTCACATACTATATAGAACGTACTGTTTTAACGGTCGATAGGTAGGTACTTAATTCAAATCAGTACATACTGCCATAGTATACATGCTATTTTGGATGCAGCAAATGTTTTTATTTTCAAAAATGTTGCACTGCCATGTGCAACGCGGTGTGGCGCTCCCGCTTCTGGTGTGCGAACCTCTTAAGGGTTGTGTAATGCCGGGAAGCGAGAGAGATAAACACACCAGGTGATGAAGGTGAAAAAAGGTTTTAATAACTGAGGGTAAACAAAACAGCAGGTAATTCCAAGGTAAGTAAATCCAAATCCAACACATCAAATACAGCAGGTAATCATAATAAACAAAAGTCAAGTAAATCCAAACATCAAATATATCCAATCCAGCAGGTATACATCAGTAACTTCAAGTAGTTCCAAATGAGAAACACACAAAATCCAGCAGGGAATCTTCAGAAACATCAGGTAAATAACTATCAAAAGTAAACTCAGATAAAGCAGGCAGCCCACAGCTAAGCAAACTCAACAGATTTACATTTTAGAACAGACAGTGAGGGTGTGAAACAAACAAACTTAAATAGTGTCCGGTTAATGAGATGCAGGTGGCGATGAAATCAAGATGGCTGCCGGCGGGGTGCGGTGCATGATGGGGAATGTAGTTCATTAGAAGTCCGGTGAGAGGGATCGAGTGAAGCGTGGTGAGAACGCTGATGTAGGGGGCGTGGTCGGTTTCGGAGCTAACGACCTTACCTGTTGAAAGCGAGAGTACTCCTAAATGTTAAACGTGAGAATGAGATGGTCTAGTAAGTGTGCATGGCAACATCATTACTGTTTCCGCCTGCAGTTACTTTAAAGAGAGTAGTTATGTGTGACCACAAAAAATAAATAAAATCATAGAAAAGCACTTCCTACAGTTCATTTTATTTTCAGCCGTGCATAATAATGTTGTGCTTCACAACTCGAACAGTTTATTTTTGGGCTCATGTTAGCTCAGGTCCATTAAATAATATTAACAGATACAACTTTTCATTTTAATAATGTTATGTACCATATTATATATCATCATTATACATATTTAATTATAAATTTTCCTCAATTTTTATCTTTTACTACATTATGTGAAGTGCCAAGTGGATTCTTGCGATGTTTTTTGGGAACATGTGCAAAGGATTGTGGGTGATTTGAGGTCGCAAAGAATACAGTTCATGTATCCTTAAAAACAGACTGAACGAAGGACACAAAGCGAAAGGTGCCTTCCAAGCATCCTTCTATTTGAGATGTTCTTCGACGGCACTTGATGACGTGGCAGCCGAGATTTGCAACCTGCCCAGTACGTGTCCTTGTGTTTGAGAAACACCCGTTGGCTGTGTCCCAATCTGGGGATGCATGCTTCGAAGCCTGCATTTTAAGATTGAGTGCGTCAGTCGCCTCAAAATGCGACCTAATTTTCCAGAGTTTTAAGGCTACGACGAATGGATCCTTAACAGCTTCGGATATCCCGAGATTAATTTTTAATCATTTAAAACTTTAGTTAAATAAAAGTACATAATTTGTAGAAATGGTCCCTGTCAGTGTTTTAATATTTGAAGTTGTTCATTAACATTATTGGTGCATTATTGTTTTTTTACATTTCTAAAGTTGGTTAATTTATTATACTGCTGGGCTGTTTTAAAGCTGCAGTTTGTAACATCTTTGCAGTAAAATATTCAAAAACCACTAGGCCACTAATATATTTTGTACAATATCTCAAATGTTTTCAACTACTAGTAAATGGTGAGAAAATCACCAGTGAAGTCCGTGCAATCTCCTGTCAATGTCGCCATATCCGCGTTACCCTTTGTTACCGCCTTTACTGACATATAAACTATTGTGATATTTGAACCGAGGCTTCGGAGCCTGAGTCGAGCAAAAATGGACGTGCCAGATGAAGCCTTGATTCGAAGCTTGTGTTGTTAATGTAGAAATCTCGTCACCAATGACAAATGAACCTTCACTTTCTGCTAAGTCACGTGTGTGTTTTACTTTGCGTGTCAGAATGTTCAAGCGCCAGAGCTTTTTTTTATGAGTTCTTTGTCTTATAAATATTTTAGTCCCACAAAATAGATAGTTTTGTATGTACATATATACGCGTGTGTGTGTGTGTGAACATCATACATTATCTAATAATATGAAGATGAACTGGAATTTACTGCCACACTTGAATGGGTAAATTAATTTATTATAGGCTATTGACCATTCACACACATGTGGTACTCTAAGCTTCATTTGTACACATAACACGTCTAAAATTCATCTGAATTTCATCTGCTTGCTTCGTTCGAAGCTTATTCCAGAAGCAACTGTTTTATTAACCAACAGATGGCGCTGTTTTCGACACTCGAAGCTTTGAATCTTTTCTAGAAACAGTCAGGGGAAAGTCTCGGTGCTTCATTTTAGGTGCATTTTAAGGAGCATGACAACCATTTTTCTTTTTTTTATATATATATTTCTATTGCTTTTAACAGAAATAGACAATTAACAGAGTTGACAATTTCTCGTTCCCGTCTGATTAATGGCCATCAGCGGTGGAGTTGAAGACAACAGATCCCATAATTCGTCATAATAGCGTCATCAAGCTACGGCATTGTTGTTGTTTTGATCGTGCGCCCTCTAGCGGCGGATTTCCGCAAACTGCGCCTTTAATACGTAACGCGCCATATTCTCGAATTAAACAAAACATTTTTTGCTCCGTATTTGTTATAAAAAGTAAAAATGTCTTTGCTGTGTCCGGCTGTTGTAACCAGGCAACAGGAGCAGCAGGTGACGCAATTAGGAGATCCTCCGCAAGGCAAGACCGTCTTATTTCAGTTCGTTTCACGGACTTCGGAGGCTGCGTGTTTTAAAGACCAAGACCTCGTTTTTAAGTCCGCGACCTCATAAGGTTGCAGCCCCCGAATTGGGACACAGCCCAAGGCAAGATGCATTTCTAACCAGCCTATCGCAACCAAACTGTGCACCTACGGCGATGATTGGTTAAAGTTAAAGCTATTTATTGGTCAATGAAATGTCAATCAAATCCGACATTGCAATTCCATTGGTCTATTCCAGTGACGCGCACGTTCAGTGAATGTGGAGAGCATGAGCGAAGTGTTTGGGACTGAGTAGACATGCGAAAAACGACGTTGCTAAAAATGCAATGTGGGTTTTATTCTTTTTAGAATGCGCTTTTGCACTTGATAACCACATGAATAATAACAGTTCTTTTAAACGAAATTAGACATTTGTTTTACAGATTGATCAGACAAAAGTAAACGTACATCAGAACTAAACGGACAGAAGTAATTTATTTTACCGTTTAGTTTTTTAGCGAAACAATGAGGTGGTATAGTATTTACGTTAACATCTTCGCTGGAAACGTGTGGTTGTCGGAGCTTCAAACATCTGGAAAATGGATCCATGTAAATCTCAGCGTATGATGTAAGTTAAATGATGCATCATACATTTCATCGAAGCTACGGACGAACGTTAGAAGCAAGGTAAACGCCAGTTTATTTACTAACGTTAGTGTTTAGTTTAAAATAATGTTTTTAATGAAAAGTCGATGATTGACAATATTAACGCTACCAAATTGATTCACTTTCAGACATTTAACGTTAGCCATGATGATCTGTTCCGTCTTATGTACTGAAAGACATTTTTATCGTCATAAGATGTTAATGTCAATACAAATATGCTATTTAAAGAATATTTAGGGATTGAGATGTGGTTAAAGACAAGGAATAAGTCTGTAATTATTTTAAATATTAAATAAGTTTTAGGAACCATGTCATTCAAATGTAATCATATTATCTAACATGCTAGTGTTTTATTTTACCATGTTAAATTCTGGATGTTTTTTGTCTTTCATTTCTTATTATTGGTCGCAGGCCCTTTCCATCTCATAACTGTTTTACCAATGGTTTAAAGCATCCAGAAATCTTGCAGTTTTGGCCCCTCGAAACAAACATTGTTCAGAATGAATTAAAGACACTAAACCAATCTTTGTAAATGTTGAAAAGGCCCCACAGTCATTAAGCAGACATTGATGCTTGAACGTTTGTAAACCCCTTGCAGAATCTGGAAAAGGCTGAAAATTTGGGGAAAATAAGAGGAATTAAAATAATTAAAGCAATACTTCACTACCAAATCAAAATTTCCCCATATTTTACTCACCCTCAAGGCATCCTAACTGAATATGGTTTTCTTCTTGGAGCACAATGCATTTCGAGTTATATTCCCATGTATCATTTTACTTCCAAGCGGTAGAATGGTCGTGAATGGATGTTTACGTTTTGAAGCTCCAGAAAGTGCATCCATTGATCAAAGAACTGCTCGACACGGCGCCGAGGTCTTAAAGCGTACCTCCGCCCAAAAATGAAAATTCTGCCATTAATTACTCAAGTAGTTAAACATCTATAGGTCCTCCATTTTCCCCCAAAATGCAAATTAGTGTATTTTTGAAAGCTTTCTGACTCCTCCATAGATGGCAACGCAACCAAACTACCAACCAAATAGTCCATGCAACTCTGGTGGTTCAGTATGAACTAATATAATGCAACGAGGATACTTTTTGTGTGCAAACAAACAAAAATAACGACTATATTCAAACATTTCCTGATTTGATTGTTAGTTTCCAGCGCATGCTCCTAAGAGCCACACAGGCTCTACGTCAGAATGCGCATGCGTCGAGCAATGCTGACATCAGATGCACTGTCATCGCACACGCATGCGTCATGTGGCTTTCGGGAGTGTTTCCAACGGAAGCGGCCCACTTTAAAAGAAAAGCCAGTGTAACGGAGGGCATCAAGAGGTGCTGTAGCAACAGACGCTAGAGACTTCCTCGTCAGAGCGCCCGACTCCCATGCCGAAACGACGCCGGTTCGAGGTCCCCTAGTAGTAGGAGTGGTGCGAGTAAGACCTGTTACACCAACAGCTGGGATTTTTCCCGCATGCTCAGCGCCAGCACTCTCCTCTGCGTTTTGTCCACAATTAGTGTACCAATGCTCGATGAAGCAGCACGGAATAAGCGCCCGCAGATCTCAGCAGAAAACTGGAACCTGCAAAAAATTTCTTGACAAGTTTACCCTATACACACACAACGTGAGTGCTTTACTATATGCGCTGTTTGCTGTGACAGGTTTTAATGAGCCCGGGGAAGATATTTGAGACATTTAAAACGAACCACGGAGAAGTTCAGGGTATGTATCTGTTAAGACACTGCTGGATCATTTCAAATCCGTTCACAGCAAGAATGAACGAATTATCTTAAGTTTTATCTAAAGTTATCTTTACATTGTGTTGTGAACATGTGGAAAACTGTCCTTAATACACAATAAAGTCATCATAATAAGTTAACTTAAGTCAAAGGGCCAAGCTAAAACCAATATTATTGTTTGTATTTGATGTAATGCGATGTGTTCATACGTTGGAGGAAAAACACATTATTTTCCACATACTAGGGGTTGAACGACCTTAGATTTTTTGAAGTCAACTGTTATGTGATAAAAGTCGAGTCGATGCCGACTAGTTGATGACGTCATTAATAAATAAACAGATAGGGAATGCTTTGCAACAAGAATTGATGGGTGCGGGTAGGCGGGAAGACACTTGTCTGTGCGGGTCATGGGAGAATAAAATGATTCGAGGGACTGCAGCAAAATGGACTTAGCCTATTTAAATGTAAATGATCTAAATACAAATAAACACTTATTCATCTATTGCACAAGAGCAACAACAACCAAAATAAAATAAAACTATTTAAATGCGAAATTAACCCTTTGGCGCGTACGATCACACCGGTGTAATCGTTCTAATCACCGGTGTGATTAGTAGGCTACATTCAGCGCTTTGCCTGGCACTGAGCCAGAGACCGACATACTCAATCCTATCACATATCACAACTATGCAATGCTTTTAATCACATAATGTTTATTTTAGGCTTCATACATTTAAATACACGTGCGCACAAGAAAAAAATACACTAATGTCTATGGAAACGGCAATAACAATCCATTCAATTTGATGAATCTGTTTTATTTACATCAGCTACACAGCAGTGTAACCAACTGTAAAGCTCTTGATTCTTTTCCCAGTTCACCAGATTCACGTGCTGTAAATCCGACATATCCTATTTTCTGAACCGCGGCACAAACAAACATGGCAGCGCCCGCGCCCGCTTATAACTGTTAGCTCAACGAACGCAATCATTATAAAAGTGTTTAAACCGCAAAACACATTCATATACACATATTTGACAATCCGAATATCAGATATTTCATGACATAGTTAACAAGTTTGTGAATCTTTTGAATAAAAAAGAAAATTACGTAAAAGCAGTACACCAGTCATACAGCTGCTGTGCCTCAGTGGTGTGACTCGCGTCGCCATGGAAATATTAAAGTGATACGTGCTTAAACAAAAACTCACGCCGGAGGGTCATTTTGAAAATTTTAAAGGGTTAAGGTCAGTTGTAGCGGGGTTATGCAGTTAAACTAGCAGGTGGATCTCTTAAATACAGCAGCCTAACGTTACTTTAGACCTGAAGCGTCATGAATTCCGCGGAAGCGGGCAGGAAGGACATCCGTCTCTCCCGCAGGTCTCAGTTAGTTGGAACCATAGACTAGGGATGCTCCGATCCAATATTTGTATCGTGTATCGGCGTCGATACGTAATAAAATTCTAGATCGAGTATCGGCGACAATTGCCCCGATCTGCTGGCCGATGTAAAAGTTTACAGAGACACCGACACTTAAACGCTTTTGCGCCGCGGCTGTGCTGTGCGCAGTGTGTGACATCATACGCTTGCAACGGGCTCTGTACGCAGCACGGATAAACAAGCAAACATTGGAGGAGACAACGGAAAGAATTCAGAAATTTGGTTTAATAAATAATTCACTAAACTTGGGAATAAATTGTTTATTTTGTTTTACAGGGTTAGGAAATTATTGTTTAAGTCGAGCCTGATTTCTTGCAAAGTTCACAACGTTCAAAGAATGTTCACAACCGAAAATATTCGGCCGAAAAATATAGCAAAAATATAAGCAAAATAAGGATGTTCGTGGAATAAGTGGATATATAAGTGAATATGGCCAAATACATTTTACTGAACACAACGTCTGATGCGATGAAGAAGCAACCAGTGCGGAGAGAGAGATGCGCACGCTTTATTATTGCAGCAAACATGTCGGCAGTGTGTAGAAGCATTTTAAAGTGTCATAGAAAGACACGACAGGCGTCTTTACCGGTTGGTAACTTTTTTTGTACTTCAGATGGGAGCAAGCGGTCTGACAGTAGCTCCTATGCTCGCGACATCTTCTGACATCATACAGTGGTTGCGTGCACACAGGTCCCTGTACTAAACAACTTGTCAGAGTTTGTTCTGTGCATCTTTGCCACAAGTGCGCCTTCTGAGAGGTCAGCTTTGTGGGTGAGGTTTGGAGGAGAGACGTGAACTGATATGATTGTCTGTCAGCGTCAGTCAGCATTCCTTGCATGGAAGGTTGTTTTTTTTTAAATCATTTTGCAGTGTAGCATATTAAAATCCAACAGTTTTTGTTTATTCGTATTTTTGGCTTATAATATTAAAAGACACTTTTTAATGAACTGTTTAGTTGTAGGTGTACAGAGTACATTAGTCAGAGTACATTAGCTATTTGAGAAGGGAGAGGGGCTCAATTTTTTTGTTTTAATTTACTTGTTTTGCTCAGTTTTATTTTAAGTTATATTGTATTATATTTAAAAGCAAGACAAAATATAAAAATAACATTTTGACCATTCAGTTTATGCAATAGTGAAAAAATTGGCTATATAAGAATTGCAAGAACCCATGTGTTTAAAGAATTTTCACTTTGGTGCATCCCTATTGCAAAGTAATGCATACAGAATTCAAGAAATTCTGAAATTCTTATCTTATCAAGATAATCTTATCAAGATTCCTATCAAGAAATTCAGCACTTTTAACATTTTACCTTTGTATCGTATCGGTACTCGGTATTGGCCAATACTGATTCTCAGGTATCGGTATCGGAAACAAAAAAGATGGATCGGAGCATCCCTACCATAGACATAAGAAATACACATGAGTGCTTTTCCACCATCGCGTTGAATTGTTCTTATTGCCTAATCACTCCGTTCTGATCCAGGCCAGTCGGTACGTAAATGGTTTCATTTTCCACCGTTAGGCTTATGTGGAAACATAACTGTAACCATTACACACTGTCTAATGTCTATGGTTGGAACCGGCAGCCATCTTCTTAAAGGTATAGTGTCAAAATTACATTATCCGCGACTAGTTGACATCAAGCTTTAAATGTCACGTCAAGAGCATTAATGTCGACTAGTCGATTAGTTTGTGCAACCCCTACCACATACCGTACATTTCAATGTCTCCTCTATGCCCCTCCTTCTGAAATGCGCTGTGTGTTCACAAAGCTCATCGCTGTGAGAAGCGCTGTGTACTCTGATTGGCCAGCTACCCACTAACAGACGGTAAGGTTTTATTTTAAGAAACTATTAGGTTAAACAATGAGTTAACTATAGGTAACTTCTTGAGCAGCCTGTGACGCTGTGTCTCGACGCGACGTGACGTGATAAAAACAATAAATCATATTATAAACAAGGCATTTGTTGTATCCAGCGGGGACATAGTTACTTGATATAATGACTTATATTGACGTTTTTATGTGTAGCATCACGTTGCAGGGGAGAACAGTGAGTGAGAGGATACAAGGCTGAATCCAGCTCCTGAGGGATTCAGCCTTGTAAATATAAAACGTAAAGTTTGTCTTTAGTAATGAAACACACCTTCGGGAATAAACACGCCTTCTTTCTTTGCGTATACAATTTGGGCGGTGTGTTTCAACACGTAAAAAGCGAAGGCGTGTTTAACGAGGCATTTTAGGGGAAATCTGGAAAGCCTCAACTTTTAAATAAAACATCTCTTTTAGTCATAGACTTTAATTTTTGCCATTTTGCATGTCTAATATATGCAGAAACAGCTTGTAACACATCAAAGATACAGAAAAACTTCAAATCGCGTAAGATCACCCCTTTCGTTTTGCTTCAAACTCTATAAACAATAAAATGTATACTTTTCATATAGTATATATTAGGGATGTGCGAGACTAGTGGACTAGTCATTTAAACGGTACAGCTCTTACTAGTTGACACTGAAAACAGTCGATTACACGAAAAAATTACACAAAATGTTATAATTCAAATTACTTTCATTTTAATGTTTCATTTATCAACATTTTAAATAACATACAAAAACAATATGGTTTAAAAAAAGAATTAATAGTTTTTAAAAGCGTATCAGGAACTAAATGTTTTAATTTTAAGTCAGGTCTTGCATGCATTTCCTTTGTGCCAGTCGCAGCGCACTCAGAAATGACCACTTGAAAGACGAGTTGTGGGAGCATTTTGAAGGAGGAAATTGGGTAGGTTTTACACAAACTATGTCATATCAAAGTGGCATAATAATAATTTTACTGGAGCTATGCATAACCATACCGTTTTGGGTTTTTATTGCCGCGATGCGGAAACCGCCGACGGAAGCGCTAAATGCAGGCATAAAATGGAAAAGTATAAAGATAGGCCTACATACAGTTATGTTAAAAATTGTAAATCTTGAAATTCAATGCATGAAAGACAGATTGATGTTATTTAATGAAATGCGGTGAATGCATCTTGAGGACTAAAACTGAGATGAGAATGTCTCAGCATCTAGATTTACATTTAACTTTGAAATTATTTTGATTATAATGTTGGTAGAAAGGCGCTTCTATGTGATCGCTTAGCACTGTTATCTGTGTGCCCTTGCAGAGTTTGCTCAGATTCCTCAGATGGAGTTATTGTTCACAAATATTGAGCCGACTTTCATCTGAGCATAATGCTTGCATTTCCTCAACAAGACCGTGTAAAATAATATTAACATGACAATCACATGCGGACTCGAGTGTTCTATAAGTGCTAACAGCTAAGGGTTTATAAAATGCACTGTAACCCACTGCTTCTTGGGGCTTATTGCTTTATATGGACAGTCTGCTTTTTTAGCTGCTTTATCGTTCGCTCCGCACAAGACCAAATGCTGTATGTATGCTTGAACACACAAGCTTGTTCTGAAGCTACTTTTTGTACATTTCTTTCTTTTTGTTTTTTTGTTTACACGCATTTCTTTGTTTTATTAATAAAAACATGATATAATGTATCTTGTTTATTGATGTAGGTGGCCTACCCTAATTTCAACTCGTTTTTAAATCACGACATCATAAAAAAGATGTTTTTCTCATTCAACATCATTTAAATAAACAAATAATGAAACATTCATTTTTAAGCTTTTATTTAATTGTTGGTAAATATTTTAAGTTTCACAATTTCAGTGTAAAAGACACACTTAATAAAATTTTGGAGTTAATTTTAAGTCAGAAAAAACAATTTAAGAAAAAAAAGGATTTTGTTAGGTTGTATGCAGACTAGTCTACAACATTCCTACCTCTTTATTCGTACATGAAATAAAACTCTGTGTCTTTGCTCCACATTGCCGTGACATAATAATTAGGGATGCTCCGATCCATCTTTTTTGTTTCCGACACCGATTCCGATACCTGAGAATCAGTATTGGCCGATACCGAGTACCGATCCGATACAAAGGTAAAATGTTAAAAGTGCTGAATTTCTTGATAATCTGTATGCATTACTTTGCAATAGGGATGCACCGAAGTGAAAATTCTTAAAACACATGGGTTCTCGCATTTCTTCTATTTATATAGCCAATTTTTTCACTATTGCATAAACTGAATGGTCAAAATGTTATTTTTATATTTTGTCTTGCTTTTAAATATAATACAATACCAAAAATTTAGCCCTCTCTTCTCGAATAGCCTGACTAATGTACTCTGTACACCTACAACAAAACAGTTCATTAAAGTGTGTCTTAATATTATAAGCCAAAACTACGAATAAATGAAAACTGTTGGATTTTAATATGCTACACTGCAAAATGATTTAAAGAAAAAACATGCAAAGAATGCTGACTGACGCTGGCAGACAATCATTTCAGTTCACGTCTCTCCTCCAAACTTCACCCACAAAGCTGACCTCTCAGAAGGCGCACTCGTGGCAAGGATGCACAGAACAAACTCTGACAAGTTGTTTAGTACAGGGACCTGTGTGCACGCAACCACTGTATGATGTCAGAGGATGTCGCGAGCAGAGGGGCTACTGTCAGACAGCCCGCTCTCATCCGAAGTACACCAAAGTTACCGACCGGTAAAGACGCTTTCATTCGTAAAGTGACTGCCACGCCGCGGATCCCTTGTCGTGTCTTTCTTTGACACTTTAAAATGCTTCTACACACTACGCATCCAAGGTTTATCCACACTGTGTACAGAGCACGTTGCTAGCGTATTATGTCACACACTGCGCACAGCACAGCCGTGGCACAAAAGTGTTTAAGCGCCGGTGTCTCCATAAACTTTAACATCGGCCAGCAGATCAGAATCAGAAAGAGCTTTATTGCCAAGTGTGCTTACACACACAAGGAATTTGTCTTAGTGTCAGAGGCTTCCAGTGCACATACATGTTAAAAAAAAAAGTGACACGGTACAGGTAACAAAAAAAGTAAGTAAAAATAAAAATAAATACACTTTACACATTTAACAAAATGAAAATATACAGTATACTGTATGTACAGATGTGCTATATACAAATTATAATCCGTTATATACAAAAATGTATTACAGATCAGGGCAATTGTCACTGATACCCTATCTAGAATTTTATTACGTATCAAGGCCGATACCCGATACAAATATTGGATCGGAGCATCCCTAATATTAATGCAGAAAACAACTATATAAACGCCTGACAAACAAATGCTCATCGCGTTACTTCAATCTGCAGCAGCACAAAAGATCACGTCAGGTTTGGCGCATCAGCAAATGCAGAAATGTTAGGAAAGTGGAACACGTATGCCTCTTTTAGTTACATTAAATATTAAATTAAATATATTTGACAGTTTGTTGTAAAGCTTTCACATTTATTTTATACATGTAGGGCAAAGTTTTTGGTCCGCCTTCTGGGCCATTCTTAGTTTTAGACTAGTCGACTAGACGGTTACAAAACTTTTGTTTAAAAGACAAATTAGTCGTAAGGTGACTGGTGCATTTAAATGCATAGACAGGCAGCATTTTAAGACTATCCGAACACATTTTCACATATTTATGTTTGTGTACAAATGTAAAAACATTTAAAACTATTCAGCGGAATTCTGCAGATTATTCTTAAATTTTAGGGCGGAATTTACAAAAAAGTCTGCAGATTCCGTATGGCCCTGCTTATGAGGGTAAACAACTATGAGAGAGAAGATGTACACACAACAGGATAACTAAAAGTATGTGATTTAAAAATGTAAGTTCATGTTATGTGGCTCTTAAAGAGTACATTCCACAAGATCATAAACATTACATTTCATGCTTTGTGTAATGTTGCCGCGTTTGAAAGTAAACAGCCTGCCAAAGTTGTAAATCCGAAGGTGAACGAATAACAAAGTTATTAGCTTGTAAAAATGGGAGTCGACTCTGAATCACGCGAACGAGTCGTGACCCGTCCGAATCTTTAACCGCAGTGTATCTACGTACATAGAAATAGTCCCCGCCTGCCTGCGAAAACTTGAACACATGCGCCAAACCAATCACAGCAGACTACGCTAGTGGAAAGGTGGAGATTAGACAGATGAATCGCGGAACGACTAATTTGAGAGTCAGTCAAGAAGTAAGGTAATAAAAACGGCTTATTAATATGAAATAATAGTGTTTTTACACCATGTATGTACATAAACCTGTTGTCGGACACTCCACAAACCAAAGTAGGCCCTTAAAAAACAGATGCTATTTACTCTTTTAAAATACAATTGGGGCCTGTTTTTTTTACCCTATAGGAGCCAATGGCTCCTTTACTGATTTTATTTTTGTCTAGAGCCCTCATATCAGTGCTGAAATTGTTGCATTGCCCCTAAGGCTAAAAGTCCACAGTAGTGCGTTTTCGTGGAGTTTTTGTTTTCAAATCGCTATTCGTCCACAATAACGTTTTTAATTGTTTCCAAACGCTGCCCATCCACACTGAAACGTCTGAAAATGCATACATCCAGGTCTGTGCGTGTGTACAACGTAAGACACGTCAGCCTGTGTCATTTTTGTCAGGCTTTTATTTAGTTGTTTTCTGCATTATGATGTCACGGCAATGTGGAGCAAAGACAGAGTTTTCATATGTACGGATAAAGAGGTAGGGATGTTGCAGACTATAAAGCTGCAAAGAGAAAAAGAGAAACTTAACTCGCGCTGTGCTGCCAAACAATAACTGCGAGTAATTCAATATTTTGTTTGCTAAAATGAAATCTATAGTGTGCACTAACTGACAATCATGCTATCAAACTGCAAAGCAGCCAAAACAACTGCATCACATAATGAAAAACGCATCATCGTTTTTAAACCCCTCCGTTTTCCTCATCCACACTACAGTGTGAAAACTGTGTTTTAATATCAATAATATCAATTCATTTGCACTTCAGCACATCATCTGAATGCGCATTTAGTCCAACTAAACGTATCTTAATCTGAACAATGTCAACATCAGCGCCACAAGTCTCTCAAAATCCTGTGAGAAACACTGACTAATATATTACTTCATAGCCCTTATTGGATTGTATTTTACAATACATTAACAGTTTATTGATGGTATGTGATTTAACGCTGCTGTATTTTTTCAAGATTTTATATTATTTTAAGTTGAGAATAAAGGGTACTATAAAAATCTCAGAGCTTCAGTGTGATGTCAACATGAAAAATAAATAATTTTGTACGTATTATCAATATTAGTTGTTTATATTTAATTATGTAAAAACTTAATTCATGTCCTAGTATATTTATTTATTTATTTAAAACCTTGTCCTTTAAATTAAGGGTAAGGTTTAATAATTAAAAATTGGTGCTTCTCATTAAACTCTGTGTGTTCTTCCTTTAAGCTCATTCACATTAAAAGTCAATGTAATTACTTCATGAACAGACTTTAAATATTCACTGATGGATAAGTTAATCTTTATAAAATGATTAATAAATGATTTTCAATTTACAGATTGATGTTCTCTGTTCAAAAAGGGAGCCATCAGAAATCTCATATGGTATGTCTGTCCAAGAAAATATAAGTTCACATAAGATATAAATACTTTGTTCACATCCTTGCATCCTGTCTTTGTACTGTAAACTCAACTAAAGTAATTTTTGGTGATTTTTCTATTTTCTACATAAAATCATCCTATTGTACATAATGTAACATTCTATGAAAATATATTCACATTCTTGTGCACAGGAGTCGTCATTTTCGGGCAGGAAAAGGGGTTTTTGAAACCGTTTTAAATTGCATTTCTACAAATGGCATTGTAAGGAATTTGGTTTCTATCTCTGTTGCAACAGTTTTGGAAGCACCTTTTTTCATGTTTGTGACTGATCCTATTAGAGACATGCTAACATCTCCAAGACAGTGCAAAAAATTCCATAGTGCCAGAAATTGAAGTAATCACTATATTAACATATTTGGCAACTGGAGAAATGCATCTATGCAGCAGAGATGATTTGGGTCTGTCACAACCTTCTATAGTGATCACACAAACATTTACAGCATTACATTGCACAAACGTATTGTGTCACTGTTCATTTACGATCAAATATGTTGACATTAATAGCATCCTAAATGAAAAAAAGAAGGAATACATATATAGTGTGTGTGTGTGTGTGTGCGGGAGTATGGTAAAACAGGAAAAATTACGTGTGTAATTTCAAACTAATGACGCTATACTTAAAGCACTCTTTCTTCCTTGGCCAACCAACCGATCACAGTCTTCAAAAGACTGTGTCATACATAGCAATGGGGTCATCCCCGTCTCCTCACTAAGATAAAAGTTTTTTGTCTTTTTCTCACTCAGAGTTGCTCTCAGATTGGTCCTGAATCGCTTTTAAGTTAAGACTCCTACGTAGAAGTTTTTAAGATAAATTAAAAGCTTTTTTTAGAGGATTCTCAGAATCTTTAAGAATACGGGCCCAGTTTATAACATCAGTCATACTCTCATTGTTTGTGCATGTATTCATGCTTAATTGTGATACATATGTGACCCCGTCTGTGATTTCCTGGCTAAAGTCGCAGAATGTAATTATGAGATTTAAGGCGTCAAAGTTGTTATATCCATAAAAATGACAAAAATATGCAATTTGTGCAAACCCTATCCTTCAACATTCATTGACCAAAATTTTATTTATAACTTGATAAACGCTGAAATTAAAAGATTTATTGACTCTACATTTTATTATTTAGACTAAAAAATACAGGAACCGGGCTTCCTCAACATTGATTTTGATTAGGGCTCTTATCGATTCTTTTTGTAATCAATTAATCTAGCACTTGATCGATTAATCGATTAATCGGATACATTTTAAAAATCGGATAAAAAAAGAGGAAAAGCAATTTAATTTATTAATATGCACAACAGTTTTCGTGCTGTAGCTAATCTAGCCCTGACATCAAAGTAAATATTAAATATACAAATAATATATAATTTCTGGGGTGAGCCTATTTGCTTTGGTAACCTAGCAACCTGTGTGTGTGTGTGTGTGTGTGTGTACGCGTGCGTGCGTGCGTGTGTGTGAAGGGGTTCGTTTTTTTAGGCTTTACTCTCTTGCAATTGAACGTGAATACGTTTACTACTTAAAAACATCAAAGCTAAACATCATATCTAGTCATCATATCAGCTAAACATCATATCATGTCGCATCACGACATCGCTACAAATACAGTACGGGATTAAAATCAGCGAACATTAATGTATAGGCTTAGGCTACGTTACCTTGTTTCACCGACGCTTGGTAAAACAGCATGAAGTGGATGTTTTCGGTTCAGATGCTGAATCATTGAAGTCATACTGCTGTGGAATGCCAGGTCTACTTTGCAGTAGACACATTGCACCTTGTTCTCTTCTTTTTTAAGAATGTAATGATCCCAAACTTTAGACATTCTCTGCCGTTTATGGACATCTTTACTCTCCGCCATCGCGCCAACTAAATTCAAAAAGTATCACACGCTATATAGTGTGCTTCCTGAACATTGAACAACGGTCCGTGTGAATCAGATCCGTGCGCGTCATAGGAATTTAACAAGGCTTCGAGGCAGAGTTTTTGCCTCGAGGAATTTTTGTAATCGAGTTTATCGAGTAACTCGATGAATCGTTTCAGCCCTAATTTTGATCGTCTCTTTGTTTACTTTTTGCGCAGAAACACCTCATGATTTTTTTATAATTTGTTTCAGAAACTACATTTTTACCACTAGAAAGTTAAAACAGACCATAATATTAAACTGCACGAGCAAAAATCAGGTCAGTGCACTGCGAGGCAAAAAACTTGCGACTTTAGCCGGGTGGGTCTTTCTGCACGAATATTGTTCGTATCATCAGCCAAAATGTCAGAAACGGTTAATTTGTTTTGTAGCTCAACTTCTGACAAGATAAACATCTTGTTTTGAATGCACTTTAAAACTCCTACCTGTTGAAATAATTCGGTTTTTGAATGCTGCAATGAGTTCTGAAACAAAGTGACACGGCCAAAGATGATAGATACCAACAAGATGTGCCACTGCCGTTAAAATGAATGGGGAGTGAATACATAGTTCAGTGTGAGACAGGGATCACATGATTCACCTGAAAAGAAGCTGAAGCTGCATTTTAAAGGTGATTTCCAGCGCAGTTAAAGCTTAGGAAACAAAATGTACGCTATAGTTGATGTCAGGTTTAATTATTGATGAGAAATATGTTATTTAATTGGGACTTTTGACAGCGCTTTTAGAAATATCTACCACCCAAATTCAAGTGGATAGGACTTTGCTCTTGTTATGACTGAAATAGCTGCACCGCAGCGTCGCAGTTTGGCAGCCGAGTGGCACAATTTTAGGGAACAGACTTTGACGCTGCATGAACTAAAGAGATGGATGTTTATTTACTTTATTTATTTATATATATATATATATGATTACTGATTTTATATTACTAATAAAATTATACAAATAATTCTAGTTAATTAAACTGGTTATTGTTGCTACAATCAAGCTCTTGTAGTACCTCGTTTGTAATGTTTTTATGCTTTTTGAACATGCACATAATAAAACATAGACCTGTTTAACAACACTTTAAGAATTTTCCCATAAATGTGTCACATATCACTGAAAATTAGAGAATCTCAGCTTTAATATGACATATAGACAGGAAAATTATAGTTCAAGTGTATTTCAGCTTTAAATATAAGCTTGTCTTTACATTGGAATTTCTCAAAAACATGATTTTTTGAGACCAACAGATATCAAGATAAACTTTTCACAGAATGTTTTTTACTCTGTGTAGGATGATGTTATTTAGAAAACAGCAAATCACAAAAAAAAAAGACTTTAGCTGGGTTTTTTACAGGCAGGGTCACATGTTGTCTGTCTTCGTACTACATATGACGAAGTAAAACTAATAGTTGCCTTCCGCATCAACCACAATGTTCACGGTTATTAATTTGTTTATGTGGGCAGTTGTGGCCCAGTGGTTAGAGAGTTGGACTCATGACCAGAAGGTTGCTGGTTCGATTCTCAGGGCTGGCGGGTAACGGCTGAGGTGCCCTTGAGCAAGGCACCTAACCCCCACTTGCTTACTATACAAAATGTACAAATGTATAGTATAATGCAATGTAAGTCGCTTTGGATAAAAGCGTCTGCCAAATGCGTAAATGTAAATGTATGAAGCCTGTCTTTTTGTTTTGAACTTCATGCATGTATAATAAATGAACTATGACAAGATTTAAAATAGTAATTTATATTCGTCATTTGCGAAGCAGCGAGAGAGTGACTCCGCAGCCACCGGCCTGTACAGAGACCCGGCTTTCACTCGAATATTTAAATATGCTTGTTTTTCTTGTCAAAAACATGTTAAACAATATAAACATGATGATCATATATTGACTCAAATGTTTACTCACATTGCATATTTTCGACTGTAAGCTTGTTTTGGATATAGCCCAATTATGAGCTTGTTGTTAAAATGGTAACACCCAATAATAATATAGAATAATACAGTGTTGAAAATGCAATAATATTTTGTGCTTTTGTATTGCCGTGATGCAAGACATAAAAGTTTCCTAAATCAGTTGCAGCTCGTCGTGTATTGCTGTTGCGTCTTTGTTGATAAAACTTCTAAATAACATGACATTTCTATTGTCGCAACGTGTCAGGTGTGAACAGTGTTACAGTTTCACCAATACCGGCTCATATTTTACTTCGATAAGACTGCTGTTTACGGTTGTAATTTGTTTTGAGGCTCTGCAAATTGGCACCTAATAAGCCTAAACAAATAGGTTTTATATATTTTCATTTGACAATTAATATTTATCTTATATTTATATGTTTCTTTCATAAATGTAAAAATGCTTGTCTATTGCTCTATGTTGCTCTGCATTTACCAATAAATATTTAATTTCTTTTAAATTTCTTTTGGTACCAAAATCAGGATGAATGCTGTAATATAGCATACCACGCTATTGAGCCACACAGAATCCCTGCACAGGAAATTCCTTCACCACGACAGCCCTATTTTAGCATCTGCGTAAACACAGGAACCTCTCCAGAGCTACTCTGAGTAAACTTGTAGCATTTTGGCATTTTATTTGAGAAAAACACTGTCATATACATGCTGAAACTTCACTACTTCACTTTATTGCAACCCGTCAAAATACAAAGTTATAATGACAACCTTAATATTATCATTATTAATACAATTAATTCATTTACATTTAAATGTTGTGTTTTAGATAGTTTGACCAGATGTTATTTTTTTGCATTGTGAATTAAAACCGCTCTCTTTTGTTTCTACAGGATCTGCCACCATACCATGCTATAGGTTTCTTATATTGGCTGAGCAAACTCTCCTTACAATGTAAACGCAAAAGGATGTTATTTCCCCACTAGGCAAGCTGTAGATTCAGGTCAGCTTAGCCCCCTCTGCTTAAGAAACTGACCCAGTTAATGCATATATGAGGAGAATGGAGAATTCCTCTACAAAAGACAATGACTCAGTAGCGACCCTGGCTGAGTATGTAACACCCACATCAGTGTGGCAGGACTCCATTCAGGGGTTTAACCTTCCCCTTCAAGTATTTTTCTGTCTGGTTATCATCTGTGTGCTGCTGCTTGCCTTTTTGGGCAACATGGTTATCTGTGTGATGGTTTACCAGAGAGCCGCTATGCGCTCTGCTATTAACATCTTGCTAGCCAGTTTGGCCTTTGCTGATATGATGTTAGCAGTCCTCAACATGCCCTTTGCTCTAGTCACTATGGTGACCACACGGTGGATCTTTGGAGAGGTGTTTTGCCGCATTTCAGCTATGTTCTTCTGGATGTTTGTGTTGGAGGGAGTTGCTATTTTGCTTATAATCAGTGTGGACCGCTTCCTAATCATTGTGCAAAAGCAGGATAAACTGAGTCCACGCAGAGCAAAAGTTTTGATCGCAGTATCATGGTCTACATCCTTCTGCCTCTCCTTTCCTCTTGCTATTGGACAACCTGCCCTATATATCCCCCCCAGGGCACCACAGTGTGTTTTTGGATACACAGTTGAGCGTGGTTACCATGCCTATGTTATACTAATTATGATGGTATTCTTCTTTGTACCATTTTTGGTCATGCTGTACACATTTATGGGGATCCTGAATAGGCTCCGCCACAATGCATTGCGCATTCACTCCCACCCTGACTCTGTCTGCCTCAGCCAAGCGAGCAAGCTGGGTCTGATGAGTCTGCAAAGGCCTTTTCAGATAAACGTTGACATGAGCTTTAAAACACGTGCCTTCACCACGATCCTCATTCTTTTTTCTGTCTTTACTGCATGCGGAGCTCCATTTGCCACCTATAGCCTGTTATCTACCTTCAGTCATACATTCTACTATAGGCAGAACTTCTTTGAAATAAGTACATGGTTACTGTGGATGTGCTACCTCAAATCTGCTCTGAATCCTTTGATCTACTACTGGCGAATCAAGAAGTTTCGTGATGCCTGCCTCGATCTAATGCCCAAGTACTTCAAGTTCTTTCCTCAGCTGCCTGGCCACACTAAGAGACGTATCCGTCCCAGTGCCGTCTATGTGTGCGGGGAGCATCGCTCTGTGATATAGCGAAAGACTTTTCATTTTGATGTCTTTTGGGGTCTTTTTGATTGTTGTTTTGTAAATTTTACAATACAATGTTGACAAGCTGTGATATGTTTGCTCTTAAAACTGCAGGAACTTTGAATTGCAAGATTTTACTGATAAGAGTTTACATTAAACTACTTTTTGCACAATGTTTTTATCTTCTAACTTATAACTGATTAAATGTTCTGTACACCAGTCAGGCGCTGCTTTATTTTGTGAAAATGTTTTATTCCTTTCGGTTTAATGTCTTTAATATTCAGTGGTACCATTAATGTATGATCTGTTTTGTTAGACACATGTTTAATTATTTTATTGTCTTAAATAGTGTGAAAAAGAAAAAAGCATTGCTATCTGGTGAAAGCGTTCATTAATTGGTATATATACATATATACAGTACTGTATAGCAGTGGTTTCCAAACCTGGTCTACCTTAACTGGCACACTTACTTCAGTTCATGGGTCTCTCCCTTAATAAACTGATTATTTGAGTCAGGTTAGATAAGAGAGACATGCAAAATGTGCAGAGCAGTGGGAACAGGTTTGAGATAGTGACCACCTTGTACAGTGTGTGCAAAATTATTATGCATGTTCTGATCATATTTTCAATTGCAAACCACATCAATCTCAATAACTACTGTCCATTTTGTATATATTTTAGTGTTTGAAAAAATCTGATCAGAGCATAAACTTACATAATAATTATGCATGCACTGTAGAGTTAATCTAGGGTTTGTCTGGTCATGAAGTCAGGGAATTTAAAGATATTTCCAATTTATTGTGTTTAAAGATACTTTATTCTTGTATATTTTAATGGAAGAAAATCCATAATTTGTACATTTAGGGGATTTTTTTACATTATAAACAGACAGTAGCAAGTTATAATGTATTCACAGTTCATGAGGTAATTTCTGCAGAGAATGTAAAAAGAGAAACCATGTTTACATTATAATGTATATTTATATGAAAGGTTTGTTTGCAAAAACAGAAATCATGTTTTTTTGTGTTACCGTGTTTTTATTGTGTTTTATTAATTGTATTGCTTTATCAAAACAACCTACATTTCTGCAAATGACCTTTTCATATAATACATTTGAGCACATAATGTAATTATTATATTTAATACATATTATATTATATAAAAAGAAATTGTTTGTGTAATTGTTAAAATGTGTCATGCTTTCAAGAAAAGTAGGCTACATTGTGAATGTAATAAAAATGTTGTACTCTATTTCGACTTGATATGACTCGCAATACATTTTACCCAGTTTCTGCATCCCAATCATTTAATTATTTTGTTACATTTTCTTATATATAGGCTTTATAAAACTTTCTTTAAAATAATTATATGATAATGAATTTGTCATATTAGAAAGTCTTTATAAGATTAAGATACTTTCTAAATAGCAAGCTACAGTGATCACATTATTGTCCAAATCTTGCTGAAGGAAACGTTTCTTCACAGAATGCAGTTTTGTTTTGTCTTTTGTGACAGGATTGTGAAGACCTTGTCATGATGCTCAGATGCTGTTTACTCTTACTTCTTGTATTGGGTTTTGCCCTTGGTGTCTTGATCATAAGTCATGTTTTTTTGTCCTTTTTTGTGGGCACATGGCCTTTGAGTTTCCAAGGTGCCATTTGTCCTAACCAAGTTAGATGCATCTCTCCTTGCGTGCGTCTCTCTGTGCAGCACTAGGTGCGCAATTTTAAAGTCAGATACGTCTTGCATGCGCCTTCGAGCTGCGCAGCTTTATAATTTTAAAAACTTTTGTCTTTGTTTAATTGATGTTATGTTTCCATAACAATATAAACCACAAAATAAGAATTCATTTTAAAGTAAGGAGAAGATCCAAAGATCTTTAATTTATTTGTGTTTTATTGTGGATATATCTTATCCGTCGTATATATAAAAAAATCAATAATGTGTGTTACTACGCAATCTTATAATAATGTTAATAATACTTTTTAGCTGAAGGAAAGGTAATTATGTAAAGCTGTAACATTGACAATCAAAAGTTTCTTAATCACATTATTTATATGTGGGGTATTTAAAGGAGCTTTACTGTTGTTTATTTAAACTTTTATGTTTTAAAGGACAAAATTAAAGATTATATTAGTAAAACACAATTTGTGGCATTTGTACTCTGCAAAGTACGTAATAAAACCCTGATTTGGGGGTTTATGTAGTTATTATAAACAAAAGATTAAAATTAAACTTTTTATCCAATTAATAAAAAAAAATAATCGTCCGACTAATCGATTATTGATTAATAGTTAGTTGCAGCCCTACTCCATGTGCAATCAGTATGAATTGCTGTGTATGAAATGCTGTAAAAGAGTAATATACTGTAGAAATTTGCATTGCAGTGCATTCTGGGTAATACTATTACAACATTATACTGTGAAATTACAGCGTACAGAGACTGCCTGAAATCACACGGTAATGACACTGTTAACAAGCAGACTTGCTGAAGAGCAGAAAAAACACAACTACAACTTACTTAATTGAACATTGACTATAAATAACAGATGGTTTATAAATTGACATCCTGGGAGATTGAATGGTTCCTTGAGTATAATGAGCCCAGAGCTTGTATAACCCTGGGTAAATACTTGTTTTGTGAACATAGTTACTACTGCTTAAGATTGCTTTATTAGAATGTTATGACTATACAGACATTTGAAATCCTGCATAAAGCTATCAAAAAACTGACACGTGTATAGGTATGCCTGAAATGTAAGAAATGAGTAATACCAATCGGAGCCTTGGATTGTTTGGCTCCATTTTCTTTGCTCGTGGGTTGTGTGTGAAAGTAAGCAGGAAAAAATCTGATCTGATGAAAGAGTGTTAAAGGATTTCTAGACTCTTTAAAGTGCTTGTTAACTGAACTAAATTATATTGTAACTGCAAGATAATTTAGGGTGATTGTGCCGACTTGGCACAACAGAACTTGGTGCGTTGGTGAGTTTACAACTAATATAATTTGTCTTAAACACAAATGACAACACATAAAATGTAATAGTATTTTATTTTTTTATTCATTTGGGACAAGATGATGTTACATTGTCGTGTTGTATGGGTTGGATTGTTCAACAAAACGTGATTAGGTCAGGACGCATGGTGAGATGCATGTTCACTGCAGTCGCCATTTTGGTTAAGTGTTCCTGTAAATAGGGAAATAGTGCTTTTGGTGTCACTTTGACTGGGCGCCCACTTCTTGGTAGAGTAGCAACAATCCCAAAGTGTCTCCATTTGTAGAATAGCCTAACTGTAGACTGGTGAATTTCTAAAGTCTTTGAAATAACTTTGTAACCCTTTCCAGCTTCATGTAAATCAACAATTCTCGATCATAGGTCCTCTGAAAGGTCTTTTTGGCAAGGCATGGCTCACACAAGTTATACTTGTGCAGACCAAACTCCAAAAGTTTGAGGAGTTTTTATCACTCAAAGTAGCTGTAGTCCACACCTCCAAACTTATTATCTTACTGAGACTCCAGGTGTGCTAAAACCTGACTCCAATTAGCTTTTTTGAGGTCATTAACTCAAGAGTTCACATACTTTTTCCAAAAGCACAATGAGGTTTTTTTGGTTGTTCTCAATAAAGACATGAAAGATAAGAATTATTTTGTGTTATTATTTTTAGACACATTATGTTTGTCAATACCCTTGACTTCGATGAAGATCAGATCACATTTTATGACAAATTTATTCAGAAAACCATGAAATTTCAAAAGGTTCACATGCTTTTTCTTGCCACTGTACAGTGCTGCTTAAAAGTTTGTGAACCCTCTAGACATGATCAGGTTTTGTGTAAAAAGAATAACCTACTCAAATGTACACAGACTTCAAATTAAATTTGTGAAGCAGACTTGCAAATGATGGACACAAACAAAAAAAGGACATTGTCATTATTTATTAAACAAAGGGGGATAATCTCTGGAAATTTGACTTATGCAGAAGTATGTGCAGCTAGGGCTGGGCGATATGGAGACAATATATATCATGGTACACGTTAATTATACATGTATCGGACGCTTCTGATGTCGCAACGGTGTTTTATGCACAGCTCTTCCTTGAACTACGGCTCTTTGATCAGTAGGAAGTACTGCTCAATATAAAATCCGGACTTTGACTAGGCCAATCAAGAGTGTGAACCTTCTTTCTTTTGAGCCATTCCTTGGTGGATAGGCTTGAATGCTCCGGGTCGTTGTCTTGTTGCATCACCCATTTTTATCTCAGCTGACTAATGGCAGTAGATTCTCTTCAAGATTTTGTTGATAAGTCGACCTGGCCTGGAGGCAGAAAAGCAGCCCCAGACCTTCACTGTTGGGAGGAGGTTCTTTTCCTGGAATTCAGTGTTGGCTTTTGTCCAAACATGGCGGCTTTGATTATGACCAAATAAATCTATTTTGGACTCTGTCCAAAGAATGGAATTCCAAAAGGCCTCTGGTTTGTCCAAATGCTCACTGGCAAAATTGAAATGTGCTGCTTTGTTCTTTTTAAATCAGATGCTTCCTTTTAGCAACCCTTCCATAAATGTCATGTTGTCTTATTGTAGACATATATTTACCCCAGATGCTGCCAGAGAGGTCTGCAATTCTCTAGAGGTGATGTGTGGGTTGGCCTTTACCTCATTTATTATTTTTCTGGTGCTTTTTGATGATAGTTTTGATGGGAGTCCACTTCTAGGCAGAGTTGTGGTCACGTTGAATGCCCATTTGTAGCTGATTTGTCTTACAGTGGATGGATGGAGTTGGAATCTCTTGGAGATGGTCTTATAGCCGTCCCCAGACTGATGGGCTGTTACCACCTTCCTGATGTCCTTGGATATCTCCTATCTACTTGGCATTGTTTTACTCCTTGGCACTACAGTGGTTTGATTGGTTTCCTCTCTCCAACCGCTTTCCTAAGGATGTCTAATTTGATTGGTCTGCTTAACTGGTTAATTTACATTTAGTCATTTAGCAGACGCTTTCATCCAAAGTGACTTATAAATGAGGTAAACAATAGAAGCAATTAGAACAAGATAAGGACAGTGATACATAAGTGCAATAAAAACTGGTCTCAGCAAGCCTACAACAATATATGAGGCTAAGAGTGTTTTTATTTTTTTTAAGGATAAAAAAGATAGGAAAAGTAGAAGAAGAAATAGAACTCTGTATTAGTGAGTCAGGTGTTGGCAGAAGAGATGTGTTTTTATCTTCTTTAGGCGAAGGGGTGCAACTGTGTTAATATTCTCGGTGAGGATATCAAGATCATCTAAGTTATCAGATATGCTAGGGAATAGAGACAATGCAGGCCGATTATCGAGAAACGAGTCTTTGGTAGTATAAGTTGTTGTTCTACTATATTTGTAATATGGAGTTTTATTTGCAGCTATAGGTAGGTGGAGCATACACAATACAAGATAATGATCTGAGATGTCTTCGGTCTGCTGAAGAATTATAACGTTGTCCACATTTATACCGTATGACAGTATTAAATCGAAAGTATGATTACAAATGTGTGTGGGTCCTGTCACGTGTTGTCTAATGCCTATAGAATTGAGAATGTCATTAAAAGCCAGTCCCAGAACATCTGTATAATTATCTACATGGATTTTAAAATCACCAACGACAAGGACTCTGTCTGCGGCCAGTACTAATTCTGATAAAAAGTCCCCAAATTATTTGATAAAGTCTGTGTGGTGCCCTGGAGGCCTATATACACTAGCCAAAAGAGATTTTACAGATGTTTTATCTTTAACATTATGTGATGATGACCATCAATTCAATTCACTTTCATTTATATAGCGCTTTTAACAATGTTGCATTGTTTCAAAGCAGCTTTACAGGAAGAAATTCAAAACAAAACCCAGTCCATCTTTGCTCTTGGTTATTGGTGAAAATTGCATGTGTTGAGCTGGGATGATCAGTCAGGTCCACAGGTTCTCTCAGGAGGTTGGCACGTGAGGTACACAGGTTCCCTCGGAAGGATGGCACGTGAGGTTCACAGGTTCCCTCAGGAGGATGGCACGTGGGGTACACAGGTTCTCTCAGGAGGATGGCACATGGGGTCCACAGGTTCTCTGAGGAGGATGGCACATGGGGTCCACAGGTTCTCTCAGGAGGATGGCATGTGACGATCAGCTTCTGCCAGCATAGACTGTGGGGATACCCATCCCGAGGTAAGAGAGGAGAGCAGAGAAGAATAATTAGCGTAGCTGCTGTTTATTTCTTTTAGACTAGAGAAAATCTTTATTATGCTGCTGCCCCTTTAAGATCGAGTATATATATATATATATACACAGATCTAAACTGTGACACAGGTGTTTCCCAATTGTTAATGTTCATGAAACGGACTACTTTTACAAAGATACTTGCTAATATGGGAATTTTGACGTAAGTTTGTCCGTTTCAAAGAAGACGTGAAAGAGAACTCAGTTTAGTATTTCACACTCTGACTGTATGGGTGTGCGCATAAGATATCTCAAAACAACCTGAGAGAACTGAAGGCTGCATTGATACATATGTTTGGCTTTTATCCATAACGACTCACAAAAAAATTTTTTTAAACATTTTGTATGCTTTTCTTACAGACCTACATCCCCAGAAGTCTGCGCTCAGTAAATGATCGGTGCCTCGTTGTACCTTCACAGAGAGGCATGAGATCCATCTCAAGAACATTTTCTTTCACTGTTCCCTGCTGGTGGAACGATCTTCCTGTTTCCATCAGGACAGCTGGATCAATCTCACAATTCAAAAAACAGCTGAAGACCCACCTCTTTCGTGAGCACTTAACGGTCTCTTAATATATTAAAAAAACACCTACTTCTCTTTAGCTTTTCTAATGTTCTCTGTATACTTGCTTATACTATCTTAAACATTGTATCTGAAACTTTGCATTACTAGCACTTCTCGTGAATATTGCTTTACTTAGATGAATTGCTTGCTGTTTTCCTCAGTTGTAAGTGGCTTTGGATAAAAGCGTCTGCCAAATGAATAAATGTAAATGTAATACCTTTCCCAAACACCCCTTCAGAGGATGCACACCCACCTGAGCTAGATTTTACACTACATTTTGGTGAGTCACCCTTGTCAGAAGACAAGCGTTGTGGAAGGATAGTATCACTGAAATGCTTAGGGAAATACCTGAGGTATTAGCCTTCCTGATAATATTTGGGGGTCACACACTATCCCAGTTTAAATCTAGATTAAAGACGCATCTTTTCAGCCAAGCATTCACATAATGCATACTATGCAACATTATAAAATCAAATAGGGAGAAACCACACCAGGTCCAGATGAACGTCACACGACCATCCCTAACTAAAGATTACGCCAGCTTCAGCTGTACATCCTGTGTCATCCTCCTGTGAGAGCCGGCGGGTTGACGGATCATCCCATCCCTAACTAGAGATTATGCCCGCTCCAGCTGTACATCCTGTGTCATCCTTCTGTGAGAGCCTGCGGATCGATCCCAGCTCCAGCCCAGACAATTCCATCATCAAGCAAGAGCAAAGACAGACTACTTGCTATCACATTAATGTTAAATAGTAGTTGCAATACTTAGTATTTAATGCTAAACTTACATTACATGACAGCACTTTGAAGTTACATTATGCCACTTCCATTTTCCCTGCTTAAAACATTCCTCTGTTGTCTGAAATTGGTCACAAAATTAGAGTTTCAACAAATGTAATTTTCCTAAATGACAATCAAATAAGCTCTCCCTGTTATTCATATACATTTACTCAGTAATCTTTTAATTAAAGTGCAGCCATGGTGCAGCCATGACACGTCAGAGGAGAACTGGCCCTCCCGACTGAGACTAGTCTCTCCAGACGTTTTTTTCCTCCATTTATTCAATATTAAAGTTTGGGTTCCTCGCCACAGGGCCGTGTTGGCTTGCTCATTATATTATATTATATCAGCGTAAGGTTCGGTATTCCATTATCATCACTTAATTAGAATGATCTTGCTTGTTTTACAATACCATGCACTGTACTGTACTGTATTCTACCTTTTTCTACCTTTTCTTCTGTAAAGCTGCTTTGGAACAATGCACATTGTGAAAAGCACTATATAAATAAAATAAAATTGAAATAATGCAATAGGGCAATGTCTTAGTCAGTGCAACGCTGAGTGGAGCAAACCTGTTTGAGACTGTGGTTGGAAGGGTTGAGCAGTGTTTCGTCCTGCGACTATGCCGTCTGATGATGTTGCAACTTGCATCATGGCCTGAGAGTACACTACGATTAAGCGCACATAAATTAACTCGAAATGATATTTTTTATTCTCTAATTTACCTTTGTGTTATTTATCTTAAACCATTGTTGATACTGATCATGGATTTACCCCGTAGGAAATGTACGACAATGCGTTGACCCACACAAGGTTGATAATAGAGAGGACAATTGGACAGCTGAAACGCAAGTTTTACTACCTCCACAGCGAACTGTGTCAAGCCTCAAAGGGCATGCAAAATTATTGTGACCTAAGTTGTACTCTTCAACCTTTCGAAGATGTATTCTGCCATTGAGTATAAGTATGAGGAAGAACAGGGTCCTGAAGAAGTGCAACCGATCCATTTCAAGCAGATATGGGTATGCTGCCCGAGATGCCCTCAATGTGAATGCATCTCTCTTGTGCACACTTTTCAGCTGCAGCGTGAGAGGATGCGCAAACAAAGACAAACTGTTCTGATTGGCTGTGTTTTGTAATTATTGCGTCATCGCAGGAATCTTATCCCATAGCGTTTGGTTAGGATGCAGTATACCTATCTTCTGCTCCTGTGTGTTATTCAGCACCCCCACCACCTCCATTTGCTTACTGTGTAAGCTTCTGATTTTGTTATCTGAGCCCTCATATGGGGCTACAACAAATGGTGCAAAAAGTTTTGTTCAGAAAAAATATATAAGTGGGCAGTATAACAATAGTGATGATGATAACTTTATTTTTTTACATAGCACCTTTCAAGGAAGCTTTTCAAGACAGGCAAATATAAAATAAAATAAAAACCAAATACATAGTATAAAGCAAGATAAGATATAATAAAACCATTAAGGAAAAGCTCACCTAATTTTCTTTAAGTTCTAAGGTACGATTTAAAATGCTTAAAGTCTGAGCATCTCTGATATGGCAAGGGAGAGCATTCCTCAGTCTGGGAGCGTAGGATGAGATCGCAGACATGTCTGTGGAACAGTCAAGAATCCAGCCTGAGTTTAATGAAAAATACGCTTGGAATTGTAAAGAAGTTAAAGAGCTGACAGATACTGACAGGCTAGACCATGCCTTATATGTGAGCATAAGGATTTTTAAATCAACACAAATCCTCACTAGTAGTCAATGTAAGGACTTCAATATTGGTATTGAAGTCCTGAATTCTCCTAACACTATTGAGGATTCTAGCTGCAGCATTTTGCACAGATTGCAAGTTTTAAGTAAGGTGTTAGGTGCCCCTACCAAAAAAGAGAAAACTGTTGCTGAGCCTTATAGACACCAAAAAGATAGCGAATTCTAGCACTATTTTTGAGATTGTTTTTTATTAACAGTATGCAGGAAATGTGGGACAAAGAACAAATTGAAATCAAATATAATTGCTGCACGCACGCACGCACGCACGCACGCACGCACGCACACACACGTGCATCTCAATAAATTTGAATGTTGTGAAAAAGGTTCATATTTTTTGTCACTTATTTCAGAAAGTGAAACCCATATATTATATAGATTCATTACACATAGAGTGATCACAATCATGGGGAAGACTTGACAGATGTCCAGAAGACAGTCATTGACACCCTCCTCAAGGAGGGTAAGCCACAAAAATTAATTGCTAAAGAAGCTGGTTGTTCACAGTGTGCTGTATCCAAGCATATTCATAGAAAGTTGAGTGGTAGGAAAAGATGTGGTAGGAAAAGGTGCACCAGCAAAAGGGTTAACCGCAGCCTTGAGAGGAATGTTAGGGAAAATCCATTCAAGAATTTGGTGGAGCTTCACAAGGAGTGGACTGAGGCTGCGCCACTACACACAGAGAGCATCAAGAGCCACTACACACAGACGAATCCTAGACATGGGCTACAAACGTTAGAAGCGTCTTACCTGGGCTGTGGAGAAAAATAACTGGATTGTCGCTCAGTGGTCCAAAGTCCTCTTTTCAAATGAAAGTAAATTTTGCCTTTCATTTGGAAATCAAGGTCCCAGAGTCTGGAGGAAGAGTGGAGAGGCACAGAAACCAAGTTGCTTGAAGTCCAGTGTGAAGTTTCCACAGTCAGTGATGATTTGGGCTGCCATGTCATCTGCTGGTGTTGGTCCACTGTGTTTTCTGAAGTCCACAGTCAACACAGCCATCTACCAGGGAATTTTAGAGTGCACTTTATGCTTCTTTCTGCTGAGAAGCTTTATGGAGATGCTGATTTCATTTTCCAGCAGGACTTGGCACCTGCCCACACTGCCAAAAGTACCAAAAGCTGGTTCAATGACCATGGTGTTACTGTGCTTGATTGGCCAGCAAACTCGCCTGACCTGAACCCCATAGAGAATCTATGGGCTGTTGTCAAGAGGAAGATGAGAGACACCAGACCCAACAATGCAGATGACCTAAAGGCCGCTATCAAAGCAACTTGGGCTTCCATTACACCTGAGCAGTGCCACAAGCTGATTGCCTCCATGCCACGCCACATTGATGCAGTAATTCATGCAAAAGTAGGTTCAACAAAGTCTTGAGTGCATAGAAATGAACATACTTTTCAGAAGCCTGATATTTCTATAAAAATACATTTAAGCCAGAGTCACTGCACTTGCACTCCATTTTTCGACAAACTGCCTTCATTGAGCACAGGTTGTCATTATACCATGGAGCGGAGTGAGAAAAAAGTGAAATTGCAAGACTTTAAAAGTGCAAAGGAGTCCAGAATAGAGAAGAGTATCATTCAGTTGTTGAATCTTGTCTTTCAGAGACACTGATGAAAATCCATGAAGCGAGGAAACAACAGTTAGCAAAAACTGTAGGATTAATTGATTTCCATTTACGAAAGTTAACAGTGCATACAAATGATGTAAAAGGAAGAGCGAGATTCAGATTAAAAAAAGATTGCCAAGTGGTGAGAAAGCCCAAAGTCAAGATGAGACACAAATGAGTCATAAACTTTCAATTTAAAAAGCTTTGTTCCTCATGAGGTTCTTTTATGCTCCAACCATCACTAATGAGGATGCGGTGGCCTTTTGAGCTTTATCATAAGCAATGTGTGTAACTATTACTCAGCAACAGCACATGTTGCTTGGCAACCAAAAGTTGATATTTCTCTGGTGAGTTTCGATTAAAAAAATGTTTTTCTAGAGAAGCCACTACAACTGTGACATTTAAATGTACTTTACACATGCTTTTGCAGACGTTTTTTGTGTGTGTTTTTTCGTGTGGATACCTTGGTCCTGTAATTTACAATGTTACATATCTATATATCATTGTCAGAAATTTTATATTGTTCAATTTTTATATTGTTCGATGTATATGTGTTCAATTGTGTCAAATATTTAATCAATTGATTTAAGCAAACAGAATAATAGAATAATTACAGATAACATAACATAAACATACATAAAGTGGTTATTAGAAGTATTTTTGCATCTATATTTGACCTTAAATGATACTCCGAATTCTAGCCCTAGTCCCTCTCATTGATATGAGAAGTTTCCAAATGCAAACACTATTTGAAGAGACTGGCAGGTTCCGTAAGAACATACCTCAAAATTAGGAACCCTTGGGTGTAAGAGCTGCCTGAAATTGCCCCATAGACATACTATAATGAACATTTACAAATACATTTATGCAGTTTGCATACGCTTTTATCCAAAGCGACTTACATTGCATTATACAATACATTGGTTTCTGAGTATGTGCAATCCCTGGGATCGAACCCATGATCTTGGTGTTGCTAGCACCATGTTCTAACCACTGAGCTACAGGAAAGCCAGTGAAGGATATGCCAAGACCTATATCTCCACGTCAGAAAATTGTAGAGACATGGGTGGTCAGCTCGTTTCACACTATACACAAGAGGAAAAATGTCCAATAACAACCCAATAATGGCTGCCTCACCAAGTGTGTAGGTTTGGCAGGTAAATTTGGGTCCAGAAAGCAAGTAAATGCATTTTACCTTATACTAAATTGAATAAAATGTACACTTGGTGATTTTTTACACACATTAATCAGATCATTAATCAGACCGATTGATTTGTGTAAATATAACTATTTTAACATCTGTTGTGACACACTTCATGTTGCTACGACTGGGGCACACAATGGCCACATCAATGTGATCAGATCTAAACTTTTTAAGTTAGATCAAATTCACTCACTGTGTAATAAGATACACTTCCTGTTTCTCTTTTTTGCTATAGATTTATTGCCTTGCCATGGCAAGACTGTTCTCAATTTAGCATCTCCAATGTCTTGACATCATGTGTCAATCGCATGAATCGGCTGAGAGCGGTTTTTAAAACCTCATCACATACACTTTTCACAAAATCCAGAATGGTTGATCTCCTGATGAAGTTGTTTGGGTCAATGAGATACCAAGTTTCGTACATGTGTAACGGAGGCCAGCAAGTGAAGAGCTGTGCAAGTAAACCATGTTACGCTTTGCGTGAGCCTAATGGCCAAAAATTCTGACATTGGTGCCACGTTTTAATAGGTTTTGAGCATGTTAAAAGCTCCAAAATGCCCTGAAACCTTGAAAAATTCCTTGGAAAAACAATTGAATAAACAATAGGGCTTCGCATAGGGAAGCTTTGTCACTATGAAATAAGAATCAAAAGGTAGCCTGCCGGAGCAGAGTGGCTATGGTTTTGTGTTTTAAGGCATTTGTAGCTAACCAAAAATGAATACATAACTAATGCTTTGGCAACATACAGTAGGTTTAATAGTATAGTTTGTTCATTTACAGCAGGTACCTTTAACAAAGTCCTTTAAAGGTGTGATTTCCGACGTTCACCGGCAGCACAGTAAAGTTGCACCCAAGTCCATTTCCAAGTCCACCACTCAGCGGCCATGTTTGCAACCTACCCCCCCCCCGGGAAGCAAAATGTAGGTACGAAACAAGGAGCTGGGGTGGAAGAGGGATGCTGCGAAAGAAATGATGGGGGTAAGGCAACCTTCTTATTTATTGAAGAACTCGCTTGAGCTGATTGGGTAATGCGTTGATTGTTGATGCGGAACAGCTGGCCGGTCATATGCTCCGGCTCCTCTCGAACCTTGTTTAATCAAACATCATTTCAATAGTTTGTCTGCGCAGATAACCTATTAACCTATTAACCTATTAACGATGCAGGATTAAGCTGAGCAAGAGAAATGAGTATATGCGTATTTGGTGTGTTGTCCAGGGAGCAGGCTCCGAGCCCGCCGGCTCCTGTCAACCCGAAGCCGGCCGAAACCGAGCCTACCCCCCAAAAACGCAAAGTATGTGCAGGACAACCGCCGGAGAACACATACCCCCCAAAAAGTGATGCGTAATGCCGCGGAGGTAGTGGCCTGCTGAGGACGCGGAAATAGGGATGTTGGTGAGAGAGAAAGACTGATCTTGTTGGACGCTTGGTGCTGCTGTGAAGCTGCTGCGTAGCGTACGAGATGGAATCACGGGCCTCTGCGGAGGCAGTTACTGTGGTGACGGCTTGACTCTTTGATGCATGCTACTGCGGTAGCCTGGGTGATGGGAGCACGGCCTCTGCGGGGGCAGTCACTGCGGTGACACATTGGCTCTATTGGTAAGGCTACTGCGGTTGTATACCTGATGGAAGCATGGGCCTCTGCGGAGGCAGTCACTGGGAGGTTGTAAGTTTGGTGAAAAGATTTGAAATTGTTCCATGCGGAGAGGTAAGATTCTAGAGTCCTGGGTGAGATGGCTTGGATGATCGAGACATGGGAGGCATCTAGGAGGCTTTTGAGGGGATGGTTTATCGGAAGATCAACCTCAAATATGGAGGTCCAGGTGTGTGTAGGGGGTCTGCGTCTGGCGCCAGCTGCCTGAAGCCAAAATCTGAAATCTGACGGAGCCGGAGACCGGTGGTGGTTCCATCGCGGGAGCATTAACCGGGACCGGGCAGTGCTGTAACTGTGGCCAGAGAAAAGTTGGGCTTGGCCTGGGTGAGAGAGAGGAGAGAAGGAAAGTCTGCCCCTGGAGTTGCTGACGGAGGCATCCTCACGTTAGCTGCGGCGTCCAGGACGACGGCTGGGGGGATGGAAGAAGACCCGACGAGAGGTGGGTGGCTGGCCTGTTGAGCGAACTGGCATGGAGCCGCACTTACTCGCTGAATGAGGTGTGGAGCGCCGAGTCTGGTGGCCTCGCAACGAAGCCTGGGACTTGCCTGAAGAGTCCGAGCCAGAACCGGACTGCTGCAGAGCGCTATCTCGCGCTGGCGTATCCTTAGGGACGGAAGAGCTTGCGATGGTTGGAATCTCTGACATGACTACTGAGTGTCAATGCTGCGAAAGAGATGAAGCAGGTAAGGTGACCTTCTTTTTTATTAGCTTGAGCTGATTGGGTAATGCGTTAATTTAGTTTCACTTTTTAACCTTGGGTTTGAGATTCCTGAACAATTTTTCATTGTGTAAGTTAACGTTAGATAATTAATTAGATAAGAGAGATGGGTTTCTAAAATACATTATGTTTACATCAGGGTAGGAAATTAACAGAGGCTATGGGAAAAATGACAAAAAGAAACGAAGAAGTGAAGTGACGTGACCAAGTACAGTGTTCTATACTCAGAATTTGTGCTCTGTATTTAACCCATTCAAGTGCACATACACACACTGTGAACAGACACCCAGAGCAGTAGGCAGCCATTTTTGCTGAGATGCCCGAGGAGCAGTTGGGGGTTCGGTGCCTTGCTCAAGGGTCTCACCTCAGTCATGGTATTGAAGTTGGAAGAGAGAGCTGGTCATTCAATCCCCCCACCTACAATCCCTGCAACCAGTCGCAATCTAAATTAGATTAAGTGAAAATGAACAAATGTTGATTACAGCATCTACTACAGTGGTGAAGGTGCGCCATGCTCACAAAGTTTATCATGAACAACCACGTACAGATATGATGTAAGAAAGAGATTAATTGTGCAGAGTTGTCAGACTCTTTCATGTATAACCTGAAGTCATTGAGCGTTTTAATGATGTTGAATGTTCTTTGATAGTTTTTATATATTCCCCTTTTTTAATAACCGTTTTTGATTTTCATGTTCCCATGAGAATCGGTGTGCAAAAACAGCAATAAAATCATTCATAAACGCTCTTCAGCTTGTAGCGTGTAAAGCATGTATTAATATCTAAAAGTAATAATCAAGACTGGAATATCATGGGCAATAATCAGCATCTATGATTTTGTTTTAATCTTGCAGTCCTATGGAATGAGTATTTTTATTATATTAATAACATATGCTGCTCTGATCCATAACAGACATTTCTGGTTCTGATTTGTGTCTGTTTAAATTAAACAAGTTATCAGCTTTAAACTATGTTATCAAACATTTTCATCGTTTATTATATAATTTATATTATCTATGTACATTTAGAATTACATTAATCTCATAACGTTGTGCAGTTGTTTTGTATAAAAGTTGAGCCTATCAAGATTCAGCAATGTTGTGTTAACAAATCAACAGAAGACTGGCTCGCCTGGTTTTCTCCCAAGTTTTTTTCTCCATTTATATGACAATGTAGTTTTGGTTCCTTGCCACTGTTAGCAGCTGCGTGCTTGCTCACTAGGAGCCTGTTAGCATCAGGATTAGGGCTTTATACTTGAATTTGCTTATAATGTATGTCAGATTAAAATTGTAAAGACAGCTAATTTTGCAATCCATGATATTATTGAAATATAATATATATTTTGTGTTCGTGGCAAACCTAGCTTCACATCTACCATATATTTTTCATTTGGAATAATTGCTATACACTGATTCTACCCTTTTAGCTTTGAATTCTATTTTTGACACAAGAAAAAATATATTCCTCACTGTTCTCATGGCAACATGAGGCAAATATATTAAAGAAACCTTGACAATTGCAAAGGAAAATATAACCACTAAACGTTTAAAAAATAAAGTGGTTCAAAAATGTTGTTGCTGCACCTGCACCCTTATGTAAACTAACAATTTCGCAAACTAACAATTGCATACACAAACTGTTACACATATCTTCAGACTCAGAATAGGTACACTTTAAAGCCTTCAACACAAACAACCTGTTTTCAACAAATTAATCAGTATTTTTTAATTCAACAAAACTATTGGCTGTGTCATTCACTTATTTCTTACACATCTTATTTACTATAATAAACTGTATAATATAGTATCATGTATTTATGCATACTATAGTAAATGGGTAAACTGTAGGATGCAGAGTCTACTCAGTAAAAATCATAAGGTGAAGTCGTAGTATCAAGGTCCCGCTCAAATTCCTGCAGACTTAAACACACACACAAATCATGATATGTTTGCAATAGTAGAAGCAATTTTTTCTGAAGTTGCCCCTTCATGTAAATTTGGACGGTGGCTCAAGGCAACACACAATGAATAATTTTGCCATAATTGTTTAATTAATTAATCTCTTGTACAAAGATTAAACCTAATGGGCCTATCCCTGATCATCTGACTACATATATGTTTGGGCATATTTGCCTGTCTCTTGTGTTTCTCTTGTCAGGAAAATATGAATATTATGATTTATTATGAATAAAAAACAATTGAATATTGCTACAGAATCCAATGTCTATACCAAAACAGTGACAATTCAACCTATTTTGACAGTCATGTAAAACACGCAAATTAAAAAACAATAAGGTATATAAACTATCTAATAATTATTTTGTAGTTTATTTTCTAGGTGAAAAAGAATTCTTTATATTGCTTTTAGTCATTGCTTTTAGTAATGACTTTTTTGTAAATTTGTGATTATGTGATATATACATGTCTTAGGTTCACTGAGAAATACAGAGTTGAATGATGTTTTGATTCACATTTTTATTTAACAAATAAAATTACAGCTCACGTAACAGAAACATTTAACATCTGTGGTTATATATGTTTACTTGAATAAACTGTGTTACTCTGTTACAGATGATTTTCTCGGAGTAAGGACAAGGTCTTTGATGTCCCTGGTGAGACTGTGAAGCTCTCTCTCAAGGGTCTCCGTATCATTATTAGGCTCAGAGGTGGAGTTCTCCAGATCACTCTTCTTGCCATGATCATGTCCAATCAGCTGCTTAACCACAAGACTCTGGTACTGAGACAACAGTTTGTAGTGGTCCTAAGAAACAAAGGCAAAACACGTTTTTTCATGTTTAAAAAACTATTTACATTGTTAATTATTGTATATGTGAACTGTTTCTTAACTGATTATCTTCTTATCAGCAAAATGTAGATATAATGTGTATAAAGGCGGGGGAAGCGTGGAGGACTAAGAGCTAAGTTAAAGCTAACACCACACCAGCTCTCTTTACCCAGCATTTTCCTCGCCAATGTTCGGTCACTGGTGAACAAAATGGAGGAGATTCGACTCAGCATCACTTACAGCAAGAGACTTTTTAACTGTAATGTTATGATCTTCATGGAAACATGGCTACACAGCGGCATACCGGACAATGCTATTGATTTAGCGGGACGCCACACACTCCGGGCGGATAGAACGTTAGATGGCTCCGGTAAGACCAGAGGTGGTAGATTGTGCATTTACATTAACAAAGCTTGGTGCACGAACTCTGTTATTGTCGGAAAACATTGTTCAGCTAACCTTGAGTTTCTTATGATTAAATGTAGACCGTTTTATCTGCCACGGGAGTTCACTTCCACCATTATAACTGCAGCCTACATTCCCCCGGATGCTGATGCCAAGCTTGCTATGAAAGAACTTCATGCAGCCATCAGTAAACAACAGACTGCTCACCCGGAAGCTGCGTTTATTGTTGCGGGTGATTTTAATCATTCAAACCTAAAGACAATGCTCCCCAAATTTCACCAGCATGTTTCCTGTCACACCAGAGGAAACAAAACCTTAGACCATGTTTACACAAACATGGCTGAAGCTTACGTTGTGACCCCCCTCCCCCACCTGGGACAGTCAGATCACCTTTCTTTGTTCCTCACCCCCAAGTGTGCACCCCTCATCAATCGTGTGAAGCCATCAGTGAAGACCATCAAAGTGTGGCCTGTGAGGGCAGATTTCACACTCCAGGAAAGGTTTCTACACACAGACTGGAGTACATTTGCTTCTCAGGCCACCAGTGGCTCTCACACGGACATTGACTGCTACACCTCCTCTGTACTGGATTACATCAACACCACCATAGACAATGTTACTACTCAGAAACAGATCATCACATACCCAAATCAGAAGATGAACAAGGAGGTACGCCTCCTGTTGAAGGTACGCAATACTGCCTTCAGATCAGGTGATGCACAAGCCTACAGCACATCCAGAGCTAACCTGAAGAGGAGCATCAAAGAGGCCAAGCACTGCTACAAGCTAAAGGTAGAGGAGCACTTTTCCAACTCCGACCCTCGGCGCATGTGGCAAGGCATCCAGGCCATCAGTGATTACAAACCCACCCACTCCACCCTTGCAGCCACTGATGTCCTCTTCCTGAACGAGCTTAATGACTTTTATGCTCGCTTTGAGAGAGACAATAGAGAAACTGCCACCAAGCGCAAACCCTCAGCTGATCACCCTCCAATCACACTCTCCTCCATAGATGTCTGCAATGCACTGAGCCAGATCAGTGCGCACAAAGCCGCTGGACCAGATAACATCCCTGGACGCGTACTCAGGGCATGTGCTGAGCAGCTCGCTGGGGTTTTTACTGACATCTTCAACCTGTCTCTTGCCCAAGCAGCTGTGCCAACATGCTTTAAATGCACCTCCATTGTGCCAGTGCCAAAACACTCCAGCCCAAAGTGCCTGAACAACTACCGCCCTGTAGCACTGACACCCATTGTCATGAAGTGCTTTGAGCGGCTGGTCCTGGCACACCTGAAGGACTTTCTGCCATCCACATTGGACCCACACCAGTTTGCCTACTGCAGCAATAGGAGCACAGAAGATGCAGTTTCCATGGCACTGCACTCTGTACTCACACATCTAGACAATAAGAACACTTATGCACGTATGTTGTTTGTTGACTTCAGCTCAGCATTCAACACTATCATCCCATCCAAGTTAATAGCTAAACTTGAAGACCTGGGCATTAACACCTCCCTATGCAATTGGATTATGGACTTTCTGACCAACAGACCACAGCAGGTGAGATCAAGCTCCATCTGCTCCACCACTATCACACTCAACACTGGTGTACCACAGGGCTGTGTGCTAAGCCCCTTCCTCTACTCCCTCTTCACCTCCGACTGCAGGCCTGTGAACGGATCTAACTCCATCATCAAGTTTGCGGACGACACTATGGTGATTGGTCTCATCAGCAACAACAATGAGACTGCCTACAGGGAGGAGATCCAGCACCTAGCCACATGGTGCAACAACAATAACCTGCTCCTTAACACCTCCAAGACAAAGGAGCTCATTGTGGACTTCAGGAAAGAGTCAAGAGGCACACATGACACCATCCACATCAATGGGATGGCTGTTGAACGTGTCTCCAGTTTCAAGTTCCTGGGGATCCACATCTCGGAGGACCTGTCCTGGACTACCAACACCTCCAGCCTGGTCAAGAAGGCTCACCAGCACCTCTTCTTCCTGAGGACACTAAAGAAGAATCGGCTGTCCTCGGCTATCCTGGTGAACTTCTATCGCTGTGCAATAGAAAGCATCCTGACCAACTGTGTCACAGTCTGGCATGGGAGCTGCTCTGTTGCAGAGCGCAAGGCACTGCAGCGGGTGGTGAAAACCGCCCAGCGCATCACAGGGACTCCACTTCCATCCATGGAGGACATCCAGAGGAAACGCTGTCTGCGTCGAGCTCGCAGCATTCTTAAGGACTCCTCTCATCCCGCTCACAGACTGTTTTCTCTCCTGCCCTCCGGCAGGCGTTTCAGGTGCCTCCGGACCAGGACCAGCAGACTAAAGAACAGCTTTTTTCCCAGAGCTGTCTCTTTATTGAACTCTGTCCCTCGCTGATCCCACTGCCCCTCATATACTACTACACTCTTCTCTCCCCCCATTGCACACCTGACTTCACTTGTTACTTGCACTACCAGACTGCTCATTTGCACTGCCAACTGTTCATTTACAGTACCGACTGTTTACTATGCATCTTGCACTCCTACACTTTAACTGAATATGCAATAACTTCTTAGATAGCTTCTGTCCATAATTTATTTGCACTACTCTATATCCATCGCACTGCTGCTCACCATAGCCTAACTTATTGTATACATCCACCTGTAAATTTCTGTTTATAGTAATAGACATCTGTACATTATGTTTATAGTACATATCCATCTGTAAATCTCTGTTTTTAGTAATAGCCATCTGTATATTATGTTCATAGTACATATCCATCTGTAAATATCTGCTTTAGTAATAGCCATCTGTATATTATGTTCATAGTACATATCCATCTGGTAATTTCTGTCTATAGTAAGAGACATCTGTAAATCATGGTCATAGTACATATCCATCTGTAAATTACTTCTGTAATATTTATTTATGTAACTTATGCAACCACTGTATATCCTGCACTTGCTGCTATTGCACTTCTGGTTAGACCTAAACTGCATTTCGTTGCCTTGTACTTGTACATGTGTAATGACAATAAAGTTGAATCTAATCTAATCTAATCTAAAGTAAAACTAGACCAGCAGGGGGCCCTGGCAAATTTAATATGTATATTTTTAATATTATTCATTTAATTTTATCAATAAAATAGCACTAAATACTGTGGAATAAATGTATTATTTTTGCAGTTGTGAAGTATTAACCGTAGCGAACAAATCAAATAAATAATCCATAATTAAACCAAAATTACAATGCACTGCTGCACTGTTAAGAGGGACATCTAGAGGTGAGGAAAAAACACTGTGTAATATAAGTGTGCAGAAGTCACATGTAGAAAACAGTTGATTTTAAAACCAAAGAAATGTTTCAAAGACGTCTCCGTTCGCTGTCTTGAATGGCCATTAAAAGCAATCTTGTGAGGCAGCTGGATTTGGATTACATTGTTTTCTCAGAGGAAATCACTAAAGATACCTCTCAGTTAAGGTACCAACTTTTAAACTAAATCCTGCCGCGCTTCCACCTTTCGTGGCCGGGCGACCACTCTTTCACCAAAATAGCTTTCTCTCTACCTGGATTCTCCCTCTTGCAACCCACAGCAGCCTCCATTGGACGTTGCGTGAGCAGCTGTTCGACAGCGACTTCGACATTGCGTCGGACACCTCCTCACCTCGCGCAGCGTTGGAATGCAGTTATGTTATTAGAGCCGTCTGCGTCCCTGGGGTTCTGCCCATGGCAACGTGACCGCCCTGCCAGCTACCGAACCTCCCCTCTACAGATTGGTGAACCAGATCTGTCCCCTAGTTCCTCTGTCACGGTCCCTGGTCCCCGTTGGGTACAGAGGACGATCCGTCTCGGCTACGCGATCGAGCTTGCCAGACGCCTGCCCAAGTTTGTGCTTCGGGCCGAGGTCGCCACCCTTCTGACGAAGCATGCGATCGAGCCCGTCCCCCTGGCCGAGATGTCCTCCGGGTTCTACAGCCCGTACTTCATCGTCCCCAAGAAAGATGGGGGGGGGGGGGGCTGCGCCCCATTCTAGATCTGCGCTCCCTGAACATGCACCTTCACAGGATGCCATTTAGGATGTTGACGCAGAGGCGCATCCTGGCGTCCATTTGGCACCAGGATTGGTTTGTGGCAAACGACCTGAAGGACGCGTACTTCCATACAGTGGAAACGCACTGGGTAGCTGGCCAATCAGAGCACACCACGCTTTTCACAACAATGAGCTTTGTAAAAATGTACGCGTTTTAGAAAGGCAGGGCTCAAAGAGCAACAGTAATGTATGGTATGTAAAAACTAATGTTTTTTTGTAAACTGTAAACTGCGTAAACACACTGTATTACACCAAATACACACAATAATGTTTGTTTTAGCCATCCAATATGACCATATGAAAACAAATTGAAATACATTAAGCAGAAACCTTTTTTGCTTTTTATAGCATGTCTATTTACTTTGGGTAGGCTATAGTATCTACTACACATTTATAACCCAAAATACTCCACTGGGTTATTCACAAAGCTGTTTTTCAAACAGTGTTATGGTTTTGAGGCATGCAGGTACCTTGGGTATCTTGCTTTCCAGGAGACCAATAATATGGGGCACACAGCGTCCAGGTGCATGCAACATGCAGTGCGTTGTGTTCTGGAAGAGCAAGATGCTGGTCAGATGCAGCACAAGTGCTGGCTCTTCTGTTTCTCGCAGCTGCTCCAACAAAGCCTGACGGTGCACGAAGAGGGCCTGCCTGCACATACAGTTGTAAGAAAAAGTAAGTGAATCAGTCAAATTCATTGTTTTCTGCTTAAATTTGTCATGAAACCTGTTCTGATCTTCACCAAAGTCATAAATATCAGCAAACACAATATTTCTTAACTGATAAAACACAAACAATCATGATCTTTCATGTATTTATTGAGCACACCCATTAAACATACCAAGTGATGGTGGAAAAAGTAAATGAACACTTCTAGGCTTCTGGTGTCACTAAATGTAACTGCCAGTTGTAAGCAGAAGTTAGCAAACCAGGAGTCCAATCAATGACACAAGAATAAAGGTGTGGCTCAGAGATAAACTGTCTTGTAAGTCGCTTTGGATAAAAGCGTCTGCCAAATGAATAAATGTAATGTAATAAACACCCAAACAGTATCAGTGTGCTATTCACAAGCAACATTAGCTGATGAGAGCCATTGCCTTGCAAAAAAGAGATCTCAAAGAGATTTGTTAAAATTCATGCAGCTGGAAAGGGTTACATACTAATCTCAAAGACTTTAGATATTCATCAGTCCACTGTTAGACAAACTGTCTATAAATGGAGACAATATGGTACTGTGGCTACTCTCCACAGAAATAGTCGCCCAAACCAGAATTATCAATAAGGTGAAAAAGAACCCTAGAGTAACAGCTAAAGACTTGAAAGATTGATTGAAGCTGGTTAACATCTTTGTACGAGTCAACCATATGTAAAATACTGAACAGGAATGGTAGCAAACCATTTCTCTCTAAACAAAATATTGCAAAATGCCTCAAGTTTGCCCTTAAAACCGCATATGAGGCCAGACAGTGTGTGAAAGCTCACAGCACGCAACTCTTATGCCGGAACGATCATCAGTTTGCCTCGCCACCCACACGGAGTGGATTCGCGTCGGACCAGTTATAATAAATACAAGTACATAAGTGGATAAAGAGTAAAATTGGCATCGGTTTTGCCTTCAAACCTAGTTAGGAGAATGAAACCAACGGATCGACCAGAAGGACGCTTTACAGAGGTGTTTTTATTCTGTCTTATGCATTTGCACAGCTGCAGCAACACAGCTGTGATAACTAAAGATACGCCGCCTTCTTTGCGTGTACATTCGGGCAGCGTTATGCAACAAACTGAGGCGAACTGACGTGGCACTGTAGGGGCGTGTCTACACGAGCCGTTTCAGGCAGTTCAGGGAGATCAATCGCTTTTATAAAGAATATATATTTTGTACTGATACTTTGATTTTGGCAATTTTACGTGTCTAATGGATGCATGGGCAACATGTAACACCAAAAACACAGGAAAACCAGCAACGGACATACACATATTTCAGTTTTTCTGCATTTACCATTTCTAGGTATGTTTTAAAGGCAGGGTGACCGTTCTCTGAAAACGGCTCGTTATTTGAAATCGGGGAAAAAAAGCACTACCACGCAACAGAAAAAACGCAGTCCGCGAGCAGAGGCTGTGACGAGTGTGCGCCCAATTTCTATTCTCTTGCAATTGTTCAACACTCGCTTGCTCATTGAGTTGACTTTTGAGACTTTGGAGGCTGGACAATGGCAGATGTCTCCGCTCATTTGATTGGTCACTTTTTACATGCAGTCACAAAGTCTACGACCTGTCTTAATGATTACTGTATTATCTTGCCTTAGCTATGTGTTAGTATTGTAACAAGTCACATTTTGATTTCTTACATCTGTCAACAATATTTGTTATAAATATAGTTAATCTTAGTGTGCATAATTATTAGGTGTGTTGATTTTTTGATCATATTTTTTTCCAGGCACATTTTACCAATTCCTAAACACATCTATTTGAATAATTACTATTAATTGTGTATATAATAACTTATATGTGATATTTAATAGTTAGCAAAGGCTTCAAGTGAAAAATGATTTATATGTAGGTGTGCAGAATTATTAGGCTCTATTTCCTTTACAGGTATAATGAGTCAAAAAGACATTTAATATACACCGAAGTCAAAAAATATTTCCCTCACTCACCGTCTGGTCTAATTTGTGCGTAGCAGACTTTCGCCTGTACTTACCTGTATGGACTTACCTGTTACCTGTGTGTTACTAGGATTCCAAGTCTTCCAAGTCGTCTGTGTATTACAAATATTCCAAGTCATCCAAGCCGTCAGAGTCATCCAAGCATTCATACCATCCACATCACCTTAACTCTACACCCAGCACCCTTTAAAGCACTGTTTCACTTTTCCACCATCACTTTGTATGTTTAATGGGTGTGCTCAAGATCATGACTGTTTGTGTTTTATCAGCTTAGACATATTGTGTTCGTTGATAATTGTGACTTTAGTGAAGATGAGATCACATTTCATGACCAATATATGCAGAAAACCAGGAAATTGAGAATTTGTCTTGCAGTGAACCATTGTCAATTTGCTGTTTTTTTGCTTAAATTGGTCATAAAATGTCATCTTGTCTTCACATAAGTCACAAATATCAACAAACACAATATGTTCCATTGAGACTTTAAAACATGAAAATGTCTTAAATTGCCTCACAATAGCTTTTCTTCACTTTTTAGGAGTGAGGTGGTATGTAGGTATTGGGTTTGGTAATTTATGAAGTGCCTATTATTCGTTTCATTCAAAAAAAAATTATAAAACACATACGAGAAGTAAAAACTAAACTGGATGCAAATCAGCAATAACTAAATACTGTAAAAGCAGATTTGTTAAGCAGTAAGAAGTGCAGAGATACAGATAGAGTTAAAAAGGACCATGGAAGTGGCTTTACCGTTCTCTTTTCTTATCACCTTTCTTCAAAAGGAGTCCACCCTTTTCTGCACTCATCTCAAAAGATGACAAAAAGTCTTCAAAGTTCTGCAAAAGAAAAATATAGAGAATGGTTGTCATATAATAGTTGCTCTTACTTGTGTTAACTGACAATAAGCATATCATAAGAGCTAAGCTAAGAGCAATAGAAACGTATAGCTAAAAGCATGAACAAATTGGATCAATTTAGAGACAGCAGATTCCAAATTCCATGTGGGATTGGATATGACTAAAATGTACTATTATTGAACACACCTTTCCATTGAGACTGTTGTGTAGCTTCATCAGAGGAGCTTTAACCTCATCTGAGAGCTTTGCCAGTATCTTAAGTCTCACCTGTAAAACAACACAACACATTCGGAAACAAGAAAAAATAATAAATAAACACAAACCACTCGTGACCCATGTGACTTTAAACATACAAAAAATGAAAAAATAACAGTCAGACCTCACTGGTGATGGCAGTTGGGCTGTCCGATGGTATGTGCTCAGCAGCCACAAAGTTCAGCAGAACATTTGTCACATCTGTACACACAGTCTTCAAAGCATACCTGACAATATCACCCTGTACCTCATCTAGGGTGTACATAAAAATAGAGTAAAAAAGAAAACATTTTAAATGCTGCTGTCACATTTTGAGATAAATGCTTGCTTAAATTAACAAACCTGAGAAAAGTTTAGTTCCTTTCTCGAACAGGCGAATGTTGTTGTACAAGTTAGTGACCTCTTCCTGAAGGTCCTTCATATTTTTCCTCTGACTTCCACCTGTTCCAGTCGAACTAGAGGTCATCAAAGCTGAACGGACAACTTCCTGGTATGTCTTTGTCAATGGCCTGGGAGGAATAACTTTCACCTTAAAGTTCCACACTTCACTTTTCAAAAAGTACTGAAGCAATGTTGTACATTATTGTTCTAAAACCCCACTGTTCTAAAACCTAGTAAAACCAAACATAATTTGCACATTTCTGACAAAAAGGCTGTTCTAAATTGTAACCATGTTAAAATGGCTACTCTAAGGCATCATCACATGAGGTGAGCCACTTGCCCAAGTGGTGCAGTGACAACAATCTCTCTCTGAACGTGGAGAAGACGAAGGAGATTGTTGTCGACTTCAGGAGAGCGCACACTCAGCATGCTCCTCTGACTGTCAACGGTGCGACTGTGGAGAGAGTGAGCAGCACCAAGTTCCTGGGTGTGCACATCACTGAGGACCTCTCCTGGACCAACAATACCACAGCACTGGCCAAGAAAGCACAACAGGGTCTTTACTTTCTCCGCAAACTGCGAAGAGCCAGAGCCCCAACCCCCATCATGTGCACCTTCTACAGAGGCACCATCGAGAGCATCCTGACCAGCTGCATCACTGTGTGGTATGGCGCCTGCAACGCGTCCTGCCGCAAGCTGCAACGCGTCCTGCCGCAAGCTCCAACACATAGTGAGAGCAGCTGAGAAGATCACTGGTGTCTCTCTCCCCTCCCTCCAGGACATTTTTGGAACCCGTCTCACCAACAGAGCCCTCTGCATTGCAAGTGATCCCACCCATCCATCACACAGCTTCATCAGTCTGCTTCCATCAGGGAGGAGACTGCGGAGTCTCCAGGCCAGGACCAGTAGACTGAAAGAGAGCTTCATCCACCAGGCAGTCAGGAAGCTAAACTCCCTTCCGACCCTGCCTTCCCTCCCCTCCCTTGCCAAACGCACCTCTGATCACTGAACCATATCCACCCCTTCCCACATCAACTCTGTCCCGCACTTGTCACTTACGGAACACTGTACTGCTCACTACCTCTTCAGTATTGGTCCGAGCCTCTTCAACTACCTCTTAGTCAACAAACAAAGCCTGCTATCTTTGACACTTTACCAGACCGATAAGCTCTGCATCTTGCACTACATCACATCTACGCTGTTGTTTATTTCAATTTTCACTGTAATTTCAATTTGCACTGTTGTTTATTTCAATTGCACTGTTGTTTATCTCACCTGCACTGTGTTTATCTCATCTGCACTGTTGTTTATCTCATTTGCACTGTTGTTTATCTCATCTGCACTGTTGTTCATTTCACTGGTTTGTTGTTCATTTCACTGGTTTGCACATTTATCTCGTTATATTTCCCTGCTTGTAAAGTTGTACTGTGTATATATAGAACTGTATTTATCTGTATTTTTGATATATTTTTTGATATATGTTTATTCTATGTTATCTGTAAGCACCTGGGGTCTGAGAGTAACGCAATTTCAATCCTCCATTTATATGTACTGTACTTGTGGCAGAATTGACAATAAAGCTGACTTTGATTTTGACATAGAACTACATCACAATACGCATTGTAACAAACTGGGTGAAAAAGCAATGTTGACTGTCAATAAACTTATATGTTTACCAAATACTTACTCAATACTGAAGTTCGAGATTGACCAAGTATTCATCAAAGCAATAAGTAAAAACTAATTTTACATTTATTTTCATATTTGTTGTTTTTAAAATGTATGGGCTGTTTACACTATGACAACGATAACAATAACTATATTAGCGTCTATTCCAATGGACTATAACATTATGCTAATTCGAACTCATGCATTGCAGTGTTACTGACACAAAACCGTAGATGACCTGCTGTTGCTTTATGATTTCAATGCTGAACCATTTCCTTTAAAATCTGACTAGCATGGCTGGTTGCTCTCTCTGGAGGCTGAATGTACGCTCATAACCAGCTTGCTTAGACTTGTATATAATATTCAATCCTATCAATAAGTATTATATTCCACCATAAATGCACCACTGCCCAACTGCTACTGTCTAAAACTCAGACATAAAACCTGCATCACCAGTAGCCAAACAATATTCAGGAATTGGCCAGAGACTAAAATAACTCTGAAGGCTTGCGAATGCCGCAATGGCCCGCATCCCATGTGAAAGACCCAGGAAGGCCTGCAATCATGGCAAAAAAAGTAACCAAATAAATAAATGCATAATCTAACATACAGTGACGCTTGAAAGTTTGTGAACCCCTTGTTCAGAGTTTTCTGCTGTTTTACGATGATTTTCTTATTTTATCATCACCTGCTTTTGTCAGAAGTATGTTGATCAATTGCAATTTTGTCAGTAGCCAAAAAACGACATGCTGTGTTCACATATGACTTATTTTTTGACAAGAAAAAGTTGACAATTGCAGAGGTTTTTTTTGTAAAAAAAAAATAAACACCCGCTTGCACGTTGTGGTTACAAATAGCAGACAAGCAATGTTCAGAGGCAGCAGTTGTGCAAAATTTGTCTTACAGTGGATGGATGGAGTTGGAATCTCTTGGAGATGGTCTTATAGCCTTCCCCAGACTGATGGGCTTTCACCACCTTCTTCCTGATGTCCTTGGATATCTCCTTTCCTCTCGGCATTGGTAGACTCCTTGGCACTGCAGTGGTTTGGTTGGTTTCCTATCTCTTTTAATCAGTGTTGCCCAACCACTTTCCTAAGGATGTCTAATTTGATTGGTCTGCATAACTGAGCAGACTAAGCACCCAAATGTGTTTGACCTGAATCTGTTACCCATTTGACTTTATCAAATCAGCTGGGGCTTTACTTACTTTTGCTCATACAAGAATTCAATGTAGTTCTTTCATGTAGTTTTTGGCTACTCAAAAAAATTCCCTCTAAACAAACATATGCAAATGATCAACATACATCTGACATTTAATTTATAAAAAGCAGGTGATGATAAAATAAGAAAATCATGGTAAAACAACAGAAAACTGATAGGTAATAATAGATTATGACGATTTCTGACAACCCTGTCAGACAAAGTCCAACTTAATGTAACGTAACATAATGACTTTTATGCTCGCTTTGAGAGGGACAATAGAGAAACTGCCACCAAGCTCAAACCCTCAGCTGATCACCCTCCAATCACACTCTCCTCCATAGACGATCCACATCTCGGAGGACCTGTCCTGGACTACCAACACCTCCAGCCTGGTCAAGAAGGCTCACCAGCACCTCTTCTTCCTGAGGACACTAAAGAAGAATCGGCTGTCCTCGGCTATCCTGGTGAACTTCTATCGCTGTGCAATAGAAAGCATCCTGACCAACTGTGTCACAGTCTGGCATGGGAGCTGCTCTGTTGCAGAGCGCAAGGCACTGCAGCGGGTGGTGAAAACCGCCCAGCGCATCACAGGGACTCCACTTCCATCCATGGAGGACATCCAGAGGAAACGCTGTCTGCGTCGAGCTCGCAGCATTCTTAAGGACTCCTCTCATCCCGCTCACAGACTGTTTTCTCTCCTGCCCTCCGGCAGGCGTTTCAGGTGCCTCCGGACCAGGACTAGCAGACTAAAGAACAGCTTTTTTCCCAGAGCTGTCTCTTTATTGAACTCTGCCCCTCGCTGATCCCACTGCCCCTCATATACTACTACACTCTTCTCTCCCCCCCCATTGCACACCTGACTTCACTTGTTATTTGTACTAATGGACTGTCTATACATAACATTTATGTTCATTTGCACTACCACACTGCTCATTTGCACTGCCAACTGTTCATTTACAGTACCGACTGTTTACTATGCATCTTGCACTCCTACACTTTAACTGAAATATGCAATAACACTGTTACTTAGATAGCTTCTGTCCATAATTTATTTGCACTACTCTATATCCATCGCACTGCTGCTCACCATAGCCTAACTTATTGTATACATCCACCTGTAAATTTCTGTTTATAGTAATAGCCATCTGTACATTATGTTCATAATACATATCCATCTGTAAATCTCTGTTTATAGTAATAGCCATCTGTATATTATGTTCATAGTATATATCCATCTGTAAATCTCTGTCTATAGTAATAGACATCTGTATATTATGTTCATAGTATATATCCATCTGTTAATTTCTGTCTATAGTAAGAGACATCTGTAAATCATGGTCATAGTACATTTCCATCTGTAAATTACTTCTGTAATATTTATTTATGTAATTTATGCAACCACTGTATATCCTGCACTTGCTGCTATTGCACTTCTGGTTAGACCTAAACTGCATTTCGTTGCCTTGTACTTGTACATGTGTAATGACAATAAAGTTGAATCTAATCTAATCTAATAACATCATTTATGAGGCTTTGATTATGTTTAGGAGGACCAAGCTTGTGTAAGAAGAAAACAGAAAGTTCACTATGACTTACAACAAAGCTTTGTTGTGAATTTGCTTAAAGGTGAATTAATGTTTTCAACCTGATTAACTGCTCTGCAAGTTCCTGAAGCATCTCCTCCGAGCTGTCCAACACCTTATCTTCCAGAACTTCTATGATCTCCTCCAATGACAGGAAGGGCACATCTGCTGGCTTATTTCGCCCTGGTATTTGTGGAAAAACAACATGTATCCATACTGCATTTCCTATTACAAATTCCAAAAAAAGTGTGGACCAGTACCATCCTTGTTTCCACAAACAACAGAAACTCCCCTATCTGTGTCCATACCTTGAGAGGCATGTGCTGTCTCCTCATCGCTGTCTTCATCTCTCCTGCCTTTCTTTTTTGTTTTGCGGATTCTAATCTCTCTGGCATTTCCTCCACCTCCTTTCACACTTCCACTGCCCTCTGAGTGATAGAGAACACATGAATCCAACGACATCCAACAAACTATTTTAGCAGATTTATAATAGTCCACTTTATGTCAAAGCATGAGTGCTATGAAAAAAATAAACTGAACAAAAATAAAATAAAATGTAAGATTATGAGTATGCAGTCAAAATTATGAGAATGAAGTCAGCATTACATAAAGCTAAAATATGAACTACAAAGTTGAAATGACATGACACAATACAAAATGACAAATCATTAAATCATCAAATTATTCATCAAAGGTTTATTCTTCCGTTTGCACTAGTTCTGTTTTTGGCTGTTATTTATTTGATCTTTTACGGAAGAGTTTTAACTAAAGTTGCTGGTATATATTGGGTAAGTTATTTTTTTATTTTATTTTACATCACAGCCCTGAATCATGGATTACATTAATTAACTTTTTATTTACAAAAAAAAATAAAAAACATTTAATCCAAGAATAAAAGTTGTGTTTACTATATAGAGGACCAGAACCATCCTTGTGTCTGTCAGTCTTCACAATTGTCATAGTTTAACGATTCAATTGTTTCCCGAAACCATCATTTCAATAAACATTCGCAAACATTTGCAAGATGCTTGGTCGCATATGCACAACCCTATATGGGCTCTAGGACCCTGGGGAAATCCCGTAAGAGGAGACTTGCAATGAATGAAACATCTTGAAATAAAACAGCAGAGAACAAAAATAGGATAACAGAAGTAGTCTTTAGATGCAATGTAAGTTATTTACAGCAATATATTGACATTCATTTGATCTGAATGTATTTATTAGTCGACATTAGTCCTCCATCACATGTGTGGTGTCATCAACTAGATTGTTAAACCAATGTGGTTGGGCATACAACAAAGTTACCATGTTTTCAGGAATCAACTGTGACTAGCTCGTTGTTCGGGAAACGCATCACAGGCTAGTATAACAACTGGTTTTATATTTAATTGATATTCATATTTTATTGTATATTGATTGTATTAAATTAAAACTATTCAACAGTTTTGCGGAGGTCTACTGGAAGTTAAGTTTGGGGCCACATAATGTCTATACCAAATACCACATCTATACTATAGACATTACTTAAAAACAGCATGAGGCAATAAAATGGCAATTATAGGCAATTACTATTTATTATTTTTGGGGGGTAAAATATTCACTTAACTAAACTGCATTACACAGCATGTCAATCGGCATTGGACAGCGGAAAAAATAAAAGTCATGTTTAATTTTAAATGGATTAATAACGTATGATTTTAAGCCATCGCATAATTGAAGCAGTTTAGTTAAGTGAATAGTTGTTATAAGAAAAATATTTGAAATAGAATCTCTTCACCTGAAGCTTTCTTCCGGCGTTCATCTTTTTTATCTTTCTTCAAAGAAGTTGAAGTGTCTAGTAAAACACATGTCTGTTTGAAATCTTCCTCCATCAGAAACACAGGGTTATTCTTTACTTCCTACAAACATAGCAGAGAAGATAAACAAAATGTATGTAAAAACTGTATACTGCTTTATACCGAATACAGGTGTTTATTATTGTTATGATATACATTTTTTATATACCGCAATACTGTATGTCGCTTGAGCCCCTGCCCTTTTCTTTCTCGAGAGTATAATAGTTCATAATAATAGAGTAAATCTAGTTAATTTGTCCACAACATCCACAACTCATGTTCTCTCAGCACACTAATAACCTCTCAAAGGAGGTTGATATGCCCATGGTCTCAATGTTTACAGCTGTACAGTGCCATGTGTATATTGTAGGAAAACCTCACATACCTTCTGTGCTTTCTGCTGCATGATGTCATCAAATAAAGCAAGGCATCCACTGATGAACTTCTCACTGACAACGAAAGTGGAGAGAATCCTTGCACTGGATTGCATGTTCATGGTCCTCACCACCTCATTTAAAATAATTCCTACATCCTCCTCCAACAGACTGCTTGGAAGCATTGGCTACAAAATAAAATCACCATAGCAAACTTGGGAACATTGTTTTGCAAAAACAAGTATATTACATCTGACCTCAAAATAATTAAGAAATATACCTGTATGTCTACCCAGGTGGCTGAGTTGATGGCCTCTTCAACTGAGGCCTCTAACTGATCTACAATGGTTTTGCCAACACATGCAGATTTAAGAAATAGCAACCTGCTAGACTTAAAATTCTTCTTTATGTAATTGACTGGATCAGGAATCCCTAGACGTGTCAACGCCTCAAACTCTGCGGAGGAAATAAAAACAAATTAACTGAGAAGTGGTATAAAATTATAATCAGAATGTTTTATTATACATGTTGGCATGAAACTAGAATGACAAAAATGCTTGCCCATTCTACAGTTGTCGTATATTTCAACTTTGTTTTCAATAATTATAAATTCTGCAAAGCAGATAATGATACCCTACAAGAATGTTATATAGGCTAATTATCAGTAAAGTGCAGTAAATGGCATGCTCACCTTCAAATTTCTTAACACTGTATACAAGAACCATTGAAAAGCACTTAAATGAAAAGCTTTAGTAACTTTTTGTCAAGAGTGTCGCTATACGCTATACAGTATATCACATACCAAATTTTGTGCAAATCTGACAAATTTAGTAGGAGTTTGAAAAAGTATTTCTTATAAATCACATGACATTGTCAAAATGTTAATGCATTTTTAGGTTGCTTTCACACGTAGGGTGTATTCACACCTGTCTTGTTTGGTTCGTTTGAATCAAACTTAAGTTCTTTTTCTCCCTTGGTGCGGATCTTTTGGGCAGGTGTGAATACAGCAATCGCACTCGGGTGCGAAGCAAACAACCGTACAGAGACCCAGCTATAGCTATATCATCTATCTGCAAAAATATCGGCACATCAGATATGGGCAAAAATGAAATATCGGGCATCACTAGTAAGCAAGCATCTATACAAACACACAAGCATAAATGTGACTTGGTGTGATTGCATTCATATTACCAGCATATTGGAGACCACCATTTTTAAGCAGACTTAAGTGTGCATCAGAGTTTGGAGGACGTTTTTTAGGGTAATTCTGTGAATGAGTTTAACATGTACATGTTTGTATTTAAAAAACCGTGACTAAAACACACAATTATTTGCTGAAATTGAAAGCAGTTGGACTCGACGGTGATCCTTACTCTGCTTAACATCATGCCTAACAACTCCCCTTAGCTGTTATAAAACGCACTATGAAATACATCTGCTTAAAATGTTAAAAGAAATAGGGGATCTATCCCTATTTTTTATATAAGGTTACAAAATGCTGGAAAACTTGCTTTACATTTGCATTTACGCAACATATAAAGGTGTAAGTAGGTAGATCATTGGAAATTATGACTAGATGTGTCGGATTTGGGTTGGAACTAAACTATGCAGACCACTAGCCCTCCAGGACTGGAGTTGACTAGCCCTGCATTACAGGTTCTGTAATGGGTATGTGACCATGCAAGCATGTGAAGTGTTCTCTAAATATGATACACAAACTTACTTCTATACACCAAGTTATAAACAGCATTAAAACTGAACACACCTAAATATCCATTTTGCTTAAGAAATGACTCAACCCAAGTGCTTTGGGTTTTAGAGTAGATGTCAGGAATGTAAATGGCTTTATCTTGCCTTCCTCCAACCACCGAGCCCTTCAAACGACCACTGTTAACTAGTTCCTCCAGCACAGCTGATAAACAAAACAAAATACACAAGCAGTCTACACATGAATTTTTTCATTAATTATCATTTTATCAACAACACATAGCAATACTTACAGTATAACAGATTTTCCTGGAAACCATACATATTTATCAAACTGCTGATCTGCGTAGGCCTAGAGACAGAAATGGAAAACAAACCACAACAATAAACCAAATTATGAATCACCACAACATTGCACATTATTGTAATACTACTTGGTATTGCAATTCTTTAGCTGGTATAGTACCTTTAGATAAATTTATGGTATTGTGACAACCCTACAGTTCTGCTACAGCAGAAGTGATAATTTAGAAAAGTAGAATACATAAAAAATGGTTGTAATTTAATTTAAGGTCCGGGTAAAGAGAAATCCAATAATTGTTTCTAAACACATTATAAATGTTAGAAATGTATTGCTAAAACACTTGAAAAAGACTGTGAACTATGTAGTACTGAATTGCAGGTTTTGTTTTATACCAGTTTCATTTTTTTTACCAGTTTCATGCTAACTAAGCAGCCAATCGTGTCCATCGTTGCTTTGCCAATGACGTGAGATAAGAACCACGTCTATGATGTTTGAGAAGTGCCACACTCTCGTCATCACCCTTTCATCTGAGAATGAACGTGAGAAGCTGCGTGATAAGTGCGCCATGTAGTCTGCAATAACTTTGTTTTAACAGTTATCATTCCTAAATTGAGTAATGCTCTTTTACCTTTTTTTGAACTTTTTGTTTACTTTCTTATTTAGTTACTCTTTCTTTCTGTGTTTGTTATAGTTAACGAAGTATTGTTTTTTTTCTATTGATGTTAATTTTATTATTGTTCTGATCTTATCAGTTATTGAATCAATTATTAATTTCTAACAAAGCATCACCAAATCACCAAATAGAAATTGTCTTATTAGGCTTTCACATACCACGTGTTTTAAGGCAAATTATAGAATATAAGGAATTTATGCACTATACAGTTTATTTTAATAGTACAATTTGTGTGTTTCCTAATTGCGTTTATGTGTAATTAAAATTGGTTTTGTAGCATTGGAAATAGTAACACTCCTTTCCAGACTCCATTTCTTTGGTAATAAAACATTTCTACCACAGAGTCACTAAATCACATTTCGGATTAATACTGTCAGGTTTTATTGTAATGCCTTTTTTTAGCAAAACTATGGTAACACAAAACTCACTGAATGGACTTGTTTTTCGTTTTGCTATTACCAGAGTATTTGTCCATCCTTGAATCTAATGTGAAGGGTCGTAAAATGTCAGCATTATCGTGGCTAATCTATCGAGTCTAAATCATATTAGGCTATCATAACATAGTCAATGTAGTGGATATTGTTGTATTTTTGCTTGTACATTTGTTTGTACTTTCAGCACCATCCAGCTTGTGTGATTTAAAGAAATACTTCACCCAAAAATAAAAATTCTGTCATCATTTACTGACTTTCGAATTGTTCCAAATCTGTATACACTTCTTTGTTCTGATGAACACAGATAAATATATTTGCAAGAATGCTTATAACCAAACAGTTCTTGGACCCCATTGACTACCATAGTAGTAGTAGTAGTCCTAGTAGTTTAAGTTCAGTCTCATTATTCACGCTCATACAATCCCAGATGTATATGACTTTTTTATTAGCTAATCACAAGATTTGTTTTAGAAAAATACCCTAAATGATCTAAAAAATTACTCTTAAGAAAGTCAAACACCAGTCATTAAAGTAACCAAACTGAAGTAGATTAGTAAATGCCCTCTGAAACAAAATGACAGAAAACCAGTAAAGAATATTTTTCAACTTTAAGTGAAATCTCTTTACTACAAAAATCAAATCATATAAAAATTGTATAGCATCAAATCTCATAAAATGTAGTTATAAAATGCCAGAATTAATGGAGGCATGATCAAAGTATCAAAACAGATAATAATAATTTATTTTATCATAACAGTAAAAATAACAGTTAACAGTTTTAAATATTTAATCCTATTTTTTCAGGCATGAAATACATTAATTTTTAAAGTGGTCTCTTGTTTTTCATAAGCTGCCCATATTGCCCTGGGGGAAAATGATCTAGGGTTGCTGACCTTGTGATGGCACTGAACAGTCCGCATATGCGAGCTTTGTGTCTGGAGAGGAAAGCTTTGGTAAAGATCACTCCTCTGTTGTACTGATCAATTTGCCCTTGGATAATTCTGCCCAGCCTCGTATTCAGCTCCTAGTGTAGTAAAAAGCTAGAATGTTAGAAAAGATTATAGGAAAGTAAATAAAACTAGAAGAATGTTTTACAAATACTGTGGCATTAATACATACTATATTTACCACAGACAAAAGGTCTGTCTTGACCTGCTTTGATGTAAAACTAATGGTATGTAAATATGCGACACATGGTCATAAAGTATATAACATGACGTTGTGTTAGGATAACATTATTCATGTTAAATAGAGTTTAGCAGATCTGCACTCTGTCACACACACACATCTTTATGCTATTCCTGTTAAATAAAAAATTCTGTCATCATTTACTCACCCTCACATGTGACCCTGGACCTTAAAGAGATATTTCAGAGGCAAACAAAATTTACACCATGTTTTACTCACCCTCAAGGCATTCTAGGTGTATATGACTTTCTTCTTTCAGACGAATACAGTCAGAGTTAATACAATCATAATACCATTTATCCTTTTCCTTTCAAGCGGTAGAATGGGAGTGAATGGTAAAAAAATTTTGAAGCTCCAAAAAGAGCATCCATCAATCAAGAACTGCTCGAAGCGAAACAATGCATTTGTTTAAGAGAAATATCCATATTGACAACATTATTAATGATAATATTTAACTTCCGTTATCCCTCGGCTGCGTGTGTTGTTCTGGCAAATGATTAGAATCAGCCAAACAAATCGAAAAATGCTGCATTCCTCATCGGAACTTATGACACACCTGCGTCATTTGACAGAACAACATGCACAGCCGAGGGATAAGAAAAGTCATATACACCTAGGATGCCTTGAGGGCAAGTAAAACATGGTTTAATTTTAGTTTGCCTCTGAAATACCCCTTTAAGTAGCACAGGAACATTTGTAGAAATAGTCAAAAATACATTGTATGGGTGAAAATGATTAATTTTTCTTTTATGCCAAAAACATTAGGATTTAAAGTAAAGATCATGTTCCATGAAGACATTTTGTAAAAAAAAAAAAAAAACTATTTTAGATGTAGCAAAATTGCTAACAAAAACACCTACAAACTCTCACTGCTGCCTGCTCTTCGGGAATTACCTACTTAAGTTTGGTATTAATGAAAAGCTAAGAATTACAACGTCATTACAATGGTAAACCAAAAGAGTGCTTAAAAGAACCCTGTTTCTTCTTAGCAGCACCTGCTACAGCACCTTTAATTAACAACTTTAAAGACAATTTTTCCAAATGTTTTGATTTTTTGCACCATCAGATTCCAGATGTACAAATAGTAATAGCTCAGCCTAACAAACCAAATACCTATAGAAAGCTTATTTATTCAGATTTCAGATTATGTAAAAATCTCAATTTCAAAAAAATATACCCTTAAAGACCCACTGTATCGACTTGGAACGCACAGCATTTTTGATGTGTTGCCGTAATTTCTACTGAAAAATGCATAAAGCATGAGCGCGTAACAAGCAAGGCAAGGGAAAACAGGGAGCAGATCCAAATGCAGTATATTCCTTTAATAAAGTCCACAGAGTAATCCAAAATACACAAGAAAACACGAAAGGGTAGCATAAACATCCAAGATAACATGAGATACACGAGGCGTAACATAAAACAACAATCGACAACTGAACACAAGCGCTATACAGACACAGATCAGAGCCCTTTAGTACCAGAGTGGTGTCATCTTCGTTCACTCCAATGGAACCGTTTTTTCACAGCAATGGCAGTTGATGGAGCCTCTCAATAGTTCCCGGAAGTTACTAGTAACGCATGGAGCTGCAGCAAAGCAGACCGATTGTGACAAACTTTTAATCAATTTAAAGACGCTAGTCATTTAAAAAATAATTAAATGAAAGAAATAAAGCATTTAAAGAGAAAACATAACTTCCGGGAACTATTTGAAGGCTCCATGAATCACGTGACACGCGAAAACTTTGAACTTCCGTTGGCGCAACTCTCTCTCTCTATGGCTCTGACACAGATGAAGAGACAAACAGGAAATGAGGCACAGCTGAAACCAGTTAACAATCACAAGACACAAGGCATGATGGGAAACAGAGTCTGTGACCAAAACACAAGGCAGAGACACTGAACAACATTGCGCCCTCAGGTGGAGAGCCGAGGCACCAGCAACGGGGTGTGACAGACATACTGTATCAAAATGCCCCAACCCCTTTTTAAAATAACCAATAGCGTTTTGCTTCAAGCACAATCAGCCTGGCAAAGCTGCATTTAACAGCGTGATAGCCACAGATGTTAAGTCTAATGGGAGATATTAGGAAGATCATTGATGTGTTATTTGAAGCTTGTAATTTACGTTGGTACGTGACACTGGTGTGTCTTCTTTACTCATCAAGGATGCGATGTCTGATCTCTTCCATAGAGGCTTAACATACTGTGTAGACTTGAAACGGGTCATATATGTTTTGTTTTCTCTGCGGATTCACATATGATCCTCTATGGGCTGTCGTGTCTCTTACCCAGAGCACACTCGCGTGCAACTGCTCGCGTAACACTGATGCAAGATAAGACTTCATTCGTCCCAAAGGACAACATGTTTACACAGTCTGAATCATACACAAACTCATATCTAGTCCACTATGCTTCTTTTTTTTGGCCAAAGACCATCACGCAGGGACAGCGAGCAGTGGCCCATTGGTTTGTCTCGTGTATCGACAGCTTAAATCACCCAATCACAATGCGCTATAGACAGAGCGATAAAGTAGATACTCTGCCAAAAAAAAAAGATCTCTTTAACCTTACCCCACTTCTTTGCATCTCAAAATGGACAGACCTAAATGCAAAGTTGGTGCTAAAAAGCTCAGGGAAAAAATAATGAAAAGTTTGGAGGCACAAAGATTTATTAAATCTTTTAGTGTGGCCCCAGCCTAACTGATGTGTGAAGATCGCTACATAATTATTTGTTAGTTTTCTTAATTTTACTCTTTGTATCAATTTATTTTTATACCCACAAATTGTTTAAATTTGTAAATTGATTTAAATCACTAGAATACTGATCAATGACTCATACGTTAACTGATTATTTCTTCCACGTGTCTTCCATGTGTTACAAATGAGCTAATAAAATATCAATATTTTATGTGTAATTACTTACTCATGTGGCACGTAGCTGTTTAATAAGCGGAATAATGTAAAGCCAGCTAGGTGTGATTGCATAATAAACCCCTTAAGGTTGACACAAGACTTGGTTTTCTCTGCATTAAACCCTAACCTAATTAATATCCCCAGGCGGCATACACAGAACTAGTGATGCAACAAAAAGAAAACTAATACTTAATACAGCCTATACTCACTTCAGTAAGAAATTCTCCGGGTAGATCATATGCTTTGCAGAGCTCTGAGATGTTCAACTGTCCGGACTCCTGTAGTTTATCATTCACCTCCTCAGCAAGGCAATCCAAGTATGTACTTTATTGGGCGAGAGAAGAAGTACAGCTCAGTGATTATTTTTAACAGACTTTAAGGACAAGTCTTTAGGAACAATATATGTTATTACAAAAGCATGGCAATGTGGCCAAATGTATAAACATAGACAGAAACAATGTAATTAGATTCCAATTACTCATCAACCAGTTGGCCAAGTATCAGCTGTGTGCTCTTGTCTGATTTAGCCATTTCACTTGCTCTGCTCTCCACATGGACCAGATCAACACTGATAATCTGTGATATAATACAGAATCTAAAAAAGCTATTCAAGTATAACAAACTACAAAATGTTGTGTGTTAAGTGACAGATCAAACTAACCTTTTGAAGATCCACAAGATTAATCCTCCCTTAAAAGATAAAGCAAAATGTTTATTTTTTGAGGTGATGATTATAAAAGTATCTATAGTTGATAATACACCTATTTGTTCAAATGTGAAGAGCTTAATGCATGTCATGTAACTAATGTAGTTACAGACCTCCATGCATGTAGAGTTCATCGCGCATTTCTCGGGTTATCTGTCCAGGAGTCACATACTCCTTCCCATCCAAAGTGTGCAGCACATCTAGCTTCTTATCCTCCACCATCTTGGCCACTATTTCGATGCAGTTTCTTTCAGATAACCTGTGTTAAACATGAAAATAATCAGTTTGAATCTAAATTAAAGACCCGTTTCTTCTATCAATAAAAAAAAATTATGATAAATTATACACCACAGTCATGGCAGGGCCTGAATAATGGGTCACATGGGGAGATTTAAAGATTTTGGGGGAATAACTAGAATCATCTCTATTTTTACAGATTGACTGATCAGTTGTACATTTTCAGATTTTGATTAAAGATTATGACGGCATATAAATTTAAAAAAGTGAATGACAACGTATTAAATCTTAATTTTGAAGTTCGAATCTGAACTTGGTAATGGTTGTGCTGTATTCCCATTATTTAAAAAGTATTCATTATTATCTAGTAGCCTAGTTTTAAAAATAGTTTTGAGGCGAGATGTGGTGTAATAAGTGGCATTGTTACATGATGTTTAAGGAAAATGTCCATTCATTTGACTATTTGTGGTTTGAATAGGCTATATGTTCCCTGCATTTCTGACATTTTGCCTAAACACATTTACTTTGCACATGAATGTTTTTCGGTGCATTCGACTATCAGCCAACTATAGGCAAGATGTGACAATTCTGATTCGCCTATGCAAATCCTTAGTCGGGGACACCCCTACAAAGAATGTCACCAAACTAAAGATGCTTTTTTAATTTGCTGGTGTTTTTTCTATTTGCATGTGTTTTCTTCCGCTGAAGAGCAGTGACACCTAACATCCACCGTATATTTTTAATAAAAGGAAAGAAACTTTCATTTTGATTTCAGTGAATCTTTAAATATAACAGCCTAAAATCTTATAGACACTTACAGACTACTTTTTCTCAGCAATGCAAATGTGAAAAATTATATGATTGTTTGTATATCATTTCTTTTCTTTGTGCCCATTTTAAATCTAAGTGGCATGTCAGTCAGTATAGCTTAATGTGATATCTGTGTTGGTTTCCCATTTACAGACATTTACTCACTGTTACTGCGATAAATCTTAAATACATTTTATACAAATATGAATATACCAATAAAACAAACTATAACTATCACTAATTAACCCCACACATGCAGTACAATCTGACACAGATATGTGGTGGAGTTATGAATAACAGTCTGATTGAAACCTACAGATACAGATATTGTTGGTAACTATCTTATTGTATCTTCTTATCTTTTAAAAGACTTGCAGTAGTACCATGCATTTTGTATTCTATACACAAATAAAATATATATATATATATAGATATATATATATATATATAGATAGATATTCTATACATACACACATATATAGATCAATATTGTCTATTTAATAGCGTGTTTTCTATACAGCTTGAAACAGTGCAATTGATTAAGCTGTAAAAAGGGCTATAGAAAGAACATTAAATTGAATAGAAAAATAAATTTTCAATACTACTACTACCACTACTAACATAATTATTACTAAAACAGCAACAACAAATAGTGGTCTTTTACCGTTGCACAGTATCTACAAACTGAGCTCTTTGAAAGTCCGCAGCTAGACGTCTGATTTCCTCCCAGTCGGCTTCCATGACTTACTTATTCGACAAAACCTGTGCACTCGAACACTACAGAATTTGACAAATAAAAATGATAACACACTCAAACAGCAGTTGTACTCTGTTCGGTCACACTAAACACATACGTCAGCAGAATTAAGTAAACGTCAAACGGAAAAGCAAGAGACACAATTTCTCTTCTTCTTTGGTTATTGGTGGCTCCATATACTGCATTACCGCCATCTACTGTGGGTCATGAATCCAGAGTTCTCCCTCTCCCACCTATTTCCCAGGCTTGTAAATAGGGCTGTTAGATTGCAACAATTTTGCAATCGATTCCGATTCCTGGTTTTGGAATCGAAAGAGTCGATTCCAAGAACCGATTCCTAGCTGGTGTTGTCGATTTCCATTTGATTTCCTTGTTTTACTACAGGTTTTAATGTTATTAAAAAAAGTCACATTTTTAATGCAATACAATTATCTAAGCTTTCACTTTTCACATTTAATTGTTTATTGTTTATACAATTCCAGTATATCATTAATAATATCATTATAAATTTTTCTCCGTTTTTTTATTTACTAACTCTTTTCAAAATAAAGCACAGGTAAATTACGATTAACAATTTATTCAGCAGTGTACACAAAAATACTCAGGGAATATAGATAGACAGCTTGATAATCAGTAAATTGTATTAAGAATGTATTAAGAATATGTATAAAGAATACAGTGCGTGCGTATTCTATAATGAGTGTAAATGACAGACATGCTTTATTTCTCTTTACTAATAGACTCGCACACGTTTTACTGCTGCTGCTCTTTCTCGTATTCTTATGTAGCGCATTAAAATTTGACCAATGAAACACTGTATTAACACTTATCTCACTTATCACTTAACATATCATATACAAGATTTAATATCAAAACGGAAAAAGTGTCAGTCCAGGTAAGGACCACGTCTTTCAATTCTCAATGGGCCCCGCCCCATGCTTTAGATGGCCCTGTGCCTACATTATAATGCATTAAGAATGCATTTGTAATCCATTATAAATATAGGCTTCATAGAAAGTGAAATCAAATGAACTACTATTGCCCAGGTATAAAGCATGCATTTTAAAATATAATAAAAGCAATGAATATACACAATTTCATTAGATAACCAATTATTTTATTTATATTATTTTATAAAACAAAGAATGTGCACTTTAACCACTGGTAAATTGTTCAATTATATATATATATATAGAACTGATACAGAAAACAATTATTGCCCCAAACGTTGGGGGGTGGGCTGGATTAGTTTTAATATGCCCTAAAAAAACTAGTCAATGAAAGTGCAATTAGTCAAAACAAATGTATTGCAGCATCTAACAATGTGTCTATGAGACTAAGTTCAAATGGGTGATCCTAAGAATCATTAATTTGCTTATTTTTTGCTGCCTCTGCTGGGATGATTTTGACATCAAAGGGAATAAAGAAATCCACCAGGGCTTTGGCATCTTTCGGGTCCAGAGAGTATTCCTGTGCCATCTTCTCTGTAGTCCATGTTTTAGGCATATGTTTGTGATTGTTCAGAACAGTTAAAGCTTCTACAAGAGTCAGCTTGCCTTTTGGAACATCAGTGACATCACAGATACCATAAGGGTCGCCCAGTAGACTGAACTTGAGCAGCCTACGTTCCGTCTCCTGCTTTGCCTTTTTAACTGTGTAAACGTCTTCACCCTACAGACAGAGTATTAAAGCACAGAGTCAGTTTACTATTATTGCTGCAAACACTGTCATTGTAAAAGTACAACGGGCACGCACTGCTCATGGGCTGAGATGTGAACTCTCCTCTAGTCACATTCAGCATTATGTCTTGTTAATAGGCTAACCACTTTAGTTCAGGTGTTATTGTCTGCAGTATTGTATTGTTTACACACTTATTATGGTGTGTTTGTATTGCTTTTACATTGTTATAAATAAATAGAATCGTGGTGTAATCATGTTTGTGATCATCTTAATAAGTACCACACAACTGTGTAGGGCCTGCATGTCTAAAATTTGAACACATGAACATGAACACATGAACTCCATCTCCAGAGCTGCTCTAAGAGTTTTTCATAAGCATTTCACTGTTTGAAAAAAGCTATCTTCTTTCTTTGTGACGACCTGTCAAAATAAAAGTCTGGTAAAATAAAACACTGTATTTGTATTATATTATTTACTATAGTAAATTGTAGTATTCCAGTAATAAATTAATAAATTCTTCAACCCTGCTCCTCGTGAGCTACTGTCCTAAAGATTGCAGCTCCAACCCCAATCAAACACACCTGAACATCTACATCAAGGTGTTCGGGGTCGCTTGATAATTACAGACAGGTGTGTTGAAACAGGGTTGGGGCTGCAGTCTGCACGAGGAGCAGGGTTGGAGATCCCTGTACTTATATTTACTAAACTAATATTAACTATAGTAAGGTTCAAAAACACTATTTTATCTGCAAAAGGAGGAATTTTACAGCAGTTTACCAGAATAAATAATATAATAGTATACAAATATATAATTATTGTATAGTAAAATAATTGATAACAGAACTGAAAAAAGGAACTTTATATATATATATATATATATATATAAATAGAGCAGAGCTAAAAAAAAAAAAAAAATTCAAAGACTCCAACCACCCTAGTAACCGTCTTTTTACCCTGCTGCCATCTGGTAAGCGCTTCCGTAGCCTGATGACCAAAACAGAGAGACTTGAAGAAGCTTTATTCCCCAGGCCATCAGGCTCTTAATCATCATACCACACTCACTGTACTCTTAGAACATCCAACATAGTGACATTGCTACCTGCACACAGCACTGTTCTTTTTGCATTGCTGTTAAGTAACTACCTTGTGTTAGTATTTGTGTGCACATGTTCTTGCACATTCCTGTTCATGTAAATATTTACAGTTTAGTTTCTATCATAGAGTATATTACCTTAATCTTTATAACATTTATATTTTTCATTTGCCTAGTATTTTATAATAATAAGCTGATCTGACTTTCATTTCCCTACTGGTTGTATATTCTTTATATAGCTGTGTACGAGACAAATAAAAATCTTAAAAATATATATAATTATACGGCCCTAATTTACCCAACTGTAACATTAATGTCCTTTGTCAGTTACCTGCCTATTTATGTGATTAAACATATATAAAATATTTTTATGTGTATATTTATTTCTAATATGTGACCCTGTATTACAAGTAAGTAGCACAAGAACATTTGTAGTAATAGCCAAAAATACACCGTATGGGTCAAAATGTGCCATTTTTCTTTTATGTCAAAAATATTTGGGATATAAACTAAAGATTATGTTCCATGAAGATATTTTGTAATATACATTGTCAAAAAAGCTTTCTAGTCTAGTCTACCACACATGGTAAAGCTTTAAATAGGGCTGAGTGATTTGATATCTCTAGGTATTCTAACATTTTTAGGATACTCAGTAACACACAAAAATGTTGTTCTAGAATAAATGCCCCAAAATAAGCATGACTTGGATAGAAAAAGTTTAGTGCAAAAACAGTGAAAAAATGTACCCCAGTGTTTTAACTAACTGCTGCTTGAGGTGACAACAAATTGGTTCTGCTTGTGATTGTTTTCATGCACTTACAAAATTACATTATGTTTAGTATCTGTTTTCTTAAAACTATACCATCCCTATATTACACTATTTTTTGGGAGTAAGTTATCATTGATGTCTTTTTCATCTTTATGGTATCTTGAGGAAAATAGCTGAAAATGAAGTTCTAACCCGAGAAACTGGATCTTTAGACTCCACATAAACATTCTTCAACATGGACAGCAGTGGACCATTCCTCTGGTTAATGTCTTCTGTCATGCTGCCTGCTGACACAGAAACACATTTTACTAGTCAACATCTTGTAGAAATCTGCTAAAATATTATTATGTTACTGCCAACTATTACGTCCCGGTTTCACAGACTATGCTTAACCTAATCCAGGACTGTGCTTTAGTTAAATTAGGATACTTAAGTCACTTTTATTATTAAAATGCATTAGAAACATCACTGGTGTGCATCTTGAGACAATTAATGGCACTGACATATTTTAAGATATTTGTTTTTAGTTAAGACAACTCAAAACGTCTGGGACTAATGTGAGTCTTAAACCTTGTCTGTGCAAACGTACATATATTATAATAATATTATTTAGCAAACATTGTCACCTGCGGTATTATGCTGGGGAAGACTGGCTGATGTTTGATGTCTTGGTGCTGCTTGGGGTTTTAATTTACTGATTTCTCTGTGAACGCGATTCTCTAAATTAAAGTTTGTAATCACACGCGTTATTCTTGCGCCCATGTTTGATATATTGCAGAGGACGAAGGGTGCGCAACATCTTCTTTTAGGCTTTTTTGCTGTAGTGGTTGAAAAACCAGCTCATGGTGCTTTACCGCCACCAGTCGGATGGGAGTGTGAAGCGCTTTAAATAGCAAAAACCCGCAATAAAACACTGTTGAATTTATTTCGTCTTATTATGCAAGCATCGAGGATGCTACAACCCTGCTGTAGCCTATTTGTAATGATTTTCTTCTGGGTTTTTTACATTTTGTGGTATTTGTGAAGCAAGGCATTCATGTTTTAATTGCATTTATTTTTGTGTTTATTGCATTTATTATTGTGTTTAAATGTGTAGCCTACTGTTGTCTACAGACAAAGTTAATACAGTTGTGGTCAAGTCAAAAGTATTGGCAATGACAAACTCTTGTGTTTTGCAAAATTTGCTGCTTAAAGTGATATAGTTCACCATTCTGTCATCACTCACCCTCTTGTCATTTCAAACCTGTATGGCTTCTGCATAATACAAAAGAAGATATTTTGAAGAATGTTAACTGGTCCCGATTTAAATGCGTTGGTTCACACAATAGAAGTGAATGGGGCTAGTGCTGTTTACCAACTTTCTTCAAAATATCTTTTATTGTGTTCTGCGGAAGGAAGAAAGCGTTAGGAGATTTAATAATGAAAAAGAGAACGGGCTCTCTGCTACAACCTGGGTCATGTGCTTAATTTACAAAGTTATGTTTCAAATATAAAGCTATGCTAACTCTGGGTTCCCTTTCTGTCAGTCGACGTTGTGTCGACAGATGGGGTTTGATCTTGAGAACCTATCCCTTTCGAGAAGAATTTCAATAGGCCAATGAGATTGGCGAATGTCTCGTGCTCATTCATTCATCTTTTTTCTTCGGAAACGCAAGACACATTTCATGCTGAGCAATTCTCCTAAGAGCTTTTATAAAGGCTGCCGGATATACGACGCGAGCAGCGAAGCGTTCCTTCTCTTCAACAGAACTTCCCCTGGGCGTTTCGGCAGCAGAGCTACAGAGACTAAAAGAGCAAATTCCTCTCGCAGCGTGCGCACGGTCTTCGGACATGTCGCGCCGCTGTGTCCTTGGGTGCGACACTCTAGTCCCCAAGAAAGGTGGGGGACTGCGCCCCATCCTGGACCTGCGCTCCCTGAACAAGCACCTTCACAGGATGCCGTTCAGGATGCTGATGCAGAGGCGCACCCTGGCGTCCATCAGAAACCAGGATTGGTTCGTGGCAATCGACCTGACGCGTACTTCCATGTCTCGATTCTTCCTCGACACCGGCCCTTTCTGTAGTTTGCATTCGAGGGTCTGGCATACCAGTACAGAGTCCTGCCCTTCAGTCTGGCCCTGTCTCCTTGCATCTTCACGAGGCTACCTTAGTTCCCCTCAGGGAGCAGGGCGTGCTTGTCCTTAACTACCTCGACGACTGGCTCATTATTGCTCACTCGTGGGAGTTGCTGTGCACGCACAGGGACCTTGTGCTATGGCACCTAGACCGCTTGGCCCTTCGGGTCAACCAGTGCAGAGCATCTCTTATCTCAGCATGGAGCTCGACTCTGTGTCTATGACCGTGCGTCTGACCAACGAACGTGCCCAGTCAGTGCTGCGTTGTCTGGTCCACTTCAGACGACTTCCCGCGGTCCCACTGAAACTTTTTCAGAGGCTCCTGGGGTACATGGGATCTTCGGCAGGGGTAATCCCACTCAGGTTGATGCACATGAGACCGCTTCAGCACTGGCTTCAGAGTTGAGTCCCTTGTAGTGTGTGGCACACCGGCACGAGACGGGTTGCCGTCACATCTCACTGCCGCCGCACCCTAGCCCCCTGGTCAGTCCTGACCTTTCTTCGAGCCGGGGTCCCGCTTGGGCAGGTTTCGAGGTGCATCATCATCACGACAGACGCCTCCCTGCACTGTTGGGGTGCAGTGTGCAACAGGCATGCAGTGTCAGGTCGATGGAAAGGTCCCCACCTGCAGTGGCACATCAACTGCCTGGAGTTGCTAGCTGTGCTTCTAGTCTTGAGGAGGTTCCAGCTATGACGACAACCCCCCTGTTCGATTCCCCTGAGGAGGGACCTTCTGTCTCAGGGGAAGGGCACGGTTTGGCACACAAGGCCAGATCTGTGGAACCTCCACGTCTAGCCTCTGGACGGGACGAGAAACTCCTAAGCGCCCTCCCTCCAGTGCTGACAAACACCATCGCTCAGGCTAGGGCCCCCACCACCAGGTGCCTGTTCTCGTCCTGGTGCTCTTCCCTGCCCTAGGCCATCACGTTGCAGCCATAACTTATTAAGCCAATGTCTGATTTGAAAATTCAGACATATCACACAGCAGACAGTATTGTTTTTAGTGAAAGTCACTCTAAAATCTAGTGATTTCTGGTATAGTGAGCCCCGCCCCCTTCCTTTCCTATATATTGACTGTTTGTTTTGCACTTTCCTTAGCCAAGGAGAAAAAATTCAAATGGATAAAGAGGAGAATGCTGATGTGGGTGTGGGTGATAGTAGCCCCTCTTAAGAATATTGCGGTTAAGTACTCGCCAAGGCTAGTCAGTGTTGCCCCGCTGGTAGTCGTGACGCAGCCTAGCGCAGTGGCGTTTCGTATAGGGACCCCTTCTGTCGACACAACGTCGAGTGACCAACAGAAAGGGAACGTGACCCTCATGCCACAACGCTTGGCCAACCCATTGCAGTGGTCAGAGAAAGCCTCTCGATTCCTCAGTACAAAAGATGAATGAATGAGCACGCCGGCCTCCCTTTATACCCGGAAATCCGGGGCGGGGCCGGGATGCATCAGACATTCGCCAATCTCATTGGCCTTTTGAAATTCTTCTCGAAAGGGATAGGTTCTCAAGATCAAACCCCATCTGTCGACACAACGTCTTGTTCCCTCCATCAGGGAACAGAGGTTACAGTCGTAACCGAGACGTTACCCTGCTGGTAAGAAAAACTATATAAACCTTCACAGAGATTCTAGTGGTTTCCATTAAAATACTATTATGAACCATTAGCTTTTACCATTAAAACCATTCCAAAATTCATTTTTGTAGTGTATTTTAGGGGATATTTCCTGTAGGATTGAATGGTGTTCTATTGGTTCCCATCGGCCAGATAACATTCCACCAACAGATCCCAACACATACCAGTAGAGACCTGTCACGGAATCCCCAGGCTCTCACACCACTCCTTCACTTGGATCACCATCTCCAGAGTTCCGATCACTGCCACCTGTGCCCCATCACATTCCAATCACTCACGGACACGGTATAAAGCACTCCCTGTTTCCCTCAATCAGCGTCTGGTCTCATATTTGAAACGGACTCCAAAGTATACTCACCCGAATTACTCACCTTACGAAAAGCATTATACCTGCTTCTACTAGAAGCAGGAAGCTAGACATTATCATTAATAGCGCTGTCAATATGTATATTTCTCTTAAACAAATGCATCGATTTGGTTCAGAAAACCTTTGTTAAGACCACTGAGGCGTGTCGAGCAATTGTTTGATCGATTGATGCCCTTTTTGGAGCTTTAAAACTTGGGGACCTATACCATTCTTCCGCTTGGAAGTAAAATGATACGTGGTATTATAACTCTGACTGCATTATGCTTCAAGAAGAAAACCATATTCAGTTAGGATGCCTTGAGGGTGAGTTAAACATTTTGGGACTGAACTATCCCTTTAAATGTTGTGCAATTTATTGTGTAAGGAATAATTGATGATGGGCCATTAAATTATTCAAAATATAATGCACACCTTTAGAACGTTTGTCAACCAATCAGAATGAAGCATAAACTTGCATCTTTACTTCACCAGGTGCAGCAGCCAACTATTGTGAGAGATCTACATACAGCCTGTTACTGGGTACAGAGACTTATTGAGAGACACAGTGCTCAGGAATGGCGCTCAGGAGGTTATTAAAGGCGGAACATAAGCTCCCTTTCTCCTGCTCATCTTTCCTCTGTCATAGAATCCTCCCTTCCATCTGCCACACGCTTTGCAACACTTGATGTCAATTCTGCCACAGACACACTTCTCACCACACTAACCTCGTGCCTAGACATTATCTGTCCTCTTTCTTCCAGGCCAGCATGTGCTACTCTTTCCAGTCCCTGGTTGTCCGATACTCGCCATGAACATCGGCTAAACTTAGAATGACTAAAAGGAAATGGTGCAAAACCAAAGACCTAGCGAACCTCTGTAAGTATCAGGCTTCGCTCTCTATCTTTTTTGCAGACATTCACACTGCCAAATTGACATTTGTTTATGACAAAATCAACAGCGCCTCAGACTCGCACAAGCTTCTCAAAACCTTCAAAACTCTCCTCTGGCCCCCTCCACCACCCCCTTCCAACTCTCTAACGGCTGATGTATGAAGGTATTTTTGGTGCAAAACAACTGAGCGCCTGTGAGAGTGGAATTTGTAGTTGTAGATATTGTCCACATGTGTATCGGTAAATTTGAAGTCAGAATTTGAAGTTGCAAACTTGTAGATCTTTTTTTCTCTCCCGCAAACACAACACAACAGTTACACCCTCTTGAATCCTTCAGTGCAAGTGCACAAATTCAATTCTACAAATCCCAAACTAAGATACTTGTGCACTCACGTTTTTTGCTACTATTGCTGCAGTTAATATGGTGCAAAACACATTCACACACCTGCACCAAAAGACATGCGTTCACAGACAAGTTTTGCACATTCGTAAATCAACATGTGAATTCATGCAATGGGAGTTGAATGCTTGTAAAATATTTTCTCACAAATAAAGGGTTTTATTTTTGGATATTTTTCTAGCACAAACACAAGAACTTACCACAACTGTTTGACTCTGCTGCTGCGAGCCTGTGACACAAGTTCGCTCACTCTCTCATTTGCACCACATACCTGTGTGATGTATGGTGCAAAAGTGATTTGTGCATTTGCAGAGGGCGCCTAGTTTTTGCGCCCAGCAGGTGGCAAATTTACCGATACACATGTGTGGCCAATATTTACAACTACAAATTCCACTCTCACAAGGCGCTCAGTTGTTTTGCACCAAAAATACCTTCATACTGATGACTTTGCCAGCTACTTCACCAACAAAACCAGGTCTATCAGCAGTCATTTCTCAGCTTCACACATCCAGTTAATAGTTAATAAATATTGCTGTAATTAAAGTTATTTTTGTCTTTTATTGATTAGATTGTGGATAGGATTAAATATTAATGTTCCTTAATGGGAATCATGTTTTATTAAATCCATATCTTTTTGTTTAAAACAAATCATTTTTATTAAATTGTATTTTTTTATGATAAATAATTGTTTATTTAAATCTCTATATATTTGATTGGATAAAGCAAATAATTTCTAATACATGTCTTAAATAAGAAACAATTGTTTAATTAAATCTATATATTTTTGTTTAGATACATTTTTTTAATTTAAATTAATTGACTTTCTGCAACAAGAAAAATATACTTTGTGCCAGGTTTTAAAAAATAGTTTTCATAGACATGGAAAATATTATTTAGGGCAAGTAATTTGATTTTCATTGGCTCAAATTATAAAATATAGATGTGAATCATTACCCTAAAATTTTTTAGTTGGTTAAAGGAAAACCTTTTTTCAGTGTGTATGGCATAACAGTACATTATATTTACACATATGCATTTGGCAGACACTTTTATCCAAAGCAACTTACATTACATTGTACTATACATTTGTACATTTTGTATAGTAAGCAATAGGGGGTTAGGTGTCTTGCTCAAGGGCACCTCAGCCCTTACCCGCCAGACCTGAGAATCGAACCAGCAACCTTCTGATCATAAGTCCAACCCTCTAACCACTGAGCCACAACTGCCTCAGTACAGTACAACTCAACAATACGTGCCAAACCATTGGCTAAGGCTGTTCTAGCCCCACTTGCATCTCTTGAATAAAGGGCTGCCTTTTTAGCAATTTTGTCTGGCCGTTTTGGGGGATGTCATTTGCTGCCACTCTCTTGGTCTCTAGTGCTGCAGCCTAGCACCTTAGTACTTGATTGTGGCGCCATGTGTATCTTCCCTGTGTCAAGCTCTTCTTACAACCCACTAGTATGTTTAAGGTTTGCTGGAGCTGCATACAGGTGGCAGGCTGGATCTTGTCCACACCATTAATGCACATTTGTTGGTGAGAGCAGCACATCGTATGTGGCTCTGACAATGAAACTTAGTCTGTTTGTTTCCATACTCCAAAGGTCACTTCAAGTGATTTTGTGCCGTTCAATGCCTTCCCACCTCATCCAGCGGCCTTGCTGGGCTTGAGAGACTGCTTTTGCGCATCTACTTGCTTCCTCTTGACGTTGTACCTCCTTCACCACCAGGTGACGCTGTTCCTTTGGTGTAGCTTTTTGCCATGTGGGTGTTGTTCGTCCCAAACTTAAGCCCCCCTCTGCTATATCCTACAATGTCCCTGTCTGAGGGCTGCCTTCGCCTCCGCTACCGCTGTTACTGGGTTCCATTTCCTCCCAGTTGCTAATGATGGAGCAGCACCTCTTACACAGGGATCATGCGATTCTTTGAGCGTCATCTCCAGCCTTGTTTTGGTGCATTTATACTCTTCCACAAGGCTTGAAATGAGAAGAGAGAGAGCTCCATTCCCGTACAGCCCTATATTACTATGGCATCTCGGTAGCCCAAGCCATTTCCTCCCTTGTGTACTCACCAATCTCTCCAGCTGCTTGGCATGAGATAATGTGAGCTCATACATGGAAATTGAAATTGGCTAAATTAAGCGTGGCAACAAGCCGAATTGGAAGCATCAGAGTTTCAGCTTCCCAGGAAGAGCTGTATTGTTGGTTTTGTTGTTCCACCTGTTCTGCGTCTTTAAGGTCTGCGGTGTACCATCGGTAAAGGCTTTCGATGGGCTTGTCCGTGACTGTTGGTATAGGCTCTCCCTTTATACAGAACCTATCGTTGGTAAGCCAGCCCTTGACAATGGAGATGCTGCAGGATTTTCTGGGTTTGATCTCCGCTTGTGCCCAAGTGATGTTTACTTGGAGCTTATCCAGCAATTGCTTTGTGCATGCTTTGGTAGTTGTAATGGTTGTCATGTCATCCATGTATGCCCTGATGGGAGGTAGGCGCAACCCATTTTGTAAACGCTCTCCTCCAACTTCCCAACGCGACGCCCGGATTATTAGCTCCATTGCCATAATGAAAGCCAGTGGTGAAATGGTGCATCCTGCCATTATGCCAGCTTCTGCCAAGTGGTGGTGCTCTACTGCGTGGTAATACAGAATTGGAGATCCTGGAAGTATGCCTTAATCAGCTTTGTTATCTGCTCTGGAACATGGAAGAAGTCACAAGCTGTCCACAGCATATTATGTGGCACTGATCCAAAGGCATTGGCAAGGTCTAGAAAAACCACATGAAGGTCTTCTCCTTTTTTGCTGTTTGCCACTGGTGCCAGATGATGTTAACATGTTCCAAACATCCTGCAAAAACCCCAATGCCTGCCTTTTGCACTGAAGTGTCGACAAAGTTACTATTCTTCAAGAATGCTGAGAGTCTATGGGCCACCAAGCTGAAGAAAATCTTAAATTTCACATTCAAAAGGCTAATTTGGCAAAACTGGTTGATAGTTGAGGAGTTTTTCTCTTTGGGAAGCAGTATGCCAACTGCCCTTCTCCAGACCTTTGAAATAACTTGCTTTTTCCATGCCACAGTCATTAATCTTCAAAGGTACCTCAACATTCCAGGGGCATTCTTGTAGAGCCTGTAAGGAATACCGTTTTGTCCAGAAGCTGATGCAGCTCTTGCCCGTTTTACTAAACACTCTCAACTTCGCTCCATTTAGGGGGCCTTGTCTCCATCTGGTGTTCTGGTAGCTGAATTGGTGGCATATCTTCTGGAATGGAGATTGGCTCATGCCTCATGCCTTTCCACTTCTGTGGCCTTCTTCCACTGTTTACTCAGGTTCCTCATTTCTCTCACAAGTCTGTCAATTTCTTGTTGTCTCCTGGACTTCGGCCGGCCTGCCGCCTCCTGTGACCTTGGGTTCTTGCTTTTCACTCCAAATCTTTCCACCCCATAGGTGTAGATGATCTCCCTCATCTTCTCCAGTTTCCTTTCAATATCCCCTTTCTGGCCTGCTAATAGCTGGACGGGCTCTGAATCAATGGTTGCCCACTCTTTGCTGCAGGATTTAGGCCCAAGGTATCTGAGGTCTTCTTCCATCCATTTTCATTTCTATTGCTTGCTGCGGCTGGGTGGTCTCCGGGTTACTGAGTGTTGCTAAGTTTGTGCCTGGTTGGGCTTCATCTGGGGTTCTGATACCCTGTGGACTGTGGTGCTTGTCCCGCTACTGGGCTACACCCGACTGATTTGCCCTAAGTCTTGTGATGTATTGGCCCCTACTAAGCTCTTTCAGGCACGTTTTCCTTCCCTGATGGATTTTTGAACCTCTCTCTGATGTTACCTTTGTCCAGTCACATCCCTGTAATTTCTGTCCTGTTGTTCCAAATTCTGCCATGCAGATCTCCTGATTCGTCATTTCCATTCCTAGGTCTGTTGCCGTGTGATCTGTTCATGAGACATCTTGCGCCCCAGCTCTCGCAGACTCCAGGGGTATTCTTTTTTTTGTGTTTTTCATAGCCATAGGTGGGTGGACCCATTACGCTGCATAGTAACGGATCCTGCCGACATGGGTAGCTTGCTCATGCCTGCACTGATGGGGTTTGTTTCCTCCTGCCAGCAGTCTCATCAGGTCTTTCCCCGGTTGTTAGCTGCCGTTTCACAGCAATAACTGCGGTTCTTGCATATTCTGACCCACACAAGCCATTTATTTTAGACACCAATGCCAGTGATACTGTAGTTCAATGTAGTTCCAGGAAATGCCATTAGGCATATTTTATTGCTGTTCTTCAAACCTTTTCAGGTATTTTCATGATATAAAGTATATTTATGATTGTAATGTTTGACGAGTGTTCTTTCTTTCAAATGCACATTATAAACGACTTAATCTTGTAGTGATTTTAGGTTGAGAAGTACTTCCTACTGATCAAAGAGCTGTAGTTCACAGAAAAGCTGTGCATAAACCACAGAATCGAAGTCTTTGTGATTTCAGAATCGACTTATACAGGTATAATTAATGTGAATCGCGATACAGTTATAAAGTTGTGGCATATGCTAGTCTGCCGTTAACGAAACGGGAGCTCAAGTATGCTACCACAAAAAAAAAGTTAATTAGTTTGGTGGTGTTTACTAAATATTTTAAACATTATTTGCTTGGGAAATAATTTATGAACACACGCACTGCAAGTCGTGAACACACATACACCCGGAGCAGTGGGCAGCTATCACTGCAGCACAAGTGAGGGTGCCTTGCTCAAGGGCACCTCAGTCGTTATCCACCTGTCCAGGGAATTAAATCAGCAACGTTCTGGTCACAAGTGCAACTCTGTAACCACCAGGCCACGACTGCAGACCAGGCAAGTTCTTCCACAAGTCATCAAACCTATTTATTAGATAGGGTGACCCAATACTTTTGGCAATATAGTGTATATGTTTTGGTTTTATGTATATTTGAGTGTATGTCTTTAATTTGACCTAGTTTGTCTGTCATGTGCCCAGTTAATAAAACTCTGAATTAATTTTATTCTCATTTTTGAGGGTGTGGGGAAGGGTTAGGGTCTATCTACATAGCTGGCCAATAACCAATCAAGTCATAGCCATATTTAGATACTAGCACAAACTGAATTCATATTTTGGCACTTATTAGATACAGTGAAGAATGTAAACTGCACCACACAAATTATACTTCTGACATATTGTTACCTCTCTTCAGGAGGTGATAGAAAGGTCTAAAGCAAGAGATTTTCCTGTAGTCATGCAGTCCCAAGTTCAAGCTGTGTTGGATATTGTTTTTATTATTTATTTAATACAGTAATGCAACATAAACTGTCATGATCCTGTCCTCGTAGTTGCTTTTTTAGTTCAGGCTGGCAGGTTCATGACAGTCTCGTGTCTTGTGTCTGTGTTTGAAAGCACATGGCCATTGTTTGTTTCTTTGTGCCATGTGCTCTCCTGTCATGCGTCTTAGCCCCAACCCCTTGTTCCATATTCATTATCCTGTTATCGGTTCACGCCTTTCACCTGTTGCCCTCATTTTGTTCCTCTCCTATTTAATGCCCTTGTGTTTGCTGTCCTGTGCTGGATTGTTTGTCACCCTCGTCAGGTCTGCGGCTTTGTGTTGTTGTTTCCCTGGTCTGTCCTACTGATGGCGAAGTGAAGCTTTCTGAACCACCGAAGCTTTCAACAAAATTGTATCGGAAAAAGGTTCATTACTCAAAGCTTTTGGAATCAGACCTCGACAATGACCTCTGCTGGTGAAAGTGAGGGAAAACGCTGTGTCGCAAAATGTTTCACAATGGACCAACGCATTCATTTTAGAATTAATAAATAATGGGTAGATTAGTAAGTTAATAAATCAGTATATTAAGTACATGACAATAATCTGTTTCATTGCATAATTCTAGAAAGTCAAAACAATAAACATAACGTTTTGTATTCTGGATTTGGACATTTTTCCTGTTTGTAAACAAGTCAAACTCATGAAGTAAATAAATGCACACAAACATAGGCTACATGCACTTTCATACGATTATAATAAATCTGTAGCAGTAACAACAAACTTTTGAATCAAAGTACGAAGCAGTCACGTGGGTGTGTGTGAAATGAAGCTTCGGACATCATTGGTCACATGATTTTGGTAGAACGAATCAAGCATCGATACTACGCTTCGGAGCTTTGGTGCCACAGCTAACATCACTAGTTTATGGGTTTTCTCAACAGTGCTAGGGCTGAGCCTATTTCTTTTCTTGCTGACCACTTCACCAGCCTTATAAAATACCCGTTCACAAGCACAGAAGAGGCAGGGGCACACAAATAGTTTAGGGCTAGCATGAATAAATGTGACACTCTTCACCTTTCTTGTTTCCATCACCATTTGGTCAAGAAGATCCCACAGGCCTGTAAATAAAACCGAAATAAAGATTTCATATGTTCTGTAAAATACAACATGACCATGGTTAACTTTGAGCCTTACCACTATACAATCATGGCAAGCTACCAACAGCCCAGCAGAGCCATGGGAGCGGGTCTGCCTGAATACATCTGCAGGGAGGCGCCTGGCAGCATTTGCTTACACGGTCTCATGGAATTATTTGGTGCGTTTGCTCAAAGGAAGTCCACTCAACGTCCAATTGTCGACACCAACAGCTGATGCCAAAGACCACACAAGGTAAAGGGGACATTTTAGTAGGGGGCACCCATCGCCCAAACAGGGACTTGAACCCTGGACCCTCAGATTAAAAGTCTGATGCTCTACCGACTGAGCTATCCGGGCTCATGACGGAGAGCTCCCAGGTTCTGTGCTTGAAGAGTTCGGCAGACCTCCTCAACGCCGGTGTTCAGTCTTATCTCTGGAGTAGAACCTACCTGTGGATTGCAGTTTCATTCCTCATCATGCACACCTGAACTCGCTGATGTGGCTCCTGTGGTTTGCAGGTGGCTGAAAATTAATAAAGGCCTCACAATTTATCTCAGGGCGCTGCCAGAGGGCACCCTTGTTGTTTGTGTAAAGACTCAAATGGCAGCAGTGGGATTTAAACCCACACCTTCGAAGAGACTGGAGCCTAATTCTAGCATCTTAGACCACTCGGCCACACTACCTCAAAACCTCATCGGCCACAGGCCATTTCACATCTCTGTTTTTGCTATAGGTTCTTGCAATGCTTCGCCGACAGTCAGTAGCTTGCAAGGTTCTGTGCTTTGAGGGTCCTGTGTCCCCTTCAATGCCGGGGTGTTCAATCCTGTCTCTGAAAGTGAATCTACCTGTAGATTCCAGTTTCATCTCTCGTCAAAGACACCTAAACCACCTGATGGGGCTCTAGGGGTTTGCAGGTAAATGAAGTCAGATGTGAATTAAAAACTGACCTCACAGCTCATGTTTGGTCTTTACTTTTGTTGCAGTTTTTATTACAGGCTCTTGGAAAGCTTCGCCGACGGTCAGTAGCTCATGAGGTTCTCAGGCTTAAGAGTTCTGTGAACCGCTTCAATTTGGCTCCTAATGGTTAGAGAGTCGGACTCGTAACCAGAAGGTTGCCAGTTCGATTCTCAGTACTGGCAGGTAACAACTGACATGCCCTTGAGCAAGGTACCTAACCCCCGTTTGCTCCCCGGGCTGCAGTGATAGCTACCCACTGCTCCACTGTATGTGTGCTCACGACTTGAAGTGTGTGTGTTCACTATTCACTGGTTGGGTTAAATGCAGAGGTCACATTTCGGGTATGGGTCACCATATCTGACAAATAGTTTACTTTCACTAAAGGTTCAGCTGGCAGCGGTGGGATTTGAACCCACGCCTCCAGAGAGACTGGAGCCTTAATCCAGCGCCTTAGACCACTCGGCCACGCTACCACAGGATGATTCAGCACCGACATTCGTGCGCAGGGGCCCCCAGAAGATGACGGCAATTGACCACAGAGAGATACACTGCTCTTGGCAGTTCGCTAACACTGACAAACAAGAATGGGATCTCCTTATCACACCCTGTTAACTACTTTTTGGTCTAGAGGGAGAGAGTGTCGCTAGGAACCAGAATGAGCAGGTGCCAGTTTCAGTCTTCTAAAAGTGCACGTTAAAGGTCTTTAAGTGGAGGCAACTTGCTTCTGCACAATACTCTCTGTAGAGACCATAAAGGGCTGCATTGTTTTCTCTCAACATACATCCCATTGTACCAACTTGAGTTAAGGAAATAAAGCAGCTTGCAAAGTGGGACGTCCAACAAAAGAAACACAGAAAACAGGGGAGCAGAGCAGCCGGCAGGGTTTGAATCTGCGCGGGAAGACCCCAATGGATTTCAAGTCCATCCCCTTAACCACTCGGCCACGACTACAACACATTGGTGACTCCCAGCTCTTTGGGCTGGCGGCAAAGAGGACGAGTCGGCAGAGCAACCAGCAACGTACTGGGCCCGCCAAAAAGGACAAGACCTCCTGTCATTCCCCGTCAAGCCTGGAACAGCTGCCGTAACCCGGATTCGAACCGGGGTTGCTGCGGCCACAACGCAGAGTACTAACCACTATACGATCACGGCAAGCTACCAACTGCCAAATCTTGAATCTTGCCCTCATTTGTGGTCTGAGACATTACCACCAGAGGATCACAGGTGGATTGGCAGCAGGCTTTTTAGAATTGGGTCGAAAGGAAAGCCAGCGCTCCGTGACAACTTTCAGCTCTGGTATTACCCACCACAGCCAGCACTTGCAAACAATTAGGCTCCAGCTCCAGACAGATTTTTTTCTCACACACTTTTGCTGTGGATGCCATATAAGCTGTGGAGGATCAAGGTGCTCTGTCCCAATCCTGCCTGTGGACAGCATCAGCTTACAGGAGGCGGTCTGCACAAGAGGGCATGGCAGGTTCTGGACATTGTTAGGATGTATAATATGGTCACGGAAACCCTTATCTGTACCAAGTGCAAAGCCTCACATGTGTCTTGGAGTCAGACTGTCTTGCAACAGCTAGAGTAGAGTTTCGGGTCATCCTCACACAGAAGTAAGTACACTTTTCCACCACAGTCAGTATTTGCAAATACTTGATGAATTTTACATTAATGTATGTGTGGATGTTTGCTTTTCCTAAGGTATGCCTGAGATCTGAGAGTAATTAGACTCCTGCGTAAGCGTGGCCTAGGCAACAGTCCCATACGGCTCGTCAAACAGCTGCGTGAGAACCACAGTGAAAAGTGGCTCCAGCGTCTGGCCCGGTACACCACCCAATGTGTGCACTTCGTCAAGCTCCCTGGAGTGTTGCCAATAAAGTTCCAGGAGCCCCCAAAGCCTACAGTGGTGCCAAGCTGGAAGTGTCTCCTCGCTGTTTACAGCCAAGACATCCTGACAACGGATGAAATCCATGCCAGGATAACATCCACTTACGGCACAGTCTTAAAGATGGATTCAACTAAACATTTACATTTACGCATTTGGCAGACGCTTTTATCGTCTGCCATAAAATGTTTTATTACATTGTACAGTAAACAAGTGGGGGTTAGGTGCCTTGCTCAAGGGCACCTCAGCCGTTACCCACCAGCCCTGAGAATCGAACCAACAACTTTCTGGTCATGAGTCCAACTCTCTAACCACTGGGCCACAACTGCCCCCACAACTAAAAAGGTCAGTGTTGGATTTTTGTTTATGTATGCTATTGTATGTTATTTCCTGGCATTCTACATTGTATAATGTTTTATTACATTTTAAGCATGCTTCCAATTATGTTTAATGCAGAACACCAAAAAGCTGGCAGGGACAGCCAAAGGAACAGGACTGTGGCTCACCTCTGTTGGCAACGAGTTGGGTCAAGTGCTTATCAGTGAGTTGACAGCCCAGGAAGGAGCAGGACTGGACAAGATGATAGGTGGTGTGGATCCACCTGCTGTGTTGTACGTAGACTGTGGGTGCTGCACTGAGGTGGGTGAGACCAAGCTGAAATCCAGGTTCAGTGGATGGCCGGATCTCCTGATAAGGCTGGACATATGGAATTTTATGCGAAGATTCGCCTTGGGATGTACAACCGCCATCTTCATGTCACGGATGTCAGCGTGCATCTTTGAATGGGATGCGGCTGATGTTTATTTGCTCCGCAAGGCCAAGAGAGAGCTGCTGATGTCCCAGGGTTGGCCTGCGCTGACAGATGAAGATGTCAGCAAACACCTTACCAGGGAAGATTTGGCTCTCCATTGTCAGAGGACGACCCACGGAGAGGAGACTACCATCCTTTTCCTTGAAAGGCTGCTTACAGAGCTCCTAAGCAGCAAAGGCAAAGACTCCCTGGGTGTTCCTCTCCTGGACAGAGAAAGGATGGAGCACATCTGGAGTGTCCAGAAGAAGCATGTTAAATGCATCCAAGACCCCCCTGGTGTGGTGCTCTATACAGAGACGGGAAGCTTAACCAAGGGAGGCATGCTTCTAAAGACATACAGATGTGCCAGAGGCTCCACTCTTCTTGAGTCCTTTCATTTACAAAACTCAAATTACATTTGAAAAACTGTTTGGCAGGAAATTGGTCCCCACGTTTTGTCCCCCTGCATGTTACACCAGTAAGAGAATTTGTTATTGGTATAAAACTGTAATTTATGTAAAATATCAGCCTTTATATATATATTACATATATACATATTTAATTCCTGTTTATTTATTGTTTTTATTCCAGGTGAGATCATTGGAATGCAGTATTTGTTTCTGCAGACTGGTCAGGCACTGCAGGAAATGAACCCAGACTCTGAGCAGACAGCAGAGCTCATTGAGGACCTCAATGTGGAAGAGCGGGAAGAAGATGAGGGCTTCTGTGACATCAATGATGATCACACAATAAGGGATCTGGAGGTTGTTCTGTCACCACGCCTTTCCACACTGACACTGGGTTCTTTCACCCCGGTCACAAGCAGTGCCACCTCTGTCCTGGGCTCCTCAGCGAATTCATTGGTCCCTGACACCAGTGTTCTGGCACCAGGCCTTCCACAGTCTGATTCACTTGTCCACTTGGAGCTTGTAGATGCTGGGCAGGAAGGCGATGAAGAGATGGTATGTTCCACTATTGTATTTTTCAATAAACAAGAATGCTTTTATATAAAAAAATATATTTTGAGTTTCCACTCATTTTACTTTAGTTACTCTGAAAGTCATTGGTAAGCAAAATGCATCAAGCTAATTATTTAATGTAACAATTATTGGTTGTGTTTTTCAACAGGCTGTCAAAATGTTCCTGGTTTTCAACATGTGCACAGGCTGGCGGAATATCTGGTGGAGCTCCGGGGTCACACAGCCCTCAGCCTGACCAACCAGGAAGCCAACACTATCATTGGACTTTGGCAGAAGCTGGATGACAGAGACAAGCAGAGGGTGGTATATGCAGCTCGGCACCAGGAGAGACTGCTGAGTGGACGCTTCAGAACACCAAAGAAGCCCACTCACACCCCTGGAGTAGAGAGCACCACCAGATGTGTGCTAGGTGCAAACAGCGTTCCCGCTCAGTGGCCTGACTGCTGCCGTCTGGTGGAGACCATCTTTATTAGGCTTTGCACAATCCACACTAGCCCCTTGGAAAAAGAAAAGGGTAGTGTGTCGAGATGGTCTGTGATCCTCCAAGAGTATCAGAGGATAAGGCAGCTTGTGCTTGGAAACAGCATAGTAATGGAAGGAACATCCATGCAGCAGGTGGAGGTAAACCAAAACACCCTGATTCAGTGGTACAACAACAGACAGAAAAAGCAGGAACTGTCTGTGCTGCTTCAAGGCATTGAGTTGCCTCAGCCCCTTCCTCAAGCTCAGGAGCCTCTTCAGGGTGCTAAACAGCTATGGACTAAGCCACATCAGCCAGCGGAGCAGCACCAGTACAAGCTACCCGAGAGCACAGCAGGCCAAGCAAAGCAGAGGCAGACTTCTGTTGCGCAACCCCCTCTCAGACCCAAAGCACCAGTTCCAAGTCAACCGTCGGTTATACCGTCAGTACCTGGAGCATCAATGCAGATGGTGCCCAATGTACTTGTGCCAGCAGCACCAGGTTTCCAGAGTTTGCCTGTGTTACAGTATGTGCCAATGGTCCAGGGCATGCCAACAGTACAGGGTATGCCAGTGGTGCAGCCACTGTTAGAGCCTACAGTTTTCCAGGTCACCACCTCACAGCCTGCTGCACCTGCTGCCAATCCCGGATTCTAACCGGGGTTGCTGCGGCCACAACGCAGAGTACTAACCACTATACAATCACAGCAAGCTAGCAACAGCCCAGCGGAGCCATGGGTGGGTCTGCCTGAATACATCTGCAGGGAGGCGCCTGGCAGCATTTGTTGACGTGGTCTCATAAAATTATTTGGTGCGTTTGCTCTAACAAAGTCCGCTCGACATTCAATTGTCGACACCAACAGCTGATGCCAAAGACCACACAAGGTAAAGGGGACATTTTAGTAGCCCGAACAGGGACTTGAACCCTGGACCCTCAGATTAAAAATCTGATGCTCTACCGACTGAGTTATCCGGGCTTGTGATAGAGAGTTCACGCTCCCAGGTTCTATGCTTGAGGAGTTCGGCGGACGTTCTCAATGCCGGGATTTTGTTCAGTCTTATCTCTGGAGTAGAACCTACCTGTGGATTGCAGTTTCATCCCTCATCATGCACACCTGAACTCGCTGATGTGGCTCTGGTGGTTTGCAGGTGGCTGAAAGTTAATAAAGGCCACTTTATCTTAGGGCCCTGCCAGAGGGCACCCTTGCGGTGTGTTTAAAGACTCAACTGGCAGCAGTGGGATTTAAACCCAAGCCTCCGAAGAGACCGGAGCCTAAATCCAGTGCCTTAAACCGCTCGGCCACACTGCTCTTAGCAGTTTGCTAACACTGACAAACAAGGATGGGATCTCCTTATCACACCCTGTTAACTACTTTTTGGTCTAGAGAGAGAGAATGTCGCTAGGAACCAGAATGAGCAGGTGCCAGTTTTAGTCTTTTAAAAGTGCACGTTAACGCTCTTTAAGTGGAGGCAACTTGCTTCTGCACAAAACTCTCTGTAGAGACCATAATGGGCTGCATTGTTTTCTCTCAACATACATCCCATTGTACCAACTTGAGTTAAGGAAATAAAGCAGCTTGCGAAATAGGATGGCCAACAAAAGAAACATAGAAACCAGGGGAGCAAAGCAGCCGTAGTCGGCAGGGTTTGAACCTGCGCGGGGAGACCCCAATGGATTTCAAGTCCACCGCCTTAACCACTCGGCCACGACTACAACACGTTGGTGACTCCCAGCTTTTTGGGCTGGCGGCAAAGAGGACGAGTCGGCAGGGCAACCGGCAACGTACTGGGCCCGCCAAAAAGGACAAGACCGCCTGCCGTTCTCTGTCAAGCCTGAAACGGCTGCCGTGACCTGGATTCGCTGTGGCCACAATGCAGAGAACTAACCACTATACAATCATGGCAAGCTAGCAACAGCCCAGTGGAGCCGTGGGTGGGTCTGCCTGAATACATTTGCAGGGAGGCGCCTGGCAGCGTTTGTGGATGTGGTCTCATGAAAATATTTGGTGCGTTTGCTCAAACGAAGTCCGCTCAACGTCCAATTGTCGACACCAACAGCTGATGCCAAAGACCACACAAGGTAAAGGGGACATTTTAGTAGCCCGAACAGGGACTTGAACCCTGGACCTTCAGATTAAAAGTCTGATGCTCTACCGACTGAGCTATCCGGGCTCATGATATAGAGTTCACGCTCCCAGGTTCTATGCTTGGCGGACCTTCTCAACGCCGGGATTTTGTTCAGTCTTATCTCTGGAGTAGAACCTACCTGTGGATTGCAGTTTCATCCCTCATCAAGCACACCTGAACTCGCTGATGTGGCTCTGGTGGTTTGCAGGTGGCTGAAAGTTAATAAAGGCCTCACACTTTATCTCAGGGTGCTGCCAGAGGGCACCCTTGCGGTGTGTGTAAAGTCTCAACTGGCGGTCGTGGCCCAGTGGTTAGAGAGTTGGACTCATGACCAGAAGGTTGCTGGTTCGATTCTCAGGGCTGGCGGGTAACGGCTGAAGTGCCCTTGAGCAAGGCACCTAACCCCCACTTGCTTACTATACAAAATGTACAAAAATGTATAGTACTATGTAATGTAATGTAAGTCGCTTTGGATAAAAGCGTCTGCCAAATGCATAAATGTAAATGTAAATGTAAATGTACTCTAAAAATGGGGCAGTCGTGGCCCAGTGGTTAGAGAGTTGGACTCATGATCAGAAGGTTGCTGGTTCGATTCTCAGGGCTGGCGGGTAACGGCTGAGGTGCCCTTGAGCAAGGCACCTAACCCCCACTTGCTTACTATACAAAATGTACAAATGTATAGTACAAATGTATAGTAAGTCGCTTTGGATAAAAGCGTCTGCCAAATGCATAAATGTAAATGTAAAAATGTAACTGGCAGCAGTGGGATTTAAACCCACGCCTCCGAAGAGACTAGAGCCTAAATCCAGCGCCTTAGGCCGCTCGGCCACACTACATCAAAACTGCATCGCCCGCAGGCCGTTTTGCATCTCTGTTTTTGCTATAGGTTTGTGAAATGCTTCGCCGACAGTCAGTAGCTTGCAAGGTTCTGTGCTTAGAGGGTCCTGTGTAACTTTTCAATGCCGGGGTGTTCAATCCTGTCTCTGAAGGGGAATCTACCTGTAGATTGCAGTTTCATCTCTCATCAAGGACACCTGAACCACCTGATGGGGCTCTAGGGGTTTTGCAGGTAAACGAAGTCAGATGTGAATTAAAAACTGCCCTCACAGCTCATCTTTGGTAAAACTTAACACCGTAGGGGAGCAAAGCAGCCGTAGTCGGCAGGGTTTTAACCTGCGCGGGGAGACCGCAATGGATTTCAAGTCCATCGCCTTAACCACTCGGCCACGACTACAACACGTCGGTGACTAGTCGGCAGAGCAACCAGCAACGTACTGGGCCTGCCAAAAAGGACAAGATCGCCTGCCGTTCCCCGTCAAGCCTGGAACAGCTGCCGTGACCCGGATTCGGACCGGGGTTGCTGCAGCCACAACGCAGAGTACTAACCTGAGGTGTCTGCAGCTGCTGCAGAGGTTTCTGCAGGCTCTGGTGGTGGGTCAGATGCTTTTGCTTCACTCCCTTTAGCTGCATATTCAGCTGTCAGCCTTTATACAGCATTCTGGGTGTAGGATGGGTTGCAAAAGCCCATATTCTTAAAAGAGGGATCCAGGAGAGTGGCAAGGCAACTTTGGATTAATGTCTCATAATGAGTCAACCTCTCAGACATAAGTGTGATCATGTTTTTGCAGAGGTGTGGTGCCTTCTCATCAGTTACTTCTTGCTTCTTGTTTTTTTGTTATAGCATGCCTCAACATGCGGATGAGGGGAATGACCTTGGAGCCAGAGACGTTTAATGTTTTTTCTGCTGAAAGTTCAACAGTTGCCTCTTTTAGTGGAGACAGTACACCAAGACACTCAGAGATCGTGTGGTACTCCGCTGAGGACAGCGCAGCCAAATCCATCCTCAGTGACACCAGTGTAGCATCAACTATTTCACGCTGTTCATACAGCCTAGACAGCATATCAAAGGTTTACTCATTTGTTGCTGGAAACTAGCAAGTTGCTCCTTGGCTACAGTGCTGGATCTAAAATATGTTACAATCTTCCTTGCTCCTTATTTCCTGAAGCCCTGGGAAATCCATCGATTTTTTTAACTATAATATTTAGAGCATGGGCTATGCAAATGCTATGTCTAACTTTTACATTTTTGACACAAGCAATCATATTAGCAGCTGCATCAGTGACAAGCCATACAGTCTTCGATGAGATCCCCCATTCCTCCATGAGAGATCACTGTTTGCTGCTGTATGTTTGCTGCTGTATGCAAACAGGAAATTGTCCTACTCCCAGCAATACAGTAGCAAGCTGTTCTTTGCTGTCAATAAAATGGCAGGTGATGGCTAAATAAGAGTTCATATGGATAAATGTCCACATATCTGATGTTAGGGTCACAGCTGTAGCCCTCTGAACTTCTTCTTTAGCCTTCTCGTTCTCCTCCTCAAACTTTGTCTCCACCATTGCCTTCAATGTTTGTCTTGATGGAAGAATGTATGTAGGATCCAAAAGGCTGACTAAAGATCTAAATCCAACATAATCCACAATGGTGAAAGGCTGGGAATCTTGGACAATTATGTTCACAAGAGTGTCATCAATCCTGTCCTTTTTGTTTCCTACAACACATGTATGTATATGAGTGAGTTCACGTAGTTGTCAATAAAAACTGCATTTTTAACCACTTATTTTTGTTTAATTCTTGTCAATAGCTGATTAAAATAAAAATTATCTTTCACCCTGACTGTTGCCTACAACTTGGGCAGAGGATCTGGCACTTTCATGCTTTGCACCAAAATGCCTCAACATTGAAGAAGTGATGTTATTATAGGCCAGCTGCTGGGAGCAGATCAGACACTGCACCCTAAAAAAACAATGATAAATCATAGGCTAGTGTAAAAACAACTCTTGGACCATTCGTCTAATACAAATAAATCCTTGTAGTCTAGCAAGGCCTATATGCTTTTTTTCCAAGTATTTTGCAGCTTATTACACTACTACCCAAAACATTATATGAAATATGAAATGACATGTTCCAATCTCAATTATTTTCAGCAGTCATTGAGGTAATATAATGCCATAGCTACATAATTAGCCATGTATTTTTTCCCAAAAGTAGTGTTGTAAGTAAAAAAAATATAATTCACATAAAAGGGCAAATGGAATAATAATCTCATTGGGTGAAATCAAATGAAAGAGTTCCCACATCTCAGAACGCCCTCTCTTTGCAACAGGTTCCATGAACCCAAATTCTTGCCACAATAAACTCCGACAGTATAATCAAACAATTTAACACAAACCAATACACCTCAACAACCCACAAGAACGCGCCATGTGTCATGCTTTTTTAAACCTTTGAATCAAAGTACGAAGCAGTCACGTGGGTGGGTGGGTGTGAAGCGAAGCTTCGGACGTCATCGGTCACGTGATTTTGATAGAACGAATCAAGCACCGCTACAAAGCTTCACTTTTTATTAAATTTAAGTTAAGTCAAAGTCAAGTTTTTATTTTGTTCAAGTATTTTGATCTTGTTTTCCCCCTTGAGGGATTTTCTGTTCAGTTATGTTTTACTTTGTATAATAAAGTATCTTTTGTTAAAGAGCTGTCTGCATTTGGGTTCTGTGACAATAAACACCATGACAATAAACACTACACATGTACAGTAAGATTGATCTAATACTTTTGTTATTGTTATTAAACAGGTACTCTGTAAAGGAGATTGAAATTACAGAAACATTAATATTTTATTCAACTCTTAAATGTGGCTTTTTAACAGGTGTATGTCTTTGTTTTTAACAGGGTGGCTTATGAGCGGAGAGTGGAGGGATGAATTTCAGTCAGGGCATAAAACTATATTTATAATTATTAATAAAAAATGTTTAAATGTAATTTTTATATATATAATGTTTTAAAAAGTCATAATGTTTTCAATTTATTTTAGAAATTCATAATTTGGCAATCAACATTTAAATAAAATAAATTAAATGTCTGTTGAAATAAAATCTGCCTATTCAGTCTGTGTCAAAATGTGAATGATTGCATTTTCTCCATATTAGGATTTTTCGCCTAATGCTTTTTGCTTTGTGATTTGTGGTCCAGCTGTGAAATTACAGCTGCTGAGCCATAGCATGTCAATTAAGGAGCAATTTCAAGTGACAGGTCTTGTTATACTCACGTTTATGACATATTCCGCCCGCTGTGATTAACACTGTTGATTATTTAAAAAAAACGCTAGCTAGGAACTAGATGGAAAATGGAGGCCGCGACTAACATGAGTGAGGATATTGTTGCTCATTTATTATCCACGTCATTCTCGAGGTTAACTTACAATGAAAAATAACAACAGAACAGACTCACATATCTTAAATGTTTGATCTGAAGGCATTATATTAGTAATGCTACAGCTAATTGGCTGTTGTTGCTTCATGAGAGCATTATTTATCATGAGAATTATTTAAAGAAACTCAAGTGTAATATAACATGGAATAATGAAAAAGTTTATAGAAATAATTAGTTTTTAGGTTACTGTGCTTTTGTTTAGTTCCCTTTATACTCAAAAGAATTGAGTTTATCTACGTTACTTAAAAGTTTTGGGGTAATAAGTTTCCACAAATATTTTGAGTTATCTTAACTCATCGTGGTTAGCGTACCTCTTTAGCAGTTGAAATTGTAGGCTAATAATACATTTTAATGTTATTTACCATAAATATCCTGGCTCAGCATTGTAATAAATGGTGCTTTGGTGAAGTCTTATATCCTGCTGAAACAGCAAAATCTACATTGTTCTCCTAAAGCAAATATGCATGTTCCCTGTATATATATATATATATACAGGGATGGGCAAAAATACATCAAAATGTATTTTAAAATAAAATACCAATACCTTACTTTTAAGTGTATCAAAATATACTACAAAATACTTTTACAAGGGAGCATGACATTTCTTCACAAACCCTCAATCAATTGGCCTATTTGATCTATCCCTTCACCAAGCAACAGCTTTTCTCTGCCCAAGTCATGCAATAAATCTGACATATGCAACCAGTTAACAGATCAAACATTCACATATGCCTGCCTGTGATCTCCCAGATGAAGGTTAGTTTTAAAGTTACCACCAGTTTAATGTTTTACAGTTTGCAAATGACTTGTAATTGTACCCTATTTTAGTTACTTGGTGTTTGGTAACAAAGGGCCTTCTGTGCATCAGCAACACTGACTCAATGACAAACAAGTCATTCATAAAAAGACAACTGATGGCACCTATTTATAGCAACTAGTTTCTCATTAATTAATTATTTGATTGTTAATCATAAATAATAATAAACATATAATAATATATTGTGTGACAGGCAGTCGTTCATGCATGGTATGCAAAATGTTGAAAGTTGAAAAAATCATGCTTCTATTAAACAGCTACTTGAATTAAGATACAATATTCAGCAAATTTTATGTAGGCCTATTTAATCATTAGGAGCTGAAAACAAACATTGTAGCAAAAATTATATTTAATTTTATTAATTTTTACCTCTAATGCACGCAGCATTAATGACATGTATGGCTTTTTATCTTGCGCAAAACGAAGTTTGGTAAATGTATAAATTATGAAAAAATCAGTGTTACAAGAAGCTGCTGTGAGCAGCTCTGCTATGCTTTTTCACATGGGGTCGTATGTATCTGTGTCTTGGAGTGGCTCACAGTAAATGTTGCTGCTCCACGCAAGTTTACACCATTACTGTACGTTCACACCGCCGCCGTCGAGAGCGTCAAAGTGGCCGGAAGTTATTCATTTTTTTATTTTTATGTGAGCCGGCGACGAGCAGTGGTGCGGCACGTCTTATGCGTTGAGGTCGTCGAGGAGAGTTGAAATCAGCTCAACTTTATGGTAAGGAGCTATGACGGATTTCGACGGCAACCAATCAGAACGTAGAAATCCACCACTTGAGAGGATTCCAGAGAAGCTACCCTGTAAACTTTGGTTCCGAACACATTAGTTCCCGAGCAAAATGGAGGAGATGTTGATAACTGCTGTGGCGGTTTTCCCAATTATTTACGACGTCTCCCTGTTTACGTACAGGGACAAAAATAAATAAATGATGCGTGGACCAAGGTGTCCGAGATTGTTGGTGTTCCTGGTGAGTTGCTGATTTGCACGAATTTAACATTATACATTTTCTGAAAATAAGCGGGAATTTCATGCTAACATTAGCGCCAGAGCATGCAAAACAGTGTTACTGCTGCAGAATATTTCTGACCTATCTTCTGGGCTTTGCAGCCCCTTTAAATACAAGATAAGCATTTGATCAACGTCAGACCGTCAGAGCATCCACAATCTTTCTACAGCGTTGTTGGCAGGGTAACAAGAACAATTTCTGACGCTCTCGATGGCGGTGGTGTGAACATACAGTTACACTAATATCGTGGCATTAGAATGTTATGTTGTTTTGTTGCTCCCCGAATTGCATATGTGGGTTCACAGCATCAGCTTCCTCATGCCGACACCACACTTAAAATCAACTTCAGACCAACATGTTTAATTTATGAAAAAACAGCTTTTGATTCAACTGTTCCATTACTTTTGATCATTTGAAAAAGTGGGAGCTACATATTAAAGATTTGTAAACCCTTCAGCCAATTTGGATGCGAATACACTCTAAATAAAGCTGAGAGTGTGCCCTTTAAGCCAATATTTATTATATAACTGTAACTTGAATACATTTTGGTTAACAGCTCAAATAAAAAGTAATGTGTCTCTGTTCCAATACCTATGGAGCTGACTGTATATCAACTGGCAGCTGTGTCCCCGTCCACGCACTTTCAAAATGCCCTGGTGGTTTCCATGGTTTTACGGAAAAAAAACGCGCCTTCCGCTCCACGCACGTCCTCCAGCAGATGTGACGTTTCGTCATTCTAGTTACCTTCTTCCTGCGCAGCTGGTTGCTGTTATACACATACACTGACGCTAATAATCGATTCTGCGTGTTTTTGCAAGGCGAAGATTACGAAAAAGGACTAAAAAAGGTAAAAGGGACTGTCTTTGCTACTCTATAGTTTTGTAAACAAAATAATTAATTCAATTTATCTATCCATTATGCTATATTCGTTCACTTACAAAAAAAAATCCTACAGGAATCCCACAGCTTTTCGTGATCATTTTTCTGTAGAAATCTTACAGGACTTCTGCAGGAATGTACCCTGTCCTGTGGGTTTTCTTGCTATCCAACAGGATTCAATGCACATGAAACAATTAGGCTATCCTTTAGGATTCCTGTAGGATAGGCTATTTTTTAAGGCTAGTGTTAATGTTTAAATAAACAAGTCTTGTAGCATGAAATTAATCATTGAAATATATATTTGTAATTTTCTTTATTTCAAAGTCATTCTGTTTAATCACACATGACAATATAATGATTTAAAACATTTAGATGTTAGAAATTCGATCTGTGTTAAAGTTATAAGGTGTTGTAGGGTATAAAAAGTGTATAATACGTTGACATAAAAAGGATTGAAACAAACCACATTTTAGAAACATGTTTTAGTTCAGTTCCTTCACACACAGCTTACAAGCATTAGCTAATGGTGTCTGTTAATTTATAGCTGGAATGCAGAGGTTGAAGGGGTTAAGAGCCCCTGCTGTGACTTGCTCAATTTAGTTCCACCTTTACAATAGTGCAGTCTGGACATAAGCACAGTACTGCACTGTTTTGTGTGTGTTTACAAAATCGGTGTTCTGACAATTTATGCTATCTGTCAGATTTTCCTACCCAGATTGTACTGCTGGGGAGTTAGGTTTAGGGTTTGGGGTGAGGGAGGGGTTAGTCCTGTTTTATAGGGAAGGTAGCAATATCTGACAAGGTAGCACAAATCGACTGGACGTGTCTGGACATTCCATAAAACTGGACCAGCAAATTTTCTTTTTGGCTGAGAAAGTGTTAGTTACTTAGTCTGTTGGGGGAGGAATGTGAGGAATTTGAACGATGAAACAAAACAATGTAACAATGAACAACATTATTAATACAGCATTTATTAATCTTAAATAATGTTAATTTTAGCATTTACCAATATATATTTTCAAAAGTTGTATATGTTAACATTAAAAGGTTTTTTACCCCAAAAAGAAAAAAAACAATGATTAGGTTATTTACTCATACTTGTGTTATTCAATACTTGTTTAAAAGCATGAAAGAGATGGTCAATATACTCCCACTGTAAGCAGAAAAACAAAACAAAGCAAAAAATTCTGAACATTACTAAGATTAATAAATGTGTAAAACGTATGAAGAGTTCATTTGCAAAAAAACTCTTCACAAATTTTGAAAAATCTATTTTTTAATGTGCAGTCCAAGTAATATCAATCAAACTGCAGTTGGGTTTTTTGGTTAGGTAATAATAAATAACTAAACAAATACAGCCAACTAACACATGATAACACAATAAAAAACATGGTTTTTGAAAATCTGTTTTTGCAAATGAACACTTTCTGTAGTGAAGGGCTACTCTGAGATGTAAGGGGCTAGTTTCGGGTAAGTATAGCAGTGAACCAGAGTGTCAATAAGAACACAACAGAGCATTGAATCAACTCGAGCCATTTATTGAACCTGCGTGAAGTTGGCCCCCCACCCAGCATAAAACCTTTGAAAAATAGGCTCAATAATGTACCTTTGTGCTGGTTTGTGCTGTAAAAAGTTTTGGTTGTGCTTCTTCAGTTTTTTAAATATTAAGCGACGAGTATACCAGTCATTCTGAATACACACATACCACACATGGTCCAAATTCAGCTAAAAATAATATTGTTTGTTTGTGCTGCGTTTGTGCTGGTAAAAGTTTCATTTGTGCTGCTTCGGTGTTTAAAATATTAGAAATTGATTCATAGGCAATGACGTCACCAGCACCAAAATATATTGCCAACTCGTCGCTTAATATTTAAAAAACTGAAGCAGCACAAACGAAACTTTTTACAGCACAAACGTAGCAGAAATTATTGATCTTATTTTTCAGAGGTTTTGTGCTGGGTGTGGGGCCAACTTTACGCAGGTATTTATTGAAAACGAGAACAGTTATCAGAGGGGAGAGCCAGCATGCACTAGATTCAAGAGATTCAAAGAAGCTTTATTGCATGATAAAATAAATCTTACATTGCCAAAGCATTCTGTACAAATCTAGGTTAAGATAGAAATAAAATAAAAGTATATAAGTATCTATATATACAAAGTATTAATTAAAGTTCTCAGTGAGAGTGACAGGATCTTGTCATATAGTGTCAGTTTGTGTGTGTTGTGTCAGTTTGTGTGTGTTGTGTAATGTTTTGTTCTGTTGTGCTGGTTGTTCTCTATTTCTATGCACTATTTCTGAGGTAGCATCTACTCAGTTCAATGACTCATTCAATGAGAGGGATAGCTTATTGGGCAGCAGGAGTTGGCAGTGAGGCAGGCAGGCTGTGATGACGACACAGCTTTTCATGATTTGCTAGATACACATTTTCAGGTTCTCTCTCACTCTCACGCCAGATAACAAGCTAATGCTAATGGCTCTGAGAGCCCTAATGCTAACACAGTCGCAAATAGAATGAGTCGCAAAAATAGTGAGTGGTGATTTGATCTAATAGATGTTTAATAGAAAACAAAAACATCATCTCTATCTGGTTATACGCAAATGTTGACCTTGTAAGTTGTGAATAAATATAAGTCTGTCTCGTCTCACACAGGGAGCATTCAGGCATGAGGCATTTCCTGTGAACCTGGTGAAGCAAAGTGGGATGCTAAACTTTCATTTCATAAATGCACAGAAAACCAGGGAGATTAGCATTACAGCTGGTTCTAATTATTTCAAGCATTCAGAGACTTTTGTGTAAGTCTCTCTTTCTCTCTCCTTAGCCAAGGCATAACAAGGTGATGTGTTCTCTGATGTCAGAATGAGAACTTACACGCGTGGGGCACCAACAGTGTTCTTTATAAGTACACTGTGGGTGCTGCTTATCCCAGCGCTGGCTAAAGTTGACTCCAGTGGAGGCATTACATTCCTGGGAGGTAACTACGAAGGAACTCACCCCATGCTGTACTTTGGCCAAGCAGAGGTTGAAGTGCTGCAGCGGGCAGCAGTGGGAACACACAAGGCTTTGGCCCAACAGATTCGAGAGGCCGGAGAGGCCATCCTGGAGCGACCAGAGGAATATCTTCCCCCCTGGCACCCCGAAGAGTTTAGTGCTCGCTGGAACGAAGTGTATGGGAACAATTTAGGCCTGCTCTCAATGTTTTGCCTGCTGTATCCACACCGTTCTGGTGCACTGGACATTGCCAAGGAATACATGGAGCGAATGGCTACACAACCTAACTGGTATGATAACTGTTTTTTTTCTTTATATCAATAAACGTGAAAACAGGCAAGGGTCAAAGCAAACAGTTATATCCAAGGCAAACCAAATGGTAAAAAAAGGCAGGCCAATAGTTAGAGCAGGCAGCAAGCACACTCAGTTAACAAACAAACAGGGTAGAATCACATGTGTAGACGGCAAAAATCAAACAGAAATAACAGTCCGGGATAACACAGAACAACAGATGAACTAGGCGAATGAGTTAAAGTGTCAATACTCCGGCAGGAAAACCCTCTGCTGGGGAGAGGAGGGATTCTTAGAGACAGGATTTGTAACAGGCTATTTTGTTCATTTTCTTTTAATTAACCAACACATGCAATTAAATAGATGCTTCTTTATCCAGAGTGACTCAAAGTGCATTTTTGACGTGAGCGTCTGAGTGTTTCAAAGTATTTTAAAGAGTAGTATGTGTTTCAGGTTGGTTAAAGATGCACCGTGGGATGAGGTTCCGATGGCTCATTCTTTGGTTGGCTTTGCTACAGCTTATGACTTCCTATACGAGTACCTCAGTACAGTTCAGCAGGAGCGTTTCCTGCAGGTGATCGGGAATGCTTCACACTACATGTATGAGAAATCTTATCATCGTGGCTGGGGATTTCAATACCTACACAACCACCAACCAACCAACTGCGTTGCTCTTTTGACTGGCAGTCTTGTGCTTATGAACCAAGGTGAGCCTAACATTTATAAAGTTTATTCCTTTACAATGCCTTGCCTCTATTGTAAGTGCATTTACTGTAAAGTTTTTTTTCTTTGCCTTTACATATTGAGAAATAAATACTTCTTGTTTGTAATTAATCGTAACTTGGCACAATAAGATACATAAATGTTCTTACACTGAGTTCCCACACAAACATTGTTTAGTCTCCGTCTTTGATGCCATTGATGTGGAGCAATGAGTTTTTGACTCAAAGTCACACCAAATGTGTTCAGCTGGGTTCAGGACTTGGTTTTATACAGACCAGTCAAGTTCTTCCACACTGACTGAATCAATTTTTTCTTTCTGAACCTTGTCTCATAGACAGAGGTATTGTCATGTTGGAATAGAAAATACCCCTTTCCAAACGGTTGCTATTAAATTAGAAGCACACAGTTCCATAGAATATCATGATATGCTGCAGCATTAAGATTTGTACTCATGGAAGTCATCAAACCTGTTTATTAGATAGGGTGACCCAATACATTTGGCAATATAGTGTATGTCCCTATGTTATTTGACCACATTTGAAGCAACTTAGGTTAATTTAAGTGGACTATTTTTAAGTCTGATGTGAGTGGTGCATTTCCGCTTGCCAGTTGGTGGTGCAATGCCAGGGACTCACAATACCTACATGTCTGTGATTGGACCCTATGACTAAACATACGACTCAAGTTTGATCAGAATCCCTTAATGTATGCCGTAGAAATAAGACACTTCCTGTTTCCCAGATTTCGCCCTAAATGTATTGCCTCGCCATGGAATACCTAATAATAAGCATTAGAAAAACAGTAGGGCTCTGCACCTATGGAGCAGGCCGTCAGCCAGAACCTTGTTGTTTTGTGTTCAGGCCCCAATAAATGAAGCAATTCAAATAGGGTACTTGTGCCCTATTAAACGCTACAAAAACAATAGGGTTTTGCAGTGGAATTAACCACTTTCTCTTTTAAGTCAGTGATTGAAATCAATGTTAAGTAAGCTGAAAAAAAAAGCAAGTAATAATATGTAGTTACAATAAAATCATTAATTTCAGTATGAAAATGTGAGTACTGTATCTGAAAATCTATGATATAATCTACAAACATTACCTACTAATTTTAAGTTCTATGACTACCAATTTGATTTTTAGGTTTAAGCCTGGATTTTGTAATTAACATCTATAGCCCATTTCGGACAGTAATTCTTTCTCATAGGGTCGTTTGTAAAAGCAAATTTACAAGGCTCCTCTGTGATAAAACTCATGCGTTCGGATTAACATATATTTACGGTGGATGTGTGAGTTTATAGTTCTGAGAACCCGGAAATGCGCTTCTCACGTGGCCAGTCACATGGTATCTCAACATGGCGATGAGGTAGCGCCACTGGACGCGTGAACACTTGCATTAATATTCTTGGAGTTAATGTTACCACCAATCAAATCACAGTAAAAAGCATCCGTACGGCGGCTTTTAGTGATCAAATTTATATTTTAAGGAATTTACAAAATCACATTCGCATTGTTGCCCTTTATAAACTCAGAGTTGTGGATTCGGACGGCAATTAAGTTACCACACGACCTTGGTGTTTGTCAAAAAACAGTAAGTCATTTGGCTGGGGATTTTTCCACGGGTGTTGTGAGAAAAACACTGACATTCTGGATTCGGACGGCAATAAAATCACCATTTACCCCCGTTATTGGTGAAAATATCTTACGTCCCTATGAGAAACAACTACCGTCCGAATAGGGCTTATGTCTGTATAAGTGTGAACCAAATGGCCCATACAATCAAATGATCTATATACGTAATGGTTTATTTATCCTGTCTATTGTATAAGTCTTTCATGAGGCAAGTTAGTTTAATAGAGGCAAAATGGGTCTTGGAATCCACTAGACTACACCGTCGTCTGGCCTCTATATACGGAAATCAAGAGCTCTCCTAACAAACAAAATATGCCCTTACATTTACCCCCCACTAACTGACCATCTTCACCGCTGAAGACACTAATAGTCCCGAGTGGCCGTTTAGCGTATGACCCATATCGGAGCTCCCAGCACAGTCCAGACAGCCTCTCAAACAGTCTTTAAATAATCACCTTAACGCACTTTCATTAGCACACGCCCACTCACATTACATATGGGACATACTCACACAAATTCCTTTACATCTCAGTATTATTGTATTTTTTCCCAATACGATGTACATTAATGGGACTTAACTGAAATAAATGTTAAATTTGTCAACCGAAGGCACACACTGCATCTCAACTACGGTATAGGCACTAAACAGTGATTAAGAGGGAGCTGGTAGGTTGACACACCACTTGATCATAATAACACCTTTGAGAAGGAAGCAGCAGTAAAAGTATGGGTCTAATAGAAACTAAAGAAACATAGACTTCCATAGAACAGACTTACTGATTACTACCTTAGATAGAGTTGACAACCGTCCCGTTTATTGGGCCTAATTGATTTGTCCTGTATGTGACCTCCCTTGTCCTGTTTTATGACTGCTATGCTGATCTAATCACTTAATGTTTGCAATTAGAGGTTGCCATAATAGCTGGTACAAATGCAAAGAAATTACAAAACATTTGTTTTGACCATAATCCCATGCATCAGATTTGAATGTGGATATCGCACACCTTATGATCTGCGTCCATTATTCATTATTTTAGTCTACTGGGTGCCCTTTCTCCTGGAAAATGTATCTACTTGGCTACAATAACTAATAAACATTGTTTAAAGGCAGGCACAGTGACACTGAATGAAAAATTTCAGATTACATATTCAACATTTAGCACATCTAAATTAACAGTATGTAAATAATGGTATAATAATACTAGCAGTAGTTAAAAGTTAATAATTTTCCTGTGTATTTAGCAGTTAAAAATGAACCTCCCAGGGTATCGTGACTACAGGACTTGTTATATATATATTACAGTATATGTTTTATCCAAAGCGACTTTATCCAAAGAGCATTTAGCATTTTGTCAAAACGCTAAACAGTATATAGTTTACCAGGCCATGTTACTAGGAGGATTAGAGCTGAGGCAAGCAAGGGAGAGAACAAACAACGTGAAAGACACAGTTTTTTATTTAATAGACATAAAAACAAACACAGTTATTGGTTAGAGTTAGACACATACATTTGGAACAGATATGTTTTGAGTTTTTATTTTTAGTTGTGATAGAGGATGACAGTTAATTTTACCACAGAGTAAAGTTTTTTGCAAACGATGTCCTGCAAAACAAGAGCAACCAGCCGTCTCGATTCTCCCGTTATTAGTTGTAAGGACCCAGGAATGTTTGCTCCACTTTGACTGGCATTCACATCTGCTTTTAAAAACACAAATTTGTAGTTTATTTCATGTATTAACACTCGACTGACTTTCACACTGTGAAGTTAACAGTAACAGGTACGCCTCTGTGCTGTTATAGTTGCGCATCAAAGACCCGTCAACTCCGAGAGAAAATACGAAATAATTGAATATACAGTTGGGGACAAAAATATTAGCCCCTTTAGTAAATATGAGCAAAGAATGCTTTGAAATCTGCATTGTTTCACAATTTGATCTTATATTTAAAAAGTTTACAAAAATCCAATGTTTCATTAAAGTAAAACAATTGAGAGTGGGGGGGAAGTCACATTATAAAATAAATATTCATAGAAACAAATCTTCTGCTCTCATGCAAAAACAAACTCCACCATATTAATCTGCTATACTGGAACTTCAAACAGGACTGCAGTCTATGGCCGTATGAAATGAAAATAGTTTTTTTGACAGCAAGAAACAAAATGGGTTTTGTGCACACAGTGATCAAAAAGTGCCCCATCTCCACAGGTAATTATACCACTAAAACTTCATTGTTGTGGACCTACTTTTATACCAGAGGTTCTGGACATCTTGTTTAGATATATGACATCATGGATTATATCAAATACCAACAGATTAAAAATCAAAACCTGACTTGCTCTGAAAAATGCTTATTCATAATGTTACTTCCCCCCCACGTTCAATTGTTTTACTTCCATGAAACATTGGATTTTTGTGATTTAAAAAAATAAAAGATCAAAAAGAGGAAACAATGCAGATTTATTTTCACAGCGTTCTTTGTTCATATTCATACCAAGGGGGCTAATATTTTTGTTCCCAACTGTTTATTCATATGATACAGTATATCAGGCCACTTCTTTTCACCCTCCCACTGTGTTATACATCAGGGTGTGGAAATAGTGTTTTAAGTGTGCTCCTATGACACCACAAAAAAGGAAGCACGTCACAACGTTTACTTCCGCATTTGAAAATAAGGTGGATAGTTTGAGACGTGAAGAAGAATGTGAAGCGTTCTGAGTCTCTCCTGTTTGATTCCTCTGCAAAACTACAGCATACAGAAGCTATATTATTTTTAGCTTGTTGTATGTAACATTAACATAATTTTTTTTTAACCTACAGTGTAGGAGTCACAAGTGTTTTGTTTTAGACAAATAGTAAATGTTATAGGTAATGGTTTAATTAAAGGTGTTAAAAGTACCTGCTGTAAATTACCAAACTATTACTACCCTCTGTTGCCAAGGCATGATGGTTATGTTAATTATGTTAATAAAGATATTAGCTATCATTATGACAAATGGCTTAAATATACTGTATATTCACAGAAAAAAAACCCGCACCACTGCGGCATGCCAACTTTTGTCCATTATTTCTTAATGACAAAGTAGGCAAATATGACCTTAGAGCACCTGTCACATACTGTAAGTAATCACATCTCTAGAGATTTGTCTGTTTTATACAACTATTTACGCTTTAATATACTTTATACGTATTATTCAAATATTAACTTTGATATTTATTTTTATTGTTATAGTTTAGCTAGATATTAAGGTATTTATATTAAGGTATAAGGTATTTTAGATGCTCTCTTTTGTATTCACAATATACTAAGATGAAATGTGTATTTTTTATTCATGATATCCTGTGTTGTACATACTGTGTTGTGTGATATACATTTGTGTATTTACAGAATCTGCATTACATTCCTCTTTTTATGTTCAAACCAAAGAACACATAGACAATAATTCTAGTCTAATTTCAGTAATTTTTGTGCATTTTAGGATACCTCCAGGAAGCATACCTCTGGACAAAACAGGCCCTTGCCATTATGGAAAAGTCTATGGTCCTTCTCCAAGACGTAACTGATGGTTCTCTGTATGAGGGTGTGGCTTATGGAACTTACACCACTCGTTCACTTTTTCAATACATGCATTTGGTACAGAGGCACTTTAATATTGGTCACTTCAATCATCCTTGGCTGCACAAACACTTCGCATTTCTCTACAGGACAGTGTTACCTGGTAAGACTTTGCTCCACCTAGTTCTTTGTGTGAAAGGATTTTACATGCTTTGATATTACAGGATATTACATGCATTTTATTTCATTCTCAGAGGTAAAGTTTTGTATTAAAACATTTATTTAATTTTTTTAACAGGTTTTTTTTTGGCATTTTTGCCTTTTTATAATTATTGGACAGTTTAGAAAGACAGGGAGTGGGGGAGAGAGGGGAGCAGGATCTGGAAAGGACGTCGAGTCAGGACTCGAACTCAGGTCTCTTAGGGTCTGGAGTACTGTACACGCAGCCACAGGCTCCGACACTAAAACATTTCTAATTTAGTTTTCAAAATTTCATTTTTCATACTTCATTCTTTCTCTACTCCTAATCATGACATTGGCCTGCTGTAATTAATCACATGATCTTTTATTCCACATTTTTTTTATCTCGGTGGGGTGGTGTTTGGGAATGCACACATTATCATCATCCAGCTGACCGGAATCGGATCCTTTCTGTGAAACATACATCCTAGGAAATCCTGCTTGCAAATTTGCTTCTAGTCAATCTATGTGTTTAATGCACTAGAACTGGAACTAATGTGAGCATATGGCAGATACTGTAAATACAAATACAAATTTTTAACAATCAAGCATGAAAACATTTTTTGTACATCCTAAAAACAAAATCGAGACTTTGCAAAAGGTCATAAAAGGAGCACTTTAATATTCCAACTCAGAATCTCAGAGGTAACATAATATACACCACAGTAACATTAATGAGGAGTGGCCAAAAGTTGATAAAAACTGGATAATTATATACACAAGAATTAAAGAGTAAACTAAACAAGACAGAGCTTGCGCCAGACAGGGAACTGTAGAGGCCAGCCGAGGGAAACACCAGGAAGAAGCCTGGGGGTCCACTAATGTAGTGAAGACCTAGGTGGAGCTGGGAGGATGACAGACCAGGGCAACATTGATGGCCCAAGAAGTCTGAGGTAGATCTGCCAGCTTGAGGGGCCGAGGTGGAGACCAGGGTTTGACAGATCGGGGTGGAGCCAGAGCGATTGAAGAACAAGACGGAGCTGGAGGAATGAAGGAGCCCCATGACCAGAAAGCTGGGCAAAGTGCTGGGTGTGACCAAGATACCATCAGATTGATGGCTCAAAAGCCTAGAGTAAACACCTTAAATCAGATAGAAGTTAGATAAAAGTTGATCCGAATTATATTTCAATCAAACTGAAAGGGAAATATTGTCATATTGTCTCAAAAAGGTTCCAAAAATACCCTGTGCAAATGTGCATTGCAAGATGCATATGTTGTAATCCAATAATTTTTTTATGCGTAAACAGGGCTGGAAACGAATTCCATGGGAGTGAATTTCAAGGGACATACTTTATCAAGGGAATAAGGGCATATGCTGTACATTAAAATAGTTCTCATGTGTTTTTTCATAACATTACATAAAGAGTTTTGGTTGTATGAAGCAGTATGGACATAATTTTTTTTTTATTTGCCCATGCAGGTTTTCAGAGGACTGTGGCAATTGCAGATTCTAACTATAATTGGTTCTATGGACCAGAGAGCCAGTTGGTGTTTTTGGATCGGTATGTTATGAGAAATGGCAGCGGCAACTGGTTGGCTGATACAATCAGACAAAACCGGGTTTTGGAGGGTCCAGGACAGGCAGGAAGGGGTCAGCGCTGGTGCACACTTCACACTGAATTCCTCTGGTAAGACTGGTGTAACCTATTCAAAGTTCTAACGTGTTTAATATATTTTTTAAAACAAACACCTTGTCTACTCTGGATATGAAGAGAAAAATTTCTCGTTCTTTTCTCATGTCAGTTCTTGCAACCATTAATCATTTTCAAGAAATGTTTCCATACTCACCATATTTATCAAGATCTATTTATGAACACAGGAAGGTGAATAAGAGATGCAGCAATCGCTTCATATAGATTTCACAAAGTTTGTTTTAACAATAACAATATAGAAACAAAAATATAATATTTCTATAATGTAGTATAGCCTACATAACTTTGTAATTTTGATTAAATAAATGAATCAAGCCTGTGACTATAGGTTTGTTCCTTCCCTCAAATGTGACCCATAGCAGGGTTTACAAAATTAGTACCTCTTCTGACAACAGACTATGCCACAGAAACTTTCACCTAATGTTTTATGGGGTTTAATGTGTGTGCTAATTGACTGTTAAAAATTGTTTTAGATTATATCTAAATTATAATTTTGCATCTCTCATAGTAAATGGGGTATGTCATTTTGCATCTTTTTTGCCATAGGGGCCATTCACATTTTGCATCTTTTACGCACACAAGTTAGTTATTTTAAATAGACGCACAGTTTTTTAATGCAAAGTGTGAACTACCCCATAAGGGTTTAATACTAAATGCTAATAGACTCTATGCACGATCGTTTCCACGTTTTGTCTCAGCCAGCTTAGTCATGCAGTGCACAAAGTGTTACTGGCTACAGCTTTAATATATTCCCGTCATATGCAAAACATTGTTATGTGGATGTGTTTTATGGTTATTACGCACCGTGATGAATAAAGAAATATGATGAAAAATGCCTCCGCAATACGCTGTCATCGCGTTCGCGTTGTTTCTGTGTGAAGATAAGGATCAGAGACTGCTGACAGTGAGTTGTGTTGATGGTAAAACTTCAGACTGTCATGTTTACTATGAATTTGCACTTAAGATGCGTGACAGAAGTGCGTACCTTAGAGGCCATTTACACGAGATTGTTTTCAAATGAAAACGCTAAACTTTTTATGCGTTTTGACCATTCTTTTACATGGAAACAACGTTTTAGGGGACTGAAAACGCAAACTTTTGAAAACGGGTCCCGAAGTGGAAGGTTTTGAAAACGATGCCGTTCTTGTTTCCGTGTAGTAAACCCCAAAAACGCAAGAGTTTGAAAATGATGACGTCATGCGCATGCATATTACATGTGGGGGTGTATGCATGTGCAGTATGTATTTCACAAGTTCGCCTCTGAACTTTGCCCTGCATGACACAAAAAAATAATAAAGTAATATAACCAAAATCACTGCATATAACAAGCTCGGCACAGACTTGCGGAACTTGTCATTCTCTGCATTGAAAGCCGGCGTGCACGTCAGGAGGAAAGAGTGCGCATGCAGGAAAAAATGTGAAAGGGACTTTTTACTGTTTAAATGTTAAGATGCTTTATTGCATTCCTTCTTTACATGCGGTAAATAAAGTAACTCTATTGGAAGTAGGATATTGACCGTTTAACTTGACCGAAAGTTTAACTTATCAGTTTTAATCGGTTTATTTAAAGAGTTTGGTTCCAAAACGCTATAAATCCAGTTTTTCAAAAAAAAAAATTCAAAAATCATGTTTTTTGATTGTGCATTCCAATTAATATCAATCAAACTGCAATTGTTTAGTTTTGATTTAAGCCATAACAACTAAAACAATACAGCTAACTAACACAATAGAAACATAATAACATAATAAAAAACATGAATTTTGAAAAAATTAAAAAATGGATTTATTGCGTTTTGGAACCAAACTCTTCATTTATTTTTTGCTGCATGGTTAAATAAAAATACGCTATAGCCTATGTTAAGGGGCCGTGCCGACACGTGCAACCACACGTAGCTGTAACGCTTTCCACGGGAAATGGACGATGACGCACACACAGAAATAAAGTGTTCAACAGGTGATTTAATGAAGGGGTCAATCCAGTGAATATCCAGTGACAGTGCAGGTAAACATCCACAAACAAACAGGCAAAACACCATAAATCCAAACATCCAATGGAACAGGAGAGGGGTTACAAAACTCTGGAACAGCGAGTAGCACAACAATATATTTCTAAGAGATAAACACTCGAACAAGGGAGATACAAACACGACACTAAGTACAACAAGACCTGACCATGACAAAGACATAGGGGTGAGTATATATGTGTGACTGGTAATGGTGATCAGGTGCAGGTGATCAGTGAATGGCGGGAAACTGGTGCATGGGATTATGGGAAATGAAGTCTGTTAAAAGTCCGGGGATAGAGAGCGGTGCAGACGAGGAGGCGCTGATGCAGGGGGCGTGACTGGTGGAGGCGGAGCATTGGTTACAGTACCCCCCCTCCACGGTCCACTCCAGCGGACCCAGCCTGACGACGAGGACGGCCATGGGGACGAGGGGCCGGACGATGGGGATGAGCAGAGTGGAAGTCCGTCAGCAAGGAAGGATCCAGAATGTCTACCCGAGGAACCCATGACTGTTCTTCGGGACCGTACCCCTCCCAGTCAACCAGATATTCCAGGCGACTGCCTCGTCGTCGGGAGTTGCGGATGGTCTCCACCCGGTAGATGTGCTGGGAGATGTCTAGGGCTGGAGGGGTGGGTTGTTTCCTCCCTGGCATCAGGCTCTGTGGAGGGAACAGACATAGGATTAACATAGGGTTTAAGTAAAGACATGTGGAAGGATGGGGAGATTCGGTAGTGCGAGGGTAACTGGAGACGGTAAGTGACCGGGTTGATTTGCTGGAGGATGGGGAATGGGCCGATGGACTTGGGACTCAGCTTCTTGCAGGGCTGGCGCAGGCGAAGGTCCCTTGTGGAAAGCCACACTCGCTGGCCTGGTTGGTATTGGGGAGTGGGCGAGCGTCGGGTATCCGCATATATCTTCTGCCTGCGCACAGCCTGTTGTAGGTGTCGGTGTGCTGAGTCCCAGACCCTCTCGCTCTCCCGGAACCAGTGGTCCACAGCTGGCACCGCAGAGGGCTCTCCCGACCAGGGGAACATGGGAGGTTGGTAGCCGAGTATGCACTAAAAGGGGGTTAAACCAGTAGAGGACTGACGAAGGGAATTCTGTGCATACTCGGCCCAGGCAAGGAATCGGTGCCAGCTTTGTTGGTGGTTGTGGCAGTATGATCTCAGGTACCTCCCAATATCTTGGATCTTCCGCTCAGCCTGGACGTTGGCTTGTGGGTGATATCCTGAAGTGAGGCTGATGGTGATATTGAGGTGCCTGAAATACGGCTGGAGGGAGTATGGGATCCGGGGAGGAAGTTTCGGGCTCTGTGTGATGCAGATGAGAAAGGGCTCCAGGACAGCGACTTGGACCGTGTAGAGACCATGGAGGTGAGGGTGCGGCTATGAAACTAAAGTTGGAGATGAAGCGTCTGTAGAAATTAGCGAATCCTAGAAAGTGTTGCATTTCACGGCAGGTGGTGGGTTGGGGCCAATATTTCACCGCGTTGATCTTCCCCTGGTCCATCTTGACGGTCTTTTGTGAGATGTGATAACCTAGGAAGTGGATGGAGCTGGTGTGGAATTCTCATTTTTCCAACTTTAGGAAGAGATGATGATGGCGGAGGCGTTGAAGAACTTGGGTGACGTGAAACTGGTGCTCTAAGGGGTTACGGGAAAAATAAGGATGTCATCAATGTAGATCAAAACAAAAAGGTTAAGCATGTCTCTGAAGTTTTTGTTCATAAAACTTTGGAATAAGGCTGGGGTGTTAACTAAACCAAAGGGCATAACTAGATATTCGTAGTGACCGGAGGGTGTGATGAAGGCAGTTTTCCATTCGTCTCCTGGTTTAATACGGATGAGGTTATAAGCGCTTCTGAGGTCCAGTTTGGTGAAGATGGTGGCGTCTCGAAGGAGTTCCAGGGCAGCCGGGACCAGGGGAAGAGGATATGCAAATTTACGGGTGTGATTATTGAGGATCCGGAAATCGATGCATGGTCTCAAGCCACCGTTCTTCTTGCCCACGAAGAAAAAACTGGAAGCGGATGGGGACGTCGAGGGGCGGATGTACTTCTGTGCCAACGCCTCGCTGATGTACTCATCCATGGCCTTCCGTTCCGGGATCGATAGAGGGTAGATCCTTCCTTTGGGAATGACGGCCCCAGGCAGCAGCTCGATGGCACAGTCCCATGGTCTGTGAGGTGGAAGTTGGGATGCTAGCCTCTTCAAGAAGACGTCCTGGAATGCCCGGTATTCGGCAGGGATAGTAACAGAGCAGGAGACTTCAGGGCTCTCCACCGTAGTGGAATTAACGGCAACAGGATGGAGTCCAGGGGCAGACGGTGAACAAGAGCTCGTAGGACTGGAGCGAGCAGAGGCCTGCACAGGAGCGAGAAGGCAATGAGTAAGGCAGGACTCACTCCACTCGAGGACTGTGCTGGAGTTCCAGTCGATTATGATGGGTTGGTAAAGCTGAAGCCAGGGGCGTCCCAGGACGATCTCTGACGTCAAACCCTCCAGCACCCAAAATGAGATCCTTTCTTCATGTGCGGAAGATATCTGCAGAGAGACTGGAGGAGAGTGAAAGCACACCTGACCTCGACCTAACGGCCGTCCTAAAATGTTGTGAATCCGGAGGTGGTTGCGTAGGCGAGGTAGATGAAGGGTGTTCATCAGGTTGCGGGTTATGAAGTTCCCCGCAGCACCAGAATCGATCAACGCCTTGGCTGGGACAGACAGATGAGAGGCAGTCACTATTACATCAACATGCTTTAGGTTGAAGGAGACATGAGGTTGTATGGTACTCACTGTTGGTCGAGTCGGGCGAACAGGGCAGGTGGCGATCATATGACCAGTCTCTCCACAATATAGGCAGAGTTGTTGACTGAGTTGACGTGCTCGTTCCTCACAAGACAGACGAGACTGATCCACTTGCATAGGTTCGGGTACTGGAGGGTGTTTTGATATGGTGGTGGAAGAGGAGATGCAGCGGGTCGACGAGGCGGTATGGCCGTAAGACGTTGCGAGAGGCGGACGGTATACTGGATGAGGCTCTCTAAGCCCACTGTGTCATCAACGGTAGCCACGTGGGTACGAACTGTCGACTCCAGACCCTGGCGGAAGACCGCGATGAGGGCAGACTCGTTCCAGCCACTATTTGCCGCTAGAGTCCGGAACTGGATTGCATAATCCGCCACCAAAGAGGTTCCTTGCCGTAGCTTGAGCAACTGATTGTGTACCGACAGTAGATGAGCTGATTGGCCAAACACTTCTTGGAAATGGCGGAAGGAGGCAGCAAGAGTGGCGACTAGGGGTCCACCGGCTTCCCAAATGTTCTTTGCCCAGCAGAGGGCCTTACCGGACAGCAAGGAGATGACGTATGCAATCTTGGATCTGTCGGTGGGAAACTGGGTCGGCTGCATCTCGAAGAAGAGTTGGCACTGTAACACAAACCCGCTGCACTCCTCAGCATTCCCCGAATAGCAGCTAGGGGGGACCATGGGACTGGCAGAGGGATTCCGGATGGCGGGGGGAGGATTGAGTTGTGTCCTTAGCAGGTTGACCAGTTCGGTGAGGGAGTCCTGCGGAGAGGGAGGTGATGGTGTGATCATCGTGGTTTGAGGTCAGGTCTTCTGTAACGCTTTTCACGGGAAACGGACGATGACGCACACACAGAAATAAAGTGTTCAACAGGTGATTTAATGAAGGGGTCAATCCAGTGAATATCCAGTGACAGTGCAGGTAAACATCCACAAACAAACATAGAAATGTTCTCTCAAATAGAGAGCGGTGCAGACGAGGAGGCGCTGATGCAGGGGGCGTGACTGGTGGTTAGCCTACGTGCCTAAAGACATATTTAAATACATTTCGAAATATGATATCTGAAACAAATGAGGATGAAACATCCGTCTGTGTTTAATACGCAAATTCATCAGTGAATCTTGTTTTTTGAATATATGTTCCTGCATTTCCAACATTTTGCCTAAACACATTTATTTTGCGCATTGTGACGTTTTTTTTATCATAAATTTATATTCTGTTCCAAACAAATTCTGTAAATTCATGTTTGAATATCAAATCTTAATGCTGCAGCATATCATGATATTCTATGGAATTTTAATTTAATAGCAACAGTTTGGGAAGGGGTATTTTCTATTCCATCATGACAATGTCCCTGTGTATAAGACAAGGTTCAGAAAGAAAGAAATGATTCATTCAGTGTGGAATAACTTGACTGGTCTGCATAAAACCAAGTCCTGAACCCATCTGAACACCTTTTGGTGTCATTTTAAATGCAGACTTTGAGCAAAGAACTCGTCACCAAAACACCAGTGACTTGTGCACAGGAGTCGTCATTTTGAGACAGAAAAAGGAGCTTTTGAAACAGTTTTAAATTGCATTTCTACAAATGGCATTATAAGGAATTTTGTTTCCATCTCTCTTGCAACAGTTTTGGAAGCAACGTTTTTCTGTTCCAAATTAACTGTACCCATGTGTACAAGCCATTGATGTGGAGTGATGAGTTTTTGGCTCAAGACTGCATTTAAAGTCTCACCAAATGTGTTCAGCTGGGTTCAGGAATTGGTTTTATGCAGACCAGTCAAGTTCTCCCACACTGACTGAATCAATATTTTCTTTCTGAACCTTGTCTCATACACAGGGGCATTGTCTTCTTAGAATAGAAAATACCCATTTTAAAACTGTTGCTATTAAATGTGTTGCTATTAGAAGCACACAGTTTCATAGAATATCATGATATGCTGCAGCATTAAGATTTGTACTCATGGAAATTACAGTCATCAAACCTGTTTATTAGATAGGGTGACCCAATACTTTTGGCAATATAGTGTCAATTCATTTCGTGAACAAGAACGATTTGTTCACTTAAAAGATTCGTTCAAAAAGAACGACTTGTTCACAAACGTAACATCATGAATGTGGATCCACTTTACTGCCTTGTTTACACAATGTTATAATTACACTTTTGAAGTTACTCAAGGCTTGATCATAGAGGCACTCAAGAGTGCTAAGCCGTAGTACTGTCGGTTTGCTGAAACTCGAAGGCTAGTAAACATATCATTATCGCTTGCTGACAAATTACCTCAGTACTATGAGAGCAGAAGTGGCTTAGCTGGCTAAGATTCTAGCGAAAGTACGTCATCACACCACGTGCATATAATCTATTGTTAACTAACAATCAATTTTTGTATTGCCTCATGAAGAGAAAACAAAATTCATTTTGGTGGTTGGGCTATTGTGGCATAGTGTACTTTCTATAGTTGTAGTCCTACAGACTTCTAATGTATATGCATAATTAATAGTTATAATCTAAAAAAGTGTTTACACAGATTTGTGTATTGCAGCTTTATTACACAATGACCTTGTGCTTCTCTTTTCACTATGTAGGTATGATGCCAGCCTTCAGCCCACCCCACCTCATGATTATAGTACATCCCATCTGCATTATTTTGAAGACTGGGGAGTGGTCACTTTCGGAAGTGCCCTACCTGCTGGGAGAAACCACACATTTTTATCCTTTAAGTCAGGAAAGCTTGGTGGACGTGCTATTTTCGACATTGTACACCAAAAAAAATATAAAGACTGGATCAAAGGGTGGCGAAACTTTAATGCTGGCCATGAGCACCCAGACCAGAACTCCTTTACCTTTGCCCCAAACGGAGTTCCGTTCATAACAGAAGCATTGTATGGGCCCAAATATACCTCCCTCAATAATGTTGTCATGTTTGGACCAGCTGTTTCTGAAAGCTGCTTTGCTCCATGGGAAGGTCAAGTAACAGAGGCTTGCAATTCTAAATGGCTAAAATATAAGCACGGGCAAGCAGCAGATTGCCAGGGTCAGGTGGAGGTGGCTCTGGAACAGCAAGGCGTGGTGTTTATCCGTGGGGAGGGTAAGGCAGCTTACAACTCTGAACTGAAGATCAAGAATTTTCAAAGAAACTTGTTGCTGCTTAATCCTCAACTGCTTCTGATGGTAGACTATATTCATCTGCATTCTGGCAGTCCGACACGCAAAATAAGTGCCTTCTTTCACAATACAGACCTGCCCTTCCGAAACACCCAAGATGATGGAGTTCATGGCGCTCTGATCAGCAATGGAAATGAATCGCACAAGATGTTCTGGTTGGATGACACGGGCAGCAGTGAAAGGGCAACGGTGGGTTATAGGAGCTACCCACGGGGGTACCCCTATAATGGATCGAACTATGTGAATGTGACTATGCCACTGAGGAATCCCACAAGCAGAGTGGCTTACATCTTCTTTGGGCCTGGAGAGGATGTGCAAAGTTTCAGTGTGCATGGTGATTCAGAAAGACTAAACATCTATCTGGGCACCAGAAAGCACACTTATACCATAGGTATTCTTACAGCTGAGGTTTCCACCAAAGCTCCATATGCAATAGTGGTAATGGATCAAAAGAAAGTTGTGTTTGAAAGTGCATTAGAAATAAAGGAACAGCCTGTAAAGGAAGTGGAAGAATATGTTAATGTTGTTGAGGACAATCTTCACCATGTCAAACCAGTCTTCCAGCAGCTAGAACGACACATCCTGTCACGGGTTCTTAACACAGACAAATTCCACAAAACCGCTGAGCGTCTTCTAAAATTCTCGGAGAAGAGAAACACAGCAGGGACTCTTGAGATAATTGGCCTCTATAAGAAGCAAGGAAAGGGAAAGGGAGGCAAAAAGGCAGTCCTTTCCAACAGTCTACAAGACATCTTTGCTCGTATCGAGGCAAATGAGAAGAAGGAGAGACAACTCTCAATGAAGCACGCCTATGAGGAGGTTCCAGATGAGGCAGATGATGATTCAAGGACATTCATTGATTACAGTGATGTACGAAAGGGCAGAAAGGTGGGATTTATAAAGGGGCGGAAATTTAAAGAAGTGCTCATAATGGCTACAGCAGAGAGTGAGGATGCGACCAGCTCAACCTCGTATATACGGCTTTTCCTCATTTTAAATATAGCCACATTTTTTCTTCTACTGGCAGTGTTGCTGACACGTTTCCAGAGGGCCCAGAGTTTGCACACACAACGTTTCCTCTACTGCGTCCTCCTCATAGATAGCTTCGTTCTGCTCTGTTTATACTCCTCCTGCTCTCAGACTCAGTGTTAACATCATCATTGACCCTTTACTGCCAACAGAGTGCCGGAGATGGAACAATTTTCCAATGTTTTTGCATGTCTCCATCACTGAAAATTGGCTCTGCATCAGATAACAAAGAAAATAATTACTCAAATGACAAACATTTGCAACATTTACACACTTTGGTTCTGAATATCACCTGTCACCTCTGTATCTTGCATTGATTTGCTTGCAATATTTTGTGATAATTGTGATACAGTAGTAGTTAGAAAACCAAAGAACTTGTAAAACTAGTGCCTTCATATTTTATTGTCAGGAGCATTTGACAACTCCCAAGAGCTACAAAAGGAATCAACACATGCTGTTAAAAATATGTAAATGTATGTAATGTCTTTATGATTTCTCACAGTTCAAAATGTTGCTGATTCAGCAACTGGTATTGTAGAAATTTTGATTGCTATGAATTTGATTTGTGGTTTGACTAACCAATATTGCACCAATACCAGCCTACAACAGCAATATAACAACACTGTATCAAATATACAAGATGTTAAAAATGTTTTGAAACTCAACTTTTTTCAGTTATTCTAGAATAAATCTATCATGAGCAAATCAGTATTTTTTTATTAATGGTTGTCACTTGTATAAAAATGCATTGTAACATTTAATTTACTTGAAATTTTACAATGTGTTTTCAAAACTCCTAAAACCCAAGCTTTAGCACAAGAAACAGCACCACAAAACATTTCTTAATTTCACCAGTGTGAGACAGATGGATAGAGGGTTATGGGTAATTCTCAGAACTCTGATGCTTGCTTGTTTCCTTTATGGAGCTAGAATTGCACTTAAGTAATAAAATAAATGCAGCATTTTGCTAACAAACACAACCGGCCTTGCAAAAGAACTGCAAAAGAAAGTGCTTTGCAAATTCGAGAGAAAATGCAAAGGTGTAAGAAATAAATGTACTGTTTTTTTTAATTGCAAATTATTTGTTAAATACACATTTTGAAATATTTCCACAACAATTATAAATTACATCACTAACATTTTTGGTTGTATAGAGCTTAGTTATATATTTATTCTGTTATTCTGTGAAAGATTACACACATTACTGGTAAATGTGGTATATTTGCAAATTCCCCTAAAGCAGTTTATGCAATTATCAAGTGCATAATAAAAATTTATAAATTTGTATGTGACTTCTCTTTATTTAGTTTGATATGCAAATATGTCAACAAAAGAATTTATCTGTTGTCCAATACATTTTGAAGTGTGAAAGCTGGATTACAACGTCAAACAGAACTCCATTAGTCAGTGATAATTCAGATGTATTTCAAACAGGGGTGCAGGTCAAGTAATGAAAAGTATAGCCCAAGCAATATTGCAGGCTTTAACTTAAACTGGGGCTCAAATGTATTTAAGTCTTATAAGATTTAAAAAAAATGTGAGACCACAAACATAAAGACAAGAAATCCTAGATTTACATATATAGAAGTATATATGTGCCACGATGAAATGAAGACAGCACACTACACACAAACACATTTTCAAACAAAGTCCCGAACTGTGAACACAGGAAATTTAGCAAAATCTCTCGAGACTTTAGAATAAACATGGCAGACAATAAGCAGGAAGAATTGTGTTGATAGTTTTATTTATTTTTACTGTGCGTTTATCACCGAAACGGGTCTTGCCCACCCAATCATAATTTAGACAAAGACAGCATTAGGTCAAATGCAATCTCAGCTGTTGCCCTAAGCAATACAGTTTTTCTTGATAGCTTGAACACATTTGTCCACTCTGACATCACATTTTCAAAACAGTTAACACAAAGGCTAAATCTGGAGCTCAATGGCCAAAATAACTCATTTTGTTTGCAAAATGCTCTAACATTCACAAAAAATTTAAAGCATGCAACATAAGCAAATATTTCCATCAAACACCACAACTTGGTCAAAACAATTTATTCTTTCAATCAATCATTACATAATGGACAACAACATACAAAATACAGCTAGCAATATGAAATGATACTTCAACTCAAATGCTGGAAAGAAAAGAACAACCAAAGGAAACTTAGGGTGGAAATATCTTACTGTAAACAAAATATGTTTAGATACTCAGAACTTCACATTTAGTCCATTCACTCCTGATGATCATGCCACAGGTTCTCATCAACATCGCATTGAATGTTTTCCTTTGCAATGCAGCGAGGGAAATACCTCTGTGCATAGTGTATCCATCCCTGGCAGTCCTCTGCACCTATTGCCAGGCAACCAGCATTCATTGCCTCCAGGAGGGACATCTGCTCATATGGCCGGTGACCATACACTTTCCATCTCCAAGCAGAGAAGAACTCCTCAATTGGGTTCAGAAAAGGAGAGTATGCAGGGAGGAATTGCATCATCATACGAGGCTGTGCTGCAAACCATTCATTCACAAGGCGAGAGTGGTGGAAGGCAACATTGTCTCAAATGATGACATACAGATCATGCCAGGCCTCAACAACCCTCTCTCTTCAGGTGGAACCAGTCTTTCGTTCAGTGCATCAAGAAATGTGATGAGGCGTTCTGTATTGTATGGGCCGATAGTTGGTATGTGGCAAAGGACACCATCACTGGAGATGGCACCACACATGGTTATATTGGCGCCCCTCTGACCTGGCACTGTATACAGTGGCCCTCTGTCCAATGATGTTCCTCCCACATCTTCTCACTTTACAGAGGTTGAAACCGGCTTTATCCACATAAAAGAATTTGTGATGTGCCCCTTCAGTTTCAAGCTCCATTATTCTCTAAGAAAAAGCTTCTTCAGTTTCTTTGGAATGGAACTCTGTACAGCTGCTTCATTCTGACATGGTTTTGTTTAAGGACTCGATCAATAGTTGCCAAACTCACATGGTTTATATTTCTAAATGCTCCCTGATCTGCAATTACTGCTGCCTGGATTTCACGCAGTCTGATTGCATTGTTTGCCACAACCATATCTACAATGGCAGACTCCTGTTCAACACTAAAGATCTTTCCTCTGCCACCAATGTGTGGTAGTGTGTGGATTCTGTGAAGTACAGTAAAAGCAAAAAGCATGTCAATTGACATTATGACAGTCACATAAATGGGATTGATGACACATCTGCATTCTACCTGCATTCTACAACCTACCTGTTCTCATTCCGAAAAAGCCTGACAATAGATGCCACAGTGCTCCGACTTAAAATGGGCTGGACCCTTTGTCCAGCCTTTCTAAAGGACAAGCCATGATTGATGACATGGTCAATAATTGTTGCTCGAATTTCATTTGAAACTTGAGCTCTATTCAGTCCTCCACCACGCATGCAAACTCGGGCCCCTCTGCAATGCCCTCTTACTCTCCCTCCACACCTCTGGCCTCTTTGACCCATGCTTGCAAGTAGCAACACAGAGGTGGCATCTTTTATAGATGGATGAGGATTGATTGCTAATTGAAGAGTTGGGCAAACGAGTTTCACACAGGTGCATTAGATAGTCATTATTATGCAAGTACTTTCTATCAGCTGTGAATAGATGTTTTCCATTTGTTCAACATAGTGAATCCAATAGAGTTTGGGGTCTTTCAATGAGATCTATGGTAACCGTTTTGACAAAGCATGTAAAAAATGTGTGAAACAAATGAAAACGTGTTAAGGCATTTGCAAGAGAAGACTTCTGCTGTGCTAAATATGTGATGATGAAGATCAAGTGGATCCTAGTTTCATTTAGTGTGTCTTAGCAAATGAGAAAAACTGTAAAAAAAAAAATAACAGCAGAAATTTGCGGTGTTTTCTATAGGCTGAAAGCAACATCACTCTTCACTTGGGGTGGTTAGAGAGTTGGACTCATGACCAGAAGGTTGCTGGTTCAATTCTCAGGGCTGGCGGGTAACGGCTGAGGTGCCCTTGAGCAAGGGCTGGCGGGTAATGGCTGAGGTGCCCTTGAGCAAGGCACCTAACCCCCACTTGCTTACTATACAAAATGTACAAATGTATAGTACAATGTAATGTAAGACGTTGTGCAGACAGATGGGGTTTGAACTTGAGAACCTATCTCGACTCTGTAGCCAGTGCTGAAGCGGTCTCATGTGCATCAACCGGAGTGGGATAAACCCTGCCGAGGATGCCATGTGCCCCAGGAGCCTCTGAAAGTTTTTAAGTGGGACCGTAAGTTGTCGCCTGAGTAGCCTTAAACAACTTAGCATCGACTGGATGTGCTCGTTGGTGAGGCGCGCTGACATGAACACAGAGTCAAGCTCCATGCTGAGATAAGAGATGCTCCGCACAGGGGAGAGCTTGCTCTTGTCCCAGTTGATCCAGAGGCCCTATCGGTCTAGCCGAAGCACGAGGTCCCTGTGCGTGCACAGCAACTCTCGTGAGTGAGCAATGATGAGCCAGTCGTTGAGTTAGTTGAGGACACGCACACCCTGTTCCCTGAGAGAAGCTAGGGCAGCCTCCATGAATTTCGTGAAGACGTGAGGAGACAGGGCCAGACCGAAGTGCAGGACCTTGTACTGGTATGCCCGACCCTCGAACACAAACCGGAGGAACGGTCGGTGTCGAGGATTGCCACGAACCAATCCTGGTGCCGAATGGACGCCAGGATGTGCCTCTGCGTCAACATCCTAAACGGCATCCTGTGAAGGTGCTTGTTCAGGGAATGCAGATCTAGAATGGGGAGCAGCCCCCCCACCTTTCTTGGGGACGATGAAGTACGGACTGTAGAACAAGGAGGACATCTCAGCCGGGGGGACGGGCTCGATCGCAAGGGTGGCAACCTCAGCCTGAAGCATGGGAGCGCTCTATCCTCGCACTGAGGCGGGCCTGGGCGAGTGAAACCTGGGCGGGCATCTGGTGAACTGGATCGCGTAGCCGAGACGGATCGTCTTCTCTAGCCAACGCAACAGTGTGGATAGCTCTAGCCAAGCTTCCAGGGACTGCGACAGAGGAACTAGGTGTAACGTTTCTTAGTATCAAACCTCGCTTTTGTTATACTTAATATTACTGTTAATACTCAGTATAGGCCAACTGCGAATCAGAAGACTTAGGTACGGCCCTCTGGAGATGGCAATCACTGGAAACTCGCAACCCAATAATATGGTAAGTACAATGCTTTTAATGAAGTGTCCCCAAAGAAAATAGTAGGCCTTTCATTTAAATAAAATAAAAGATAAAAGCAGATAACAAATAAACAAGAGCAATCAGTTCAATCAAGAGTACTCAATTAAATATCCTCTGGTATACATAGAGTTACCATAACAATGAAATACAATTTTTTATACAGGTACACAACCTACATTCATTGAGCAAAATGTACATTTCCCTTAAAGAATCCACTTCCAGGAAAATTAAATCACAGTTTAGTTCAAATCAGTTCTGATATCAGACAAAAGTTTCTTCATTAACCACTTATCTCAATGATGTGGTTGATGTTCACAGTCCATCTTGAAATCCTTTCCTCTTGTTAAGAAATGGTTCAGTATGTGTTAATCTTGTTGTTAACGATTGTTGTTCTCTTCTCCCTCTTCTGATTCGCTTGGGTAGCTCGCCATCAAAGGAACATCAAAGGTATCCACATAAAAAACCTGACCTATTAAAATAAGCCAATAATTCAACACAAAATACAACCTATGTCAATCTCGCTTAACAAATACTTTCAGATAAGTATTTCTCTTACATCTCAAGAAATGTTACATCTCCCAAAAAGTAACAGTATGAACAAGATCAACATTAATCCACTAATATATAGTGTTATTTTCTCGTTTACAGGCTCACTGTAACGCCCTAGGGCCAGCGCCTCGGGTCGCCACCCGAGGGCGCCTCGTTGTTTAGTGTTTCTGCCTTGTTTTTGTCATGGACTTCATATCCCATCATGCCTTGTGTCTCGTCATTGTCAACCTGTTTCAGCTGTGCCTCATTTCCTGTTTGTCCCTTCATCTGTGTATATATAGCCCTTGTGTTTCAGTTGTCTTTTGTCGATCGTTATTAGTGTTACTCGGTTCCTCTGTCGTGTTTTCGTATGTTTTTGGTTTATTTTTGTGATTTATATTAAATGTTTAAAACTGCGTTTGGATCCGCTCCCTGTCTTCCTGTCTACCAATCGTAACAGAACGATCGACCCTAACATGGATCCAGCAGTGGAATGGCCCCCAGGAGCTCGTCTGCTTATGCTGCGCCAGGACTGTCACTCCCTTGAGGATCATACCCAGGACTTTTTTGATCTCTCCCTTCAAACAGACTTTCCAGATGAGTCGCTCATTGTTTTTTACCGTCGAAGTCTAAATGCACCTCTCTGCACCCAGTTACCCAGTTCTGATCCTCAAGGGAGTTTTTCTAATTACATCCAACAGGTCCTGGCACAGAACAAAGCTCCCTTCACCATGGGTGAGGTTACGGTGGAGGCTTCCCCTAAATATTTTTTTTGGGGGTGAAGTAAGCTGATGGTGGCCAGTCCAGTCATCATGGCCGCCTGACCTGCCTCCGCCTCCATGGCCGCCTGACCTGCCTCCGCCTCCATGGCCGCCTGACCTGCCTCCGCCTCCATGGCCGCCTGACCTGCCTCCGCCTCCATGGCCGCCTGACCTGCCTCCGCCTCCATGGCCGCCTGACCTGCCTCCGCCTCAGCTCCACGGACCTGGCCCTCCGTCCCGCCCCCGGTTCCACCTCCGCTTCACCACCCTCCTGGACTTTATTAAGGGCGTCTGGGATCCGCCCTTAGGGGGGGGGCTATGTAACGCCCTAGGGCCAGCGCCTCGGGTCGCCACCTGAGGGCGCCTCGTTGTTTAGTGTTTCTGCCTTGTTTTTGTCATGGACTTCATATCCCATCATGCCTTGTGTCTCGTCATTGTCAACCTGTTTCAGCTGTGCCTCATTTCCTGTTTGTCCCTTCATCTGTGTATATATAGCCCTTGTGTTTCAGTTGTCTTTTGTCGATCGTTATTAGTGTTACTCGGTTCCTCTGTCGTGTTTTCGCATGTCTTTGGTTTATTTTTGTGATTTATATTAAATGTTTAAAACTGCGTTTGGATCCGCTCCCTGTCTTCCTGTCTACCAATCGTAACACTCACGTGTATTAGACATTGCAGCCACGTGAAGTGCAACTCACGTGCGGGTATTTACCCCAACAATTCAACACACACATTACAAAATACACACAAATATATATTTATATATATAAACATATACTTCAATAAACATTTAACATTGGAACAATCTCTCGTGTCGCATGCTTATTTTTTTACAATAACAACAAATGCGCAACACTCACCATATCCAGTATTTCCACACGATAAAACTCAAAATAAAATCCTTAAGAACAGAAAAATATCCACTGGATGACTTCAATAAAGGTCTCCCCTCTTGAATTGTAAAATATTTTTCACCTAATTCAAGATTTAAACCACATTTTTCCTTTAATCAGAGACTATCGCTCAAGTTCACCGCTCTCTTCTCCATGTCTCCCGGATCGTGCTGACTCCTCCCCCAAAAGCGTCTAAACTGCTCTCATTGGTCAGTTCCCAGATTACATCATTCAACACGATCTTTAACAATAATGCTGTTTTTAATTTTCGTTCTGTATTTATACATTAATGAACTATCATATTAACATGTGCTTCTATTTATAAAACTATTATACAAAAATAAAGATACAAACCAGGAACCATATTAGATCTGGGTTACATCCTCCCCTCCTTACTAGGTATACGCCCTCGTAACCTAAGTTAAGATAGCTCAAGTCTTAAACAATTTTTATTTGAGACTTCTCAATTAACTCATGATCTTCAACACCACTCAAGGCGGTTACAAAAGCAGTATTTAATCCTTGAAACAAGGACTGCACTACTTCTATCAAAGGATTTCCAAAACTTGGATAGGTAAGTATTTTTGGTTTCATTCTTTCCCTAGTAGACCGTCTGCACTGGGTTTCAGCAACTTCATCTGAAGTATGGTTAACCTCATTACATTCCCTTTCAGCACGATCTCCTTCACCAGCAACTATTGGGGTTTCATGGGAACAAGACAACTCAACAGATTCTGCAACATCAGGTAAGTTTTCAATAGAAACTTCAACCGGTAAGTGTTCAGCTGTCTGTTCCGGTGATAGTACTTGTTCTGCATTACTCACAAGAAAGGAGCTTTTTGGAGTCACCGCAGGTAAGGCATCTGCTTGCCTGGGCAAGTCATGAGAAGTTATAAACCTCATCTCCTCAACTGGATAAGTTCTGTACATAGAATCAGAGATTTCATCATCAATTTCTAGATCAACATTCAGCTCTTCTGGCTCTTGAACCTTAAGACTTGACCTAGTCTTAGGCTTAGAAACTGACTGTGGCTCAACTAAAGTTACAGTTTCAGAGACTGGCAAAAACCCACAAGGAAGTAACAGGTCTCTATGAAGCGTACGAAATGGACCGTCCTTTGTCTCTGGACGAACAGTATAGACAGGCAGATTGCCTGCTTGCTTCACCACAACATAGACCTCAGACTCCCACTTATCAGCGAGTTTATGTTTCCCACGAATTCTAACATTACGCACCAAAACACGGTCTCCCACATCTAGGGCGGACTCTATCACATTTTTGTCAAAGCGAACTTTGTTTCTTCCTGCAAGTTTCTGCATATTACGCACAGCAGCTTCATAGCTCTCTTTCAAGCAAGACTTCAATTGTAGCACATACTGGGAATGTGAAATCTGCTGATCACCCTCTCCTGGTAATCCAAATGCCAAATCAAGCGGCAATCTGGGTTGTCGCCCAAACATTAGCTCATATGGGGAAAAGCCCGTACTCTCATGCTTTGTACAGTTATACGCATGGACTAAGGGTTTAACAAACTCTTTCCAGCGACTCTTGTCCTTTTCCTCCAGGGTTCCCAACATATTTAGCAATGTGCGATTGAATCGCTCTACTGGATTCCCCCGAGGATGGTAAGGTGTAGTGCGTATTTTTTGGATTCCGGCTATTGCACAAAGCTCTTTGATCGTATGTGATTCAAAATCTCGTCCCTGATCAGAATGTAAGCGTTCTGGGAACCCATAATGCACGATAAACTGTTCCCATAAGCTTTTAGCAACTGTTCGGGCTTTTTGATTGGGTGTCGGTATAGCAACGGCATACTTTGTGAAGAAATCGGTAATAACAAGGATATCCCGAGTGTTGCTTTTGTCCGGCTCGAGGGAAAGAAAATCCATACAGACAAGTTCAAGTGGCCTTGTCGCCTGGATATTTACCAATGGTGCCGCTTTCTGAGGTAAGGTTTTTCTCCGTACACATCTGTTACAGGTCCTTACTTTGTGTTCTACTTCAGAGCTCATCCTTGGCCAATAGAACCGAGATCGGACCAAGTCCAGCGTTCTTTCCATGCCCATATGGTCATGTAATTGACTCAAAACAAAAAATCTGAGCTCCTCAGGTAACACCACTTGATAAGTTATTGTGTCTCCATTCTGTCGTCTTCTGCATAAAACTCCCTCCCGTACTTCAAGGCGTTCCCACTCTCTTAAGTAGAAAGGGAAATCAAGAACCTCTTTTCTGACAGCAGGTGGGGGTTTATCTCCAGATTCCAGGTACATAAGCACTTCCCTGATAACTGGGTCAGACGTTTGCTTCTCAGCCAGCTCCCTTTTTGTCAAGTTAGGAACAACTGAAGATCCAGGTAAAATGTCTTCCTGCTCATAGCAACTTGGAACTGCTTCTGAATAAATGGCAAGAGACATGACCAAGGAATCAGCAGGATCGTTGTTCTGCTGTACTAAGTGTTTGTCACAGATAGCTTTCACTACATCAGTATCAGTGATACCAGGAACATGTGCTTCAGCTGTGTGATATTGCACAAACTTCTCAATCCTTTCCAATTCCTTTATTGACAGGTCTTTAACCAACTCTCCATGTGGTCTTCTGGACAAGCTGTCTGCATCAACGTTCTGCTTTCCAGCTCTGTACTGCAACTTAAATGCAAAGGTGGACAAAGCAGCAAGCCATCGGTAACTAACAGCATCCAGCTTAGCTGTTGTCAACAAATAAGTCAGGGGGTTGCTATCGGTAACAGCAGTAAATGAACTGCTGTACAGATAGTCATGAAATTTTTCCGTAACAGCCCACTTAAGAGCTAGAAATTCAAGTTTGTGAGCTGGGTAACGGGATTCACTGCGTGATAGGCCTCGGCTAGCATAGGCAATTACTCGTTGCTGCCCATCATGCTCCTGGTACAGAGCCGCCCCCAATCCAGAGGCACTGGCATCTGTGTGAAGGACATAAGGAAGCGTAGGGTTAGCGAAACCCAAGACAGGAGCAGTGGAAAGCTTAGAAATTAAGGCCTCAAATGCTGTCTGACAAGAGGCTGTCCAACGCCCACCAAATGGCTCTTTGGGGTTGTAATATTGACCTCCTATCTCAGGCTTTTTACTCCCTTTTCTCAATGGAGGATAACCAGAAGTCAGCTCATTTAATGGTTTTACAATCTGGGCGTAGTCCTTAATGAATCTGCGATAGTACCCGGAAAACCCTAAGAACGATCTTAGCTCTTTTAGGTTTTTAGGACATGGCCAGGTCTTTATGGCTTCAATCTTCTCGGGATCGGTTTCGACTCCCTTTTCGGACACAATGTGTCCCAAATATTTCACAGAAGTTTGGAAAAACCGACACTTTTCTGGTGAAAGTTTCAGCCCATATTCCTTCAACCGAGTGAGCACTTGCATCAACCGTCTTTCATGTTCTTCTAGAGTCTGGGAAAACACAATCAAATCGTCCAGGAACACGAGCACTTCCTTTAAGTTAATATCTCCCATACACTTCTCCATTAACCGCTGGAAGGTACTCGGTGCATTGGTCACTCCCTGGGGCATACGATTAAATTCCCAGAACCCCAGGGGACACACAAAAGCGGTTTTAGGTTTATCAGCCTCCTCTACCTCGATTTAGTAATACCCTGACTTTAAGTCAAGCACAGTGAACCATTTAGAACCATTTAGGGCAGCAAATGTCTCCTCAAGGTTTGGCAGGGCGTATGCATCCTTGATTGTTTGCAGATTCAATGTCCTATAGTCTATGCAAAGACGGACATCGCCGTTCTTTTTTCTAACCACCACTATGGGTGAAGAAAAAGGAGATTCCGACTCACGGATAACACCGCTCAATAAGAGTTCATGGAGATGCTTACGAACAGCTCCGAGATCTTGCGGGTGAATGGGTCTGGCCCTTTGCTTAAAGGGGGTTTCATCCATTAACTTGATAGCGTGCTTCACTTTCTGAGTGCGACCAAAGTCCAGGTCATGCTGAGCAAAAACTTCAGGCATTTCATTAAGCCGTTGAGTTATGCGGTCTTTCCACTCTTGTGACAATGGCGTATCACCAAAATTAACAGCAACGTTTGGATCATGTAAAGTTTCGGCTATAACACCTTGGGGATCAGACTTTGAACTTCCGTTGGACGAAAGCACAGATTCCATAGCATAAATATCAGCAATGACACAGCGTCTTGGAATAGTCACATCATGGTCAGCTTCATTGGTAAGGACCACAGGAAGACACCCTGACTTTTCTGAAGGAAGGGTAAGTAGACAACACTTAACTACTACTCCACCAGGTAAAGATGATACAATAGGGTGTTCCACCACAACCCATTTGTCAACTGGATTTCCTGGTGCATGAAAAGTGCCTTCCAGGACAACTGTTTGACCAGCAGCCACGACACCAGGGATACGGTTCCTCATCCTTACATGGCCAAGAGTACCAGCTTCGTTCCGTTTGTGCCTCAGCTCAAGAGTACATAGAATAGCCCTATAACCATATAGGGAAGGTAAGAAGGATAAAGGTCTTGCTTTCAGATGTTTTTCATACAAGACATCCAGAGTATTTGTTCCAATAAGAACCAGAGGCTGTTTGTGTGACTTAATGTCTGGCACAACTAAAGCAACGGTGTCCACTTCGGTTTTAGCACCTACAAATTCTGCTGGGAAAGCCATGCTCAAGTGCACATAGCCGAGGTACGGCACAGAAAGACCATTTGCTCCTTCAACCTCTAACAAATCTGCCAGAGGATAAATGGGGTGTTCTGAAAGGTACTGTTCATGAAAGGAAAGGGGAATAGTAGTAACTTGCGAACCAGTATCAATTAAACAGCGACTTTCATGTCCTGAAATGTCAACCAATGCAACACACTTAGCACCAATTAAACCTCTGGGAAGTTTAGCTTTTAGGCTCAAGCACTTAGAATCTTGGCTGCAAGTAAAACCTTTAGTCCTTGTGGGACTCGTTAACTTTTCAGTTCTTATTTGCCCCTCAATAAGAACTGGATCTAGTTTAAAACCTCGTTCACAGCAGTATTCTGAGATTCCCATTTAGACTGCCTTTCTCTTAGCAGTTTACGTTTCTCAGCAACAAGTGTTGGATTTGGCTCAGAAGTGCAAGAGATGGCTATGTGGCCATCTTCCCCACACTTAAAGCAGTACCATGGTCTGGGCTTTTCTGTCTGTTTGTTCACATCAGCTCCAACATTTGGTTTCTGGGGTTTCTTTTCTACTATAGAGCTTTTCCGAGCTTTAGCCTGCAAGCCGGATCTCTTAGGAATTTCAGCCCTAGGAGTAAGTTTCGCCAACTGACTCTGAAGAGTGGCTATTTGTTTCTTCAGTTCTTTTGTTTCAGTTGCGATTGACAACATATCACAACTTTCTGATTGCTTAGCCTCACCTACTACCCATGTTCTCTGAGTATGCATCTGAACACGTTGCTTTGTTCCAGCTAAGTGCTGTCTCATGCGCTTTTCCTTAGCTGCATATTTGTCTTCCTCAGTGCGTAACATTAATAATAGCTGTGCAAAAGAAGGAGGACTGTCACGCTTCTGTTCTAGCCCCAAGTCCGCAATTAAATTGTTGTCCCAGCAACCTCGACAGAACTGTCGCAACAACTGCCGGTCTGATTCGCTGGGCAAAACACCACCTCTTTTAACCGCTACAGTCAAAGCAGCTTGAAGTCTAGAAAGATAAACAGAAGGTTTTTCACCTGCATTCTGTAAAGTATTCATGAACTTCGCCAAAAGTTCATTTCCATCCTCTACAGTGCCAAACGCTGAATCAAGCAACTGCAGGTATTCGGATGGAGGAGCCTCAGGGCCCAGGTGCTTTACAATATCAGACGCTGGGGGTAAAAGACTGTCCAATATCTTCCGTGACCCATGAAAAGTAGATATTGTTGGATCTTTCAGAATAAAGTCAACACCTGTACGCCACGTGTCATACTCAATCTCATTTACAGGCCTGGGAGTCCTCCCAGAGAAAGCTCTAAGTCTTGCAGTTGCAAAAACTTGAGAACCCGCATCCTCAGTTCTCACTACATGCTCCACGACTAATCTCTGCACATCAGGTGGATTTAATACAGTAGAAGTAAGAACTGAGTCATTTACTGGGAAAGTAGCAGATGGTGCCTGTGGTTTCTCTACTGAACGGGGCTCACGTGTCTCAATTGACACCGTTTTGTTCTCAGGTTGGCCCTGAACAATGGGTTTTTCAGGATTCTGATTTACAGCACCTGCCTCTGCACCGAAAGGAAGAACTACGGAGCTAATCTCGTTTAACATTTCACCAAGCATTGTCTCAAAGTTAACACCGCTTAGCTGCGCTATTGCTTTCAGCCCTTCAAGGTAGGTCTTCGTAGCATCCCCTCCAATTTGTTTTGCATAAACATCGGACAAGGACTTTACTACATAAGCAATTTCAGGATTGTCAGGCAACTTGTAAGTGTAGGGTAACATAGGCTGTAAGGACAGCAAAGCGTTCCCACTGTTAAACTCAACAATCAGATTCTGGTGAAAGTCAGATTTAGAATCTTGGACCTGTACTATTTTGGAAATGGACCCATGTTTCTGCAAAACCTCAATTAGTTTTTCATCATCTGTAATTCCAGTGGCCCCACTAACTATGACAGCATTAGGGACTTTAATGCCTTCACTGACAACTATTTCCATTTTGTCAACAGTCTACTTGGGTGATTTACATACAAGTTTCCCGTAATACGAAACCAACTCCTGGCTGGCTCGCCACTATTTGTAACGTTTCTTAGTATCAAACCTCGCTTTTGTTATACTTAATATTACTGTTAATACTCAGTATAGGCCAACTGCGAATCAGAAGACTTAGGTACGGCCCTCTGGAGATGGCAATCACTGGAAACTCGCAACCCAATAATATGGTAAGTACAATGCTTTTAATGAAGTGTCCCCAAAGAAAATAGTAGGCCTTTCATTTAAATAAAATAAAAGATAAAAGCAGATAACAAATAAACAAGAGCAATCAGTTCAATCAAGAGTACTCAATTAAATATCCTCTGGTATACATAGAGTTACCATAACAATGAAATACAATTTTTTACACAGGTACACAACTTACATTCATTGAGCAAAATGTACATTTCCCTTAAAGAATCCACTTCCAGGAAAATTAAATCACAGTTTAGTTCAAATCAGTTCTGATATCAGACAAAAGTTTCTTCATTAACCACTTATCTCAATGATGTGGTTGATGTTCACAGTCCATCTTGAAATCCTTTCCTCTTGTTAAGAAATGGTTCAGTATGTGTTAATCTTGTTGTTAACGATTGTTGTTCTCTTCTCCCTCTTCTGATTCGCTTGGGTAGCTCGCCATCAAAGGAACATCAAAGGTATCCACATAAAAAACCTGACCTATTAAAATAAGCCAATAATTCAACACAAAATACAACCTATGTCAATCTCGCTTAACAAATACTTTCAGATAAGTATTTCTCTTACATCTCAAGAAATGTTACATCTCCCAAAAAGTTACAGTATGAACAAGATCAACATTAATCCACTAATATATAGTGTTATTTTCTCGTTTACAGGCTCACGTGTATTAGACATTGCAGCCACGTGAAGTGCAACTCACGTGCGGGTATTTACCCCAACAATTCAACACACACATTACAAAATACACACAAATATATATTTATATATATAAACATATACTTCAATAAACATTTAACATTGGAACAATCTCTCGTGTCGCATGCTTATTTTTTTACAATAACAACAAATGCGCAACACTCACCATATCCAGTATTTCCACACGATAAAACTCAAAATAAAATCCTTAAGAACAGAAAAATATCCACTGGATGACTTCAATAAAGGTCTCCCCTCTTGAATTGTAAAATATTTTTCACCTAATTCAAGATTTAAACCACATTTTTCCTTTAATCAGAGACTATCGCTCAAGTTCACCGCTCTCTTCTCCATGTCTCCCGGATCGTGCTGACTCCTCCCCCAAAAGCGTCTAAACTGCTCTCATTGGTCAGTTCCCAGATTACATCATTCAACACGATCTTTAACAATAATGCTGTTTTTAATTTTCGTTCTGTATTTATACATTAATGAACTATCATATTAACATGTGCTTCTATTTATAAAACTATTATACAAAAATAAAGATACAAACCAGGAACCATATTAGATCTGGGTTACATAGGGGACAGATCTGGTTCACCGTCCCCTGGGGGGGAGGTTCGGTGGCTGGCAGAGTGGTCGCGTCGCAATGGGGGGAGCCCCAGAAATGTAGATGGCTCTGTTGACATACCTGCATTCCATCGCTGCACGACACACCGTCGGGAAAAGAGTGTGGAAGGCGGTGAGGTGAAGAGGTGTCTGATGCAACGTCGAGTCGAGGCTGCTGTCGAACTGCTGCTGAAGCAACATCCAGTGGAGGCTGCTGTGGGCTGCAAGAGAGAAAACCCAGGGAGAGAGAAAGCTCTTTTTGTGAAAATCTCCGTGCGTTCAGACCGCTGACGGCGAGAGCGTCAAAGTGGCCTGAAGTCATTCATTTTCAATGTGAGCCGGCGGCGAGCAGCGTCGCGGCGCATCTTGGCCGTTGAGGGCGTCGAGGAGAGTTGAAATCAGGTCAACTTTATGGTAATGAGCTATGACGCAGTTCAGCGGTCTACGTCAGAGCGTCCACAAATCTTTCTACCAGCGTTGTTGGCAGGGCGGACAGAGCAATTTCTGACGCTCTCATCGTCGCCGGTCTGAATGCACGGTGTGGGCGCCCAACCCCGAGAGGGGCCAGGCACGGCTGGGGATGCGGCAGGAAGCGTCCTGCTCCGACCCGGCAGCGATGTTCCAGCTGGAGGGGGTGGGCCTGATGTCCTCGATCTCCCTGGGCTCATCCCGCCAAGGCCGCTTCACCGCTTTCTTCCGGGGCGGCTGCTGACGGGGAGCAGACGCTCTCCTCCGCGGGGGTCTGCATCTCTGTTGGGCCAACTGTTGGGAGGGTGGTGGTACCAGAGGGGCTGCCACGGTGGGGAGGGGATGCTGGGGTACAGACTTCGCCTCGCGGCGGGCAGGATGTTGTTGAATTGTCTCCGTATGCTTCTTCACCATGAAAAACTGCTGTGAAAAATCCTCCACAGTGTCCCCAAACAGTCCGGCTTGCGAGATGGCCGCATCGAGAAAGCAAACTTTTTCGGGTGTCACTCATCTGCGCAAGTGTGAGCCACAGATGGCGCTCTTGGACCACCATAGTGGACATTGCTCGACTCAGAGACCGTGCAGTGACCTTTGTCGCACAAAGTGCAAGATCAGTGGTGGTGTGCTGTTTCTGCATGTGCGCTGGGTTGGTCTTTCCATCATCAAGCTTTTTCAACACCTTAGCCTTAGGCCATGGCGTGAAGGGCAGAGGCAGATTGACCCGCAGCAGAGCAAGAGTAAAACTTACACGCTTTGGAGGGGAGTCTTGGTCGACACCTCCAGGTGGCAACGGTCTGTGGGCAGAGATGCACTGCAACCACATGCTCCACCTGGGGTATATTGACATAGCCCTTAGCTGTCACCTGTCACGGGGCTGGTGAATAGGCAGATGAGGACGCCACAAGGGATGGATTGATGGTAGATGTATTGCCACAGGCACAACATACACAAAACAGGTGGTCAGAAAAGTATTCCAAAGACACGATAATCAGGTAAGTAAACAAAGCTCTGACATAAAGACGTTAATATAACAACTAGACCGGACCAAGAACAGAACTCAAATGGAACTTAAATACACACACGAACACATGGCAAACACAGAACAGGTGCACACACAGATGAGACACAGGTGAGAGTCCAATCAAAGATGGCGGGTAAAGAAGTGCATGATGGGAGGTGTAGTTCTCAATATTCAGGTGATAGTGACCAGGTGAAACGGGACGTGGATGTCGATGTGGAAGGTGTGGCCGGCGTAGAGGCGGGAGTTGTTACACCACCCAGGAGACAGTTAACCAGGCTGACGCAGTTGGACCGCCAGGTAAACTGCCTATCATATATTCCTTTTTCATATTGAATAAAGAATAAAGTGAAATAGTTTTCTTTATCTAGATTTTTTTTCTGATGAGTAAAAAAATTGATAGCTAATTTTTCTCCTGTCGATATTTCTGTATTGTTCTAGACATTTCCAAATGAAGAGCTGATGGTCCAGTCCAAACACACCTTAAAGTCTTTCCCAGGACACTCGAAGGTAACAGACGAAGAAACTTTCAAGTCTCATGGTACAATTTACACCCATGGATAGAATATTGCCAGGGCAAAGACTCAATGTACTGTTTTGCTTGTAGAAACTTTGACGTTGTAAACATAGATTCAGTTGTGGGTTATAAATCTGCTGTGGGATATAATAATTGGAAAAAGGAAAACTTTGGAATAAACTTTCAGAGATGGTGGATTTGCTGCTCATGCAAATTTAGAGGCACACATAAATGCAATGATGGCTTGGAAGGAATTTGAAAAAAAGAAAAAGACTGATTTTTCTTTATTGACTCTTTTGAACAAAGATCGCAAAAAGCAAATACAGGAAAATCATACATACATAAAAACTGTTAACTGCAACACAAAATATATTCCAAAGGGGTCACAGGGAGACAGCTGATGCAGACAACACAGGAACATTTTTAGAAATATTAAATGTCATTGGCAACCAAGAGCCAATTGTTAATAAGAAACTGTCAGGATCTAAAAATGCTAAATACACAAGTCATCAAATTCAAAATGAAATTTTGGAAACATTGGCAGAAATGGTGCGTGTCTCCAAGGAAAGTGAAGTGTTTGCCATTATGGCAGATGAAACTAAAGATACAAAAAAGAACAGATCTCTAAGATACTATTACCATTACCAAGGAGCCATTAAGGAAAGCTTCTTAAATTTTGAAGTTTTGACACAAGGTGGGCTTGCCAGCATATGCTTGTAATGCTGTACTCAAACGATTACCTGCCGTGATTCGCTTGCTAGAGGAAATATCTGAAGAAAACAGTGGAGATAGATCTGTTGATGCACGTGAACTTCTTGCTCAAATGGACCTGTGATTTGTTGTTCTTTTAGTGACCTTTTCTGAGATCTTTGGTGATACACGATGTCTCTCTGATATTCTACAATACCCATCTCTTGATTTGGGTTCAGCCCTGGATCTAATTGAAGCTCTTATGAATCGTTTTTATAATTACAGAGATGAATCCTACTTTGAATGACTCTGGAAAGATGTCTTAAACTGCTGAACAATGCAACGTTGAAATAGAGCCAGCTCCTAAAAGAAAAACTAAACAGAGCTCAAAGTTTGAAGGATATGTTACAATGTCTCAATTAGCTGGGTTATCGTACTTGACAGTATGCTAAACGAACTAAATAGATGATTCTCAAAACTAAACTGTGAAATTATGACAGGAATACAAGCTCTGAGCCCAACAAGTTCATCTTTCTGTCAAGAGGAAGCCCTTTCTCCTTTTACTTCTATCTATTCTTGCAACATTGATGACCTAACACATTAACTTCATCAATTGAAAAGATTTTGGAGAGGAAAATCGAAGCTGGCATGCAAAGGCCCACAAGCATTTTAGATTTGACTGTGCTCCTTGAGCCATTTAAAGAAGTGTTCCACGAGTTCCACGAGTGCAAAATTGCTGTTGCGATACCCGTGAGTACAGCTGCATGTGAACGCAGCTTCTCTACTTTCAAGCTGGTAAAAAGCTACCTGCGATCAACCATGAATGATGATAGACTGAGCAATCTGGGTGTCTTAAGTGTGGAGTCCAGGCGAGCCAAGTCTCTGAGTCTTCAAGATTCAAGAATCTTAATGAATTTGTGAATATCTTTGCTTCAAACCACAATAACTGCAGAATCCAACTAATGTAAGTTGTTTGTACTAGTAGTACTACTGAGTTTTCTGATAGTTACAGAAATTGATTCACCCACATTAATGCACAAACACATCATATTAGTCCACTCATTTTACACATTTCTTACAACCAACATTTGTTTCTTGAGGTTTGTAAAGCATTTAGCATCCACACCACAGCTGTTTACATCAACAGATACATCGACACCATCATTAACAATCTTACACAATAAGTTGGTCATCTCACATCTTATACATTGTTTAAGTAAACACTTTGCCAATCCAGTTGCAAAGCATGTATTCCCCAAAGCGGTTTTAGACTCTTTTCCACAATGTAGACCTCCTCACGCAGTTCATGCAAAATAGTGTCAACTGACCCTGAATCCTCTGGGGGTGAATCCTTAAAGTCAAACTAAGTCATATGTGTGTGTTTTGTTGGCAATCGGCACATACATGCATAATGTTAACAACATGAAGAGATTAATGGGATGATGTAATGCCAAGCTGATGTTAAGGATGCCGGCAGAGGAGAAATAAATTGCCCACAGCTTCACTTTAGAATAGTTCACTTTAGAATTACTGTATAATTTTATGATTCAATAGGTTACTCACGTAACCTCGGTTCTCTGAAACATTGAGTGGAGAGATCCACCTATGGGAAGGGCATCCGTACCTGACCTCTGCAGAAGCATCTAATGGCTAGACAGACAGAAGCATGCAGCCAGTGCCAGGTGAGCCCCCCCCCCCCACCTGAGCGCATAAAAGGGGCTGCCTGCGCTGCTATTCTCCAGTAAGTGTATTCGTTTCTCATGCAGCAAGAGGGGCAAAGCTGGTGGATCTCTCCACTCGATGTTTCAGAGAACTAGGGGTTACGTGAGTAACCTATTGTTCTCTTTCATCATCTCATGTTCGAGATCCACCTATGGGAGAGACATGGACAGCTCCCCGATTGTCCAACACACTCACAGTGAAGTTCTGAAAGCCAGAAAAAGGACGGTCACCCCCAAGGGGGCGATGCACAACACGTCCCATAATCATGCACCTGAAAAACCCTGACACACACACATATAGCTGCTGTACGCATGTAGGGCAGGAAAACATGTGAGGCACACACATGTAATCAACAAAGCAACCCATATCTAACACCCAGGCAGGAATGGGAATGTATGCTTGGTGACATGAATGTGCAAGGCCAGCCAGCCCGTACAACCTTCGTTACCACTCCAACGTGTAAACGAAAGGAAAGGAATATAACAAGGGCCTATGAAGCCCTATGGAAGCATATTGGTAGCAATATTCAATTTGAAATGTAATACGCAAAATGGCAATGCAGTATGTAAAATGACAATGCATTTATGTATTTAAATATACATTTAAAATAACATATGTGCAACATTAGGTGCAAAATGAAAATTCAATTCTTTTAATATGCAATTTAAATAGGCATTTTAACGCTCCGCGTTCACGCAATGACGCTGTATCGGGGAGGGGGAGTGGCCAGCTTGAAATGCATTTTCAAGTCTACATTGAATTTTGCAACACTCAAGGCGCTGTGTGAAAATGTAAATGCAATCCCAAATGGTCAACCTGTTAATGTTAATGCGTTTAAGGAAAATGACATTTGAATGACCATTTTGCTACAGTTTTGCTGGGCAATCTTATACATATATAATCAATCCGGGAAATGCATTTTTCACCTCCAAGATGGCGGCGTGTGCACACGCTGCGGCTTCTCTCCCGACAGAACGGTGTTTTTGTGTTTTTTGTCTTGTAAGTCGCAGTGTCTTTGTACGTCTTTGTCGAGCATAACTGTCTTTAAGCGCGCATACGGTCGTGAGTTTATTCTCGATGTTGGCAGAACAACATTTTTAGAGTTAAACTCTGCACATGCCGAAGAGCTGTGTGACCTCGGTCTGCTCCGGAGGATTACATCATCACCGACCCCCACTACTGCATCTCGCCCACAGTGGAGGCGCCACAAGCGGCGTGAGAGAAAGCAGAAGAGGGGTAAGCACGGAGGTATCCGGGCTAGGCTAGCAGCTAACCCACACAAGCCAGCTATCCCCACCATCGTACTGGCTAACGTACGCTCTTTGGACAATAAACTGGACTACATCCGACTACTACGCTCAACTCAGAGGACTGTAAGAGACTGTTGTGTTTTTGTGTTCACGGAAACATGGCTCAACAACAACGTACTGGACTGCGCCATCCAGCTCGACGAGCTAACATGCTATCAAGCGGACAGAGTCCTCATCAAGGGAGGTAAGACCCGCAGCGGCGGACTTTGTGTTTACATCAACGATGCGTGGTGCCGTGACACTGTTGTGGTTTGCAAACACTGCTCACCCCTGGTGGAGTTTATGATTATTAAGTGCCGGCCGTTCCACATTCCGAGGGAATATACAGCCAAACTTCTCGTTGCTGTATACATCCCCCCCAGCTCCAACAACAACAACAGGAGTGAGGCACTAAATGAACTGTACCAGCACATCAGCGAGCAGCAGACAGCCCACCCAGATGCTTTTCTCATCTCGGCTGGAGACTTCAACCATGCAAACCTGAAGAGTGTTTTCCCGAAAATACACCAACACATAGACTTTCCAACTCGGGGAAACAACACACTGGACTTTGTTTACACCACCCAGAGAGGATCCTACAAAGCCCTCCCCCATCTTGGCACCTCAGACCACATCACTGTCATGCTAATGCCTGCATACAGACCGCTCGTCACCAAACCAGTTTACAAACAAATTCAAGTGTGGCCAGAAGGCTCATCAAAGGAACTTCAAGACTGCTTTTACACCACTGACTGGAATATGTTCAAGCAGGCTGCCACATACAACAACACCACAGACCTCCAGGAGTACACAGAGACTGTCACTGCCTACATCAACAAGTGCATTGATGATGTAACAACCACAAAGACCATCACTGTGCGGGCCAACCAGAAACCGTGGATGACAGGGGAGGTCTACCATCTCCTTAAGGCTCGAAACGCTGCCTTCAGAACAGGAGAGGAGGTTAGCCTGAAGACAGCTAGGGCTATTCTATCCCGCAGCATCAGAGAGGCCAAGAGACAGCACTCCAGGAGGATATCCCATCGTTTCAGCGACAGCAGAGACACTCAGAACCTGTGGCAGGGGATTCAGACCATCACGGACTACAAGCCCCCACCGCAGACCTGTGACAACTCCCTGCTAAATGAGCTGAACGCCTTCTTTGCTCGCTTTGAGGCACAAAATGACACCACTGCACAGAAGATTCCACCACCTCCTGGTGACCAGGTGATGACTCTGTCCCCAGACAACGTGAGGAGATCCTTCAGCAGGATCAATGCACGCGAAGTTCCCGGTTCTGACAACATTCCTGGGCGTGTGCTGAGAGACTGTGCAGCAGAACTCACTGATGTCTTCACGGACATTTTCAACATCTCGCTGAGTCAGGCTGTTGTTTCCACATGCTTCAAAGCCACCACCATCATCCCAGTCCCAAAGAAGTCATCTCCATCCTGCTTCAACGACTACCGTCCAGTTTCACTCACTCCTATTCTCATGAAGTGCTTTGAACGGCTGGTCATGCACAACATCAAGTCTGTCCTCCCCCCCTCTTTGGACCCCTTCCAGTTTGCATATCGGTCCAAGCACTCGACTGATGATGCCATCGCCACAACTCTTCATGCTGCACTAACTCATCTGGACAAAAAAGACTCTTACATCAGAATGCTGTTCATAGACACAATCAACACAATCATCCCTCAACAGCTCACTCACAAACTGTTCCAGCTGGGTTTAAACACTTCGCTGTGCAACTGGCTGTTGGACTTTCTTACTGGGAGACCTCAGGCAGTACAGGTCGGCAGGAACAGATCCAGCACTATCACACTGAACACGGGGGCCCCCCAAGGATGTGTACTTAGCCCCCTCCTCTACACCCTACTGACCCACAACTGCGCACCATCACACGAGTCCAACCTCTTCATCAAGTTTGCGGACGACACAACTGTGGTGGGTCTCATTAGCAACAAAGATGAGACAAACTACAGGATTGAGGTGAGCCACTTGGCCAGGTGGTGCAGTGACAACAATCTCTCTCTGAACGTGAAGAAGACGAAGGAGATTGTTGTCGACTTCAGGAGAGCGCACACTCAGCATGCTCCTCTGACTGTCAACGGTGCGACCGTAGAGAGAGTGAGCAGCACCAAGTTCCTGGGTGTGCACATCACTGAGGACCTCTCCTGGACTAACAACACTGCAGCACTGGCGAAGAAAGCACAACAGCGTCTCTACTTTCTCCGCAAACTGAGAAGAGCCAGAGCCCCAACCCCCATCCATCAAAAGCATCCTGACCAGCTGCATCACTGTATGGTATGGCGCCTGCAACGCGTCCTGCCGCAAGACCCTCCAACGCATAGTGAGAACAGCTGAGAATATCGTTGGTGTCTCTCTCCCCTCCCTCCAGGACATTTTTGGTACCCGTCTCACCCGCAAAGCCCTCTGCATTGCAGGTGATCCCACCCACCCGTCACACAGCTTCTTCTGAAGGAGAGCTTCATACACCAGGCAGTCAGGAAGCTAAACTCCCTTCCGACCCTGCCTTCCCTCCCCTCCCTTGCCACACGCACCTCTGAACTTTGAACCCATCCATCCCTTCCCACATCATACTCTGTCCCGCACTTGTCACTTTACGGAACATTGGACTGCTCAACCCCTCTTCAGTAGTGGTCTGAGCCTCCTCAACTAACTACCTCTAAGTCAGTTAAACAAACCTGCTCTCTTGACAATTTAAAACAGACTGATAAGCTTTGCACTTCATTACATTTGCACTGTTGTAATTTCATCTGCACTGTTGTTATTTCATCTACACTGTTGTTTATTTCATCTGCACCATTTGATTACTACATCTGCACTTTTGTGTATTTCATCTACACTGTTGTTTATTTCATCTGCACTGCTGTGTATTTCATCTGCACTGTTGTTTATTTCATCTACACCGTTGTTTATTTCATCTGCACTGCTGTTTATGTCATCAGCACTGTTGTTTATTTCATCTACACCGTTGTTTATTTAATCTGCACTGCTGTTTATTTCATCTGCACTGTTGATTTTTTCATTGGTTTGCACATTTATCTCGGTTACATATCCCTTGCTTGTAAGTTGTTTTGTGTATATATATATAGATTTTGTATTTATCTGTAATTTGATATATTTTCTGATATATGTTTATTCTATGTTATCTGTATGCACCTAGGGTCTGAGAGTAACGCAATTTCAATCCTCCATTTGTATGTACTGTACATGTGGCAGAATTGACAATAAATCTTTGATTTTAATTTTAATTTTGCAACTTAAAAAGCGTTAAAATGTCTATTTAAATTGCATATTAAAATAATTGAATTTTCATTTTGCACCTAATGTTGCACATATGTTATTTTAAATGTATATTTAAATACATAAATGCATTGTCATTTTACATACTGCACTGCTATTTTGCGTATTGCATTTCAAATTAAATATTGCTACCAATATGCTTCCATAGCCCCCACTCCCAAAACAGAATGTGCCACTGAGGATTTTTTGACATCCAATCGGTAGTAACGCACAAACTTATGGGGAGAAGCCCAGCTTGCAGCAGAGCAGATGTCATGCAGTGATACTCCCCTGAACAAAGCCCAAAAGGGAGCCGGAATGAATGCTGATATTTCCTGGACGCTGTTCTCCCTTGGATTCATATGCCAAAGCTATAGCATCCACAATCCAATGAGAAAGGCGCTGTTTTGGGCCGCCCATGAAATAAAGAGCTGGTCACTCTTCCGAAAAGCACTGGTCCTGGTAATATAAGTCCGTAATGCACAAACAGGACACAGAGTAAGCAGCCTCTGATCCTCCGCAGAGGAAAAAGGAGGAGGATGAAAAGTGGACAGCTCCAAAACCTCAGATGTGAATGCAGGGAAGCACTGAGGCATAAAGGCCAGGTTAAGCTTGAGAGAAACCTTATCTACACTCAGAGAGTTAGTTAGTGCATGAGGGATGTACCGAGAGTGCATGTAGATCACTGACACGTTTGGCTGATGCCAAGGCCAAGAGCAAAGCCGTCTTGAAGGACAGCAGCTTCAAGGAAACACCACCCAGAGGCTCAAAAGGATATTGAGACAGGGCCTCCAGCACCATGGAGAGGTCCCAGGTAGGGACGGACCTCCTGATAACTGGCAAGAAATGACGGGCACCCTTCATGAATCTGTGGACTAAATGCTGCCCGACCGATGAGCCCTCAAGGCCCACATGACAGGCAGAAATAGCTGCCAGGTAGACCTTAATCGTGGAAAAATACCTGCCTTTGTCCATAAGGTCCTGTAAGTAACACAAAATATCAGGAACTTCTTTCTTTCTTTCTTTTATTTATTTATATAGCACATATTCACACAACTTACAGTTGACCAGAGTGCTTTACAACCATCACAAGACACATTACATCATGCATAAAAATACATAAAAATAGTCTAATAAATACACATAATAAACAATAACCATACTTTAAGTTATGGATAGTCGTTCCAGGAGGTGGGATTTAATCTTAACTTTAAAAATGGGGAGCGAAGAAACTGTCCGGATGTCGACCGGGAGGTTATTCCACAGTAATGGGCCTGCTACAGCAAAAGCTCTATCACCACAATGTTTCAATTTCGATCTCGGAACTAATAGCGTACTTAAAAACGTAGATCTAAGGGATCTCACAGATTTGTGTGGATGCAGCAACTCTATGAGATTGGTGCAAGATTATGTAAAGCTTTAAAAACTAACGTTAAGATTTTGTATTCCACTCTGAGTTTAACAGGAAGCCACTGCAGTGTAGTTAAGATGGGAGTTATGTGTTGGAATTTAAGTGTGCCAGTCAGAAGCCTGGCTGCTGCATTTTAAACCAGCTGTAGTCGTTCCATAGAGGACTGGTTAATCCCATAATACATAGAGTTACAGTAGTCCAACCTAGTTGTAATAAAAGCATGAATTAATTTTTCGAAGGACTGAGATGAAAGAAAAGGTTTAACTTTAGCCAAACGGCGCAGATGAAAAAAACATGTCTTGACCACACTATTTATCTGCTTATCAAATTTCAGGCTTGAGTCAAAAGAAACACCTAGATTTTTTATACAGGGGGTGACAAACTTTGCTAAATCACCAAAAATCGAATCAACAACCTTAATGGAACAAGCATCACTGAGACCAAATACAATCACTTCAGTTTTAGCTTCATTTAGTGTCAGAAAATTATTTGAGAGCCAAATTTTAAGTTCTAGAAAGCATGCATGCAGTTTTGCTAAGGCGTTTTGATCATCAGGCTTAAAAGATAGGTACAGCTGTGTGTCATCAGCATATAAATTTAAAGAAATATCAAACTTTTTAAAAATCAACCCCAAAGGCAGCAGATAAATCATAAAAAGTGTCGGAGACAAAGTGGAACCCTGAGGGACACCACAGGACCAGGGAGCATTTGTGGAGGAAAATGTACCTATGCGAACTGAAAACTTACGGTTTGTCAAAAAAGTCTTGAACCAGTCCAACACACTACCTCTCAGGCCGACACAGTGTTTTAGACGAGCAAGTAAAAAATTATGATCCACCAAATCAAACGCTGAGCTAAGGTCTAATAGGATCAAGGCAACAGCATTACCCGTGTCAGTGGACATTAAGATGTCATTATAGACTTTTAAAAGGGCTGTTTCTGTACTATGGAATTTTCTGAAACCCGATTGAAAACTTACATAGATCTTATTTGATTGCAGATGAACTTGAAGCTGAGCTAGCACCATTTTCTCTAGAATTTTAGACAAGAAAGGTAGGTTCAAGACAGGTCTGAAATTTAACATAATAGAAGCATCTAAATTTGGCTTTTTTAAGATTGGTGATATTGTTGCACATTTCAGACTGTCAGGAACTGCTCCGGTGCTTAAACTCATATTAATGAAGGTTAACACATCAGAACCAACAATATTTAAAACCTGCTTTAAAAAAGTTGCAGGCAGTATATCATAAAAACAATAAGTGGGTCTTAATTGTTCAATAACCTTCGTACACTCCACGAAATTAACCGGTCGAAAAACAGCCCATGTCTCAGAACTCCATGGTCTCTCGCTCATATCAGGAAAATATGCCTGCAACAAATCTATTTTCTCCACAAAAGCTGTTAAAAACTTTTCGCAAAGTGTATCAGACAAATCAGTAAAGACATTTGACACAGGATTAAGAACTCTATCAATTGTGGAGAATAGAATTTTTGGAGAGTGAGAGTTCTTATTAATAAATTCTGACAAATATTTGCATTTTGCTGACTTCACAGCTTTTTGAAACACCGCCAAAGAATCCCTTAAAAGATCATAAGAGATCTGTAGTCTCTCCTTCAGCCATTTCCGTTCATATCTCCTGCAAATTCGGCAAAGAGAACGGATAGCGTCATTGAACCATGGTTCAGACTTTTTCTTCAGACGAGTCGTTTTCATTGGTGCAACCGAATACAGAGTGTTCAAACATTTGTCATTAAATGAGTTAAAATAATCATTCACATTTAAGTTGCTTGGCCCTATCTCCATAAAATCTTTGTGGAGATAGGGCCTCTTTGTGGAGAACTGAGCCCTGATATGATGTGAGACCACGGCCATCACACCACCCTTCAAACACTTGCCACTTACAACCATATAAGGACCAAGTAGAAACGGCCCTGGCATTTTGTATAGTAGCAATCACACGTGGGTCTGGGTGTGGGTGATAAATCTCCCCGTTCGCCTGAGACAACAGGTCTGTGCGGAGGAGGAGGCACCATGTCTGGGCATATAACAGAGGAATTATCTCTGCCAGCCAGGGAGCTTTGGGCCATCTGGGTGCTATCAGAAGGAGAGACAGGCACTTCTGTTGTTGCAGCGTACGAGCACATGATGACCCTACAGGTGAGGCAGAAAGAAATGTAGGACTTTCTATATGGTCAAGAGCTCTAAATAATTTATGTGTGCTGAACGTAGACTGTTCAGCCACACACCATTCACCGTTCTGCCCTCCTGGGTGGCACCCCAACCTGTTAAGGATGCATCTGTCATCACGACTTTCCGCATCACAACCGCCCCCAGACTGGTTCCCTGTGCGTAAAAATCCGCGACCCTCCAGTGGCACAGAGCCGCATTGCAATGACACTGTTTGTGCACATTCTTCCGCAACCATTCCCCTGAACGTGGGGGGATAACACACAACATCCACAGAACATGCTGCCGAAGGTGGGTGGCCGACCCCTCCATGAGAAAACCTCCATCTTTTGTACAGGGGCTCTGGGGCAGAAAGAGAGTCCGTAGTGCATGTGGCTCGAGAACAAGAACTCGGTGCCCCCGGCAGTCGGACATCATGCATCAGCTTGCATTTAGGGTCGGGGTTAAGTGGTTTGCCAGCTGCAGCCGCGGCGGGAGGCGTCCTTCCCCAGGGTTTACCAGAGGGTGGGCTACTCTGCCGTGGAGGGTGTTTGTTGAGGGACCTCTCCTTACTGTGATGTGGATGACGCACCGTGACGGGTGGGTTAGGCAAACGCGCAGCGGGCAGTTGGCACAGACCCGCCTTCCTAGGGAGACACAGTTTAAAAGCCTCATCCTCCTTCTTTTTGTCATCACACCACGTGATGCATCATAGCCACGGCGGGACCAAAGAGATCTCGGCCAGGCTCGACCGGAGCTCCCACGATGCGCCTCTTTTTATTGTCGGGAAGTCCCGACAGGTTAAGCCAAAGCACGCGCTCCCCTACCACAGAAAGCGCCATGGAGCGCCCGCAAGCTTGGACAGCCTGACAAGCATTACGGAGGACGAGGTCGTTTACCGTAAGGATCTCCTGCCACAGGGTTGGTGAGGGGGATCTTTTGTCCAGCTGCTGCTCCAAGTCGTCCAAAATCTCCGTCTGGTAAGTGGAGAGAAGGGACGAAACATTGAGAGCCCTGACAGCCAAAGCTGAGGACTTATACGCAGCCTGATGAACGGAGGCAGAAAAACAGTCCCTTTTACCCGGCAAAACTGGCTTCCGGGGAGCGAGCAGCCCACCCTGGACGGGGTTAAGATGACTGGCGATAGATGGTTCGACAACGGGAGGGTCACACATGCCGAGAGCCGCTATATCTTGGACCTCCAAGTGTGACCGGTCCTACTCGCGCCCGCCCTGACGGGCCTCGAACCGGGTCGGTCCGGCATGAGAGTCGGGTGCTGTAACGAGGAGGCTAAAGACCGCAGTCTCTAGCGTCTGTCGCTAGAGCACCTCTTGAGGTTGGGGAGTGAGGTTTACACACTAAACAGCTCTTCACTAGCTGGCCTCCGTTACACTCACCCCCCTAAACCTCACTCCCATCCGGGTCACGGCACCAATGTGACCGGTCCTACTCGCTCCGAGCGGGCCTCGAACTGGTTCGCTCCGGTTCTCTACCGCAGTCTCTAACGTCTGTCGCTAGAGCACCTCTTGAGGTTGGGGAGTGAGATTTACACACTGCAGAGCTCTTTACTAGCTGGCCTCCGTTACACAAGCCCGCAAGACCATGCTTAAAATTGAGCGGGTTGCTCCAGTTATGTCTCATGTGACTAGAGCACCCAGGGGGGACAGGGAAGAGCTATTTCTCGGGCCGGGAGGGGGTCCCAGCACCTTCCCGTCATACACATCCCTCTCCTGGTCGGTGGTACTCTGCGGAGCCGGCCATGCAATGTTGAGATGAGTTGGACTGAGTTAGAGCCGCAGGGGGATTGACCTGGGAAACACCGGCGGGCGGGATGGCCTCTTCGTCCTCCCAAGAATGCCCGCGTTGTCCTCATCACCGCAACCGGCCGGTTCGTCGACGAAAGGGAGGTTTCCTGCAAAGATGTCCTCTTCGGGGAATGCAGGATTGGGCAGGTCAGCCCAATTAAGTGATGTAGTGCCCCGGGAGGCCCCCGGAGTCGCGTTCACTGTGTCCCCCGTCCGAGAAGCCGAGCTTGACACACTGGGTCGCGGCAACCTTGAGACGCCGCCGCAGGAGCTTTTTCAGCAGCAGAAGGCAATGGCTGCAATGCTCCGGGTTGTTTAAGGCCTATTCCGCATGCTTGAGACTAGGGCTGGGTGATATGGGGGTCAATATATATCGCAGTACACGCTAATTATGCAACTATCGGACGCTTATGATATCGCGATGGTATTTTATGCACAGCTCTTCCGTGAACTACATCTCTTTGATCAGTAGGAAGTACTGCGCAATATAAAATGACTACGAGATTATAACGTGCATTTGAACACAGCATCTGGACATTATAAATATGCTTTATTATCATGAAAATACCTGAAAATGTTTTAAGAACAGCGATAATATATGCCCATTGACATTTCATGAAACTGCGTTTCTTCTTCTGTTGCCCATAGTTGGAGTTTCTGCGCGAGAGCGCCCTCTGGCTTTCGAATATGGCGGCATTTAACCGTAATTGAGAAACTGAGCATAAAGAATTACACGATATATCGGCACAGCCCTACTTGAGACCCAAGCAGACCACACAGAACTCGTGAGAGTCTTTAGCGGCAATAAGAGCTCTGCACGTGGCCGGGCAGGCCCATGATGAGCTAAGCATGGGAACAGCGGCAGCCTTAGAGAGCAACATAGCAGCAAAGAAACCGGTAAACCCGTGGCGGGCAGCCGTTGGAGGACAGGTGAAAGAAACCATGAGCGTGGGTGGCTCGGGATGCAACACAACTAACCTCAGCTGAATATACGACTGTCACGTCTGGCGGAGGCTGATCGGATGTCCTCCTGAAGACACGTAGTGAGCAGGGAAAAATTCAACCACACTGTGTTAAAAGCAGAAATTGCGAGAAGCGAATGTAATCTGGAGAATAGCAGCACAGGCAGTCCCTTTTATGCGATCAGGTGAGGGGGTGGGGCCTCACCTGGCACTGGCTGCACGCTTCTGTCTGTCTAGCCAGACTTGGTGCAATTGGATGCTTTTGCAGAGGTCAGGTACTGATGCCCTTCCCATAGGTGGATCTCAAACATGAGATGATGAAAGAGAACTCGCTATTTTTCAGCAAGAAACAAGCAAATTTTGCCAAGATGTTTTCAGAGACAATAGACAAGATGTTATAGAAAAAACATTTTTGTTACAAAACTGAACACTTGAATGGGTAAATTAATTAATTATATTTACTATTCACACACACAAGTTGTACTCTAAGCTTTACTTGTAAACATAACATTAAAATTCATCTGAAAGCTTGCTTTGTTCAACACAGCTTCTTCCAGATCTCTATGTTTTATTAACCAACAGTTGGAGCTGTTTTCGACACTCTCGTGCTTGATTTGAGGCTTCATTTTCCATCACTAGCTACAAAAGACGTCTCGTTTAATTCTAGGCTCCGCATCTTTCAAAATAAAAAAACAGCTAGTAACACGTCTGACCACAAGAATTCATCATTAAACTAACCGGAAGTTTTGGGGACTTTTATTTTGTGTCTGTGTATGCATACGCAGAGCCGTTGAAAAACAGAGTTGCGACACACTTTGATCTCGCCGCTGCGTGGTCATGTGGTTCATGGAGCTGTCAATAGTTCCAAAAGTTGTCAGTCTGTTTGAACGGGTTTAAACGTGACAGACAGTGGAAGTATTTGCAATAATTTTCACTAAGTGCCAACACATTATGCACTAAATACTACGTTGATCCAATTTATAATAACATTTTGTCTGATAAGTGTTAGAGTAGTTTTTTGTGTTTAATTTGACTATAGGAAGATTACATAATGTGCAATTTACAGTATGCATGCATTCATATGTTTCTCATGCTTCTATGATCATCAGTAGGCCTACATCCCAAAGTAAATTTTAAATTATGTTAAGATATTCACATAAAATGCACAAGTAGGCTACTTTATCAATAAATAATCAATGATTGCAAGTAAATGCACCTCAGATGCTGAAAAATGAAAAAGACAACCAATTTCAGTTAGTAAGAGATTTTATTATATAATTTATAAAGGGAGAGGGTAGATCACGTTTTATTTAAGGGGCAGCTTATAGAAATCATTCAACCACACATACAGACACACAGAAAAAGCCATTTTTATTTAGGAAAACAAGTTTGTTTAAAAAAACATCCTCATAATATAACACCAGTTTGACAGAGATGTATTTTATCAACATACCAGCGAATGTGTTTAGGAAACAGTGAAATGAATGGGCTTCAATGCGATGTTTGGAACTGTGTAGAGTCCATTACACGGGTTACTTCCGCATTCCATTCTCCCAACGAACGTCTATGCGAGTGTCGCAACTCTGTTTTTCAACGGCTCTGTGCATACATAAAGTGTGTTCGACTTCACGCGGCGACGCAATAACCGACAGGTGGATGACATCACATTACCGCGAGAGTGATTCAAACGCGTATGGAGCAGTCAGCTCTCGATTCTCTTTCGCGGTAATGTGATGTCATCCCCCTGTCTGTTCTTGCGGCGCCGCATGAAGTCAAACACACCAATATACGTATTTTCCGGAAGTTTGTAAACTGCACGTCCTTAGCAACTGTAATAGTCAAATGGCAGTCGTTTGAGAAAAGAAATAGTTAGTTTTGCAATTATAAACTATACATATAATAGATTAATTGTGACGAACGTTACAAATGTAGGTCCTTTTAAGTCGGCCCGTATAACTACGCACCTTGTCATCGCAACGTTTATAGTTTTTCCGAACACGCTCGCTGTCATGCCTCCCGCTGAACTAGTACCGAAAAAGAAACACGTCCGCTTTGCCAGAATGGAAGAGGACAACGACAACGACGAGCAGGAGGAAGACACTCTTTTCGACAAACGACAAGACGTTAGGAAAGGATTGAAAAGCGCTCTGAAGGGGGGTAAAGGGGTGCTAAAGCTGGGTTCCGAAAAGGTTGATATAATTCGGAGCAACACTGGGGCATGTTGGCGATGGCTGGTCAGCCTGGCACTCTGCGCATCGTTTCTCGGGCTGGTAGGTACGCAAGTTTGTTAGTGGATGATAGAAAGATCAGATCCATGCAAATGAAGAATATGAACTTGAATCTGGTGTGGTATGATTCCCTGTCCTCGTGACGCAAGTCAGTAGCCATTAAAGGCATAATAGCAGCTGTATCAAAATAAACATTTAATATTAAAACGTTTCTCACAATAACTACCTTGTACAGCATCCTGATAAAACAGGATTTGCATAATGGAAGATAAGGCAGCAGCAGTATAACCGGGGTGACAGGTTAACTCGAGTCTGGATACATGCTGCAGTCATGATAAGTTTAAAATGTAAAAATGTTTACTGACAGTTAGCACAATTTTGAATGTATTTTACTAAAACTAAATTACAAATTTATAAACTGTCAATATGTTTTGCTCAAATAAAGATAGAAGGTTTTTAGACATTAATTTTAATAGAAGTATAATGTATTTTAATAATAATACATTATGCATGTAAAACATTTTTGAATGTGAAAAACTACCTGTATTGGTAATGAGACTAAAAAACTTGCGTGACAAGAGAAATATAAAGTGCATGATCTGTTAACCTGGTGGTTGCCATTTGAACGGAATGGGTAACTTTTTCTTCAAGAATTATTATTTTTTAATGTACCTACATATCTTTGTGTGAGTGTTAAGAGTCCTTTAAAATGCTACAGAGGAGAGAATATCAGTCATGGACACTTCTCATTTCCACTATTTCTTCATTTTTACTATACATATACATTTCGGTCTGTGTTTTCTGTCATTTGAGAACATCTAGTAGAACATTCAATTATCTCTATTTAAATGACAACATATGGTCCTAATGCACTCAGACAATTTGGGACGCATTACAGTAAATATAATTTCAGCTGAAATGCAATAATATAGAAAAACCATGTTAAAATTACACTTTGTGCAAGGCAGAGAACAAAATTATGTTTATTATTATCAGATCAGATTTTGTGTTGCCGAATTATGATTTATAACCATGATGTTTTCATGAGAATGACCCAACTGTGGTACTCAATTACTACCATATGTATAATTCTATTTACAAGGTAGAGTATGTGAAGAACATAGTCTTGCCATCATACACGTGTTAGTTGTAGTCTTGTGCACAGATGGTATAGATATAGGTGTCACGAGTAGTACTATCCATGAAACGTGTTTGACCCACATCTCTTTACCGGAACTAAATTCCTTAGAATTTTCATTTAGGAATGAACTATATGAATACAGTTATATTGAATTGCTCACCTTTATGCCATTCCAGGTGTATAAGATGGTTTTCTTCATCCGAACACAAATGGAATAATGGCATTGGTTGTTTTCAGGGTTATATTTGATGAAATTGATTGTAACAAGATTATTTATTTGTTTCTGGAATTTATAGGGAATGGCAATCTCTGTATTGGGTCCTACATTTGAAGACCTGGCTATGAATGTCAACAAGAACATTAGTCATTTGTCCTATATCTTTGTGGGTCGATCATCTGGATACATTGGAGGTTCCTTGTTAGGAGGGATTCTGTTTGACTGTGCGAATCCCCATCTCTTGCTTGGTAAGAGGGAAACCTTAATGCAAAATCGGAGCACAACAATATTAAGTGAACTGTTTAAATCTCTCTTTAAAATGGAAATAAAAATGTGTCCTTTTATTTGATAAATAAATAAAAGTTGTAATTCTTTGTGCACGGCTGAATTATCTCTGCAGGCTTCTCCTTGTTGATCACAGCATTCGGAATGTCTGGGACGCCATTCTGTAAGAAGGCTTGGCTGCTTACCGCTTTGATGTCAAGTGTGGGGGTGTCAATGGGAGTTTTGGATACAGGTATTCACACATTTTATCTATGTACAGTAAAGGTGAACCTTTTGTATAAAACCTTTCTGTGTAACTGCTGTGGTCTCTGCTTGTTAACAGGTGGTAATGTTCTCATACTGAACACTTGGGGAGAGCAGGCCGGGCCTCACATGCAGGCTCTGCACTTCAGCTTTGCTGCAGGAGCATTTGTCTCCCCAATCATAGCCAAGCTGCTGTTTGGCCACAGTTCCGACAATGGCACCATTTACGTGCCTCTTATGTCTGGCCACGCCTCCAAGGCTATTGGTGCCCTTTTGCCATTCTCCCATCCAAAAAGTATCCCTCTAACGGCCATGTGGGCCTATATAGTGATCGGTGCATTTGCTTTATTGGTGTCACTCATCTTTTTCATTCTGTACTCTTGCAGTCCCCCCACCTCAAACTGGGCAAATACATCCTCGGGCAAGCAGTCATTCTCGAAACACCACAGTATTCTTATTTTCTTGCTGTCCTTGTTTTTTTTCTTCTATGTTGGTAGTGAGGTGGCATACGGCTCTTTTATATTCACATACGCCAAGGACTACGCTGGTATGGATCAAGCATGGGCAGCAGGGCTAAATTCGCTCTTCTGGGGAACATTCGCGGCTGGCCGAGGTCTGGCCATCTTCTTTGCGGCTTGTCTTAGCCCAGGCACCTTGATCTTGCTTAGTCTAGTGGGCACCACTGTTTCCTCACTGCTGCTGGTCCTTTTTAGCCAAAACGACCCCATGCTGTGGATGTGCACTGCTCTGTATGGTGTCTCTATGTCTACCACCTTTCCCAGCGGGATTTCATGGGTGGAGCAGTACACGACGGTGACAGGTCGCTCAGCTGCAGTGTTCGTGGTGGGTGCAGCACTAGGTGAGATGGTGCTGCCATCTCTGTTGGGCTTTCTGCTGGGGCATGTGCAGAAACAGCCTTTGCTGATGTACCTGGCACTTGGCACATCCACCTTCACCTCCATTCTTTTCCCCGTCATGTACAAACTAGCATCACTAAAAGGGGATACTGCATTACGGAAAGTGTCAGGCAGACGCGGCAAGGACGTCGATGACAGTGAGTACCGTCAAGCGCTATTGGACAATGTGGAGGAAGAGGAGGAGAATGACGGTGAAGCTGACCAATGGAATGATGCAGACTTTGAGGTGATAGAGATGGATGAAGCCAACATGGTGAGCTCCCCTTCCAAAGCTTTAACGCCACCGGATGTTGCAGCCAGTGCGCTTGCTGTCCAGTCAGTTGCTGCTTCCTCAGTCCCACCACCAACAGACCCCCCGGACATGGCCCCGATGTCTAACACCCTCTCCTTTTCAACAGACTCTCCCAGACGCAAACTGTTACTGTCCCTGAACAGGGAGAAGAAAGACTGAAATACTGTAATGAACTACACCAGTGAGACCTTAGACTTGTCCATTACATTGGCTATGTTTTTGAGTGTTTTCAAGTTGAATTACAGTAGAATATAAACCTTTGATTAAACCTACACATCATGTAATATCATTGAAATATCAGGGTATGTTTAAACTACATTTAAGGTATGGGATTTCTATATCTCTCTTGTTGGACTGTGTTGTTGAAAAGATTTTAAAGAATTATAATCAGCACAATACACTGAATACAGTAATCTTGGAAGGCGACTTGTGATTTTTATGGTCAGAATGTAAAAAGTTCATCATATTTTGATGCTGGAGTCTTGTTGGCACACTCGTGACTAAAAAAAAAATCTATTTTTCCTTTCATGATGTATGCTTGCTGATGACCAAAATATCATTTGTATTCTGTTTTGTATTTGCAGTCAGTTTGCCCTGCCTACCATGAGATCTCAATGGTCAAAAATCCTACTCCACATAAATGTATAAAAATAGCTACGATTGTGAGATTGTTGCATTGTGCTGGATATTTGCTTTGTGCAGGCAGTGTCTAGCACAGCACAGTTTACACCTCGTTTTGCACTTTAATGTAGAGAATGTTTTAAATTTTGAGCAAATTGCTGTGTAAAAAAGTGCTATAATCATATTGATGTTTTCATTTGTTAGTCCTTACTTTCTAAACTTTTCTATTAAACTATTTAAATTGATCTAATCCTCAAATTTACTCTGTATTACACAATATTCAATAATCACATTTTTATGTAATCCAGGTGGTCAGGCTACACTATTCCTGGCCTCAACTACAGTACTTGAGCATTTATTATTTAGATTTTTATTAAATCATCTCCACCCACAAATGTTTTTTGAAAACAAAGCACCTCGAGTTTTTACAAGATTACAAATACACACCGTTCTGTAGATTCAGAAATGAAAGAATTCATCTTAAAGTAACATAGAATATTTGATTTAGAATCAAGAAAGCATTAGAAAATGTATGTTAACAGGGAAAAATATGCACACAGACAATATATACTCTTGCCATAAATTATTAAACATATTGCAGTCCAAGAAGTTAAGGCTGATACTTATTTATACTTAGACTTTCTTCTGTGGAGAATGGACAGAAATAACACTTTTTTTTAAACTTCTCCTTTGTTTCTTCAGTGCTGACAGATAGTATTTTGGATCATAACTACAAAGCATATTTACAAAAAACGTATCTGATATAAAAAAAAAAGCATATCACTGGAGTCAAAATTTGCTCCACAGAAATCACAGTCAAAACAATGTATTTAATTTACAAATTGCTACAGCGCATATGAGGTTCAGTTTGAGAGATTACATGAGAAATATGACAAGAAGAATGAATACTCAAAGGACAGCAAAGACCAAGGACTACAGAGCAAATTCAACGACTACAACGAAACGGTCTTCGCCTCATTTCTATATTTAAGGCCTCTTCAGTCCAACTGCGCTGCAATACAACACGAAAAAATGGAGACTTCAAAATCCACGAAGAGAAAGCACCTTCATTAACGATGATATAGACAAAGCTGTGCTGAATGACAGTGTTTAGCACCAGAGTAAAATGACAGAAAAAAATCTGAAAGTTAAAACTGCTCCAGAAGCTGACGAAGATACGGCCCTCGAGAAAGGTGTCGATTAACTCGGGACAGTTTGTAAAGTACAGGGCAGTCCAATGAGATGCATGGCATCTGACGCTCCGCACTACCACTGCAGCTTTTACATACCTGCAAATCAATCAAAAAACAAGACAATGTGGAAAAAAAGGACAAAAAAGTAGGACAGGTCTGTTAAACTGCTGGCATTTCTGAAATGTATTGTACATAAAATATGAACTACTGTATAAATATATTCTATGACTGAAAAGCAGCCTCTCTGTATTGTGCATTATAGCTAGAACCTTTATTCACAAAACATTTGCCATTGAGCTAACTAAGGGGAAATAATTAACTGGCAAGAAGCAAAACTTCCAACAGTCAATCTCAATGACTTGATAGGAGTAGCTGCACCCACGGAATGTCAAGACAATAGGTATTCCGGGTCATTTCAATATTTCTCCAGTCAGTAAAAGAAATTGGAAAAGATGAATAACATTGCACAAGTGACCACGAACCTTTAAGAGCTGGTCTTGTTGGCTCTCCCACAGCCTCAAGTCCTGGTGCAGGGTAACAGCAACGAGCTGCGGTTCAGCACGGCAACGCTCACAAACTCCCAGCTGCGTGAGTTCGTCACAAACAGGGCAATGCAGCGTAGTGAAATACTGAGAGATGGTGCCTTTCCGTGTGCCCTCCTCGCCCCCTCCACACACCCCAGAGCTCCATACCTTATGTACCTACAGACAGAAATACTATAAGACAATGGACCACAACTTTTCTAAATTCAGCAATTAGGGTTTTGACTGGGACTAAGAAGCAGGGCATTGTTTCTAGCCTAGTCTACATTTTGAAAAATGAATCCAAAAATCACAAACCAGGCCAACATAACATGAATTTTATCAAACATTTCACCACCCACCACCAGATGGTGCTTTGATATCAAGAGTAGCTAGTATAATTCAGTAGTATTTAGTTGTCAAACAATAGCATCAAGACCAAAAAGAGATCAAATTCAATAAGCAACAGAAAACCACTAGCTTGAGAATTTATACACTGCATTGCTAAGAGATGACATAAACTAACCCTTGGCAGCTCCTGGTACCAGTTGAACACATTCACCCCAATCAAGTTGAAAATTCGTGCGAGTGGCGGTAAGATCTGCTTTGTGATATAGTAGGTGGCGTTGAGACGTAGACTTGGGTCCTGCAGTACTTCTAGTGGACGTCGAACCAGCTGTATAAGAGGGACTCCTGGCCTCCCGTACACAATAACATATGGAACGCGCTCACCCACACGCGGCTCCAAACGCCGATCGTACGCCATCATACGCCTGACAGACAGCAAGAGAGATGGTGACAGAAATAACATATATTATTGCAGTTAGCTTACTGGGTGCTTTGTATTTTGCAACAACATTTTGCAAGTATTTTGCACCCCTTATTCATTAGTGTAACCCGCATATGGACACAGAGCAAACAGGAAGCTGAATCTCTACCGCGCACCACCCAACCATGTCTCTTTAATCTAATTTCTGCATCTGATAATGGGTGTGTTGCTAGGCAACTGCCCTCAGGTACAGTACAGCCAACCACAGCAGACATGCAAACGATAAACAAAAACGTGAATATCATTAGCACAAGCAATTTTTTTTATGTTGGTACCCAAACAACAGCAGCACCCATTCACTTGCATTGGTAGAAGTGAACGGGTACTTTCTCCGGTTTCCAACATGCTTCAAATCATTGTGTTCTCCGAAAGAAAGAAAGTCATACAGGGTTGAAATGACAAGAGGGTAATGCAATTGATGACAGAATTGTCCTTTTTTTCTGTGAAATATCTCTTTAAGAAAACACTTGGCTCTTATACATACATCACAGATCCACACACATTTATTCTCCACACACACTCACCTGGCAAGCTCTAGAGCAGGCACACAGGCTCCTGGCCGGTACGACCCACTGCCACGATATTCTTTGGCAAAGGTGAGGTCCTGCATGCTTGCTTTGGCCTCCAGCACTTTCACACACTGCCGCTGCACATACTGCTTCACCAGGCTGATGTCCCGTGACTCAAACAGCTGCTTTAGGGATCGCTCCAGAATCTGACAACACAGAACTTCATTAATTAATCCCACTATAATATCATATGTTGTAGCATTAAGATTTGTGCTCATGGAAATGACTCGAGTAGTCAAACCTGTTCACTAGAGGGGGGCGTCCCAGTACTTTTGACCATAGTGTATATATACACTTAAATACATTTATACAGGAATATATATTGAGCTAATGTAATTTCAGTAGACACACTTATCTTAATTTCTGTACAGATTGAAAACAAACTTGCCTTTCTTTCTTCTGCAGAACACAAAATACAATATTTTGAAGAGAATGTTGGTAACCGAACAATGGCGGTACCCATTCATTTGCAGCATTTGTTTTGTGTCCATACAATAGAAGTGAATACCACTGTTGTTTGGTTACCAACATTCTTCAAAATATCTTCTTTTGTGTTCTGCAGAAGAAAGAAAGTCATACAGGTTTGAAATGACAAGAGTAAATGACAACAGAATGTTCATTTTTGGGTGAAAAACTTTTAATGCTTTAAACAGCTCATTCTAGGTCAAAGTATAGGCCCTAAATAATTGACATCCACTGGTGTTTGGGCAGATGACAATATTCATCTTCCCTCAAATTTCTGTTTGCCATAGCGACTGAATTGTCATTGACAGTTTGAGCACTGGCATTACTAAACGGGTGGGCCAATAGAGAAGCATGATTCTGAAACACTAGTTACCTTGGCAACAGCAGGGCAGCCATCTCGACGTACAGTTTCAATGCCTTTGGCATCAAACACAGGGTTTTTCTGATCCAAGCTTTCGTACATGTATCCAACGTAGCGCTTCTTAGTCTGTAACACACACGGCAGGTACACCTGCACAAACACACAGACAAAATTTGATTCAAGCAATAAACAACCCTTGAAGAGAAACACATCTAAGATTAACCACTTTACTCCGTTACCTACCTTCTCAAACTTCAGTTTGACGGGTTTTGGGTTGGTGGCAGTCACGGCCTCTGCAATTTCATTACCAATCTTAAATGCTTGTTCCTTGGTGGCTCCTTTCAACAACACAAACATGCTACATGAAAGAGACACAAAGAGAAAGAACACCATAAATAATAAGGACACGCAATGTTTGTGTATTTATATCTGTCTCAATGCTTTTTCCTACCTGTCTGTGTCGCCATAAATCACACGAGCTCCCCACTTCTTGGTGTCATTCACCATCTTAATGGCTCTTTCCAAAGTCTCCCGAGCCTTGTGCACAATGCTGTCACCTACCTGAGGTGCGAAGAAAGAGATATTATTCGGTTGTTAAGTGATGACGTCAGGAATACCATTTCTGGGTCCAAGCCTACACTCGTTTCAAGCGGGGCTACAGCATAAACAGCAGTTTATAAGCACTGTTTTTTCATATTGCCTTTTTAGGCAAAACATTAATGAACTCACCATATATACACTACATTCTCCAGGCTCATGAAATCCCCTACATTAATATTTTAATAAACTTCGAACAATTAATCGCTGTCTGGCCATTTGGAATTTCGTTATGGAAATAAAGGTTAGAATCGCGGATTTCCAGCTCACCACAAGCGTTTATTAGCTTTTTTTGCGGTTTTCCTATGGCATCTGATAGAGAGTTTGGACCCGGAGACGGTACATGACCTTCCATATATGGTAGTGCGTGACGATAGACTAAACAACCGAATACAGTAATATTTCACTGTCGTGTTAAAGGGATATTTCATAAAAAAATGATAAGTTCCCCATGTGTTACTCACCCTCAAGGCATCCTAATGTACGAAAGCTTGGATCCGAAAAACCGTGTTTGAGATGCCAAAGGCATTGAAACTACGTTGAGATGGCTGCCCTGCTGTTGCCAAGGTAACTAGTGTTTCAGAATCATGCTATGACTTTCTTCTTTTCGAATAATGCAGTCAGAGTTATAATACCACGTATGCTGGCTCTTCCAAGTTTTAGAATGGGAGTGAATAGTGGATGAGATTTTAAAGTTCCAAAAAGTGCATCCATCAATCAATCAAAAACTCAATATGCTTTGGAAGCTGATGTTCCGAATACGGTAAGGGGCGTTACATTTCGGCCACATGCTTGAGGTATTCGGCAAATCACAGCGCACTGGGTAGCTGGCCAAGCAGCAAACGCTTTTCACAACGACGAGCTTTGTAAAAATCGACACGTTTCAGAAAGGCGGGGCACAGAGAAGCAACAGCAATGTACGGTATGTAAAAACGAATGTTTTTTGAACCGTAAGCACACTGTATTACACCAAATACGCACAATAATGTTCATTTTAGCCAAGTCATACGATCCCTTTAAGAGATATATTCATATTGACTAAGTTTTTAACGATAATGTCCAACTTCCCATTGTCTAACTTATTAACCCCACTGAGCAGCTTCGAGCTGTTTTTGATCGATGGATGCACTTTTTGTAGCTTCAAAATCTCCCATTTACTCCCATTCTAAACCTTAGAAGCATACGTAAACCTTCCAGCATATGTGGTATTATAACTCCGACTGCATTATTCTGAAAGAAAAAAGTCAAATACAATTAGGATGCCTTGAGGGTGAGTAAAGCATGGGAAAATTATCATTTTTAGATTAAATATTCCTTTAAGCATGTGTTCTTAGTATTAAACGTTTAGTATCAACTAGTTTTGCTCCAAGACCCAGATGCCTATCTATATCTTTGGATTTTGCATTGCTTTTCCCCTGCAGTCTGTAACCCTGACAGAACAGACCTATTAGTTGATAACCACAGATTTAAAATATGTACCTCAACACAGGGCATTCGTCCTGAGAAGTTGGCAGAGGTGTAACCAAACGTGACATTAGCGATAAGTTTAAGGCCAAGCTGCCTGGCGTTCAGAAGCCGGAACAGAGCTTTGTCGTTCTTGTACGCCTTTATGGACTGCTTCACCATAATCCTGGTCTTCAAGATCTCCTCCAGCATACTTGGTAGGACACCCTTTCGTACTGATGGCTGTGTAAACACAGGCACACAAGTTGTAATCCCGAGTTAACATTGGCATGCAGTAGTTTAAGAGGGATGTAAAATAATGCAAAAAAAACTGTACAAATATGTCTGAACTACCTTAACAAATGCAATGCCATTGGGAGAAATCGTAATGTCATTTCTGAGCTGGTAAAGGAGGTCAGGAGGCACTCTGAGAGACGTACAACCAAACTTAAATTCATCACACCTAAGAGACAATGTGGAAGGATGAATTAAACCGGTTAATGAGATGAAAGCAATGCAATTTTATACATTCCAAAAAACTGAGACAAAGACATATGTGATGTTTGGTCTAAATTTTAGAACCTCTGCACTTGCACTTTATTCAGAAATGTGATATTTTTGTAATAAAATGTGTTCAGCTGAAAAAAGTCAAACATCTGGAATGGCATGAATGAATAAGAGATCTAGAGATCTAGATCTAGAGATCTACACAAAAAATGCTTACGTTCCAAGATTCTCCACGTGTCCAAGGCAGGTGGAGAAACAGTAATTGTAGGCAATAACGATGGAGGGGTACAGCGACTGGAAATCTAACACAACGACAGAGTTGCTATAGAAACGCGACTCTGGCTCCATGACAAGCGGGATGCATTGTGGTGCTCTCTGCTGGGCACGTTGTTGTGCACTTGGAGTCACCGGGATGTAATTCATCGGCTTTGCAATCCTTAACATCATTGACTCCACACGGTACTGTAAGTTCAGGAAAGACAACATAAAACTCTATAGAGATACTTACAACCACATTTTTTCGGATCAAAATGGTCTTGGCGGTTAACGTAAGCACATAAAATTGCATCTACACATGTGAAGTAGGTTGATATTATAATTGCAATTAATTATGAATCTGATTACTTGTTTAAATTAAATATGTGTGTTACTTTTATCATATAAGCTTCTGGACCCTAAAGGCAAACAAGATCTGCTATAAATGTCCTCATCAGAAAAAAACAGTTTTTATATATTTTACTTGGTTGTCCACTGTACAATACAGAAATACAACCCCAAAATAAACATTCTATCATAATTCACTCTTCCCTATGCCAATTTCAATGAACTTATATAGGATCCAATGTTAAAGCTTTAAAAAGAACATCCATCCATCATAACTATAATCTAAACAACACATCATAAATCTTCTGTAGGTGTTTGTGAGAAAACGATTATTACTAAAACACACAAAAGTTCAAAAATATCTGGTGGAACATTAATAATAAATCTCAATGGTTCTTGTGTGTTTTATGAAAACATACTATAGGACAACCAGACACTTGATTTGAAGTGTGCAGCCATATTTAATTTGAGCACTAATGTGTTATTTTGGTATTTTAAGTTTTTTAAACAAATATATGTATATATAAACTGTTACTTTGTTCATCTAGGTCCTAGATTCTAGGATGTCATAAGGGTGAGGAAATTATGTGAGAATACAAATTTTTGGGTGAACTGTTCCTTTAAGCTCTACTGACAGTATATAAATATATTATGCTTCTGCAAAGACCCAAATGTGACTAGAGTCGTGGACTTGGAGTGAATGATTTTAAATGTATGCTGACCTGTGAGCCTCTGGTAAGCACATGATAGAACTGGATCCCAAACACACGTGCAAGCTCGCTTGTCCTGCCAATAATATCCTGCTGCTGCAGCAACTGGATCATCCCACATACACGGCTTGCGTAGTGATCCACCACCTTCCACCTAATACAAACAACAGCACAGCACGACAGACATCAGAACATGCAAAATTAAAAGATTATTGCACTTTTATGTTTATTGTATATTAAAGTCTAGGTAAACCAATATTAAATATGTTCCGAGTTTGTCGCACCATAGAAAAGGTGCTATTTACCCAAATTATGAATGATTAAAAAAACCTGACAAGTAAATAAATTATAAAAAAATAAGATCAAATAAGTTATAAAAATCTTGAAAAAATTAGCAATACACTCTGCTCTCAGCAATACATTTCTAACATTTCTTGGAATTCCTTTCAAATTCATTACTGACAATAATTAAATAACACATCAGCCAGCATTATATACTGTGCACCTCTACAGATGAATGAAATAAATTATTTGTAAACAATGAAGCTCACTCGAATGACTGACAAAAGATTATTTCCCACCTGTGCACGTCTGTATTGTGGTCAAACCAATCAGAGAGTGTGCGATGGCTATAGAGAGGAAAGCGCTGGTGGAGGAGGTGAAAAGCCACATTCTCAAACGAGTAGTTATTTAATGCAACCTGAAAACACATGAAAGCACTTTATTTAATGGAGAACATCTGGTGTGTTCACTTTTTAAATCTGGGATTATTAATGTCAACAGCACCTCAGTCTTCATAACCCTCCACAGGTTGAGGACAATGCGACCAACAATATGGATTTCACTCATGGTGTCTGCCCCATATTCATCTTTCTCTGCCAAGAACCGATTCTCTTTTGCATCTCCTGTGATAAGTAATAATAAGGAATAATATAATTTGGAGATTTGCCAAAACCTGAACCGTTTAAAACCGTTCGCATCAACAAATTTTATTTTTATTCATTACAAACCAGGTATGACAAGTTTGAAAGAACTAATTTAAAAACTTTTACTGACAGTGTAACACAATTAAAAAAAACATTTTTTTACAAAAAAAACAACAACACTTAAAACTGTCAATCCCATAGCATGTTTTGCTAAAATAGGAGAAGCCATGATGTCGAAGCAAGTTTTGATCAATCATACATCATTAAAGACAAAGACTATTTCTTCATTTTTATTATACATCAATATTCTGTCAATTATATTTTTTGTCATTTTTTGTTATGTGAAAACAACTAGCAGAACATCCATTATTTTTTTCAGATTATTTAAATTTTACACTGTTTCAATTGTTTAAGCATATAATGCATCAGGTCGCCTTACAATAATGATAATTTTAGCATAAAAATAAAAATAAGTCAATGTTAAATATTTGTTGTGTTATCGAATTATGTGGTTTAATCTTTCCTGCCATTAAGTTTCAGTAGTTTTGATAAAGTTTTGAGACCATTTTTGTTTTCAGTGGTTTTAATGCGTTTTGTGGGTCATTTGTTATTTGTGACAGCATTCTTCACACAAATAAGCCAAAGCCTCTACAAGATATTAATCACATTTATTCATTTAGCAGACGCTTTTATCCAAAGTGACTTACAATTGAGGAATAATTTGTCTAAGTAAAGCAATATTCATGAGAATTGCCAGTAATACAAAGTTTCAGATACACCGTTAAAATGGTATGAGCAAGCAATCAGATAAAAAATAAGAGAAAGAATTGTTTTTTTTAAGATTGCATTTGTATTTACTTAATTCATACTAAATCAAACACATGCTATATTGGTTATTATTGATAATATGTGTCAAAAGACAACAGTCTGGTACACTGGCACAGCTAACCTCACCTGGTACACGGGAAAGCTGCTGGCACAGGTCCACACCTAGTGCTAATGCACGTTGCAGTAGGTATCCCCAAGAGTGCATCTGGACCTCATAGCCAACCAGGATGTCTGGATCATACCTGTGGACATGGGGACAAGAGTTCTTTGGAGAGCTTCTGCAGCACAGAGCTCTGGTTACCCAAGAAATGGGGTATATGTATACGGGTAGATGACATACTTCCGCTAAAATCTCAGCCAAATTTTTTGCGAACCGACAGCACCACTGCTGAGCATTGTTAAGTGCCTTTGTGATCAAGCCTCAAGTACGTGTACTTAGTGTTTTTTTATATTTGTGAATGTAGCGTGAAACATATAGTTTGAAGCCCTTCTCCTTTATGGTTGTTGATGTATGACGTAGTGTTTGGATGATTAAACTCACATCATTATGTTCGTCCTTGTCCCTTTTCATATACCCCATTCAAGACATTTATTATACAAAACTTTTAAACACATTCAAAAGGTACAGAATTACCCTTAACATTTTAAACTTTTGAAATATGAGCAGTTGAAATTATATCCCAAATAAACTTTCAACCTACTTTCTCATTATGTTAGAGATCTCTTCAAACAGTTCCTTCTCATCTCGGACATAGGTGACTTGTAGTCCTGTTACACCAGATCTAAACAGTAAGGGTGCTTTGCTCCTTGAGGCTACAATGAGAACAAAACATTGTTGACATAAAGATGTAATAAATAGTAGGGCCATCTTTTGGGCAGTGCGACTGGTGCGACCTAGAGGGCCCCACGGCAAGGGGAAATATTAAATTAAAAATAGTTTTAAAAATGTAAACATCTTAAAAAAATAAAAATAAAACACTAAATAATTATATGTATTGTAGCTAAATGTATTGTAAACTACTATTGACTTTGTTCATTAAAATTCTATTTGCGTTTTTAAACAATGAAACACTGTAGTAGCACTTAATATCATACACATGATTTGATATTAAATACAGAAAAAGTGCCAGCCATGTATAGGGCCCCAAGTCTTCGAACTCGCACTGGGCCCCGGCACATGCTTGGGACGGCTCTGCTACATAGAAATCACGTCTTCTCTCTGACAGTAAAATATTGTGTGAGGAAGAAGAAATAAGCCCTTGTCCTTTACATAATACAAAAATTTTTTAAGTATTGCTCATATGAAGACCTACAAACACAACATAGATAATATCTCACCTTGACCCGAAGAACAATAATCTTTGTCAATGACAACAGATCCGGTTATTTGTGTGGTGACAGCATTGGAAAGAGGCGAGTCAGAAGTGAGGCAATAGAATAAGGCACAAATTGGGTCAAACTCAGGGTCAGGCTCAAGTTCACGCCGAGTCCTCACATGGAGCTCCATAGTCATCAGTGTGAGGTGCTGTACCTACAGCAGGGGGGTTAAAGTGAGTTTTAGAAATTCATGTTTTGAAATGTCCAATGTAAAAAGAAAGAAGATTTGCCCTAAACGGCCTAAATGATGGAAAAATCATTTGTTTTTTTATAATAAAAATATTTTCTCTACACTGCGCAGTATAACACTGTGTCTACATCAGAGGCGGCGCGATGTAATTCAACAAAAGACAACAGAATGCATAAGAATCAAGACTTTTTTTGTGTGCCCATGTGGCAAACTTGGGGAAAAGTCTTACACTGTGGACACGACCAACCCATCATAATTTTAAATCCAGTGTCAGCCACAGTATAAGTTAGCAACAGTATAACAGAGGCGCATTGTGAAACGCGGGTTTTGTTCATTTATGTCAGGAGTACAAAATAAACAAGCAAAATATTGATATGGCATACAATATTCATCCTCGTTTGCTCCCGTCTATTTGTGATCACATTTCTTTAAAATGTCATTGGGATTACAAAGTGCCCACATCAAAGGTGCTTTAACTATGATAATCTGAGAGTGAAAAAAACAACCAACGAACCCTTTTCTATATTGTTTACAAATAACTTTCATAAGAAATGTTTTTAAACATTTACAGAGGTTTAATCAATCACTCACTTTATTAAAACCAGTTCTTACTAAGTAAACAGACAGTAAAAATCTGATCCTACCTCATGCAATGCTTTTGCCTCCTCCAAGTTCTGCATACTGACTTTAAAACCATACGAATTGCAGATCGATGGACCCTCAATCTGAGAACTCTCTTTCTTTGGAACATTCATAGCAGTGAGCTGATTCTGTATAGGAAATAATCAACATGCTATAAAATCCCTAAAAAATATAATATACTGTAATACTGAACATCAAACAATTTAGGTATGGTAGCTTCTAGGGGTGTAACTATACACTAATTCCACAGTTCGATTCTGTTCACGGTTTTAGAGCCACGGTACGATACGTTTCGATGTAAGTGCAGGGTTCATGGCATGGCACCAGCAATGTTAAAAAAACCCCACTAGATTTACTTTTAACTTCATAATAACAACAACAATTTAACTTCTTAACTTTATACATTGGTTTGACATTTTTCTTTGGAAGACAGTCATTTAAGTGTTTAATATTTCGAAAAATACAGCTTATAGTTGTTTAATTGTCATTAGTTGTTTAAGGTATTCTAATGAGTTTTTAATCAAATGTAAAGCAAGAAAAAAAATTGTGATGTACAGTACAGTATGTATGACATGTACAATAGGGAGAGCATCTGTGGCACTGCCTGCCACTGAGAGTGTATCGTGGATAATTCGGTTCGGTTTAAGTATCGTTACACCCCTAGTAGCTTCAGATGAATTATAACTAAGCTAAAGTCTTTCATCTGACCTTTATTTGTGTGGTTAGCAGAACTCTTCGTAAAGCATCTTTATTTTTATTACTTCTCTGATGTAGCCGCTGTGATCTGGGCTCCATGTCTTAACAAGAAAAGATCCAAAAGAGATAGTATTGTAACTTGTAATAAGATAACTTGCATGCTCAGACATCATCTCCTCTTGAAGTTTATAACAAATGTCATTAGAAAGATAACCAACCATAACAGTTATTAAATAAAAAAATATATTCTCATTGCAGATAAAAACCTTTAGTGATTCAAAGATTCAATTCTAAAGAAATGCGGTATGCAGTTAAACTATACCATCATTCCTTGTTGGACTGCAGCTAGACCCATCATCATCAATGATCCGCCTTCTCCTGAGAACTGGTGTGCTATGGAGCAGGTACAAGGTTTTACCTTTAGAAACTTGGTCTTTAATAGGAAATGGGGATGGGCTCAAGAGATCTCGTGGCTGTACATTCTCAGGTGATGTGCAACAGATATTATAAGACTCATCCATGTTGGGTGTTGGTAATCTTTCACATAAATCCTTCTTGTCCTCATCTTCTTTTAAACAATCAGGGCTTTCCTGCCACGTAGGAAGCTCAGGTGAGCTGGAAGGCATGACCTGACTAGCTCTTTTACCTTCCAACTCCTTATCTTTGGCCTTAGAGTCTAAGGAATGTATCATACTTTTAGGGCTACGATTAAGCGAAGCTGCTTTAACTGGTGAGATATGAAGTGGTAAACTCAATCCATTCATTTTGTTATTCTGCAACTCTGAGACTTTTTCAGGCCCCTTATCACAATATTCTGAGTCAGATAAATCCAAGTGTTTCTTCTGAGGGGAGATCCTGTCACATGTACTATGCTTTAGCTCTACACATATCTGGTCACCCATTAGTTTCCTATTACTCAGAAGGCACTCATATTGTTTTTTGGCCTGGAGCCAGAGTTGCACCCGTTCCCGACTTGGAGCACACTTGCAGGGAAGCATGATCACCTTTCGATCACTGCCAGAAGATGGGCTGTGGTCCTTGGTAGATAGCGAAGCCCTAGAACCATGGTTTGGTGCAGACCCTGCATTTGTCATGGCAGAAAATGCAACTTTCCAAAACTGCAAGCCCTGCTGGGATAGGTCCCCATGAAATTCAGCCAGTTCATTTGCTAGCCTAGTTTCCAATGTCAATTTGCGTCCACCAACATCCCTGAGAAAACAATGAGAATCACTGAGAAAACAAGCTTTATTAAATTCATTATAAATGTTGCATGTTCTTACCTTGGAATTAAAGGTGCATCTGATGGGTCACTGCAGAACGGTTCCTGGTAGGTGGCTTCTGAAAGGTCCAGATCCATCAGAGTCACCAAAATTTCTTCACGAGTTGGTGGAGACATGAGAGGTTTGAGAATGTGAGTTCCTCCACTCTTCGAAGTCTGAACTGCATTTCTCAGTTGGGACAGTGAGCTGATTGACCGTGGGGAACTGTTTGGGGTTGCTGAACTGCCATCTTGGAGATCGCTACTTGGGGATACACCATTATCCGCAAAAGATGTAGAAGTAATAGGAAAAAAGGGCTCTGGGTCAAACAGCACATCTCTATTCTCAAAGTGAAAGTCTTGAAAGTGGCTGAGGCAATTGATTTTATCAAGGGAGCCCCCCCAATCTTTGTTAGAGATCCTTTCGAAATCGAACAGGTGTAGAGATTTTTCATTAGAAGCTCGGCTGTTTTCACAAGATGATTTGCCAAACAGCTCTGGACTAATAGTCCCAGATCGATTCCAGCCCTCCCCATGTTTGTCATCTTCATCAATCTCAAACACATTTTGCACCCTGTTCCCCAACCCTTCAACAAGGGCATTGATTGCCTCTTGACTGACATCACTGAGGAACTTTTGGGGCAAGTTCTTATCAGTTAAAACAAACTGGTTACCAGAATAAAGACTGGAAAACTCTGTCTGGCCAATGGCATTAATATTAAAGCTAAAATTATCTGGGAGCTCTGGGGATAAGCTATCCTCGATGGAGCAACAGCTGTCAAAGCCATGCTCAGACATAAGGACAGGACTGTCATCTGAAGAAAGATGGTCAAGTCTCACCAAATCATCATGTTTACATTTCGTTATTTGTCTGCTCATAGACTCCTTTGGTACTTTAGTTAGCACTTTAGATCTTGGTTTCCTTGTTGTTAACGAAGGAGGTCTTTTGCGTTTGACTGTTTTGGAAACATCAGTGGGCTGACTGGTGGAAGACGTATTCTCAGTCACATGAACACTTTCCTGAAGTGCCTGTCCTGCCTTAAGTTGCCTCTTCTGGAGAAGCTGCTTCAGGACAGCCAACCCAGAAGGCATCTCCGGAACACATATTACTCCATTCTTAGGGATAGATGATAATGCAAGATCTGTACTAGGTCCATCTGCAATTCTTTTATTATCAGAAGGCAAAGGGTAGGATGTACCCAGTATGTGACCAGCAGTTGTTGACTGTCTTCTTAATTTCGTGCTCGTTTTTGCGGATGACTGTGAATGCTGTATGGTCCTGGGGTTCTCTTCCTGAATAGCGACCTCAGATAGTAATTTGCACTGATCTGTTTTGACAGGGCCATCTAGACCTAAGCTTTGCAATCTTGAATTAGATCTGCTGTAAGTAATGACAGAACATGGATGCCCCACAGTTTTTGTAGCTGAGGAAAGAACACTATTCAGAGATTTTTCAATAAAGGGATTGGGGGCAATTTGCACCTCTTGCATATTTGAGGCAACAGCGTTAAAAACCTTAAAAAAATCAATACTGCAATCTGGCTTCTTTTCAGCGCTGGTGCTTATTGTTTGTGAATCAGAACAACTGACATCCTCTTGACTATGCTTTAGAAAACTGGGGTGCTGAAAAGGAGTTAAGCAGTCAGATGAGGATTCAAGAGGTGAATTGTCAACAGGTAGTGAAGTCTGTGAGTTTTCACTTCCTTCAGTTGCTACGTTTTCACTTCCTTGGACTGGCTTTTTGTTTAGCTTCCTGCTTTTGTGAGATGTAGATGTTCCGTCTCTGAGAACAGTCCTTTCAATACTTTCACAATGTTTCTTTTGCCTCCTTAAAGCTGTCCGATTACTTTTCTTTTGTGAATCCCAAGTTTTTACAGAATCAATTCCCACTGTTTTTTTTGCAGTACTACCTTTGCATTTTGGGCTTGCAGCAGAACTCTTTTTAGGCTTGGCTGTCCTGCTTCTATCCCGAAGGCCTATTTTGTATGGTTTGGGGTTTAATGACTGATAGGGTGAACCAAGACATGGATCATTAAGGGGGTTTATGAGATGATCATTTGAATTTGACTCCAATAAGGGGTCAGTAGGTGACCAACATCGAGGTGGTGTAGAATCAGTAGGACTAGGAGCCCTTTCAGACAAATAACCCAACTCCACCATTACATCAGAGTACTCTGTACAGTGGTCATCAGTGAAATCATTATAACAAGGATACAGAGTGGGTAATTTTGGCAAAGTAAATGCTGCTTTAACACGCTTTGCCCGTCTAGGCTGTCTAGTTTGGTCACATTTTAACTTTGGGGAAGTACTCACCCTCTTAGACGTTGAATCGACTTTGACTTTTCGTTTGGAGAATTTCTTTACTTTTGGCTCAGGCAGAGGGTACTTGACTGCTGTAGACTCTGGGACTTTGGGCCAAAATTCTTTGAGAGGAGCAAGCTTTTTGTATTCTTCTAGCTTTTCTGATGTTAAAACTGTGCAAGACTCATCTGCATTAACTTTTGCAATCTTCACAAGCATGTTCTTCTGTCCTTTGAACCTGTTGATGATTATATATTTGATAATGATTGGTGGTTCTTTTTTAGACAACCTTCTCTTTTTGTGGATGTGGTTTTTGTGTTTCAGGACTTCATTGGGCACCAAGGACTGTTTAAAAGAATAAGAATTTACATGATCTCCGTCTTCACCATCATGGCTCATTTTCCTTTTTGTCCGCAAGGTATATTTGCTACCTGGCAAACTGGACACCTTGGTGCAAGCAATTTTGGTGGGAATATTTGCAACTTTATCTTCTACTGAGCTCTCAGGTTTTTTAACAGTTGAAGTATCTGAGGTTTCCATGTTTACCTTCCTATCCGTTTCTTTTTTATTGAGAGAGCATGGAGTAATGGTAGGAAGTTGTGGGGCTTCCTCTTTTGTAGTAGCTGTGGTCCTTAAAGGACTTGTCCCTTTTTCATCTAATGTAGTTCTCTTTTTGGTTAACTTTAATCTTGACCCCCGCTGCTCAGGATCTTCTACAGTACAGCAGCCCTCACCAGTCCTGCTCCCAATCTGTTTTTTGACTGGTCTGGACAGGCAGTTAGAGAGAACAACACTAGGAAAAAACTTGTAGTGTGCCTCTTGCTGAGCCACAATGGTCCTCTCAGTTTTATTCTCTTGGTAGTCCTCATACCTTATTTTTAGTTCACCAACATCTCCCTCTTTACTGCCCTGTCCTGTTTCACCTTCCTGGGGAGCCAATGGTTTGCTCTCCTCCACAGGGCTTGGCATCTGGTCAAAACTCCTTATCACAGAATTTTTGCAGTGTTTGAGCTCTATGTCAGTATTGGTGGGGCAGTTCATCAGCTCTGAATAACATACAGAGAAGCTCCTGTGATTCTCCATGATGGATATGTGGTTCTTATCCAAATTTTTTATACTGCCATACTTTTTTCTGCTCTGGACAAGTTTAGAGTTTTCAAACATTAAACCATCAGGTTCAGAATGGTTAAGGCCGGTGGCCTTATTTTCATCGGTGTACAAAGGGTGAGCAGCAATTTTATCAGCACCAATTTGAGATATATTTGCAATGTTGCAAGGGATTGGATGTTTAACAGGTGGAATATATGGAATCTCTTTATTAACTCTTAGTACCGTTGAACATTCATTCGTCTCTTTCTTTTTGAAATGCTTTTCTATCGATTCCCCGTGAAGTCTTTGCTCAGCACATTTGTACTCAAGGACAATTTTGGCAGAGGATGGTGTATCCAAGCGAAAAGCTTCATTTGGAAACACATTTCTGGTACCAAGTATCTTGTCTGTTGCTGTTAAAGATGAATGTGTCATAGGTCCTTTGTCTGTAAGTGATGAATCTGCAAAATAAAAAAATAGGTATATATACCTGTACCAACAATACAGAGTTGCACTTAATACACTTCAATACGTTGATGCTTACCACTATTCTCGTCTGCAGCCCCGTCTAATTGTGGAATAGACAGATCAGCAGGGAGAGAACTGTTTCTATTCCAATCCATCTCCTCATCTGATGAGGCCTGCTGCTCTTCGCTGGAGCTTTCATTTGCTTCTTTCATACATGATCTTTGCAAAAAGACAACACAAAACTGCTCAGGTAGCATCACAGAAATAAATTAAATAATAATTTGTACTGTTGTGGGCCAGCCTGTGTTTGCCTGTAATGTGTAATTTGACTGCTGTTTAATTTTAGGCTGCTAATATTAAAACCTTTAAAGCAGATTAACCATACAATCGTCATAAAATAATTAGGAAATTTAGTTACCTTTGCCTAGCGGAGTGTTCTGGAATCTCACAGTCCCATCTTTGAGACATGATTATACTGAGCTCCGCCTCTTCTTTCTCCAGTTCAGGACCCGCCTCCTCATCATCACTGTTATAGATGCCACTCCCAGACAAACATTGCTGGTTTACCGCTCTGGACCTTTCAGCTCCAAAATCAGCCAGTTCCTCAAGCAAATCCAGCATAGGCTGGTCTTGAATGCCATCTGTAAATATTTGATAAATTACATGTCATAAAATCGGTGCTGTCAAACCAGTTAATTGATTCCAGCAAAAATGTTGTGTTCATATACGTGTGTGATGTGTATATTTATATGTATATAAATGCAAATTAATCAAATTAATTAAAAAATTTTTCTGTGATTAATTGCACATAATATTAATATTTTTAAATATATTTTTACATTCTAATAATTTCACATTTAATCGCCAAATTAATGTATAAACAACACATTTCTTTAACAGCCCCATTTTATGAATAAAAGCCAACATTCTGATATTAGTACTACTAGATAATAGTACTGCAAATGATGTCTCTATTAAATTTATTTAATTTGTTCTTTATTTTAACATTAATTATAGCCATTCAACATTGAAGTACATTATAATTGAGAGCTATCATGTGTAACAGATAGGAAATATACAGAAATGTATTGGAGAATGAAGTTCTCAAACAATTTACAGTCTTTAATGCTAAATTATAAATTAAATACAGAAGAATTATCATTAAAACTACAAAACGCATTGGTTTGATCTTTTCTTTTGTTCTTTGATTAACATTAGTGACATGAGTCACAGCAGCAGGTTTAAGATGTGACACATTTTTCACAACTCTGGATTCAGGATTTTATTTAACACGTTGAAGTCTGGGCTTACGAAAATACTAGACAAAACAGGCTTAATGGCATAATCTTGTGTTTTTGTTCATTCAAGCATGAAAGAGAACTTAATACTGATGCACTGTCTGACAGATTCTGACAGAGATTCACTTACGCAGCCTTTAGCCCGTGATTTTATACACCAGACGGGACAGCTGTCGCGGTGCGATATGCCACGTCCCACAGCTAGAAGCTGTCTATCTATACTGAACGCGTCAAAGCAACTTTCAAATCACACTTAAATGGATTAAAGGCCTTTACATGAATAAGAGTGTGATTATATAATGTAAAGCTAGACAAAGGATGACAGAATAAACTGATGGTGTGTTAATTGCGTTAAATAAGATGAAATCACGTGCGTTAACGCGTTAGCGTTGACAGCCCTAATATATATATATGGAATATTTACATAAATATATGGAAATTTACATTTAAATATAATTTACATTATGCATAAATAAACATTTATATATTATTTATTTATACAAACATTTATTTTTATTTAAAAGCACTAAATAAAATAAATGAATAATGCATTAAAAAAACATGAAAAATAGAGGTAACGCTATTTCAACTGCCTGTGAAAATGATATCTGCTTTACTAAAAAAGATTTACTACCGAGAATTGCTGACTGGTTGGAGTTTTGAGAGAGAGGGAGGAAGGTCTGGCTGTTTTCTAATAAATTCAAAATGGCCTCTTCATCAACAACTGCCACCTCAGCATCTTTGCCATCAGGCCGTTTTGTTTCTGTATAGAGAAAAGACAAAGACAGCATCAGACATTATTAATATCAGTACTGCCAAACAACGAGTATGGAGAAAGGCCACCCATACCACTTTTTGTCTATTTTCAGTCATCTTTCTTTTGCAGTCGCCATAAGGTACAGATTTTGTAGGTGTGGTTAAGGGCTGCTTGTCACTCTGTTGAGTTAAACTAAAATGGTGTGGATGGCTGAGGCACAGGAAGTTACAGTACTCTTCGTGAAAAGAGGAACTTAATTGGAAGCAATTTTCCGTCCTAATTCCATGCAATGTTCCATGCATGCTACATAATTTCTTATAAAAAGTGTGCCAGTGTTTTGTACACCACTATTGAGGATAGCACAGTACCACTACAGATTGTGGGAGACTGTCTATGGTAGAAACATTGTTTTATTATTTTAGTGTATTTTAGTAATACAGAGTGACCTCACCTTCACTTGCATCATGGTGAACATCCACTTGGCTAGCAGGTATGGGGGGCAAATCATCTGGGGTCTGGACTACAGGATGGAGGGAGAGGTCAGGCAAAGAATCGTCATTTGAATCAACGTCATAGCCAGCCTGAGTCCTGCAGTTAAAAAAAGGCAGACAAATATCAGTATTCTGCCTCATTGGGCTCTGCATTAGAGGTCTTCACGGGTCCAAACATCTGTACCCGAACCCGAAAAGACCTGTGATTGTGCTACACAGAACCAACCCGGACCCATGCAATATTTTAAAAGTAGGACCCGAACTCGTGAAATGCCATAAATGTACTACCTGGACCCAACTATTATTTGAAAATTGAACCCAAACAGAAAAGACACAGACCCTCGACCCGAGTGTTCTCCGATCGACTCGACTTTGTTCCGCAACCGGGGGTTAAATCGCTACATTGCAATTTTATTTTGGTTCGGTTCGCGTTCACAAGGCAATATTTCCAAACGGACCAAACTTTGTTAATACAAGTCACATGCGAGTAAACTCTCATTCGATTGGTCAGAGTGCATCTGTTTATTTTCCGGGATTCCGCTCAAAGTTGTCATGTCAACCATCAGGTTGGCAGACAGCAGCTTCGCAGCATTATTGTGGCTTGTTTTATAACTTCTGTTATATTAATTCATTGTTTTGACCAGGAATAAAAACGGGACAACGTTATTGCCTTGTACCTCTTGCGAAGAAAAGCATTTAGGAGACATTTCAAAAATTAAAGGCGCACATTTTGGGAGCCATTAGCAAAACAATCCCATCTGTGTCAAGCAACTTTACGTAATTACCCATCATACACTGTGTTACAACCTGGTTCGTAGGGCCTGTTGGGTCAGATTGCTTTCACACATCTAGCGAACCGCTCCAGGGTTCGCTTGCAATCGGGTCAAGACCACCTCGTTCAGGCGGTCTCGGGGTGATTGTTTTGGGGCGGATCCTAGCATGATGCCTAAACAAACCGAACCAAGAGAGAAAACGCACCTAGTTCCGAAACAAACCCTTATGTGTGAAAACACCCTTAAATTATAGACCCGAAACCGTACGGGTCCCTGGGCGGGTCTCGGGTCCTACGTGAAGACTTGTCTGATTTTATTGCTAAATATGAACAATGTTATGGAAACTTACAAGTAGACAGTAGCTGTAGTGATGAAGCAAAAACAGTAGCAAAGCATGAGAGCGTGTAGATTTAAATTTGTACTATATATATATATAGTATATACTATAAAATTAGCCTCACAGCTTTCTTTGTAAAATTCTGTCAAATAAAAATCTGAAGTTAAATCTTTTGTATGCAACTTCAGAGAATTCAGACCATAGGTTCGTGACAACAGGGACTTTCAATTTTGACTCTGAATTGTGGTTAATCTACAGCTCTGTTGGAGCAAGACTCCAGAGGTAAGCCGGATGCTAGACGGCACCACTCTGTGTTAATTAGTCTTCTTGCTTAATTAATTTAATGGGACAGAGGCAGCTTCTACACAGCTGTCAAGAGACTAAGTAGTGATTAAAACATTTCACTGTCATCTCTTTCTCCTCTCAAATTCTACAGAACATTAGTTAGACTAGGTTTACAGTGTAAATGCAGAAGTCTGACAACCACATTTACAGGTATGACTTTCATAGTATTTGTTTGAAAAATAGCTGAGGGAAGAGTGACAGGAATACTGTCCCTGAGGAAAAACTGATGCTGCGTCCTAAGTCCTATATACTATGCACTAAAAGTATGTACCTTTTTGTTATGGAAAAGTATATACATGTCACCAAAATCACCGCATATAACAAGCTTTGAGGCAAGATAATGTCTAGTAAGTGGCACAACATTGTTACATGATGTTTAAGGAAAATGTCCATAAATTGTACTATTTGAGTCATGTGCTCGAATACGTTACATGCCATGCTTTAGTCTTTTATCAATAACATTTTTGTATAAATTTATTTTTTTGGAGCTTTGGTGTGCCGATTTTTGTATATATATTTAGAATTTGCCATATATACTCAAAGGAGTTAGCTTACAGCTAACCATTCAAACAATAAATCTAGTCGCCTTACCTTCGTATTTGTGCAAATAACTTTCTAAAAAGTTGTAGCCTTTCCTAAGATTTGTTTTATCGGGTAATGAATTCATTTTAACAAGACAATGCGGTTTCTGCATTTACCCAACTATAACTTATTTAATTTTATTAATGATGTAGAGCATCAAGGTTTTATATTTTTGCAGTGCAATACTCTATATAACGCATTTATTGCGTTGCACCAAATATACTGAACGCAATACTTATGAGTGCAGAATGTTTAAATAAGAAAACTGCCGTTACACTGTGGCGTCTATGAGTGCATATATAATATCGCATTATAGCGCTACTGTTTAATGTAAGAAGATCGGCTGTGCATAACATTACGAGACAAATCTGCAGCGTGGTTTGCCGACATCTCCATGCACTGTACAGTAGAGGATGACGGGTGACGCGATACACGACTAGTTGTCCAGCAGATTCCGTTCACACAGCAGGGCTTCTCCGTAAATGCAGTTGTGAGTCCCGAAAATTGGCATTGAACTTGAGTACTTAAATGCCCACTATGCATTGTTTTCTAGGAGCCACCATGTTGCAGTGGCACAGTAGTGCGAGGGCCAGCATCGCTGCTTGCAGCTATATTTTTATTTTAATTGTATTAATATTTTGACTTACATTTTACATTTTAAATTTTATTTTTCATGTTAATTTTATTTTAATATTTAGCAATTTTGTTACATGCGTTTGTCGTTTTAATAGTATTTATTTTAACATTGCTATTTAGGTTTATGTATTTTATTTTATTAAATAAAAATATAATATAATATAAATATATATAATATTATTTCGGTGCTAATTTAGTTTACATGTATTCATTTGGCAGAATAAATGTAGATTTTTATTTGTTTCAGTTAGTAATCATAGTACCTCAACTTATTTCAATTTATTGCTAATGTAACATATCAAATTTTTATTTGATGTTTGAAGCAGTTTCAAATGCTTTTTAGTTGTAACTGAAGATGTAACCCAGGTCAAAATATTGTTGAAAGAGCACAGCAAAAATATCTATTAGATGGATACAAAAGATTTTACTCACACGTCAAATTCATTGTCCGTGAGAATTTCCTTAAATCTCTTAATTAGAATTCGTTCACTTTCTGCAAACTCCACAAAGCCTCGATCTGAAACGATATTCAAAGAAACATGCTTATTTATTAATAATAAGTGTTTCAGATTGCAAAAACATGATCTGACAAAAAAGGTGGTTTAGGTCATCAAACTAAATGTAAAAACAAAAAGCATAATGTTCCTGTAACCAAGTCAATGGTGCAAAGTTATTATCGTTCCATTTTTTTTATTTAAGACCATTTAATTTTAATGGCTGTTTACATGTTTATTTATGTATTTGCCAGATGTTTTTATCCAAAGTGACTAGCAGTTCATTGAAGCTATACATGTTTTGTTTAAGTTTCTGTAAGGGTTCGTTGCAAGTTAGTTGTTATTTCATTGACAAAGTATTTGCATTTTTTTTCTAGGTTTTGTATATGAAATAACTGGATAAATGTCTGGAAACATGTTGGTGAATATAGAACAAACAATAACATTTAAATGTCTGCAAAGACATTCTCACCCTGTGACTCAGGCACATCAATTAAAGAGCTTTCACTTCTCTCCCGGCGTCGCTGTTTCTCATCCTCCCAGATGGCCTGAAGACCTGGGTTTCTCCCAATCTGGTCTGAAAAGTAGTAAAGGATTTAGGCACACACGCATCACGTGGACGTCTTTTACAAATCCATTTCACACACGGGTGGCAATGGGTTTATTCACTTAAATAGAACATAATATGGAGGTTTGTATATAGAATAGTTCTGTCAAAATTAAAATTCTTTTGTACTTAATCATCATGCCATCTCAGATGACTTAATTTATACAAAATTTAAACACATAACACACAAAATTTAGTTCAATCCATACTCTCAATCTCTAGTCGGTTGAGAACATCTGCAGCGACAGCATCAACTTCCAGCTCGCACACACTCATACGTTCCACCTCCTCCAAAATCAGAGAACTACGAAACAGACACACACAGATGAAATGACAAATGGTAAAATGCTTTGTTATTCACATTACTGCATACATTTGTTATGTGGCAAAAATACACACACACACCTTGGTATGTTGTCCTCTCCCCAGCGAGTGCACGTTGTGTCCCTCAGTACACTGTCATTGAGTTTAGAAGTGCAGGGGCTCTTCCATGGGATGGTGCTGTCCACTATACTGGACGACTCTTCTCCAACTAATAAGAGAGAGAGAGATACCAATGAGTAGAATGCAGCCTCTTTCGATTTCCACCCTGTTGCTGAATCATATAACCCTAACCCTAACCATACAACATAAAGAAGGATTTTAAAAGCTAAAACTAATGGACACTTTGCTCCCCCATGATTCTTTGCAAAGATCCTTTGCGTGGCAACAGCGCCACCTTATGGGTAGAGGATGATGATGCAGAAGGGCACTGTAAACAGAATGTGTAAACAGCTTTTTTGTAAACACAGGCTGACTGTGCCGTAAACAAAACATTATTGGTCATTTTTAAAGGGGTGATGGGCCACTTGATATGTCTTGTGCTGAAATTATATCAACACATCAAACAATGCAGCATATTCCAAGGCCCTTCAGCGATGGCAGATGATGACCCCACCCTTGGAAAAAAAAAAAGATTAAAAAAAGATAAAAACAAAAACGCCATATTTTGATTCAAAGGGCGAATTTCGCCTAAAAGCGACTAGTTTGCAGGTATGTTGCCATGAGCTCTCCAAATCTCTCTGCAGCTAGCGCCTTTTCCAAAATCTTTTGGGCTGTTTACAATCGGATATCTTTATTGGCCAATCAAATGTTTGAATATTATATCAAATTGTACTCATTGATGAGGGTGATTTTAAAAGTAGCAAACTAGAAGTATTTAGCTTAATTTGTAATGAAATACAAGTATAATTACAGACTTATAATATACATATAATATTATTAATATACTAATACAATATTATTAATATACTAATACATGTACAAATATAAAAAGCTGATTACATTCAGTGTGTTAAATCTGTGGATAAACAGGATTTCCATTCTGGTCATTCATTCTGTAATTGGGATACACTAGGAGTTCCACAAATTAGTAGACAGTCACTGATCATGTAATTTTAACACTATACCTTCAATAACACGGTAGATGGTCCAAACTAGAGACTTGCGTAGGACAAAATGTTTAGTATGGGCCTCTTATGGCAATAATGTTCTGGTATCTTGCCCACATAATTAAATTTGTCCTGCTCAATTTGTATAGAAGTGTTTCTCTTCTACACACTCTTTAAATATGATTATTTTTTATATGATAGTTTTCTACTTGTTCCCTATTGCATAAAATATGAAATATACAGAAAAGAAATTTGTTTAGGACAAAAGTGTATGCTGCATTAATAAATATAATAAAAAATACGTTGTTCTAATGTCTTAGGTTGGCACAACCAAAGTTGGCACCAAACACATTTTTCTGTAGTATCATCATCATCATATAATCGACTTTGCTGATAGTCAAAAGTCTGGCTATGATAGCTGTTCAAGTGCAAGGGTTTCGGACTGCATTACCTGTCGCGTGGCTCTTACGAAACTTGACAGCAGCAAGATTGATCATGTTCATGCCGTAGAGGTTGTAATCGATGAACAGCTGCAGTAGGAAGGGAATATGAGCTTCATGGGGCTGAAAACTTTTATTCATCACAGCACCACCCTGCAGGAGTTCACACACCCTATAAAGAGATCAAAGAATGTACACACGTTAGGCTCTGTAAGCATGTGAATGTTTACAAGTGGTAAGAACAGCACATCTTTCCCATCAGAATTCAGTTAGTTTGTGGCAGCTTTAAATATCCACTGAAATTAAAATGAAAGGTTTTTTTTAGAGGAAATAGGCCTGAAGAGATAAAATCATCTAGAGGGCTACTTGTTGATAAAATACTCTAAAACTTTAAGCAAATGATGCATTATTGTTCGGCTCACAGGACCAAATTGAGTATTTTTGCACTTGAAATTAAATGAATTTGACAGAAATTAACAAACTGCTCTACAGAGCGCGTTTTGTAAATATGCTATCTCTTTTGGAAAAGAACATGACGACATCTTTATCCTGTCACGGCCTCCGTAGTGCTTCGAATGGGACGAGTGGAGTGAGCGGTTGGTTGCAAAAAAATTCCACACAGTACCTTTAAAGCTTAAAATACATGCTAATAATAACATTTCGGGCCCGAATCTGCTAGTTTAAAACGCCCGGGCGCATGGTCTAAACGGGTTGATCCGATTCTCTTAATGAGTAATGGGTGTTATTTTGGCCGAATGTGCAATAAACCCTTTAAGAGGCAATTGCGCTCTCACCATGGCGGATTGCTATTCTTCCTCAATAAATATTGTGATCAGTGTTCACTTTAGTTGGGCTCCTCACTCTTGATTTGTCACTCTGCGTTCACACCGCAAGCAACTACGAGGTCGCTAGAAGGCGTTCCTTGATCTGGTTGCTCTAGTAACAGGTATAAACAAACCCAGCAGTAACTGACGGAAGACGGATGACGTGAGCTCCGCTGCTTTACCCCATTGGTTGTCGCTCCCGAAAGTCGCTCATCATTTGCATAAAGTTGAGCAACTGTTAACTTTGTAGCGTCGCTAGACACACCCACTTCCAGTCGCCAACGGTCACTGTCGCTCTTTTACCTTAAGAGTTTGTTTTTGTTGTCACCATTGTTGAGATGAATAGGTATATTATTGATGTCTGCTATTCCATTCCTTCATGTGCATGATGCGTTGTAAAGTCCTTCCGAATATATTTTAGCCTCATACCGTAACATCAGTGAGCATAACAAAATAACTTAAAATCAGTGACTAAACTGGTAGATGATGACTCTCACAATGAACAACATGATGACAATTTCTCTTAGCTCTTTTCAGACATACAGCAAAAGCAAAAAGTGAATATTGCGCTTTCCAGAGCGATGAGTTCTGTCAAAATCGAACCATTTCAGAAGGCGGGTTATAGAGAAGCTACAAAAATGTACAGTATTTGAAAATAATGAGTTTATTAAAACATATAAACACATTGTATTGCACCAAAAACACTTTGTGTAATGTGTTAAATTAAGTCATATGACTCCTTTAAGAGAAAAAAAACTGTTTAACTTCTGTAAAAACAATGTATTTATACTGTTAATTTCACGGACCGGTTTTACAACGTGTGGCTGGGTTTTTGTTTCAGTAAAAACAACTGAATTTCATAGACAATTTTTACAGTGTTTTTCCGTATTTTATACAGCGGTTTTCTGACAACAGTTTTTTTTTCTCCATGATAATTTCCCTGTTAATTTCACAAACATTTTTTTAGTGTATGAAAGAGATCAGACATCGTAGTCTTGATGATTAAAGAAGATAAACGCCAGTGTCACGCACCAACATAAATCACAAGCTTCAAATGGTATCAGTGATCTTCCTAATCTCTCCCATTAGACTTCTGTACAACTGTGGCTATCACGCTGTTCAATGCAGCTTTGCCAGGCTGAATGTGAAATGAAACGCTTTAGGTTATTTTAAAAGAGGCGGCCCATTTAATATGCCTCACGTTATAGGCATTTTTCGGTTGAAACTACGTCAACACAATAAATAATGCTGCGCGTTCAATGGGGATTCAGTGGGTATTTAAGAGCTGATAATAGATACAGGCCTCCAAGGCCATTATCTGCTGTGCATTCAGTCAACACAAACCTAAAGATTTGTGTGTCAGTAATCACAACTCAAAAGAAGGACTTGGCTACACATTAAACACATACCGAAACCCACATTTCAGAACACAAAAACAAGCATAAGGTCACCACAGTTCCAAAACCATGGGTCATAGTTTTTTAGTGATTATTATATTTTATCATAGCAAACTAAATAAATGAACACATGTTGCCTGTAGTTTTTAAGTATTTCTCAGTGTCATAGTGCATCAAGGAGAGGTGGTAGGAAGGCTCAAAAGACACTGCCACCTATTAAACACTTTGTGGAATATGATCAGAGTAGAGGTAAAATATGTGCACCGTATATATAAAAGTTAATTTTTTTTTACAGTCACAATGGCCGCAACTTCAACAAAGAAAACCAATGCTTCAAGCAGCAAAAGCTAACATAACACACTGCAACCAATTGGTCACAACCTCAAACAAATACCTTATATTGCTTTGCAATATGGTTTGACCGGCAAGGATAAATAAGGGCAACTATTGATCCACTTTCTCCTAGAAAGTGGTGAGTATGCCACATGTAATATTAATTGTTCACTTATATATTATCCTCTGCTAGAAAAAATAAATCATATGTATTCTACAACTGGCCTCTGTGTGTTTTAATATTGCCTACAGGAACTATTGTTAGTACAATATAGTTTCAAACCTGTTAGACTTTCTTTCTTCTGCAGAACACAAAATAGATAATAATGTTGGTAACCGAAAAATATCGGTACCCATTGACTTGGGTTTGGTCTCCATAAAATAGAAGTTAATGGGTACCGCTGTTGTTCAGTTAACAACATCTTCTTTTGTGTTCTGCAGAAATGATGAGACAGTGAGTAAATGATTACAGAATTTTCATTTTTGTGTGAACAGCCTGTCAGTCAGAAAGCACAGGGGTGCTGCTATTGTTCATTTTTTAATCACACTATCAACTTGGTGCTGAAAAACTGGTACTTTGGACATCCAAATGTTTTCATGCAAAGAACAACATAATGACCTCACCTTTTGACCATCTGAGGGTTGTAAAGGTAAATCTTCATAAATGCTTTTTCCTTCATATGGAACCCATAGAAAGGCCTAAGGAGAGATAAGCAGGTCAGATCTCTGTTCAGATTTTGAGAAAATGTTCTTGTTAACTACTATATGCCAATATAACATCAGTTATAAGTATGTGCTTGTGCATACTAAAGATTAGTTAAATAGTTCTGCCACTAGTCATTATACTGTGCCAACTAGTCATAAATGATAGTTATGTCCGACCACTACTAGTGCATCATCATACTAGTGTAAGTAAAAAATATGTATAAAAACATTCAAAATCTTAAGAGCAATACAAAAATTAATACTTTTTAAAAAATAATACTAAACTTATCAAAGTTTTATTAAGCGTCTTGAGGTCTTACCCTGAGACAATTTTCAAACCATATCAGAGGAGCTTTTATCTATACTGGGCTCTTGTTGTTTATTCTGTCCCTTTTGTAATTTTTTTGTGTTTTGTAATGAAAGAAATCTGTGTTTGCACAAAATATTTCTCTGGATAACTAATTTTGAATATTCTGACATATACCTCCAGATCAAAAGGTATTTAGGATCATTAAAACCATGTCACTCAAGTGCCCCTCAACCTAATTTACATCACATACAGTACACTGACACAAGGCTTATTACTTGTATGAATGACGTCATCATGCAAGCTTGGGGTACTCCAACTTACATGCCAGAGACCAGGGACACTTTAAAGATGTGCTGGGTGTTAGATGATGGGTTTCCCATGCTGACATTCAGGGCTCTGTCAATGCTGTAGGCCACCTGCCGCAGGTAGCGATTTGCCTGTTGTCCAAACCCGTCGTACGGCACGTAGATGTACGGGAACACGCCGTGCAGGTGAAGACATGTCTTCTGGCCTAGAAACAAAAGAGGGAGACAATTAACATCAGCACACTGCAGAAAGGTTTTGGAGCATTTCTCTGGTCTGGTCAGGCATTTATGTCTAAATGTTACTATTCAGTAAGAACTTTTAAAACAGTCTGTTTTTATGTGCTTTGCAATAAGGGAATATCATTTTTTATAATTTTTCATAATCCTTTCCTTTAAAGTCCAGCAGCTCTGGACAGAGACAAACAACACAGCAAAATCCTACAGATAAATGTCAACTAGGAATGGGCAATAATAATCAATAATTGCTGTGAATTATTCAAAAATGATTCTAAGATCACACTCTTCCACCACGTCCGCACGCTCGATAAACATCACACATGGTCCACACAAGGTTTGAACCTCAGAGTATCAAAGCATGAGGTTCAACAAGTTGCGCCACTCGGCCGCACACTCAAGTGCTGTCTGGAGCTACAGCAGCACAGAGCCACACGGGTGCAGAGCAACAACAGCAAAAACCACAGAAACGGAACATACGTGAGAATGAAATCAAACTGTAGAATTCAATAGCACCATATATGATTCGAACTCACAACCTCAGACGCTTAAGGCTAGCAGTTTATCGGGTGGTGCCACTTAGTTGACGTGCTTAACCCAGGATGCAAAGGAGAGCTCTCAGTGCAACAAGCATTGATGGGCCAATCCCTAAAGGTGCTGAAATGAGAGTGTAGAGCAGAAATAACAGAAATACAATATATTTGAGAAATAGATAGTATAAGTGATAATGAACTCAGGAAGGTTATTTTGTATAGTAATGCACAAAACATTACATCCAGTCAGAATAGTTTAATAAGAGAAAGAGACAATGTCACAGTCAACTTTGAAGAGGTATTCCTAAAAAAAAAAATGTACCAGAAATAAAAAATCAGTTTGGCAATTTCTGTGCAGCTCAGTCCAAAGACCATACAAGCAGAGTTTGGAAAAAAATAGACTACATTTGTTAAATGAGCAGCGAAATGTTTTTTTTCATATGCTTTCTAATAAGTTAGGCTTTGTTCACATATGACTTCTTTTTTGACAAGAAAAAGTTGACAATAGTGCTTTTCTAGATAAAAAACTCACAGTGTTGTGATTACAAATAGCAGCCAGCAACATTCAGAGAGACAGGCTTCATATGCAGCATAACGAAAGTCTATTGAATTATACACAGAGAGCGTCTGTGCAATAACTAATCACATATTTAAAAACTACAATACTAGTTTCTCGCTAGAAATGCAATCAAAACTTATTGAAAGTTACTCACATATATACGAAACTATGCTCCAACCGGCGTTTTGGACGCCATTTTATTTTTCCGAGCATAATCCTGCTCAACCAATCACCTTCCTTGCCTGTAGTTATGGAAATGACAGGTCTTGCTACTTGCTTGCAATTGGTTAGCTTTTTTTGATTTAAAAGAAAAAAGTTGAACTTTATTCAACTTCAAAAGACGCTCTGAGCTGCAGAAAAAGTCAGCAGCGTTTAAAAAAGCGCTTAGGAATTTTTGGGAAAACACGTTTTTTTCGATAGAATTATAATGTAAAACAGACGCTAGCAGCTTCAAAAAATAAGTCAAGTGTGAACACGGCCTTATGAACTGAATGTTAGAAAATGACAAATAAGGCATCAATGAATCTGCATGGACCAGGAGAAATAATGACCATCAGAAAATGAATTTCAGACAAAGCATTCAAGAGTTATGAGCAATAATATAAGCGTTCTATCTTATGAACGCTAGGTGGCGCTGTCTTGAAACTTCCCCGGTACGTCCGGGACAGTAATTCAATGACGTGAGTTGACTGTTGAGGTTTATTGGGGATTTTAAAAAAAATGAAAGGGTGGATTTTTAACATTCTATGGTGGTTCTGTACACAGACTCCTGACACAAGTTATGTTTAAACAACATTTAAAAGTATATTTTCTGAATTTGGGGGACCTTTACGTTGTCCTTTGAAGTCCTGCTTGCAAATTTCTCTTGGTCAATCTGCTTGTTTTATTATCCAACTTGGGTCCAATATAAAAAGGCAAAATTAACGTTAATGTTATTACTGTTCATGTAACAGGTCTGGCGCCAATCGTCCAGGTGTCACATCCCTCGCCATAGCAGAAAAAATAATTGCGATCTCTAACAAAGATTGACGTTTGCACATGCACACTTTCACACACTAGCAGACCTCCTTTACACTTCTCAGTTCTGATCCATCCACGTGTTGAACTGATGAGGTGAAACTGACGCCATTGTTACTGTTTATTGCTAAAGTTAAAAGGGGGACATGGGAGGAGAGTATTTAAATGAATCACGCAACAGGATTTACAAAGGTTTGCGCTTGTTATTGCACTGGTATTTGAGGCTTTATGTAACGGCTAAAAAAAAAGCATGTCTTAAACCCTGAGCTAATTTGTGCTGCTCTTGGTAGGTTGCGTTGGTCATTATGTAAATTAGATATTGCGCCTGTGTTTTTTAATGTGCGGAGACTAGCTTCTCATGGGAAAGCTAGGTTGCCACTCGTGCTGGCAACATACCGAAAGTCCAACTGCTTTTATTAAAAGGGTCAGGACATGACTGTAAATTTAATTTTATTTAATTCCCTGAGGTGTAATAATATTATTACTTAAGTTTTTTGCCCAAAAAAACCATACAAATATAAGTTATTTATAGCCTTTTTGCCAGCCTGATTTGAATCATCTAAAAGTCTGATTTGTGCGTTTCCCCTTTAAGAGCCTTCGCTTGCCTTTGGTGTACCCGCCCACAGAAACCAGAAACAGCGTGCCATGTTTACTCTTTAAAACAGATGTTTGCATCCCCAAAACAATGCACACACTGCAAAAAAACAATGATTATTATCACAGATTATCGACACTATACCAAGATGTTTATAACACATGCTGGTGCACAACCACAATTTCAATCCTATACAGCTTCTCTATTGGTCTCTCTAAGCACATTGTATTTATTCATGTCACAGGCCCTTAAACAATCACACAAGTACAGCGATTAAAGCTTTTACCTCTGAAAGAAAACATAAATAAACACCGCTTTCCCCTATTGTGTGCACAGAAACATCACATCATGTTTACTCATTAAAATGGATGTCTGCATCCTAAATAGTGCGTGTACTGCAAAAAACAACGATTAGCACAGAATATCGACACTATACCAAGATGTTTATAACACACGCTGGTGTATATAAAGTGTTATCAGATCTGAACTGTGTGTCAGTGCGCTGTTCCACTTCCGTCTCGTGCAATGTAAATAAAAACTCACGTATCATTACCGGTTGCATATTAGTATTGAAATTAAATACATTGCTTACGGCTTGCAGGATTCTTGTTTAGTCCATAACAATTGCCACGTAAGTCAGTACTGACATGACTTGGACGTTGGTTAAAAATAAACAAGACAATTGTTTTTTGTAGCCAGGAAAAGCGCAACGTCTGTATGCCATCGTGTGTGATCTTACTGGTACAGTATCACAAGCTTTTGGTGAATGTAAACAAGTCCTGCTTTAGATTCACTCGCTCCTCCGAGTCAGAAAGAGAAATTTCAAGTCCAAATGCAAACCCGGCGTTGTGACATCACAAATATGCTAATTAGTATGATGTCACTAGCACCACAAATCTCTCAAAATCTTGTGGGAAATTGTATGTTTGTGTCGATACAATTTTTTAATGACATGATGAGAGTAGTCTAATAGTGTTGGGCCAAAAGACGATGCCTTCATCCATCGCCGATGCCAATTTCATCCGATGCCAATTTCGTAGACTTCGCCTAACCCTGTACTCTAACTAAGGCAGTGGTTCTCACGATTGCATCAAAAATAGGTTGCATAAGTTCGAATGTTAAATGCAAATAATAAAATAATAAGTTGGAACAAAATAAAAAGGACTTTTTATAGTTCACCCAAAAAATGTAAATTATTATATCATTGACTCACCCTTAAGTTGTTCAAAACCTGTATAAATGTATTTGTTCTGCTGAACACAAGGACATATATTTAAAAAAAATTGTAACCAAACAGTTCTGAGGCACCATTAACTATCATAGAAGGAAAAAACTACTATGATAGTAAATGGTGCCCCATAACCCACATTCATCAAAATATCTTCTTTTGTGTTCAACAGAACAAAAAAACGTATACAGATTTAGAACAACATGAGGCGGCGAGTAAATGGCTTCAAAGGAAAGCATGTGATCTGGCTTTAATGCAGGACACATTCTGAACATTGAAGGGTCTGTTGGTGTGTAGAGATAAACTAAGTAATCATATTAATTGGCTAGTTAGTTGTTAGTCAACTAGTTGACCATCCCAGCCTATTCTTAAACTGTGACAATCCGATCAGCAATCTTTTAAACTAAAAAAAACAATAATACTATGTATTCTATACACTTATCATATAATCGTATAATTTCTTTCTACCTTATACTTTCTTATGTCTCTACTAATATACAGTGGTTGAAAGAGTACTGAAAAATTGTTCTCAAGTACAAGTACTGAAAAATAATATGACTCAAGTAAGAGTGTCAAAGGATGCTTTATAATTCTGGTCTGGATATAGAAAGCAGGTAAAACACAGCAAGACAAAAAAGTCTCTGGAGGACAAAGATTTTGTAGAGACTGTGATTCTGTGACATTTTCATGAACCGTACAGACACACACAAACGCACGCACAAACGCACGCACGCGCACGCGCACACACACACACACACACACACAGATAGCAGAATCCTTAGGATGACACGCGCTCACTCAGACTCAGACATGCTGCTGCAGTTGCTAGGCAACCAGTCCGGCCTCTGCACTATTCTAACAGTGTAGTGACTCTTCCATCTTCTTTCTCCAGCTGGGGGGTAGACGGAAGAAAAAAGAGGCGGTAAAGCAGAGGAGAAATAAAGATATGCTTAACAACTGTGTGATTCTGGTGCTTATAAAGTTGCAGGATGCACACAGGTAAACTCAAATAAAAGCTCCATTTCCTTTGTGTGTCTATTTGTAAATGAGCTTAAGGATGGAGAAAAGAGCTGAATGTTCAGGCACGTGATTCGCATTCCAAACCATCTCTCTTCCTGCAACCCCCTCCCAACCCCCAAAGTGGAAGTGAAGCATCCAGTTATTTTACCATTATTTACTAAAGGGGTTTCCACTGTAAAAAAAATGTGATGAACAAGTCATGGCAACATGTTTTAATTTTACATTAACTTATTAAAATAAGTTAATCATGTCAACAAGATTCGACTTGATGTTTAAAGCCAGTTTAATGTAATGTAAGTTTAAATGACTTTCTAAGGTAATTTGATTTAACTTAAAAATTCAGGGCAGCTACTCACTTTTTACAGTGATAAGAATGCCTCCAAACCTTTATTTATTTATTGCCAAGTATATTTGCACACACAGGGTTTTGTTAAAAGAACAAGATTCCAATTGACAGATATAGACAAATATGTATATTCATATTTGCACATGGTACATAAAATTATCAACTGTCCATCTTTTCAATAAATTGAAGTTAAAATCATGCATGCCTGAAAGAAAGAAAGAAAGCTGGGGGTAAGTGGCCCCCTGTTAACAGGCCCTACAGAGAGTGTGGCGAATCTTTAACTGTCCATTACCACCTCTGTAAACACTTGAGGCCTTTTGCCATTGCTGCACAGGATTACCTCCCTCAGATGCTAAGCTTTTTGAAGTAAGGTAAAAAAGATACTAAATGTTACACTTTCACTTTTAGAACGCAGAAAAATATAATGCTGAAGTGCAGATGTCATAAAAACGTTGACAGAATTAAGAAACTCTTTAATGTTTATATCTTCTAAATGTGAATTTTGTCAAGGTTTTGGAACGTATTTGTTTATTGATATCCTTAAGACTAACTTATTCAGACTAAAAGACAAAAAAATATGATTTTTTTTTCCGTTTTTTGAGTACACAAGCATTAAGACAACTTTAAAGCCACAATAGATTTTTTTCTTAATGGTAAAAATCAGTGTGGATAGGCAAATGCCGTTTTGTCAGGTCTGAGAAGTACCCCTTTCTCTGAATAGGCACAGGCTCTGATCCTTCCTTTGGGGCCTCATGCATGACCAGGATGACCCCTCATTCAAGTCAATTTTCAAAACATGCTTCTCCTCCTTGTACGTAACACACTCACTCAAACAACTTTTCAAGTTCTGGTGTCACAAAGAATTGTGTTCTCCCCATTAACCTAGTCCACCTATGTAGCTTTTTGTAATGCCTTAACAAAAGCACTATTAGACTATGGTCGACTTCACAACATATCATGAATCTGACAGATCCATCCCAGAGGGGCAGCACAAAATTACCTTAAAGATCAGAGAATGTCACCTGTTTATGGTGACACATTTCTGGTTTAAAATAATAATTCTGGTTAAACATCCCTCCACGCGTCTGGTCTGTTCCAGTCAAATTTTGCAACAAGTTTTAGAAATTAAGTCTATGATGCATGTTCGCTATTCTCAATTCAGAAGACCGCACACACAGCCTGTGTCTCGGAGTGCTTCTCATACTCGTGTCTCTCTGCCCCGCATGCGCAGTGCGTATCCCGCATCTCACGGACTAGACGTTTACACTTGCCACACACATGCAGCCTTTGCTCGTAATGCCAAGCTCCGCGAGTCTCCACATTCAATCTTACTGCTTTGCTAATTTCACATTAAAGTAGCCTATGTAACATTTGTAATATTTTAATTGAGTAATACAGTAATACAGTTCTTTATTTACTCAAAATAAACAAATATTTCCAGTGAAATTCAGTAATTAAGTTAATTCTGCAAGAGTATTAATTCTGTAAGAGTATTCCATTATATCTTCCCTGCTATAAAAAAACTATAGAACCTCTCCCAAAACACAATAGAAAATGTAATAGTTATAATGGGAATTCTATTGGTTTTAATATAAACTATAATGGTGTATACTGATATTTAAGGGGTTCTATTGGTGGGATGTAATCTGGCAGATGGGAACAACAGTAAGAATAATGCCCAAAACACACAATTACTGTGATGGTTTCTATTGTTTTTTTCTATTGGTCGGTGGGTGACCGACCTCTGAAAACGGCTGTTGTTATTTAAAATCGACAACAAAACGCACTACTACGCTACAGGAACACGCCTCTTCCTGCTCGGCTATCAAACGTGCTAAGCAATGTCAGCATTCCCTCGCTTCCCTCCGTCAATAAGCGGACACGCAAGTTTGTTTTAGTACTCGGCCCAACTTTTTCTAAAGGTTTTCTAGTTTTCTAAAGAGTTTTCAGAGATCGGTTACCCCACCTTTAACTTTGCAAAATCCAATCGCTGTATCTGTCAAAATAATCGCAATTAGATATTTTTCCTAGATCACTCAGCCCTAACAGAAACACAGGTTAATATCTCATTAAAAACATCTGTGATCTGTGAACTAAAAAAGAGGCTTTACATACTAAGCATGTATAGTGCTGCCCCCATGCAGAACGAAAGAAAGGACAATCTGCACCAATCAAGGCTGATCGTCAGCCGTATTCTGAGGGCTTGGTTCTAAATGAATGTCATCATAAGAATGAAAAGTGTGTTCTGATGTGTCTGCTGTAGATAAACTCTGGCCCACATTAAATATGCCTATACTGCAATGGACAGCCTGTCAAATCGATGTCACTGATTTCTGTTAAAGTGACCAAAATATTAAAAACCCTTTATGTCAGCATCTAATGCTACTAGTATACTTTCAGTCCCTTTCTTTATAAACAGCTAACAGCCTTTAGTTTGTCATGCTTATCCATTGCAAGCCAAACATAGGTAGCATTCGGGGAGGGGCTTATGGGTCATCAAAACTTTTAGTCTATTTTCCCAGAGATTGTATATTTTAAAAGAACTTTTAGGAGTGTCCATGAATAACTATTGCTTCAGTGTCAACAGACAAGGACCCAGGTCTTCAAAAGGTCTTAATGACATACAAATTGCGGGCTTTCGGATAGTTTTTAGCAGTCTTGTACTATTTTTAGTGATTTTACTAGCATTTACTACAATACACTTAAGTAGTGTATGCACAAACTTACATTTTTTCTGTGATCCGATATGCCAATATTTTTCTAGTCTTTTTAGCCAATAGCCTAAAGTCTTCTTTGATGATGATAAAACAGAAGCTGTGTCTGTGAAGCTGTGTCAGAAGTTATTTTCTGTCATGGCATTTCCAATAGTGACCACTAGGGCGCTTTGGCCACTTACTACCCAAAAGTTGTTAGTCTGTAATAAAAAAAGCAATCGTTTATTTATTTACGTGTTTTACATTTTACATTTATCATAGATCATCAAAAACCGATCTGCAAAAGATGTCAATGAAGTTCTCTCTCAAAAGGAGGAAACACTTCAAACCTAATAAAAGACCTCAAAACCGACAGCCGGACCTAATGAAGGAGTTCAAGCATGTGGGTTTGACTTAATTTTATATGTAGCAATTACATTATGAATATCATACTATAATTAATATGAATGTTGGATTGAAATAAACATGCCATTTGCTTAGCTAAACATTTTGTTAGTACAAGTGTGGCTAACGCGAATACAATTAAGTTTGTTTATTAACCATTTAATGCTCTTGTAACTTTTATTTGTAAGGGTAAAAAACAGCGTCACAGGCTGCTCAAGAAGTTAGCTATAGTTAGCTCATTGTTTAACCTAATAGTTTTTTTTAAATAAAACCTAAAGTTGATTAATCCGCTTGGGTAAATGCATTATCTGGATCATATTCGGGCTTAAACTTACATGGTCAATATGCTTTAGAAGCGGATATTCCGAATATGGTTACATTTACGGCATGTGCGTGAGATATTCGGCCAATCACATCGCAGTGGGTAGTTGGCCAATCAGAACACAAAGCTCTTTTCACAGCGATGAGCTTTGTAAACACATGGCGCATTTTAGAAGGCGGGGCACAGAGGAGCAAAAGTATTGTACAGAGCTTTACATTCCGGAGCTTTACATTAAAGTGAAAGAAGAGGTTATGACTAACATAAGTAGAGCAGACTGTGTCGCGATTACGACAGATATGTGGTCAAGCAGCAACACAATGACATCTTACATGTCGATCACTGCGCATTACATAGACAAAAACTGGGTCCTACAATCAAACTGTTTGAAAATCGTGCCTCAAAGCCAGACAGCAGATTATTTGGCCGAGAGTCTCTTGGAAAGCATTCAAGAATGGGGCATCGATGAAGAAAAAATTTCATGTGTAATCACAGACAACGGAGCCAATGTCGTTGCAGCTATACGGCAGCTAAAATGGCCTTGGCTCAATTGTTTTGGACACAATCTGAATGTTTCCATTAACAATTCTCTTCTAAAGAAAAGGCTGGTACAGACCGAGCATTTGGTGTATGTCTGACCATTAACGGGGCTTTCTCAAAGAGTTGCCACCAAAGGCATGAACTCATGAAAGCGCAAGAGCAGCTCAACATCCCCCGTCACTCTCTTGTAACGGTGAATCATGTTGTTTTTAAGTATTTTAAGACTGTACTATACGATGGGGCTCAAAGTTGAAAATGACGGAAAAAATCCTGGAACAGGGTCCAGCAAAACGACGACGTCCACTTCCAAATCTGACATGGCAAGTTATTCAGTCCTGGAATCTGTTAAGAATGGACTGAAGCCTGTAGCAGACTTGACCGATATTTTGTCGAGAGAATCTTACGTTACAACACACGCAGTACTTTAATGGAAACCGACGATGACACACAGCGGAGTAAAAAAAATGAAGACTGGCATCTTGGAGAAATTAGACGCCAAATATGACAGCAACCCAAAAACAAGTACTGTGCTTGATCCCCGCTACAGAGGTGGCTTTAATTTGAATGAATTGGAGCAAACTAAGAACGAAGTGCTTGACGCCATTACTGAGTGTCATCGAAATAAAGATCATGGGAATGCAGAAGAACAACAGGCAAACACGAGTGCTCAGGATGTGCCTTAGAAGAAGAAAAACAACACAGAGTGATCTCCTTGGAACAAACAAAAAACCACCAACGAGTGAGGCGGAAAGGGCAGTGGCTGAGTTCACGGCTTATCTTTGGGAGGATGTAATTGATGGAGAGGAAACCCCTCTTACCTGGTGGAAGCATAATGAAAGGCGCTTCCCACTTATGTCTAGTTATGCGAAAAGACTTTCTCTTTTCCAATCAGATACTGGTGAGCGGAGTTAGTGTAAATAGCCTCTGCCAACAAGATGGGTAAATAGACACTACGTATTTTTAAAAGTGCCATATTTTTGTTTTGTAAGGCTTGTAATTTATTTTTTATTACTTGTGGAAATACTTGAAACTATTTTAAGTGAGTATAAAAAAAATGGCATTGATATTTAAACTTTAATAATAAAAAATGTTTGGTGTTCAATTAGCAAGTTTTTGTGTATTGCTTAGGTACCGAAATTGGTACAGAGAAGCGTGAGAGATTTTACTGGTATTGGTAGCAACTACAAAAATTTTGGTACAGTGACAAACACTAGTTAAACCTAATAGTTTTCTAAAATAAAACCTTACCAATCTGCTACGCTCTGCTCAAGTTGCACTGGCAAAGTTGATTGATCTGCTTGGTCATTTGCATTTTCTCGATCAGATACGGACTCAAACTCACAAGGTATTGATGACATTATGCTTTGGAAGTTGATTTTACGAATATTAGGGTTGTGCGATTAATTAAAAATAACCCCCATGTGATATGGCGATTTTCTGCGATTTATTATGCACAGCTTGTCAGTGAATTACAGTTAAATGCTGCTGCATCTGAAAGCCAGAGGGCGCTCTAGCGCAGAAACTTCAAATATACACTGCAACCTTATAAGGTCACAGACTTAAAAACCAGGTCTTGGTCTTTAAAGCATGCAGCCTCAAAAGTCTGTGAAGTAAAATGAGACTGTCTAGCCTTGCATAGGATTTCCTAATTGCGTCACCTGCTGCTACTGTTGCCTGGTGACAACAGCGGAGACATTTTGACTTTTTTGAATTTCTGCAAATTACGTACTTTTATTTAAAAACGTACAGCCGTTACAGGCGCGCAATGGATCTCGGGATATCCGAGGCTGTTAAGAATCCATTCGTCGTAGCCTTAAAACCCGGGAAAATAAAGTTGCATTCTGAGGCTGCATTTGAAGCACTCTTCGACTTGGAACGGCTTTACCTGCCTTCAGTCGCGCTGCTGTGACACAATCGGTCTTAAAATGCAGCCTTCGAAGCACGCAGCCTCCGAATTGGGACACAGCTGTAGTTCTAGGAAATGCCTATGGGCATCTTTCTACCACTGTTCTTCAAGCCTCCTTAAGCATTTTGTAGGGGTGTCCCTGACTAAGGGTTTACATAGTCGAATCAGAATTGTCACATCTTGCCTATAGTCAACTGATAGTCGAATTGCACGCATGTATGTATGTGGGTCATTTTTTTGTGTCCCTGTCATTTTATTACATTTAAAAGGGTTAAAATGTTAAAATAAATTAGCTTTTTTACTGGTTTGAATTCATTTTGAAAAAATATTTTTGGAATGATTGCAGGAATGTCAATGTGGTGTAACCGTAAAAACAATAATTCTAAATAAAACATCATATCAGCTAGCTTGCCATAATCTTACATTAGTCCTATTTAATAGTAAATAAAAGTAAATGGAACACTATTGTTTTAAATATTATAATTAATTTGGGGAATCGTGTGAGTCAAGTCAAATTTATGAAGTGTCAAGGTGGTGTAATCAGCATTTAAGGAACAATTTTGTAAATCTTGTTCAAGAAGACATGCGACAGGAAAAGAAATCACAGAGATAAGTCCTGGTGACACTAACTGCTGCACGCAAAGGTTAGAAACTCTTTTTAAAAAGTGAAATCATTTGACAAGGTGTGGTCAGGTATTCATGTCAAATGGTATGACCCCAGGAATACATTTATAAATCATCATTTTTATAAAAATGAGTATTAACTTTCAAAATTGCATTTGAAATATTTCTATCAAGGCCATATGTGTTTACATAGGTGTCCATTTATGCCTGTCAACTAGTGTAAGCAGACTTGTATCACAAACCTTTCTGTTAGGGGCCAGTTTAGTCAAATATCACTAGTTTATGATGGAATATAAACTAACTACTATTTTGAACTAAGTGTTCAATGTTATATTTTTTCAGAAAGTGGTGCCTCATCCACAACTTTATAATTAAAAGCTCTGAAAGTCCAAGATAAATTATGATCAAGAAGATAATTATGCTTATGTTGAAATGTTTAGCTTTAATGCATATTTCTATTCCATTTATTTAAAATGTTAAGCAATATAAAATAGCATAGAATATAAAGTAATATATACATACATGATTTAATAATGTGGCGTAATGAAGTAGGTGTCTACATTTAAACATAAATTCAGTGATAAAATAAATGATTACATGTCTGACTACACACATGCGCAGTCCTCACGTGGACGGGTGTTGGTGCAGAAGTCAGGAAATTCTTGAATAAAGTTGTTTTTGTTTTATTGCACACTAAAAATATTCTTCTTGCTTTATAAAATGAAGGCTGAAGTAACCACTGTAGTCACATGGACTATTTTAATGATGTCTTTTCACTTAACTTTCTCCACGTTGAGTGTATAGTACTGTGCAAAAGTCTCAGGCACGTTAGTATTATCTCTCCAGTTAAATGGTTTTAAGCAAGTTATTTACATCATTTGCTGTAGTGTGTCAATAGGAAATATCAGTTTACATTTTTTTAGCATTTATTAATGTTAGTTCATGTTAATTTCAGCATTTACTAATACATTATTGAAATCAAACGTTGTCACTGTTAACATTAGTTAGTGCACCATGAACTAACATGAATAACTGTAGTGGCATGAACTAACATTAACAAGGATTAATAAATACTGAAAAACTAAACTTTTTATTGTTAGCAAATGCGTTTACTAATGTTAACTAATAGCACCTTATTGCAAAGTGTTACCAGATTTTTGTGTGCATAAAGAGTCAGCTGGTGCTCCACGTAGAGATCTGATCTCACCATTATCAAGTCCATCAATTATTAGCCTACATGAAGAGAAACAAACTGAAACAAAACGAAAAGCTGCAGTACTGCAGTACGGTGAAAGTTTTAGGCACTTGTAGGCACTTTTTATGAGAGTGTGTAAAAATTCTGTGAAGTGGAGATGATTTGAAAAATAATGTCATAAATAGATTTTCTTTATCAATTCATTTCTATCAACTAAAGTAAATCAACATTTGGTTTCACTGTCCTTTGCATTTAAAGCAGCTTTTGTCCTCGATGCACTTGCACCTAGTTTTTCAGGTAGCTGTGCATGTAGGTGTCTTCTGGCATCTTGGAGACATTGCTACAATTCTTTTGAATATAGTTTGTCTCAGTTTTCTCCTCTTTCTTCATGTAATAATATACAGACTTGATGATGATGAGATCAGATCTCTGTGTCTAGCAACGGTGTTGTCAGACTCCTTGTGCATACAAAAACCTCACTGGATTATTACAAATAATGAAAAAATGAATGTTTGGACATGTAAACTGAAAATTCCTACAGGCACAATACAGCAAAGGAAAAACTTAACTGGCTTAAAACCTCTTTTTGGGGGGTAAAAAATTCTAGCATGCCTAAGACTTTTGCACAGTACTGTATATTGCATTGCTGTCTATGTGGGGAGTCAGAAAGCTCTCAGACCTCATCAAAACATATGTTCTGAAGATACACTAAGGTCATACAATTGTAAAACAATTTAAGGATTAGTAATTCATGAGAGATTTTTTATTCTAACGTTTAACTGTAGTTACCCTACAAGACATGATGATTTCTTGTTATCAGATGTTTTTTCAGCATTAAGAAAAATAAAACCACTTCATCTGAACCATCATGCTTGATTTTCAGTGTTAATGCATTCAAAAAACAGTGGCCTGTGATGTAACTGGTTAGTGTTAATTGTTTTTCATAAAAATATAATTATATACAGGAAAATAATGTGGAAGCATCTAAATTAGTGGATTAATATGTTTTTTAGCCATTTTTACATAGTTTGTCCAAGATTATTTAGAAAACAAAGGTGTTTTCAGCATATGCCCCAATAAATGTTGCAAAATGATAAAAAAAATTATATTTTGAGATAACTTAAATAAAATCTATTTTCGTGTGATATTTTAAAATAAATTATTTATTTTTATGAGAATGTTAACATTCCATCTAGGTGGATAAAATATGTAATATTCCTCATTCTTTCGCAGTTACACCGTTTGACCCCCCATTGACTCTAATAGTATTTATTTTTCCTACTATGGCAGTAAATGGGAGGGTGAGATCTGTTTGATTACTGACATTCTTCCAATTATCTTCCTTTGTGTTCATCAGAAAGAAATGTATACAGGTTTGAAATGAGGGTGAGTAAATGATGACAGAATTTTTCATTTTTGGGTGAACTATCACTTTAACTTTTATAAAAAATGGTGCAAATGTAATAACACAAAACCAACATAAATACACTAAGTACATATTAATATTAAAATATCTGATGCATGTTTTTAAAATCAGTTTTTAAAAGATTTTTGATTTTTATTGAACCATTTAAAGTAGTGCAGGGGTTTTCAAACTTTTTCATGCCCAGGACCCCCAAATTGCGAGGGACCCTCTTTCTAAAATACATATCCATTTTTTGTATAAAGAAGCATTTAAACTGTTAGACAAACACTGTGTGATATTATCAAGACAATACGTTTGTAGATATTAAACTGTATAATAACCTTAAACTGTCTTTTGTTTTTTTTTAAATTTTCTGGGGACCCCTTGGAACATTCTGGAGGCCCTGGGGTCCCCGGACACAGTTTAAACTCCGTAGTGAGACACAGACGCTGAAAGCTCAATGAGCATCACGCGTGCAGTAGAAACCGTGCCAAGCATTTACTCACGGACACGCAGATTACATAAACCGCAGCTGAATAGTTATTGACGTTTTTATAGCACAGTTTCAATTTTGGAAACGCTTCAGCGCTATTTTCTGATTAAGAAATTCTGAATTAGTCCGTCCCATTGTGCGTTATACAGTAAATTCCCTTTTATGCCTGGATCCCGCAATTCGGTCCGTGTTTTTTGCATCGCGGTGATAAGGGCCTTATTTACCGATACCACCACCCCTCAACAGTGACCCCTGTTTCCCTTTAACCTTCTAACCCAGCAAAACATGCCGGACAGCGTCACGACCACATGATTATTAAATCAAAAGTACGCAAAGTGGCTTGTTGTTTTCATGATACACAAATGATCATGACTACACAACGAGTGGAGAGGTTAAACGAAGTGGGTTTATGGTCGGAGTAAACACGTCCACATGGCGGTCGGACTTTTCTCTCGGAACGCATTGACAACATGGCGTATGGAGCCACACCAGAACACCAAAACATTTCTTCCTTCCTTACTCTCTAACGTATGCACACCCCGAAAACACCATCTACTTGAATTCAATATCAACTAACTGCAACAGTTGGGTGACGTGATCTGTCATCAGAGATTCCCTGCAAATAACATTAACACCCAAAAGCATGCATGCATACATACCTGCTGGTGTGGACCCAAAGATTCGAACCACGGGCACTTTCTTGACATTGTTGTCTCTGAACTCAGAATAACACACGTCCAGGTCTCTGACGGGGCTGCTTAAGTAATAATCTGCCGTGACGATTCTCACCGAGAACATGTTTGGTTTTGCAGGGCAAGCATAAGATAATTTAAGATGAATCCTCGCCTTTCTTCAATGCTTCAATGCTTCGTGTGTGTGCAGAGAGATGCGTTGGGTGTAATATTGGTATTGAGCAAAGCATAATTCGCTGTAATATTTAGCATGATCCGGCGATAATACCATCCTGCAGATGCTTCCCAATGTCCAAAATCACAGAGCAGTCTTGCGCCTAACCCAAGCGCTTCTGCACTTAATTTAAAACATAATCCATTGTCGCTTTTCCCCGCCTCTGTAATACGATCACAACATTGTTGGGCAACCCTAATCGTCACCATCCCTCCCCATCCACGTAGAGTGCACTGCAGTATTCCCAACGCCTAGCCACCGGGTCAGCCAGTTCATTGTTGAGCCCCACTTCTGCTGCGAAAGGAAGCTCCACGCAGTTTCTGCTCTGATTGGCCCAACCCGAAGAAAAGGCGAGGTCTGATTGGCTCACCCAAAGAGACGAGTGCTGATTGGCTCATCGTAGGCGGAACTAACATGGAGAGATTACGGAATAGCATCAAACTGCACTTAATAATGTGGCAAGTCAGAGGGTAGACAGAGGCAAAGGCACAACTTTAGCTAAAAAATCGCTAAACAAAAATAGCAATTAAATATGAAAGGTCACATAAGGACAAACGTTGGAAATCGGCGAGCTTAGTCAGCCCAAATGCCTTAACATTCGAGTGCACATGTTAAATTCGAGGGGAAATTGGAGGGGTATTCAAGAGTAAAAGTATGTATGACTATTACTGTCCCTACAAGATAAAGAGTAAGCGCTGATTGGTGAGAAGCAAGTAAAAGGGTGGCGAGTCTGAGGTTTCTACGCCAACGATAAACAACAAATCGCAGCATCTGCCTCCAGATCGAGTCTTTGCTGTCATCTCGTGGTCACCAATTAAAATGACATTCACGTGAGCTGGTGTAGACTGCACATGACAAAAGAGAAAATTGTGCTTTCTGTTCAAACTTTATTTCCATGTTAGATATGAATGTCCAATAAAATTCCCAGATTTTCAATAGCTGAACCCTACCATATAGAGTGTATATGTTTGCCTAATTACACAAATAACTTTTCATGTTTCAAGTTATTTGTTAGAGTATTTATTTAATTTTAGTAAATCTGGTCCCAAAACCAGCTGGAGATGCCAGTAAATTTGTCCCTTTCATGTATGTAAACTTAAATGTAGTATGTTAAAAAAGTGAACACACAACGGTACACAGACCGAATTCAAATGTTAAATTGGAAGATTTATTGTAGTCAACAACACAGAGAGATAAGAAAATGTTTATACTTGAGAAAAGTGTGCAGTATGTGATAGATTTGTGTTATGCTGGTGTTCTTAACCCATTTCCTGTAAACGTTAACTCACAGAAAACTGAAGCACTGTTACTCTAGCCCTCAACCGTTTCCAGGCTTTGTGTAAACCACCTGCCATACATGATTTATTAAGTCAATGACATTGTTTAGAAGAGTATTTCCTTTTATATATATATTAAATGTACAGTACATTCAGAAAGTATTCAGACCCCCTTCACTTTTTTTAATTTTGTTATGATGACAAAGTGAAAACTAAATTTTAGCAATGTCTGCATATTTATTTAAAAAAGAAAATCACATTTACATAAGTATTCGAATCAGACCCTTTGCAACAACACTTGTTTTGCTCATGGGAGCCTCCCATTTCTCTTGGGCTGCATCCAAAGCTTAAGCAGCTGACTTGTTGCCTCGCTGCCTCAGGACGTCAGACTCGAAAACACCAAGGATTTAGTGAGAGCCGATACATCCATGCTGCCTTCAAAAATCGACCTGATGAAGGTATCTCAGGAGAGAGGAATCATGAGTAGTATGTCCAAAACCTCAGTATGCACAAATCAGTCTAATGCTTCCGCCAAGATTGGTGAGTGTGAATAGGATGGACACTTCTCTATCCCATTATGCCACGGGAGCTGAGCAACGGCCAAATTTCTAAAGTTAATCAAATAAAAACAGTGGAAAACTTTAAGGCAGATGTCCATTTTCAAATGTGGACCGTCTAGGTTTCAATCTTGGGTTCCACAGCGCTTAGGACCTCAGACTGGGCCAAAGGTCCACCTTCCAATATGACAGCCAGGGCAACACAGGAGTGGCTTAGGGACAACTCTGTGAATGTCCTAGAATAGCCCAGCCAGAGCCCTGACTTGAACATCTCTGGAGAGACCTACACTGGTAAATTATTTTCCAGTTTTTGCGGAAAAATACCGGCATACTGTGGTTGCCAGTAAAATTCCATAAAAACCCCCAGGAAAAGCATGTAAACAGCGATGCAGTTAAAAAACTTTAAGCTGTGAGCATTTGAGTCTTTTATATTGAGAGCATTTCTTTACATAAAATTAAAACATTCACCTAATGCATAAAAGTGAAAATATTACAACAATCACTTTTAAACAAAGCAACATGCAGCACTACAGCAGCAATTTCTTGCCTGACTTTGACTTAAACACAGACTCCACTCTTCAGCATAACGGTGACCAAAAAAACAATTTAACGGCCAGAAAAAAATACTTCTGTGTAGTTTTTACGGAAAACTGCCGGCAGCTGTGGTTGCCAGTAAACTACCATAAAAATACGGGAACATCCTGTTTCTATTTGTCCAATCAATTCACAGTAGGAAACACTGTTTCACACACTATTCTTCCTCATTAAATATTCCATTTAACTTCGGAAAAACATCAGAATACTAAAGACGATCATAACTTCTGCTTCAGGGACTGAAGCATAACATCAATGAATGTTATATTTTTTAAACAGCATTTTCTTTTTGAGTGCTTTGACATTGTTTTAATAACGCATAATTGTTATAGCAAATAAAAGCCAAAAGAAAATTTGATCAGGTGCTTTTTGGCTGATTAAATCTCAACAAAAACATTTTTAAAAAAAATATTTTTATTTGGATTTATTTAATAACTGTGCGAATGAGTTTCAATTTGCTTTCCAGCAACAATATTTAAAGAAAAGTTTTTGAACGATATCTAAAAATTTTTTATTTGATTTCAAACAGATATCAAGAATCAGTGAATCTCAATTCTCAACAGTGGTGACCATCAAATGAAAAGCTTCATGCCGCAATGCATCCTGGGAGATGAGTTTTGTACTTTGATGGTACCCAGAATGCATTGCATTTATCTTAAGAGTTTGTTTTTGTGGTCACCATTGTTGAGATGAATAGGTTTATTATTGATGTCTGCTAGTCCATTTCGTTCTGTAAATCATGTGTTGTACGTCTTTTAGAATATCACTTAGTCTCACAATACAACATTAGTGATCATAATAAAAAATGAATAAATCTGTAAATGAATCTCACAACAAATTACTACATGATGACAATTTCTCAACAATGTTTTACACACAGTTACAGAAGCCAAGGAAAATCTAATATTTAAAGCAAACACTGAACACCATAATGGTGACTCAACAAAACCATCAACATCTACACTTGTGTTAATTCTCAATAAGAACTTTTGTACATGAACCACAGAAATAAAGTGACAGTGATGTTGTAATAAGTGAAGGTGGTAATAGTGTTTGTAAAGTTGTAGCCTATATTAGAGTTTTCAGAGAAAAAAAACCGATTGCTAAAAACTAATTTCACTGACAATTTTTTCAACGTGTGGCGGGTTTTTTTTTCATAAAAACTACGGAATTTTACTGTAAATCTCAGTGACATGTTTTACAGTGTTTTTCCGTATTTTATACGGAAGTCTTCTGACAACAGTTTAATTTGACATTTTTTACAGTGTAAAAATGACTGTCCATCGACGTTCCACATCCAACCTGACTAAGTTTGAGAGGATTTGCAAAGAAGAATGGCAGAACACTCTCAGGTGATAAAGAAAGTCTGAATACTTTCTGAATTCAATGTATATAGATTCGTTCTGGATATTTGAACTATTATTACATAACCAGAGTTTGTTATAAACATTCTTTAACAAATTCAGAAAAACTGAATAGTTCTGTTTTTATAACTATTTAAAAGGAACAAGGAACTGAATTATAAAAACCCCAAAAAAGACGTCACTCCAAAATCAATTAACTGAATGTGGGGAGAACAGATAATAAGCTGAAACCTTTGTATTTAAGTGTCCGGGTACGGGGGAGCAGGCAAGTGAGGACGCCACAAGGATGTAGGTTAGATGGTTTTTACTGAACAGCATGGGCACAAAGGGGTATTACAGACACAGGTGAACAGATGAGTGATGCACAGAAAACAGGTAACAAGCAAGTAATCCAAGGCAGGTATACAATCAGGTAATCCAAGGCAGGTATACAATCAGGTAATCCAAGGCAGGTATACAATCAGGTAATCCAAGGCAGGTATACAATCAGGTAATCCAAGGCAGGTATACAATCAGGTAATCCAAAGGCAGGTACATATCTCAGACGTCGTGACAGGCATGCATAAACGTGCAGAAATTAACAACTAGACCGGACACAGAACGGAACTCAAATGGAATTTAAATAACAAACAGCAAACACAGAACAGGTGCACAACAAATCAAACACAGGTGCAAAGTCCAATCAAGATGGCGGGTGACGTGAGGTGCATGCTGGGTAGTGTAGTCCATTAGAATTCGGGTGATCGTGAACGGGTGAGACGGGGCGTGGATGTCGGTGTGGCCGGCGTAGAGGCGGGAGTTGTTACATTAAGTGCACTGCAATAATAGGTAATGTTAAATCCTTGCTTAACATGTAATTAGGAGTTTAACAACAAGCAGTTCATCTCATAAAGCAATAACATGCTGCAATACAAAATCACAAAAATGGATAGACAGATTACATAGTGTATTCTCTATGTTATTATATACATCATAAAATTACAAAAAGATGCTCCTACTGTTAAGAACTTAAAAGTGTCACTACATGTTGTAAAATGTCTTCATTGTGTTCAGTTATAGTGTCAGGGTTTAGGAATAAGTATTGCAAAATCCTTTAAGCAAATGTCCAGGATATATTCCTCTCCCCACACACACATGCAAGAAGACATGATGAAATGCTCTATAAATAAAATGTTTAAGTATTTATTTGATTTAAACTTGTATGTCTTTATTTAAGCTAATTAATGTAGTTTGCACAGATACATTTAACAAGCTTGATTTCTTTAATTATGTGTGTAAATTCGTTTTCAAACCCATCCAGTCTTTTTCTAAAACATTAACTACAGCAAATAAAGTACAGTGACACAGAAATACATTAAAAAAAGGTATTGCTTAGCAATGAAATCTGTTTTTTAATCCAGAGTTTGTGTTTACAGAAAATATTGAGAAATTTGTGTCATTTTTGTGATTGTCATGAGTTTCATTCATTTGTGTCTCGTTTATCATAGTCATATGCATATAGTTCACTATAAAAGAAATGGAACTGTCAATGTAGATTTTTCAATTTCCTTCCTTATAAAGCAACTACAGTATATATGTTAACATGTTAAAGAATAAAAAACAATGAGTTTTATTGCAAAGATGCTAATGTAAAGAATGAAATAGATGTGACAAAAATATTAATAAGAATAAATTGTCTCACATATGACAAAAGTGTGGGTGTTACATTTTATGAGAATAAATTAAGGAACACAACCATATAAAATAGGTGCTTCAGTTGTTAATTGCACCACCGGAATCCATTGTTTTTTATTGAAAATCTTGCTCACAGTGAATATTTACATTTGGTGTGAATGAGGGGTTTATAGAGGTTTGATGTTGACTGTGAGCTCTTTGCCCAGCGGAGGGATGATGTATTTTTCTTCTCTGAGTAAACGCAGTATCAGGTCCTCAGCATCTTCAGGCCACCTGTAGCGACGAGTGCTCAGCAGCCACAGTGGAACATGACTCTGCAGCGAGAGACAAAGACAGATCTTAATCTTCATATTGTGTTTGGGGTGCTACAACTTTCCTAAGTTAAAAAACATGGTTCTCTTCATCTCAGTGCCGGGGATAAGATTCTGTGACTGTTCATCCATATATTATGCACACAAAACTGTGCCATGGGCACATACAAACATATAAAACTGGGCTTAATTTGGTTGTTCTGAAGGTGTTTAAACGATCAAAACGCATGTCACCTGCAGTAAAATAAAACAAATATAAATCCCACACAGAAACAAAGGCCTGGTACTAGAGCACAAATACAATGTGGAAAAGACATGCTTCACTCATGCTCACATGCACACTTTTTCTAAATTCTATTTAAAATTCCTGTTTTATATCGTTTTTTAGGTATGTCTTGTCTTTTTTCTGTCAAATTTCTATGTAAAAACATACTCTAACCAGCAGATGGTAGTATTCTACAGATCAATATTCAGAACCAACTTTTATTTCATTTAAATCCTCATTATAATATATAGTTCATAAAAATAAAAAAATCTATTTAAACCTGATTAATACTGTCTCTCTAACACTTATCAGACAAAATGTTATTATAAATTTAATCAACATAGTAATCAGTGCATATAATGTGTTGGTATTTAGTGAAATGTGTTGCAAATACAGCTGCTTCCACTGTCACTCCTATCTCAAATCAGCTGTTCTAAAACCAAAAACTCAAAGTTTCTCAGAGTTCAACTTTTAACTTCGAGTTGGTTAAACCTCCTTATGAAAATGGGCCCCTGTCCTGCTGGTTTAGACCCTGCCTCGGAGAAGGAGCTAAAGTTTTCCTCCAATAAGGTTCTCCGGCCAGTTCATGCGGTGTGAACACAACAAAAAGCAGGTACTTCCGGCAAATTGTCCTGGAACTGGTTCTTAGTTTTGCCTGTTTGTCGAATTACCCCGTTTTGCCTTAGCCATTTGTTTGCCTTGTGTGGACTGATTACCTGTGTTTGAATTATTTGCCTGTTTTATGAATAATGTCTTGGATTACATCTGAATAAAGCTGCATTTGGATTCTCTACCACTCGAGTCCCGGAGCACTGCATTACAATTATAGGCGCAGTTTTGGATTTTTAGCGGCCACTAGCGTTTCAGTATAGATTTGCAATAAATCTTTCAGTCATTTGCTCATCCCTCCCTTTCGAAGTACGATGGTGGCCGCAACAGTAAAAAAAACATGTCGCTGACTGAGACAGCGGCTGTGATTCTAGCCACACTGTCATGTTACTTCACGTGAAATTACAATGCAGTTACATTATTTCTACACTTATAAGAAAAAACGTTCGTCTCTCGTAGGTTATATGCCCATTTGTATCAAATGCTAACGTTACCAAAAAACTGGTTTCACTTTCACAAAAGTTAAATTATCTTACCAGCCCAGCAGAAAACAGGCAACTTCGGCGTCGCGTTGAAAACATTTGTCCTTCATCTGGTAATAGCTACACCGATGTTTATCCTGGATTTCTGCCATCATTTGTCTCTAATTTGTCACATTTGCGCTTCACCGACGGAGATTCGCACTCTGTCAGCTCTTGTGCACAATACGGTCTTCCGTTGTATCAAAACTTCTAAAAACAAAACGATCTATGCTTCAGCTAGATGACGATGACAACGACTACTCCTCCTTCTCTTCATACTACGACTGACTAACTTCTTCGTGGTCTTTAACTCAGTGATGACGCAAGCTGCCTCTACAAATTACTAAATGCGCTCTGTGAGCTGTTTGTCCGTTTAGGGCTGCTGTAACCAAACATGGCCGCGCAACATGGAAAACTCCACACATATAGGCCCGCGCCTATGTAGATAAAACGGGGTTATTCTAAGGTAATAAAAACATAACTGTTCCTTACGTATGGTCTTTATACACCTCTGAAGAAACAGTTTTGTATGTTATATTGCATTTCTTTCAATAAATCATACAAAAAAATAAAGTATTGTTCCTTTAAAGGCGTGTGCGTCTGATGAAACCGTCTATAGTTTTGTTTTTGGTAGCATACCTGGTTAGCACTGGGAAAAAGCACTGGCACCAGTCTGAAGTTAAGACATCTTTGCTGAATAAATTCATTTTGGATCTGAATGATGGAAAAAATATACACAAAATAAGCACATTTTTTAGATGACATTATCATCACACTATCAATAATAAAAGAGAGAAAGAGTAGAAAGAATAAAAAAAGAGTTTCACAAATGAGTATGTGTTCATTTCCATACACTACTGATACAGTAACAATACAAAATGTTGCAATACAAGTTCATGAGTTGCTCTCACCTGAGTGTGTATGTACTTAGTGTGTAGTCCATGTTGATCAGATCCATCTCCTTCAACATCTACTTTATACTTTGGACTGATCACTATGATGATTAACACCGACTTCTGCAAAACATTATCTCTGATAAAATTCCCAAATTCAACTATAGTCCACAGTTCATCTAATATTTAGGTAATCTATTTTATATTAAATAATTTATATCTATCTTTGTGGTTGTCGAGTAAAACATTTGTAAAATATCTGTGAAAATAACATCACAAATAAAACATAAGAAAATATTATTTTACATTTTTTATAAAACTGTCCATCCATTTATTGATGTCCATTTCTCTCACTCGGTCTTCAAATATATCAATCTGTAAAAACAATTACTTGTTTAATCTACCTGATATTACTAGGTATCATTTATTGATTACTTTATAAAAGCATTCTTACCGCTGGTCTGAATCCTTGATTTAGCAAAAAACTCACAAAGGGCATCAACTCTGCTGCAGTATCCACTGAGTATGTTATGAAAACATCCCCTTGAAATGATCAAAATGCATTACAGCATTACAGTTTACAGAAATCTGAAAAAGGTATCAATGTTTTTTGGTAACACTTTGTGATTAGTGCAGTTCGATCGTGTGAGAAATCGAGGTGTGATACTGGAAGATTGTAATAGAAAGAGAAATGTAGGTGGATGATTATATATGCTTAGAAAGAGAAATGTAGGTGGATGATTATATATGCTTAGAAAATGATGATGTTATGATCAGACTCCTCCTGAACCTATTGGACTTCTGCCCAGTGCAAAATCTCACTGTCTCAAAAATCATACTCCACATAAATGTACAGAAACATAATTTACCGAAATCTGTATCATCTGACCTGGCTGACTCAGTGTAAGGTATAAACGACATGCTCTTGGCCTTCATTTGTCAAAAAGTGTTCAGATAATGGAAAAAGGGTATTACAAATGATTACTCACGACAGTCATCAGGCAGACTGATGGTGCGTGTCAATGTTTGAGGTTTACAAACAGCAGCAGATCGGGACGGGTTGATGCACACCTCTGATATAAGCTCTCTAAGAGGTGCCGTGTTCTGACGAGACGTAACCTGTGGGGGCCTTAGGGACAAAGACCTTGGCGGGGAAAGGAATGCATTAGCAATTAACATTCAATAGTCACAAAATCCTATTTTACATTCGTTGTCTGGCACCACACACATGGAAACATTGCCATTTTAGGCGGGCTGTAATGGTCAAACAAAATAGTGATTTCACAGTTTTTACATTTACACTTTTCGTATCTACAAATAGCTTAACTATATAGCTGTCTCTAATAAGCTGAGAGTGGAGAAAGTTTTTGACCATAATCGAAATTACACATCATTTTTAAGTATACCAAAAATGTTCTAAAACAAATACGATAATCATCAAACATGAGTAAAAATCGAACCACACTTTTCAGAGTATAGTGTATAGTTTAGTCTGTAACAGCAAAACCAGGTGATTAATTTCCAACATAAAACTGCTTGTTGTTTATTTCACAGTTAAACAGTTCATGCTGTTGTTCCTTTTCCTTTGACATTTAGTGCATGATTGACACAACCATTTAAAAAACAGTTAATGGAGGTCATTGTTATGGATACTAAAACCATAAAACATTGAAACATCATTGAATTACTTTGCTGACAGACACACTCTGAGAGTTAAGTAAAGCATACTGTCAACAATTATTCTGACCTACTTTTTTCCCTTGGTCAAACAAGTTTGGAGTCTTTTTCGTTCATACTGTTGTTGTGTCCAAAATGTAAATTATTAGTGGTGTTTGCGAATGCAAAGCATCACTATTGTTATTCCACCGGTTTATTCCTCTTGTTCTGGACAAAACTTTGGTGCGTAACTCGCACCGTTTATAAGCAATCGGGTGTACGATGTTTGCAGGGTGGGCGAAAAATCCCCTTGTCATGATATTGAAGGTAGAAGAGAGCGCTGGTCATTCACTCCCCCCACCTACAATCCCTGCTGGTACCGAGACTCAAACCTTAGGTTACAAGTCCGACTCTCTAACCATCAGGCCACAACTGCCCCAGGTCTGTTCTAAACTTTACTGCCAACATGGGAGTTGCAAACCCCAATTTGAAATCTGCTGTTTATTACCAGCTGCTATACTGGTTGAAAGATTGCTTGTGTACTTGCCTGTTCTGAGGGTGATACTGGGTATGCTGAGGTGGGAACTGATGGTACGGTGGATAGTTGGGCCGTGGATAATCTGCAGGCTCCTGAGACTTATATTGGAACCGATAAAATGCCTCTGGTGGGTACTGACCTTAAAAATAACAATATTGTTAAAGCTTGCTATTGAAAGTAAATAAACAATTTAATTTGTGCATAGTTTATTTATGACAGAGTCATACTCATTCAAGCCCATGTAAAAACTTGAATAGGCATTTTTCGCGCATTATAATTTTTGTCTAATTTCATTATGCTTCCACCTACAACTGACAATGTAACACTGCAGGGATTTCATTTGAAATATAGTCATCTTGGGTTATATTACAGGTGTATTTTTCCAGAAATGGCACAAAGGAAACACCAAACGTATTTAACCAGAACTGAGCACACACACCAAGAAATAGTTCACCCCAAACAGAAAATGTTGTTCTTATTCTGTCATTCTTTTATGTCTTTGCCTGGATTATTTTGTTTTGTGTCTCACGCAAAACAAACACAACTAAATTTTGTGTTCCACATATTTAGATACAATAGACATAATGTTCATGGTGCTCTATTCAATACAATGACAGTGAATAAGCACTGGAGTTGGCAAGCTCCAGAATTTATTGTAACAACAATTTAAGGTAAATGTAATGTTAATGAATAAATAACTGTTCTTTACACAAAGCTAATGTGTGCTACTGTATGGCTAAAACAATGCACACGTTGCACAGACCACCTTGATGGTGTTTAATTTTTAATTTGTGGTCTTTGGCACATTTTGGGGGGGTAAACTATCCCTTTAAATTAAATTGAATCATAATCACGCAAACATATATCATTAGTTAGTTATAACAGGAATACCATAGCATCTCTGCTGTGTTGCGAAAGGATGTCTGCATAAATTCTGCCCAAGGTCAGAGCAAAGAGGATGCGGCTTTTCCAGACTTTCTTCATCCACACTCACTGGGTTTTGGGGATATGAGACAGGCAAATTTTGAAGGTTAAGGCCCGAGAAATCTTCACTCACATCTTCTATGTGGGCTCTACGGCCTCTCTGAGGGCCTCTTCTTGAACTCTGAGGCAGATATAGACTGGGCAAGCCAGCAGGGCTGTCTGTGTCTTCTGAATCATTTGGGGTCAGTTTGATGATAGGACGCTTAGTCTGTGTCACCTTTAAATCATCTTGAGGAAGCCTGCAGTATCCGTCTGGGTAATCTAGACTGCTTATATCATTAATAGACATTGTAGGACTGAACCTATTCCCCTTTTCTGATTCTTTAGGGTTAGGGTTGTGTGACTGGCAATGCTGGCATGCCGGCCAGGCAAGATTAAGAGAAGACAAGGTCATAGACTCATCGGTTTCTACAGGGATACTAAGATGTGGACAGCCATCTGGGAAAACAAAGTACATGAATAAATGGCAGATGCCATGAAAACTACGGAGGCCGTACTGTGCAAAATCTGAACAAATCCTAAATAAAATTACAAATCTGAAAACGGAATATCAACTCAAACAAAATTAAAACACAACAACAATTCTGGACACACAATAACAAGTCAGAAAAACACAATTACATACAGCAAATATAATAAGTCAGAAATCACAACGACAATCAGTCAAACCGGAAAAGGTATTTTGTTGAAATGGGATAGACGAAAGTATCATAATTATAATCATATTATTATTGTTTTGTTTGTAAATCTTATTTTTTCATGTAGTAATGTCCTTCAGAAGCTATAAAAATACATATATGTTTCTCAGGGATTGAAATATAAAAAAATGACACCTGTCGTCATTTTCTGAGGTTTACAACCACTTGACTTAAATGAATCGTATTGCCTTCATGGGCATCACTGAATGTGTCTATCTATTGTAATAGTTGTGTATGAGGCTCTTGATTGTCCTCAATGTAAAAAGATGAATCTCAACATCATACAGTTTCTGCTGGACATGAGTCAAATATACAGAAATGCTGAAAAGCACAGATTCTGGAGGACCTGGTTGTCTTTTCTGAAGATCAGTGGACAGTTTATTAGTGACTCAGACAACTATGACAAAACAAAAGTTGTCATTGATTGTTCAGGTAACATTATACAGTATTAAGAATCAGGGGGGTGTAAACTTTTGCACAGGAATTTAGAAAAATTAGGTTTATTTTTAATTTAGTCCTGCCCCAGTCCAAAATGTTTAGCTTTATCCAGATTCTGTAAGGATTCTGGTAGTTTAACAAGGAGAAAACAGTCGGCGCCCGGGCACATGGTCTAAAAGTGTTGTCCCTATGCTAATAGGTGTGTTTTGGGCAAAACGTGCAGTAAACCAATCAGAGTCTCATCTTTCATTCCCTTTAAGAGACAGTTGCGCTCATGCCATGGAATATTTGCTATTTACACTGCATTTTGCAAGAGCAAAGACTGAATGCTTCTACACAAGCGCAAATGCATTTGCTATTTAAACAACGCGGCGCAGGACGGGAAAATGAGAACGGGTAGGACGGGTCTGAGACAGGTCCCACCCCTGCAAGACATCTACCTCAAACGCTGTAAGAGCAGAGCCAAAAAAATAATCAAAGACTCCAAGTTTGTATTTATGAACAAAAAGTGAACCTCCGCTGTTCATGCTGATACGCAAAGCAGAAGCAGAGTGAGTACTCTCTATTTTTAGAAAATATCTTTAGCTTTATCTTCTGTCCACTGTGTCCACTTCTACAGCCGAGCTCATTCCTACCTTCGCTCCCTCAGGAGCCTTCTTCTTTACTCAGTCAGCACTACTAGGGGTGGGTGCTCCCGAGTTCGGGAGGAATTACCGAGCTCGGAGCCCTCTATCCGGGACAGAAAGCCAAATACCCATACCATCCATCCCACTTTATTATCTGCAAGGTGAACTTGTGAAAAATACATTAAATATACAGATGAACACATGGAGTGTATGTGTAATAGCCATAGTGCAGATATAGGTAAGCAAATTTGGCTGATATTAGGTAATGGGTGGTTATTGCATTAGGTGCAATACATGATGTATTATAGTCCATGATACTGTAGTGCATGGAAAAGTGAAGTGTGTAGGGTGTATTAGTTTTTGGTGTTGAGCAGTCTAACAGTCTGAGGAAAGAAGCTGTCCATCAGTCTGCTTGTGTGGTACCGGATGCTACGGTATCGTCTGCCTGAGGGCAGCAAAGAGAGCAGCCTGTGGGTGGCTGGAATCACTGATGATCGTTGCAACAGCTTTCGGATCACCAGTACACTGAACCAAGATTTCGGACACGTCCGATTTGAGAGTCGATGAGCTTATGAGCATTAGTGATTCACTGTGAAGCTGCTAAACAGTATGGACTAATGCTGTGCTAATGCCTACGAGTGCACGTGAACCGAAGTGGGTGATGAACATTAATTTATTCACTTTAAGACTTAAATCATAGTTTGCACATCACTGTGCCTGTATTTGGGTGCTTTACAAAACCTAAATGTAAGAAACGTGTCAGATCGTGAAGATGTTTTAACTGACAGAAGTTAACTTTGACTGATTTGTTGTTGTGATTTCTGACTTGTTATTTTGTTTTCTGATTTGTCGTTGTGTTTTCTGACTTGTTATTGTACGTTTGGTTTTTGCTTTCAGATTTGTTATTAGTTTTGAAATTTGTTGTTTTGTTTGGCACATTACGGTTACTATAGAAAACAGAAAGCTAGAAAATACTGATAACATAAAATGCCTAAAAAGGCATACACAGAAGCAATGTCTATACCATTAATTAAAGTACTTTTGTATTTAGACAATATACTGTAACTCCAATGCTATCTAAAACATGATGGGTTCTTTTCAAACTAGAGTACATTTTTATTTTATGTCTACGTGGTTTTTTTTAAATTACTGTTAACTTGCACCCGCACCCCTTCATAACAATCTGAACAATTGTCAAATCCTGTACATGTAAACACTCAAATAAAGTTTTTATGTTTTCAGCCACGGAACTACTGTATCAATAAATCTTTGTTACTATAGGTCCTAGATTTACCTGGAAAAGACTCCATTGTGTCTGGATTCTGAGTTCAGACAAAGAAACAGTATCTGAGGATAAATGACACAGTTACACGCCAAAAAGTCCGTTTGTATAAAACTCTTATATAATTTTGGCACTTTAAAATAAACATTCACCAGTCAAAGCACACTTTTTAGACGGACATTATTACCAGTTGTATCTTTAACATAAGTATTATCAGACTTGTTAAATGGTTATAGAGTTCAGTTCTTACCTGTAAACAGCACACCTACTTTCGTTCCGTCAAGGAAATGTTCTGTATGTAAATTAGGGAAACTCCAAATTCTTTTATGCAAATATTACGGAACAGCAGAGTCTGGACCGACAGGAATCGTGTCATTTTTTGTGCTCAACGTCATACGGTGCTGCGCAAACGAATCGGCATAGACACAAACCAAAAGATCGCGAAAAGGATACTAGGCTAGGTGTGTTCGACTTCATGCGGCGCCGAAAGAACCGACATGCGGATGACATCACATTACCGCGAGATAGAGTGTCGAGTTCCGACTGCTCTCGCGGTAATGTGATGTCATCCGCGTGTCATAAGGTGTGTTCGACCTCATGAGGCGCTGCGCAAACCTATCGGCGAGACTAGCCGCTTGCAGTCTGGGGAGGAGTTGGAAAAGGAGCAGCCAAGTCGGATACCTGCTGCTTGTCTTGACGTTCGCACTGTGTTTCCTTTTTTAGGCGCAAATGATATGGATTAGATAGCCTAGCCCTAGCGGATTTGTCCAATAAACAAACATTTTAATTAGCAACAACAAAAACTTCATATTGCGTATGTTATGTGCTGCTTAACACTTTGCCCCAAAATCAAGGTAAAGATATAGGCCTAGTATAAAAAATACCGACGGAGTTTTTGGATCAGTATTCGTTTCATTTTTATTTTATTAAATGACACAAAATAACATATGATTATAGGGTTATATAAAACATGAATTAAATAAGTATTAGTTGAACTTAAGGTGTTAAAATAAAACAGAAACGCACCTTATACACACAAACTCTCAACCATGTCCTACCTCCTACAGTAGGCTATTTAAAGTGTCCAGTTTATCCCAAAAATTTGAGAATTCCATTTACAATTCTTATGTGATATTTATCCTTAGATTTTAATAATATTGAGTAAATTCTGTAACTTTTTTCCAGAAAACACCGATATATTTTCTCTGCTTAGAAATATTCATTAATTGTGGTTAAATGAGTAAAATGTGACTGATTTAAATATGTCCTCTATAAAAAATAAATATGTAAACAGTGAAGAAGGAGAACAAAAAGGTTTTTTGATTAATAACTCATTTTTGTTAGCTAAGAAATTTTATTCACAAATGTAGATTTACCATAGGCCTATTTAAGAATTATTTGAGACAATATTCAAAAAACCCTGTGTCTTGTAGGCTATTTTTTAATATGGATAGATTGAAAGGTTTTTTCTTTCTTTTTTGTCTCTTTTGTTCTTTGGTTTGTATTATGTTTTATTATTTTTATTCTATTGAAGTCTTTCCCTCTTAAAAAAGTGATGTTTTCAAATGTAAGCTATACCATCTTGTTTTGTCTTGTTACCATCTTGTTTAGTAAGAAAATTAAAGTGCTCAACAATCCCGGCATTCCATTTTGAAGGGCTCATCCCTATGCCCAAAGCCCTTCAAAGTGTTTACCCTCCGGAGTGAGAGCTTCAAAGGGTTAAAGGGTGTAGGGGACCAAACAACTGTTTCTTGAAATGCCCTTCTGCGTCATCATCCTGTGCCCACAAGGAGGCGCAATCGCCACGCAAATGATCATGGGGTGCGAACCGCGAAGTGTCCATCAATTGAACCCTTCGAAATTCTTCATTCCGAAGGGCCCTTTCAAAAGGCCAGTTATAAGCACTTCAGTTTGGAATGACCCTTCAATATGGCGGCCATGATTGTTTTCACTCTGAAGTGCCCTTCAGAGGGCGATATATTCCATTTTGAACGCACCGAGGGTTTGAGATACGTTAGGCTCGTTTGAGATGCGCCTTGCCTCGCCTGAAACGAAGACGAGACTAGGCGGCTGCAGTAAGAGGAGGAGTGAAAACAGCGCAAGCAAGACGGACACTTCCCCAAAACGCGCTGTCAAGTCGGCTGGAAACGTCAGCAATGGAAGAGATCGCGTTCATGGTTTTTATCGCATTTTTCTTGGTCCAACGGAGTTTAAACACATAGCCTATTGTCTTTACAAACGACTGTTTAAACATATTAGAACCTTCTATTTAAAGATTACAGTTTATCCCAAAACTTTAAGAAATTCCCAAGGAGTTCCTACAGAAATTCCTAAGGGTTAGATTTATTATTGTTAATATTCTGTAACTCATTTCCAGAAAACACAGATGTATTTTCTCTGCTTAGAAATATTAAGTGCAATTGTGGTTAAATAAGTCAAATGTGGTTGATTTTAACATGTAGGCTACTTTAAATGAAATATGTATAGGAGGTCAAGGAGGTTTTTTGATTAATAACTTACTTTTGTTAGCTAAGAATTTTATTCACAAATGTAGGTTTACCGTTTAGGCTATTTAAGAATTTTTTGAGACAATATTCAAAAACTCTGTCAAAAACAAATAGGCCTAATAAAATCTGGAATTTTGTTAAACTTATTCAATAAATATAAATCATAAATTAGCCCCTGTGTCTTCTTCTGTATTTATTAATATGGATGGATTGAAAATTGTGACTGTCTTGTATAAAAAGTCCCTTATACAATGTATGTTTTTAAATGTAAACTGTATAGGCCTACCATCTTGATTAGTAATGTTTTTGTTATACTTTAATAAGAAATTAAACAGCACTTTTTATCACAGAATTGATGCAATTGAAATACCACTGCTTTTATATGAAGAATGTTACGAGGACAATATATTTCACAAATTAATAAAAAAAACTATTATAGTAAATTGACTTTTTTATAGTAAATTAACTTTTTTATTCATGGAAAATTTATGAAGATATCAGCTGACTTTCTTGCCCAATGAGCAATTAAACTGTGTCGTCAGCAAGTCGTTTCCCATCGTGCTTTTCATCAACGCAGCTGGCTAAAAAGCAACTGCGCTCGCCTGCGGATTTTGGCCAGGCCGTCGCGAGAGTTTTTTGACACACGTAAGCATGACATCAGAGCAAGGCGGACTGCAGTCGGACACAATTCTAACCGGCATGCATCTTGCGCTGATCACCGGTGATCGATTCTGCGCAGAATTTGGCCATCTCGAACGAGCCTGTTTTCTCTTGTTTGGTGGGTGTGTCAAAAATGTCAGCCCAATCAGCAGCAACATGTAGCCTATATAAACCACGCGGTATTAAAGAGACAGCTCACACAATGGGTCCAAATAAAGTCGTTTACAAATGTGTCCGCTGCAGCTCGGTATATACGCAACAATAGACGATATTAGAATACGTGTCAAGACAGATGCTAAATAATTACAGATGCCTAAATATTACAAAAACACTTTAAATATATATATTGTTACGTAATGTGATTGCTGGTATTTTTTTACTGGAAAGAGATACTCTTCAGGCAGCGTGTGTCCCGTTGACGTGGTTACTCTTAACTGCCACCAGTGCTGTAGGCTATTTACCTTAAACATAATAAAATAAAACCTAAAGCTACGGGTTTGCACTTTATTTTTGTTAAAAGCCGTTTATTTGATGAGAAGTAACGAATATTACCTGATAAAACGATATTTCCTGTCAGAATCTGTCAATGTTACGTGGTCACAACGAATATGGAATCACAAAGTTACATCGCTGGAAAGTTATTTGATATGCCGCTGCAACAAATATTGTCCGGTCCAGATACGTCATCACAACGTAACTGGGATGCCTTTAACGATGCAGCCAGTGATGTAATTCTGCAATTCATTGGAGCTATGTTCATTGTTAAGAACATCAGCAAGTATTAAAAACATATATGAATTATACATTATAAATATTTATTTAAAAAAAACTACATTAGGTTGTACGAAGATATAGTGAATTCAAATTTTGGCTGAAAAGGGTGCTTCACAATATCATAGAAATTAGTAAAGAACCATTTGCAGCTGAATTGTTCTGTAAAGAACCTTTTTGGGTTTCTCAAAAAATGAAGACTATTTAGACCAAAAAAGTCCAAATGAAAGTCAATGGTTATTTGGGAACCAAAAGTGTTCTTAATGGCATTGCTGTGAACTATTTACACTTAAGTGTACATTACACTTTCAGTGTTTGTTACTTATGCATGATCAAAATCATTTTTTTTTAACCATTCTATGTGTTATTATTTGGCCATCAATATTTCATAGTTTCATGTTCTTATTTTAATTTATTAGTTTTGAAGAACAATTCTGTTACTCTGTTGACACCTGATATTCAATGTAAAATCGTTGTCCTGAACAGTTCAGAACCATAAATTCATCTACTTTCTGTCCAAAGAGCAGTCAATGGGGTATATGTCACATGACCAAACTGGAAAACTGGTCTTATTGTACCTCCTTGTCAGAAAAAGTGTAAAGTGTGAAATAATGATATCTATGAATTTATGTGATAACCAGCTGACCTGGGTAGTTTTTTAAGAGAATTTTATTCTTTTTTACTATTCAAATATAAGCAAGATGAAAAACAAAAAACTTTCAGATATCAATCTGTATATGTGATGAGAAATATCAATTATGTTCATCTTTGGTAGGTTTATAGGGCATTTTACAGCTTAATTGCCCTCAGTTTTCTTTAGTTTGGTAAGGACAGCATGAACTGGATCTATTATCAGGGTCTGTTTGTGGTCAACAACTGAAAAGACTTTCATGGTCTTGGTAGTCTGTTGTAGAAGTGAGCTTATCTCTTTGTGTTTAGCCTGGCAGGTCACTGTGTTTACGAGCTCCTGCCTAAAGCTTCTGCTGACCACACAATAGAGCAAAAAGTTGGTGGTTGAGTTTAAATTCTGCAACATGTTGGCCACGTCGCTAATAACATTTATGGGGATGCCGTAGTCATTGCGGTCAAACTCTCTGTAGTTGTACCGAGTACGAAGGATGCAATATGTAACAAATCGAGGAAGGCTTAGAATCACAAATGATGCTGAGACTGTCCCAAGTAAAATGATTGTGCGTCGGACGACGGCCGGCTTGTTTGTACCCCTGATTGCCCTCCACTCTTCCTTGGTGAACAAGCGACTTGAACCGCTCAGGTGATAAGCAATGAGTGAGTTGAAAATGAGAACGAGAATGATAGGAAGTCCACATGAGAGAAAACTGGTGACCCAGACCAGAATTGTGGTAAACGTCGCTTCCCTATAGTGACAGCGTAATACAGTGACATTCTGTCCATCAGCTGTGATGTTAACAGGCGTTATAGTGTTAATCCAGCTCATTGGCACAGATGCTATGTGAGACAGTAGCACAATAGTCACGCAAATGAACAGAGCGGCACGTGCCTGCTGGAACCGTTGTTTTCTTATTGTAATGCTCAGAACCAGATAGCGCTCAATGGTAAACATCACAACTATCCAGGTTGAGCTGTAAATGGCACCGTACTGCAGGAAGCACATTATGCCACACCACGGTTGAGAATGCCAGAAGGGCTCCACTTGTAGGAAAACAAGACAAAGGTCTAGAAGGATTACCCATACCAAGTAAAAGGTGTCTGTTAAAGCAAGGCAACTCAGGTAAATGGTTGCTGTCTCGGACATGCCGCACTTCCGGAAGCAGATCATGTAGAAAGTGAAGAGGTTGGCTGGAGAAAGATGGGAAATTAATCATTTTAATTAAGGAATGAACTCACAATATCAAAAGTTAATATTCTGAATTCAAAACAAATGCTCAAATGGCGTGTAACCTCATTTGTATTGTAGTGTAGCAGAGTTGAATTTTTATTTTCAAATTTTGACATATGTAGGTCATATTAAGTGTGTATACTAATTTTACTGTCTAACCCTGTCTAACTTTTTTTCCTATTCTTTCCAAATGTTTTTTGTAAAATTGTGAACATGAATATTAGCCTTTAACATTTTAGCATTTTACACGTCTGAATTCTAAGAGGTGATTTTACTATAAAACCTAGCCCATTCTGCCTTAAGTAGCCTATCTTTTTTATTTACTCACCTGGAATTCCCATAATGCACAGCAGAGGGTAGTAAACCTTCTGAATAGCAATAAAGACGTTACCCTCATCCATTGCTAGCCAATAAGCACTTGGCAGAAAAACATAATCACTACAAAAAGAAAAATTATTCCCCTTCAGATATGTATACTTCTGTACTAATAGCCATGAACAGTTATAGAGCTCAATGCACAACAGTATATCAAATGTAAAGAACACAAATGCAATGCAAACATTAATTTACACATGCACAAACACCCATGTAGTTCTCATCAGTGAAGAACAAGGTAACAACATTTTTAAAACATTTCAAAAGTGGAAAGTTTCTTTCCATTTAATACTCGAGATATTTTTGCTAGATTTTTGTGAGATTTGCAGTACATTTCCCATCATATGTTATTATTAATACATTTTTATTTTGATTAATTTTTTTTCGCAACATTACAATTAAGTTTACATTTCTACATTTGGTTTAATACTTTGGGTTGCTGGTCAAAAGCAGTTAAAGAATCACAGCAAATGGAAATTAATGTTAGGTTGCCATCCTCATAAGCTAACTGTGAGTGTAACTGTATCTTAACACAGATTTCAAAAGGAACTACATAATAGGAGTAACTCCCCTGCCCCCCCAAAAAGTTTAAAGACAATGGATTCAGATGCCACAAAATGTTTTCTTCGCTGTCAGGCAAAAACCTCATATCTCTAAAACTGTTACTTTTCAGGAAATGAAAAACAGTATATATTTTTATATTTATTGCCCTCTCAAATGATTACAGATTCGCAAGACCCACAGAAAAAACAAGACAAACATGACCAACAGTAATATTTATGGAAAAATGTCACAATATATGTGGCAATTTTCAGTATAATCTATTAAAATATGACATATTATGATAAAATCTATTATAATATATAATGTACTTACAGCAAGTCCAAAATCTGCATGTAGGGCTGCAGCCAAAAGCCAGTTCATTTTGCATGTATAAGATAACTGACAGATACCTCTGTACAGCAGAGAAACCTAACCTGTATACTAATGTTACTCACACACTGTACTTACAGACCTCAGATGATGTAAGAACCTCCCATAGAGGTAACATTTTCCATATTAAGATATTGAAATGTATAACCTACTTCTAAATCTAAACCTCACACAAACTTGCTGACATTATTAGACTTATCAGAATAAACAATGATTAGCTTTTTAGGAAGATGTGAGAACTTTTTGAAAACATTATTACTTAAGTTTTTTATGACGTGTTTCACTATGCTTGTGAGGACATTTTTAATGCAAATGCTTAAAGCTGCATTAGTAAACATATCACACTAGAACATTGCGACATCAAACCTGTATGTTTTGTGTTTACAGGTTTTAGACTCTGTAAACAACAAAAGACGTCTCAGTTACGACTATAACCTCTGTTCCCTGAACCTGATGGAGGGAACGAGACGTTGTGTCGACAGATGGGGTTTAGGGGTCTCAGGACCACGTGAGAGAGTCCTGGCCCGAACTCAAGGCACTTGTCGGACACTGAGAATACCTGGAGGTCCCCTACCCTCTTGATGAAGGCGAGTGCCACCAGGAGAGAAACTGGCGTCTCCCAGGGGCTCTAAGGGGCCCTTGAGGACCACATTGAGGTCCCAAGAGGGTATGGAGCGTGGTCGAGGTGGATTCATCCTCCTCGCGCCCCTCAAGAACCTGATGACCAAGTCATGCTGCTCGAGAGACTTACCCTCAACAAGTTTGTGATGAGCGGCGATAGCAGCTATACATACACTTTGAGGGTACAAAAGGAGAGAGGTTGTTCTCGAATCTCTCTTGGAGGAAGGACAGGGAGTAGCCTGTAGTCACAGCAAGAGTGCACACGTAAGTGTTCGGTGTGTATTATATGTTTCTATTTTATGATGCTTAGGAGAAATATCTGCTAGTTGTGAGAATTATTTAATTTTCTAATTATTTTGCATATAATTCTATGCTGCTCTAGAATGTTGTTTACTGCTAGTTGACTTTAGATTACAGATTTTTAACCATTTGATAAATTAGCACTTAAGTCCGGAACAGCACCGCATTTGTTTTAATTTGAGCCATTGCATGCTTTAGGCATTATCTTGCTAATTTGAAACGCACGGGCAGCTGTTTTCACTCACTACGTGATAAGCTACATATTTAGTACCGACACATTCGTTTCTTGAATAAATGTAAATGTTAAATGTAAATGCGCTGGCGCAGAAGCTTCACGCTGGTGTGTGAAGACCAACAAGGTAAAGACCTGCGACTCTACCTGCGCGACCCCAGCAACGACACCGGCAACACGTAGTAACATTCTCTACTATTTTTGCCTCTGTTCTTTTCGACTTTTCTATCCTTACTCGGACCACATGTGCTTCCAAACCATTCCTGTGGTCTCTCGCCCATGACACTCTCTCACGAGAAGAAAGCGGAGCAATCCTGCCAACCTTTGTACTATCTGTACCTCTTCTACTTCTCCCATCTCTCTTTCCATTGGTTTCTGGAATTGTCAATCAGCTGTTAACAAATCTGATTGCATCCCACTCTGATCTTAGTATTCTAGGCTTAACTAAAACCTGGATTACTCCTAAAGACACAGCAACCCCTGCTGCTCTTTCTAGTAACTTCTCTTTCTCTCTCACCTCCCACCAGCATGGGAGAGATGGTGGCACCGGTCTTCCACTTACCCCTCCATAGTTGACACCAATTCTTTTGAATTCCATGCCATAACTATTACTTCTCCACTAAAACTTCACATTGTAATTATTTATTGCCTTTCAGGTCAATTGGAGGACTTTCTGGAAGAACTGGACATGCTGCTATCGTCTTTTCCTGAGGACGACTCACTGCTTTCTTGTCTTTGGGGATTTCAACATCCACATGGAAAAGCCTTATGCTTTAAACTTTCAATCTCCAACTGGTCCCCACCACAGGCACCCATAAGTCAGGTAATTAACTTGATCTCATCCATCTCTCAGCTGTGGTACAGAGAACATCTTGGTTACCCCTTTGCATGTCTCTGATCACTTTCTCATAACTTACATTTACATTTACGCATTTGGCAGACGCTTTTATCCAAAGCGACTTACATTGCATTATACTATACATTTTGTTTCTTGCTCAAGGGCACCTCAGCTGTTACCGCTGACACTGAGAATCGAACTGGCGACCTTCTGGTCATGAGTCTGACTCTCTAACCACTGTGCCACGATCGCCACTTTAAATTGACTAATACTGCATTCCCTCAACTCACCAACCCCTTTGCCAATTTTATTTAGGAGGAACCTACTCCCATTCTCCTGCTCACCTTTCCTCTGTCGTAAAATCCTCCTTTCCATCTGCCACTTTGCATCAATTGATGTTAATTCTGCCACAGACACACTTCTCACAACACTAACCTCGTGCCTAGACACTATCTGTCCTCTTTCCTCCAGGCCAGCACGTGCTACTCCTTTCAGGCCCTGGTTGTCCGATACTCTCTGTGAACATTGGGCTAAACTTAAAGGGCCCCTATCCTAAAAAATGTACTTTTAAATGTGTTTAAACATAACTGTGTGTCAGGAGTGTTTGCACAGAACCACACTAGAATGTAAAAAATCCACCCATTCACTTTTCTATAATTCCCAATAAACCTCATCAGTCCTCTTGAACGAGCCGTTTGCATTTTTTGAGCAATGTGAAAACACATTAAGCCCCGCCCATGACTGCTGATGGACTGCTGCTGTCTCTGCCCTCATCCAGCTGTACACTGTCCGCCATTGCTTTCACACTGGACTACTTGCAGTGAGCTACAAGAAATTGTGCATTCGCGGGCAGACCTTGCGCGTGCTTTGACTGTTTTCAGTTTTTATATGACGCGTTTATCCTGTGAACTTCACTGATAAAGTCAATGTACTCGTTGTAAACACAGCTAACGTTTGTCCTGTGGACTTTCACGTATTAAAGCAATATGTTTGGTTTATTAAAACGAGAAAGTGTTTATCATTCGCTTTAGCTTTGCTGTTACTGAAGCGCAGGCTCTCAGTCTGGCGCTTTCTGCTGGAAAGGGGGCGGAGACCAGCAGCTCATTTGCATTTAAAGTGACGAACCCCAAAACAGCAAGTTTTTCCTCACAGGCAAAAATGAACACACAGAGCTCAGTATAATAAAAGATCTGTGATGTATTTTCAGCTGAAACTTTACAGACACATTATGGGGATACCAGAGACTATTTTTACATTGCGAAAAACACATGGGGAATAGAGACCCTTTAAAGGAAATGGTGCAAAACTAAAGACCTAGCGGACCTCTATAAGTATCAGGCTTCGCTCTCTATCTTTTCTGCAGATATTCACACTGCCAAATTGACATTATTCCACAACAGAATCAACAACGCCTCTGACTCGCACAAACTTTTCAAAACCTTCAAAACTCTCCTATGTCCCCCTCCATCCCTCCAATGGCTGACGACTTTGCCAGCTATTTCACCAACAAAATCAGGTTCATAAGCAAACAATTCTCAGCTCCACACACCCAGGATCTCACACATTTATGCATTACATTTACATTTACCGCATCCCCTCACACCCACTACAAGCCATCTCACCCACACTCCTACCATCGTTCACTTATATCATTAACACATCCCTCAATACAGGAATTTTTCACACTGCATTCAAGCAGGCCCAGGTAACCCTGCTGCTTAAGAAACTTAGACATGACAACTCGCTTCTGGAAAACTATAGACCTGTCTCTCTCCTTCCATTCATAGCAAAAACACTTGACACAGGTTGTGTTCAATCAGGTGTCTACCTTCCTTTCTCAAAACAACAGGCTGGACATTAACTAGTCAGGCCAACTCTTTCCCCGCCAGCCTTTAAAAAAAAAGTTGCCAGCCAGCGGCAGAGTTTTTTTTTTTTACATTTTCACAAAAATGTGATGTCTCACAGTAATTTATTTGTAATGAATATATGGACAAGCAATATATCAAATGAAAGAACAGCGCCTCTGCTTTTAAACAAAAGAAACTGTATTCTTCTATCTTAATTTGTTCTTTTTTTATAACCTCTTAAATGTGGGTAGGTTTCTTTAAAAAAAGACCCCGCCCAGATTAAACTCAGAACAATGATTAAAAATTAGGGCTGTTAAATGATTAATTGCAATTAATCGCATCCAGAATACAAGTTTGTGTTTATATAATATATGTCTGTGTACTGTGCATATTAATTTTGTATTTATAAAAATAAAACCATACATGTATATATTTAAGAAAAATATAAAATATAAAAATTAATAAACATTTAAATATAATTTAAATTATTGGTAAATATAAAAAATACATCTAAATATTTCGTAAATATATATAGGCCTACATGTATGTGTTTGTGTTCATAAATACAAAATTAATATGCACAGTAAACAGACATCAATTGTGTAAACACAAACTTTTATTCTGAATGCAATTAATAGCAATTAATCTTTTGACAGCCCTATTAAAAACCAATAAAACCAATCTGTTCTCTTTACAGAATATGTGTAACAGCGCCAACTGCTGTACAAAGGTAAAAACAGTGATTGCCGTAAAAACTTGTCATTGGCAGGGAACGGTTGTTTTTTAAATGACATGGAAAGAGTTAAGAGCGGTCACTCAACCATAACTGCCTTACTAACAGTTATGGAAGCTTTAAGGAGTCTAAAAGCTGAGTCCAAATCATCTGTTCTCATTCTCTTAGACCTTTCTGCAGCCTTTGACACAGTTAACAATTACATTCTTCTGTCTGCCGTCTCTTTATTGGGCATCACTGGAACTTAACTCTCCTGGTTTAAATCCTATCTCACAGATAGATCCTTAAAGGTAACTTGGGGAGGTGAGGTGTCCAAACCACACCAACTAGTAACCGGGGTCCCACAAGGATCGGTTCTTGGGCCTCTGCTCTTCTCCATATATACTACATCACTGGGTTCCATCGTACTTTTTATAGATCCAAGATGGCGGCGCATGCACATCGCAAGGCTCAGGGTCTCTCCAGTTTTTGCATTTATGCAGTGTTTTTCTTGCTCATCTCGGGTCTGTTTGTGTAGAACAGCTGTGCCTTAACATCGTACACCCGGCATGAGCTATTGGATATTGGTTTGCGCATTCCCGGAAGTTTTATCAGCAATCTTTGCCTCGTCCCTAAGATCGCCAGAACACCCAATGCTACGCACCCTACACGGCCAGGCCGAGCATTTTCCTACACGGAGGGCTAAGAGCTAAGCTAAAGCTAACACCGCACTGGCTCTCTTTACCCAGCATTTTCCTCGCTAATATATGGTCATTGGTGAACAAAATCATCAAGGATGAGATTCGACTCCGCATCATCCACAGCAAAAGACTTTTGAACTGCAATGTCATGATTTTCACTGAAACATGGCTAAACAGCGGCATACCGGACAATGCTATTGAACTAGCGGGACGCCACACACTTCGGGCAGATAGGACGGCAGATGAACCCTGTAAGACCAGAGGTGGTGGATTGTGCATTTACGTTAACAAAGCTTGGTGCACGAACTCTGTTACTGTTGGGAGACACTACTCAGCTAACCTAGAGTTTCTCATGGTTAAATGTAGACCGTTTTATCTGCCACTGGAGTTCGCTTCCACCATTATAACGGCAGCTTACATTCCTCCGGATGCTGATGCCAAGCTTGCTATGAAAAAACTTCATGCTGCCATCAGTAAACAACAAACTGCTCACCCGGAGGCTGCATTTATTGTTGCGGGAGATTTTAATCACTCAAACTTAAAGGCAGTGCTCCCCAAATTTCACCAGCATGTTTCCTGTCACACCAGAGGAAACAAAACGTTGGACCATGTCTATACAAACATGGCTGAAGCTTACGCCGTGACCCCCCCCCCACATGGGACAGTCAGATCATATTTCTTTGTTCCTCACCCCCAAGTATTCACCCCTCATCAATCGTTTGAAGCCATCAGTAAGGACCATCAAAGTGTCCCGCGGGCCGGGTCGGGCCGATATTTCCCGCCACCGTCCTCGAGCCGGGCCGGGTCGGGTCGGGCCCTTGATAAAGCACGTCACGTGTTATGGGCAGCGTCTAGTCCACTCGCACTCGCAGTTTCGCACGCGTGACGCATCACACCTGCTGTGCGTGCTGTACTATTCATTAGCTTAAGTGCAACATGGAGCTTCAAGAAGCAAAGAAAAAAATTAAAACAGGAGAATTAATTTTGAGCAAGTTTGGAGGAAAATCGGAGGTATGGAAACATTTTAAACTAGTCGTGGGGAGTGACAACATATGTGTTGGCTTTGTCTCGTGCATTAAATGCGGCACGCTGCTCGCCTATGACAGCAAAAAAATGGGGACTTCGACGATGAACAGACACATGAAGCAGGCTTGCCATGACAGAAATTATGATAGTATTCAGCATCAGCCCTCAATGTCCTCTTTTGTTACTTTTCCAAGCATTCCCCTGAGGGCGAGGCAAGCCATCACAGAGAACTGCGTTGAGTTTTGCTGCAGGGACATAAGGCGTTGTAAGTGGCCAGGGCTTCGAGCGGCTAGCTCAAGAATGAATCAATGTTGGTGCTACATATGGTCGTGTATCCCCAGTCCATTCTGCCCCACCATAGCACCGTTTCCAAGGCTTGCATAGAAAAGGCAGATGAGAGGAGGGAAGTTCTGGCACAGACGCTCAAAGATGCTCTGAAGAATGGAGACGTAGCGAAACGGGAAAAAATATCAGGCGCGAGATAGTGGGCTTGCTGGTCAACAAATTTGGCCTCGACCCTAGCTCCCTCAACCGAATAGTGTGGGTAACAGATGAAGGCAGCAACATAATCAAAGCCCTGGAACCATATAGGAGGCTTTCTTGTCTCGATCACCTAATTAATACTGTCCTTCGCCACGGTCTGCATGCAGACGCACTGTCCGAAAACGCGCCGGATATAGGAGAGACCATATCTGCTGCGAAAGGACTTGTAAGATATCTAAAACAATCTGGCCTGGTTGCGCAATTGTCAAAGACAGTGCTACAGATGGGGGAGACGCGATTCAGCACAGTGTACCTCACACTCAAGTCAGTGCAAGACATATACTCAGAGCTACGGGAGAAACTGGAGAACCGCGGTGAGGTTGAGCGCATCGAAAATATTGCACCTGACTTATTGAGCTTTCTGGTCACATTTTTGGAGCCATTCTATAATGCCCAGAGAGAGTTGGAGGGCGACAAATATGCAACCATAAACCTGGTCTGCCTCTGGCTTGAGAGACTGAAGAGACATTGCCAGCCCTCTCCCACCGACTCACCGCAGCAAGTATTTGTGCGCCAGAGACATGCCGAGTTCATTGTGCAAAAAATCAAGGTAAACATGCTGCACAAAGTTGCTCTTTTCCTTTGGCCCAAATTCAACAAATTGAGGATGATGTCCTGTAGAGATAGCTGAAGTACATGCTCACGTTCGCACCCTACTCTTGCCTGTGGAGGAAGATGCTGCGGCGGCTCACAGTGCAATGAGCAGTACTGGCTTCACACCACCAGCAACCAGGCCCAGGAGAGACTCCGAATTTGCTGAGTGGGAGAACCAAGACGATGATAACGAACCAGATGAGGATGAAGTGGCTATGTACAATTCACAGAAGCATGCCATGGATGACGACCGGGACCTACTGAAATGGTGGAAAGTGAACGGATTGGTGTACCCAAAACTAGCCAGGCTGGCAAGATCCGTCCTCTGCATTCCAGCAAGCAGCAGCAGCGAGCGGGTGTTCAGCGCAGCTGGCCGAACGATAGAGCAGAGGAGGACCGCTCTGAAACCAGAAACTGTGGACGCAATCTTGTTCTTGCATGACAACATGTAGAACCATGTAAGTAGGCTATAGCTTTGTGATTAATATGGTATTATATAATGATTACATATATAGCAGGCAGCCTTGCTTGGCCTAATCAATTTCTCACACTTCATCTACAGGCTCATACATAGGCAGGAGGCTACCAGAATGGAGCAGCGTTTTTGCACTATAGGCCTACGTTTTATAATAGGCTTTACAAATATTTATTTTGTTTAAAAAATATTATATGTTCTAAAACATTGTTTAATTATATTAAAGTAGTAGGCCAAAAGTCTTAGGCCATCATTTTCTGTGTTCATCATTGTTCACGGTTTATTTTTTTTACGTTTCTTCATTCGGAATTTCAGATCCATTTACGATCCATTCAATTATTTCTGAATAAACAAACAACGCAGTTTACATGCTTCTTCCTTGTCGTATTATTCATTAAGATAATAATTAATAAATGCACGCACAATTATGAACTTGATAAATGTTACAGATATGTTTTACTTTGCACAAACAAATGCCTTTCAACTTACATGTGCAAAATTCAGAATTAAATGAATGTGCTGCAATTTGTACAAAAAGAGAGTCTGTAGTAGCCTACGTGTTTTAGCCAATAAATAAGCACATTTAGTTTCAAGTTTAAGTTTTGTTTTGAAGAAAGATTTTCTTTAAAGTGAATTTCGTTTAGTATAAATTGTATCTTAATTTTAATACATTTTTCATCAACCAATTGCCTGGATTTAATACATAAAAAGCAATATAGCAGATAATATAATAATGACATGGAGGCGCCGGCGCGCCGCGGTCACACTTACACCATTTGAAACTCGTAACACACGCTGTCACCGAATTTACAAATGCACATCTTGCTTGTTGCTCACACACATATTATGTTGAAATAACAATATGTTGAAGTAACATTATTAATAATAATTAATCTTTAAGAATGTTTGATTGAATGCTGAATGTTGTGCTTGTTCAATTTAATAAAATTAAAACTTTAATTATGATAATTAAAATAATTGAATATTTAATATTGAGTGGCCAATTTTTTCTCATTTATTAATAGTATTTATATAATATATATATATAACTGCGCAGCTCCCCCCTGTAGCCTAAATGATGTAGCACAGCAGCACCTGCGTTAAAAAAAAATCTGGCGCCGCCCCTGGTTATAACGGCCCACATATTAAAAATGGTCGGGTTTAAATCGGGCTCGGGCTCATAATTACAGTGAATGTGTCGGGCCGGGCCAGGCTCGGACACAACGTGCTCGGGTAGGGTCGGGCTTGATTTGTTGGGCCCGATCTAAGCTCTAGCCTGCGGGGGCAGACTCCACACTCAGGACAGGTTTCAAGACACAGACTGGAGTATGTTTGCTTCTCAGGCCAGCTGTGGCTTTCATACAGACATAGACAGCTACACCGCCTCTGTACTGGATTACATCAACATCACCATAGACAGTGTTACAACCCAGAAGCAGATCACTACATACCCAAATCAGAAGCCATGGATGAACAAGGAGGTGCGCCTCTTGTTGAAGGCATGCAATACTGCCTTCAGATCAGGTGATGCACAGGCCTACAGCACTTCCAGGGCAAATCTGAAGAGGGGCATCAAAAAGGCCAAGCACTACTACAAACTAAAGCTAGAGGAGCACTTTTCCAACTCTGATTCTCGGCGCATGTGGCAGGGCATCCAGGCCATCAGCGACTACAAACCCAGCCACTCCACCCCCGTAGCCACAGATGCTGTCTTCCTGAATGAGCTTAATGACTTTTATGCTCGCTTCGAGAGAGACAATAAGGAAACTGCCACCAAGCTCACACCCTTAGATGACCACCCGACCATCACACTCACCTCCTCAGATGTCTACACGGCACTGAGCCGGATCAATGCACGAAAGGCTGCTGGACCAGACGGCATCCCCGGTTGTGTACTTAGGATATGTGCAGAGCAACTCGCTGGGGTCTTTACGGATATTTTCAACCTTTCCCTCGCCCAAGCAGCTGTGCCAGCATGCTTTAAATCCACCTTCATTGTGCCAGTGCCGAAACACTCTAGCCCAACGTGCCTGAATGACTACTGCCCTGTAGCACTCACACTTATTGTTATGAAGTGCTTTAAGCGGCTGGTCCTGGCTCACCTAAAGGACTCCCTTCCGTCCACACTGGACCCATACCAGTCTGCCTACCGCAGCAATAGGAGCACAGAGGATGCTGTCTCCATAGCACTGCACTCTGTACTCTCACACTTGGACAATAAAAACACTTATGCACGAATGCTGTTTGTTGACTTCAACTCTGCATTCAATACTGTCATCCCTTCTAAGTTAATCACCAAACTTGGGAACCTGGGCATTAATACCTCCATTTGCAACTGGATTATGGACTTTCTGACAAACAGACCTCAGCTTGTTAGGTCAGGCCACATCTGCTCCACCACCATCACACTTAACACTGGCGTACCACAGGGCTGTGTTCTGAGCCCCTTTCTCTACTCCCTCTTCACACTCGACTGCAGGCCTGTGAATGGATTGAATGCCATTATTAAGTTTGCAGACGATACTACAGTGATTGGTCTCATCAGCAACAACGATGAGACTGCCTACAGGGAGGAGGTCCAGCACCTGGCCACATGGTGCTCAGACAACAACCTGCTCCTTAACATCCCCATGACAAAGGAGCTCATTGTGGACTTCAGGAAGGAGAGAGGAGGCACACATGACCCCATCCACATTAACGGGATGGCTGTTGAGCGTGTCTCTAGCTTCAAGCTTCAAGTTCCTGGGGATCCATATTTCGGAGGACCTGTCCTGGACCACCAACACCTCCAGCCTGGTCAAGAAGGCTCACCAGCGCCTCTTCTTCCTGAGGACCCTGAAGAAGAACCAACTGTCTTCAGCTATCCTGGTGAACTTCTACCGCTGCGCAGTAGAGAGCATCCTAACCAACTGTGTCACAGCCTGGTATGGGAGCTGCTCTGTTGCAGAGCGCAAGGCACTGCAGCGGGTGGTGAAAACCGCCCAGCGCATCACAGGGACTCCCACTTTCAGCCATTGAAGACATCCAGAGGAAAAGCGGTCTACGTCGAGCTCGCAGCATTCTTAGAGACTCCTCTCACCCCGCCCACAGACTGTTTTCTTTCCTGCCTTCCGGCAGGCGCCTCAGATGCCTCCGGACAAGGACTAGCAGACTAAAAAACAGCTTTTTCCCCAGAGCTGTCTGCCTTTTGAACTTTATCCCCCCGCTGATTCCACAACCCCCTCATATACCTCTAACTTAATGCTGCTATATTGTTTTGTTTATTGCACTACAGGCCTGTCAAGCACACAACTGGACTGTCTACACATGTACTACATGTACTTGCTCTACCGGACTATTTATACTATACTCATCATTTGCACTCCAGTACTATGTACTAATGTTATTTGCACTACTGGACTATTACACATATACCGCATCATTTGCACTCTAGTACTATGTACTGAATACTGCAATAACTCATCTACTGCACTGTTTACTTTAACTTAATAGCTGCTGTCCATAATTTATGCACACTTTATATTCATTTGCACTACTGTTCTGCATAGACTAATTTATATTGTACATATATTGTACATCAGTAAATTTCTGTTTTTAGTAAATAGCCATCTGTATATAATGTTTATAGTACATTCCCACTTGTAAATTCTTCATAATTTTGCTTTATCCTGTATTTATGCACAACTGTATATCCTGCACTTGCTTATTGCACTTCTGGTTAGACCTAAACTACATTTCGTTGCCTTGTACTTGTACATGTGTATGACAATAAAGTTGAATCTAATCTAATCTAATCATCTACAAGCATATGGTTTCTCTTACCATTGTTATGCTGATTACACTCAACTTCACCTCTCGTTTCATCTAGATGACTCCACAATAGCCACACAAATCTCAGATTGTCTGGCTGACATCTCTTCATGGATGAATGAACATCACCTACAACTCAACCTGGCCAAGACTGAGATTCTAATCTTTCCTGCCACTCCATCAGAACAGCACCAGCTTGGTCCATCTAAGATAACCCCATCAACTTCAATCAGGAATCTTGGGGTAATCATGGATCATCAGTTGACTTTCAAGAATCACGTTGCTAAAACAACACGGTCATGCAGGTTTGCATTGTACAACATTAGGAAGATCAGACCATTCTTGACAGAGCATGCAACACGCATAGTCACTTCTAGACTGGATTACTGTAATGGTAATTTGTCATGGTTCTGCCCTTCATGTCTAGTAAATTCCTGGAGCCTTGTGGGCAGGGCCATGACAGTGCCATGTCTCTGTGTTTGTTACTCGTGGAAGCGCGTGGCCTGGGCGTGGTGCGCCCGTGTCACGCGCTCTCCGGTCTTGCGTCATGACCACGCCCCCCGGATACTTCCGCGATCCTGCCCTCCTTGTTTATGTCTTGTTTTCATGATCTAGTGGGCAGGATTGCGTCAGTATCTTGTCTTTGTGTTTACGTTCTGTGGGGAGACACGCGGCTCGGGCGCTTCCGCCTTTTGCCGCGTGTTTTCATGTCGCGCGTCTTAGCCCCGCCCCCCTCGTTCTCCGGTAATTTTCCCTGATAATGTTTTTGATGATTCACACCTGTACCCTGTGTAATTATCCCTTGTTTGTTACCCTATTTAAAGCCCTCGTGTTCATTGTCCTGTGCTGGTTCGTTTTGTAAGATTTGTTAGGTTCGTGTATTAAGTCTAGTCAAGTCTTTGTCATTGTCTCATCGGTACCGTTTGCTTCAGTTTTGCCCCCACGTGGGAAGTCTTTGTTTTTATAGTCTTGCTTGTTTTTGAGTTCGTGTCTTTTGTTCTTTTACCCCATCGTGGGTCTTTTGTTTCTGTCTTTTGTATAATAAAAGTCTTTTTTGTTACCCCCACCGTTGCCTGCATCTGGGTCCTCTGTCCCCATCATGACAGTAATTACTGTAAACCTCTGCAAATGATCCAGAATCCTGGTCTTCAATGAGCCCAACAGAGGCCATAAGAGCCCAAGAGAGCCCAAATGACATTTCTGCTCATCTCTCTGCACTGGCTCCCAGTAGCGGCTTGCATTAAGTTCAAGGCACTGGTGCTTGCTTATAGAACAGCCACCAACACCGCACCCCCCATCTTAACTCTCTCTTACAGACCTACATCCCCTACAGAAGTCTGCGGTCTGCAAACAATCGGCTCCTCGTTGTACCTTCACAGAGAGGCATAAGATCTATCTCAAGGACATTTTCATTCACTGTTCCCTGCTGGTGGAACGATCTTCCTATTTCCATCAAGACAGCTGGATCAATCTCACTGTTCAAAAAGCAGCTGAAGACCCACCTCTTCCGTGAGCACTTAATTGTCTCCTAAAAAAAATCTCTACTACTCTTTTCTTTTTGTAATGTTCTCTGTATACTTGCTTTTACAATCTAAACATTTTATCTGAAACTTTGTATTACTGGCACTTCTCGTAAATATTGCTTTACTTAGATGAATCGCTTGCTCATTTCCTTAATTGTTTGTTGCTTTGAATAAAAGCATCTGCCAAATGAATAAATGTAAATGTAAGAAGGTCTGGCGAGAAAGTGCAAGAAATGTGGTTGTGGTGATAAGGCTGCTGACTCCAGAGGAGGCGACGGGCAAGTTGTGACATCTGCCGAGAGCGAATGCCACCCTGATGGTTGATGTACGCCACGGCAGAGATGCTATCCAAGTGGACCAGCATGTGCTTGCCTTGGGTAAGGGGCTGGAACCTCCTCAAGGCCAACAGCACAGCCAGCAATTCCAGGCAGTTGTTGTGCCACTGCAGGCTGGGGCCCGTCCACCAATCGATACTGCACCCTAACCGTGCAGGGAGGCATCTGTCATCACCACAACGCACCTCAAAACCTGCCCAAGCATGACCCCGGGTGCGGCGGCACTTCGACGTGATGGTAATGCGCCTTGTGCCGGTGTGAGGGGCAGCCTCCGTGACTTTGGTGAAGACGCGAGGAGACAGGGACAGACCGAAGGTACGTGTCCTTCAGGTCGATTGCCACGGACCAATCCTGATGTCAAACGGACATCAGAATGCACTTCTGCGTCAACATCCTGAATGGCATCCGGTAAAGGTGCTTATTTAGGGAGCGGCAGAAGGGTGGGGACCTCTGTTGGAAGCAGGGAGCGCTCTCTCCTGTAACTGAGGTGAACAGAATGGCCCGAAACTTGGGCGGGTGTCTGGCGAACTGGATCGCATAGCAGAGATGGATCTGGTAAGCTCTAACCAGGCTTCCAGATTCCACGACAGAGAAACTAGGGTACAAGTCTGGTTCACTGCCCCATGGGGGGAGGTTCAGTTGACCTGCAGGATGGCCATGGCATGGAGGGAGGAGGCAGCCTGACCCGCAGCACAGTAAGCATTCGATACAAGGGTCGAGGAGAGCATACATGCCTTGGAGGAGAGCCTTGGTCGACCCCTCCAAGTGGCAGCAGTCTGTGGTCAGAGATGCACCGCAACTGCAAGTTCCACCTGGGGGATGTTGACATAGCCTCTAGCTGCCCCACCGTCGAGGGAAGTCACAGCTCCTGAGACCGTCGGAAGGGAACGTGCCGAGAAGGGGGCGTTCCACATCTTCGTGAGCTCCTCATGCATCTCCGGGAAAAACGGCACCAGGCTGTGTCCTCAAGAACCAGGAATCCAGCTGCGAGCGCTTGTGGGGATGGCGGTGCGCTGCCCGGGCAAGCATCGCTGACATCTTAGCGTAGGCTTCCTCTTGAGCTCGACCACCTGTGGGCGGGAGGTCAGAAGAATCCTTCTTGTCTGATGCCAGTAGGTAGCTGTCCTCATCCCTCTGAGTCTGCCCGCTATGGGATGGTCCAGATCAGGAAGCAGATAGAGTTGCGGCTGCGCCCGTAATAAACTTAGAAAGGCGACCGCGACACCTTTACCGTCAAGTTCTCGAACACAGAACATGATGGGTCGACAAATGCACTCTGTGCATGCTCGAGTCCCAAGCACGCAATGCATGAGTCGTGCCTGTCTGACCACACATATTGTAAGAGAGAATTTAAATTTGCGCTTTTAGATGCCTGTGACTCGCTGCCGAAATGGCCAGAACTCAGTTGAAGTGAAGAGATGGGTCCGCTGCTCGCGTCGCGACAATAATACTGAATGAATGGACATGCCATCTTCCTTTATACCCGTATGTACGAAGGGTATTCCGAGGTAAGGGAGAATAGCAAAAAAGAATAATTAGCATAGCTGCTGTTCATTTCTTTTAGACTAGAGATAATACTGGTATGCATTATGTGTATGCATTGCTGAAAAGATGCGTTTTTAATCTAGATTTAAACTGGGAGAGTGTGTCTGACCCTCAAATAGTATCAGGAAGGCTATTCCAGAGTTTGGGTGCTGCTTATGAGAATGCTCTACCCCCTTTGGTGGATTTAGTTATCCTAGGAACTATCAGGAGTCCAGAGTTTTGTGATCTCAAAGAACGTGACGGGTTGTAGCACGATAGAAGCTCTGTTAGATAAGCAGGAGCTAAACCTTATATGCTTTATAAGTGATTAGAAGTATTTTATGGTCTATATGGTACTTAATGGGTAGCCAGTGTAGGGATGATAAAATTGGGGTTATGTGATCATATTTTCTAGACTTGGGAGAACTCTAGCGGCTGCATTTTGAACCATCTGTAGTTTGTTTTATGATGCAGGACATCCACTGAGTAAAGCATTACAATAATCAAGTCTTGAAGTCATAAATGCATGAACAAATTTTTCTGCGTCAGAAATACATAGAACATTCCAGTTTGGCAAAGTTTCTACGATGGAAGATGGCAGTTTTGTGACATCAGAGATGTGGTTTTCAAATGACAAATTGCTGTCCAATATAATGCCAAGGTATTTAACTATATTTGCTTAGGTAACAGTGCAGCCTTCTACTTGTAAGTTGTAATCAGTATATCAGAATTTAGCAGAAGAAAATTATTAGTAATCCAATGTTTTATGTCCTGAACGCACTCTGCTAGTTTTGTTAAGCTTGAGGTTTTGGCCAGTCTAGATAAAATGTATAACTGGGAATCATCTGCGTGACAAAGAAAACTAATTCCATGTTTTCTAATAAAGGGGCAGCATGTACAGAGAGAAGAGCAGAGGACCTAAAACAGATCCTTGAGGTAATCCATAGTTTACTGGTGTTTGAGTTGATGGTTCCCCATTTAATAGAACAAACTGATATTGGTCAGATAAGTATGATCTGAACCATTGTCCCTGGATACCGATATAGTTCTGTAGGCAGTCTAAAAGTATAGTATGATCTATGAAAAGCGGCACTAAGGTCAAGCAAAACTAGGAATTTTAAAAAGTGCGGTTTCGGTACTATGATGTGGCCTAAATCCCGATTTAAATATTTCTTGTAGGTGATTGTTTTCTAAAAAGGAGCACAATTGCACAGATACTACTTTTTCTAATATTTTAGATAGATATGGAAGATTTGATGTTGGTCTATAGTTTCCTAATTCACTAAAGTCTAAGTGTGATTTCTTAATAAGAGACTTAATTACAGCCAGCTTAAAGGGTTTTGGAACATGACCTAAAGTGAGTGAGGGGTTAATATTATTAAGAATAGGCTCTACTGTAACAGGTAATAACTCTTTTAATAGTTTAGTGGTAGTGCAGGACCTCACACCTTTGAACCACTAATACTTGCACAAATTTGTTTGTTACACAATCATCAGCTTTTACAAAAAGATGTGACGTAGAATATAGGAGTAAGGCTTGTAAGGAATGTAAAATATTATGTGCTGTTTATTTCCAGACCGTAAACGAGTAAACAAAATGGCATGTTAAAAAAAAGGCAAAGTTCAGTTTGACGTGGAAGCCTAACACTTACAGTACCAAAACAACTCAATATAAAAGTTTTAAAGGGACACTCCACCCAAAAATGAAAAGTCTGTCATAATTTACCCAAGTTGTTCCAAACCTGTATACATTCCTTTGTTCTGCTAAACACAATGAAAGATATTTGCAAGAATGTCAGTAACCAAACATATCTTATCCCCATTTACTGCCATAGTAGGAAAAATAAATACTTATTAGAGTCAATGAGAGATGAGATCTGTTTGATTACTGACATTCTTCCAAATATCTTCCTTGGTGTATAGCAGAACAACGAAATGTATACAGATTTGGGACAATCTAAGGGTGAGTAAATGACAGAATTTTCATTTTTGGGTGAACTATCCCTTTAAGAACAATGCAACAAGGAAAAAAAATAACAGTGCCAAAATGCCTTGATTTTAATCTAAACACACAATCACAGATCTATGATAGATTCAATTAAATACATCATAACAAAGCAATCTTAAGACTAAAAGTGTCCTCTGTGGGGAACAGAATAAATGGCTGAAATGAGTGTGGACTGGTTGTCCTGGTAACCAGGTGAGACAACTGAGTAATCATTACTAAGACAACTGAGTAATTATTTAATAACTACACTGCAGATTTCACAGCAGAAATAAAATAGAATCATACTTTAAAGGACATTTAAATAATGACTTTCAATTGTTCCATCTGTGTTGATAATTTATTGATCCCGGTGAATTTAATATATCAAAATAAAGATTTTAATAAATGGTTAATTCCAGTCCATGATTCGGATCATGAATTTATTTCTGATCATTTCAATTTATTCATGACAAACCATAAGGAAAGCTTTTTGTGATTACTTTTTGGCTTTAATATTTGTATTGTGTGGTAATCAGTTTCAAAAGCAATAAGCTACTTTAGACACGTTCTGTATTTGAATAAATCACAGCTAATGGGTTTGCAGGCACTCCACTTAAGAGTCATGAGTCGGCCGTTAAGCCATGGTTTCTATGATAAATAGGCTTATTCATTTTTAACATGGACAGATTTAGTGATATTCCCCTTATCTCAACATGACCAGAGCTACAATAGGTCAAAGCCAACATGCATTTTCTGAACCCGTTTATAATCTGCAGGCACATGGGAGGAGCAGCATTGTGGGCCTCAGGCAGGTACACTTTGTAGCAGTCTATAGAAGACAACATGACCCAGACTATGTAAAAAAAGTAAATAAATGGAACAATAATTAATTTTTAGCAGCCAATAGCTAAAACATGAAGGGGTGGTTTCCCAGACAGGGATTATCTTAAACCTGGACTAGGCCTTATTTAAATTGGGAAATTGAAGTAGTTTTAACAAACATACCTTACTAAAGACATTACTTGTGTGCACTGATGTATTTTGAGATATGTTAGTGCAAGTTGTTTTCAGTTTGGACAGCTCTTACATTTCTTTTAGTCTAGGACTAGTCTAATCCCTGTCCAGGAAACCACCCCGAAATCATTTAAAGGTACAGTTCACCCAACAATTAAATCAATAGTACCGCTGTTCGGGTACCAACATTCTTCAAAATGTCTTCTTTTGTGTTCTGTATTAGAAAAAAGTTATATAGGTTTGAAATGACAAGAGGGTGAGTAAAGGGTGAACTATTGCTTTAAATACAAGAAAAGGTTTATAAATAATTTTGAAAATAAACCAAATAACAGGATAATATACACTTTTGATACTGTGTTAGGCTACATAACATTTTTGATCCTGAAGCAAAACCCCCAAAATAGACAGGATCTTTTAAACTACAAATTATATCCACTTTGCTTTTAAATATTAACCAGATAAAGGCACGTTAGTCGATTAAATGTTATGCAATCAGCAGATTCAGATGTGTCCTAATGCCTTTCTACTTCTGGACACTCCCTGCAGAACTTAAAGGAGAAAGGGAACCAGAACCTTTAAAACCAGAAAAAAAGAATAATTTTCCTTCACAATTAAAAAACATATATAATCACTGGGTTTAATACTGATAAATACTGACAAAAACATACTGTAACATACATTATATGTAAAATACCTTGTTCTACATTACTGTAGGTCAAGATTTTATTGAGAGGACACATTTAAACAGATTTCATAGTTAACAAAATGTAATCTCAGCATTTTAAGCACTGTAAAAAAGAAACTAAAAAATAAATTAAATTTGAATTGAAGGTTAAAATGTGAAAGATCTTTTGAATTTTCAATCCTCCACGGATTGCATCAGGGGTAGAAAAAGCAAATAAACTTCATACATTCTCAGAAACCAAACATTATGAGCAGAGGTAAAGACCTGAAACAAAGTTTTATGTATTGGCAGGCATTAGAACCCTCAGACTTCCACACTTTACAAACATCACATGTAACATTAATATAACCATAATTACTACTTTGCAAAGCAAAATAAAGTGGTGAGTGGGGATGACCAAGAAAAATAAAAACATAAACAGGCATTTTGTATTTACACTGAATACAGGCAATTTATATCATTATAATGGTTATGGTCACAGCCCTGAACAAAAGCCTTCCCACACCCTTTTCCCCCAACATTACCAACAATTCCCTTTGCTGTGAACTTCAGCTTGAATGTCTATACACTCCTCAAGTTGAAAAGTCTGTGCAAGTCTCCTCTGGTTCGAGTAGGGAATGAGGCGGGGATTAACAAGAGTCAAAGTGAACCTATGAAGCGGTACATGCCTTCAGATAGGAGGGCGACGGGGGGCATATAGGATGCCTCAAAAAGGTTAATATCAGAGTGAGCCCAGGGTACCCGGTTTAGAGGTTGTCTCCAGGCTGATATTGAGGTTCCGTCGCAGTGAAGTAATCCTCAAGGAAGGCCTGCAAGTACTCGAAAGTGGGACGTTCTTCTGCATCTTTCTTCCAGCACTGAATCATCAGCTCATGTAGAGAAATTGGACAGTCCTGAGGACATGGCATCCGGTAGCCACGCTCCACTTGTTCTAGTACTTCCCTGTTGTTCATACCTACAAAAAAATAAAATAAACAGTACGAGATTAAAAAGCATGCTTTAGCTTAACATGACTGTCAGAATGTTTATTTTAAAGCCTACAATTGATTTTGAATGTGCTTTAAACATTATTCATTTTAGGGGTCAATTCAAGAAAGACAAACAGATAGTCTAAACTATATAGCACATAGCAAATTTGATATCTGTCTCTAACCCTCAAGAAATTCAAAATTTCATGTGTTTATGCTTATAACTTTTGTCTTGTATGTCCTAAAAACAAGAACGTGGATAAAGTTGAGGAAATCAGGAATTAAAAATTAATTTGCTGCGTAACGCGGAATGGAAAGAAATCCGGCAAATTTAAAATTTTAGAAAGTAGAGCTGAACAGCGAATAATCCTACTAAAAGTAGCTAAAACAGCCTAAGCTGGTTTGCTGGTTAAGCAGGCTGGTTGTAGAGAGGTTTAGGCCGCTGTTTTTAGCTGGTCAAGCTGGAAAAACTGCTAAAACCAGCTGAACATCAGCCTGGTCAAACTGGTTGCCTGGTCTAAGATGTAAGTTGCTTGTTTAAGATGGTCCACACAGCCTGGAAAAGCTGGCAGGGGCGTTGCTAGACCTACTCTAAAGCTCTACTGGGGCACAGGCCCCCATTACGTTTTCTATCACTTTTTTCTTGAAAGTCTGCTGTGTGCAAAATATGTGCAATACAATGCACTATACAAATTTTCCTTGCTTCAACCACTATTCCTACAATGCAACAATACTGAGGAAGGTTAACATGTATGTATTTAAAAGTTTCTTAAACATACTTAACGAACATTATTAACATGGTTTAATGGCATACACTGTATGGAAATAATGAAAGCAGAGATAATTCTTCTTCATTAATGATAATGATAACAATAAAAATGTATCTCTTCAAGAATTTACAATAATAATTGTAAAGAAACCAATCATTTTATGGCTAAAATAAAACTTTAAAATAAAAAGCATATTTTATAATAAAAAAAAAAAACAAGTATTGCCCAATTTTACAGGCAAGTCCAATTAAGGTAGGTTCATTTTTGTATGAGCATTTAACTGTACAGCCTATAGTTATCTCAGCCATAGTTACTGACAACTTGTATGTAATGTCCTAAACTAGACATAGTGAATTGAATATTCATTTCATATCTGAAAGTACAAAACAGTACAGAACACACAGATGTATTCTCAGCAACAATGCAATTCTGCAGATTTGACAAAGGTTTCAAATTTCAAAAAGGCCAATGAACTTGGCAAGTGGCAAATGCATGCCAGTCTCTGCCCCATACCTACAGGTATAAAGGAAAATGGTGATTCCCATTCATTCAACTTTTGTTCTTCGGAACTGGCGAGGCATTTTTTTATGCTGAGCAATTTTCTCTCGGAGTGCTTTATTACTGTTGGATCTATGACATGTGCAGCGGAGCCATCCCTTTATTCTTCAACCTGGGCGTTTCGGCAGCGAGTCACAGAGCAGTGTTGTAATCTCGAGATCATATTTTAACGCAATAGGTCTTGTCATGGACTTTTCATGGTCTTGACTCGTACTTAAACATGTCGGAATTGGACTTATTCCCGAGTTCACTCGAGTCCCATCCAAAATATTTAATGTCATGCATTTAGTTACTATTTCTTTAAACTGATGTTTGATTGACATGTCCAATGATTGGTTATTTTCTTGTGCGTATGACATGAGCCTACTCCCCGAGCAAAGATATTGATGACATTGAAAGGATGTTCCCTTGGGGGACAAAAGTGAATGGTGTTTCTACATCTTTTTATTACGTCTTCTGAATGTTTGATATTGACGTCCAGTGGAACACAGTAAAAATTGGTTCAAGATTAGTTTCAGTTTACACATTAAAATAAATTAAGACTCTTTTAAATGAATTGAGTTGGATTATTTGAATGCAGTAAGATAGCAAAGCAACCATTGAATCAGTTTTAAAAATATGATTTGTCAATGTTAATTGCATTTAATTAAATTCGCTTTCCCCCCCTAGCCTACCCTTACTTCCCCCCACAGAGTGAGAAGCGCTTCCCAGTGTCCCCATACGGTGCCGGGTGGCTACCTCACTGTTAGAGAAAGAAGGCCACCGCCTCTGATGGCCGATGGTAAGAGCCTCTTACTTGGCACAAGCTGAAGCCTTACCAAACACACTGGAAGGTTACGATTCGCAGAAGCGCTTACTTGTGATACACCCAGGCCAGTTGTGACGCAGTTCAGCGCTGTGCCGTTTCATGTATGGACTCCATCTGACACATTGTCGAAGTGATCGACAGAACGTTACAATTGTAATCTCTGAAATTCCTCTCGGAGAGGATAGGTTCTCAAGTTCAAACCCCATCTGTCGACACAACGTCTTATTCCCTCCATCAGGGAACAAAGGTTACAGCTTTCCTTAGACTTTCCTCTATGTCTGAGACCTGACTGGCTGGGGTTGTACAGTAGTTTGTTTATCAAGTCTTGATAATCGATATTATTTAGAAACTTGCTTTAGTTTCATCATGTTTTCATAGCCTACCTCAGTCGCGTGTCGTCACCTGTGCTTGCCTGCGCGCGCAGCTACTCATGCTGCAGTTGTTGCAAGAAAACACAGATGCGCACGTACATGGATTTCTGCGATTATCAATGTAAATGAATACACTGACAAATAAAGTAAATTGTTAAAACTTAAACTTTTGGCACAGCAGATTTATGCTGGAGCACGTTCCCCAGTCTAGCGACGCTCCTAAAAGCTGGTCTTCCAGCCTGGTCAAGCTGGTGTTTAGCTGGTGGGACAGCTGGTTTTAACAGGTGGGTAAAAAAAATCTGGGAATTCATCATTGTCATGAGGGACATGACCGTGTTTTAATAGCATTGAGAGAGGAACGCCTGCAAACATCTGTTGATTATGCAATGCATCGAGGGATTTTACACCTACTACATGCTCTCCAAGATCATTTAGTGTTTTTCAACCGTTCTATTTCTCACCCACTGTATTTTCATGACACGTGAATAGAACCAGTTTTAAAAGGAAAAACTTTATGGTACTTACTAGTGGTCAAAAGATTTTCTAATGACTTACAGATAAAGATACTGATCTACAAAGCAGGGTGGTCAATGTATGTATACAACAAATGTAATCTGCATATGAGGAGCTCAGACGCAAAAGCCTCTAAACGCCACCTTCGTCAAAAATTAGATAATGATATTATGACCAAATGCTCTCGGTATGTATTATACACTATATTGCCAAAAGTATTGGGTCACCCTATCTAATAAACAGGTTTGATGACTTCAGTAATTTCCATGAGTACAAATCTTAATGCTGCAGCATATTATGATATTCTATGGAATTGTGTGCTTCTAATTTAATAGCAGCAGTTTGGAAAGGGCCCTTTTCTATTTCATCATGACAATGCCCCTGTGTATACGGCAAGGTTCAGAAAGAACAAACTGATTCAGTCAGTGGGGAAGAACTTGACTGGTTTGCATAAAACCAAGTCCTGAACACATTTGGTGAGACTTTAAATGCAGTCTTTGAGCCAAAAACTCATCACTCCACATCAATGGTTTATACACAGGGGTACGGCCAATTTGGAACAGAAAAAAGGTGCTTCCAAAACTGTTTCAAAAGCCCCTTTTCCTATCTCAAAATGACGACTCCTGTGCACAAGCCATTGGTGTTGGTGAGTTCTTTTTTGCAGCTTAAGAAGTAAAAATTTGTTAAATGACCAATGCATTTTAAGAACTGACTAATAACCTTATCATTGCCATTAAAGTGAAATAACTGAACCTAAAGATAAGAGTCTGATAAAAAAATGCTCATTTACAAGAAAAGGTCAGACGCACTTTGCATTAGACCTCCTCATATTTTTATAGTGGCCTGATATCTTTGGCCTGAATAGCAAGTGTCACGTCTAGAATAAACCAGGCACTGCTCATCACCTGGCCGATACCATCCCTACAGTGAAGCATGGTGGTGGCAGCATCATGTGGGGATGTTTTTACTGCCAAAGGTGCTTCAACAAAGTATTGAGCAAAGGCTGAGAATATGTGATTTTTTTCCGCTTTTTATTTTTTAAGATTTCAAACAAATTCTTTACATTGTCATTATGGGGTATTGTTTATAAAATTTTGAGGAAAATATTGAACTAAATCAATTTTGGAATAAGGCTGTAACATGACACCATTTTCTCAAAAGAGAAACCATGTTCCTTTTCATTTACAGTACATTTAGATTTGTTAATTTAACAGTTGCTTTTATCCAAAGTGACTTACAAATGAGAGAGCATTTACCATTTTGTCAAAATGATTTATGTTTGAAAGAAACATTTTGTTTTCATCGTACATTAATGTTTTACAGCAGCATTTTGAATAGTTTACCTGGATACGGAACTCTGCCTTTAGTCGCTAGTTCTGTAAGAAGAATTCCAAAAGACCAAACATCAGATTTAATGGTAAACTTTCCATACAGAGCCGCCTCAGGAGCGGTCCATTTAATTGGGAATTTAGCTCCTGAAATGCAAAAAACACAAAAGCCAAAAAAAGGTATTAATTGAAAGTTTTTATTTTGTCATACACAGCAAAATAAAATCAAAATTGACTTTCCATTCAATTCACTTTTTAAATTACTCTCTGGTGGATAATATTTTAATGCATGTTATTAATGCAATGCTTTTGTTATATTTCCATGCTGCAACTTTATAATTGTTCGGATAATTATAACTAACATCTTCCTCACCTTGTCGGGCAGTGTACTCATTGTCTTCAATAAGTCTGGCCAGGCCAAAGTCAGCGATTTTACACACCAGGTTATCACCCACCAGAATGTTAGCAGAGCGCAAATCTCTGTGAATATAGTTCATTCTCTCGATGTAGGCCATGCCTGCAGCCACCTAAACACACAAAGTGGGAATTCTAAATATGCTGAGCAAAGTCGTGTTAAAATCCTTATGAAGTAATACTGAGGTAATACTTGTGTTCTGTAGTATTCTGCATCACAGTGCTGACATAGAATTTATGTTGATCATCTTTTAAAACATACAGTAGTAAACATAAAAGACTAAACAAAAGTGACCAAGAATCTGTCGTGTAGTGTATATGTTGCTATACCTGGGCAGCCATGTCAACTAAGTTGGGCAGTTTTAGCCCCCGTCCCTCCCCATCCTTCAGGAATTCTAATAGGCTTCCTGAAAAATACCACATGCACATATTAGCTTTGGCAATAAATAGTTTATTCTGCAAAAACAAATAGTCATGGTTCTGACACTATTAACAGAAAATGGTACTATTAACAACTATCTCTTTTACAGGTATAATGAGTCAAAAAGAAATATATACACCGTCAAAAAATCTTAAATGCCCAATATAAGAATACAATACTAATACAATGCTAGAAATTGCAACATTGAGGCGTGACCAACTAAGTAAATCACTATTCATGTATTTTACAGCATTTCAGCTTGTGATTTATATTATGTGTGTGTGGAGGGGGATTTAGCAAAGTCTCTGAGAGCCTAAGAACCTTAAACTTCTGGAGACTCCAGGTAAGTTGCAGTTCTGGAAAATGGTGGCACTGGAGACTAAATGGTTCCTCATGGTTTCGCATCTCATTCTTTATCAGTTAAACTGTACGTTTTCTTCTTTGTCTGTTTTTGTTAACCCAACAAACATTTTGCTACCCCACTGGTCATGCCTCAATGTTGCAGTTTCTAGCATTGCATTATTGTATTCTTATATTGGGCATTTATTATTTTATTTGACTCATTATACCTGTAAAAGAAATAGTGCCTAATAATTCTGCCCACCTAAATATAAAGCATTTTTTACTTGAAGCCTTTGCTTATGAATTATTATATACAGCATTAATAGTAATTATTAAGATTGATGTGGTTAGGAATTGGTAAAATGTGCCTGGAAAAAATTATGATCAGAAAATCAACGTACCTAATAATTATGCATGCACTGTATTACAACGATATATCAATATGCACTTACTATAAGGTTTACAGTTAGTTGGTTGTAATTTAGCATAATTAACCATTATTCTGACAACAAGTACATCTAATATGTACAGTATAACATGGGCACATTAACAACCTCTGACCTTTGCCCATGTACTCAGTCACGATATAGATAGGCTCCTCAGAAACGACAGCATATAGCTGCACTAGTTTATCATGCCGTAGTTTCTTCATGATCTGCGCTTCCTCCAGGAAGGACTCTGGAGACATGGTGCCGGGCTTCAGGGTCTTCACAGCCACTTTAGTGTTGCCGTTCCAGGTACCTGACAGCAAAAGCCACATAACTGACAGTAAACACAATGCATACGCCATCTTCCAATAAAGCACCCACAGAAAAACACCATTTATTTCATGCACATTTTCTCTGCAATTAAAACAGCCATTTTGAACCTTGGGAAGAGTTCACGGATACTGACAGTTGTGTCTTATGGTACAATTATCAGTTCTACAAAACTTTGAGTTAATTTTAGGTTTACACTTGACTTGTCATGACTGGCTGTTTTAACTGCAGGACAAAAACAGGGATTTTAGTCAATGTGTACCAGGTTGTTAAATCCACAACACTGCTTGCCTTTAAATCACACAATTCAGTATATCAATAAGTCATAGGTGTGGGGAAAGAGTAGATAGATAATTCATCCAATTCATCTCTGTGCTGGTTGTTTTGGTTTGACTTCAGAACTAAGCCAGTCACTTTTCAACTGGAAAAGCTTCCCAGTGTTACTATTTTAAGTTTTACCCCAACACTATTGTGCTCTATGTGCTCATAAACAACTTAAGGCTTGTGGTGTTCTAAAGGCAAGGAAAGATCATTGGGATGATTGGGTCTACAGAGTAGTGGGGAACAAGGATAGAGATATACATTGCAAAAAATACACATGTGATTAATGTAGGGGTTGGACAGTAGATGTGACTCTTCTGAGGCATTAGTCATAATACACCCCATGACGCAATTTGATACCATTTTTATTCTTACCCGTATTCACTGACATTGACGTAAACACATCAATAAAAATCAAGCTCTTACAATAAAAAAAAATTGTTATTGTAAAAAATGTATTTGATTGATTGTCTAAGTAAACTTTTTTCTTTAATAGTTAAAGTATTTAGTAAAAGCAAGATACTTTAAAGAAAGTTGGTAATCAAACAACGACGAAACTCATTGACTTGCATTGGTTTTGTGTCTATACAATAGAAATGAATGGGTTCCGCCGTTGTTCGGTTACAAGCAGTCTTTAGAATATCTTCTTTTGTGTTCTGCAGAAGACAAATGATGACAGAATTTTCATTTTTGGGGGAACTATCCCTTTAAGTAGGATGTTCATCTAATCTTTGAGAATGGTACAGGTAAACCAATTGTTGTCTTAAGGAGCATGCAATAGTTTTGTATTACTTAAGCAAAGGGTATCTTTAATATACAACACAAATACTAATTTATAGGTGCGTATATAAAGACAGAATGATAAATGATAACGATATTAACAGTAATAATTGATTTTGGTGAACTGTCCTAGCTATGTTGTGATGATTAGATGAACTCCTTCCCAATCTTTTAAGATTTGTCTACAGATACATTATGAGAGTGTGGGAGAGGTTGCAATTTTCTTACCACACCAAACATCAGCGAAACAACCTGCCCCCAGCTTCACATCCAGCGTCAAAGACTCACGGGAGATTTCCCAGCAATCATGGGTAAGTCCCACCGTATCAGGGGTGTAGAACATGCATACACTTCTTAATGTAAAGCACAAACCATCTGCACTCTCTAGAGGAAGAGGGAGGGAGGGAAAGGGGTTAACTATGAAGACGGCGGGGAACATGCAATGAGAGAGGTGGAAGGTTGTTCTGAGAGGGTAGTCACTTTACAGTACTGGAATATTCTAGGAGCCAAAACATTGAAGATATCGAACAAAGCTGATTTATGTTCAAATTTGCTTGCATATCCAAATATTTGTAAAGTGACTCCACCGACCACTATGGCCAGCCTCCATCTCCCTGTTTGGTTGTTTGTTGCCAAGCACAGTGGGAGGGGGCCATACCCATCCAAACCTCCCCAAACTGGCCGTTGCCCAAGCGCTTTAAAAGCTGCAGCGACTCCCGTGGGATCTCCCACACGTCTTTGGTTTTGACAGACAGGTCAGTAAGCCTTGGCATCCCTTTGTGGCAAGGGACCACCAAGCGACAGCAAAGCCCTGCTGCCCTCTCTGAGCGCACACACACAAAAACGAAAAGCATCAGAAACAGAATAAAGTGGCAGTAGAAACTGAATGCAGTTGTATCTCAGGAATGGGATAATACAGTTTTTGGGTTGTTCGACTTGGATCTTAAATTATAATTTTTCATGCCACAGACACTTAAACAATCACAATTATTACAACTAAAGAAAACATATTAATGAATCGCTAGCCATAGCAGACACCGCTTTCCCTTATTGTGTGCACAGAAACAGTGTGTCATGTTTACTCATTAAAATGGATGTCTGCATCCTAAATAGTGCTGGTACTGCAAAACCAACGATTAGCACAGATTATCCACACTATACCAAGATGTTTGTATCAGATTTGAATCGCCTGTGTCAGCGGTGTTGTTATCTGGCTGTAGGCAGGTCTTACAAATACGAATCTGCTCAGTGACATCAGTTATCCGGCCATTTCTACTTCAGATTTCTCCGGAAAACGATCCTATATGCTTTCATTATCGATGACGACTGTGTTTTAAGATATGACACTTGCTTGTATGTTCTAAACGATACCAATACCTCTTATATGTCAAAAGATCAGGCGATATTTAGTCTGTCATGGTGCAGGAGCCTCTCAGTATGGTCCTACAAACAAGGATTTAAAGGGATAGTTCACCCAATAGTGAAAATTCTGTCATCATTTACTCACCCTCTTTTCAAAAGAAGAAAGCTGGTAACCGAACCGCAGCGGCACCCATTCACTTCCACTGTATGGACACAAAACCAATGCAAGTGAATGGGTGCCGGTTACCAACATTCTTTAAAATATATTTTTTTGTGTTCTGTGGAAGAAAGTCAGTCATATAGTTTTCACTGACTTTTACTCATGACAATGATGACAGAATTTTCATTTTTGGGTTAACTATTACTTTAAAGGGTTAAAACATTATTTGGTAACATTTTAGTCCTCTATGGACCTAAGTGTAACTTTTTAAAATTGATGCACAAGGGTTAATATAATAGTCTGACTAAAATCTAATAGACAACTACTTTTTCCCAGTAATGTTAATGTGCAATAAATGACATCACTGCTACTTTTTTATTATCTTTGTTCATAATGTATCTCTTGCTACTCTTTTGTAAGACTTGCAATAATATCATGTGCTTTGTACTCTATAATATAACACAGTACATAATGCCTATACAGTGGGGCAAAAAAGTATTTAGTCAGCCACCAATTGTGCAAGTTCTCCCACTTAAAAAGATGAGAGAGGCCTGTAATTGTCATCATAGGTAGACCTCAACTATGAGAGACAAAATGAGAAAACATATCCAGACAATCACATTGGCTGATTTGGAAAGAATTTATTTGCAAATGATGGTGGAAAATAAGTATTTGGTCAATATCAAAAGTTCATCTCAATACTTTGTTATATATCCTTTGTTAGCAATGACAGAGGTCAAACGTTTCCTGTTGGCACACACTGTTGCTGGTATGTTGGCCCATTCCTCCATGCAGATCTCCTCTAGAGCAGTGATGTTTTGGGGCTGTCGCTGGGCAACACGGATGTGGCAAGGGGGGCGTGGCCACGCTCCGTCTGGGAGGGCGGAGCTACGATCCGGAGCACGGAGGGTAGCGAGTCGGACACGAGTGGCTTCTAACCTGCTGTCTCTTGTTCCAGTGATTGGGGAGAGGAGACTTAAGAAGCGCCGCCGGGGCCGGCTGGGGAGGAGAGACAGAGAGACTGTTGACGAGAGAGTGGGAGCGTGTGCATGCAGGGAGGCACACAGAGAACCAGCGTAACTAGCAAGGGAGCTAGTTTTATGTTTGTTGATTTGTGTTTGTTTGGGCGTTTTGGAAGCCACTTTTTGATTTCTTTTACAATAAATATTATTTGGACAACACCTGCCGACCCCGCCTCTTTCCTCCAGCTTAGCGAACGCATTACACTGGTGCCGAAACCCGGGAGGAAAGAGGAACGCCGCTGTTATTATGCAGACTCCGCCAGCCTCGCCATTTGCGGAGGTGGTTCAGGCGCTTGCGGTCCTCCATGCGGATCAACATCGGGCCACCCTAGCGCAGGAGAAACGTTTCGAGACTCTCCTGCGCGCCCAGTCCGAGGACCGTGAGCTCTTCCGGAGCTGGCTGATGACCGAACATCACCAGGCGGACGCCTCGTCGCCCCAACATCTATCCCCACCGCTGTTGCTCCAGAAGATGGGGCCGTTGGACGACCCGCAGGCCTTCCTAGACCTCTTTGAGAGGTCCGCGGAGGGGGCGGGCTGGCCCCGTGCAGACTGGGCCGCCCGTCTGGTGCCACTGTTGACGGGGGAGGCCCAGCTCGCGGCTCAACAGCTGCCGGTCCCGAACCTCCGCGTTTACGAGGACCTAAGGAAGGCCATCGAGCAGCGGGTCGGGTTAACCCCGGAGCAACAGCGGCTTCGCTTCCGCTCCTTGGAGCTGGGGGAGGGCGACCCACCGTTCGTCTTGGCCCAGCGGCTCCGGGATGCCTGCCACAAATGGCTGGTGGCCGAAGGGAGCGACGTCGACTCTGTGGTGGAGACGGTGGCCCTGGAGCAGTTCGTGGCGCGGCTTCCGAAGGGGACCGCCCAGTGGGTCCAGTGCCACCGACCGACGTCGCTGATGCAGGCCACCCAGCTGGCGGAGGACCATCTGGCAGCGTGCGCCGGGGTCGGCGAAACCCCCATTAATTTTACTTCTTTTCTCCCTTCCCGTTCCCCTTCCTCTTTTTTTTCCCCATCTCCCCTTCCCAGGTCCGAGGGCGGGGCGTTACTACGGGCGGCGTCCCGCGGACGGGCGAATACCGGCCCGCCAGCCACCGCAGTTCCCCGCTGGGAGCGGGGGCCCCCTCATGGCGGGAGCCAACCCCAACACTTCATCCCCTCACCCTCCTCTCTCCAATCCCGTGGCCGACTCCCCACCGCGGAGGCAGGGGGAAAGCCTGGGCCGGCCTGTTGGCGTTGCGGGAATCCGGATCACCTCATCGCCCATTGTCCTCTAATGGAGGTGGGGGTGGTGGTCCGGGTTCCCGACGTGCCTCAGGCCGCCCGCGGTCCAGCCGGCCAGTACCAAGTACCAGTGAGTACGGAGGGGGGTACATATCAGGCCTTGGTGGATTCGGGGTGTAACCAAACCTCCATCCACCCAGCCCTGATTCAATGCTCAGCATGGGATACCAGCCGCATGGTTAAGGTGAGGTGTGTACACGGGGATGTGGTGAACTATCCGTTAATGTCCATAGGAATTAAATTCAGGGGTGAAAAGCATAGTGTGAAGGTGGCCGTTAACCAGCACCTTCGGCATCCGCTGATATTAGGGACAGATTGGCCAGGTTTTAAGACATTAATGGGGTGTTTATGCGCGGATGCTTCCGGGGGAAGACACAAGCGGGGGAAGGGGGCGGTGGCACAGCTTGGGGAGGCTGAACCGGGACCATCCGTGGCTGATTCAGGGGAACCGAGCGCGATTCTGAGACAAGATCTCTCATCGTGCGATGATTTTCCCCTGGAACAGTCACGTGACGATACGCTTAAAAACGCGCTTAACCAGGTCCGCTCTATCGACGGACAGCCTCTTCAACCTGGGCAACCACCCTCTTACCCATATTTTGCTATTATTAAGGACCGGTTGTATCGAGTGACCCAGGACGCTCAATCAAAGGTAGATACAACCCAGTTGGTCGTACCAAGGGGCCGTCGGGAAATGCTTTTCCAGGCGGCCCATTCTAATCCTATGGCAGGACATTTAGGACAAAACGCAACACTAAATCGGCTAACGGCCCGTTTTTTTTGGCCGGGCATCCACGAGAATGTGCGCAGATGGTGTGCCGCATGTCGTGAATGCCAGTTGGTTAACCCACCGGCCACCCCAAAAGCACCATTGTGCCCTCTTCCTTTAGTTCAGGCCCCCTTCGAACGAATTGGTATGGACCTGATCGGGCCGTTAGAGCGATCTGCACGAGGGCATCGTTTTGCATTAGTCATTGTGGATTATGCAACCCGATACCCAGAGGCGGTGGCGCTCCGCAGCATTTCAGCCAAGAGTGTTGCGGAAGCCCTCTTCTCATTGATCTCCCGCGTGGGAATCCCCAAAGAGGTTCTCACGGATCAAGGCACGGCGTTTATGTCACGCACACTGCGCGAACTGTACGGATTATTGGGCATTAAAACGGTCCGAACAAGCGTCTATCACCCACAAACGGACGGCTTGGTCGAGCGTTTTAACCGTACGTTAAAAGCCATGATCCGGAAGTTCGTTCACGAGGACGCCAAAAATTGGGATAAATGGCTAGAGCCTCTGTTATTTGCTGTCCGCGAAGTCCCGCAAGCCTCCACGGGATTTTCTCCCTTCGAGTTGCTCTACGGCCGTCAGCCCCGTGGGGTTTTGGACGTCCTAAGAGAAACTTGGGAGGACGGACCGTCTGCTAGTAAAAATGAAATTCAGTTTGTCCTCGACCTGAGAACAAAACTCCACACCCTGGGGCGGCTATCAATGGAGAATTTGTTACAGGCCCAGGACAAACAGAGACAGCAATATGACCGAGGCGCTAGATTACGCAAATTTACACCGGGAGAAAAAGTACTCGTCTTACTCCCTACATCGAGCTCAAAATTACTCGCCAAGTGGCAAGGACCCTTTGTGGTCACACGGCGTTTAGGAGATCTCAATTATGAAGTAATACGACCGGATAGGAGCGGGGCACATCAGATATATCACCTCAACCTCCTCAAAAAATGGAATGAGGTTGATGCTGTGATGCTGGCAACGGTGGTGAGTAGAGAGGATGATCTCGGGCCGGAGGTGTGCAAACCTGGTCAATACATCGCCCTCGGCTCCGGGGGAGATCACCTCTCACCCTCCCAGATCACAGACGTAACCCATTTACAGGCACAATTTGCCGATGTGTTCTCGCCCCTACCCGGCCGCACTACCCTTATCGAACACCATATTGAGACCACGCCGGGCGTGGTGGTTCGCAGCCGGCCATATCGTTTACCAGAACACAAAAAAAAGGTGGTTCAGGAAGAAGTAAACGCTATGCTCGATATGGGAGTAATCGAGGAGTCCTACAGCGATTGGGCGAGCCCGATAGTTTTAGTTCCCAAAACCGACGGCTCGGTGCGCTTCTGTGTGGACTATCGCAAGGTGAACGCTGTGTCGAAATTCGACGCCTATCCCATGCCGCGTATTGACGAGTTGCTGGACCGTCTAGGTTCGGCTCGCTTTTATTCGACACTGGATTTGACAAAAGGATATTGGCAGATCCCCTTATCTCCATTGTCCAAAGAAAAAACAGCTTTCACCACGCCGTTCGGATTACACCAATTCGTCACGCTCCCGTTCGGCTTATTCGGAGCCCCGGCCACCTTTCAGCGTCTGATGGACCGTATCCTCCGGCCCCATGCAGCATATGCCGCTGCGTACTTGGACGATATCATAGTCTACAGTAACGACTGGCAGCGGCATATGCAGCACCTGAGAGCGGTCCTGAATTCGCTGAGGGCGGCGGGGCTCACGGCTAACCCGAAGAAGTGTGCGGTTGGGCGGGTGGAAGTAAGGTATCTGGGCTTCCACTTGGGTCACGGACAGGTGCGTCCCCAAATTGACAAGACGGCAGCGATTGCAGCCTCTCCGAGACCCAAGACCAAAAAGGAGGTGAGGCAGTTTTTAGGGCTGGCTGGCTATTACAGGAGATTTATCCCCGACTATTCGACGCTTACCAGCCCGTTAACTGACCTTACTAAAAAGGACGCACCGGATACCGTCCAGTGGACGGAGCCGTGCCAGCGGGCTTTTACCCAAGTGAAGGCTGCCTTGTGCGGCGGCCCCCTATTGCACGCTCCTGATTTTAATCTGCCCTTTATTTTACAGACGGACGCATCGGACAGAGGTCTGGGGGCGGTCCTGTCCCAGGAGGTAGAGGGTGACGAACGGCCGGTGCTGTACATCAGTCGCAAGCTCTCGCGGAGAGAGACGGTGTACAGCACCATCGAAAAGGAGTGTTTGGCGATACGGTGGGCCGTCCTCACCCTCCGCTATTATCTCCTGGGCCGGGCGTTCACGCTCTGTTCGGACCACGCACCCCTCCAATGGCTCCACCGCATGAAGGATACCAACGCGCGGATCACTCGTTGGTATTTAGCTCTTCAGCCCTTCAAATTCCAGGTGGTCCACAGACCGGGGACGCAGATGGCTGTGGCCGACTTCCTCTCCAGGAAGGGGGGGGGGGAGGCTGCAGGCCGGATGAGGCCCCGGCCTGAGTCGGGCGGTGGGGGTATGTGGCAAGGGGGGCGTGGCCACGCTCCGTCTGGGAGGGCGGAGCTACGATCCGGAGCACGGAGGGTAGCGAGTCGGACACGAGTGGCTTCTAACCTGCTGTCTCTTGTTCCAGTGATTGGGGAGAGGAGACTTAAGAAGCGCCGCCGGGGCCGGCTGGGGAGGAGAGACAGAGAGACTGTTGACGAGAGAGTGGGAGCGTGTGCATGCAGGGAGGCACACAGAGAACCAGCGTAACTAGCAAGGGAGCTAGTTTTATGTTTGTTGATTTGTGTTTGTTTGGGCGTTTTGGAAGCCACTTTTTGATTTCTTTTACAATAAATATTATTTGGACAACACCTGCCGACCCCGCCTCTTTCCTCCAGCTTAGCGAACGCATTACAACGGACTTTCAACTCCCTCCAAAGGTTTTCTATGGGGTTGAGATCTGGAGACTGGCTAGGCCACTCTAGGACCTTGAAATGCTTCTTACGAAGCCACTCCTTCGTTGCCCGCGCGGTATGTTTGGGATCATTGTCATGTTGAAAGACCCAGCCACGTTTCATCTTCAATGCCCTTGCTGATGGAAGGAGGTTTGCTCTCAAAATCTCACGATACATGGCCCCATTCATTCTGTCCTGTACACGGATCAGTCGTCCTGGTCCCTTTGCAGAGAAACAGCCCCAAAGCATGATGTTGCCACCCCCATGCTTCACAGTAGGTATGGTGTTCTTTGGATGCAACTCAGCATTCTCTCTCCTCCAAACACGACGAGTTGTGTTTCTACCAAACAGTTCTATTTTAGCTGACCATATGACATTCTCCCAATCCTCTTCTGGATCATCCAAATGCTCTCTAGCAAACTTCCGACGGGCCCGGACATGTACTGGCTTAAGCAGGGGGACACGTCTGGCACTGCAGGATCTAAGTCCCTGGCGGCGTAGTGTGTTACTGATGGTAGCCTTTGTTACGTTGGTCCCAGCTTTCTGCAGGTCATTCACTAGGTCCCCCCGTGTGGTCCTGGGATTTTTGCTCACCGTTCTTGTGATCATTTTGACCCCACGGGGTGAGATCTTGCGTGGAGCCCCAGATCGAGGGAGATTATCTGTGGTCTTGTATGTCTTCCATTTTCTAATTATTGCTCCCACAGTTGATTTGTTCACACCAAGCTGCTTGCCTATTGCAGATTTAGTCTTCCCAGCCTGGTGCAGGTCTACAATTATGTTTCTGGTGTCCTTCGACAGCTCTTTGGTCTTCACCATAGTGGAGTTTGGAGTGTGACTGTTTGAGGTTGTGGACAGGTGTTTTTTATACTGATAACAAGTTCAAACAGGTGCCATTGATACAGATAATGAGTGCAGGACAGAGGAGCCTCTTAAAGAAGAAGGTACAGGTCTGTGAGAGTCAGAAATCTTGCTTGTTTGTTGATGACCAAATACTTATTTTCCACCATAATTTGCAAATAAATTCTTTTCAAATCAGCCAATGTAATTGTCTGGATTTGTTTTCTCATTTTGTCTCTCATAGTTGAGGTCTACCTATGATGACAATTACAGGCCTAAATTTTTTTATTTTACTAAATAATTGTATTGCTTGACAAAAAGTACTTCATCACGAGGAGCTCATTTGATGTACAGAATACATTTTTATCTTTCTTAGAAGACCATAGCGTGTGTAATCACTGTGAAGTTAAAAAGCAAACATTCAGTCTGCTAATGTATCTTAAGTTGTTTGCTCCTCATTGATTAGCGATTGTACTGGGAACTTGTACTGTTTTGATATTTGAAAAGGTTGTGTGTAGGTAAAGCATTTTCGTACAAAACCACAGCAATGTTTACTCTGGATTGTAAAATTGAGATTACAGGACACGTTGCGCCAATAGGACACATCAGTTCAGGAAGCAGCCTTTAAGTACCATCTGCTCTGAGCTTAGAGGGACCCAAGCATGTATCCGGCTCCATCAGCCATCAACACTGTCAGCCTTTTCACACGTGGCAATAAAAGCATTTACCAAACACGTTTACCAGACGAAGAGATTGGATATAGTGTGCAAATAGGCACACAAGGACATCATGAGAAGAAAAAGATCAAAAACACATGGCACATTTCCTGTGCTTTATAGGCTAGGCTGGTCTAGGGTCAACTCTTAGGGCGCAGAGTTGTTTGTTTGTAGTACTTACAGTAGGCAGCTGGAAAAAAAAGGGACCATTTGGGGTTGAGGGAGGTGTGAAAAAAACAGTTTTCTTAGAAAATGCATGGCTGTAACAGGGAGGATAACCAAGACAAACTCACAAATTTGCTGCTGAAAAGGAAAAGGGTCAATGGGAAAGTGTGCTAGCTAAAGCAAATATGCCCATATGCATTCTAGAAGCAATATGAAATAGACTCTTATACACATGAGTTAATGTCATCCTATGAGCATCTGTGCATATGTTTGTTCTGTGAGCTCAATATGGAAGAAAAGCCAGTAATAGAAAAGCCACACGCTATCTGAAATCCATATGACTCATTTTAAATGCATTTACAATCAATAAGCTAACTGGGGCATAGGCAAAGCAGACAGAGCTATCCAGACGTGAGTCTGGTTTTCTGACTGACTGGAGATATGCTGCCTCCTGTAGGCATTATGAAAGGCATTATGGGATATAACTTCAGAATGGCTCTTCATTAGACTCTATTACACACGGTTTTATCATACCTCACTGTGATTTTAAGCTCTTAAGAGAATAATTCACCCAAAAACCCTCGAGTTGTTCCAAACATGTATACATTTCATTTTTCTGCTGAGCACTAAGGCAGATATTTGGAGGAATGTTTGAACAAAACGTTTCTGGGGCATTTATGACTACTATATTAGTAAAAACACCACAGTAGTCAATAGTGCCCTAGTAATGTTTGGTTTCCCACATTCTTCAAAATGACTTCTTTTTTAATATAGGAAATTTATACAGGCTTGAAACAATTGAAAGGTGAGTAACTGATGATGGAATTTTTATTTTGGGTGAAATAAACTTTTAAGTAAAAGAAAAAATACCTACAATACTTCTGCATGTTAGACTTGTAGTTATGAAACAACATCTGCTGAATAATGTGTATCAGGTCTGCGTAATGAGAAATGTGACCCTGGACAACGAAACCAGTAAATTTTAGGGTTGATATTGAGATTTTTACATAATCTGAAAGCCGGACAGCAGCGAGTAGGCATGCTTACGAACATTTTTGTTAGTGATTTTGCTGCATCCACCACAACAAAAAAGTTTTTATATATTCACGGTAGGAAATTTACAAAATATCTTCATGGAACATAATCTTTACTTATATCCTAATGATTTTTGGCATAAAAGAAAAATCGATAATTTTGACCCATACAATGTATTTTTGCCTATTACTACAAATGTTTTTGTGCTATTTAAGACTGATTTTGTGATCCAGAGTCACAAGTGTGTGTATATGTGTTACCCGAATAATGCTGGACCAGCTGTTGAAGGGTCTCGAACTGAGCTCTCGTGGTGATGTAATATCCTCCACTGTCAAGCTTACGGATTTTATAGTGCTTCACATGGTCCCCTTTAACATCATCCCAGTCTCGAATGGACAATGAGAAGGCACCTGCCACACAGACAGACAACAACAGCAAGACATGAATATAATGCACAATGTTGTGTTGTGTAATGTAAGAAAATGATGTAATGCATTTATGTTGTGCAGTAAGTAGATTTTGTTTAGTACATTGAATTGTCTTGTGTAGGGCAGTAGATGGTGTTACGCAGTGCAGAAATTTGGTTGTGTAGTGCAGTAAATGATGCTGTGTAGTAAAGTAAATTGCCCTGTGTAGTGCAGTAGATGTGGTTATGAAGGGCAGTAGATGGTGTTGTGTAGCTCAGTAGATGGTGATGTGTAGTGCATTAAATGGTGTTGTGTAGTGCAGTAGATAGGGTTGTGTAGTGCATTAGATGGTGTTGTGTAGTGCATTAGATGGTGTTGTGTGGTTCAGTAGATGGTGATGTGTTGTGCATTAGATGGTGTTGTGTGGCTCAGTAGATGGTGTTGTGTCATACCTTTAGTGGTTTCACTTTCTCGGATCAGGTAGGTGCCACGTGGGTTTCCTGTGGAGAGAAGTTGCCTCTCTGCATCCTTACGTCCCAACTTACCAAAATACCAGCTAAAAGACAGAGAATTCAAATGAAACATCTGCATATTTCAAAGTCGCCCTGTGGTCCATAATTTCTCACTTAAAACTGTCTAAAAGATAAAGCAAACAACTGCAAAACTGTAAGCTTTTTCTATCATATATATATATATATATATATATACTAAATATCTCCCTCTGGTAACAGTTAAGCATGCAAGGCTGAACCAGCAGCTGACATAAGCGTGACTTTTGAAGATTAAATGGAAAAACACACCATTATTAATATGACATCTTTAATGTATCATCAGGGAGAAATTCCATAATAAAATGTTCCATTCAGCCCTGACATCTAGGCTCAACTCATGGTGAAAGTTTGGCCGTAACTATCTGTTTGTCTGACTACTGGCAGACCAAATATATTTGGAATAATGGCAACATCTGAATTTATTGAAAGTGGGCAGATGTTTGGCATAGAAGGGTATATGGGTTAAAAGTGGGAGTGATTTAAATTACATTACCTCATTGCTCACCCCCACCCTAAACACAGCTGGCTTGCATATTGCAAACGCACACACACACACACACACACACACACACACACACACACACACACACACACACACACACACACACACACACACACACACACACACACACACACACACACACACACACACACACACACACACACACACACACACACACACACACACAGATGTGAGACTTACTCCTCAGCCTGGATAGAGTCCACAGGAGCAACGTAATTACTGGGAATGTAGCCGGTTCCCCCTGTGGTAAGAGAGCGGGCGTCCCACCAGTCCCCCTCACTGATACACATACAAAAGTTGAAAAAAGCACAAACATTATATTTTATTGTTTATTCATAGTAAGTCATAAACATGTAGAAAACACCTTCTCATCTGCACATGCGCTACAAACATTAAATCCTGCATTCATTTACCCAAACATCTGTGACTTTTTTACCCATCCATCCATCTGTAATTTGTTCAATACACAGTAGCATACATAAATGCCCCTGGATTTTCAGTCCTAGGTGATTCTATTGCAGGTACATTTGGTGCCCGAAGTAATTTTTTGTCTGGTGTTTTTTAATTATTCAAATAATTTGTTACTCAGTGTCATGGAACACAACATGTTTCAGGCAATAACTGTAAATGTATTTTTTTGTCTTATAAAGGAGAAAGTGGTTTGTTATTTGTTATGTATTTCCATTATGCACCATGTATTTTATTTGACACAAATTACTATTTTAATTACTAAAATAGTAAATTTCCCAATTCTACAGCATGACATTACATGACTTATGCAACCACTGTATATCCTGCACTTGCTGCTATTGCACTTCTGGTTAGACCTAAACTGCATTTCGTTGCCTTGTACTTGTACATGTGTAACTTGTACTTGTACATGTACTCTGTCACTGGACCATTCTTTTCCTTTAAACTTGTGGAATCTCTAAATTGAAATAATGCACTTCCTCTAACTGACAAGATCTGAGCATTGTCAGGCATGTGTGTTCTTCTCTATGGAATTTACAAAAAAGTGTCACAGAAAAAGGACTCAAATGCGGGTTTGCAACAGAACACAGAGTTTATGTGGTAAACAGAAAACAAACTAAAAAGAACAAACAAGGTAGCAAAATGAATGTCAGAGGAGTAAGGATAAACTGAAAACAACACTGCGCTCTCTGCGGCAACATCTGCTGGGACCAGTGGGCAGAGAGGAAGGCGTTAGTTCTGGCACTCTCAGTTTGGCCTCACTGCCCGAAGCAGTGGAGAACTTAACTCCTTGCCTGTGGATCCTGGTCAGAGTGTAAACATTCAACACTGGTGTACCACAGGGCTGTGTGCTAAGCCCCTTCCTCTACTCCCTCTTCACCTCCGACTGCAAGCCTGTGAACGGATCTAACTCCATCATCAAGTTTGCGGACGACACTACAGTGATTGGTCTCATCAGCAACAACGATGAGACGGCCTACAGGGAGGAGATCCAGCACCTAGCCACATGGTGCAACAACAATAACCTGCTCCTTAACACCTCCAAGACAAAGGAGCTCATTGTGGACTTCAGGAAAGAGTCAAGAGGCACACATGACACCATCCACATCAATGGGATGGCTGTTGAACGTGTCTCCAGTTTCAAGTTCCTGGGGATCCACATCTCGGAGGACCTGTCCTGGACTACCAACACATCCAGCCTGGTCAAGAAGGCTCACCAGCGCCTCTTCTTCCTGAGGACACTAAAGAAGAATCGGCTGTCCTTGGCTTTCCTGGTGAACTTCTATCGCTGTGCAATAGAAAGCATCCTGACCAACTGTGTCACAGTCTGGCATGGGAGCTGCTCTGTTGCAGAGCGCAAGGCACTGCAGCGGGTGGTGAAAACCGCCCAGCGCATCACAGGGACTCCACTTCCATCTATGGAGGACATCCAGAGGAAACGCTGTCTGCATCGAGCTCGCAGCATTCTTAAGGACTCCTCTCATCCCGCTCACAGACTGTTTTCTCTCCTGCCCTCCGGCAGGCGTTTCAGGTGCTTCCGGACCAGGACCAGCAGACTAAAGAACAGCTTTTTTCCCAGAGCTGTCTCTTTATTGAACTCTGCCCCTCACTGATCCCACTGCCCCTCATATACTACTACACTCTTCTCTCCCCCCTCATTGCACACCTGACTTCACTTTGTTATTTGCACTAATGGACTGTCTATACATAACATTTATGTTCATTTGCACTACCAGACTGCTCATTTGCACTGCCAACTGTTCATTACAGTACCGACTGTTTACTATGCATCTTGCACTCCTACACTTTAACTGAAATATGCAATAACTTCTTCCATTGCACTGTTACTTAGATAGCTTCTGTCCATAATTTATTTGCACTACTCTATATCAATTGCACTGCTGCTCACCATAGCCTAACTTATCATTGTATACATCCACCTGTAAATTTCTGTTTATAGTAATAGCCATCTGTATATTATGTTCATAATACATATCAATCTGTACATCTCTGTTTATAGTAATAGCCATCTGTATGTTATGTTCATAGTATATATCCATCTGTTAATTTCTGTTTATAGTAATAGCCATCTGTATATTATGATCATAGTATATATCCATCTGTTAATTTCTGTCTATAGTAAGATACATCTGTAAATCATGGTCATAGTACATTTCCATCTGTAAATTACTTCTGTAATATTTATTTATGTAACTTATGCAACCACTGTATATCCTGCACTTGCTGCTATTGCACTTCTGGTTAGACCTAAACTGCAGTTCGTTGCCTTGTACTTGTACATGTGTAATGACAATAAAGTTGAATCTAATCTAATCTAATCTAATCTAATCTAATCTAATCTAATCTAATCTAATCTAATCAAAAGGGTTTAGCAATGTCTGACAGGCAGTAAAAATACATGCAGCAAATACAACAGACCCACTCTGAACGAAGGCAAACGACAGGACTAAATAGAGAACAGAAACAAGAGACAGGTACGGGCTGATAGAGCGCATAGCGCCGCGAGTGGAGCTGATTGCAGCCGTACGCGAGGGAGAAGTGACAGGACAACAAAAGAACCCCACATGCTGCCGACAGTGACAGCAAGCGAGTGAGTGATCAGAAGAAAAACAAAAAAAGTGACAGAATCCCCCTCAAGGATGCCTCTTGGCATCTCCGAGAGACTCCCCACGAGATCGGAGGAACTGCTCAATAAGAGTGCAGTCCAGTATGTCGCAAACCGGAATCCAGCACCTCTCCTCCAGACTGTAGCACCCCCGGTCTACCAAATATTGATGGCCTCTACCCCTAACGGGAGAGTGGCATCTGCCTCATGCGAGGGGAATAATGGGGGCTGGTAGCCTAAGCAGCATTGGAAGGGCGATAATCACGTAGACAAAACTGGGAGGGAGTTGTGTGCATACTTGACCATGACTAGTCTGTTACTCCAAGACAATGGTTCTGCTGATGTAACACAGCACAGGAGTCTCTCTAAGTCTTGATTAGCCCGCTAGGACCGATCATTGGGGACCCCTGTCAGAGACCACGTTAACTGTGAGCCGTGGATCCAGAAGACGTGGTCCAAGACGATGACTGCTTTCTCCCTCGCTGAAGGTAATTTGGGGAGGGGAATAAAATTAACCACCTTTGAGAACCGGTCTACCACGGTAAAGGCCACCGTGTTGCCACGAGACAGCGGTCTCCGGGTGGGCCAATTCACAACTGCTTGTACCTTGGTGGGGTCTATTCAAATGCTCTCTGTGACAAGATAAACCCCAGGAGTGGAACTGACTGTGCGTGGAACTAGCACTTCTCCACCTTGGCGAATAAGCGATTTTCCAGCAGCCGCTGTGACACTCACCTGACGTGCTGTACTTGGTCGCGTTTGTTCTGGGAGAAAATCAGGATATCGTTGAGGTAGTCGAACACAAAACGATTGACCATGTCTCCTAAGCACGTCATTGACGAGTGTCTGGAAAACCGCAGGTAAGGTTAAAAAGCCAAAAGGCATAACAAGGTATTCGAAGTGGCCTGTGGGGGTGTTAAAAGCAGTTTTCCATTCGTCCCCCTCTCTAATCCTAACTAAGTGATAAGCACTGCGTAGGTCTAACTTAGTAAAGATGGTCGCCCCCTGTACAAGTTTGAAGGCTGAAGACATGAGTGGTAAAGGGTGGCTATTCTTCACCGTGACGTCATTCAACCCTCGATAATCATTACAGGGGTGCAGCAAACCATCCTTCTTCCACAAGAAGAAAATCCCTGCCCTAGCTGGAGAGGAAGAGGGTCGAATGAGACCGGCTAACAGAGAATCACTTATGTTCTTCTCTATGGCCTCCTTCTCAGGGCCAGAGAGAGAGAGTAATGACGCCACCCTCAGGCGGAGAAGTACCTGGAAGTAGTTTGATTGCACAGTCATACGGGCGGTGCGGAGGAAGAGATGCAGCTCGGGACTGAACACCTTACTCAAGTCAAACCACTTACCAGGTTAACCGGTTCTCCTGTAACAAAATTGGCAGAAATTAAAGGTGACAAGACAAATGACAAATACTGAGACAAAAAGGACTTCACTCAACAACTACATGGCGAGCCCAGTCAATAAGGGGGTTGTGTTTGGTGAGTCAGGTGTGCCCCAAGACTATAGAAGCGGCGGGAGAGCAAATGAGGAAGAAGCAAATCTGCTCTGTGTGGTTGCCAGAAGTGGTTAACCGCACGAGCCCGGCGACAGAAGTTATCTTGGTGAGAGGGGTACCGCAGAGTTTTCTTGGTGGAGATAGTTTCGGTTAAGGGCACAATGGGAATGTTCCGATCCCTTGCCTGCCCAACGTCCATGAAATCCCCCTCCGCTCCAGTCAATTGGAGCCGTCACTGGGTCACTCTTAATTAAAGGACGGCCAGGAAAATAGTACGGCCACTAGAAGGGAGGAGAGCAGAATGCCCGGCAGAACATGCACAACTCATGGGAGATGCAGTGCCGTTGTTCCTGTGCAGAGAGGTAATCGCGGCCAATCTACATAGGTTTCTCCTCGGAGAGAGCGAGTCGAGACAGCGCTGAGACCCTCGTAGCGGCCGGCAGCTCGAAACTATTGTCCACTGGCTCCTCTAGAGAGTCTAGTGGAAGTCGACCCATGTGATGAGTTCAATCAGGTCCCAGGAAACGGTCCCAGAGCGCCTTGTCATTCCAGCCCCTGGACGAGGCGAGTGTCCAGAACTCAATGGAATACTCAAAGACCGATCTGGATCCCTGACAAAGCAAGAGCTTGAGTCACTTCGTTGCCCAGAGTTGATCGGTTGAAGACCTTGCATAGCTCCTGGGAGAAGTTGTTAAAGGAGTTGCAGCAACCACCCTTGTTGTCCCACACCACGGTCTGCTTGGTGTGAAAGCAGGAGGGCTGTAACAAGAAAAAGTGAGGGAGCGCTGTTATAAGAAGGAGCGGCATGAAGTGGGCTCATCCAAGTAGGGAGTCAGAGAGTTGAGGCGGGGCTCGTTATAGAGTGATGCGGGTGCCGACTCCGCAGCCGGCGCCTCGGCCGCAGTGACTTCCGGCGGGTTGGCCAGGATCTGGTCAAGGTGTTAAGAGATGGCGGTGAGTTGCCTTGACAGGCTAGCCATGCCCTGATGAATCGCTGTAATCAGCTCCTGTTGGCGTCCTAACAGAATGCCCTCCTGAGAGATGGTTTGGTGGATCTCCAGATCTCCCACTGAGTCCATTCCTTGGTTGGTCTGTTCTGTCACGAAACAGAATGATTCAAATGCGGGTTTCCAACAGAAAACTGAATTTATTTGGTAAACAGAAAACGAACACAAAATGAGAGCAAAAAAGGTAGCATAATAATTGTCATAGGAGTATGAATAAACTGAAAACAACATTGCACCAGTGGAAAAAGAGGAATGACCCGAAAGGCGTTCGGTCTGGCACTCTCAGTCTGACCTCACTGTCTGAGGCCGTAGGAAAATTAACTCCTTGCCTTTGGATCCTGGACCAAGTGTAAAAGCAGATGTGCACAAGGGAGAGATGAAGGGACAACAACAGAAAGTGATCAGAAGAAAAAGAAAAACAAAAGGTACGGAACGTGACAAAAAGTACTTGCACCAACAGTCAAAACTGTTATCTGAGATAACATAGGGAAAACATAACTGATCCTAATAGGTTATTTAAAAGCTTTTAACCATGATTTGATTTGATTAATACCATGTGCTCTTAGCATTTATGCTACCAAGTGAAGTTTTGGGTTAAAAAGCTAAAAATTGTCAATTCAGGTGGACATTATATAACATAACTGACCAATGTGTGTGGGTTAAGAGAGGATAAAGAGAGAGATTGTGTGCTTCTGTGCACAGAAGTGTGTATGTGAGAGGGCACTGTGTCCTCATAAACATACTAAATGGTGATTTTATGTTCACTAAAAATGGCAAAAGTTTTCTATGATGGTTAGGTTTAGGGTTTGTGTGTGTGTGGACCTGGTTCTTATATCCCGGTGGGGACCTAAACCTGAATGCACACAAACTCATGGGGACTTGTGTCACCGTGGGAACGTCCCCACGGGTACAAAAGCTTATAAATCGTACAGAATGATAATTTTTGAAAATCTAAAAATGCAAAAAGTTTTCTACGATCATTAGGTTTAGGTGTAGGGAATAGAATATACAGTTTGTACAGTATAAACATCATTACGCCAATGGACTGTCCCTACGGAGATAGCAAAACCAACGTGTGTGTGTGTGTGTGTGTGTGTGTGTGTGTGAGTGTGAGAGAGAGAGAGAGAGAGAGAGAGAGAGAGAGAGAGAGAGAGAGAGAGAGAGAGAGAGAGAGAAAGAGAGTAGTAGTAGTACAGTAGTAGTGTCAGTATTTGACTTTTAGAAATGCAATATGCATCTCCAATTATAGAATCACCCTTCAATTCCTTTATATAAATGTACTTGAGAGACATATGTCATGCTCCGTTCTTTACCAGTTGAAATTATTAATATCTACATTTAGAAAACAATCAAACAGCTAATCTGTTCTTCTATGAAAGTTCTATTTATTAAACAATGCATGCCCTTAATTGAATACCTCCCAGTTTCCTGATTCTTAAAGTCTTTCTCATCTCTTACAATCATGATATCCAAATAATCCCCCTCACACAGTTATTGTTGCAGTTTTAGCATATTTGGAGAAAATGCTGTATCACCAGCAGCCAGCAGAGGGATCTCTACTGCTGCAATCTGGCTATGTTTAGAATAGAATTCTAGCTTACTGAATATTGTTCAAACTTGAGAAGCCATTTCGGTTCAGTAAATATACTGTCATTAAAATATGTTAATATCACAATAAATAAGAAACAAAAACCATTTTTTTAAAGTAAAGATTTTGAAAGCATTGGAGATCTCTCCAATCTAAATTATCTAAATAATAATTTAATATAGATTTACAGTAGTAACAATAAATTATATTTTATATTATATATTAATATAATATTTTAAATATAATAGTTTCATTATAAATAAGGTGATTATTTCTAGGGTGGACACCCAACTTAATATGTGATATTTACCATCTGAATCTAACCATGTCATGTCAAAAATGGAAATGTTTCTGCGATTGCTTTAATTAACTTGAACAAAACTGAGCTTTATCCCAAAATATATTGAGCAGGTTGTTTTTTTGTATTTATTATTTTTATTTATTATTAATTTATTATTATTATCTTTTTTGCTAGCTGGATGCAGCTCCTTGCTTAGCTTGGCAGAATTAACCTGGCAATTTTGTTGATGCAATTTTGAATGTGTGTTGTGTGTGTCTGTTTTACTTTGTTTTAGTCAAGTGGCTGTGTCACTGGTTTTTTTTGTCTTTCTCCGGAATTGGGGCGGCCCGCTGTAGAGGATCAGCGTTTCCCGTTGTGGTGGTGGGTCTTTTGCCTGAATGCAGTGTTCACAGTGGCATGCTGTGGTGTGAGTGTACACATGTGACTGCTAGGTTTCCTGGACTAGCGTGGCCAACCCGAATTCTGGATTGGTAATTTGTGAGTGTGTGCGTGTATGAGAGAGTGAGAGTGGTTTTATAAAATTTGTGTGATATTTTTATTGTATCAATAAAGATGTTTGTTGAACTTGACTACTCCTGGTCTGATATTTGACTCAGCCTTAATGAACCTGTGAGCTTACTGTATTTTACCCCGGGGTAGCGTAGTTGGTCTTTTATCGTCCTTTTGTTTATCCTTACTGCCACATATAGCAGTAGCATGATAGTTTGATCTATAAATATTATGTAAACTTCTGTGTGTGCATGTTTTTTTTTTCGAAGTACCAAACCCAGAGCAGAGCTGTGTTAGGTAACAGGTAATGGTGTCACTCACTGCACTTCCTGTTTTCATGAACAAGTAGATAAACTTAAATTCACACATAGGGGTGACCCTAAATATAGTCGAAGATTCAATGCTTCCATAGGACAACAATCAATCTCAGTGTTATGCAATGGGAATCATGCCATTTTGGTTATATGGGCAATGCCGTAGCAGACGGGCACGCACTGCGCTGCTAAAATATCATTTATGATGTAAAGAAATTGGACAGTTTTTAGGGTTGGGTACACCGTTTCTAAACATTTGTCACTAACTGAATGTTAGGGCATATAAATATGAATTAACACTTTGTAAATGCACGTAGTTCGGTACTTAGACTGAACTTTGTGCTGCATGATACAAAAAATAAGTAATATAGTAGTAATATAACCAAAATCACCACATATAGCAAACACGGCGCAGACTTTCAGAACTTGTCATTCTCTGCACTAAAAGCCAGCATGCGCGTCAGGAGGACGGAGAAAGAGAGTGCGCAGGGTTAAAAAAGGGGAAAGGGACTGTTTAAATGGTAAGATGCTTTACTGCATTCCTTCTTAACATGCGGTAAATAAAGTAACTTTATTGGTAGTTCATTGGTAATGAACGTTCTGCCTATGCTATTCCTTTAAAAATCATTATTATCAAGTAGGCCTAGTTATAAAATAGTTTTTAGATATGGTCTAGTAAGTGACACAGCATTGTTACGTGATGTTTAAGGAAAATGTCCAATAATTTGACTATTTGTGTCTTGTGTTTTGAATATATGTTTCCCTTCATTTCCGACATTTTGCCTAAACACATTTATTTTGCACATTATTGTGACTTGAATCTGGCTTATTTCGTTTTTTTTATATTTTTTATTATTAAGGTATAATCTGTCATAAACAAATTCTGTAAATTAATGTTTGATTGTTTTTTGGTGCGTCAATGTTGCGCTGCACTTTGCACTGTACCCTTGTTAACAACCTTGTGTCGTCCCCTCGCGCACGCAAACTCACAAATGCGCACACAAGCGTGCAATTCGACTATAGGCATGACGTGATGATTCTAATTCGACTATGTAAATCCTTAGTCGAGGACACCCCTACTCACACGTATACTCACTATACCTGCATCTACTGATGAATGATAAATACTTCTGTTGTTATGTAGTAACTACTTGGTCAATGAACTGCAAGCATGCTGTTCAGTGTTATTGTGGAGAACTACTGGGTCTTAGACTTACGTGCTGTTAATGATTTGAAACTTTTCTCCTTTCCTGAAACTGAGATCATCTTCAGTACGTGCCTCATAATCATAGAGTGCAACAAACAAAGTGACACCTGAGAGAGAGAGAGAGAGAGAGAGAGAGAGAGAGAGAGCATAAAGGCCATTTCTGTCTGCAGAGGCTTTTACATTTATGCATTTGGCAGACGCTTTTATCCAAACCGACTTACATTGTATTATACTATACATTTGTTTTAGCGTATGTGCAATCCCTGGGATTGAACCCATGACCTTGGCATTGCTAGCATCATGCTCTTAACCACTGAGCTATAGGAAAGCTTTTAGACAGATCAAATACATTCACAACCTGCAATTGGTAGCCATTTCAAAACTGATTCAGTTTACTGCATACATGCATAAAGACACTTAACAGAACACTGACTGTTTAAATAATGCCTAAAAACATTGATGGTAACAGGTAATTACTCATTTCTAGCAACAGAAGAAATCAATTGTTTGGGACCTTTGAGCTTTCAAATATTTAGCTTTACAATGTGTTTTTTTAAACTTTACATATTTATAATGAATGGATGAAGTGTTACCTGTGCCTCCTCGTGTACGGAGTGTTCCTTGGTGTGTCGCCGTGCTGACCCCTCCAAAGACTGTTACACCTTGCGTGACTGCAGCACTGGGGAAGTTGTTGTAGTTGGGAATAGCGGCGACCCCGGTGACCCCACTGACCCCACCGAAACTTGGATAATGTTGTGGTGTGGGATCCACGCCAAACCGATAACCCACGCCACTCTGAGACAAGCCAGTGTCTCTCTCCTCTGAAAACTTAGCAGCCTCTTTGTCCTTACATTGCACACAGCCCATCCTCTATGATCTGAGACAGAAAGAGAGAGTTTTAAGGGCAGCAAATAACTGACTGACAGACAATAAACTCCCATCAAGAACATCTCCATAGTGAAACATAGTGAAACACAGTGAACGAAGAGATGAGAGAATAATTTAGTAACCAAGGAAAAAACATTTCAGGCTACTACTAGATGCTTGAAATGCAGCAATAGCAGAGTGTTAAAGTTTTAGGTAGGGATGGGCACGAGTACCAGAGTTTATTTGGCTGCATCAACTCTTAAGCATGTTCTGATCAGTTTGGCTGAAAGTAGAACAATTTTGGGGTGAATTTGTTAATTTTAGCAATAAGACTGAAAGTAAGGTAAATAAGAAGCATAATGCCTTTAGTAAACTTTAATTAAAATGTTTACCAATTAAATTACACTCCTGACAGTATATGATGTCAACCACTAAGTTGCTAAAGTCTGAGCTCATAAAAAAACTATGACTAATAACAATGCACACGCAAGCATGCCCGCACTATGAAAGATAACATAAGAGGAGCTAGCTTGGTCATTTTGTACAAAAAGCTCTTTTCTATATTTTTCTACCACTGCCATGTGTAATTACGCCTTACTTGCCCCAAAACAGAATCACCCGCTGGCTCTCAGTTTTGATAGCTTGGTTCAGCCCACATCCTTCATCATTTACAGCTTGAGAATGGCCATAAACACACAACTATTTATTGCAAACATGAACTCGAAGCCCTAGATGGGGATCAGGTACATAATGTTCTTCCGAGTAAATATATTTACATTGCATTTTTACTATAGATTTACCAATGTTGCCAAGATTTTTACTATGAATTGTGTATCAGTGACATTATCTGGAATTGCAAATAGGCCTATACAGGAACAGAATATCAGAGCTATTTCCAAACTGAGTCTAGATGAGTGAAATCCACAGAGAATCAGCTTCAAACTCATATCACATTTACATTTTACATTTATTCATTTGGCAGATGCTTTTATCCAAAGCGACTTACAATTGAGGAAAACAGCAAGCGTATCAATGTCATTCACACTATTGCTTAGACAGAGAGAATAAGAAGGAAAAACTAAAAGAAACAAAGAAAGTTGTGATATTCACACTTTTTTCCGTCATATATGTCAGGAAAGAGGAATGCTTCTAATGTGCTATTTCACACAAACGCTACTTAGTACCTTTAATGTGCATTTGTACTGCTGTTTGTAGCATGGAATGCAAGTTCAGTTATCACCATGGTAATGACCTTGTCCCAGTTCTTACTGTCATTGCTTTGGAAGTAGCCATCCCAACTCAGCTTTCAAAGTCTACACATGCCTACACACATCACTGTGTCCAGATTGTCACACTAACAAACACACCAGGGCAAAACATCAATAACCAGCAGAGATAAAATCACTGTCGTCATGGCTTGGTGTGGCACCACTGTATTAACAGAATTCAGTTTTAGAAAATGAGAAGGAGAGAAAGAGAGTAAGAGATACTGTATCATGTGCAGGATTTATATTGTTGAAAGATAAATATCATCTTTTGTGATTTTACAGTCATTAATCGCAATAAAACACCATGAAGGTGTATCGTAAAAAAGAAACAGTACAATAGAAATGTTAAGATGCTCAAAAGGTCTGCCTTTAACCGCAGCTGACTTTTAAATTCAACCAGTCGTAGTGAATGAACGTTTTCTTAGTAAACATATTGTTGTCACTTGGTGAAACATTTTCACAAAATTACTGCTGTGGACATGCTTTACCCCCTGCCCTGTGATCTTATTTGGGAAATACAGAATAAAGACATAAAGTGGACTTTATCTGTCCCACAAGATTGTCTTTAAACCACTGTAGAATTTAAATTTTGGGGGGGGTTTCTCACAGCAATGCCAAATAACAATTTTTGGTTCCCCAAAGAACCATTCACTCAAAGGTTCTTGTGGGAATGTCTTTCTTACTGTCTAAAGAACCTTTTTTTCATAACAAAGAACCCTTTGTGAAACAGAAAGGTTCTACAGACGTTCTTTCAGCCAGCAATCTTTAAGCTTTTTGCACTACATTACATCTGCACTGTTGTTATTTCAATATGCTCTGTTGTTTATTTCATCTGCTCTGTTGTTTATTTCATCTGCACTGTTGTTTATTTCATCTGCACTGTTGTTTATTTCATCTGCACTGTTGTTTATTTCATCTGCACTGTTGTCTACTTCATCTGCACTGTTGTTTATTTCATCTGCTCTGTTGTTTATTTCATCTGCACTGTTGTTTATTTCATCTGCACTGTTGTTTATTTCATCTGCACTGTTGTTTATTTCATCTGCACTGTTGTCTAATTCATCTGCACTGTTGATTATTTTTATCTGCACTGCTGCTTATTTCACTGGTTTGCACATTTATCTCGGTTACATATCCCTTGCTTGTAAGTTGTATTTTGTATATATGTAGATTTTGTATTGATCTTTTTTGATATATGTTTATTCTATGTTATCTGAATGCACCTAGGGTCAGAGAATAAAGTAATTTCAATCCTCCATTTGTATGTACTGTACATGTGGCAGAATTGACAATAAAGCAGACTTTGACAATTGTTCTTCTATGGAATTACGAAGCTTTTTTTTTTTAAGAGTTTACACAATAGGACACTTTTGACACAAATGGTCAGTACAAAGAAGTGTCTAACCTTCAGAAAAGGTTGACTGGCAACTTTAAATAATCAAACTAAACATTACATGCATGATTTGTCTTTTTTCTAGTGATTTGGGACCAAATGTGCAGCGAATCACAGATAAATATTTTTTTATTGTTAAATATTTTCATATTTAATATTTAAAGTTATAGTTTATATTGTTTAACTATAAAATCTAACTTCCATGCTGTTATTTTGTGTTGTCAATAGATTTGTCTCTTTTGCTGTTAGAATAAAAAAGTAATATAACAACATGTTTCAAATTACTGTACAATGCTGTCCAACTCTAAAAACAAGTCTCTCGTAGCCATACATATAGGCAACATATGAGCTGTTCTATATACAGTAATTCAACTGCACATACAGTATTGATCATTGAAAACTTCATTCCTAGGGTTAATTCCTCGAATGCAGCAATGTACAGAGACATCCTTGATAAAAATCTGCTCCAGAGTGCTCTGGACCTCAGACTGGACAATGACCTTAATCACATAGGCAAGATAACAATATTGTTTGTAGAATTTTAAGGAAAATAAGGACTTTGATCCATTTTGGAATAAGGCTGGAAAAAGTGCTGTGAATACTTTCTGGATGCCCTGTAAATAAGAATAGTATATAGCCAATTTATTTAGGCAACGATTTATTATAGGCTAGATGTGTGTCATCACTAGCACACATCTTTTATGGCATTGTTCATGCAATGTTCACACAGGGTGCTTTCTGGGACTGATCCGGGCAATGTTATTAGGTACGTTCAATCCTGGGATGTTCACTCTCTAGCAATTTTATGACAATTTTCTGGAATAAACAGTCTGTGTGAAAAGGGTTTTAAAGAGAGTGAAAGACAGGGTAAAAAGGTCAACTGATAAACACTTCAGATTGACTAAAAGGTGATCTACTGTGAGAGACCCTATTCCATTAAATAGAATTTTTAGATAATTTAGACAGATATGCTTTGGTAGAACTCCATTCTTGGTCTCTAACCTTTCCGGCAGCTGATAACATCTGTCACCTTTTGCATCTCATGGAACTTCAAGTGTGTGGTGCCGAGTACATTATTCTGCTGTAATACTCAACCCCTGTTTGCAGATCTGCAATGAATAAGTGCAACATGGTGCAGTTTGTATAAAAGGATGTGGTGAACCTGAGTAGGACAATGACAACATACACAACCACACCAACTTTCCACTCATGAGCAGCAGGAGAAGAAACTCAGGTTTCTAGAACACTTCTTATAGGCATATTGGTGCCAGTGACTTAAATTATTTCTACAGACTAAGCTGGGATAAAAGTAAAAAAAAAAACAAGTATTTTTAAAATGAACCATGCCTTAAAATTCTCGAAGTGGAAAAGTGGTTGTGCATGTCATTGAAGGGGATTTCCTGCAAGTTGCAACACAACTGGAAAAGGCAAAGGCAGCATAGAAACAGAATCTGAAGCGACATAAAACCACGAAAATGTGTATTTACACAAACCATAAAGCTTTCTTCTGAAGCAGCATAAATGTATTTCCACAGGAATTAAAATTATGCGAAATAATGATAAACATAACCCCAAAAGCACAATTCTAACAATATGCTAATAAAATAATTTCTTAAATTAAATTATAACAATGCATGCTGATTTGAAAGCAATAATAGAAATACAACATTTATATTTAATTTCCTAGCTACCAAACACTCCGTAGAAATTTGTTAGATGCCAAAAGTTGTTTCAAAGAGCCGAAAAGTCACTGTCGAAAGTCACGAATAAATGAACAGGGCCGGTGTTACAGCAAATGACACCAGACCGTCGTCGTGTATGATATATTGTATAACAATATTATAACAACGCACAATTAGAGTCCTGCATTTCAATCCTAGCCCAACGAGACCCAAATAATTTACGCTCCTAGGGCCATGCATCTGGTCTATTTACACTTTGCCGCGCACAATCGCTATTGTCCCGCTCCTCCGGAGGGCAGACTTCACAATCTGAACCGAAGCACACTTACATTATTATAATGCAACTGTTTTAAGTTAAACGGTCAGTAAAGCACACACTCTTTAATCACAATATAGTCCTTGATGTTTAAGTTTGTGTTTTAATATTTTGTGTTCGACTTCATGCGCGTTAAGCAGACCCATCTGTTAATGATATCAAAGTAACACGAGTGCGCAGCACTGCATAATGTCCGAAAAACCTAATATTTAAAGCAGTTTGAGACACGGTAACACAGGCCTGCATGTGATCATGTTTTTTCGGAAGGTTTTCTCCTAACAAAGCAGGGGATCTAAAGGAGGAACTTAAACATAATTCATGTCATGCGTTCAAAATAATTCAGCATTCCGCACTCAAGTCACAAACAATCATACGCCAAACATTTTTCTAAATTAACTTTAAAAAGAAACAAAACAAAATAAATGTTGTTTGCCATTAAAAACTAAACTATTTTATTGGCTGGAAACTTAAAAATCTCAAACGTCTCAAAATTTACATCATGCATTCAAATTGTGCCACAGCCTAGCTCAGTAAACAGCCACAGCACAAACAAAAATACTAAATACAAAAATATTTTTTTCTAAATTAACTTAATGAAGAAATGAAAAACTAATCTTTGAATTAAAAAAAAAAAATGTAACAAATGTAGCTGTGTTTTTGGCTTCATCTTCTTGCTTTCTGCTGACATAACAATGACGTTTAGAGTGGCTTTAATGCACCTTCATTTACATTGAACCAGAGCCGCATCAGAGTCGACTTTGATATTACGGTTTAAGGGAGGTCAGAGCCGACATATTATAGATCAGCTTTATGCGGCGTTGTGTCTTTACACAGAAACTTTATCCGCCACAGAGACGCCTTAAAGTGATAGTTCACCCAAAAATTTAAATTCTGTCATGAATTACTCACTCTCGAGTTGTTCAAAATCTGTATAAATGTCTTTGTTTGGTTACCTAACCCTAACACAGAAAAAAGATATTTGAAAGAATGCTTGTGACCAAACAGTAGGTGGACTCCATTGACTACCATAGTAGGAAAAATTACTTTATAATTTATTTTGTTCTGTTGAACACAAAATGAGATATTTTGAAGAATGTAGGACAGCAAAATGTTCGGGGGCTCCTTTGTCTACCATTGTTATTTTTCCTACTATGGTAGTCAATGGGATCCACCTAAACACTTTCTCTGTGTTTAATCAAACAAAGACATTTATACAGATTTGGAACAACTCGAGAGTGAGTCATTCATGACAGAATTTAAATTTTTGGGTGAACTATCACTTTAACTTTTCTGTGAAAAGACGCCTTAAAAGGCCGCTAGACAAACCCATTCGGTTGCTAGGTTACCACATTTCTCCAAATGGCACAATATGAGTGTGTGGTTGTAAAATGTAAAATTGTAAATGTCACAGCGGGTATTTATCAGGTTGAATATTTGAAAGCATCGACTACATAAATTGTGTAAGAGAGAGAGTTTGTGATCTTGTTTGAACCTGTTTTTTTTGGCCATCTCACATAAGTATACAAGCAGGTTTTTCAACTGGTCAGTTCATATCATATCACTGATGCACTCTTTATTAGTCAGTGATCCAGTCTCCTGGCATGCCCAACACTCCTAGAACTAGTAAAAGCTTCTTTGCAAAAAAATCACTTTGACCAATCCACAACTGTTTAGTTACAACAGTTTAAGAGTCAACAGTACTCTGAGGAAAAGGCAGGACATCTTGCCTTAAAATTACTCGGGCTGAGGAGAGACCTGGGATAGCATGAGGGTGAGTAAATTATAGATTAAATTGAGTTTTTGGGTAAACCATTCCTTTGACATCAATAAGCTGCAATATACTGACAGACCCATTCTAGTGGCTCAAAGATGTAAGCTTACTTTAAAGACTTTAGTCACGTATAGTAAATGCCTACCAAAAGAATGTCTCCCTGTACAGTATCAATCTAAAATATTGATTGCCAGTTCACATTCAAAAGTCAATACAGCGACTCAGCAAGACACTACACAGAACCAGAAACAGTAAAGGACATGGTCAAGTTGTAGAAAATGAATGTAGAAAATAAATCAACATAATATCTAATATGACAGCCAGGGGTATCACAGGATATTCTGGCCCCTGATGGCTGCTGTAAGCAAAAGTCTAACTTTCAAGTTAAAAGAGCTAACTGGCTTATATACAAAGCATTACATTATTACTTCAGAACATGTACAGTAGAACAATAGTGTAGAACAAAAACCCAACCACCTGCCCGTTAGACCCCATCCCCTCACATCTACTACAAGCCATCTCACCCACACTCCTACCATCGCTCACTCATATTATCAACACATCTCTTAATACAGGAATTTTCCCCACTGCATTCAAGCAGGCCTGGGTAACCCCGCTGCTTAAGAAACCCACACATGACACTTCCCTACTGGAGAACTATAGACCCATTTCTCTCCTTCCGTTCATAGCAAAAGCACTTGAACGGGATGTTTTCAATCAGGTGTCTACCTTCCTCACCCAAAACAACAGGCTGGACACCAACCAGTCAGGCTTTAAGAGCGGTCACTCAACCGAAACTGCCCTAATCATCTGTTCTCATTCTCTTAGACCTTTCTGCAGCCTTCGACACGGTTAACCATCACATTCTTCTGTCTGCCCTCTCTTCACTGGGCATCACTGGAACTTCACTCTCCTGGTTTAAATCCTATCTCGCAGATAGGTCCTTCAAGGTAGCTTGGGGAGGTGAAGTGTCCAAATCACACCAACTAGTCACCGGGGTCCCACAAGGATCGGTTCTTGGGCCTCTGCTCTTCTCCATATACACCACATCACTGGGTTCCATCATACAAGCACATGGATTCTCCTACCATTGTTATGCTGATGACACTCAACTTCACCTCTCATTTCATCCAGACGATTCCACGCTAGCCACACGAGTCTCAGACTGCCTGGCTGACATCTCTTCTTGGATGAAAGATCATCACCTACAACTCAACCTGGCCAAGACTGAGCTTCTCGTCCTTCCTGCCACCCCGTCAGAACAGCACCAGCTTACCATCCAACTTGGTCCATCAAAGATAACCCCATCGACTTCAGTCAGGAATCTTGGGGTAATCATGGATGATCAGCTGACTTTTAAGGATCACGTTACTAAAACAACTCGGTCATGCAGGTTTGCATTGTACAACATTAGAAAGATCAGACCGTTCTTAACAGAACATGCAACACAGCTTCTCGTCCAGGCACTTGTCATTTCTAGACTGGATTATTGTAATGCTCTTCTGGCCGGTCTCCCAGCCTGTGCCTTCAAACCTCTGCAAATGATCCAGAATGCTGCTGCACGCCTGGTCTTCAATGAGCCCAATAGAGCACATGTCACACCTCTGCTCATCTCTCTGCACTGGCTCCCAGTAGCGGCACGCATTAAGTTCAAGGCACTGGTGCTTGCTTACAGAACAGCCACTAACACAGCACCCATCTACCTCAACTCTCTCTTACAGACCTACATCCCCTCCAGAAGTCTGCGGTCTGAAAACGAGCGGCGCCTCATTGTTCCTTCACAGAGAGGCATGAGATCCATCTTGAGGACATTTTCTTTCTCCGTTCCCGGCTGGTGGAATGATCTTCCTGTTTCCATCAGGACGGCTGGATCAATTTCACAATTCAAAAAACAGCTGAAGACCCACCTCTTCCATGAGCACTTAACTGTTTCATAATAAAAAATAAAAAAAAATTCTACCTCTATTTTTCCTTTCCTAATGTTCTGTATATACTTGCTTATACTATCTTGACGTTGTATTTGAAACTTTGTATTACTAGCATTTCTCGTGAATATTGCTTGCTTAGACGAATCGCTTGCTGTTTTCCTCAATTGTAAGTCGCTTTGGATAAAAGCATCTGCCAAATGAATAAATGTAAATGTAACAATAGAACAAGAAGACACACCAACTGAAGAAGAAATGTTATTATGCGGCAGTAAATAGTATGTGACTTTTTGTATGTGAAACTGTTCAATCACAAAAACTCAAATCATTCAGTCACTTAGAACTTGAAGAACTCAAGAAACGTTGCGCTTTAGTGTGTACTGTATGTATGTATAGTCAGCACCTCAAAGACCGCACTTACAAACTTTGTGCAAGCACAGTTGCAGAGGTATTAAAACAGTGATGCATGCACAAAACATCATCCTGGCATTGATGATAGCAAACAAAACAATTTGAATGCTTTTTGTGACGATCAAGCAGTCAAGGAAAGAATGGGGCAAAAAAAACAAGGGTTTACCAAAAAAATTTATTAAAACCAAAAATTGTACAACTTTAGGCCTAATAATGAGTTCAACAGAACAAACCCAAACCCAACAAACTGAAGACATGAGAACAAACTGAACTATATATACAAAAATTAAATTTTACAAGCAGGGATATGTACAAGAGATAAACGGCAGATAGCGTGCCAACCAGTGAAATAAACAACAGTGCAGATGTGAGGTAGTGCAAAGAGCTTATCTCTGATTAAAGTGACAAAGAGAGCAGGCTTCTGTTTAACTGTCCGAAGAGTTGAAAAGGGTCAGACCAATGCTGCAAGAGGTAGGGAGCAGTCCAATGCTGCATAAAGTAACTAGTGCGGGTCTGTGTATGATGTGGAGGGGGGTGGTGGAAGGACCTGTGGACATGGGAAGGGGGGGAGTTGGGGTGGTGGTAGGTGGATGGGGTTCAGAGTTCAGTGGTGCGTGGGGCAAGAGAGGGTTGGGGGGGAGTTTAGCTTCCTGACTGCCTGGTGGATGACACTCATCCTTTCTGATGGCAGCAGACTGAAGAAGATCACCTGCAATGCACACCCAAGAACTTGGTGCTGCTCACTCTCTCCAGTCGCACCATTGACGGTGGAGCATACTGAGTGTACACATCCTTGTGGTCCCTGTGTTCAGTGTGATGGTGCTGGATGTGTTACTGCCGACCCATACTGCTTGAGGTCTCCCAGTCAAAAAGTCCAACAGCCAGTTGCACAGCAAAGTGTTTAGTCCCACTGGACTAATTTGTGAGTGAGCTGTTGAGGAATGATTGTGTTGAATGCTGAACTGAAGTCTATGAACCGCATTCTGACATACAAGTCTTTTTTGTCCAGATGAGTTAGTGCAGAGTGGAGGGCAGTGGCGATGGCATCATCGGTCGAGCCCTTGGACCGATATGCAAACTGGAAGGGAGGACAGACTTAATGTTGTGCATGACTAGCCATTCAAGAGAATTCATAAGAATAAAAGTGAGTGCAACTGGACGGAAGTCATTGAAGCAGGATGGAGATGACTTCTTTGAGACTGGGATGATGGTGGTAGCTTTGAAGCAAGTGGGGACAACACCCTGACTCAGCGAGATGTTGAAAATGTCTGTGAGTGTGAAGACATCAGTGAGCTCTGCTGCACAGTCAGTGGAATGTACACGACAACGAGAAGTATGGCTGTATATTCCTTTGGTATATAGAACGGCCGGCACTTAATAATCATAAACCCCACCAGGGGTGAGCAGTGTTTGCAAACCACAACAGTGTCACGTACATACAAAAACACTGTGACGTAAAGGGAAAGTTCACCCAAAAATAAAAATTCTCTCATCATTTACTCACTCTCTAGTTGTTCCAAACCTGTATCATTTTTTTTGTTTGGCTGAACACAGAGAAATATATTTGGACAAATGCTTGTAACCAAACCATAGTAAAGGGAAAAAATATATATATATATTTATTATGTTAAACACAAAATAAGATATTTTGAAGAATGTAGGACATGAAAAAAATCTGGGGTACTTTTGACTACCATTGTAAATGTTCCTACTATGGTAGTCAATGGCAACCAAAATCTGTTTGGTTACAAGATTTTGTAAAAAATATCTTTCCCTGTGTTCAGCCAAACAAAGAAATGTATACAGGGTTGGAACAACTAGAGAGTAAGTAAATGATGACAGAATTTTTATTTTTGGGTGAACTTCCCCTTTAAAAGACAGAAAACACTGAAAAAAACTGAAAAAAGCAGCCAACTTGGAGCTTGGGCCCAAGTCCATATAAACACAAGAGGGGAAGACAAAACAAACGACAGAATACAACATCAAAAGTACCAAAATACCTAAATAATCAGGTAGATTAAATATAAACATTGGGAAAAAAATTATGGTCAAATTAAAGAAATAAGAAATGAACAAAACCATTAACATTAATGATCCAATTCCCCCCATCACTTGTTGAGGTTTTGGAATCGGACAGCAGAACGAAATAGTGGTAGCAGTGGCCCACCGGTCCCTTTAGAGGACAGACAAAGTGACGGAGGCTTCAAAACCTCAGCAGCTCTCCACACAACCCACACCACAGTAACTTTAACTCAAAAGGAAAATTATGTTAATTTAAATATACAGCAAATGAAACTAAATTGTGTGCACCCAGTTAGAAACAATGTACTGATATTTAATAAAGTGCTCTGTAATGATAAAGTAAACTGAGTCTGTGTCTTATTACGGAATAAACAATATAAACTAACAATACAAATAAACATACATGTGTACATGTGTCAAGGTGTTACCTAACATTACCTCTCAAAATGTGGAGCCGCATTTTGGGCCATCACACTTTTTCTGATGTATTGTTAAAAATAACCAATTTATTTTTTCAAAGTCACTGCTGCTACAATATGTATTTTAAGTATGAAATCACGGTATAAACTTCATTACAAATGTTTATAATGTACAACAGACTGGTGTAAAGGGGATAGTTATTGTTTTCAAAGTTTGTTGATTGGATGTTGATTATAAAGTTATTCTGCTCTCTAAATTACACTTTAAATACAAGTTGAACGGGTATGTTATCGGGTTATTTTCTCCATGTTGGGTAGTTTTGTGTAACTCAGGTCATGGTTGGATTTGTCCATATGACCCAACGATGGTTTGGAAAACAACCCAAATTAGGTTATTTTCAGTGCTTTAGTGCATTTATATACTGCTGAATTATTCTCTTTTGAGCATAAAAAAATATAAAATAATTAAAAAAAACAGATGTGTCCTTTCATATCTTATATGGCATTTCATATGTGTTACAAAGCAAAGAATTGGAATAAAGAAAGCATGTTTAGCACATGAAAGCATGTTTTAGGTCACATTCTGAGAACATACCCCAAACTCTCTTACCAAACCTCTGCTTTCTGTCCTTGCCCTATCTAGAAAAAAGAGCAGGAAAAGAGGTTGCTTTAAAAAAAAAGAAATGTTACAATGTCTCAAGCTAATTGGGTGATTCTCACAAAATCTTGGTTTCAAGATGTCAAACTTGATTTTCTTAAAAAACACAAAATTTTATTTTTACTCATTGAAAAGAAAAGGTATAACATTAATTTAAAAACTTTTACTGACAGTTTAACAAAATTTTGAATATTTATTACAAAAAAGGCCTTAAAAATGAATGACCATAACAATTTAAAAACTGTCAATCCCATAGCATTTTTTGTCATTTGAGAACATCTAGTAGAACATCCAATTCCTTTTTCAGAACGTTTTAATTTTAGTAGACTTTTGTTTAAATTACAAAATATTATGCACTCTTTACGGACGTGTTACGGTTATGATGATTTCTTCAGAAAAGCAATAAAATTATGCTTTGTGCAAAATAGAGAACACAATTATGTTTAATATGATCACGTTTCGTGTTACCAAATTTTATGTTTTATAATAAAAATCTTTACTGACATGATGTTTTAAGTGGTTTCGAGCCAATTATTATATTAAGAAAACCTTCCCTTTTCACATATGTGACCCTGGATCATAAAACCAGTCAAATGTACAAATGTATAGTACAATGTAATGTAAGTCGCTTTGGATAAAAGCGTCTGCCAAATGTAAATGTAATATGAGTCAATTTTTCGAAATTGAGATTTTTACATCATCTAAAAGCTGAATAAATATGTTTTCTATTGATGTATGGTTTGTTGGGATAGGACAATATTTGGCTAGTATTTAAAACTCAGGAATCTGAGGGTGCAAAAAAATCGAAATATTGAGAAAATCGCCTTTAAAGTTGTCCAAATGAAGTCCTTTGCATAGCATATTACTAGTTTTGATATATTTATGGTAGGAAATTTACAAAATATCTTCATGGTACATGATCTTTACTTCATATCCTAATGATTTTTGGCATAAAAGAAAAATGGCTAATTTTGACCCATACAACGTATTTTTGGCTATTACTACAAATGTTCTTGTGCTACTTAAAACTAGTTTTGTGATCCAGGGTGCCAAAAAGGCGCACACCCACTGCTGCAGTTTAAGATTGGCAGTAAAGGTCTTGGGCCACCCTGCTCTGATTTACAACCAGATACATGCTCATCTACAATGTTAAAAGTAGAACTTTTGACCACCAAAAAAACCAAACTTTTGTGAAGCTGAATTGTCTGAAAATAGAACTCACCAGTATGTGAAGGTGCCAACAAGAACTATGTGCCCTCCAAGCCGCCCTGCACAATTTGTGTATTATCAGACAAAGGACAAGAGAACAGGAACAGCTTGGCCTTCTCAATCCTCATCTGTCAATAAAGGGTATTAATGCTGCCCCATAAACTCTTGAATGTAAGATGTACTACGTACTTCTCCCTTAATTATGCAAACAAAGTGTTAAACTGCAGCTGCAATGAGACTACGGTGGGTTTTGTGACATTTTGAGACAGGCATGTAGGTGGTTAGAGTGGAAGGTATAGGGTGTTGCATGCAAGCCATACTAAAGTCAAAGGAAGGAAATTATCCATCTGATCAGCTACTCTTGACTTGAATAAAATGCACTAGACATTATTTACTATCGCCAGACTTTTAACACACATATACGTCGACCAAAGAGTATTAAAAGCACTTTTGGGTTAGAACTCACAACATTGCAACATCAACATCCACTGGTCTGGCATGCATACTACAGCGTTTTTATCCATTTTCCTGGATCCATGTAAATGCAGATCGTTTTGATAACGCTATCATGTGTACGTGAAATTTCAAAATGCAAAGAAAAAACTTTTCAGTTTTTCATCATGTAAACATGGTCTAAGAAGATTTACTAGAAGTGTCAGACATGCTGAGACGTACAAGCTATAGATCTTTAATGTGCAACCACCCGCTATAGGAAACCCAGCATGCCCTGTGCGTAAAACGCTGAGCAGTGTGTTTCTCTTCTTAGATGAGAAGAAACACGATGAGGAAAAAAGAGTGAGACCCAAGGGGCACAAGAAAGCAGTTCCACTTTTACACCATATGGAACCAATGACTCCTTTACATGTCAAAGACCTCCATGCATGCACACATTCCACAGAGTCTAATCATTTTAGTATGTCTTAGCCGACCAAATTACCTCACACAAACAGACACATATAGAGCGTGTGCATTGACGTGGCTTTCCCACGTGAACACGCCGGAACACGCCCCCTTGAGTGGCAAAATGACTGCTTTCAATAGAAGAAACAAAGAAACCGGGACTATAACATGCAATTATTTGCTGAAATTAAAGGCAGTTGGACTCAACAGTGAACCTTATAACTCAAATAGAAACCATGTGTCCATTTGCTTCTTTTCTATCTTTCAGCAGTCTTTAAAATCTCTGATTTCCTGCTGTAACTGTCCGGACAAACACGAGCTGCTGGAGGCAGGCAGGGGGGACGGAACTACAGTGCATTACAATAACATTACATCATCGCTTTAATCCCTTTGTGTTGTTAACATTATACAAGTATGCGCCGATTGCCAACAAAACACACACATGTGACGTTGTTTGACTTATGAGTGCGGTTCATGTCCGGCATCTTTTAGCACTGGGACCGCGCCATCTATCAGTTTCAAACGATCTCCAAATCCAGCATTATATCCACCGTTTACATAACATCCATCACTGAAATGCCGTGAACAAACAAACTAACGTTACTGACTTCTCTCACTATCACAAGCTGCAATGCAGGTTCACAGAGCAACTGATCTTGACACAGCGCAGACAATCTTGATAGTTGGCTGGTCTTACTATCGCTCGTCGAGTGGCGCGCTGGCAGGCTATTTCTTTCGCCTTGCGGAGCTTATCCGGGAGAATTCCCCAATAAAAGATCCCTATTACAAAACTCCAGACTTATAAAAAACTTTCCGAAACAAGTTGTAGTGCTGGGGGAGTGTATCAAGCACAGAAATACTACGTCATACGTCCAACTCGATTTTTAACAAGCTGACCATGTTAAGCATAAGAAGACAACACTTTAACAGTGTAAATAAGTCAGAATGCATTAACAACGTTAAATTCTCCCTTTAAACTCTATCCAATGTCTGTTCATGTACACACATACACCTAAAGCTAGATAACAAGAAAAAATATGTGTGCTTTTCCGTCAAAACATCCTATTCATCAACAAAACACATAAAAACAACACTCTACAGTTGATATGATACTGAAGAACTGATTACTGATCAAATATGACATGAATGAAACGACTTTCCTGTAGCTCAGTGGTTAGAGCATGGTGGTAACAACGCCAAGGTCATGGGTTTAATCCCAGGGATTGCACATACTCAGAAACAAATGTATAGTATAATGCAATGTAAGTCGCTTTGGATAAAAGCATCTGCCAAATGTAAATGTAATAAATGTGAACATAGGTACATAAGTAAAATTCTTAATTAAATGATGCTCTTCAATCCTGTCAAAATCTCAAGAGCTTTCTGCAGGCATGCATTCTGTGCCAGCCTGACTGTGGCCCATCACATCTTTGCTGACCACCCCAAGCATGTACTATAGAGAGTTCAGCACTCACCTAATATTCAGGCACAGCAGGGTCCTTATTTCCTCCACATTGCTTTGTGTTCAAATATGAATCCTGAGACAAACAGAAAGACAGATTATTATTACATTACTTGATAAACAGCCGCACAATCTCCTCTGATTTAGATTACAGACCTTTCGTGAAGAACAAGTTAAATTCTTTAGGAACAGACACATCACTCATTGACAATGCAACTTCTCGCAAGCGGACAAAGCCTTCGTTTTGTAAAGCCTGACCTTTGAGAAAAGTAAAAGGCAGGTAGGCACGCTGTACTATGACCAAGAACAACTCTCACAAGAACCAAAAGTCCAACGTAACGACATTTACACTTTTGGCAAAAACTTTGGTTATGTTTACACCTGGTATGAGGCTGCATATTGGTTGTTTGAATTGCAACTGGACGAAGGAAACACATACCCGTTTACACCTGGTGTTTTAATCTCTTTGGTCCACTTTTGACCACTTCTGTCCTAATTTCTTGGAGAGAAGGGTTTATGGGAGAATAAATATAGGCTTTTTCAGATATTTCAAACTAATAGACAGCAGCAGTTTTCACTTCTGCTTTGACAGCCGCGAGACCGAACACTGTCAGTGTGTGCTAGAAATCTGGAATGGTGAGAGAACATAGTGCTTGGTATCTCCAAATCGAACTTTTAATTCTTCAGATTCTTCTCTCTGGCTTGCGCTCTTCCCATCATGTCCACAGGCAGTCATTCAATCTAATGCATTTTCGGTAACACTTTACAATAAGGTGCAATTTGTTAACAATTAGTTAATGCATTAGCTAACATGAACAATACTTCTACAGCATTTTATTATGCTAATTTAGTTAATTTCAGCTTACTAAAACATTTTTAAACCAAACGTTACGTCTGTTAACATAAGTTAATGCACCATGAACTAACATGTCAACTGTGTTGACATTAACTAACATTAACAAGGATATTTAATAAATGCTGAAAAACTAACTGTTCATTATTAGCTAATGCACTTACTACTGTTAACACATAGCACCTATTGTAAAGTGTTACCGCATTTTCTTCTACCTTGGTCGAAAATTTACAAGCTCAAAACGTTTTAGACCCAGTTTACACCTGTATTTAGCTTCGTCAACTTGTGATACCACCAAAACACATCTTAATGTATAGCTTAATAGCTTTTCTACAAGCGTAAATACAGTAAGCGCCACACACTTTCATGACGTGTTTTTACCGTAATGACAGATAAAATAACGCACTCGGATTTGTCAGCGCTACAAACCTATAGAGGGAGGCTGCAGACATGGAGCAGGCAGATCTATGGCCCAGGCAGTTCTACCTAAGCCTGTTGTTGTTGCTTCAAGTGGTGAAATATATGGGGAAATAACATTCGATGCTCGAAGTTTACAAATTAATAACTGTCCCGTCCATAGACGTTGACAAATTAAGTGTCTCTTGTGAATTTAAATATTACCGCTACTTTAAGATAGGCTATAATACAGACAGTGTAATGATTTACACTACAAAATATCTGTAAATATTCACTGTTGCAGGCAGGCGGGGACTATTTCTAGTGACGTACATACATGGCGGCTAGAGAATCGGACTAGGTCACGACTCGGCTGCGTGATTCAGAGTCGACTCCCTTTTTTCCAAGCCAATAACCTTATTTATTCACCTTCAGATTTTTTTTTGCAGAACTTTGCAGACTGCTTACTGTCAAACACGCCAACATTACACACTGCATGAAATGCAATTTTTATGATCTCGTGGAATGTACTCTTTAAAGGTATGTTCACACACACAATATCAGTGTATTACACAGAACAGTTTTCACAGCCTATGTTAAAGGCAGGTTGACCGATCTCTGAAAACGGCTGTTGTTCTTTGAAATCGACAACAAAAATTACTAGTACGCAACAGGAACACGTCTCTTCCTGCTCCGCTCTCAAATGTGCTGTGCAATGTCAGCATTCCCTCGCTTCCCTCTGTTAATAAGCTGACACACCCCTTACTGCTGATTGGCTACACGTTCGTTTTAGTACTCGGCCCGACTCAGTTTTTTAAGAGATCGGTCACCCCGCCTTTAAAGTCATGGAAGCTGTTATTTGAAAGTACAAAGGACAAACCCGTTGCGTCTTAAACACCAGAATAAATTGTTTTCACATGCAGATTAAGGGGCGGCTAACCCCTTCCTACATCAGATGGGGAGCAAAATCTGATCGGCTAATTTTGCACCTAAAGGTTCACCAAAACTTACTGGGTTGTTATTTTTCACGTTTTTTGGGTTTGTAGATGCACCGGGGACCCGATTATAGCACTCAGATTTTTTGTGAAACATCACCTTTTATTAGGTCTGAACTATAACACTAGAAACAGACTAACTTAATATTCAACAAACATTTTTTATCTATATTTGTAAAATAAAAATACAGTATGCAAAGCTAATTACTACAGAAAGTGAGGATTAAGTCACTGGTTGCTCTTTTTCTGCTCATCTTATTATTATTTCAATTATGTACTGTATTTTGACTTTTTAGTGCTTGGTCACAGTACATCAATAAGTACACAGTAAATACATTTATGCACACATGTGAGTGTAACCAATCACCAGAGGTGGAACCAAGTCATCGCTTTGCAAGTCACAAGCCCTAAGTCTTTGCATGCAAGTCTCGAGTCAAGACAATCAAGTCCAAGTCCTCAAGTTTAAACTTTAAGGGGCGGTTTCCCGGACAGGGATTAGACTAGTCCTAGACTAAAAGAAATGTAAGAGCTGTCCAAACCGAAAACAACTTGAACTGACATATCTTAAAATACATCAGTGCCTTTGTGTTGTCTCAAAATGCACACAAGTAATGTTTTTAGTAAGGTATGTTTATTCAAACTACTTAAATTTCCCAATTAAACTAAGGCCTAGTCCAGGTTTAAACTAATCCCTGTCTGGGAACCACCCCTATGTCTTTAACAAGTCATTAGTGCTCTTTCCCAAATCAGTTTCACTGTATTAAATAGTATAGTCAATTTACAGTCATGGTCAAAAATATTGGCACCCTTGGTAAATATGAGCAAAGGAGGCTGTAAAAATAAATCTGCATGGTTTCCGTTTTGATCTTTTATTTAAAAAAATCTACAAAATTCCAACCTTTAATTAAAGTGAAACAATTGGAGGTGGGGGGAATATCACATTGTGAATTTTTTTTTTCTCCAATACATGTTGGCCACAATTATTGGCACCCTTGTATTTAATACTTTCTGCAACCTCTATTTGCACGACAAACACCTCTGAGTCTTATCTTCTCAGTCTGATGAGGTTTGAGAATACATTGAGAGTCATCTGAGTCTATTCCTCTGAACAGAATTTCTCCAGATCCTTCAAATGTTGGTGCTCCCTCTTCTTCAGTTCATCCCACTCATTTTCTATAATGTTCAGATCAGGGAACTGGGATGGCTATGGCAGGATTTTGATTTTGAGTTCAGTGACACATTTTTGTGTTGAATTTGATGTTTGTTTTGAACCAATGTGCTGATAGAAGATCTAACCATGACCCAATATAAGATTTCTAGAAGAGCAAGTCAGGTTTTTATTTTCTTATCTGTTTGATAATCCATGATTTCATGTATCTGAATAAGATGTTCAGGTCCTCTGGTATAAAAGTAGGTCCACAACAATGAAGATGGTGATATATTTAACTGTAGACATGGGGCACTTTTTATCCCTGTGTGCACCAAACCCATCTTGTATTCTTGCTGCCAAAAAACTATTTTTCATTTCATATGACCATAGACTCCAGTCCTGTTTAAAGTCCCAGTATGGCAGATTAATATGCTGGAGTTTGTTTTTGCATGAGAGCAGATTTCTTGTGATCCAAACAACTTGTGGGGATGGAGGTGCAGTTTTCTTTTCTTTTTTCTGACACTAAAATAAACTGATTTCTGCAATTTTCCATCTGTGATATTTGAAGAGTCTTTGGCCACTAAAAATCTTCTCTTTGCTGTGCATTAAAACAACATAGACACACAATAATTGTGGCCAACGTGTATTAGAGAAAAACGTTTTTCACAATATGATATTCCCCCCACTTCCAATTGTTGTACTTTAATAAAACGTTGAAAATTTGTAGATTTTTTAAATAAAAGGTGAAAATGCAGATTTACTTTTACAGCCTTCTTTGTTCATACTTACCAAGGGTGCCAATCCTTTTTTGACCACGACTGTATATTAATTTATGCCAGAAAGGCTTCACAGTGTTTCAGTTGGGACTATTTTCACTAAGGCCACTGTGGTAGAAATTCACTTCACACACCTGACTGAAGAAATTGCTTATAGATGGGACACACCAGCTATTCGAACCATCCTGGTTTTTGGCCTAACCCCTATACTCGGTTCCTATTTTAATATACTGTAGAAGATGAAACGTAGGTATAAATAAAGTTATGAAATAAAGTTATGTCTTGAATAGTACTTGTTGTATTTAAGGCTTCCAGTAGGAATACTAACATTTTTTATCACAAACAGAATTATATTTTTATTACATTTTATTATAATTTATTAACTTTACAATAATAAATAAGTACACAACATAAACAAATGTATGATGTTATTAAAAAACATGAAGGTGAATAAAAAATGTCAGAATATTTATTGTGGGATTCATTATTAATTCATTATGTTAAATAATGCATTGACTATGAACATATTTTTGTAAGAATATAGAAAGTAAGAAAATATTTTCTGGCATACTACTGACTGCACAATGTGTTTTAGTTATAAGAAATTGTTCACTCTTTTCTTCATTATCTCTCATGTATCCTCGAGTCTGTCTAACTCTTGCATGAGTTTGCTCTCCCTGTCCTCCAAAATAAAATAAAAAATACATACTATACATACTACAAAAATACAAACATATTTTTGAATGTAGTTTGGGCTCCACCTGATTTATGTGTGTAGTATACAACATTTTTAAGGGTGAGCACTGGACAGAAATGTTAGATTAAACTAAATTTTACAGTGGCACAAATGTAAACACTTCATTCTTGTTGGCTAAACACTTCATTTATTGTTGGCTCTATATTAGCTTTTATTTCTGTTAGTTACAGGCAAAAAATATAGAGCTTGTGTTCAATGTGCTATGACTTTCAACAAAAAATGTAATGCAGTATGCTTCGGATTGCACAGAATGTGCAAGCGATCATGAATTATAAGCATGATAGCAACCGTTAATTAATTTTAGAGAGCAATTATCTTAAGATTATTGTGGACATTGAATACATTTATGCAGCTAAGCAAACAAGTTGAACTCATCACAAAAATACCTTCTATGAGCTCCGTTTGACATTCCTTCATTCAAAAGAATTTCCTGTAGCTGTAGTGGTTAAAGCATGGCGCTAGCAACGCCAAGATCATGGGTTCGATCCCAAGGATTGCACATACTTAGAAACTAATGTATAATGCAATGTAAGTCGCTTTGGATAAAAGCGTCTGCCAAATGCATAAATGTAATGTAAAGTAAAAAAAAAACAGCTGACCACCTCACGCTTATAAAGGCTACCGCAGGCTATGCGCAGAAATGTGGATTTATGTTTAAAAACATTTATTTTGCGTTTTAAAGTAGATAACAATTATTTGATGCCAGGGCTATGCGCTGGAATGCAGCTCAAGTCGGTCAGATTTACAACACGCATACGAGGGCGTGCGAGGGAGACCAGGGAGAATAGTGAGCTAGCTTTATCATTTTGCACATAATTAGATGCATTTGAGATGAATAAAACGAATAAACGAAGTTAAAGTATTTTATTCTTAAGAGTATTTCTGAGAAATGTTATACACACGGCCCCCGGCCCCGGGTAAACTCCCATCATGCAGTGCTGTTCCACACAAACCCTGTACTCATCATGTGAGGATGTACTGAAGTCCTAAGGGTGTATTGCATTCAGCTGGACACATTCTTTCACACACAGATGCTTTGTATGCAAGAGAGAGAGGGTAGCTCAGGCCATAGGCAACAGGAGAAATTCAAGTCAATGCTATTTACTGACCAACATCAGCACGGCGGTACATTTTCTGCTGACGCCACAAAGCTGCACTGTTGCCTACAAACAATACACACACACACCCACATTAATGTATGAATGATCTAAAACACAATTCATGACATTAATTATGCACAAAGAACCTCCAGAGTCTCAAGAACAAAACATGCACAGATGTCTTTTGTTTGGGTCTACAGAATGTAAACACTTGACGTAGCTGAGCTCAACAGAAGTACAGTATCTCTTTAATTTATAAGAGAGCGAACATACAACCACCCACAGTAAAAAAAAAAAGAAAATAACACTCATGTCTGAAACAATCCATGCATTCCTGATTTGATGCATTGTTGCATTACCAGATACTGCTTGTGTCAAAGCGTCATGTTTTGCATTCTAATATAATCACTTCATGCCGTAGCATTTTGGCATCCTCCATTATACTCATCAGTGTTGGGAAGCTACTTTGAAATTGTAGTTAGGTAAGCTACAAGCTATTTATAAATAAAAGTAGTTAAGTTATATTAATTATATTTTAAAGAGTTTATACAGACAAAGATTTAACCGTTTTGACATAATTCAATTCACCTTAGCAGGGCTCTACAGTGCGACCATTTCAGTCACATTTGCGATGGGAAATTGCGATGGGTCTGTGCTACCAATGGTTCAGGTCATACCTTAAAGGGAGGGGTTACTATGTGAACATAGGTAACCATAAATCTGAGTGGACATCCATGACATGTGGTGTACCACAGGGCTCAATTCTTGCACCGCTCCTGTTCAATTTGTACATGCTTCCACTTGGTCAAATAATGAAAAAGAACCAAATTGCTTACCACAGCTATGCAGATGACACTCAGATCTATTTAGCCCTCTCACCCAATGACTACAGGCCTATTGACTCCCTTTGCCAGTGCATTGATGAAATTAACAACTGGATGTGCCAAAACTTCCTTCAGTTAAATAAAGACAAAACTGAAGTCATTGTATTTGGTAACAAAGATGAAACTAACAAGGTAAATGCATACCTTGACTCAAGAGGTCTAAAGACTCAAAGTAAAGTTAAAAATCTAGGTGTCATTTTAGAGTCTGACCTTAGTTTCAGCAGTCATGTCAAAGCAATAAGCAAATCAGCATACTACCATAGCCAGAATCAGATGTTTTGTCTCAAGCCAAGATTTAGAGAAACTTGTTCATGCTTTCATCACCAGTAGGGTGGATTATTGTAATGGACTCCTTACAGGCCTTCCCAAAAAGACCATCAGACAGCTGCAGCTCATACAGAACGCTGCCGCCAGGATTCTGACTAGAACCAAAAAATCTGAGCATATTACTCCAATTCTCAGATCTCTACACTGGCTACCAGTTACTTTTGGAATTGATTTTAAAGTATTATTAACTGTCTACAAATCACTTAATGGCCTAGGACCTAAACACTTATCAGATATGCTTATTATATATAAACCAAACAGACTTCTCAGATCATTAGGATCAAGTCAGTTAGAGGTAACAAGGGTTCACTCAAAACAAAGCGAGTCAGCGTTTAGCCATTACGCCACTCGTAACTGGAATCTGCTTCCAGAAGACATCAGATGTTCACCAACAGTAGACATTTTTAAATCCAGATTAAAAACACACTTGTTTAGCTGTGCATTTACAACCTGAGCATTGTGCTGCATTTTTATTTCTCTTTTCTTGTTTTTATTCTCTTTATATGTGCAAACATTTTTTATCAATTTTATTTCTGTTTATTTGTCTTTTAAATTCAGTCTTTTTATTTGTGATTTTAAATAAATTGCCTTTTAAAGATTTGTTCTTTTTTGCCTTCAAGCATTTTATGTAAAGCACTTTCAATTACCTTGAGTATGAAATGTGCTATATAAATAAACTTGACTTGCCTTGCCTTGCCTTGCCTTACCATGCTTATAGCCATTTAGCAAGAGTGGTTAGTAAGATTTAGTCTAAATAATTGAGAGTGTTTACATTTATTTATATGACAATGTGTAGTAAATTACCTATCAAATCAATTAGTTTAGACAGGTGAAACCAGAACCAATTAGAAGCTGTTTATAGCTAGCTGCTAATTTAATTTAATTGTATGTGGTGAAAATAAGAACGATTATTTAAAATATTTGATGGGTAATAATAGTTTACTTTTTAATGTCCAATGATACTGATATAATTATATATCAATATAATTATGAAGTCTGGCAAATAAATATTATTGAATGTCAGCGGAAAAAATACATCTTTTTATCAACGAGGGCAAGAAAGGAGGATGTGAGAGTGACAGGTAATCTGTGTCACATAATTTCATCATACACATCATATAACTTGGAAGAGGTTGTAAAACTAAATAACAACTGAATAATATGAAATATTTTTGCATTTATATTGGATTTATTGTCAGTATTGGACTCGCAGTTCAAGAGTAGGTTAACTGTGTGTGGATGACAGTGGCTGTGTCCAAAATCACATACTCACGGAGTAGGTACTTTATTTCAGTAGGTACTTGTACATGAAAGTCGCTGCAACTGTTTTGCGGGCTATGCACTGTCCCGTGGTCTCATGGGATAGATAAGTATCCCAAGTATCCATCGTTGAGTGCTTCAGAATCTGGCAGTAACCAGTAGGCCTTCAATTTCTCGTCTACTGCTTTATAAATAACACGATTCGGTAAAGGACAGCACTGGTTGCTTTTGGCTTATGTTTCATTTCACGTTGTGCACCAGCTCGTGTTAGCGGATGAGTTAAAGAAGTAATGTGGAGATTTTAGCAGCATCTAGCAGTAAAGTTGCAAATGCCCTTCCTTTTGAAGCATGACGGTAGCTGACACAGGACAAAGATGTTGTCACGTTTTCGCTTCTTTGCCGAAGTAGATCATGTATTTACGAAACGTGCTCTGTAAAGCCGTTTGTCCATTCAGAGATACTGTAGAAACAACATGGCGAATTCCATGTAAGGGGACACAGTGTATGTAGATAGTTTATTCGAAGGTAATAAAAACATAACGATTTACTATGTTGGGTCTATATACACCTCTGACGACAGTTGTGTATATTATATTGTATTTCTATAAATAGATCCTCCTTAATATTACACATTGCACATTTTACATTGCATACAAAGACGTTTGTGCTTGCCTTTCAAATGAGTTTCAGGATAACTTGCTTGAAGATAACAGAATTTGTGTTACCTTTTTGTTGACAATTGCGTCATTTCGTCATCACAACAGAAAATCAAAAGTCTTTTAAAAACTGGTTTTAAAAGCATGCATCATATATTTTAAAATGTACTTAGTGTATCTATGTTAATTTTGTGTAATTACAAATAACATTTGCACCTTATTTTATATAAGATAAGACTGAAGGTACACCTAGATGGAATATAAACATACTCATAAAAATAAACAATTTATTTTAAAATATCACACGAAAATTGTATTAAAGTTATCTCAAAATATACATTTTAATTTGTTTTTGCAACATTTATTGGGACTCATGCTGAAAACATAACTTTGTTTTCTAAATAATCTTGCACCAATTATGTAAAAATGGCTAGAAACCATATTAATACAATAAACTAGATGCTTCTCTTTTATTCCACATTAATTGTCCTGTATATAATTATATTTTTGTGAAAAATACTGGTTACACTAATTGACACTAACCAGTTACTTGACCATGTTGCTTCTACAGTCAAAGGCAACTGTTTGTAGAATACATTAACACTGAAAATCAAGCATGACGGTCAACAAGTTCAGATGAAGTGGTTTTATTTTTCTCAATGCTGAAAAAACATCTGATCATTATGTCTCATGGTGTAATTACAGTTACTTCAGTGTTAGAATAAAAATTCTGTCACGAATAACTAATTCTTAAGTCGTTTCACAACCGTATGACCTTAGTTCATCTTCAGAACACAAATTTAGATAGTTTAGATGAGGTCCGAGAGCTTTCTGACTCCCCACATAGACAGCAATGCAACATACACTCAAAGTGGAGAAAGTTAAGTATAAAGACAAGACATCATTAAAATAGTCCATGTGACTACAGTGGTTCAACCTTCATTTTATGAAGCAAGAAGAATATTTTTTGTGCAATAAAACAAAACTTTTTCAACAACTTTAATCAACAATTTCCTGACTTCTGCGTCAGTCTCCAACGCCCGTCCACATGAGGACCCGGTGCATGTGTGTAGTCTTATATCATATTAATTATAAAATATCAGACATGAAATCATTTATTTTATCACTGAATTTATGTTTAAATGTAGGCACCTACTTCATTACCATACATTATTAGATCATGTATGTATATATTACATTATATTCTATATTTTATATTGCTTAACATTTTAAATACATGTAATAGAAATATGCATTAAAGCTATGTTGAGGACCATAATTATCTTCTTGATCATAATTTATCTTGGACATTCAGAGCTTTTAATTATAAAGTTGTGGAAGAGGCACCACTTTCTCAAAAAATATAACATTTACTTGTTGAGTATTTACGGAAGAGTTGTGTTTTAAGATGTTGTTTGAATGTTGTGAGAGATGTGGTTGACCGGACAGAGTTTGGAAGGCTGTTCCACCAGCAAGGAGTTGTGAAAGAGAATGAGCAGGAAAGTGATCTTCTGCCCTTTTGAGAGGGCAATACAAGACGCTGCTCATTTGCTGAACGCAAGGATCTTGATGGGGTGTAGGAGTGTATAAATGTATGCCGGTATGATACAAGTCCAATAGTGTAACCGCTTACACTAGTTGAAATTTCAATTTAAAATCAAATTTGACAGGCATAAATAGACACCTATGTAAAAACATATGACCTTGATAGGAATATTTCAAATGAAATTTTGAAAGTTATTACTCATTTATATAAAAATGATGATTTATAAATGTATTCCTTGGGTCATACCATTTGACATGAATACCTGACCCCACCTTGTCAAATGATCTCACTTTTAAAAGAGTTTCTAACCTTTGCGTGCAGCAGTTAGTGTCACCAGGGCTTATCTCTGTGATTTCTTTTCCTGTCGCATGTCTTCTTGAACAAGATTTAAAAAAAAAAAAGCTCCTTAAATGCTGATTACACACCACCTTGACACTTCATGAATTTGACTTGATTAACATGATTCCCCAAATTATTATAATATTTAAAACAATGTTGTTCCATTTAATTTTGTTTACTATTAAATAGGACTAATGTAAGATTATGCCAAGCTAGCTGATATGTTTTTCTTATTAAGAATTTCATCTTTTTTAAACAAGATGAATTCTTTGGCATCAAGTTTTTACGATTACATCACATTAACATTCCTGCAATCGTTCCAGAAATATTTTCTCAAAATGAATTAAAAACAGAATTTCAGTCTTGGTCCTCAGAAAAGATAATGTATGCAAGTCATTTGCAAATTTATTTCAACATTTTAACTGTAATGTTTTTAAATTTAAATGTAATTAAATCACAGGGACACAAAAAAATTATACCAAGTTGAGAGAGAATTACATTAAAGATATGTGTTACGTTTTTTTTTTATGTGATTGACCGGATTACAAATACCAGTTAAACTATGGTTACTATAGTAAAAATATGGTTCATTTTAACCTTTTATTAAGATATCAGCAGATCAAGCAGATCAGAAGTGAAGCGACTGGATTCTCAATAGGGCTGCAACAATGTTAACCGCTGACGGTGCTAATGTAACGTTACCTACGGTGACAGTAAAGTGGACATAAACTTAACTTCAACTTTAGTTGGGTTCATTGCATTTGCGAGTTGTTAGAAGTTACTTATGAACATGTGAACTTTAAAAATGTGTTACTTACATTAACATTATGCTTTCTCCGTTTATACATTTAATAATAAAAATAACATAAATACACTACCCTTTCTAAAATACAATTATTATTGTCATGCACTGCCCTTTTAGAAATATTGCTAATTTATTGTTACAGTTCATATGCTTAAATATGTTACTAATGTTGTTATTCTGTTCATTTTATTTTTCAGGAAGATGCAAAGCTTTGTGCAGGATGTTTTGCACTGTGTTAAGCAGTATTTATGTTCGAATTAAATGAATTTAATTTAAGTATTATTTTTTAGAAAATGATTTAATAAAACTTTTAAAGTTTGAAACACTAATGGTAGAAGCTGTACTTATTTTTTACTGGAAAGTTTACCAAATAATTAATCTGATAATCCAACAAGAATCACTAGATTAAGTGAAAAAATAATCGTTAGATTAGTCGACTAATCAATCGACAATAAAAATAATCGTTAGTTGCAGCCCTAATTCTCAAGACCATGAATTTTGCCTGTGTTTTTCTAAATTTGGGAATAAATGCTGTAGTAATTAAATATAAGCATAGCCTAACATTTGAACAATTGTAACAGTCCACCAGATTACTACATATTACAAATACTGTACATATTCTGTTTTAAAAGTGTTAATATGTGTTAGTATTTGTCTTGAAGGCAACCCCCTTAAAAGAATAGTTCAGCCAATTTTGTCATTTTTTACACACCCACTTGACATTCTACACGTTTTAAGACCTTCCATCGTATTCAGAACACAAATGTAGATATTTTTGATAACATCCGAGAGGTTTCCAGGCCTCCTCATAGACATAATTGGTAACAGTGGGTGAAATGTGGGTGAACTACACCTTTTAAGGCATTCTTCAGCCTTGTATGAAAATTTCCCCATGTTTTACTCACTCTCAAGGCATCCTAACTGAATATGGTTTTCTTCTTGAAGCATAATGCAGTTGGAGTTATAATCCCACGTATCATTTTACTTCCAAGCGGTAGAATGGGAGTGGATGGGTCCAAAAAGCGCATCCATCGATCAAAGAACTGCTCGACACAGCTCAGTCTTCTTAACAAAGGTCTTCTGAAGCAAATCGATGCGTTTGTTTAGGAGAAATATCCATATTGACAGCCCTATTAATGTTGATGTCTAACTGCCGTTATCCTCTGCTGCGTGTGTCCTGGCTTGTTTTTTTCCGGTAAATGTTAGTGACGAAAGCTCCCCACAGAGGAGACGGCATCCCTTCGGGACAAATTAAAAATGCAACCTTAATCAACGGAACTTACGACACGCCTGCGTCATTTGCCGGCACAAACGAGGGATAACGGAAGCTAGACATTATCATTAATAACGTTGTCAATATGGATATTTCTCTTAAACAAAACACACCGATTTGCTTCAGAAGACCTTTGTTAAAATCACAGAGCCATGTCGAGCAGTTCTTTGATCAATGGATGCATTTTTTGGGGCTTTAAAAAACGGGGACCCATCCACTCCCATTATACCAAAATCGTTTTTCCTGAAAAATGGTAATATAACTCTGACTGCATTGTTCTTCAAGAAGAAAGTCATATTCATTACAGATGACCTGAGGGTGAGTAAAACATGGAGAAATTTTGATTCAAGGCTGAAGAATCCCTTTAAGGAGTCTCCACACTGCAAATATTCAGCGTGAATGTTCGCCGTGATAACGCGCTACAACAAAATCAATAGATTCCCGTGAAGCCCTTCACATAGAACGCAAATATTTGCATGCCAAAAATGCAAATGTTTTTTTCCGTGTAGTATGACATTTTTCTCACATTCGCCTGAAGACACAAGCCGTCCAATTAGATTTGAGCTTCAAATCATGTGCTAAGAGCCGGCGCTTCTTCAGCAATAAACACACGGTAGATCAGGACATCGGCTCTGAACAGAGGAACGAATTATACAACTAATGTGTAATTACTTTTATTATTTGTATTTTTTCTAGATTACTGTATTGGGAGAGAATTGTCTCAATTCAATTCTCAATTCAATTCAGTTTTTTGCATGCTGTCTGAGATGCAGCTTTCTGGGCGTGCACACATGATCGGGGGAACTGGAATGCGAGCGGACGGAGAAGGACACCCCCGGATCGCGAAGGAGTCCAGACGGAGGGAAAACCGGAATGCCATCGGGGTAAAAAAGGTGACAGATGCAAGACCCCCAATGCTATATATATATATATATATATATATATATATATATAAAACTATATAAGCTATATATAACTATTACAATTTGTATTTAATATTATTCAGTGCACTTCAATCAGAATAGTCCACCACAGTCTGCTAAAAGTGTCTAGGATAGACCACATGAAATGTTCATTTGCAAAACCAAAACTTTTTATTCATTTTTATAAATCATTTTTTTATCGTGTTATTGTGTTTTTATTGTGTTGCTTATTATGTATTTTTTTAGTTATTATTACTTAATCAAAACAACCCAACTGATTAAATGAAATTAAATGAAATTAAAAAAACATGGTTTATGAAAATGAACAAAAACTGTTTTGTTGGTTATTTGTTTTTGCAAATGAACTCTTCATATTTACTTCAAGGTGTTTTGTTCGCACAACAGCTTACAGTCACAGCTCTAAACATGAGTGAACAACATAATGTCAAACTCGTATACTATTTGAACAGGATGCCTGTAACCATAGTGGCAGATTTAAATGTATAGACGACACATTTATCAACATGGTAGTATTTTTACACAAGAGGTTGCATTGTAACAACAACATTAGGTGTGGTACTATCTGCAGTGTTGTACTAAAAAACAAATGCAACACTCACATGCGTACAGTACAGTATATTACACAAGAAACCTGGCGTTGCATTGTGGCATCTATGAATGCTTGTAGACTACACAATAGCTGTGCTACAGTATAATGTCATAGATCAGCTGTGACATGACAGACAACTAGTTGTCCAGTATGATTAGTTTTACACATCAGGGCTTCTCCATAAATGCGGTAAATGCGGTTGTCAGTGTTAACGCACTTACCCCATATTATGTTTCTTTGGTCTGCGCCATTCCTTTCAAGGCAAACAAACCAGCGTGCCTTTACCTGTTGCTTGGTGATGTTTGTGTTGAGGTAAGTCAGAAACGCGCAGGTGCTGCGCAATTCAACTACATCTAATTTTGATTCAGTTGAGTATGTGCGCTCAATCTGCACAGCATTTAGAACGCAACCCGCTAACTGGCTATTGATTTGACATCGTTACCACAACAACTGGACATGATTCTAATAACTTCATTCACTGCGACCCGTCCAAAGACTCAAAAACCTCTAAGATCTAGACGAATCACAATAATGACCCATTCTGGACAAATTTTTCAATATCGCGCAGTCCTAATTCCAAATGCTATCTTAGTGATCAATAAAACTCTTAGTCAAACATTATTCATTGTATTAAACTTCTCTATTTATTTCAAACATTAGTCAATAAAACACATATTCAGGTACATCACATCACATAAAAATACTGTTCTATACTTTAGTATTTATTATAGTAAATTGTAGTATATTACAGCTGTAGAATATTATGGTAATTATCACACTCTATTAACATATAGCCTACTACAGTATTCTGGAGGATTATCCTAGTGTAGTGTAGTAGTTAGATAGTGTAGCTTTTTCAGATGGTTAGCTAAGCTGTAACTTAACTACTTTTATTTATGAGCTTGTAGGGGAGTAACGATATTCGAACTGAACCGAATGATCCGCGATACACCTCCCTCGATACAAACCGCGAAACTCTCATGGCGTACCGCGAATCCTCGCATCCCCGGAGCGTCCCCCACACGCGTCAGCTTTTCCCGGCGCAGGTTAGCATTCTCTTCGCAAATTGACGCAGCAGTGCAGCGACCGCTGAAAACGCGCCAAAATGCGCATTGCTTGACACGAAAAGTACAACTCGCATTTAAGTGATGTCTTATGTGTTTAAAGGATTTATAATACGAGTCTCTGTTAAATTAATGACTGATCGCATCGCTCCAAAGAGAAATGTGAAGCCAATGTATACATTTAAGAAGTTAAATTGTTGTTGTTGTTATGAAGTTGAAAGTAAATCTATTGGGATTTTTTTTAGTATTGCTGGTGCCATGCCATGAACCCTGCACCCACATCGAACCGAACCGTGACTCTAAAATCGTGAACTAAATCGAACCGAACCGTGGATTGGTGTATCGTTACACCCCTAGTAGCTTGTAGATTACCTAACTACAATTTCAAAGTAGCTTCCACAACACGGCGTTTTTGAAAACAAACTAGTAAGTTAGCGGCATTGCAGACAAGAAGATGGTGCCAAAAAATGCCTCCACAACAGTTGTGTGGCAGTGGTTTGGCTTTGCATAGTCAGAGCAAAGCAAAGCAACTTTGTTGCACAATGGTTGGAAAGTCAGGAGGGAATACAACAAATCTGTTCAGAGTGTTTTTGTAGAGTTCTACTTAAACAGTTTTTTTTATTTCATGGTTGTGTTTTCTGTTCTATTGACAGTTTTTGTCCAATTCTACTAAAAAAAATACACTTATTTTGTATAACAATTATTTTGCGATTGTGCTATTTATTGACAACTAATACTGAAGTGTTTTTCAGTATTTTCAATTCAGATCGTGGATCGAGATTCTTTGTTATGGATATCGTGATGTGTTTTTTTGGGAAGATCGCCCAACCCTATTTTGAATACCCTTTATCTTGCATTTGGATGGCATTTTGTTCACCTTGGTGTCATTTTTGCAAAGCCTCTGTTAATTTCTGACCCTCATGTAAACATAATGTAACGTTACCTGTTATGTCAGGAACCGATCTCTCTTATCTATATATCTGCTAATGGAGCCTAATGTTCACTTACACAATGAAAAGTTGTTCAGGAAATCTAAACCCAAGGCTAAATAGTGAGACTTACTTAAAATACAATGCTTCCTTCATGTGTATCTCTAAATCCGCGTATTCTCCCGTGTAGCTGCAGCAGCTCAAAATAAAAGCGAAACTAGTTAAACTAGTAGCGTCGCTACTTTTAGCTATACTACTGCCCAACACTGTAAATATGTATATATGTACATTTTAGCTCAATATAAATAGATGTTCAGTATAACAAAAGTACAAAGTGGTTTATATTTCCTTTAGTTGAAAACACTATTAAACTCTCCAGTAAAGTATCACATAGATAAGCCTATAATCTGTGTGATTACGGTATGATTACTGCATATATATACACATTTTTCTAAATTAATTCCAGATTATAAATATCTGTTGAAAATATGCTTATGTAATGCTATAAACACAACAGTCATAACCAGTCCAGTCCATTTTCTAGGCAAGATATAAATACTGACATTATCTCAAGTCATTATTATTTGTATACTGCTAATAGAACGTTTTACATCAATCTGTATGCCTCCGGCTGTGTCTTTGGCCGATTTCTCAGGAACGCATCAGCATCTTCTTTTAGGGGCCATTGACGTTTTGCGTCTTAACGTGCAGAATATGCGAAAAATTTTCTCCTTTCCCCCCAAGAACCTCGAGTTTGCGCTCTCCTGCCATCTGTCGTTCCTAAATTATTAACAAAGGATATTTGGATTATATACACTGAAAATACGATTGCGGTGCTGATGGGCCTAGAAAAAAGAAGCGCGCCGCACCACATGTGCGTCTCGACCGCGTCGCTCCCTATTTTAGCGCGGTTGCCGCTCGTCTACATTTAAAATAACGAATATTCATGTGCTAAAGACGCAAAATGTGAACGGCCCCTTACTGAAACAGCAGCGAGAGTATTTTCCATCAGCGCCACCTGGCTTAACAGAGTGAAATAGCAGCTGACAATAATTAGTTTCACTTTTGATATGAAAGCTTTGTTTGTTGGGTTTTCGTTTTGCTTAATCGCATCGCCGGCAATGTTGAACGGCGTTTAGGGTTAATTATAATGCAAGCTACTGAGTTATTAAATTTTGTTGGGGGACATTCACAACTCAGAATTTTCCTGTAGCAAGGATTAACAAAGTCTATCTTGTTTCTATAAGCCACACAAACTCAATTAATTTCTTTTTTTCTGGTGAAAGAAACACACAAATGGAAAAAATTGTTTGGGTTGAACTTGTGACACTAAGTAAGCAAAGCATGATAGACCACACAGAATTTTTTTTATATTTTCACTTATAATCCTCAATACTGCATGTGCAATAATAAAAGCATAATGTTCCGTACAGTTCCGAACAGTCATCTATGTTTCCACATAATGTTCCGAACAGTCATTTATGTTTCCACAGTTAACTTTCCAAAGTTTTGCAGACTGCTGTTGTGACCAGCTGCTTCATGCATCATGTTATTATGCATGTCATAACGACTGTTTTATGCACAACACAGAGATTGATTTCAGCAAGCAACCCGCAAGTCCAGTTAATACCAGAGCACACTAAAGACCTCTGAAAAGCATTCTGATCGGTTAATTACAGACTTAAACACGTGATATGCAAACCACTTCTTGTGGTTGTGGAGAATGTGACTAAGTTTCCTGGAGGTGGTTTTAAACATTGAAAAAGCAACAATGAGGGAGGAAACTGTCACACAAAGCAGGCAATTATACAGATTATACCAGCAAACATGTCTAGAAAAAAATCCAGAAAAAGATAGTTACAAATATAACACCTGTAAGTGACAAAATAGCCATGAATGATTCCAAATTACCAGTTAAAGAACCTGACTTGATAGACAGCACAGCAGTGTGCATATGTGACAGCATATGTACTAATTACACAATATTATCAGCCTATAGGGATGTGACGGTGATGGTTAATAGATGTGTAAAAACACCATTAGTACTGGGCGCGTGGTGCATTTTACTTTCAGTTTTTAATAAGCGGCAATTCGGGACCGGCAATTGCTTGAATAATGGTCCCTGTCACTGTCAAACTTTTAAATCCGCATCTGATGTTTTTTCCTCCATGCAGAGTTTGGTCTCACATTTCTAAATACACGTCACAGACTGTCAGTGGTAGTTTTATTTCCTCCTCTAGAGGTCGCTGTTTTACTCTATACTCTGTACTTTCTTCCTGCATCTCATAGAAGAGATTTCCTTGCTGAGTCTGGAACAAACGCAACCAGAAAAAAATCGGTGGGGATTATTGCCGACAAATAAACGATGACTCGGTCGACAACTAATGGTGGGTTCAATATCGTTCTTAATAAAAACACACAAAACTACAAAAACATAAAATGACATTTGCTTATATTAAACACAGACCTTACAAAACAAATAATCACTGCACACGCCATGCAAAAAATAAAAAACAAATATAAAAACCTTAACGTCAGATAGGTTGCCTTTAACAAACCGAATAATCACGACACACATAGGGATGGACATTATTGATCATATTTTATATTGAGTATTGGACAGGTTTGAAAAACGAGTACAAGATTAGTTGGGGCGGGGCATTGAGGGGGGCGGAGTGTGTTCATCATGGTGATAATGAAAAGATTGATATGAAAATGTATGTTGATGAAACTATGACAAGATTGATTGAAATTTTATAAAAAATTTGCCATCAAAATTTTTGAACATTTAAAAGAAATATCAGAGTGAGGTGAAGTGTCTAAATGGAAACACTTCAGCAGATAGAAAGTCTTCCTCTGATTGGTTCAATTCTACAGGATTTCTGGGAGACATGCATATCATGCTCTTTAACAATCTGCCTGAAAACAACACAAAGCCGTCTAATCAAAGAAGAAAGCTGTTATTTCTGTGACAATGCATTTATCAAAAATTCTTTCAAATTTCCACACCACATACGAAACAAAAAAAGACAAACCGTGATTGGTTGCTTTACCTGTCAGTCATATATGGCCCCAGGCCATTAAAAGCATATTGTATAATAATTGTATTAAATAAAACATTTGTCGAATTGTATTGTATACTAATTTTATTAAATAATTTGTGAAACTTACTTTGTCGCTTTTAGGTTTAGCCAAGTAACGAGAAAATAATACTGGCTAGACATACTTTTAATTTACTAGATTAAATTTACTTGCTTGTTAACAGAAATTCACAAATTAAGAACAATAAGTGCACTTTTATCATAAAATACTTAAAGTAATCTGTATTAGTTTTTATTGATATTGTATTGTGTACAAATATGTGTCCAATACATTATAAATTCATTATTTTTATTACACTATTATTATTATTATTATTATTATAGTTTAATTAATCCAAAAGTAAATTTTCTATCTGTAATAAACATATTTTTGTCTGAAAGTTGTGCTACAAGTTCTAAAAAATATTTATTTTTAGAAATACAGAGATGTTAAACAAATTTTAGTTCACATTCAAAAAGCACAGTTGAGTACAGATGTTTTTAAGTATTTGTTAAGTTTCAAATTGTCATTGAAACTTCGGTAACACTTTATTTTACGTTGCCCTTGTTACACATGTTACATGTACTTACTATAGTATTTATTATAAATTAGGCATAATTACATGCAACTAACCTTAAACCACACCCTCATCCTAACTCTAACCCTATAGTAAGTACATATAGTTCATTATTATTACTCCATACTTAAATGTATAAGTACACTGTAACACTGACACCTTAAAATAAAGTGTAACCGAAACTTCTTTCTATATTTAGATCACACTATTATTCTTAAACCAAAAGCACTGTGTACTTTTTAGTGCACTTTCTTTTAACTTGGGACATTCAGGCAGGGGCGCCGTAAGGAGGGGAGGCTTAGGACGATTCTAGGGGCCCATGAACTTTTAAGGGCCCCAGCCGAGGTGTCTCCGGTCATATCCGGAACACGAGTGCGCGGACGGCCAGTGGGCCCTTGAAACTGTCAGAAATTGTGATCTTTGTTTTTGAAATTGTGATGCGCAACACCACTTCAGCAACCCCCTTAGCTGGGCCCTCACTCCCGCTATGCTCACTATGTAGCGGCATTCTTCGGCTCCGCCCCGTTTGTACTCTGCGTTTTTCCACAGTCTCGCAGTGCGGAGTGAACTTCAGAATAAGAGAAGGTGTGTGTATTTACTGCTATTTTCTATGGCATCTGCATATGTGAAGTTCCTTACTATAAATGCAGTTTACATAATGTGACGCTGGAGTAATACAGTTTCCTAGCCACTGTAATGTTTTCGCTCTGTTCACACCTCATTAACACATTATACAATTGTTTTCCTCCGAATCCACGAAGAAATACTTTAGAAAGCGATTAGGATGCTACTTTCACTTTGATTTAAACACTGTGTATGTGGTGTTAGAAGAACTTCAAGTCTTGCACAAGAAGTGACGGAAAGCAATCGTATAAACTGCTTATCAGAGTGAATGACAAAAATATTCTTTACTGATAAATAATGACCCAGCAGCTGGTTGTGACATTTATTAGAGGGATTTAAGCTTATGACCCTTTGAATTATAAAGTGTTTTAAAATCAATGTGAAAACGGACGATACAAATATATTTATTGAGATTTAATATTAGCTAGTTCATTATCCAAAAATGAACAATTGTATTTTAAGAAATAAAATTAGGTAAGAGTATTACAACTATTGTTATCAGTTCATGGTATTTATTGGTAACAAATGTCAGAGTGTTTCTTTAGGCTACTAATCCTGTGTTTTAAGTGCATTTTATAGGCTATGTAGACTAATGTGTGCTTCTATAAAACAGTGACTAGTAAAATTGGAACTAGAAAAGTGTAAAACAAAATTGATGCAAACCTTTATAAATAGCTTAGGACCATTTCTTAATTTTTATCGTAGCCTAGTGATAGGCTAATATACTTTAAATATTTGGCTATTAACATTTTGTTTAAAAACCAAACATTTTATTTTATTGTTGTAAAAGTAAACACTTTGTTGTCACATGTTTTGACTATACTTTTAATTTATATACTTCAATGATATTTTTAGGACAAATATATATTCGCCTCTGCGGATGCCCGATCGTGGGCAGACGGGGGACGGTGGTCTAATGTTGAGGGTTGATCGCAAGAGTCCCAAACTAGAAATTAGCCAGGGGGCCCAGAATGCCTAGCAGCACCCCTGCATTCTGGAGTACCTAACATAGTATTTATTGCACTAAAAACATAAACATCCACAAAGCTAACAGACAACTATAAGCCACACACCAATTTAATGCAGAATTAAAGCTCTATCTCTCGCTAAAACACACTATACATGTTCTACAAAACGTACATAACAATATATAATACATTACACTTCCATAACAACAACAACAACACATATATTGCCAATAACCAGTGTTGGGGAGTAGCTAACTAAAAGTAGCGACACTACTAACTTAACTACATTTTTTTAGTAGCTTGACGGTAGAAAAACTTCTCTAATTATTTAAAACATTAGACAACTCAATAACACATTTTCAGGTGTATCACATCACATACAAATACTGTTGTATACTTAAGTATTTACTAAAGTAAATTGATACAACAGTATATTACAGCTGTAGAATATTATGGTAACTACCACACTTTATTAACATGCAGTATTCTGTATGATTATCTAGCTATTGTAAATTTATACAACTTCTAAATCTTGTAGTATACTTTAATATTTACTTTGGTAAAAAAAACTATATCTAGAAAATTGACTATACAGTTTGCTATAATAAATAGGCTACTGTTGGCGTATTTTTTTATGTGAGATTGTAAAAATAAGTAGTTTCAAAGAAGCTAGCTACTTTTTATAGTAACTTGTAGTGTAGCAACTACTTTTTCAGATGGGCAGCTAAGCTGTTACTTAACTCCTTTTATCTACGAGTAGCTTAGCTTACCTAACTACAATTTCAAAGTAGCTTCCCCAACACTGCCAATAACCCACAATACCCCAGTTATAATCTAATTTTACAAAGAACAGCGTAAAATAAAGCCGTTTAAAGCAGGAGGAGAGAGGGTTTGCGCTAGTGGATGCACACTGCAGGTTTGCACACAGGAGATGAATAAGGTCAGGAGCACGAGAGAACTAAAATCTCATGTAAAAATATATGTAACAGTAAAAGACACGTTGTGTCTGCAGTGTCATCAAATCACTGCATGCTACAAACTATATACGAAGGAATCGTAAGACAAATTAAACCAAACCAAACCACGTCTGATATAGCGTAACCATCATCATTTACAATACACAGCCATAGATATACTGAGACTAATGGTAGGCTACACATTGTAATGCATGCTCCCATTTCAAATAAACTACAATGACCAGCACAAATAATAATCCACCTACCAGGACAATCGCCTTTAATCTTGTCTAAACGTATTCCATGGTTCAAAAAGCAAACATAAAGCTCCCCGTGATATTGTAAATAATAACGGGCAATCAATAAAAGCCGAGTAAATAGCGTTTTCAGCAGGATGTTACTCACTTCACTCCTCCATGCAGCTCGCTACTGCCTGGAGCAGAAGATGATGGCGCAGCGGCCGCATAATGAAACTCAAATGGAGCTGCGCTCTGATTGACAGCTCACTCAACCAACAAAAAGCACGGGTTTCCATTTAACGTGGGCTTAAGCATTCTGTTGGTTGGAGAAGCTGCCAAACACATTCAGTCTGTCCCCATCTAGTGGTAGGCAAGACAGACCAACCCTACAGACGCGACAAGCAACAAAACACGTTCATTTAAGTTTAGCTACAAAAAGTGGAAGTAATTTATGATGAACGAACTTTTTACAAGTGCGTTGTAAGAAGACAAAGTTATAAGGTCACCTGCAGGACAACCGGAGAACTGCACCTAAACTTAAACACCTATATTTGACTTATGTTTTCATTTATTTTTCTCTATTAGTTATATTGTTTGTTTGTTTAAATTCCTAAACTAAATTAATTTAATAACTACAGTCTTAACACTGTAACGACTTAACATAGCCTACTTAATAAAGTAAATAAAATAAAATAAAGGTATACACTCTTAAAATAAAGGTGCTTAAAAGGTTATTCACAGCAATGCCATACACTCTTACAAATATGCTTCAAAAGGTTCTTCGATGCCATAGAAGAAACTTTTTGTCCAAATGGTTCCATAAATAACCTTTAACATCTGAAGATCCTTTCTGTTTAACAAAAGGTTGAAAAATGTTTTTTTAGATTATGAGAAAGAGATGCTTATTTAAAGAACCTTTTAAGAGTGTAGAAACATTTTTGGTTCCACAAAGAAAAAATCTGTCTAAGATCCTTTAAAGATCAATCTTTTTCTTTCCTTTTCATTATCTGAAGAAACTTTTTCGCCACAAAGATACTTTTGTGAGACAGAACGGTACTTTGGATGTTAAAGGTTCTTTACATAAAAGTTTCTTCTATGGCATTGTTAAGCACCTTTGTTTTTAAAACTATTCTTCAATAGCATTGTGAAGCACCTTTCTTTTAAAAAGTGTAGTATGGGCAAGTTATTGGTTTGGATGTACTGTATGGTTGTTTATGGTTATTTCAGGTAAAAATGTTGTGTTTAAAAGAGAAATGGTCAACATGCTTACTTAGTGGTTGTTAGTGTCTTTGTCTTTCTTCTGCTGCTGTAGTGCAGCCATGATTTCATCTTTGAGACTAGTGAACTATCCGCTAATTGTTTAGAGGAACCATGTGATTAAAGTTTTTCAAGGTATTATAAAGTTCACATATTGCCTATAATCTATTCCAACAATTGCAGAAAGTAATAGCCTACTTAAGGAAACCGAATGCCTGATTTGCTGAGAAATTGGATTGATTAGCCCTTTCCCTTATTGTTCTTTAATTTCGTTCTCTAATTTCTGGACCTAGAAATGTCTTGTACGTGGAAAATGCATTGCACAATCTTATGTATGTACACATGGAAAAGTGTTACACGCTGCACAATTAAACATTTCAAAACAAGCGTGTGCTACAATTACGAGACAATGTATACGTTCCTGACTAGTCTCCCAGTTCATGCCACTGAAAACATCCACACAGCATGATGCTGCCACCATCATGCTTTACTGTAGGGATGGTATTGACCAGGTAATAAGCAATGATAGTTTCTTCCAGAAAGAGAGTTCAATCTCTGTTTCACCAGACCACAGAATTTTGTTTCTCATGGTCTGAGAGTCCTTCAGGTGCTTTTTGTCCAGGCAGGCCACTGTGTGCCTTTTTCTGAGGAGTGGCTTCCGTCTGGACACTCTACTATGTAGTGCTGCAGAGATGGTTGTTCTTCTGGAAGGTTCTCCTCTCGCCAGAGAAACGCTGGAGCTCTGTCAGAGTGACCATTGAGTTCTTGGTTATCAGTTTGGCTGGGCGGCCAACTCTAGGAAGAGTCCTGGTGGTTCCAAACCTCTTCCATTGATGCATGATGGAGGCCATTGTGCTCATGTAATGAACTCGGCCCCTCTGCCAAGCACGCCCCTGCACCAGCGCCCCTTTTCACACTCACCAGACTATTGAATGCACTCGAACCTGCAGCTCATTCCCCTGGACTTCATATATACTCACCGTTGTTCTGTGTTTATTGTCATTACACTAGCTCAGACCCAGTTGCTCTTTCGCTGATACCCGTGGATGTGTTACCTGTCATACTTACCTGTGGATGCATTACCTGTATATTATTTCGAGTTGCTGGAAAAGCTCCAGTTATTAAACCTGTTAAACATCATCTTGTGTGGTCGATCGTCCTGTGGGTTTGTTAAAGCTCGTTGGTACTTTAAATGCTGCAGAAATGTTTCTGTACCCTTCCCCAAATCTCTGTTTCGATACAATCCTGTCTCTGAGGTCTACTGACAATTCCTTGGACTTCATGGCTTCAGTGGAAACAGGATGCACCTGAGCTCAATTTTGAGTGTCATGGCAAAGGCTCTGAATACTTATATGTAGATGGGATTTTGTTTTCATTTTTTATAAATGTGCTAAGATTTCAAACAAACTTCTTTCTTGTTGCCATTATGGGGTATTGTTTGTAGAATTTTGAGGGAAATAATGACTTTAATCCATTTTGGAATAAGGCTGAAACTTTACAAAATGTGGAAAAAGTTGAGTGCATAGAATACTTTTCAGACGCACTGTGCGTACTTTAAATAACCAGCAAATTATGTAATTAATTAAAATAAAATGTTGTAATCAACCCTAATAATTAGCTAACCAATGATTTGTTATTCTCATAAATTGTTTATACTATCTTGACGTTGTATTTGAAACTTTGTATTACTAGCACTTCTCGTGAATATTGCTAACTTAGACAAATCGCTTGCTGTTTTCCTCAATTGTAAGTCGCTTTGGATAAAAGCGTCTGCCAAATGAATAAATGTAAATGTAAATAAATCAAAATGTAATTTCAAAAGTGTGAGGTGTCCATCACTCATACCCTTCGAAATTCTTAATTTCCTTTGATGTGACCAGTTCGGTTTGGAATGCCCCTTCAATATGACGACCATGGTTATTTTCTTTTTCGAAGTCCCTTTCAGAGGGTGATATATGCCATTTTTGCTGTGCTAGTTAGTTTGTGTTGGAGTTTACCTTGTGGATTATTAAAAGACTGCAAAACAAGTGGTCAGAAAACTTTACCCAATGAAAAATAAATATTTATTACATAAATTGAGTAAAAATGTAAAATAATACAACTTTTACATAACCTTTATTACATAATTCTAAAAACAAGTATAACATTTTTAATAAAAATTCGTTTTTCCAGTAAATACAATACACAAAGTGATATTTTGGAAATACCGCACTACTGGATCAGGTGGATCTGGTGCTGTACAGCTGAGGTGGTGGTAATAGTTGACTAAAAAGAGGTAATGGTAATAATAGTGATACAATTGCTGTGCCACAGTTAAAATAACTATAGAATCTGAACTAACCAACTGCTGTAAAATGTTTATACTGTAGCAAAAATTATAATGGTCTTGTTTTAAAGATTAAAAACATTTTTTAATGTTTTCTTTAAGCTTCCTTTGTCAGCTCCCTTTACTGGCTATAGGTTGTTTGCACATGACGGCAAAGTGCAGCTGGAGGGCAGCAAGTGATTTTCTTCATAGGAATTCACTATCACAAACTCAAAATACCAATGTTGTATGTCGTTTTTGATTGTTCAAATCGATCAACCCTTGAAACCACAATGTGTTTTTATTGTGTAGCAAAAGTTGATATTCATGAAAGGGAGAAAATGTGAGTATTAACTGAGAAAAGGAGATACAAGTGGCTTGTAATCCTGAATCTGCAGTCAAGAGGAGCCGAGCTGGGTAAATGACTAGGGTAAGGCCAAATTTCTGTCAAACCTTACTTGTAATAAAAGTACGTTGGACTTCTATGGGGAAAAAGCGCTTAACGCGAGATTTATATAGATTTATTTAACTTTATTTGTTTTATTAGGGCTCTGATACGTCACGGCAAGGAAAAACAGGCAGCGGATCCATATGCAGTGTAATGTTATTCAATGAAGTCCTCAAAGTACATATACTCCAAGGAACATGAGAAATACAACAGGGTAGAACATCCAAGAACACATGAGCAAAACAAGGGTGTAACGTTAAACAATACCAAGCACCAAACAAAGGAAACACTGGGGTATAAATACACATGATAACAAGAGACACCTGGACACATCAATGACAATCAACTAAAAACTACGAAGGACTACAAACATGGCACCGGACAGGAAGTAACACAAAAAACCTAGTGTGGAAGGTGGAGGAGCTGGAGACGCAGCGCCATCTGAAGTACGGGCTACGATCCTCTTGGGTAAGGGGGGCATTATGTCTCCAAATAACAAATCAAATACTATGGCAGAACAATATAGATCCATCACCCAAGATATGCAGTAGGTGGCGGTAATGCTCCATAGGAGTAATCAGCCATAAAACTGGATGAAGAAGAAGTAGTAGTAACACAAAAGTTCACAAACACAGTAGAAACATGGACTGGGATTGTGACATGCTTGTTCTTTTAACAGTATTTTGAGTTTGTGATAGTGAATTCCTATGGAGAAAAGGTCATTTTGCGGCATTGCGGAAAGTAGATGAGTAAGGGATAGAAGAGTGGATGAGTAAGTGATGCATATGTGTAATGTACAAGCTCTTGCACTAAACAACAAATAAAAAATGTCACAGTAGAATTTTTAGAAACCTGCAAATATTTAACACAGGTGCAGACAAACTGAGTTCCAAAGACATTAATAGAATGTATGCATATAGGCCTCAAAATAATCGATGCAATTATCAGTAAAATCAACAAAAATGCAAATGCGCTCATTTCTATGGTATTAACAAATGTGATGATTCTAAAATAAAAATGTTATAATACTGTATAGCACTGTCCTTTTGCTGCTGGATCTGGCTACATATTTTCCTGACTATATTCAAGTACTCAAGAAATGACAGATAAAAGATCTTTGCTTCTGAAATGTCTGTTGATGGAATTCTGCTTGCATCACGCTTTATAAAGAGCATGTCCTGCTCCTAACACTGTAAGGCAAACAAGGGAAAGACAACAACATTACTGTGAGCTGCTTAAAAACCAATGTGGTTGTTCTTATTCACAGTTTATATTATATCTAGCTCTACTTACTAAGAAAGAAGATATAGGACACGGAAACATATTAAAGTTTCAGACCACAAATCAAACAATTTTTGAAACATATCTGGTGAGGGTTCTGGCAACGTTTAGAGCCGCTATTCGAACAACTAACCACCATGTGTCAATATTAATCACTCAAACGAAAAAATAATCTTACGTCTTTCAATAGATGTTCAAGCCATAATAACAACATTACACTGAAGGTCTATTTAAAATGTGTAACTAAAACATTCACCTACTTCACCTGGGTCTTGTGGTGAAAGTTATCTCACCTGTCACCAGTGCTCTCCACATCCTTTATTGAGTCAGGCAGGGGCTTATGGGCTGTCTCAGGCAAAAACATAGTGAGGGCAGCACCTATTAGTGGGCACAGGCCAAACAACACCATAGGGGCATGATGGCTGCTGTCCCTCAAGAGGTAGATGACGGGCGCAATTACTCCACCTGCCCGAGCGCACATTGATCCCATACCGATGCCAGATTGTCTGTAGAAACCAAGAGAAAGAAATACTTGTTTCCATATCTCACATCTAAACAGACCATTGTAAAGCCTTTGAATATGAAAATTTTCATGGTAGGTGTACTGAAACTCTACAGCCCTCTGCAGTACCTATTTACATTTACATTTACATTTATGCATTTGGCAGACGCTTTTATCTAAAGTGACTTACATTGCATTATAATATACATTTGTTTTAGAGTATGTGTAATTCCTGGGATTGAACCCATGACCTTGGCGTTTCAAGCGCCATGCTTTAACCGTTGAGCTATAGGAAATCTGTTTGATATATTGAGCTATTTCAAGCAGGCATGTGGTTTAAAGGTTTATTTTGTTTGCCTGTTTTGATAGATCTTTATAAAGTAGTAACCCTATCAAGATAATCCCTTGAACCCTGGTAAAAACTGAAAACTTCTAAAAACATTAAATACGGGTGAGCTGTTTTGCTGGTGCAAGGAAGCATGTCAGCAAAACTCACATGCTTTACAAATTTTTCACCTGATTCTTTAGGCCCAATCCCAATTGTATTTTATACCCCTTCGCCTACCCCTCACTCCTTGAAACAGAGTGACAAGGGAAAGGGCTAAAAACATTCCCCTAAGAAATGGAACACCACTACGTCATATGTCATTATACGTCACTGCTAGCTGTATGTTAAAGGAGATGCAAGGATGTTTATCACAAACTTCCAAGATGGCACCATCAGCTGTAGTCATATCAGTTTTGTGGATTACAGCCTAAAAAGTGACCCTGAACTCTTTCGCCAAAAACCAGTGCACCACACACACCTCCGTTCGCGATCTGCAAAAAAATAATTGTTGCACGGACGTCTCCAGAATGTAATCGTGAACAGATCACATTGTGTTCGCGATCACATTCCGTAGGTCTCTCCCTCTGTCCGCGGAATCGGCAATCAGTAATGCGGTACGTTAGCAAACTTTTGCAACTTTTTGCAAACATTTCAAGCATTTAAGACAAGAAACTGAACACAACATTCAATTTACCATAAACCAAATGATAATTTATTGTTTAAATTCGTATTAATGCCAAAATAAAGGCTTACATCATACTCGCATGAGCAGTCGTGGCCCAGTGGTTAGAGTTTTGGACTCGTGACCAGAAGGTTGCTGGTTTGATTCTCAGGGCTGGCGGGTAATGGCTGAGGTGCCCTTGAGCAAGGCACCTAACCCCCACTTGCTAAATGTACAAATGTATAGTACAATACAATGTAAGTCGCTTTGGATAAAAGTGTCTGCCAAATGTATAAAAATGTTTAAAGAAAAAGTAAAGTAAAGTAATATCCTGAAAAATATTTGTTTGAAGGGCCCTTACCCCTGCCACTCCAACCAAAAGAGAATTGAGACAGCCATACCCCTTCATGTGAACATGCTATACAGATGGGTAGGTGAAAGTGTAGGGGTAAGGGGTAGAAATGGGATTGGGCCTAATATCCTAATTCAGCCAATGCCAAACTCAATTTGTTACTTTATTTCTTATACCTATACTGAAACAATCCAACAACCATAACACCCTGCACTGAAATGTTAAACTGGTAATCTCTGCAAAATGTCTGGCCATAAGACTATGAAAACATCTTCCAGATTGCCACAGACAAAAAGGTGAATTTGCAGAATGGGTGGAAACTTTAAGGATCTTATCAGCCCTATGTGCATCGCCTAATGTAGATGTCGTTCAGAGAGGAGAAATCCTCATTAAATTGGACAGTTCTACCAGTTTACCTGATGACGGTTGGGAAGACCTCAGCTGAGTAGATGTACACAATCGACAATGAGGCAGTGATGCCAAATTTGCCCACCATGGCAAGAACAGTGCGGACAACAGACAGATCTATAAAGACAAAAATTATACATGGATGATGTTGGTTATAAAAAAAAGCCAGTCAAGGTTTTTAAACAGTGCTCATCATTTTCTAGACTTTTAGTATTAACTGTAATGGTATTAAAAGTAGTAACAGTAAAGAAGTTTAAAATGTTGTGATGGTGTTGAAGGGATGGGTGCCGTGGCTCCATCTTATATATATAAGGGTTAGATATGGGGGCAGTTGTGGCCAGAAGGTTACGAGAACCGGCAGGTAACAACTGACGTGCCCTTGAGCAAGGCACCTTACCCCTGTTTGCTCCCCGGGCTGCAGTGATAGCTGCCCTCTGCTCCCGGTGTAGGTGTGTTCACGACTTGAAGTGTGTGTGTTCACTATTCACTGGTTGGGTTAAATGCAGAGGTCACATTTCGGGTATGGGTCACCACATCTGACAAATAGGTCACTTTCATATATATATACCTTTTATTTTTGATTATGATATTAACAATAAAACTCTAGAGAGTAAATATTACTAAAATAATTCACTGTTTGAATCTCTCTGAATGCTTAGGCCTCTCTTCCTGCTAGGTCACCGTGGCTTTTAGAAGAAACCTCTTATCATCACGTGTAAAAACATCTTCTGCTAGCACGCGCTTTAGCCTTGAGGGGTTTTGTGTGTGTGTGATTGTATTGTTTCAGAAGTTAGTTATTGGTGGCAGAAAGACCATATTTAGAAGACCGGATGTAAAGAGATGCGTATATGTTGTGCCTAAACTAGGGTTTCTGTGTCAAACTTATAATCAGTGAAGATATGCTATGAACTTGACGTTGAAGCTACATCAAGTAGCTAGTACACACTAGTATACACTAGAAAGCTTGTTATTCAACTTCGCTTTCAGTGAACCCTAGGATTCTTGTTGTTGTCGAGCACAAGTTATATTTTTAACTTACCATTTGGTATGAATATGGTAAGAAGGCAGGCCAGGCCACCTGTTGCCAAGAATGCTAGCTGGGATATCCTGCGAGAACGGTTTAGAGTAAAAAGAGTAACAGTCCGTGCTGGCATCTCAACTAATCCAAAGATCATCTGCGTCAGGTAGATATTCATACCAAAGTCTGATATGTTGAGCGACAGCCCATAATACACCAGGACATTTACAAACCTGAAACACAGACAGTCAGCAAAATCAAATGCCTCAATTTTTTTTTATCAAGAAGTGGGTCAATCCTGTCATGCAGTAACTGTTACAGTACCAAAAACTTACTAAATAAATTAAAATTAAAATTTAAGTTAAAGGTGATTGAAGTATTTCCACATTTACCACAGGTAGAAGAGAATGAGAGACTGTTTCCTCATTGTGGGTGTTCGAACCAGATCGATGACCGTGTACTTTCGCATGTCCTCCAGTTTCTCTACGTTTTTTAAGCTCTACAAAAAGAGAGTCACATTTTAACTAAGTGATTCTTCAATGCGACAACCTCTGGGAGGTTGGGAGTATAGTGCTATTTTGAATATTCCTTTCTGACTGAGTGACATCCCAGATAAAATGCAATTTTAAAAGTGTGCTTGAAGACTATAAGTGGGTAAATGTATTTTACAATATGATAGATTGTTTCAGACTGCATTAGGTGGTCCAATATGGCTTCTTAGATTGACTAGCTAACTAAACTGGTGGGCACCTTGAGTTGATAGACGATCTTGGATTAGCTGCCCTATGTCAAAATCAAGTCTTACCACATCAAAGTGGTATGGTAGACTTTTTGAGCAGGACCCTTAACCAATGTCATATACCAGTTTAGCCTGATCCCCACCAGCAGTTCAGCCAGCAAAACAAGCTTAGACCTGTCAAATACCTTAAAGGGATAGTACACCCAAAATGAAATTCTGTCATCTTTTACATAACCTCTTGTCATTTCAAACCTGCATTTTTGGGTGAACTATCCCTTTAATCTGCTCTTCACATGATTTTCGGCTACAATTGACTGGAGGAAAAAGAGAGAATGTGAGCCACATTGTGACAGTTTCTAAAGCTCAGAAGTGAAGAGAGGATACAAAGGTATGAAAAGTGCTTTGGGTAAGAATTATTAAAATTTTATAATAGGTTGTAATCATGAAATTCTGAATAAACGTCTTATTTGCATAAACTATGCAGCATTCAAACTAAATGAAAACAACAGCCCCTCATTTGTATAGTTCCCACACACTCACAAAAAATTATTTAACTTGTTTAGAATTCCTTGCAGTAGATTTAATAGTTCTATTTTCTTTTTCTTTTGAATATTCAGGTATACTTACATGGCCTTTGACAGCAGATACGTAGAATTGCATATCTGATGGCTTTACAACATATAGGCAGAAATATGAACATAACGTTTTACATTAAAAGAATACTCTGCATTTTTTTTAGTAGATTTAGTAGTTTAATGCTAGGAAGTAGGTTAATCAGTTTAAATTTAATAATTTTAAATTCAAACTGTTTTTGGGATGGCTGTTAGTCAAAAATCTATTTGAGAGTAATGGCTCACTTCCACTGAGCGGTACAATTCAATACATCACAGTACAGTACGATTCTGTATAGGTAACCCTGATCAGACTTGCATTTCCAATGCCAACGGTACCTTTACTTGGTAGATGTAGTAAATGTCAAAAAAGAAAATGGCGGTTCCTGTGTTGTCGGTCCCCTTGTAGCACGCGCAAGTGACTGTTCTCTGTAAACCAATCAGCATTTTGCAGTGAGTCTAGCTTCACCCATTAGGTATACTGTACTTTTATGCTAAGTACCCTTAAGAAAGGGTCCCAAAAAAGTGGTACGGTACGGAACTGTACCGAACCGTACCTCTGAATGGAAACAAGCCATAAGACTATGTCAGACCTGGAAAAGTTCAATGTCATCATCCTCCAGAGGTTTGCCATTAATAAGTGCTGCCTTGCGAATTAGTTCCAATGCTTCTTCATGCTTCTGATTGGCCATCAGCCAACGAGCAGATTTAGGAAGAACCCTTAACACACACAACCATAAACATACATAAATACAATAATTTACAGGCAAGCACATACTAGCAAACAACCATATCGTAAAATAAGGCAACACCTACATGAACAAAGAGTATTAATATTCAAGTTAAACATTGGCTAACTACAGTCCCCATAGGTGGGTTCCCAGGTCAAAAACCTAGATAAATCATTCATATTATAATTAGGGCTGTCAAATCAATTAATTGCCATTAATCAATTCCAAATTAAATGTTTGTGTTCATGTAATATATGTGTGTTTGTATAAACTTGTGTGTATTGTATTTATTATTTATATGTAAAATGCACACACATACATGTATATATAACAGATACTTACATAAATATATATATTGTACATTTATATTGTGTATAAATATATAAAACACACACATGTACATTTACATTTATTCATTTGGCAGACGCTTTTATCCAAAGCAAAACAGCAAGTGATTAATGCAATATTCATGAGAAGTGCCAGGAATACAAAGTTTCAGATACAACATTAAGATGGTATGCGCAGGTATATAGAGAACATTAGAAAAGGAAAAAAGTTTTTTAATTTTTTTATTAAGAGACAGTTAACTGCCCATGGAAGAGGTGGGTCTTCAGCTGCTTTTTTAAATGAGAGATTGATCCAGCCCTCCTGATGGAAAAAGGAAGATCGTTCCACCAGCAGGGAACAGTGAATGGAAATGTCCTTGAGATGGATCTCGGGTGCTGTGTTAGTGGCTGTTCTATAAGCAAGCACCAGTGCCTTGAACTTAATGCAAGCATCTACTGGGAGCCAGTGCAGAAAGATGAGCAGAGGTGTGACATGGGCTCTCTTGGGCTCATTGAAGACCAGGTGTGCAGCAGCATTCTGGATCATTTGTAGATGTTTAAAATCACAGCCTGGGAGACCGGTCAGAAGAGCATTACAGTAATCCAGTCTAGAAATGACAAGAGCCTGGACGAGAAGAAGTTGCATGTTCTGTTAACGGTCTGATCTTCTTAATGTACAATGCAAACCAGCATGACCGTGTTGTTTAAGCGATGTGATCCTTAAAAGTCAGCTGATCGTCCATGATTACCCCAAGATTCCTGACTGAAGTTGATGGGGTTATCTTAGATGGACCAAGCTGGATGGTAAGCTTGTGCTGTTGTAATGGAGTGGCAGGAAAGATGAGAAGCTCAGTCTTGGCCAGGTTGAGTTGTAGGTGATGGTCTTTCATCCATGAAGAGATGTCAGCCAGGCAGTCTGAGATTCGTGTGGCATATATACACATATACATGCCACACACACATTTATTATATAAATAATTTATTATAAATTATATAAACACAAACATTATTATATGTTGGAATCAATTAATAGCAATTAATCGGTTTGACAGCCCTAATGTCACAATCCTGTCTGTTCCCTGCCTGTTTCTCCTGAGTCTTCCCAACGGACTACACCTCCCATCATACCCCACGCTCCATCACTGGTACCTTGTTTGGTATCCCCGCACCTGCCAGCAATCCCCTCATTACCCGAACATTATAAATACTGACACTGTTCTCCCCAATGTTGTCCTATCTTATCATTGTAACGTTGATGTTGTTATTATTGTTCATATATTATGCTCCATGAATTGAAGTGTATACTGGTCATCTTGTTTTATGTTCATAGAATTTCTCCACATCTCCGGTCTAATTTTTTAAACATAATTTTTTTGGTGATGATAATTGAAAAAATATATATATTGTGACAGCCCTACCTTCATGCAATCTTAGGTGTACAATGTGACAAATAAGCACAAACCAATGAACAAATGTGTCTTGTGACTAAATATCATAACCACAGTCATATGAAACAAAATATTATCTTTATCCCCAACTCTACCTCCTTCTACCCGTGAATCATCAGTGAAGTGAATATATGCCTTTGTAACCTCTTGTGGATTTCCTCTAGGTTTCTACTTCTGTGCAACTTACCAGATGTAAAACAGGAAAAGGAAGCCAGGGGCAGAGATGGCCAACTGCAGTTTACGCCAGTCTCGAATCAAGTAGGCCACTCCAGCCAACGAAATGTATCCAAATCCGAAAAAGTAATCTGTGATGACACCTGCCAGCATGCGTTGTTTGGGACCTGTCCACTCTGTACCTGCATAACCAGACCGAGAACTACACTCAATACACCAGAAGAAAGTGAAGAAAGGCTTTGCCAGTTTTATTTAGCGGCATAAATGGTCACAATAAACTCTAAACCCGTACTTTTCCTATACCTAATTTTTGGAGTTTGAATATATTTTAATATTTTTTAAGAATATTTAGTGCATCTCTTACTTACCCAAAACAAATGCATTCATAATTACAGCAGACACCGTCATGCCCACCACAAAGCGAAGCATAACATAGATGTAGAAATTTGGAGCGAAAGCTGCACCCACTCCAAAGGTGACCTGAACCGCTAAACCAATCAGTATGATTATTCTGCGGCCGTACCTGAAACAAACGTACATTCCATTGACATGATACTGTGTGATTATGTTCAGTTAGTCTGTTTTCATGGGTAAATTTCATTTAACTTTTCAATCTGTGTTTTCCATTGCAATGGCTCTTAACCGGTTTCGCACTAGACTTCTGCATGTGGCAAATAACAACACAGTATCACAGTATCTCACAATATTGAAGCTTGGTTATATTTTTTTTTACTCTGTGAAATTTTAAATAACCACATTATGGAGATGCTTTTACTTACTTATCAGCAAGGGCACCAAACAGCACAGCTCCAACCAGCAGTCCAAACATATAGATAGAAGAGCCAATGTTGTTTAACATAGCATTTTCACACACAAGATCCCACTGTAATAGGGAGAAAGAAACTGAATCAAAATTTATTAAACACAAATTTTTGGTGACAGCAATCAGCTGATCTGATCAACAAATAATCACTTTGGACTATATAAACAAAATAATACCAAAGGCTGGATACACTAGTATTAACAAAGTACTACCATTAAGGTTTACAAATTTCATTTGACAGAATTTAACATTACATATTTATACAAAATTAGCAGCTAGAAAAAATGAACAATATTGACAACCTCCCTGCATTTGGTGTATTAAATGCGACTACTGTAAATACACAACGAAGTCTAAGTCTTAATATATATAAACATAAACATTTTACTTTTAGGTTATGCTAGTATTACCATAGTTACATCTTTCCAACTTATAATAACTGTTTTCGTCTTCATTAAACTTTTTATATAAGCTGATATTAAATTTAAAGAATATCGAAAGGCAGGCCGACTTTAAATCTCATTGGTTCTTGCAAATATTGTGAGTCAATATCATGACAGTCAAAAACATGCGAGAACTGGTTTTTGTTCAGCTGAAGAAAAGAAAACATGCACATCTGGAATTTGAACAATAAGAATAAAAACTAAACAAGTGTGATAATTGTTGAATTTTAAATTGCATACTTTGGTATCTTGGCAAATTTGAAACATTGTTGAGACATTGATTTCTTCTGATTTTCTTAATTTCTTAAGCTGTGTCCCAAATGACATACTATACACTATGCACTAAAACTCTGCACTATGCACCCTGTCTAGTGTATGAATTTTAGAAGGGTAGTATCGTCTCAAATGGAGCACTAAATGGTTTTATACTAACCGGAAGTATATCGGTTTTCCAGACAAGCGCAAATGACGTCAATCGCACGGCACAATTTGAGTCAATGAAAATCAATTTGCACATTATACATGTAATGTAATTTTCATTTGTTTTGCCCAGCATGACTTTAGTCACCATAAGATTGAAGAGTAATCACTCCGCAAGAGAACTTTGCTCGTGCAGCGTCTGATAGCACCGCCTCCTTTCCACTACGTAAGCAAAACTGCGTCCCTTGAGTGCGTGAAGTGTCCAGAGTTCCACACTTCATATTTTCGGTAAAAAAGTGCATCATCCGGGTATACTTGAAGTGCACTTCCTTTTTGACAATTTTAAATGTGAACGCACTACTCACACTATTTATACTACAAAATGGCTTAGACTAGTGCATAAGTGTGCCATTTGGGACGCAGCTATAATTTAGAGATAGCCTGTGAACTACACTACAAACCTAAGCCATGCACCAAAACCATCGAACCACATCATGCGATTACTTTGGATAACTCCAGTTACTTAAGCCTTTTTCTGCATTTTTTTCTGGCCTGTATAATATGAGCCTGGTGACATCCGGCATTAGTATTTTGTGTCAGACTTCAAAATTAGGCTACATCTTAGCTAAGATCTTGATGTTGTCCTGATCGCATGTCAATGCCAAATGTACACTCAGCTATTGACGCAGAAAATTGGAAGTACTGCACAAGCCCTCAACAAGCAATTTTGCCTAGAAAAAAGGTTGCAAATCATAATACGCACTTGCCACTTGGCAGGACTGCAACCCAAAATATTCTGACACTGTCAAAATTTTTCTTTTAATGTCGTAGATGCTCTTATCCAAAGCGAATTACAAATGAGAAAACCTCACAAGCAGTTTGTCATAAAGAGCCAATGATAAACACATTTTTGCACACAATGCTAAATTTTAAGTACGAACAAGATTAATTCACAAGCAGAAAAAGAAAAGCTCAAAAGCATTGAAAAGTCAATTAATTGGTTGTTGTTGCGTGAGTCACCTAGACAGTCAAAGACAGCAGTCTTGCACTATAACAAACATGTTACAAGCATGTTACAATGTTTTGAGAATAACACTCACCTCTGTGACCACAGTGCTAAGAAAGACATCCTTGCTGAACTCCCACCCTCCCTTGCAGCTCTTTGAGGTTGTTGAGTGTTCACTTTTGGTTACGTTGAGGTCACTGCGATTGAGCTGGGACAGTTGGCCATTCTGTAAGGATAAGCAGGACTCCCAAGAAGCATTACTGTAGTTAAGACCCAGCCAGCGGTCACCACAATCACCCACTGGCTGGGAGGATCTGCACAGGTGAGGTGGCACTGCACCAGTGAAAACTGACACCAACATGTGGAAGGCCAGGAAAATTTGCGGTAGACAGATCCACACATAGAGTGTCTTCTGGAAGCGTCCAAACCCACCAATCCGATCCAGGACCTCATCAAAACTCATCTTTCCTGTCCTTGAAGTCCAGATCAGGTAAGATGGGGGTGGTGTTCTTACGACAGACCACAGATTTGTGTTCCTACAGTATTATGATGTTTTCAACTCTATGACATGGAGCCCTTGTGAAGACCAGTAGGGAGAGGTGAATGGCTTGCATAGGACTTCTTCCACCTGTAGCAGAGAGAAAGAGAGGTAGAGAGAGAGAGAAAAAGTCAGATAGAGAGTCACACAGCAGGCTGGAGCTTACTTCTGCCCGTTTGGGTTGTTTGAGGGAAATATAAGGTGTTAAGGGGTGGGAGTTACCCAGATATCTGAACTTAACCAGTAACATGCAAGGGGAGGGGACAGTGAGAAGGAATGGGTGGGGTAATTAAATGAGTGGAAGGAGCATATGCCACAACCGTCCTCACTTTGATGTTCTCTTTCTATTGGCATTTCAAACATAGACTGTTTTGCTACGTCTCTGCCAACTTTTTCTTCCTCTTCCCTTTGGTTTCACATATGCTATGTCTGTGTGTTTGAAAACAGAGGTAAGATGCTACCAGAAAGTAAATGAGATTTGTTTCTGTCACATTTTTCAGTACATCATTTTCACTACTTTTTACATTTAAGAACTCCACAAATAAAATATTTTATTTCTTGAAGATATAAAAGAGATTAACTGAAGAGTACATTGAGATCGGCCTCTTATATTTGTCTCACATCCATTTTCTCAGTTCTTGATCTCAGACTAAATTGTAACAATTCATAAATCACCACTTGCAAAATTTGAACCTGCAACTTTTTAGTTGCTAACCCAAATCTTCAAGACACATGTTAACAATTTCAGAAAACATCTCAACAATGTCAAACACACCCAGAGACACCAAAGTATGCAATCGTAAGTCAAAACTGTCAAAATGCCTTTAAACATGTGACACATTTTTCCAGACCAAAACAACTGTGCTACAAACAAATGTTACAAAAATAAATTTTATCTGATGCCATCCGAAGAACCTTTTAAGAAACATTTTAGTTCTTCAGAAAACCATATACTGTATGTACTTAGAAACCAATATATTGATCTTAAAACCCATAATGAAAATAACTTTATATGTCTCCAATATATATTACCTTATAGCAAACTTAAGAACTGTGAAACAAAACATTATTAAAAAATAGTTTTTGCAAAACTTCTGTGAAGAACATTGAATGTTATAAATATTATCTTTAGACAAAATTAGTTGATTAAATAGTAAATGGCTAGAGTTCAGTAATTATTACAGCAATAATAACTATGAACCCTAATGAGGTATTTGGCCCTAAGTGCATTTTTATGTGAAATGACACTGCTGAACCAGTTTTGGGATCTAGTATACAGTACCACATGTACATATCCCGGAGATACATACCTACCCACTCTGCAGAAGATTCTTCAAAAGAAATGCAAATTACACTACAAACCCATTGACTCATGTGCTGTAAGACGCATGATAGGGTCAATTCCGGACCTGTAAATAGATGAGACCAAACTACAGCTTGAGTTCTTACACAAACCAAAAAGTATGAGCATTTTAGCCCGGTTCTGTCAGCATTGCACTGGTTACCTATCAAGCAACGTATTAACTTATAAATCGTACTGCTTACCCATAACCACTGTATATCCTGTACTTGCTGCTATTGCACTTCTGGTTAGACCTAAACTGCATTTAGTTGCCTTGTACTTGTACATGTGTAATGACAATAAAGTTGAATCTAATCTAATCTAATAAGGCTCTACTGTACATGGTTTAGCTCCTCAGTACCCGAGTGAGCTATTGCATTACAGCCCTTCTTGTTTGCTACGCTCTCAGGGCTCCGGTCAGTTGATAATACATAGAATTTTGAAATCAAGTGCAGGCGGTAGATCATTTTCCTATCTAGCGCCTGCACTTTGGAACAGTCTTTCTAGTACTGTTCGGGATGCAGACACACTCTGTTGGTTTAAATCTAGATTGAAAACACATTTATTCAACCTGGCATTGTCATGGTTCTGCCCTTCATGTCTAGTAAATTCCTAGAGCCTTGTGGGCGGGGCCATGACAGTGCCATGTCTCCGTGTTTATGTTACTCGTGGAAGCGCGTGGCCTGGGCGTGGTGCGCCCGTGTCACGCGCTCTCCGGTCTTACGTCTTGACCACGCCCCTCGGATACTTCCGCAATCCTGCCCTCCTTGTTTATGTCTTGTTTTCATGATCTAGTGGGCAGGATTGCGTCAGTATCTTGTCTTTGTTCTGTGGGGAAACACGCGGCTCGGGCGCTTCCGCCTTTTGCCGCGTGTTTTCATGTCGCGCGTCTTAGCCCCGCCCCCCCTCGGTCTCCGGTAATTTTCCCTGTTAATGTTTCTGATTATTCACACCTTTCACTGTGTCATTACCCTTGTTAGTGTCCCTATTTAAAGCCCTCGTGTTCATTGTCCTGTGCTGGTTCGTTTTGTAAGCCTTGTAAGTGTTTTCTGTCAGTCTTGTGCCTAGTGCGTATTTGCCCTCGCCACGTTTTGTCAGTTGTCTTTGTCCTGTTTCTCGGTTGCCCCCCCGTGGGTTGTTTTAGTTTTACAGTTTGTCTTTAGTGTTTTTCAGTTCTAGTCTTTTGTTCTGTTACCCCATCGTGGGCCTTAATTTTGATTTTGTGAAATATTAAAAGTCTTTTTTGTATCCCCACCATTGTCTTGCATCTGGGTCTTCTGTCAGAATCATGACAGGCATACACACGACTTATATTATACAAATCCTATAAGCCACTTTTAGGTTGTATTAGTTAGACCAACCGGAACCAGGAACACTTCCTATAATTGAATTAAATTCACTTTTATTTATATATAGTGCTTTTTACAATGTTGCATTGTTTCAAAGCAGCTTTACAGGAAGAAAGTCAATACAAACCAAAAAGTTCATATTAGTAATTAAAATAGCAAGCAGTCCATATTTTTTCTTGGTTATTGGTGAAGATTGCATGTGCTGAGCTGAGATGATTAGTCAGGTCTACAGGTTCTCGCAGGAAGCTGGCACGTGAAGTCCACAGGTTCTCGCAGGAGGATGACACGTGAAGTCCACGGGTTCTTGCAGGAAGATGACACGTGAAGTCCACGGGTTCTTGCAGGAAGATGACACGTGAAGTCCACGGGTTCTTGCAGGAAGATGGCACGTGAAGTCCACGGGTTCTTGCAGGAAGATGACACGTGAAGTCCACAGGTTCTTGCAGGAAGATGACACGTGAAGTCCACGGGTTCTTGCAGGAAGATGACACGTGAAGTCCACAGGTTCTTGCAGGAAGATGACACGTGAAGTCCACAGGTTCTCGCAGGAAGCTGGCACGTGAAGTCCACGGGTTCTTGCAGGAAGATGACACGTGAGGTCCACGGGTTCTTGCAGGAAGATGGCACGTGAAGTCCATGGGTTCTTGCAGGAAGATGACACGTGAAGTCCACAGGTTCTTGCAGGAAGATGGCACGTGAAGTCCACGGGTTCTTGCAGGAAGATGGCACGTGAAGTCCAATGGTTCTTGCAGGAAGATGGCACGTGAAGTCCACAGGTTCTTGCAGGAAGATGGCACGTGAAGTCCACAGGTTCTTGCAGGAGGATGGCACGTGAAGTCCACAGGTTCTTGCAGGAGGATGGCACGTGAAGTCCACAGGTTCTTGCAGGAAGATGGCACGTGACGATCAGCTTGAGCTGTGTAATCTGCAGTTACCACGGGATAGGTATCCTGATGGTCAGTCAGTCCGCAGGCACTCACAGAAGGATGACACAAGGTAGATATACTTGAGCCAGCATAATCTGTGGTTACCTCGGGATAGGGGAGTAGGCAAAAAAGAATAATTAGCATAGCTGCTGTTCATTTCGTTTAGACTAGAGATAATACTGGTAAGCATTTTGTGTATGCTTTGCTGAAAATATGTGTTTTTAATCTAGATTTAAACTGGGAGAGTGTGTCTGACCTTCAAATAGTATCAGAAAGGCTATTCCAGAGTTTAGGTGCTACATATGAGAATGCTTTATCCCCTTTGGTGGATTTAGTTATCCTGGGTACTATCAGGAGTCCAGAGTTTTGTGAGCGCAAAGAACATGCAGGGTTGTAGCGCGATAGAAGCTCTGTTAGATAAGAAGGTGTTAAACCGTTTAATGCTTTAGAAGTGATTAGAAGTACTTTATAGTCTGTACAGTACTTAATGGGTAGCCAGTGTAAGGATGATAAAATTGGGGTTATGTGATCATACTTTCTAGACCTTGTAAGAACTCTAGGCTAAACTATCTGTAGTTTGTTTAATGATGATGCAGGACATAACAGCTGATGCACGTGTTGCATTAAAGTGTTGAAAAGTATTTTGTTTGTACATTTGTTCAACATTCTTATGTTGGCATGGAAGTAGATTACACCACACACCCATTCACACTGTCATAGTAGGCACAGGTCTCTTAAACATTTAAATGTAATTCACAAAAACTTAGCATGCTCAAGCCAAAAGAGCGTATTCTGGTTTAGCAAAAAAAAGCTCTAAACTCTCTCTCTCTCTGTCAAGTCAGAGTTATAGAATTATTAGTTTACAGATAACCATGAAGCTTTATAGTCATTGTGAAATATGTGCATTTTTACACATTTACTAGCATTAAGAAAAAACTGCTTCTGCCATGCAAATTTTTAGACAATTTATGGAAAAAATATCTGACTAAGCCTAATTTATCACAATGTTTTATATATATTTATTTAATTTATATAAGGATTTAAAACATATCTATTTGAAAGAGACCCCTTTGTATTCTCTAATTAAATTTCATAACATTCAGAGTAATAATCACAGAGAAAACAGCCCTGCTTACTGCTACAGTGGTGATGAACAAGAAAAAAGAAAGACAAGAATGTCACAGTGACACAGATAACAGCTTTGGCCTGGAGTGCCATATGAGGTGTGGTACAGACCTGCAGCCATTAGGTTACTGTTACTTGTTTAAGATCAAATTAAAAATGGATTGTTCTAGATTTCAGTGTACCTGTGAAAACCAGTAAAATATTGAAAACAAGAACACATTTTGGGGCCCTATGTAATTTTGTTTAATTAGGCCCCCATACATGGTTATTTCTAACCATGCCCTTCTCCCAACAATATACTGTACATGTCATACACCAGGAGTATTAATTAAGAGGTCTTAACCTTCCAAGAGGTCTAGTCTCTATATTTCTGTCACAGTTATACCTTGTTTAATCTAGTTTCAGTGTGCTGTTTCCCTGTCTCATCATTTACATTTACGCGTTTGGCAGACGCTTTTATCCAAAGCGACTTACATTACATTGTACTATACATTTGGACATTTTGTATAGTAAGCAAGTGACGGTTAGGTGCCTTGCTCAAGGGCACCTCAGCCGTTACCCGCCAGCCCTGAGAATCGAACCAGCAACCTTCTGGTCATGAGTCCAATTCTCTAACCACTCGGCCACGACCGAAACTTTGCTGTCTGACATCTCAAAACCCGGGTGCCTGGAGTCAACAGCTCTCTTGGGTCGAGTACGCCCACAACTCCCTGTCCGTCGCCGCGTAAGGTATGTCACATTTTGAATGTTCACTAGGTTATCAACCTCCTCTCTTTCCCTCCCTGGAACTCGATGCCTCAGTCCCCTCAGCCCTGGCTTTCGTTTGCCATTGCCGTCTCACCTAGACAAGGGCCAGGAAGGTTCTGGCCCAAACCTCGCAGAAGACCAAGCAAGCGGCTGATCGACACCGGTCCTCTCCTCTGCCTTATGTGTGCCTTCTCACAAGCTGGCACCCAGGTTCATTGGCCCATACCGCATCACCAAGGTGGTTAATCTGGTGGCCGTCCGGCTCAAGCTACCCCTCAGTCTTGGTCGAGTTCACCCTCATTTTCATGTTTTCAGGGTCAAACCAGTTTTTTCGTCCCGACTCAACCTGGGGAGCAATAGCCCCGGCTCCCCACCCTCACGGCTGGTGGATGGGTCGCCAGTTTACACCGTGTGGAGACTGTTGGACGTCCGCCGACGTGGCAGGGGGTTCCAGTACTTGGTGAACTGGGAGGGCTACGGCACTGAGGAGAGGTGTTGGGTGGCCGGTTGTGATGTGCTAGAATGCTCGCTGATCATGGACTTCCACCGTAGATGAGGTGAGAGGAAGGATGGCTCGTTGCGTCCCTGCATAGATTATCAAGGTTTGAACGAGATCACGGTAAAAAAACGAATACCCCTTACTGCTAATGTCTTCTGCCTTCTAACTTTTGCAGGGTGCCCGGGTCTTTACAAAACTAGACCTTAGCAATGCCTACCATGTAGTCCGCATCCATGAGGGAGATGAGTGGAAGATGGCGTTTAACACCCCCACGGGACACTTTGAGTACCTGGTGCTTCCGTTTGGTCTCACCAATGCTCCTGCCATTTTCCAGGGTCTCGTTAACAACGTGCTGGGCGACATGCTCAACCGCTTTGTCTTAGTGTACCTGGATGACATCTTGATTTTTTCTATTGTTTAATGTTACGTGTGTGGTTGTGTCTCGTGTTCGGACTTATAAAGGTTACGTTCAGACTGTCACTCCAAATCCAATTTTTGTGCATATCCGATTGAAATCCGATTCCATTTAGCAAGTGTGAACAGCAAAACAAATTACATGAAATCAGATTTTTACAAATATGTATCAAGCTACATTCATATGTGGTTTAAAATCCTATTAAAATAGCATTTCTGAAAATTTGTTTTAGTCTGACTCAGATCGGATACAAGTAGCTTTTTGGCTATGTCAGACATATCTGCAGATATAAGGTTGCTGTGCTGTTGTCTGTCTGCTGGAGGAGACGAGAGCACTGAATAAAGCCATGCATATCAGCCTCATACGCTTCAGCAGCAGGTTCATTACATAGTAATCATCACCATACTGCTAGAGCGACACAGAGCAGTGTTCTGTGGAATCACTCTCGCTGTACTGCAATGTCATACACCGGATCTGTTTGCACAGTGATGCATGAAGTTCAACACTTCCTGTCAATGCAACGTCATTGCCATAGAAACTAAATTAGATATTGCAAAAAACAAGACAGCACCACGAGACACACACATCGGATCTGAACAGTTGCTATACACAGTGTGGACAATAAATCATTTAAATTAGATGCACAAAAATTGGATTTGGGGTGACAGTCTGAACGTAGCCTAAAAGTACCTTGTTGAATTTACTCTTCTTGTCATGCGCCTGCTTCCGTGACATAAGTAAAGTTCAAGTATATTTTTAAGTGTACTTTCAGAATCAGAATCAGAATAAGCTTTATTCTCCAGGTGTGCACACACACGGAATTCGTTCTGTTACAGGAGCTCTTAAACACACAGTATACACATAACACAAGAAAGAGAAATAAAATTAAAATAAATATGGATAAAAATATAATAATATACAAAGGTGCAGTTTAGTTATGTGCAAGTGTTCCTAGTAAGTACTATATATTACAACTGTGTATTGTACATTTTTAAGACCAAGAAAATATAATAATATGTATTTACTTAAAGTGTCAGAGTAAAGATATTGCACTGATATATATTGCACTTAACAACTATTGCACTGATATATATATATCACTTAACAACTAGGAGGTTATTGTGGATGTACTAGCTGTTCCGGTTTGAGATGGCCTGCGAGAAGAAGCTGTTCTTGAATCTAGATGTTCTAGTGCGCAGTGTTCTGTATCGTCTGCCTGATGGCAGGAGTTCAAACAAATTGGGTCCAGGGTGGGAGGGGTCTTTGATTATGTTACCTGCCCGTTTCTTCACCCTTGAGTTGTACAAGTCCTGGATATTGCAGGGACACACCAATAATCCTCTCAGCTGTTTTGACAGTCCGTTGCAGTCTACTTATGTCTGATTTGGTGGCTGAACCAAACCAGACTGTAATAGATGTACACAGGACTGATTCAATCACAGCTGTGTAGAATTGTTCCATCAGCTCCTGTGGTACAGTAGATCGAACTTCCTCAGTTGGCGAAGGAAGTACATTCTTTGCTGAGCTTTTTTTGACAATGGAGTCTATGTGGGTCTCCCACTTCAGGTCCTGTGAGATGGTGGTGCCCAGGAACCTGAATGACTCCATAGCTGTCACAGTGCTGTTGTGAATGGTGAGGGGAAGAAGTGATGGAGGGTTCCTCCTGAAGTCCACAGTCATCTACACAGTTTCTAGAGTATTAAGCTCCAGGCAGGCAACTTTATGTAGTAAATATACTAATATCAATAGTAAACTTGAAAGTGTACTATTTAAATACTTCTGTGGCAGGATGGGCAATCGCCGTCCACCTGGTTGTAATTCAGGGTTTGGCCTATTGGCTGTGCTCTTAGGTCTATATAATCAGGGAGTCAGTGGTGTGGCGTGCATCATTTTTTTCTTGGCTGCCTACGTCATCTGTGTCGGAGTGGAGCGTTTGGTGCCTGATGCTGTTAGAGGCTGCAGTGATGCGAATTATTACGCCTGTCGTTCACTGTTAAGTTGTTTGGGGAACTACATGTGGACATGATAAACGTTGATGCCTATTCTCCATTACGAAGTGGTAATCTGCTGTATGCTCAGTCGCAACTTTGGTATCCGTGTTTCTGGTGGGGCCGCTTCTGATCGCGGGTCTATTGTGAGTACGGTCACGTGCTAACAGAATAGGGGGTGTTTCGCGCTCTCATCGCGCCATTGCTGTTCTGTTTCCTGTGTGGGCGCTTTTGTATGTTTCTAACGACCTCGTCGTTTTTATTCTGAATTGCTGCTTTCGGCAACTGTGGTGGTCTCAACGTTGAAGGGACAACCTTATTCCTTTGTTTTTTTTGTTTTTGTTTTATATTTTCTTTGAGTGGATTTTCGACTCGTTATTCCAGTTAAGCTTGTTTATTTTGTTTTTGTTTTCACATATATATATATGGTTTTGAATAGGCTCGTGGAATTTGAGCTGAGTATAATTATTTGTTGGTTGCATAGCCAATTATTTTTCTTTTTGTTGATTTATTGTTTTGTTTAAGATTCTGTTTTGTTGTTCAATTGACTTGTTGAACTGGGTGAGTGGGCTTTCAGCTTGCTCTCTCAGTGAAGTCGTTTAATTCTTATTTTTGTTTCTTATATATTCTGTTCCAGACTATATTCGTGTAAATTTTATTGAGTTTACTTTATTATTGTTTGGCTGTAAAGCCGATGATTTTCCTTTTTTTTGATATATTGGTTAAACTCTTTTTGTTTGAGTTGGTTTACATTGGGTTGTGTAATTTCTTTTTTGTTTCTTTTGTTTGAGTGTATAACGATTGGTGGTGGTGGTGGTGGTGGTGTGTCTTTTCCTACACTGCGTGCTCTTTATTAAATCTGTGTGTATATTTTGTGTGCGCATTTTGACTGTAGTGATTGCCCACTTGGGATGACTTATTCCAATGGTGACTGTCCCTGCTGGTAATTCCCAGTTCTCTGCCATACATAATTATATTTCTTAAGATGATGGTGCCCTTCTTTTTAAAGTGATTTTAAAGTGTTAATAAAGCTTATTTTTGTACTTTGACCTATGTCTCTGACTCTGGTGACTGGAATCTGTGCATGCCTTTAGGGTTTTTCTTAATTCCTTGGGTGAAATTCCCAGGGTGGCTTAGTCGGTAAGAGAGCTATTTAGAACGAGAGGGAAAATATATGTTGATTAGTGCACTCTGTAAGTGCGGCACCCTCGTATTGCCACATTTGGCGCCAGTCGGCAGGGTCACCAGATTGGTGTCAGAGACATTAGGTTTGTTAATTGTTGTTTGTGTTTTTTTTCTTCTTTTTCTCTCCCTTGGAAACAGAACAGCAGCGTGGTATTAGACAGTGGCTCCTTCTCTGTGGTGGTAAGTTTTTGTTTTCCTTTTTTGAAATGGAGGACGAGTTGCAAGAATTACGTGAGTTAGTAGCGCAATTCCGAGCCGATAATGCTAGGTTGCAGCAGGCACAGGTGCCGGCTAGTCCATCCGTTGTCGATGCAGCTTTGCCTGGCACCTCTGCCGCTCCACCTGTTATTCCCCAATTGTCTGGTGCTGTTGCGCCTGAAAGATTTGTTTTCGTGCCCCAAGAACGTCGGTGTCCGAAATTTTATGGTAAATCCGGGTTAAGTGTTAATGAATGGGTTGAAGAGGCACAGGCATGTATGAGGATGCGTTATATGTCAACTGTCGATCAAGCTTTTTTTTTATTTGACCACTTGGAGGGGGAGGCCCGAGAGGAGATCCGATATTGCCCTGAGGTAGATCGCGAAGACCCCACTAAAATTATTAAGGCGCTGCAAGAACTTTATGGCAGGTCACAGTCGTATGTCACGTTACAGGAGGCTTTCTTTTCTAGAAAGCAACAAGAGGGTGAGACACTGTTAGAATTCTCCCTTGCGCTTATGGCTCTTTTGGAAAAGGTCAAGAATCAGGCACCTGGCACTTTCCCTGACTCTGAAATGTTATTGCGCGACCAATTTGTGGAACGTGTTTCTGATAATTCTTTGCGACGTGAGCTTAAGCAGTTGGTTCGCCGCCAGCCTACTGCTACATTATTAGATGTCCATAGCGAAGCAATTCGTGGGGAAAGGGAATGCCAGGGGGGCTAGGGGGCGTAGTCAGTCGGTTCCATTAGCCTATGGTCTTCAGTATGGGGTACGCGGGGGAACTTCTGTACAACCGCCTTCACAGCAGTTGGAGTTGAGTGAGTTACGAGACATGTTGCGACAGCAACAGCAGCAGTTGCATCAGCTTACTCAAACGGTCGCTCGTTTTCAAACTACACATGTGCGTAGTCGTTCGCCACGTTCTGGTCCCGTTATATGTAGGCGATGTCAACGGCCGGGCCATTTTGCCCGGGAGTGTGACTGGGGGCAGTCTTCATCGCGTACTCCCCGGCCCAATACTTCTAATACTGTAGGGGGACAACTGCGCTCTTCTCAGCCATCGGAAAACTAGTCCCCGGCGTGTCACGGAGTCATGGCCTTGGTGGGGAAGTAGTTGACTCAGCTAAAATGGGTGCGGGTGGCTCGCTTTTCAATTTGATCTCTTCATGTCCACATTTGGTTGCCTGCATTGGGGGCGTTTCGGTTTCTTGTTTAGTAGACACCGGTTCACCGGTCCCTTGGGGGTGGGATCGTTTGCAATGTAGAGCTCTGCGGTAGGTCGGTTGCAGGGTGCGGTGTCTTGGTGGTTCGGGATCCTCCTGGGGGTTTAAGTGTAGACGTCCCTGGAGTGTTGGGGATGAATATCTTGAGCCGCTGTTACCAGGAGCTCTTTGGCCAGCATGGCACCGCCCTCTTTGACCTTCCTGCAGTCAGACAACTTCCAGGTGTATCAGGAGTGTTCAAATATTGTCAACATGTGGGCATCAAAGACCACTCCGAAAAAGTAGGTAGGACACGAATGCAAGGGCGTAGGGTGCAATGAATTCTGGGAGGCACCATTAAGTTGGTAGCTGCAACCTGTTCAGCCCAGTTTGAGGGTAGGACTGTTTTGTTTGAGCCCCCTGAGTCAGGCCTTCCTGCTGGACTCTTGGCCTCACCCGCTTTGGTAAGGGTTGTTCAGGGGACCGTTTATGTGGGAGTTTGAGGGAGGTCTACTTAATAAGTTTGCCATCAGGGGTTGTTGAGGTTAAGTCAGCAGTTGCCTCAGCACAGTCTGCACATCCTTGTCTAAACAGATTGACTCTCTTGATTGATCTATTGTGTCTATTGTAGAGCAGGGTCCGGTTAGAGCTCTTCTGCATATGTACCAGAATGTGTTTTCACGTCACGAGTGAGACCTAGGCTGTACTCGTCTGATTTCCCACAAGATACCTGTATTAGATGATGTCCCAGTGCATCAGCGCTATTGACGGATTCCTCCATCTGAATACGAAGTTGTAAAAACTCATATTAATCAACTGTTGGAGGCCGGTGTCGTTCGTGAAAGTAGTAGCCTGTACGCATTGCCTATTGTACTTGTTAAAAAGAAGGACGGTAGCCTGCGCATGTGCGTAGACTACCGTCATCTGAATGCTAAAACTAGGATGCTTTTCCCCTTCCTCGTATTGAGGAGTCGTTAGATTCGTTGTCTGGCGCCCGCCGGTTTTCAACGTTGGATCTAGCCAGTGGGTATTTGCAGGTTCCGGTGTTCGAACAAGATAAGCCCAAGACTGCATTCTGTACACCGTTCAGGTTATTTGAATATTACAGAATGCCCTTTGGCCTTTGTAATGTGCCAAGCACGTTCCAGAGGCTAATGGAGCATTTGTTTGGCGATCAGCGGTGTCAGTCCCTGCTTTTATAACTCGACGATGTCGTTGTGTTCTCCTCGTCTATAGCTCAGCATCTGGAGAGATTGGAAATGGTCTTGGGTCGTTTAGATAGGGAAGGACTCAGGGTAAAATTGGAGAAGTGTACATTCCTTAAGCAGGAGGTAAAATACTTAGGGCATGTCATATCAGCACAGGGGGTAGCAACGGACCCAGGTAAGATTGAGGCTGTCGCCCAGTGGCGTTGCCCAACGACAGTCTCTGAATTGAGGACATTCCTAGGGTTTTCAAGTTATTATAGGCGTTTCGTGGAGGGCTTTGCTAAACTAGCTGCTCCTTTGCACAAGCTGGTAGCTGAAGTCACTGGAGGTAAGTCAGGGAAGCAAAAGGGGCAGAGCTTAGTGGGAGCGTGGACTCTGCAGTGTCAGGAGGCATTTGAGGCACTTAAAGGTAAGTTAACTTCCGCACCCGTGTTAGCTTATGCAGACTTCGTTTTGGAAATAGATGCTAGCCATTTGATGGGAAAATACGACCCATAGCGTATGCTAGTCGAAGCCTTAGGCCCACAGAACGTAATATGAGCAATTACAGCTCAATGAAACTAGAGTTTCTGGCACTTAAGTGGGCCATGGTGGAAAAATTCAGGGAGTACCTTGTGGGACATAAATGTATCGTGTTTACCGACAATAACCCCTTGAGCCATTTAAGAACGGCGAAGCTTGGGGCTACTGAGCAACGCTGGGCCGCTGAGCTAGCTGCTTTTGATTTTGAAGTGAGGTATAGGTCCGGGAGGAGCAATGGAATGCAGACGCCCTTTCCCGGCAGAATTTAGTTGACTGGAGTGATATTGAGAGTTTGGCTGTGGGTGTTTTTGTGCCTGAGTCACTGCAGCAAGCCGTTAGACCTGGTGGCGTTGTGCAGGCGGTTGTAAATAAGATGAGTGCGTTGCCTGGCTATTCTGCTTCTGATTTGCGTTCCATGCAAGAGGCACTATTATATTATAATATAATATATTAGTGAGGCTGACCTTGTTATTGGTCCAGTATTGCAGTTTTGGAAACGAGGTAACCGCCCGGGGTCTGAAGAGCGACGTCAGTTGGCCAAGCCAGTACTTAGTGACCTATTTTTTGTCAGATATGGTGACCCATACCCGAAATGTGACCTCTGCATTTAACCCAACCAGTGAATAGTGAACACACACACCGGGGCAGTGGGCAGCTATCACTGCAGCGCCCGGGGAGCAAACGGGGGTAAGGTGCCTTGCTCAAGGACACGTCAGTTGTTACCTGCCGGTACTGAGAATCGAACCGGCAACCTTCTGGTTACGAGTCCGACTCTCTAACCATTAGGCCACAACTGCCCCTTACTTACTCTGTTGCAACAGTGGAACCGATTGGTAGAGAAAAAGGGAGTATTATATAGACGGATCTTTCGTCCTGATGGTGGGGAGGGTTGTTACCAATTAGTGTTGCCTGATTGTTTGAGGCGTACAGTGTTCGAGCAGTTACATTAACAACATGGGCACCAGGGAATCAAACGCACTAGTGAATTGATTCGACAGCGAGGTTATTGGCCGAACATGTTTTCTGACATCACTCGTTGGTGTCAAGGGTGTGAACGTTGCCAGCTCGCTAAGGATAATCAGCCAGCAGCACGGGGTTATATGGGCCATTTATTATCCTCGAAGCCTAATGAGATCCTTGCTATTGATTTTACAGTGCTTGAACCTTCAATTTCTGGGCAAGAAAATATATTAGTGATGACTGATGTATTTAGCAAGTTTTCCATGGCCGTGCCTACTCGTGACCAACGGGCTAAAACAGTAGCTCAGGTTTTGGTAGAAGAGTGGTTTTATAAGTTTGGGGTCCCATGCCGTATTCATTCGGACCAGGGCCGCAACTTCAAATCTGCTCTTATTCGTCAGCTCTGTGAGCTCTATCAAGTTAAGAAGTCTCGTACTACCCCTTACCATCCAGCTGGTAATGGACAGTGCGAGCGGTTTAATCATACTCTGTACACCTTGTTGCGGACCCTACCTGACTCTAGGAAGCGGGATTGGGCTTCTTGTTTATCCCAAGTTGTTTTCTGTTACAATACCACCCCCCATCAGGGGACGGGAGAGTCTCCACATTACTTGATGTTCGGGCCAGAACCTCGGTTGCCGGTAGATTTTCTGCTTGGTATGGTCCCAGAGCCGATGCCAGGTAGTGTGCATAACTGGGTTTTGGAGCATCTTAGGCAACTACAGGAAGCCTTTGAGGGGGCACGGGAGCGCTTAAAGGCAGCTGCAGATCATTGCAAGGAACGACATGATCTGCATGTCCGTGACTTACCTTTGTCGGAAGGTCAGTTAGTTTATTTGCGAGATCGTTCATTTAAGGGTCGTCATAAGATCCAGGACTTGTGGAGTCCATTACCATATCAAGTGGTGTGTGTCCCTGAGGTAGGAGGTGTGGTGTATACAATTGCACCAGTATCCGATTTGAATAAGATCCGGCGCGTCCATCGTTCATTGCTGAAGGTTTGTGGTCAGAGAGAGGGTTTGCCAGGTGACCAGCCTAGGGTCTTGGTAGAAGGTCCAGAGGAATGCTGGATAGACAAGGAGAGAGATGACATTGATTTGGTAGTGTTAGTACCAGAGACCCCTTGTGTTGCTCGAGGGACAGGGTGCCCCGTACAACCTAATCTTGGTAGAAATTTATTGTCGGTGGGTTCTCCTTCCGTAGGTAACGTGGTGAGGCAGGTAGGCGAACGCGATGTAGAACGTGTGGTGGATGAAGTTATAGTGCCTTCTAGCTCCCAGGATGAAAGAGCTGTTGCTCTTCGGCAGACAGGTCATGCTGGGGCAGGGCAGCATTCAAACGTGCACCATCTTCCCCAGGCTGTGGGAGTTGTCAGAAGTAGAGTCGGGGTCTGCTCCGAGGTAATTTGTGTTGATGGTTCAGCTTTGTTTAAGCCTTGGAGGTAATCAGGTGGTGTCATTGCCCCTGTAGTGAGCCCATCGTCGGGCGTCGATGCAAAATGGAGGGGTAGATTGTGGCAGGATGGGCAATCGCCGTCCACCTGGTTGTAATTCAGGGTTTTGCCTATTGGCTGTGCCCTTAGGTCTATATAATCAGGGAGTCAGTGGAGTGGCATGCATCATTTTTTTCTTGGCTGCCTACGTCATCAGTGTGCTGCCACGGCTTGTGTCGGAGTGGAGCATTTGGTGCCCGATGCTGTTAGAGGCTGCAGTGATGCGGATTTTTACGCCTGTCCTTCACTGTTAAGTTGTTTGGGGAACTACATGTGGACATGGAGGGCAGTTGTGGCCCAGTGGTTAGCGCGTTGGACTCATGACCAGAAGGTTGCTGGTTCGATTCTCAGGTCTGGTGGGTAACGACTGAGGTGCCCTTGAGCAAGGCACCTAACCCCCACTTGCTTATTATACAAAATGTACAAATGTATAGTACAATGTAATGTAAGTCGCTTTGGATAAAAGCGTATGCCAAATGCATAAATGTACATGATAAATGTTGATGCCTATTTTCCATTTCTGAAATTACGAAGTGGTAATCTGCTGTATGCTCAGTCGCAACTTTGGTATTCGTGTTTCTGGTGGGGCCGCTTCTGATCGCGGGTCTATTGTGAGTACGGTTACGTGCTAACAGAAAAGGGGGTGTTTCGCTCTCTCATTGTGCCGTTGCTGTTCTGTTTCCTGTGTGGGCCCTTTTGTATGTTTCTAACGACCTCGTCGTTTTTATTCTGAATTGCTGCTTTCGGCGACTGTGGTGGTCTCAACGTTGAAGGGACAACCTTATTACTTTGTTTTTTTGTTTTTGTTTTATATTTTCTTTGAGTGGATTTTCGACTCGTTATTCCAGTTAAGCTTGTTTATTTTTTTTGTTTTTACATATATATATTGTTTTGAATAGGCTCGTGGAATTTGAGCTGAGTATAATTATTTGTTGGTTGCATAGCCAATTATTTTTCTTTTTGTTGATTTATTGTTTTGTTAAAGATTCTGTTTTGTTGTTCAATTGACTTGTTGAACTGGGTGAGTGGGCTTTCAGCTTGCTCTCTCAGTGAAGTCGTTTAATTCTTATTTTTGTTTCTTATATATTCTGTGCCAGACTATATTCGTGGAACGTTTATTGAGTTTACTTTATTATTGTTTGGCTGTAAAGCCGATGATTTTCCTTTTTTTTGATATATTGGTTAAACTCTTTTTGTTTGAGTTGGTTTACATTGAGTTGTGTAATTTCTTTTTTGTTTCTTTTGTTTGAGTGTATAACGATTGGTGGTGGTGGTGGTGGTGTGTCTTTTCCTACACTGCGTGCTCTTTATTAAATCTGTGTGTATATTTTGTGTGCGCATTTTGACTGTAGTGATTGCCCACTTGGGATGACTTATTCCGATGGTGACTGTCCCTGCTGGTAATTCCCAGTTCTCTGCCATACATAATTATATTTCTTAAGATAATGGTGCCCTTCTTTTTAAAGTGATTTTAAAGTGTTAATAAAGCTTATTTTTGTACTTTGACCTATATCTTTGACTCAATCTGGAATCTGTGCATGCCTTTAGGGTTTTTCTTAATTCCTTGGGTGAAATTCCCAGGGTGGCGTAGTCGGGAAGAGAGCTATTTAGAACGAGAGGGAAAATATATGTTGATTAGTGCACTCTGTAAATGCGGCACCCTCGTATTGCCATACTTCTATAGAAGGGGTTGGCAACGTCAGTCCTGGAGGGCCGCTGTCCTGCAGATTTTTTCTCCAACCTTGGAAAAAACTCACCTGTCAGTAGCTTTGGTAATCCTGAAGACACGGATGAGCTTGTTCAGGTGTGTTTGATTAAGGTTGGAGCTAAAATCTGCAGGGCAGTGGCACTCCAGGACCGACGTTACCTACCTGTGTATAGGAATATAAGAAAAATGTTCTCTGTATACTTGCTTATACCATCTTAACGTTGTATTTAACACTTTGTATTACTGGCACTAATCGCTTTCTGTTTTCCTCAATTGTAAGTTGCCAAATGAGTTAATGTAACTAAATTCATATGCATAACATGAAACTTTGCAGGTGGCATTCCTACACTAGTTTCAAAAGTTTGCCTGTTCATAGGATGCCTTATTTATAACTTGTGTAGAAGATGTATTTGTAAATATACCATTGCTTATACAGTACATATACATTATGTACATTATATACCCATATTTATACATATCACATTGAAAAAAATATTTCTGACCTGTCTGAATCATATAGATTGAAAGATAATGACCCACAACAGTAAAATTACAAAAGAATTTCTAAATAAGATTGGCAGTTCAGGAATCCCCCTTGAGGCAAATAACATGTCTAATTAAAAGTGTGAAACAAGTTGTAAGAAGGTGTCAAGACTTGTAGCTTAAATGTAAAAGAGGTTTCTAAGTAGGTTATAGCACTCTAAACATGACGTTTAAACATTTTGTGAATGTCGTAACTAGGTTGTCAATGGATAATAAATAATTGGTGAATTAAAGCAGTTTTTCCTAATGGTTTTGCTTTAGGAACTTTTTTTTAGACTTAATACAGTGTAATGTATTCACAGCGCTTCACTTTTTCCCACATTTTGTTGTGTTATACAGCCTTATTCCAAAATGAATTAATCTAATTATTTTTGAATATTTTTGGGGCAATTTCTAGCCACCAATTTCTTTTACCCACCCAATTTCTTGGGTGGGTTCCTGGTCACCTCCCTGACTTAGGCCCTTCTCCCCTGACCGCTCAGTTTGGCTGGGTGGCCTGCTCAGTCCTGGTGGTTCCAAACTTCTTTTATTTACGGATGATGGAGGCCACTGTGCTTGGAATCTTTAATGCTGCAGACATTTTTCTGTACCCTTCTCCAGATCTGACCTTTGGTCAAAATCATGTCCAATCAACTGAATTTACCACAGGTGAACTCCAATCAAGTTGAAGAAACATATCCAGGATGATCAGTGGACACGGGATTCACTTGAGCTCAATTTTGAGTGTCATGGCAAAGGCTGTGAATATTTCAGTGATTTTTCATTTTTTATTTTTAATAAATTCAAGTGCTGTGGATAGTTTCTGGATGTACTGTATTAGAATTGCGGACTCAATAAAGCTGGCATATTTTATAAAATAAGAAATTGATGTATTAACATTTTATCATCATGACTTATTTATTTTACTATCCTACAAGTACACAATTGTTACATTTTTCATGGGAGGTAAATTAGTAATACTTACTGTAAACTAGTTGTCTTTAAGACTGTAATCATTTTCTTTGTAGAAAGATAAATGATGAGTGGATTATATTATATTTATAGTTACTGTATGAACAGAAACAGTAATAAGCTATATGCAAAACCACAATAATTGTGCAAGGTATAAGTTGTTAGAACATATAATGTTAAAATCTGTATTTAGATTTCTGAATGACCACATTTGTCATGTTATATAAGGTGTGTCATCCATCAGCTGATCTTAACAGGACCATAATGGAGATGAATTTTTATAAGCAGAGGAACTTTCCAACTTTTTATGTAAATAACCACACTGTAAAAAATAAATGTTGGTTCAGCTTAAAAAAATAAGTAACCTGGCTGCCTTAAAATTTTTAAATTAATTCAACTTATTAATAATTTATTAGTTACTTATTTTTTTTAAGTTAAGCCCCCAATTTTTTTTACAGTGCATGTACATGCTTAAAACATCTGAGTTATACTGGGAGATTTCAAATACAAAATCGGGCAATGGTAAGATAAAGTTTTATCATTAACATCTGATAATGTCCTATTACTTAAATAGAATGTTTGGGTATACCAACATAGTGCTGTGGCTTAAATGTTATAAAGTCAGGTGTGAACAGTCCAATGGCATTTTTTAACTCGATTGACAAATGGATAAAGAAAACAGAGACCCAGTAAATGCATTTGGAAAATGCTTTAAAAAACTATTTAAAATGTGCATTTAAAACTACATTTTTGTTTTATTTATATAGGTCTTAAAATAAATGTCATGGTAAAATCGTGGTATAGCTTTAGCTTATTCTAGAGGTTTACTTTATCATATTTTCTATTTTGTAAAAATAATGTTTACATAAACATCAAACTAAAAAACTCACAAAACACTTTATATAAAACAGTTGACATGCAAGTAAATCAAATACATTTTTAAGTAAATACCTTTGCTGGAAACTCATACCTCTTAAAATCCTGACACTGCTTCATTTTGCAGATTAGATAAACGATCCTGACATGTAACGAAATTTCGATTATGCAATGAGATTCACACTGCCCTCATGTGGCAAGACTCAACACGTTCACTTTATGCAAGAGTTGCGAAACAGCAGTAAGCTGTATGAACAGTTTTTCTTTATCTTTATGTGGTTCTCTTCAAGAAATAGTTCACCCATAATATTATTTAATATGACCACACCTCTAAAAAGCTCCAAAAGGACTAAGCGTCCCATAAAAACAATTTAAGTTTGTTTGACTCACAGACCAACACTTTATTGCTAAAGACCTTATTCTAAACCAAAGTCTGTTTACTCAATTTAACTATTGAAAATAAACAGAAGAAGATTATTCTGTAACATCAGGCATAATGTTAATTTCTTATTGGGGAAAGTCTCTTTTACCAGTGCTTATGTATGTGCATCTGGCAGTCACTTCATCAAAGAAGTCAGAGTGTGTTTTATTCAGGCATCCTGCGGGCACAAAGCTACTGCTTGTGTAACAGCATTGCAGTGCACGTGACATGTGAGTGTTTGTGTAACATTAATACTTTGCTCCCACATTCAGAGCCTTATGCCACATAAATCATTTTCTCAGACACATTTTTTATTTAGTCACAAGCCACTGGTGGTCATTTTCTTTAAAAACATAAGCATACAGGGTCTGTAATATGTGTATAACTAAGTCTGACAAAAGTGGAATGGGATATTTAATAAACAAATTATTTGTGATATTGTAGATATTGTGATAAGATGTCTGCACTTGAAACAAAAATGAGAAAAGCTATAATTCAATATGATTGTAATCTTTAATTAATTTCTTATAAAAAGGCTTAAAAGTCTTAATATTATTTTATGCAGAATATCACTTTTGTTACCTGGATAAGATTCTTCTTTTTTATTAATTTTGATCTCATATATTTCATGATTAGCACTTTTGTCTTGTTTTTTGGTACAAATAACAGACTTAAATAAAAATATATTACTTGAGAAACAAAATGACTTAGTGATAGTTCACCCAAAAATGACAATTCATCATTTCATTGCCCTCTTATCATTTCAAAACTGTATGACACAAAAGAAGATGGGCAATTCGGTGAAAAATCAACCTTACCATGAAAAAAAAGTTTTTACCAAAGGTTTTTACTATACTATATGTCAACATTTGTGGTTCAAATTCTCATGTAGGGTCTCTCTTTAAAGCACTTGTTTTATTTTTAGTGCATGTTTTTCCATGGTTTGGTATGTGCCATTTTCAGGATTGTCACATATGAATGGACCCATGAAAATAAAAATAAAGTAACTATGTTCTATGAAGAGGAATCCCTTCTTTATTTGCATAAATCTAAATCTGCAATCCTGTCATCTCCCTGAAACTGTGTCCTTTTTTACTTTTTTCAAATAACAAACTTGTGCATAGACTGATATTTTTCTGATGTTTTGACTATCAACAAGGGTTTAGTAAAATATAAACAGATGGTACAGAATTTTCATTTTTGGAAGAATAAGAAATTTAAAAGGTAAGAAAGAAGGAGAGAGAGAGAGAGAGAGAGAGAGAGAGAGAGAGAGAGAGAGTGAGGGAGGGAGGATCGTTAGAATATTTGAGATGGAGATCTGTGTGAGCTGCTGTAAGGGAAAGGTGTGTTTGGAAAACAGACAGAGAGAAGCTTTGTATACCTCTCAGACAGGTCAGTTCCCTCTCTCTCACTCTTAGCCTTCCGTCTCCCTTTCGTTCTAGGTGGCACAGAACTCTTCTGGAAAGCGTATATGATGCTATCTCTACTTTTCTGTGTTCCGCTGCTTATTCTGTGTCAGGTAAGGGCCACTGATTTCATTTTCTTATCACAATCAATGCTGGACTAGCCATTAGCATCCTTGTGTGTCTAAGAGTTACTGTATGTCGGTTGGACTATAATATATTCCCCTTAAAAATAAAAGGTTCTTTAAAGAACCATTTGGGGTTCTTCACAATGCCACACTGGTGGAACCCTCAGGATAAACTCAAGTCACCGTTTCATGAAGGGAAAGTTCTCTGAGGAACCCTCAAGGCTTATTGAGAAACCCATTTTATTAAAATGGTCTGGAAACACCATGGGTGCTTCAAGGCACCATTTCACAGTTTATCCTATTTTTTGTTTACGCCTGTAGTGTATTGTCCTGCTGTATTGCTATTCATAATATTTTAATAAACAGCAATACTAAAACCAAATACAAAGCAAACTGTTTATTGATAAACATGAACAATTTACATTGAATAAATATTCAATGCATAGTCAATATTGTACATTACAATTCTAAATTCATATGTGATAATTACATGTGATTATAAGTGATGTTATTATTATTATATTATAATTAAAAGTTTTCATCTGAACAAAATCATTTGACTTAAGTCAAGACAGCTGAAGATAACTTGATGCTCTGCTTTTGAATGTCCAGCAACAAAAGTGGTCTCTTACAGCCAGTGTTGGGAGTAATGTGTTACAAAAGTAATGTATTACAGTAACGTATTACCTTTTGCTGTAATGCCGTAGTGTAAGGCATTACTAAATCATTTTTAGTACTATTTTACTCGGTACATGTTCAGTAACGCGTTCGTTACAACCAACTTTTGGCCCGCAAGATTATCAAATCAAAAATCCTGCAAGTTAAATTCTATTTCCTGTTCGTGGTCAGTGAATAGATGCGTGTGGTGTCATTCATCTCCCTCTCGCTGGTGGAACTTTGAATTTTGAGCTCCAGGTCTGAGGATATTAGCCCCACCCGGTTCACTGTAAGTAAGCCCTAGCACTGGCCAGTGGCAATGTGGCAAATGGATGAAAATGGCAGAAGACAGTACATTCGCAAGATGCACGTATGCACATTCAGTGGCGTAACTTTGTTTTGAAAAGTGGTGGGGACATGCACGCATTTCTATATTTCAATAAAAAAAGACATGCACGCATTTCAAACTTGCGGCTCTCTGTCTTCCGCAAATACAACTGACGAGTGCGAGCAACAGGAGATTGTGAGAAAGACATCCTGTGTTTTCCACGAGTTTTAGACGTTAATGACCACTAAACAATACAGATCTTCTGCAGAGCATTTTACATTCAGTAAAGGGCGATATGGCTGTGGCCTATCCAGGCTACTAACAGTATAGTTTATAATTGGCAAAGTGAAGGCTCAAGACAATGCAAGCAAGTATGACAGCCTGAATCACAAATGATCTAAGTCTGTTAAAAAATATGGTAGAGGTAAAGTGATATTCTGGCAATATCTGTGAATATATAGTTTGGATATTCATATTAGACAAAACAGGACTATGTGAACTCCAATGCCATGACAAGATGCAGATTTTTTCTTTTCTTATTGTTGCCATTATTTTATTCACTTTGAATTCAAGTGTAAAATGCTCTGTAGTACCTTTTGTCATTTTAGAATGTTAAGTTCTACTTCTGTAGTTATTTTGGTGAAAGTAACTCAAAAGTAATACAGGAGTCATGTAACGTATTACAATTCTGAGACAGTAATATTGTAAGGTAAGGGATTACTTTTAAGTAAAAGTAACAAGTAATCTGAAATGTATTACAGTTTGGAAGTAGCTTGCACAACACTGCTTATAGCAAGGCCTACACCCATGGTAATGCTATTACCAGGTGGTGTAAGGATCTATGTATTCAAGGTCAAAATGATTTCTATGGGCCTGTTGCAAAGCCACTTCACATATATATAAAGTAGATATGTATGTATGACAAAAAGAGATTGAAAGCTGTGCCTGTTGGCCTTAGGTGTCCCAGGCGGTGAAAGAATGAGCATCAGGGTGGGCTGGAGCTGGGTCTGTTGGCCTTGGGTGTCCCCAGAAATAAGACATGGAGACAAAAAAGAGGGATCTAGATAACATCTCACAAAACATTACATTTTCATTTAGCACATCACAAATTGGTTTACAATAGTAACAATAAACAAAATATTACAAAAACAGAACTGAATATGATCAAAAATTTAAGTAAATTACAGACAATTTGTGTAACAGGTGGGGAAACCATTTAACACAAACAACATGACAACAATTATTTAATAAAAAACTCAAGTGAACAAAATAGCTCAAATTAATTTTAACATGTTTGTAATTTCTCACTTAACATTACCCATTTAGCCCCACAAGCTTCATCATATTGCATGTTGATGCAATAAACTCTTCTTGTCTGTTTGATTATGTTTATGTGATTTAAAACAACATTCTAATAAAGCTTCAATTGAAATTTGTTCTTTTTTGCCTTGTAAATTCTAGATTTTTTGTTCCCTAGCAGAATAAGCGACTGTAAACCTAACAGAAAGACTTTACATTTTTGTTGTGACCTCTGGTGACCCTCAAAGCATTTTTGCGATGGAGTTGTTAAAAATGGGTCTGTAGTAAACCTTTACAGTACAGAGAAATGTTTTCCTAATGTTTTCGCATTTGGATCAGACAAACTGATCAAACTCTGATGAACTAAGATTTGGAAACTACAATACTATTAGTGAATAATAGCTAATACAACTTGTACTGAAGATCAGATATATTGCAAGTAATATTTGTATTAAAGTGCTTTTTGATTAGTAATAAATTATATATGTTATCTATAAGCAGGTTAAGTGTATGTTAACTATGCTAAAATTCTATATTTACTAGTATTTATTTGTACTATACTACTCATTGGAACCGTACGGTTTCTCTGAATGAAGTAAACACTGTGGTGGCACTATCAGAACATTGTTTTAGCATCCCAGGCAGCCTTACATAGCAACAATAACTTAACCACAGGTATGATTTTAGGGCAGTGCTCTGTTTGTTTTTCGAATTATGGAAAGCACCGGAAAAAAATCTTATTAATAGCCTATTAATTCTGTTTAGTGATGCTGGTGCAGACATTTTTTTGTGTATGTGCTGATCTATCTAGCAACACCAAAGAACGTTTTGTAAAGTAATGATTAGATGGGGCACAACAAGCCATTTGACATGTGATGTAAATGTATCATCACTGTGTTGCTTGTGTGCAGTGTAAACACTTTATAAAGGTTATGCATTGACGTCACTTTACAACGTGAATACGCCGGAACACGCACCATTGAGTGGCAAAACATTAGGCAAAATGGCTGCTTTTAATAGTAGAAACACAGAAATGGGGACAAAACACGCAATTATTAAATTACTGAAATTACTAATTGGACTCGATGGTGATCCTAACAACTTGCCTATGAACCAGCTGGCAATTTCGTGTGGAATCAGGCTTCCTGATATTTTGTACCTGATTTCAACGGCGTGGAAACACACAAAGAAAGCCTGAACTAAACATTTTCCACTAGAGTAAAACACGTTTAGTGATTCAACAAATTAAGAGGCCGTTTACACAAGATTGTTTTCAAATGAAAACGCAATTTTTTTATGCCCGACACCCAAACACAACAAAGAAGAAACAAACAGAACAATGGCGAATTACATGGAGTTTGTTAAAGGTACTGTGTGTAAGTTTTTGGAGTCTTTATTAACAGAAATGCAATATATTATCCATAACTCTGTGTTCCGAGGTGTATAAAGACCTTACACAATGAAGCGTTATGTTTTTATTAACTTAGAACAAGCTATTTTTATCTACATACACCGCGGGCTCACCTTACATAGAATTCTCCATGTTGTGACTACAGTATCCCTAAACGGACAAACGGCTCTATAGAGTGCATTTAAGCATTTAAGCAATTAAGCATTTAGTCATTTGTGATGACTTCTTATTGTAACCGATATAAACACAACAGCTTACGTCTTCTTTCCGGACTGACCGCTAAAGAACGTGACACGCCCGTATCGCGGAAATCCTGTGGAATTCAACCAATCAGATGACAACTTAAAACGTGATGAAGTGTTTCCAGAAAAGTGTGCCATATGCATCAGACGTTTAGCCAACGATCCGTGGGCTTGACGTCTCAGGCTGAGACTAACGCATTTCCAGCAAAGTGTAGCTTTACTACACAAGTGCTATAACCACCAGCGGAAACAAATGACTTACATATAGTAAATTCTTAACCCTCATTCACAGCGACGAAGGGTTTTTAAACAGCGCTTTTGGATCAGACCTGGGAGAACATCAGGAGTAACATTAGATGGTTGGAAAACTTTGTCAATGGCGTCGTTGACGAGCTTCAGAAGGATCCTTACCAAGTATCTTGACCCCTGATAGGCCGAATGTGATCTGATGATTCATACAAATGTAAACATACTTAAATCACCCTCCCATGAGCCATGTGCATGTTAAGGGATTCTATGAGAATAATAAACATTTAGCAAATTACTGCAGACACTTTTATCAAGAATTTCATTATAAACTTGTAATCATATTTTAATAAATATGCAAAAGTTTTTTTTTACAGCTTTTTAATGGCAGTATATGTTACAAAACAGTTTACTCTGAACAGAGTTTACAATGTACCCTCAAACAAGTACTGGTTGTGAACAGAAAAATCTGCAATAGCAGATTGTATACATCTGTGTGCATGCTTCTCTTCACTATGAATGGTCTCTTTAGTGACGAAAGTTACGCCCTCCAACCAATCGTCACTTCCCTAAGTGACTCTGGTAGTGTTTTTAAAAAAAAAGTGATGTCACCAACTACTGGCATGGCATGCATAATACAGTGTTTTTAGTCGGATCTGTGTAAACGAGTGTCATGATCCTGTCCTCCTTGTAGTTATTTCATGTTGGCTGGCAGGGACATGACAGCCTCATGTCTTGTGTTTGTGTGCCATGTGCTCTCCTGTCTTCTGTCAAAGTTTCGCCCCCTTGTTTCCATATTCATTATCCCATTATCAGTTACACCCTTCACCTGTTGCCCTCGTTATGTCTCTTTTGTTCTTCTCCTATTTAATGGCCTTGTGTTTGCTGTCCTGTGCTGGATCGTTTGTCTTCCTTGTCAGGTCTTTGTCTTGTTGTTCCCCTGGTCTGTTCTAATTTAAGTTTAAGTCGAGTTTTATTCTGTTTAATATTTTGTTCTTGTTTTTCCCCTCAAGGGATTTTTGAGTTATGTAATGTCAAATAAAGTGTTTTTTGTTAAGAACTGTCTGAACCTGAGTTCTGTTTCATGCGAATCATGACAGAACGATCCAGTCAACTAAGAACCCAGCAGACAGCTCACCATGGGCACCTTTCCGGTGTGGATTCCAGTGTCTGTTCCTGTCCGCGGGTCCCCCAGGGGATGTTCCTGGGCATGGGCCCTCTGGTGTCTGTTCCTGTCTGTGGCCCTCCCAAGTGTGTTCCTTTCTGCGGGTCTTCCAGTGTCTGTTCCTGTCCTTGGTTCCCCCAGGGGATGTTCCTGGGCATGGGCCCTCTGGTGTCTGTTCCTGTTCGTGCCCCCTTCTGACACACACACACACATACTGATACGCGCGTGCGCACACACGCAGTGCTATTACAGAGAAACACACATAGAAGATATAGGAAAGAGAAACATAGGTAACATTATATGAACTATAAATTCCTATATGGAGTATTAAATGAATCAAATAAATTACGCAGTAGGATTACATTTAAAGTGATATTAATAAATACAAAAACTTTAAATTCTAGAGCTGATGTCAGCAGCCCCCCGGTTGGTGAGAAACCCAAAATTCCAGTGGAGAGAATAAACCTCGGGAGAACCCAGACCCAACCAGGGGAACTGGTTCCCCTCTGGCAAAACTGCAGTATCTCTACAAACTTGACAGTGCTTGCACAACTAGGCTAAAATAAAATGGTAGATAATAGGTGTAAGATTATCATTAATATTCCAGTAGCTAATTGCAGTTGCAGTTTTGTAGTGAGGATTTAACTAGGTGAACCACAAGGCAGGAGGTGGACCCAGAAGGTAGGCAGACTCAGCAACTGTTTATTAACAAAAAAAGAAAAAAGCCACACAGGCAAAAGTTAGAACATTACAAAAGGCAAAAAACCCCAGGAAATTCAAATCTAGGAGTAATTCTAATTTTGTACCCTAGCTGTTTTTACAATCACTCACAACTTTTTCCCCCATTTTGTACTGATAGCGGTAAATATTGCTGCATTGAGTCTTTTTGCCACTCAGTGGCCGTGACTTGCTTAGCTTTCGTGTGCGGTAACTTCACATACCCTCTATAATAAGGGTGGGTAAAACTTGTCCTTTATTATGTTGCTGTGAATTTGTAAATTACATTTATCCAGTTTATACTTCTAAACTTGAATATAAACTTCATAATGTTCCGTACCAGGGATTTGAGTGAGAGAAAGGATCGATGTGAAATGGTTGAGAAGCATCCAATCACATGATGTCAAACATGTTAAAGTCAATGATATATTCTATCAGCAAATGTAGTCAATTAGAGAGCAGATTTGAGTCACCTGCTTGACAAAAGTTGTGTACCTACATAAACCCTAATTTGTCCGGTGTCCGGCATGTTGAATACAGTGCTGCTTGAAAGATTGTGAACCCTCTGGACATGATCAGGTTTTGTGTAAAAAAATAGAATAACCTAATCAAATGTACATCCAAAACCCAATTTGTGAAGAAGACTTCCAAATGATGGACACAAACAAAAAAAGGATATATTTTCATTATTTATTGAACAAAAGGGGTTCATCTCAAAAATTGAAAATGGAAAAAAAATGGAAATTTTACTTGTGCAGAAGTATGTGAAGTCTTTTATTTAGTAGTTTGTGGCACCTACTTTTGCGGAGATTATCAGGAGATTATCTTCAAGAATTTGTTGATATGTCTGAGAATTCATGTTTCGCTGTATAATATTGAGTCGACCTGGCCCGGAGGCAGAAAAGCAGCCCCAGATCTTTACGTTTCCACCACGATGCTTCACTGTTTGGAAGAGGTTATTTTCCTAGAATTCAGTATTGGCTTTTCTCCAAACATGGTGGCTTTGATTATGACCAAATAAATCTATTTAGGTCTCTGTCCAAAGAATGGAATTCCAAAAGGCCTCTGGTTTGTCCAAATCTTCTTTCTAGCAACCCTCCCTTAAATGTCAAGTCTGTTCAATTTTCTTCTGATTGTAGACTCATGTACATTTACTCTAGATGCTGCCAGAGAGGTCTGCAATTCTCTAGTGGTGATGTGTGGGTTGGCCTTTACCTCATTTATTATTTTCTGGTGCTTCTTGAAGATAGTTTTGATGGGTGTCCATTTCTAGGCAGAGTTGTGGTCATGATGAATGCCCTCCATTTGTAGATGATTTGTTTTCCAGTGGATGGATGGAGTTGGAATCTCTTGGAGATGGTCTTACAGCCTTCCCCAGACTGATGGGCTGTCACCACTTTCTTCCTGATGTCCTCGGATATCTCCTTTCCTCTCGGCATTGTTTGACTCCTTGGCACTGCAGTGGTTTGGTCCTCTCTCTTTTAATCAGTGTTGCCCAACCACTTTCCTAAGAATGTTTGATTTGATTGGTCTTCTTAACTAATTAATAAGCACCCAAATGTGTTTAACCTGAATCTGTTACCAACTTGACTTTACCCAGCTGGGGCTTCACTTACTTTTGCACATACAGATAATTCAATCTTTCATGTTGTTTTTGGCTACTCACAAAATTCCCTCCAAACAAACATCTGACATTTAATTTATAAAAAGCAGGTGATGATAGAATAAGAAAATCATGGTAAAACAACAGAAAACACTAAACAGCTCAAGGGGTTTTACAAACTTTCAAGCAGCACTGTATACTGACAACTGCATTGTCACTTTAACCAAATACAATTTTAAATAATAATTTCAATGAATGCTACAAGGCAAATAGTGTGAAGAAATCTTTTTAATTTTAAAAATTATTTTGCAATTTATAATATATGTTAAACTTATATTGAACATGTTTAACAGTCTTCTTCTCTAGATAATTTGAAGGGGCCGCACTGGTTTAAAAAAAAAGCTTTGAAAAAATAATATTAAACTTCTATCTAAAGTATTTTACTCAAATCAGTTTAAGGCATTTATTGTATTACCTCTATTGTTGAGTGCCTCCAGTACAACTTATGTCCTAAACATAATCTACCCAAATGATATATGTGCTTATATGTATTCTATAGGCATGACCCTTTAAAAAGCCCCAGTTAAGGCATAACTTTGTATATATCTGTGATATATTTGCTGCCTGCAGACAGTGCAAACCAATGCATTTGCATGGAAAGGTAATGTTTTTCTTCCACATGCTGCTATAACAGTAGAGCAGTCAGTAAAGTCATATAAAGGACTCACTTGTTGACATTCAGATCTGACTTTTCACCTGCTTGGAAGGCCTGTGGATTTGCTGCTTAAGTCACAAAAATAGTCAGAAAATTACACTACCACACTATTTAAAGAGGCACCGGGTAGGGTGAAACAGCAACCAGTGATCCCAGTCAAAAACAGCGATCAATTGCTTATTTGTGTGTCAGACTGGGTCCTCTGTAAATGACGTAGCATTAACAAAACCACAGTTACACAGTATGTGTGCGCGTGTGTGTGCGTAAGATGCAATAGACTCTATGCACGATCGCTTCCGTGTTTTGTCTCAGCCAGCTCAGATAGGCTACATCTGGCGCACATAGCGTCCATTTGGGAGCATTAGCAATGAGGTTTTTTACTTGATAAAGACTTAGACTTATATAAAATATTCTTGTTATTCCGTATAAAACATCTGTTTGGTGAAAAGTTATGTTTATTAATTAAATTCCAAGAAAGGAGCATCTGTTTGTGAAAATTTGTTTCAATGGAATTTTGGTATTGGTGCTGTAGTCATAGAGTAAAGAAAATTGAAGACCACCAACTTGTGAAAAGATAATATTCCAGACCGATGTTGTTTTTTTAAGAAAATGTTTCATCCAATTAATTTTTATGGCACGATTAAGGGTAGTAAAGTCTAAAAAGCATATTATCAATAGTTTTACAAGAAAGCGCTGCATTTGGAAGTCTTAAAATACTTTCTGCATTTGTGATTAAAACTTGTCCCCTAAAAGATTGGTCAGCGTAAGGATTAGGACTTCTGGTGTGGGAACGCTGTGCGCATGTCTGGCTGCCGCTCCACGCTGGGTCGTTTGTTTGTTCGTTTGATGTTTGTTGTTTGTTGTTTGTGTACTCGTCAATATTGTTGGATTACAAAGGATTATTTGGTTCCATTGAGCTATAAACTATCTGCAAACCGGACTCATCTTTCTGCTTGGATTAATGCAATTTTTGCCCGGAACTGGTTATCTACCTGCTACGAGTCTTCTAACATCATAAAAAACATTTTTTATGTAAAATATTTTACTCAGGACATTTCTAAATAAAAAAACATGCATTTTGTATGATTTCTCTTATTTTGTTAAAATAACTCACTATTTTACAAATTCTGCAAGGGGTGCCCAAACCTTTGCATAACAGTGTATGTCTATTTCTCATAAAACCGGTTTGTGTTTTTTTTATTATAGAGGGAAATACAGAGATCATTATTTAGAAGTGAAATTGGCCGCCAATGGACTACTTGTACGTAGTCTTCCGCTTTCTTGATGCGGCTCCGGTTACATTGTTCAGGGTATCTACATGCAGAGATTATAGTAGATTATTTCTATTTTTAGGGCGGTCACTAAATTAAAACCAATAAATCCTGTTTGTGACATTAACATGATTTAATGTGGGATTTTATGACAGATCTTAAATTAGCAGAAGTTCACCTCCTATTATATTTTATGAACGTATACTCATCTCCTGAATAATAAAGCCGTTGTATGCACCCTGCAGCTGTCCTAAATGGTGTTAGTCTCATACATATATTTCATACATTTAAAATTCATAACAATAAAATAACACCGTAATGATTGTTAAATGTTCTGTGTGGATATTTAATTAATTAGACATTCATTTACATTGGAAAGTATTTAAAAACATGAGTATTTTAAAATGTGCAGATTTAATGCCAAATAAATACATCAACTGTGTCATTGCAGCGGTCAGCCAAGCATTGTGTCATGAGGGACGTTCCCTTTCTGTCGGTCATATTGACGTTGTGTCGACAGATGGGGTCCCTAAAACGCCACTATGCTAGGCTGCATCACGACTTCCAGCGTAGCGACACTGACTGGCCTGAGCGTGTCACATGCAGAGCTTCCGCAAATCTTAACATTCCAGTGTGTAAAATAAGGCTTCAGCTAATCTAGGTGAGTGACTCTTATCAACGGCCATCACAGGCGGTTGCCTTCTTTATCTAGTAGCGAGATAGCCGCCCGGCACCGTAAGGGAACACTGGGAAGCGCTACTCCCTCGCAGAGGAATCAGGGAGGGAGAGCTACATGGGAATAGGCATGAGAGTCCCACCAGGCGGAACAGGGAAGTCCACTGGGGGAGGTCACAGTTCACCAACCGGGAAACAAGAGTGAGAATACACTACACAGACGGCAGGAAGCATCCCGTTCCAACCAAGCAGCGATATTGTGGCTGGAGGGGTCGGGCCTGATGTCCTCGATCTCCCTGGCCTTGTCCCATTAGGGCCGCATCGCCGACTTCCGGGGTGGCTGCTGACGAGGGGCAGATGCTCTCCTCCGCGGGGCTCTATGTCTCTGGGGGGCCGTCTGTCGGGATGGCGCCGGTACCGGAGGGGCCGCAATGGGGTGCAAGATCGGGGGCGGTGTGCAGCTCTTGCATGTGTGCTAGGTCAGTCTTCCCGTCGTCAAGGTCCTTCAACGCCTTAGCCTGGTGGACCTGGAGGATGGCCATGGCGTGAAGGGCAGAGGCAGCCCGACCCACAGCAGTGTAAGCCTGGCCTGTGTGCCAGGTCTTTGTGAGCTCCTCATGCACTTCCGGGAAAAATCAAAGTCAAAGTCAGCTTTATTGTCAATTCTGCCACAAGTACAGTACATACAAATGGAGGATTGAAATTGCGTTACTCTCAGACCCCAGGTGCTTACAGATAACATAGAATAAAAAAATATCAAAAAATATATCAAAAATACAGATAAATACAGTTCTATATATACACAATACAACTTTATAAGCAGGTAAGTATAACAAGATAAATGTGCAAACCAGTGAAATGAACAACAAACCAGTGAAATGAACAACAGTGCAGATAAGATAAACACAGTGCAGATGAGATAAACACAGTGCAGATGAGATAAACACAGTGCAGATGAGATAAACAACAGTGCAGATGAGATAAACACAGTGCAGGTGAGATAAACAACAGTGCACTTGTGATAAACAACAGTGCAAATTGAAATAAAAAACAGCGTAGATGTGATGTAGTGCAAGATGCAGAGCTTATCAGTCTGGTAAAGTGTCAAAGATAGCAGGCTTTGTTTGTTGACTAAGAGGTAGTTGAAGAGGCTCGGACCTACTGAAGAGGTAGTGAGCAGTACAGTGTTCCGTAAGTGACAAGTGCGGGACAGAGTTGATGTGGGAAGGGGTGGATATGGTTCAGTGATCAGAGGTGCGTTTGGCAAGGGAGGGGAGGGAAGGCAGGGTCGGAAGGGAGTTTAGCTTCCTGACTGCCTGGTGGATGAAGCTCTCTTTCAGTCTACTGGTCCTGGCCTGGAGACTCCGCAGTCTCCTCCCTGATGGCAGCAGACTGTTGAAGCTGTGTGATGGATGGGTGGGATCACCTGCAATGCAGAGGGCTCTGCGGGTGAGACGGGTTCCATAAATGTCCTGGAGGGAGGCAGACACCAGTGATCTTCTCAGCTGCTCTTACTATGCGTTGGAGGGTCTTGCGGCAGGACGCGTTGCAGGCGCCATACCACACAGTGATGCAGCTGATCAGGATGCTCTCGATGGTGCCTCTGTAGAAGGTGCACATGATGGGGGTTGGGGCTCTGGCTCTTCGCAGTTTGCGGAGAAAGTAAAGACGCTGTTGTGCTTTCTTGGCCAGTGCTGTGGTATTGTTGGTCCAGGAGAGGTCCTCAGTGATGTGCACACCCAGGAACTTGGTGCTGCTCACTCTCTCCACAGTCGCACCGTTGACAGTCAGAGGAGCATGCTGAGTGTGCGCTCTCCTGAAGTCAACAACAATCTCCTTCGTCTTCTCCACGTTCAGAGAGAGATTGTTGTCACTGCACCACTTGGCCAAGTGGCTCACCTCACTCATGTAGTTTGTCTTATCTCTGTTGCTAATGAGACCCACCACAGTCGTGTCGTCCGCAAATTTGATGCAGAGGTTGGAGTCGTGTGATGGTGCGCAGTCGTGGGTCAGTAGGGTGTAGAGGAGGGGGCTAAGTTCAGTGTGATAGTGCTGGATGTGTTACTGCCAACCCTTACTGCCTGAGGTCTCCCAGTCAAAAAGTCCAACAGCCAGTTGCACAGTGAAGTGTTTAAACCCAGCTGGACCAGTTTGTGAGTGAGCTGTTGAGGGATAATTGTGTTGAATGCTGAACTGAAGTCTATGAACAGCATTCTGACGTATGAGTCTTTTTTGTCCAGATGAGTGAATGCAGCATGGAGGGTAGTGGCGATGGCATCATCGGTCGAGCGCTTGGGCCGATATGCAAACTGGAAGGGGTCTAGAGAGGGGGGGAGGACAGACTTGATGTTGTGCATGACCAGCCATTCAAAGCACTTCATGAGGATAGGAGTAAGTGCAACTGGACGGTAGTCGTTGAAGCAAGATGGAGATGACTTCTTTGGGACTGGGATGATGGTGGTGGCTTTGAAGCATGTGGAAACAACAGCCTGACTCAGCGAGATGTTGAAAATGTCGGTGAAGACATCAGTGAGTTCTGCTGCACAGTCTCTCAGCACATGCCCAGGAATGTTGTCAGGACCCGGAGCTTTGCCTGCATTGATCCTGCTGAGGGATCTGAGAAATGGCACCGGGGCAATGAGCGGCTCCGCTCCGATCCCAGGAATCACAAATCCAGCCTCAAACGATGCAAAGATGACGGTGCAGGGCACTGCAAACCGATGTCCGCGGTCGCCCGGGCAAGCACTGTTCATTCAGTGCTCAACTGCCTGAAAGCAGGAGCACTGAAGAATTCTCCTCATCCGATGCCAGAGGGTACATTTACATTTACATTTACATTTATGCATTTGGCAGACGCTTTTATCCAAAGCGACTTACATTACATTGTACTAGACATTTGTACATTTTGTATAGTAAGCAAGTGGGGGTTAGGTGCCTTGCTCAAGGGCACCTCAGCCGTTACCCGCCAGCCCTGAGAATCGAACCAGTAACCTTCTGATCATGAGTCCAACTCTCTAACCACTGGGCCACGACTGCCCACGTAGATGTCCGATGCTGCTACAGAGAGCTCATCTTCATCCTTCTGAGTCTGACCGATGTGGGACGGCCCAGGGGCGCCCACTGGGGTAGGTGAGCGTGGCAGGGCACGGATGGTCCGCAGAGCCGGAACTGACAGAGTGACATCCATTGGACGACCTCGCCGAAGCGCCAGTCGAGCTCGCTCGAGAAGCAGACGGAGTGGCGGTCTTGCCCATAGAAATTGTAGCCAGCAGTGACCGCAACACTTTTACCACCGTGTTCTTGCACACCGAACACGACGGGTCTACAGATGCTCTCTGTGCTCAACTCAACTAAACTCAAATTTATTTATATAGTGCTTTTTACAATTTTAATTGTTACAAAGCAGCTGTACATGATACAAAATGACTATAAGCAAAGCATTCAATATGTAAAAAGAAAAGTAAGAACAACAAACTGAATAAATACCCTAATTTCATACACCACCAAAATGTAAGAACATGTAAGAAAACACAGGCACACAACACACACTCATCAAACACACACTTGCACACAGCACACAGACACACGCACACAAGTACATACCCACCCATATACAAAACAGACACACACGCACGCACGCACCCACACACACACACACACACACACACACAGGTAACATTATACAAACTATAAATCCCTATATGAAGTATTAAATTAATTAAATTAATTATGCAGAATGATTACATATAAAGTGATATTAGATATACAAAAATGTTAAATTCTAAAGCTGATGTCAGCAGCCCCCCCGGTCAAGCAAATAGTGCAAAACAATATGCAAACAATGGCGAGGAGTCCCAAGCACGCAATGCAGGTGTCATGTCCATCTGACTCACCGACTAGAGTGCCGCATTCAAGGACGCAACGGCGCAACATGTTCGAATATGGAGCCAGAGTTATGACAAAACAATCTGAATTTGAATTTTGTAAATCAGATTTTTAGATAAGTGTAATTTTACAAAATTGAATATTTTATGGCATTCAATATAGTTCTTTACATTTACATTACATTTACATTTATTCATTTGGCAGACGCTTTTATCCAAAGCGACTTACAATTGAGGAAAACAGCAAGCGATTCGTCTAAGTAAGCAATATTCACGAGAAGTGCTAGTAATACAAGGTTTCAAATACAACGTCAAGATAGTATAAGCAAGTATATAGAGAACATTAGGAAAGGAAAAATAGAGGTAGAATTTTTTTTCATTTTTTTTTTATATTACGAGACAGTTAAGTGCTCATGGAAGAGGTGGGTCTTCAGCTGTTTTTTGAATTGTGAAATTGATCCAGCCGTCCTGATGGAAACAGGAAGATCATTCCACCAGCCGAGAAAGGAGAAAGAAAATGTCCTTGAGATGGATCTCATGCCTCTCTGTGAAGGAACAATGAGGCGCCGCTCGTTTTCAGACCACAGACTTCTGGAGGGGATGTAGGTCTGTAAGAGAGAGTTGAGGTAGATGGGTGCTGTGTTAGTGGCTGTTCTGTAAGTCTGTGTTAGTGGCTGTATATTATATGTTTCATACAACAGAAACATATAATATACACCGAACATCTGCCGTGACTACAGACTACTCGCTTATCCTAGTTCTGAATTAGATGTTTTTAAAACTTGATTTTTTTAATGGCATAATTTAATAGGTTTGTATTTTTAAGCAGCAGCTTAGTTTCAATAAAGTAAATATAAAATTTTTCTTCAAGTCTTCAAGATAAAAAAAATTCGGAAAACCATATTCAATATTCAAATTCTTAAATTCAATATAAAAAAATTCTAAACGCAGATATTCAGATTCAAATTCAGATTCAAATTCAGAAATGGGTCAGTGGACCAGAGGTTAAGCTTCTGGCTTCCACACCACAGGAGAAGTAGATGATTGCGGAAAAGTCGAACGGAACATTTTGGCCCATCAGAGTGTCACTTAAAGAGTACATTCCACAATATCATAAACATTACATTTCATGCATTGTGTAATGTTGCCGCGTTTGAAAGTAAACAGTCTGTCAAAGTTGTAAATCCGAAGGTAAACGAATAACAAAGTTATTAGCTTGTAAAAATGGGAGTCGACTCTGAATCACGCGAACGAGTCGTGACCTGTCCGAATCTTTAACCCCAATCTATCTATGTACATAGAAATAGTGAATTTAAGAATTTGAATATTGAATATAGTTTTCCGAATTTTTTTATCTTGAAAACTTGAAGCTGTATTTAAAAAAATTGAATATTTACTTTATTGAAATTAAGCTGCTGCTTAAAAATACAAACCTATAAAATTATGCCATTAAAAAAATCTAAATTACACTTATCTAAAATTCAGATTTACAAAATTCAAATTCAGATTGTTTTGTCATAACTCTGGCTCCATATTCGAAGACAGCGTACACATTGCCAGAGAAATTAGCTTTTTTAGCTGTGTGACTCGCTGCCGAAACGCCCTGTCATGATCCTGCCATTCTTATGGTTGTTCTAGTTTGAAATGACAGGATCATGGCAGACCCATCATGTCTTGTGTCTGTGTTTGGAAGCACATGGCCATTGTTTGTGTGCCATGTGCTCTCCTGTCGTGTGTCTTAGCCCCGCCTCCTTGTTTCCATATTAAATACCCCGTTATCAGTTCACGCCCTTCACCTGTTGCCCTTGTTATGTCTCTTTTGTTCCTCTCTTATTTAATGCCCTTGTGTTTGCTGTCCTGTGCCGGATCATTTGTCTACCTTATCCTGTCTCGTCCCTGTCGCTGTCCTCCAAGTTAAGTTTTATTTGAAGTTTAGTTTTATCAGGGGTTTTTGTCATTTTGTTCTTGTTTTCCCCCTCGAGGGATTTTGAGTCTTGTCTTGTGTTTAATAAATCATTTTGTTAAGAGCTGTCTGCATTTGGGTTCTGTCCTTGAAAGTCATGACACGCGCAGGGGAACTCCATTGAAGAAGGGACGGCTCCGCTGCTCACATCGTAAATCCAGCAGATTTTGTGAAAGCTCTTGGAAGAGAAAATGCTCAGCATGCGCTTGACAATGCCTTGCGGTTCCGAAGAACAAAATATGAATGAATGGGCACGCCATCCTCCTTTGATATCCGAAAGTCCGGGCCGGAGACTGGCATGCGGTTGCCATTCGCCAAGTTCATTGGCCATTTGAAATTCCTCTTGTTTTGAAAGAGTTTAAACCCCATCTGTCGACACAACGTCTAAGTGACCGACAGAAAGGGAACTACAGTTTTTACATAGGCCTTCTATTGACAAAAAATGACATTTACTTATGGATAGCATTTGTCAATAAAATAACAACACAACAATGATCCAAACATTTAATAAAACGTGTTGCGTGTGTTCGTCAGGTCCGTGCTCTCCCAAACATGAAACACGGCAGTTTTTAATGTCTGTAGTCGTTTAATCCAAACAGTGTTGCTAAGGTTCCCTGTTAGTCTCTTTCAGCCTTCTGTGATTTGCGTTCGGTGGTTAAATGTCTGCAACGGAGCTGTGTGTGAGGAGAAAAAGTGAAATGCTATTGTTCACCAGCCAGTGTTAGGTGAAGACCCTGATCTCGCCAGGAACCATTGGAACCGGTTTTTATATCGCTCTTTTAATCTTTTTTCAGCTGCTAAGGCCTCTTGTAACTCTTTCACTTTGTCCTGGAGCTTCTTCCACTCTTTCTTTGAACGCTTTTGCCCCTCTCTCTTTTGCCTGCAACATGCATCACACATACTTTGGGTCATTAAAAGGTTACACTACTCTATTCAGTTACTGTGTAGTTCTATAGAAATATAAGTAATATATAAAGTCCATTTTACTATGATATAGCAAATGTAATCAATAGACATTAAACTGAATAGCACAATGTAAAATAACTTTGGTATGACATCATATTACGGCTCAGTAATAACAGGGTAATACTATGGTAATATTTACATTATTATTTAGGAAATAACATGATAATAAGAGAAATTGAGTGTTATTTCCTACGTAATAATATAGATATTACCATGTGATCACTCTGTTATTACCAAGCTGTAATATGAAGTGGTACTGTGATGGTAGCTCTTTCTAACCTCAAAGGCCCTGAAACTGGCTCTGGAACTGCTGCCTTTCTTTTAAGCCTAGATTTTTTTCTGTTGCTCTCTCCATAATTTGCGCCTATGTCTTCGCTTTTGCTCATTCAACTCATTGATACTTTTCCTTCTTCGCTTTTTATGCCTCCATCTCTCCCTCTTCCTGAAGATGTTCATCCTTACTCTCAGGGTCTGCATTTAGTCATGCCCGACATTGCCTTTGTTTCTCAGCTGCACTTACTGGAGCCATCTATCTGCAACATGTATGGAATAATTGGAATAATTACAATCATCATTACTCAAAGCTAACATAACTTATAATTATATCTATATATGTATTGAAATATCATTAATATACAAAGTGCAACTTCAAAAGCAGTGCTACATAGGCCTAGGTAAAAGAGGTACAAAATTGTCGAACATTTGTCAAATTTACAGTGTAATTTCTATTTATTCAAATAATTACTATGGCATGCGTTAAATACATATTATTAGCAATTAGCAAAGGTTAGCAATTTTAAACTGCCATTACTCAGCCTGCTAGCATGTTAGCATAAAAACTGTTAACATGCAATCAAGGAATTTCAGTAACTTTTTTAGTCATGTTTTGGATTTAAAACATTTTCCTTATTTTCTGGGATTTTTTACCATGACAGGGCCTGACACTTCAGCTCGACCTCCTCAAAAAAACATACAAAAACAAGCTTAAAATCATACAATTCAATATCAGAACTCACCATTGATCAGTGTCAGCTTCACCTCAGTCAAATAATGTCGCTTCCTCTGAGTCACACCCTTAAAGGCTATTGCACACATTTTATGTTGAGTTTTATGTAAACGTGACAGGACTGACCAAAAACATGGGGACAGTTGCAAAATAGTATTTATTTGTAGAATTTATGTATAATTTCATGTTTTAAATCAATTGATATGAATTATAACAACTTACAACTTGCTACTGATGTTTTTTTTAATATATATATATTTTAGCATAACAGAACTGTAAAAGCTGTAGGTCCAATTTGGCTGAGGACAGAGACAAGTACATGATGTGTAATTTTCAAAAGTCTTTTTAATAAATAAATAAAAATCTGAGAACAGAATCTACAGAACAACTCACAGAAATCAAACATCAGTCAGTTTTAGACATTTTTTGGATGAAAAACGTTTTATTCACTGTAACAATGTCCCCATTACTTTCTCAGATCTTTTGAAGATGATGTACCCAGTGATATTTAGAATATTTCTTCTTATGTCGCTGATAATGTGTGTGCGTGAAAACCCTATTTTTAATGGTTTAGGTTTCATAGGGAGTAACGGCCCATTGTAAATACATATAACCGAAAACAAGTGAGCTGTACGATTTCAAGTCAGAAGTGTCACAAGGCTACGTGCAAGTAGTCCATTGTCTAAAACTAAACTCTTTTTTGGTTTTGGTATTAAGATAATTTGACATTGTGTCAGGGTGAAAGGGAGTTTACCATGTTCAATACACTGTAAGAAGAGATTTTAAAGAAAAGATTTAAAAGAAAATTTCTTTTGAGAACAATTTGTAAACTTCTGATGTTATACCATTCACACCAGGGGATTTGTTAACCTTGAGTTCTACAATAGCACAAAGAATGTCCTTTATACAAATATTTATTATTATTATTATATTATTATTATTACGAAACAGGGATCCAGACTTATAAAAAACTTTTCGAAACAAGTTGTAGTGCTGGGGAGTGTATCAAGCACAGAAATACTACCTCATACATCCAACTCGTTTTTTTAATGGAGCTTTTAATAAAAATGACAGTGGTTGGTGGCCAAAGGGGATTGTAAAGAGACGCTGTTAAATACCGCTTTATGATTTGCTAAAGGTGTAGGAAGGATACTAACAGAAATATAATCTTTCAGTATACTACATGAGGTTGACCAGTAGTCAATACGGTACATAGCAGAACATCCCTTATTACTCCATGTAAAATAACTAATGTCAGGAAGTTTCTCTCTCCAGGAGCCTCATTTATAAAGCATGTTATTATAAATATGAATGTTTCTGTGGATTTTTGCGTTTGCACAAGCTATGACCAAATCCGTGCTAATCTGGATGTGCATGCACTCTAAAACTGAGAGTGTGCACTTGTGAAATTCTGGGTTCTTAGTTTGTTTCCATACCGTGTAGATCCTTTCACGAACTGAATGATCAATGATCCGTCTGCTGTACTGCTCTTTCAGTTTTCCTACACGATGCACAATATCGATGTCAATATTTGAACAAAATGCTTGAATCAGAGATAGCTGAAGCACAGATATCAATTACTTTTAGCTTTATCAGATCATCTCAGGAATGACTTTCTTTCATTCTTGATGTCAGTGCCGTGATTATAATTGTGTCAAAAATCACCACAAGCTGTAATTTGTTAAGGCTTCACAACCTGATCTCACGGGAAGTCGTACATATTTTACGAGGTGGCTGTAACTGTTCTGTCTGTCCCTGTTTGTCTCTGGACTACAATACCCATCATGCACTCTCACCCGGCCATTTTGATTGGACTCTGCACCTGTTTGTAATCTGTGTTTGATTTGTTTGCACCTGTTTTGTGTTTCCCATGTGTTATTTAAGTTCAGTTGTTTGCTTTGTGTCTTGTCCGGTCTAGTTGTCAGTTTCAAGTTGTTAATTTCTGCATGTTTATGTATGCCTGTCACTATTGTACTACTACGTATGAGAGATTTATACTAGCCTTTGGATTACCTGCTTGTTTACCTGCCTTAGGATTACCTGTTTGTTACCTGTTGTCTGTGGATCACTTACCTGTTCACCTGTGTCTGGAATACCCTTTTGTGCCCGTACTGTCATTAAATATCACCTACTCTACATCCTTGTGGCGTCCTCACTTGCCTGCACACCTGCACTGTGACAGTGGCTAATTCGTATGAATTCATACATTTACATTTACATTTACATTTATTCATTTGGCAGACGCTTTTATCCAAAGCGACTTACAATTGAGGAAAACAGCAAGCGATTCGTCTAAGTAAGCAATATTCACGAGAGGTGCTAGTAATACAAGGTTTCAAATACAACGTCAAGATAGTATAAGCAAGTATATAGAGAACATTAGAAAAGGAAAAATAGGGGTAAAATGAAATTTTTTTTTTTTTTTTTTTCATACTTTGTGAGTCGTACAAAAATGTACGATTAAGCAATACTGAAGGTTCACCCCTAACCCCACCCCTACACCTAACGTCCCTGGCAGGAAAGCAAATCGAACTAAACTTTATATGAGTTAGCTAAAATTAGCCACCTCGAAAAGTATTTACGATTTCGCCTTTAGATTGCATTGTATATATTAGATTCACATAAAATCTCTCAGGCCGGGCAAAATCTAGACTTTGTTGGTCATATTGATGGTCTATTTTGACATGTGAAGTAGAATTTCCACCAACAACGACAGCAAAACTCCAAATTCCATCATTTCCGTGAACAACATTGAAGTAGAGTTCTTGATATTCCCTTCACCATGCTACATTTCCATGTGCACCAGCGGATTCAGGCAACGCTGGTCAAGAGAAAATGTTCTCTTAACTAACAAGTTACTTCACTGAAACGAAACAAAAAGGTGATCTAATGCATAAGCGAACAAAATTAAGTGACCGGGTTTAAATGTAGACATAACATACATGGAAATGGAAAATAAAATTTGCTCATCCATGTAAAACTTTGACCACACCGGCTGCCATCTTGAACTGCCCCATATTAAGAGTGTACTTGTTGTATTTAGGGTGCTGATACCCAGCAGAAGCAGCGAGGAGGGACAGGTGTGGCAGAAAGGAGGCAATTCTGTAGCTGGCCGTGCAAATGTGGTGTCCGACAGCAGTGCGCCCCTGGTGTCAGCTCTGTTTTGGATGGCTGTGGATGCTGCAAAACCTGTGCACAACAAATTGGGGAGTCATGTAATGAGAGGGACATCTGTGACCCGCACAAAAGCTTGTACTGCGACTTTTCCAAAGACCAGCCACGTTTTGAGGTTGGCGCCTGTGCTTGTGAGTGAACATTTCATGAACTACCACATTGGGCGGGGCTATAGAACATACATATTAGTGGTGTCACAATACATCTGTATAAAATAATATGTTTATTGATATTGTGTTAATACTGATAATATTGTAATTGTATTGTATTGTAAATAATCTAGCACCAGTATCTGATTGACGCTTTAACATGTTAGGTGGTGGTTTAGAACCTATTTCACATTTTGCATCAAGAGAAAATGGTTACAAGCTTTCCTACACTTGAATTTTGAGGGTGATTCATTGGCCAAAGGAGAAAAAATTATACATTTGACTGAAAAATGAAATGAAAAAGAGTTTAACAGAAGATCTGCATGTTTTTTCAGACATGATGGGGGTGGGTTGTGATCTCAATGGGGCTCACTATGACAATGGACAGGCCTTCCAGCCTAGCTCACTCTACAAATGCACTTGCATTGCTGGAGCCATTGGCTGTACGCCTGTCTTCATTCAGAAACCTGCAGGGATGCTGAGTGCCACTGGCCTTCAGGGCAAAACCCCAGCAGGTCTCAAGAGCAACCGAAGCCACAAACATCAGCAAGACACCACCTACAGGACCATGTCAGGTAAATGTGACTCAATTAGCAATTAAGATCCAAAAATAAGGTTACAACACTTGCAGTTTTAATATGTTTTGTTAACAGCCAGGTTACATTGTTAGTAATAAATATTGTGGACTGAAGAATTATGAATTAAACACAGATAAATACAGTATAGTGTGTTAAGAAAATTTTATTACATAGTTTAACTACAAATATCACGGTTAAACTGTAGTTAATATAATGAAACTATGGTAAATTAATAAACATATATACTGTATACATATAAAAGATACTTCGTATTGAAATATAAGCCTCATTTACATCGCCAGAAACTGGCAGTGACAGAGCAACATGATCTCATTTGTTTCAAATGGCGACATTTGTCGACACGAACGATAGTGACTCTAAATAGCGATAGTCAACTAGATACAAATTATTTGACTTCAGTGTGTCATTTTATCCGTACTAAAAATATCTGTAATTCAGTTTAACTAGGTTAAAAATGTATTTGTCCTGTAGTGAATTTCCCCCACTGGGATTGTCTCAGAATCAAGGGCCTGAGGTAAAGCTAGGTGTTTGTATGTGTACTGTAAGATGACATAGTGCTTTGTGACTGTAACACTGAAAGCTTACAGGGATCCTCCTTTAGCCTGGAAGAAGAACTGCTTAGTGCAGACTACACCCTGGTCAGCCTGCTCACGCACCTGCGGGATTGGCATTTCTGTACGGGTCAACAATGACAACAGCAAGTGTGAGATGAGAAAAGAGCGCAGACTTTGTCTTCTTAGACCATGCGAGAAAAAAGCTTTGAAAGGCCTGAAGGTAAAACACCCATCCACCTAGGTTTGTTTTTGATGAATCATCAGTGTAACATTATCAACCCGATCGCATGTTTACCAGTTGGCAGCCCTAATGTAAAAATACTTAGCTGGATTTAATTCAAATATACTGCATAATATTTTCATAGAGCTATTACCAGATTGAATTACTGGGACAAAAGCAGACTGCACAAACATGTACAAATAAGATTTTGTATCATTTTATAATCTTAATTAGCCAAGCTAAATTGTAAAACTTCTTCCATGAGATTGTGTTGGTTTTAGGACAATTTGTTTGCCTTATTTTATTACCTATTTATTTACTTAAATAACATACATTCTTTCTTTCATGCATAGATGCCAAAAGGAAAGACCTGCAGACCAAAATTCCAGGCAAGTAAAGCTGAGAAGCTGGTTCTGTCTGGCTGTACCAGTGTTAAAAAGTACCGACCGATGTACTGCGGCATCTGCACAGACAAACGCTGCTGCATTCCCAATAAGTCAAACATAGTGAACATAGAGTTTCATTGCAAAGGAGGGTCCAGTGTACTATGGAAGATGCAGTGGATCACTTCCTGTGTGTGTCAGAGGAAGTGTAATGATCCCGACGACATGTTTTCAGAACTACACTTAATGTAGTACTACAGACATACAGGTTTTACATGAGGTTTGCTATAATATGTGTACTATTAATACTAGAACCCTACTCTGTTTGCACAGGAAGGAAAACATGCCATTTACACATTCTAAATGTTTTATTGTTTTTATGTACTTTTGTCTTTATGAATTGATTTTGACAAGTCAAACATGTGAATACATGTCAAGTATTGTATCTGGATAATGTGCCTGGCTGTCACAAGGTCACAGGGCCCCTATGAGTGTGGGGAAACCGAAGCTGGTTACAGAAGAAGTTAAAATATATTGCTGCATTTTAAAGTGAACTTTTGAAGTAAAGACAACTGCAGAATCATGGAAATTCTTTCTTGAAATAACAAAATTCTTTTAATAACAACTTTGAGTGTAAAACACAAAAATGCTTATAAAGAAAATGAATACAAAAACATTGAGCTCTACAGCACGAACAGCTGCTACATAGTTGTAATTGTTGGAGTTAATGTTTTGTTGGTCATAGAAAGTGTTCAGAGTCCTCAATGCCCTAATTGTTTGTTTTTGAAAATCACAAATGTGATGTATTGTTAAAATAAAATATGATTTGAAATAATAAGGATTTCTAGTCACAAAAATTAAGTGTTACAAATGAATAATGTTTTAGATCATTAGCAAAATAATTTTTCTGACATGATTTTAGTACACATTTTTAAATCACATTCCTGCACGGGAAGAGACAACTCATATAGAAAATGGTGAAATTATTCACATTAAATTATCCATCCTTACTATACTTTAATATAATATAACATCAGCAACACACCGATTAATGATGCGAGTCATAAATAAACACAATTAATTCTATTGATATATACATTGTAACATTTGTCTCTTTACCTAGCACACATACATAGAAACACTCATGTAGCGATGGAGAGTCTGGGAGCATCGGGCATGAGTGGGCTTTCCAGGTTTGTGTAGTCCTGTATAAGATCTGAAATACATGAAAGTGCTTCACTAAATCCAGCTGACTCCATGCCATCCACTGCTAGATAGTGATGCAGGTGAGCCTAGGGGAGGCAAAACAAATGCAATTAACAATCATTTTCTCCTGAATCTGACTATATTTGTAATATTTTGTTTGAATTTGGGACATACTGTACCTTTCTTCGGTAAAGTTTCACAAAACGCTCCCTTAGCTCACTGAAGGCAAACTTGACACAAGTGTTGTTGGCCATTGCTAATAGAGAATGTGTGTGACCCACAGGAGGGACGGAACACAGGCTTGTCTTCCATCCCTCTTGATTCCATTGGACAAAGGGCAGAGTGGGCTTTAGACTAAGAAAACAGTAAAAAAAAAGCCAATATGATATTTAAAATTGCTACATTAAATTAAATTCCTCTTCAGGTCCAGACATGCATAACAAGGTGCATAGATCTTAAAATTAAATAATCTCAATTAAATAATACTAAAGAAAATCCTCATTTTAAGTAGATAACAAGACAAAAGAAAGATCCGATAACAAGACAAACCGATCAATGTTCCTACGCAAGTCAGACAGCTGAACGTTTCCACGCAGCATTAGAGCACAAGCCAGATAAAGGTTGTGTTTAGGGTCAGCTCTTATCAGCTGATGTTCCTTACTGAATGCATCTGAGAACATCTGATCCAGCCTACAACAGAGACCAAGTAGACAAAATTAAAATAAATTAATACTGCAGATAAATTTAATTTGTTTTAACTTACAAATAGAACAATGTTGATCAGACAACAACACATTGAAACTAGACACACACCCTTTTCTCATGCTAGTATGCGGCATGAAAGAGAAAATGAGCTGTCCATTTAAAGGACACGTAGATTGGAAAAGTATGACCTGATCAACCGAGCTTTTCAAAGAGATGTTTTTGTTTTTTGTCATAATTATGAGAGTTGGCTTGCTTTAAATCAGTTTGATTTATAATCATATATAATCGAAAGAGGGTGCTCAGGATAACCAGACTTTGACGGGTGGTCACGAAGACGCTTGAGTTTCAGTGTTTGACGATAGCTTTACTGTGAAATGCTTGTGATATAAACGTTCATGTCCTCACACAGACAAATCCATGAGCATGTATGACGTTTAGTCCTCGCACAGACTGTTTTCTTTTCATGAGAGACTAATATGTCGCAATATCGGCAAGAAAACTTGCACAGCCCTAGTTGAAAACTCGCAAACTCTTGCTGGAATTACGAAAATGTAAAGTATATGTTACCTAAATTATAAATACGTTTTAGGTTGTGTTTTAACATACTGGGTATAGTTTTAAGGGTTCCTAAAGATTGCATTTACATTCATGCATTTGGCAGACCAATCCAAAGTGACTTACATTGCATTATACTATACATCTGTTTATGGACATGTGCAATCCCTGGGATCGAACCCATTGCTCTAACCACTGAGCTACAAGATACTTTAGGAAAATAACTGCAAACACATGGTGACTGACCTGCGTGGTGGTACATGAACATCTGCAAGTGTGTACAGAGGAGTAAGACTGGACACCAGATAATGTAACCGTGGGAATGGTACCAAGTTCATGGCTATCTCATTCAGGTCCATGTTGAGAGAGCCCTCAAATCGTGCTGAACTGCAAATGTTGAAATCAAAACGAAACATCTTTTATTGTAAATTATGTCATTTGTTAAGACTTTCATTTAACATGAGGGTAATACATGTTAAAAATACAGAATCAATAGTTTGATTTGATCTTTAACTCATTTAATACCTGGTAATATTAAGAAGTAGGTTGGCAACAATGTTGTTCATGGCATCAAAAGGCTTCTCGACCTTCACCACTCCTCCCTGTCCAGAGATGATGGTACAGTTTTTCTTGATGACAGAGCTTGGTTTACCAGTCTGAGACATATGCTGTATCTTACCAACAATATCCACCAAAGACTACAAAAGAAACACAATAAAGCCCTGAAATTGCTGTCATAAAATGTTGCTTAAGGAAAAACAGTTTGTAAATATTGTTAAAAAACTGTTATACTTGGTTATCAACAGGCAGAACACAGTCTGCATGCTCGGTGAGTTCTTTCATTGCGAGGACACAGTTGTAAGGAGAAGTGATGACGTCATCTTCTGCTGTTGGGTACACAGAGGTCACTATCCGATAGACTTCTGGAAACTCCTCTTCAAGAAGCTTTAACACAAATGTGCCTAAACCTGAACCGGTCCCTAAACACATAAATGTACTTTTAATGAATGAAAGCAAACAACATGAGATCATCAGAGTGCATGACAGAAGCTCACCTCCTCCCATGGAGTGAATGAGAAAGAAGCACTGGAGAAAATCGCAGTGTTCTGCAGCCCTGCGGACCTGATCCACAATCTGCTCTCTGTAGGCTGAGCCATATGTGTGGTGCCCAACTGCCCTAAAGGTCAGAATTACAATGAAATGTACAGCTCTTTAATATGTAGCTACCAAAGGTAACTGAACAGTCAAATCAAAAGCTGTTTTATAGACAGGTATGAGTTATTCGTTAAATTATTTCCTTATTAATTAAACATTAATAAGGAAACACTCTACAGAATTTAAGTCTCACCAGTTATTTCCTGAACCGGACACATCGCTGATGAGCTGTGTGCTGCTGAAGAGCTGACGCAATGGCCCCTGCAGAATCTCTCCCAGGACTCCTTCTTCCATGTCAACTAGCACAGCCTCCACACACATACTCATGGTTGATGGATATACATATATTTTTTACATATACATGCATATACACACACAGTCAAACCATAAATTATTTAAACACAAGGTATATAATTTTTGACACTTTTTTTACTAGTGAGTGAAGGACACTGTAGTTCACTTATGTAAGAGAGGAAAGCAAAAGAAAGTAAACTGTTTCATTTTATACCCATAAATTATTCATATAATGGACTACCAGTAAAATATATTAAAATGTATATAGCATGAGACATATCAAATGGCCCTGCCCCCTTTTAAAGTAACCAATAGCGTTTCGTTTAAAACACAGTTGGCCTGGCAAAGCCACAGTTGTATAGAAGTCTAATGGGAGAGATTAGGAAGATAACTGATACCATTTAAAGCTTGTGATTTACGTTGCGATTTACATACTCCAGTGAAGTGGGCGGGACCATTGGGATTCTAAAGCACATTTGATTGGACAAGAACTTTGACGAGAGGCTGTATTTCTACCTTTGGGTGAACTATTCCTTTAGTAACATTTAATAAACACAATATTCAATATATTTCTACAGTTGACATTTCAGCTATAGTTTAACTCATAATTTATTTTTAAAAATGAATTCTCAATAACCCTAACCCTACTACACAACATACAAAGACATACAGTCAAAAAAATTCTACTTCTCTTTTCCTTTTCTAATGTTCTCTGTATACTTGCATATACCATCTTAAAATTGTATCTGAAACTTTGTATTACTGGCACTTCTCGTGAGTATTGCTTTACTTGCCGTTTTCCTCAATTGTAAGTCGCTTTGGATAAAAGCGTCTGCCAAATGAATAAATGTAAATGTAAACCCAAATGTATTCAGACACCTTCAACATTTCTCACATTATCACAGTTTATTTGCTATAGTTTAGAAAATGCTATTAAAATATGACAAGAACTCAAGTTAAACTGTGTCAGAACAAATTCATCTTGATAACTTTAAATAATTTTGGTTTGATTGTAATCTATTACATACCTTTCTATCAGACAATTGTTAGTATGACAGTATTAGTATAATACCAATTTAGGGCAACCAATAACCAAGCAATTTGTTCAGTCTGTGGTGTAAAAAGGAATTGGCAATTAAAGTAAAACACTTAAACAAAACATGATCAGGTCAGAGCTATACATTTTACTGGGTCATTTCTGGGTATAAAATGTCAGTTTACTTTATTTTGCTATCCTCACTTACATAAAATGAACTACAGGGTCCTGCACCCACTACTGAAAATAATTTTTGGTTTGACTGTATACAGTGCTGCTTGAAAGTTTGTGAACCCCTTGCAGAATCTGGAAAAAGCTGAACATTTGGGAAAAATATGAGGAATTTAGAATTAAGGTCTATTTTTTAATTTTTATTTTTAACTTCCCTGAGCAAGTAACTTTACAAAATAAATGTTAAGGCCCCGCCATCCCAGAAAATGCATTTTTAAATGTGTTTAAAGATAACTGTGTGTCAGGAGTGTGTGTACAGAACCACCCTAGAGTGTAAAAAAATTCAGCCATTTATTTTTTCATAATCCCCAATAAATATATAATAAAAGATCTGTGGTGTTTTTGAGCTGAAACTTTACAGACACATTCTGGGGATACCAGATACATTGCGGAAAACACCCGGGTTAGCTGTCCTTTAACATAAAGTTCACACCAAAGAATGATAACAGAATATCTAAAAATATCCATGTGCAAAAGTTTACACCCCCCTGACTTTAAATACTGTATTACGTTAGCTGAACAATCAATGACAGTTTATGTTTTGTCATAGTTGTTTAAGGGTTTCTTGTATGTCTTGAGTCATTAATCTGTCCAATGATCTTCAAAAATATCATTGAGGTCCTCTGCTTATTTTTCTGCAAGGGGTTCACAAACTTTTATGTAGCACTGTATACAGCAGGTAAGTATTGAACACATCACCATTATTCTCAGAAATATATTTCTAAAGGTGCTGTTGACATTACATTTTCACCAGATGTCGGTAACAACCCAAGTAATCCATACATACAAAAACAACACAACAAAAAGTCCACAAAATAAGATGTGTGTAATAAAATGGAATGACACAGGGAAAAAGCATTAACAACAGACTGTTTGTGTAGAAGAATGGGCCAAAATCACACCTGAGCAAAGCATGAGACTAGTTTCTTCATACAACCGGCGTCTTGAAGCTGTCATTACCAACAAAGGTTTAAGTAAACTTGTTTAATTTAAGTAAACTTGTTTAATACTTTTTCACTGTGTCATTCTTTTTTATTATACACAACTTAATTTGTGAACTGTTTTGTTTTGTTGTCTTGGAGGCAGTCATGGTCCAGTGGTTAGAGAGTTGGACTCATGAACAGAAGGTTGCTGGTTCGATTCTCAGGGCTGGCGGGTAACGGCTGAGGTGCCCTTGAGCAAGACACCTAACCCCCACTTGCTTACTATACAAAAATGTACAAATGTATAGTACAATGTGATGTAAGTCGCTTTGGATAAAAGCGTCTGCCAAATGCGTAAATGTAAATGTCTTTGTATGTATGGATTACTTGGCTTGTTACTGACATCTGGTGAAAATGTTATGTCAACAGCACCTTTAGAAATGTATTTACTGAGAAAAATGGTGACGTGTTCAATACTTATATATCAAAACTGATCAACACAATCAAGGTCTTCGGGATCACTAGTTTGTGCATGGCAGTGGCCTTCTCGGACTGACCGGATCTGAGGAACCCTGGTATATACTTTATATATATACCCCAGCAAGATGCTCACCCTGGCCTTCAGAGCTGTGATCCTGCCACCTATACAGTTTGCTCTATCGGCTCTCCTGCAAAAGCATCACAAAGAATCTGTGCTTACATGAGATGTAACCTCACATGAATGAATGAGGAGGGTCAGATAACTAAGTGGTGGTGGCGGAGCATAAAAAGACAAACAGGTTACCTTGGATCATCGTTTCTAAAGAAGCTACTCAGTGCCTCGTCATAAACTCCCTTCTGCAGAGACACAGTGAAACGTGGTTAACTGTATTAATAGAATAAAAGGCCTTTCAGACAGGACAGCAGGGCTTAAGAAAAAACAGGCAAATGTATAGGGCAATAACATATTAGGCTGTGAAAAACTTATTAAAGTAAACCAACTAAATTTAATCTTAAGATTAGATTATTACAATACAAACTTAATTCTGTAACATATACAGTGTTAAGTCTTTGACGGTGCTTTACTTGATTGACGTGAGAGTGCTCTCTTAGCGCGAGGTCCCAGAAGCGGCAGCCCACTTGATTCCCGCACTGACCAACTGCGTTTACAGACAAAACAAAATTTGACAGAAGTACTAGGAAGAGACATTTTCAAAGCTCATAGAAAGAAATAAACGATTCAAGTTATTGGTACTGTCAATCATCAGCAGTTTGTTTGAAAACATCTAGTTAACTTAGCATTTTTAGACAGATCTGAATCGTAGCTGATAAGACAATAAAATGAACATTTTCTTACCTTGAACTACTACGGACTGTGTCATCTTTTACCCAACACTGAAGTTAGTACGCCATCAATATCTTCAAATGTAGTTATCGCCTGTTCCTTCCCGTAGCCATAGAAACAGTGTGCGACGAGTTTCGCGCTTCAAGTTGAATTTAGACTGTCGCTGATTGATGACGTATGACAGTCTGCCAGGGGAGCCCTTGAAAAACAGAGTTGCGACACACAATAGCTGTGTCCCAATTCGGGGGCTGCGGCCTTAATTTATTGACTTTACTTTAAAATATTACAAACAATAGGGCATACATTTTACATTCAAGAAACATTCATTTCAGGATGGACTAAGACAAACATAATAAAAGGAAAGAGAAATGAATAGACAACAAAATACAAAAAATAAGAAAAATCATAATAATTATAATTATCGAATAAAGATAAAAATACCAGCTTTTTTATTTATTTTTTAGAGATTGAAAAAATGTACAAAGCAACAAACTGCAATCAGAAAGCCATTTTATTATATAATTTATACAGGGAGTGGTTAGATAACATTTTTATTTAATGAGCAGTCTTTATAGCTCTAAACTTCTGCTCTCTACTCACCCAACCACCTGCCCGTTAGACCCCATCCCCTCACATCTACTACAAGCCATCTCACCCACACTCCTACCATCACTCACTCATATCATTAACACATCTCTTAATACAGGAATTTTCCCCACTGCATTCAAGCAGGCCCGGGTAACCCCGCTGCTTAAGAAACCCACACATGACACTTCCCTACTGGAGAATTATAGACCCATTTCTCTCCTTCCGTTCATAGCTAAAGCACTTGAACGGGTTGTTTTCAATCAGGTGTCTACCTTCCTCACCCAAAACAACAGGCTGGACACCAACCAGTCAGGCTTTAAGAGCGGTCACTCAACCGAAACTGCCCTACTAACAGTTACAGAAGCCCTAAGGAGGGCAAGAGCTGAGTCCAAATCATCTGTTCTCATTCTCTTAGACCTTTCTGCAGCCTTCGACACGGTTAACCATCACATTCTTCTGTCTACCCTATCGTCACTGGGCATCACTGGAACTTCACTCTCCTGGTTTAAATCCTACCTCGCAGATAGGTCGTTCAAGGTAGCTTGGGGAGGTGAAGTGTCCAAATCACACCAACTAGTCACCGGGGTCCCACAAGGATCGGTTCTTGGACCTCTGCTCTTCTCCATATACACCACATCACTGGGTTCCATCATACAAGCACATGGATTCTCCTACCATTGTTATGCTGATGACACTCAACTTCACCTCTCATTTCATCCAGACGATTCCATGCTAGCCACACGAGTCTCCGACTGCCTGGCTGACATCTCTTCTTGGATGAAAGATCATCACCTGCAACTCAACCTGGCCAAGACTGAGCTTCTCATCATTCCTGCCACCCCGTCAGAACAGCCCCAGCTTACCATCCAACTTGGTCCATCTAAGATAACCCCATCGACTTCAGTCAGGAATCTTGGGGTAATCATGGATGATCAGCTGACTTTTAAGGATCACGTTACTAAAACAACTCGGTCATGCAGGTTTGCATTGTACAACATTAGAAAGATCAGACCGTTCTTAACAGAACATGCAACACAGCTTCTCGTCCAGGCACTTGTCATTTCTAGACTGGATTATTGTAATGCTCTTCTGGCCGGTCTCCCAGCCTGTGCCTTCAAACCTCTGCAAATGATCCAGAATGCTGCTGCACGCCTGGTCTTCAATGAGCCCAAGAGAGCACATGTCACACCTCTGCTCATCTCTCTACACTGGCTCCCAGTAGCGGCACGCATTAAGTTCAAGGCACTGGTGCTTGCTTACAGAACAGCCACTAACACAGCACCCATCTACCTCAACTCTCTCTTACAGACCTACATCCCCTCCAGAAGTCTGCGGTCTGAAAACGAGCGGCGCCTCATTGTTCCTTCACAGAGAGGCATGAGATCCATCTCAAGGACATTTTCTTTCTCCGTTCCCGGCTGGTGGAATGATCTTCCTGTTTCCATCAGGACTGCTGGATCAATTTCACAATTCAAAAAACAGCTAAAGACCCACCTCTTCCATGAGCACTTAACTGTCTCATAAAAAAAAAAAAAAAAAAAAAAAAAAAAAAAAAAAAAACATTTTACCCCTATTTTTCCTTTTCTAATGTTCTCTATATACTTGCTTATACTATCTTGACGTTGTATTTGAAACCTTGTATTACTAGCACCTCTCGTGAATATTGCTTACTTAGACGAATCGCTTGCTGTTTTCCTCAATTGTAAGTCGCTTTGGATAAAAGCGTCTGCCAAATGAATAAATGTAAATGTAAATGTTATAGAAAATCATTCAACCACACATACAAAAGCCATTTTTATTTAGGAAAACAATATTTTTGTTCATAAACATCCTTATAATAAAAGACCAGTTTGACAGAAATGTATTTTATCAATTTACAGTGAATGTGTTTGGGACACTGAAATGAATGCGTTACAGCGTAATGTTTGGAACTATTGAGCCCTTCATGACATGAGTTACTTCTGCATTCCATTCTCTCAACGGACGTCTATCCCTGTGACTCAGTCAGCTCCCGAGGTTGTGAATCAGTATATCGTGTACACGGGTTCGGGCACTGGTAAGGACCCTAGCTTACTTTACATTGGGACGTTGTTTACTTATTTTCCTGTGACATGTCTGCATAAGCACGTTGTATTACTCCACAGCTGGTAATCAACAACAGGCAAAACCTCATGAAAATCTCTTATTTTTTAAATAGCCTACTGGTTGAAGTACATAAGTGAACATAGGGAGCATCGATGCTCACTGGATTTTGCATTGCGGGAATTTTTAGGGAATTAACAATCCAGTGCACTGGAAGAATTTTGCGAATGAGACAGCCCTTAAAATGGCCAACTCCCTGATCAGTTCCCCGGACTGCTGAACAAGGGAGCTGTTTGGGACACACCCTATGGGAGTGTCGCAACTCAGTTTTTCATCAGCTCTGGGGATTGTTGGTTGTTTTTCTCATCCATTTAAATCGTGATAGGTGCGGCCTTACCCATTCATGCTCCACATGTAAATGTAGCGTTTCTTTACAATTATACAATAGTATAAAAATGCATAAAAATTTTGTATGCATGTTGTGTTGGTGTGTTTGGAGTATAAAATGTAAAGTGACTTGACAAAAAATGACAACACGTGCAGTTAATCAACAAATAGAATTGTAGTCAATATGAATTATTTCCTGTAGACTTTTGCGAAAAAAGCAATATCCCATGATACACTTCTTTTTCTTTCATACCACACATCAGATTTTAATGGCTTAAACAAAAAGGACATTCAAAGCAAATACTGTACAAAACTGTCCCCCAATACATGCTGTATACGTTTAAAAGTTATTTTTAACAACTTGCATATTTTTATGGTCAGCAATAAATGTTAAAAATTCATGCTATACTGTTTAGTGGCAACAACATAAACAAAGGTTATGTGACTCAAACATAACTTCTGGTAGACCTCTGCAAATAATAAATAACTGTTGAGTAAGTTTAAATCAATTTAATTTGATATTATCAATAAAATATTAATATAAAGAAAAATGTATATAAATTAAAGAACAGATGTTAACTTCGGGCCAGCGCGTGAACGCGTCCAATGAAATCGCCTATACAATTCCTTTGTGAATAACTCCACACAGACAGTTATAGAAAACATTACCTTTATTAAAGACACAATATAACAGAAATGAGAAGTTTTCATATAAATCAGTGGCAAGTGAAGCACCTAATTTGAATAATATACATTTCTCGCTTTCTTATTGGCTTGGTTAATACTTTGCAATTGCAATTTTGTTTAAAAGTCTTAGTGCTTTGTTGAAACTGGACTATAAAGTATATTAAATGTTGTGATTGCATAGTGATTTCAGTGCTCAGGTTTGCAGTACATAGTTTAATGTTGCATTGTGATAAAATAGCATTACATAATGCTAAAGAGGCATGTTAGAAATACATTAGAATTAGTGTTAGGTTCGTTTGCCGTGGAGTCCCAGTGTGGCAGTCGCTCAGGCAGCAGGGCAGGTGCCCACACCTACTGCACCACTGACCAGGGCTGCTTTGCTGAAGTTCACAGGAGACTCATTTACAGATAGGTTTCTTATGCAGCCTGTGAAGCCCCTCCTGCTACGAAGGTTTTGAGGCATCATGGAGTCTGGAGCAAAAAAAAGTAATGTAAATTAATTAATAGACCCACCCTCTCTCTCTCTCTCTCTCTCTCTCTCTCTCTTTCTGTGCACATGCGTTGAGTGAGTGTGGTTGGAGAGTGCAGCGTGAAGTACGAGTGTTTATCTCTTTTTTCTTTTTCTTTTTTCTATCACTTTCTCTGTTTATAGTTATATCGTGCTTGTATAAAAAGGGGGTGATTGTTTTAAGGAAGGTTTTACTCCCAGTGTGTGCACTGGGAGCATGACAGCTCCAGGTACTGAGAGTTTGGTTTTTCTCACAAGGCGGCATGGGGTCAAAGTTGATTCTGCCGCAAGTGTGGAAAAGTGTGTTTTGGCCGTGGGTGCCGTGGTTGGCATTGAAAATGTTCTATCGGCATCACTAATGAATAACGCTATTGTCTTGTTTCTGAAAACGATTGACCTTGCAAATCTGCTAGTGGAGAGCAGTGTTGAGATCTATGATGTTTTTATGTCAGTGCTCCCTCTTTCCACTCCCTCGAACAAAGTAATGATATCAAATGTGCCACAGTTCATTAAAATTAGACTCTAGCAGAGATGCTTGCTAGGTATGGAAAATTGATTTCCCCGGTAAGGATGATCCGTCTCAGTAGTAAGTCACCTCCGTTAAAGCATGTGATGTCTTTTAGACGTACCATTTATATGGTTTTAAAAGATAATGTTGATGAACTCGATCTTACGCATAATTTTCGTCATGATGACTTTAACTATGTTATTTACGTCACATCAAACGTAACGAAGTGTTTTGGTTGTGGAGAAAATGGTCACCTGGCCCGTGCCTGCCCTAAGAAATGAACTGGAACAAGCTGCTCCAGTGGTTACTGAAAGTGTACATGTGGTGCAAAATAATGTTGCAACAATTGCTGCGGAGATGCTGAGCCCAAGTACGGCGCCGGCTGCTCCAGTCAAACCGATAAATATTTCTGAGAATGCAGAAAAAGACGGCGTTACTGTAAAAGGGGTTAAAGAAGCAGTGATTTCTCCGAATGTAGAGCAAGCAACAGTTGACTCCGATGAATAGGAAAATAGTAATGGTTAAGAAGCTATGGTGGTTGAGATGTTAAGAGATATTAAGAAGAGAGCTCAAGTGTTCTTACAAGAAACACACAGTGATGTATACAATACTGCAGACTGGGTAAAAGAGTTTGATGGGTTGGCGATTCTGAGTCATTGTACTTCACTAAGTGATAGCGTTGCCATTCTTTTTCAAAAAGTCTTATTCCATGTTCCTTCAATGTTGTTGAAGTAGTCAAATGGAGGTAGTTGAAAGTTAATGTTTTATTTGAAAATGTTTCCTTTGTTTTTGTTTGTGTATATGCACCAGCCATGGCTTTAGAAAGGATGTTTTTTTTTAACACTTTGGGTAATTTTTTGTGTGATTGTAACACAAATTAGTTTTTATTATTGGGGGGAGATTTTAATGACGTATTGGACAGGAATCATGTTGAACCACATATGCACTCAAGAAAGAGGTTAATTCAGTTGATAAAGTCTCACAGTATTGTAGATGTTTGGATGAATTTTCATGGCACACAGAGACAATATACTTGGGCTCACGCTCATGAAAATCAATTATCTCTGGCAAGGCTTGATAGATTTTATGTTTTTAAACAACAACTAAGCATGCTCAGAGAATGCTAGATTGTTCCAGTGTGTTTTTCTGACCATAGCCTGATTAAATGTGTTATGGCAAAGAATAATATAAAATTGAAAAGTGCCTTGGCACTTTAACAATAACTTGCAGTGTGACTCTCTCTTTAAAGAAGTATTAAAAGAGTTCTTGATTAATGCTAAAGCTATGAAATTGTCTTTCTTGACACTGCAGCAGTGGTGGTACTTTGTAAAGGTGCAAATTAAACAATTGTGCCAGCAATACGCTCACAACGCCACAAAAGACTTAAAAGGGTCAATGAGTATGCTAGAAGAAGCTTTGGTAAAATTGGCTTTGCAACGCAAGGTGCCATAACGAGGTCTCGTTTCCAAGGTGTTGAGTTAATGGATGCTCCTCCAAAGTTTTTTTCAGCTTAGAAAAAAAAGAACGGGCAGAAGAAGTTTATTCATGCCTTGCAGGCAGTGAAGCAGGAGTTTTATTGACCAATCCTGTGGATTTTAGAAAAAGAGCTCTTAATTTTTATAAAGCTTTATTTAAAAGCAAAGTTTTAGAAATAAATGATGATAGTTTTGGCTTCTTTGAAAATTTACCACAGATATCTGTGGAGGTTAACAAAGAAATCAGTAAATCTCTGAGTCTAGGAGAACTTGAAGATGCACTTAAAAGAATGGAAAATAGTAAAACACCAGGCATTGATGGCATCAAAGTTGAATTTTATAAAGCCTTTTGGTCAGAGGTGGGTCCAGAATGGCACAATTTGTCTAAATAATGGAATTTGGAATGATGAATATCTAAAGTCTTTGAGATAGTCTGTAACCCTTTCCAGCAACATGCATATCAACAAATCTGTGAATCTGTGCATAACACACTGACACTGTTCAGGTGTTTATATAAGTCAATTTAGCTCTGAACCATACCTTTATTCTTGTTTCATTGATTGGACTCCTTGTTTGCTAAAACCTAAATAAATACATGAAAGATCATGACTGTTTGTGTTTTATCAGCTTATAAATATTGTGTTTGTTGATATTTATGATTTTGGTGAAGATCAGATCACGTTTCATGACCAATTTAAGCAGGAAACCAGGGAATTGACAATGGTTCACTTACTTTTTCTTACAAATGTGTGTATATATATATTTTTTTATAAAAGATAGAAAAAGTAGAGAGAGGCATAGAAGTCTGTATTAGTGAGTCAGGTGTTGGCGGAAGAGATGTGTTTTTAGCCAATTCTTAAAGACGGCTACGGAATCTGCCGATCTTGCTGCGACAGGCAGATCATTCCACAGATGTGGAACAGATCCAGAGAAGGTACATGAGAGTGAATTTTTCCCTTTGAGGGATGGCACCACAAGACATTGCTCGTTGGCAGAGTACATGGATCTAGAGGGTACATAAGACTGTATAAGCGAGTGAATGTAAGGGGGTGCCGACCCAGTGATGGTTTTGAAGGCCAGGAGCAGAGCTTTGAATTTGATGAGAGCAACTATAGGAAGCCAATGTAACCTGACAAAAAGAGGAGTGACGTGTGCTCTCTTGGGCTTATTGAAGACCATTCTCGTCGCTGCATTCTGGATCATCTGTAGCGGTTTGATTGTGCAGGCTGAGAGTCCAGCCAGCAGCACATTGCAATAGTCCAGTCTGGACAGAACAAGAGCCTGGACTAGGACTTGAGTTGCAGGCTCGGACAGGAAAGGTCTGATTTTCCTAATGTTGTAAAGGACAAACGTACAGGACCGGGTGATGCTGGCAACATGATCCGTGAAGTTAAGCTAAACATCAATGATCACTCCCAGGTTTCTGGCTGTCCTGGGCGGTGTAATGGTCAATGAGCCTAGTTGAATGGAAAGGTTGTGAGGAATCTTTGCAAGGTTCAGCTGCAGGTGATGATCCTTCATCCAGAGTGAAATGTCACTCAGGCATGCCGAGATGTGCGCAGAAACCATTGGATCGTCAGGCTGAAATGACAAGTGGTAGGAAAAGCAATGTTTCCGAATGACAGAACCTAGGCATGTCATGTATATGGAAAAAAACAGTGGTTCAAGCACAGAGCCCTGAGGTACCCTGGTGTTGAGAATTTGGGACTCAGAGACATCACCTCTCCAAGATACTCGAAATGATCTACCTGAGAGGAACCACAGTAGCGCCGTTCCAGAGACACCCAAAGCCTGAGGGTCGACAGGGCTGAGAGCAGTGAAGTCTCTTGAAACCAGACTGGTTGGTGTCCAGAAGGTTATATTTTGTGTGAAAAAGGAGGAAAGCTGGTCAAAAACAACACGCTCAAGAGTCTTGGCAATGAAGGTACCGGTCTGTAATTTTCCAACATTGCAGGATTATGTGTGGGTTTCTTTAACAGCAGTGTTATACGGGCCTCTTGGGGAATGAACAAGTGGAGAGAGATGAGTTAATAATGTGGGTGAGAGCCTTTTAAAATACCTTTTCCCTAATCACTCCCCCATCTGCCATTGCGCCCCCAAGTCCCCAGACAAACTCTACTGGTTGTTGATAATTGGTCAGTAGCTTAAACAATTTTATTTTGTTTGATTGCACTTTGAATGGTTTCATTCTCACAAAACAACTAAAACATTATGGCAAAACAAATAAAACTAATAATTCAGTATCATAAAATCGATTATAATAAACATAATTGTGTTCTCTTCCTTGCCCTAAGCATAATTATAACATAGAAATGAATTAGTTTGTATTTTGATATTCCACTAGATATTCTGAAATGTCAAAAAAGACAAAAACATTGACAGAATATTCATGTATAAAAAAATTAAGAAATGTCCATGAAATGAGAAGTGTCCATGACTGATACAGTATTCTCATCATCCGTAATATTTTAAAGGGACTCTTTAAACACATACAAAGATATTTACATTGAGTTTGATTTTGTTTGAAGAAACACATCTACCAGTACCACGATACAGGTCTAGTTCACCCAGAAATGAAAATTCTGTCATCATTTATTCACCCTCAGGTTGTTTCAAACCTGTATACATTTGTAAGAATGTTAGCAATTTTCAGTTCTGTGACATCATCCACTACCATAGTAATAAAAAAAAAAATCTTATAATGTTCTGTTGAATACAAAAACAACAGTTCTGGGGCACCTTTGACTACCATTTAATTGTTCCTATTATGGTAGTCAATGATGTCCCAGAACTGAAAATTGCTAACATTCTTCCATATATCTTTCTCTGTGTTCAGCAGAACCACGTAGTTTATACAGGTATAAAATGACATGAGGGTGAGTAAATGATGACAGAATTAGCATTTTTGGTTGAACTATAACTTTAACAGATTCCTTCATATTTCTCTAGTTAAAAACTTGATATTCTCGTCATGCTGAGTACACAACTTTTTAAAATCTCATTACCGATACAGGTAGTTTTCTACATTACAAAAATTGGTACATGTAAAAATATTATTCATTAATGTCTAATGATGTATGATTAATAAAAAACTTGCTTAGGCATCATGGCTTTTAATTTTTTGCTATGTTTTTAAGAAAATCATGTTTGACATTCTGAAACCAAGTTTTTTGCTTTAAACCTTAAAATACTTTTACCATAATAAGACTAGTGGTGACTAACCTGGGGCTCCACCAATAAAAACTGGTGAAACAGTGTCCTGTGCTTCCTCTTTGACAGGGCCAATAACATGATTCACTTCTGAGTCCACATCTAGTTGCACCATGTTAGCATCTTTTATCACTGGAAAGCACAACATGATAGCATAGCATTAGTAAGCAAGCAGTAATCATGTAGACAGGTTGATGTTGTTTACACGTAAGCTTCAGCAAGTTTGATTTACAAAGTACGTGAAGAAGAAACATTTTAGGTATTACTTTTTGTTCAACTGTTTAAAATAAAATATGATTTATGGATGATTATCTACCTGTGACCTTGTGCCAGTTTCCATCACAAATTCCCTGTCTAGGAGATGCGTATGTGGAAAATTCATGAATACCGTTTTTCACCACAACATGCACCTACAAGATACCAACAAATAAGTCAAATTCAAAGTCTTTCTTATGAAAACAGTAAACAGTAAAATACATGCACATATAAGTGTTACTATTAGCTACAGACATGTTGTATGGATTGAAATAGGTATCAGCTTAAGATTTCTGTGAGCAATGTTTTATTAACACAGTACAGTATGTGCTCATAAAGTTGACCACATTCCATATGATGGTCAAATGAATCTGTAATATGATCTTCAGACCTGGCCTTGATGGATGTACATAGTGAGATATTCCTTTTCTCCTGCGAACAAGTGCAGTAGCACCCCTGTAGCCATGTGAGGGCGCACATCCATCACCAGCTCAAATCTTTGACCGAAATGAAAGGCTTCATCTACATGTTTGAAGAAGAAGAAAATGCTTTATGTCAAGACACCAACCCTGAATCATTTTTAAGATTATTAATATAAAGAAATGTAGATGCATATTAAATAAAGTTTCTGTCTTTGGTCTTAACTTTAGGACTAACTGTCAATGCTGATTGTATTGATCTCACCAAGTGTATGTTAGAAATGACCCCTCTGCTGAACTAAGCCGAGATATGTGCATGTGTTAACCTCTAACTTCTGGATGGGGATGTGAAATTCCATTTCCTCAGACCCTGCTTGAGTCCTCAATCCTTGCACCAATAAGATCTCTGTGTCATGGTAGTATGGGGTATATCACATTCCACTGCTTTCATTGAAGCCTCTGTTTGTCTATGGTTTATGTAAGGGCTGCTGGGGTTGGTGTTTCTTTAAATCTCAAAAGTGAGTGTCTCAAAATCATTTTGAGTGTCTCAAAATGGCAGCAGTGATGTAAGGCTTATGTTTTGCTTGTGGTGTGGTCATTGAAGTGCCAAGCAAAGTAATACATGTATATTGACTGGGATGATTAATTCCTCTATAAACCCCAAGAATGTAACAATGTTTTACCAAGAAGTACATATCCTCCCTCATCAGTGAAGTATGTCCCTGGCTCAGAGGGGCCCTCATAACAGGGTGTGACCCCAAAACTGTGGAATGCAGGGCTGAGCATGTGGCCGTTTAGCTGGAGACTCCTTACACAGCCAGAGAAGCTAGACACAGATGTTTTCTAAAAAAAAAAAAAAGGAATCATTGTTGGTCAGTTGTGTGTTGGCCTTTTAAGGCTAACTGTAAAAACAGTTTTTTTAATGCTTCACCAACACAAAAAATAGACTATTACTAATATATTTATCAACATTAGGACAGCAGGGTTTTTTTATACAATTTTTACATTCAAAAACGTATTGCACATAATTGAATGTTAATAAGTTTTGGTTGTCTGGGATTGTGCTACGTGTTTGGTAGTGATCCCTTTTGTGTGGAAGCATAGTTTTAGTGGAATGGGTGATGCTTAATAAGCCATATTTGTACTCGTCGGAAGCACAGTAGTCTGACATTGTTTTTTGTCTTTGACATTACAAAAATGTGTGAGCCACAATCTTATAATCTGACTATGAAAACAGACAGTGTAATCTGTAGCGGGCATTAAATCATTGTGATTTAATAAACAAATGATTGACAGTTCTAGTTATTGTCATTCTTTTTGAATTATTAGGTAATGATTTTGTTTAGGTTTACTATACCTGAATGTTTTTCAGAGCTCGTTCAGGCGGGACCCCACCAATGTAAAGAGGATCTTGAACATACAGCGATGTATTTCTACCTGGAGCGCTGTCCTCTAATACCGTAAGACCGTCGATTATCAGTCTGCCCACACTACCTTCTCTGATAAAGATAATCTATAGAGAGAAAGTCAAATTAGCAAAAAATGTATCTCTTCATCTTAAGCAAACCAAGGGTCAATTTTCGCTATTTGAGGAACAAATTGTTTTACTTCCCAGGCTGCCTCCCACTGTTCTGTGTCTTATTTTTCCTGCTTGCTACGTGCCATGTGGATTGCAGTATCCATTACACTGTGCTTTATTACGCCAGAGGACAATTTACAAGTATGTGTTGCATTGTGTCTGATTATTATGTCTTCAAATAAAGTTGTTCTAGATGTTTTAGATATTGTCTCTGTCCGAATAATGATACCATATTGTGATGTGGAGGTGAAAAGCCACAGTAACTAACCTAAACACATGAATGAAATCCGGAAATAAGTTTGAAAAGCCTAACCCCAGTTCATTTGGCACAGAAATGAAAAAAAAAACATTTAATCAGCTTCCTTACATCATGCCACTTTCCATCACTGTATTTCTCTTTGGTTCTAACTTTAACATGGACCTGGCCTGTGCTGAAAGTGAACACCAGCCTGCCATGTGTAAGAAACAGTGCCATGAAGTACTCTTCAGACTCATCAGCCATGTAGAAGATGAGACCGAAGGCTGTTTGTGTCTTCAGAGATAGAGAAAAATTAGATCTACAAGAGATGGAATAAAAATGAAAAATGAAAATTAGGCTATTAATCTAATGCACACAGCATTTATTAAATACATAATTTATTTAATATACATGAAATTTTTGTAAGCAGTGAATAATTCCTGTTAGAATTTCTGTTCACACTACAATTTTGGGCTGTCCAAGAGATCTTCATATTTATGATCCGAGCTGGTGCTATTGAGTGCTTATGAGTAATAATGAGTACACCACTACCTACCGATCTCCAATAAGTTTGGCAACGCCTGTATATTCATGACGACTATGAGCGGAACCACCATAGTGGTGGGCGTTGTGGGTTACTGGCGGGTGCGAGGACAGGTAACAGGAGGCAAGCTCTGTCTCTGGAGCATCCAAGGGTTTGTTTAGCAAGCCATGTAGGAGACTAGACTCATCCCTGCCCACCTAAGAGAAAGAAAGCACGGTAAACGGTAAACATAGGCGTAGATACATATTGTAGGTAAAGTGGACTTTAGTCACTTTGTGTACAAGTTTTTTGCACCTTGCGGGAGTGCCCTTGTCTATGCCTAGACGAGTCCCTGCTCTCTTTAGTGAGCATAGCAGCAGGGGGTCTCTCCACCGGGCAGTCCTGTAGCGACACCTGCACATTCTCACTGTAGCGCTGAAAATCTTCTGGCTCTATATCTCTGTCTTGTCTGGAAAACATTCACATTAGGGTTGTCATGATACCATTTACATATCTTACGATACTATACCAGCTGTATCACAATACCAAAGAGCATCATGATACTGTGCAATACTGTGGTAATCCATCAAATCTACAAAATAAACCAACATTTCTTAAATAAAACAATATTAAAACAATTAACAATGAATAAATACATTTATTAAGCATTTTTATTTATGCAGTTAGCACATCAGTATTAGTATTTTCGAAAGCACAACCTAAATAAAGTCTTGAATTAATGCAAAGAGTTGTAAAAAGGGGAAATGCATCTGATCTGCGTAGAGTGGCAGCTCTTAAACCTGCTGCTGTGACTCCTGTCACTAATGTTATTCAAAGAACAAAAGAACAAATCAATCAATGTGTTTTGTAGCTTTAATGAAAATTCTTCTGTATTTAAAGGCCAATTCACACCGCACAGACAAATGCCAACAAACATGGTAAATATGTTTTTGTAGCAAAATCTTAATTAATTTGTGGTTACCATGTTGAACTGAACCTATTATTACACTATATTGTGCTTACAGGACTGGCTTTGCCTCAGCGCCACTGGACCAGACAGCCCCCATAACTATGCGCATACTTCACTTGAAACGAAATGAACAAAACGGACACGACAATAATTTGCAATAAGGTAGCTATACCGACATATAATTTGTGACCAAAGCTAACATCATTTTATCATTAACATCATTTATTTTTTATCATTGATTAACTGTTGGGGAAACATATCTGATGCATTATATTAGATCCTTGCAATACAGTAGATCTTAAAGTCGCCTGTCAGTCAAGTTTGTCAATGTCTGTCGGGGCAATGTAAACATGAAAATGTTATTTTTTCATAAAATTCTAAACCGAACTGTCAACTTGTCTGTTGGTGATTTTTGGCGTTTGTCTGTGCGGTGTGAATTGGCCTTAAAACTGTAGTGTTTCAGAACTTCATTCAATTTCCTACTTGTTAGACAGGTAAAGGGCACACATAAGTATGATATTGTAACATAAAAAAAATAATTATAAAGACTTCAGGAAAGTTGCAGTACAGAGGGAATGCACGTGACGTCACCGCACATGTAACGTCACGTGAAGTCAAGCGAGTCGTGTCCACTGAGTGGCAGAAAGACTGATAGCAGCAGTGTTTACCGTTATCTGTACTCTATTTGGAAAGGGATAAAGTTGGATGGATAAATGTGTGGATAATGTGTTGCGGCACTGTGTGTCACCCAGTGTGCATTAATAGGTCATTTTCAAACAGTGCAGAACTGAATTAGTTGTGCAATTATAGGTGTTTGTGGTGTATAGCTGTGTAGAATAGTGTGTTACCTGCTAATGTATGCATAACTGATACAGCCAGTGAAGTTCTGCATGGAGCTTGTTGGAGAACCTCCATAGTAGAAGGTTTTTGCATTATTATCTGTCTCAGACGAGGAGGCAGGCTTCTTTTTATCCTGCTTGTCGCTGTCATCAATAACCAGTGCATACCTACAATACCAAAAGACAATGAATGAACAACAGTTATACATACAAGAATATGTATAACATCTACATTCATGTTTCAACTATGATTATTTATGTTAATATTAGGAGTCAGTAACTCACTTCTGATTGGTTACAGTGGCAACTAGAAAATGTGGTCGCCCATCATTGTAATTCTTTTTATTTGATCGTAACCTGGTTCCATTAGACTGAAGCACCACAGCTCCATTCTCCAGTGAGAGAGAAAACTCATTTTTCTAGGGTAGAGAGAGAAGCTTGTTCTATATAACATTATCGTCACATTTACCTAGGTATTCGACAGACATTTACCCAACTTCTCCCTTATTGTAGTAAGAACAGTAAAAAAAGACTATTCCAGTGGGGTAAAGCTAGGTAAAAAAGACATAATACAGGTGTACCCTATCTTTGTGGTAGAAGAGAAGTCCATTGGACTGTAGTGTTCTGAAGTTTAGTCCTCCCTCAAAGGATTGGAACGGTGAGATTTTAGCTGTAGAGCCCAGGTACCCATCACCTGTGAAATATGCTTTACGGGACATCTGCAAATAGACAAGGACAACAGGTTTTTATTGTCCTACAGTTCTACATTATAGCTGAATGGTCTAAATGTATAATGTAGTTTGCTTGAACAAGCCATTAAAATGAAAATAAATATTCTGAAATAAAAAATTAACAAGATTAAAATTACAGCCTCCATTAATATGCTACTATGACTTTTGTCAAAAACAGAGAGTATTATTCAATCTGATTCATGTATGGGCATTTTATATTTCTGATCTGTTTATGGTGACAGTGAAAGATTCTTTACATCCAAAACAAAAAGTAAAATGTAAAAAAATTGTAATGAGTTGATTTTGACTGCAAACATGCAGCTATGCTGTACAGTTCCATTACTGTGTCTTGGGTATGCGTTTAGAACTCCCTTCACAAAGAGAATGACTGACCAAATGATATCTTAACAATGCCACACGTGTCCTAAGAATCCAGCACTTGGTATATTTTTAATATTTCTTGTTGAATATAGTCTAATTATTTCACCTTGTTTTTTACTCTACTTGGTATTTAAAAGGAAATATATAATAAAAGAAATCTATAAAGTTCTATAAAGTAGCTATTACTAAACATATTAACCCTGCTAAAATCCTGAAATTTTATTCTAAAGTGATTTTAATGGGGGGGTCAGAAAAAATCAAGGTTTATAAATATTATTAGAATGTTTCTGAGATGTCGGCTGTGGGGTCAAGATAATAGAAGGATTAAACACACTTTCCCATAAACTAAATTATCTTATACTATATTTTAACCATCTTAAATAATATTTTTATCACTGACAAAAATAGTGACAACAAATACAAACTAAATTAATCTACTTTTTATTGTACATTTGTAGGTAACATCATAATCCTGCACCATATTTGCTTCAAAAAGCCTCGCGAGAACTCGTATCCAAGATCACGTGATCACAAGCAGAACTCACTTCCTTGAGGTGAACATGGCATGTACCCTTAGTAAAAGACTTCTAAAAGGCAAATAAATGCAGTTTGGAAAATGCCCCACATACAAGCTGACAGATGTGCTACTGTACATACAAATGATTCCTCTGGGCATCCACTGCTGATGCCGATGGTTCCGGGCTCCTCGAGGAGGTTAAAGTCCTTTTTCTGAAACTGGAAGCCCTTCACACATCCCTTCAACCCCGTCAGGGATGACAGTTCTGGCCTGTGGAGTATTTACATAGATATGTGTTGCATAATACAAACAAAGCACTGCTATGGGATCAGCCTACCTACCTAATCTGTGCGCAACCTAAGTACCAAATTAAATAAAACAAATGTTGATGTTGCATCTTGATAAAACAAGAGTTCTCACCTAGAAAGCAAAATGCTTGACGGAGCTCCTCCGATATAAATATCAGAGAATGGTAAAGTTTTTTTCTCATTTTCAATGGACTTTACATGGCTTTTGTCCACTAGCAGTATGATCTTCTTAGAATGATGATAAATTACAGACACCTAAAAGAAAGGCCAAGGTGTTAAAATCTGCCATGCGTATTAATTGGTTTATTTGTGTTATTTCATAAACACAACATTTCAAAACTAGACTCAATGAATGTCTAGGAAGTGGTCTAAATATAAACATTACCTCGTGATATCTGGCATCATTGATCTGGAGTTTGCCTAAATTATTTTCCATGATGACAGGGCCATTGGTAAAGCCAAAGTCGTACATTAGACGGGGAAATCCGTTTTTCAACTCCAACACAAAGAAATTAGCCTGAAAAGGCCATCATAAATTCAGCCACTCAGAACATTGATAATACACACAATGTTTAGCATTTAGAATAAATCATTTTAGAACAAGATTAAAAAAAACATAATTACCTCATTGACCATAAGGAAGAGAATGCCATTGTTGGCTACAGTTCGCACTTCTATATCAAATCGAGTCACAATGCCAAATCTGCCTCTTCTCTCAATGTTGTTGATTAAAGCGAAACCAGTGCCATCAAACAAATAACTTGTGACACGACTCTGAGAGAAAGCCAACTTATGTCTAAAAAAAAGATATTGTAACATGTTAACAGATAATAAAAGATGCTGCTGCAACAATTAAAGTGCCATCTTTTAATTCACTAAGCACAACAGCATTTGTCATCAATAAATGTATCATCAAATCACTGTTTACTAAAAATTTACTTTTATCAAAATGTTAATGGCTATTATAAAGAAATTTTACTCAAATCATAGTTTTGCAACTGCATTTACCAAAACGTATTCATCATGCAACCCTGTTATTGTAAGAGAAAAATATAATAAAACATAGGCTATTCTTTTGGGGAATGTAAGATTAGCGTTTTCTAAGTTATTAATTTTTTTATTGACCATTCACTGACCATTCATTTTGTACAGCATGAAAATGATAAAGGGTGACAACAATCTCTGTAGACAACTTAGTTGTAAAGCTTAACGTGAAAGCAATAAACATTTCTTTACCTGGGACAAGGCACAGATGTCTCAACATTCATTTTGTGAAGTTCTTTAAAGTTGTACAAACTGATGACATCACTGTTCAAAGTTTCTAATTCTATACAGCCAACAAAAGGAGCCAAGCTCAAAGCCGGAGGAAGCTGAAAGCACATAAAGTTTTCACTATTTCCAAACAAATAAAACTGTAATATAAATACACTTGGACGAAATCAGCACCTTGACATAAGCAGGCACTCCTCCCACGACAAACACTGTGTCTTTGGGGTCGAGGTCAAACAGGGATTCTGTCCCATCTGTCTGTCCTTTCTGGATAAACTTCTGCTCTGCTGTGGTATCTTGACTTGGAACCGTAAGGAACACTTTGCCATGGCGACCCAACCTACCAGAACCGTGAACAGGGTTTCAATTCAAAAGTGCACAGCAAAACGCAATTTTAATGCATTTTAATATGTCTTAGTTTTTGTTTTAGGGATATATTATGTCACAATGTACACTCTGTTAGCAGCTCAAAAACTGGGTTTTCCAGAGAACACACAGATTGTACAGCTTGAATACACTGTAAGCTTTGGATACAAGCATCTGCCAAATGCATACAATTTTAAAATTAATAGTTTATGAATAACATCACTTGCAATAATCATTTGTTTGCGGTTTTACCTCTCCACTTTAACAAGGTTGAAGACAGGAGGCCAGGAGCTGACTGGCTTCGAGCTGAGGGGAATCTCTACATCCTCTCCTCCCAGATTGTACACGTACACAAGATTATCATTTTTTATGGCTAATCCCATGTAGTCCTTATGTCCCTACACACATACAGAGAGGCACATTTTCAGCAAACAGGACATTTGTGTATATATGGTACCACATATATGTAAATTTTTTACAAATGCATGCTTTTTCGCTGAACAGAGGGTTATGCAAGAGTTGCATGAAAGTTTGCAATCTGGGTCTGGGGTATGGTTCACATGACTCCAGAATGGTTCATAATTGGTATAAAGTGAGATAAATTCAGGTGAACCATTATTAATATTTAGTTTGATTCACGGAATCATTGCCTTTGGAATTTAAATATCTACAGTATTTAGACTGGGATAGGCAAATTTGGAAAATGGAATCACTGACAGTTTGACTAGTTCCTAAGCTCATTAACATTTTTGTATATTTACGCATTTCAGTTCACAAATCATTTTTTCTTTCTGATTTTGACTTTGTTCACCCAAAACTTAATACTGTCCATGTTAGATTGCCTTTGTTTTAATGCTGCAGGCATTTATTTGATGATCTGTTGAACAGTAGTTTACTTGTCAGCAGTACAACACACAGTTTCATAAAGCCGAGGAAACAATATGTATTACAGCTTGGTACCATTTACTGTTCTGAGAATCTGAGAACCTTATTCAGGGAAGGGTCCATGTCAGTATGATCGCTGAAAATATTTTAATATTTAATATTTAGCTTTAATATTAGTTAATTCCCCAACCAGGAGAGGGCGCTAGTCTCTGCCGGTCACCATAGAAATTAAACAGCATTAAGTCATCAAGTAGCATTTGCGCGCTATTGAAAACGTTCATTAAAATGAGTAAAAATAAAATAAAAATTGACAGCGAAAATGATGTTATCCAGCCAGGATGGGAAACAGAACATGTTTTTACAGAGTTTAAGGGGGCACCCATGTGTTTGGTGTGCTTGGAAACAAAATCGGTAATGAAAGAAATTTTTATTTTATAAAAAAAAAGAGCAAAACCTTTTCACCACATTAATGATGGTTCAAGAATCATCACTAAAGGCATCGTATGCGGTTTCACTCATGTTTGCGAAGCGTCTATACTGTGGAGCTTCGGGACACTTGCTATTGACATTCCCTATACATCCACCACGAACAGAATGTATCCGTTACTCCAAATCCGCTATATTTAGAAGTTCTTCTGTCCTCCACTGATGTCTCTCTCCCTCTTACAGCTCTCATCGACTATCGGTTGATATTTCCACGGACTCACCGTAGATATCGTCCGTGGCTGAATGAACACCAACCAGGGTGAGCCAGTGCCCCATGGAAAAGTCTATCCACTATCCATATCGGAACAAAAGGCCATGGAGGAGTACATATCCGAAGCTCTCAAGCAAGGTTACATTCGTCCATCTCGTCGATCCCTTGTCGCTTCTAGTTTCTTCTATGTGGCCAAGAAGGATGGAGGTTTGCAGCAATGCATTGATTACAGAGCTCTCAATCAGATCACCACAAAGTTCCATTATCCACTTCACCTCATCCTACAACGGCTCAGAGAACAACAACTCTTCTTAAAGGCCAAAAATGCACTTTCCATTAACCCACAATTAAGTTTTTAGGATACAATATCTCCCAAGCTAGCATCACAATGGGCGAGGGGAAAGTCACTGCTGTTAAGAACTGGCCCATACCCACCACAGTCAAAGAACTCCAATGCTTCTTAGGCTTCACTAACTTCTAAAGAAGATTCATACAGGATTTCAGCACCATTGTCCTTCCACTCACCAATCTCCTCCGTGGTAAGCCAAAATCCCTATCCTGGTCTCCCTTGGCCACCAAAGCTTTCACCACTCTGAAGATGAGGTTTTCGTCTGCCCGCTCCTTCATCACCCAGATCCCACTAAGTTTGTTGTGGAAGTAGACGCCTCCTCTACTGGAGTCAGAGCGGTGCTCTCTCAGTGGCAGGGTGATCCAGCAGTACTCCATCCATGCGCCTTTTACTCACACAAGCTCACCCTGGTGGAACGTGACTAAGACATCCGAAACCGGGCGCTCTTGGCTATCAAGCTTGCACTAGAAGAGTGGCGGCATTGACTGGAGGGTGCTCAACATTCTTTCATCATTTATACAGATCACAAGAACCTGCAGTATCTTCGAGAAGCTAAAAGACTGAATCCCAGACAAGCACGCCATGTTTTCACCAAGTTTAAATTCACGAGCAGACACCCTCTTTATGAATGTTTACTCTTCCAGAAGACATTGCATCTTCCAAATCAGTGATCCCAGATAAACTCTTCGTATGCCTCATTCAATGGACTACTGATCAGATCGCCTCCGCCAATGCTCCCAACGTTGTCTGCCGGGGTGTCCTCCAAACCTTATGTATATACCTCTACAGTAGCTCAACATAATCAAACTATCCAATCTGTTCACAGTTCGCTGGGCACTGGCCACCCAGGGGCCAATGAAACCCTCTCGCTTGTAAAGGAACGCGTCTGGTGGTCCGATATGTCAGCAGACGTGAGATGGTTTGTCCAAAGTCGCATGTGCCATGTCCAAGAGTCATCACCATCTCCTCGAGGAAAAGCTCATACCTCTTCCAGTACAATGGCATCCAAGTTCAAATTCAAAGTCAAAGTCATCCAAGTCTTCCATGTCACCCACGTATATTATTTATGATGCAAAGAAATAGGACATTGAGCATATGAGCGCGAGGTCTAGCTATGACCTGCCGCAGGATCGCATCCCTCCGCATCTTCTGTGCTGTGAGTCCAGTAAAAAGAAGCAACACGTTCCGCACGCACCAGCAGATGACTCGCAACTTAATGTGAACACTGTTTTCAAATATTTGTCACTTACTGTATGTTTGGGCATATAAATATGAATTAACACTTTGTCTGTAAATGCACATAGTTTGTTACTTAGACTAAACTTTGTGCTGCATGATACAATAATAAAGTAATATAACCAAAATCACCGCATAAAGCAAGCTTGGCTATTCATTATTAAAAAAATAATTCATTATTATCTAGCTGTTTTAAAAAGAGTTTTGAGGCGAGATATGGTCTAATAAGTAGCACAGCATTGTTACCTGATGTTTAAGGAAAATGTCCATTAATTTTACTATTTGTGGCTTGTAGTTTGAATGTATGTTCACTCCGACATTTTGCCTAAACACAAAATATATTTTGCGCATTGTGATATTTCTGATATCGTGATATTTACTGTGTCTCACTACAGGAGCTGCATCAGGTCGCACTGCACAGACGCAGACGACGTCACTTCCTCAATCCCCACTCGCAGCATTATTTAAAAAGACGACAACAAACAAAGTTAAAGGGATCTCCGGGTATTGAGACTTGTATACCTTATTAGATTACCGTTGCCCCAAAGTATACTGATACCATATACAATTCACAAAATATGGCTTAGTCGTTATAAAATTTGTAAAAAAAGATCGGCGCTAGTAAGCCACTATTATTGTTGATATCGTAATGCATTCTGGGAAGTGACGTCAAATGGTTGTGCGTACCGCTGCTTTGTCATTATAGTACGGCTGTATTACAAAAATGTCATCTGTTCAGCCTTTTCAGTTTGAGCCAAAGCGCGAAATTTATGAGGGTGAAAACACTGAAGACGTTCAGTATCAAATACAACAAAACGTAGATGATCGGCCGGCCTATGAAGCGAGAGTGGGTCAAAATGTACGAACTAATGAACAAACGTTACGCATGTAAAAACTGTTAGATTTGCACAAATGGTATTGGCATTAACATGCCTGCCGAGACTACTGCTTAGACTACATCTGTTTTGATTATGTAGACTTTTTTTTCTTTTACGGACAGTCAAGTCACTCACTCAGAGGTTGATTTACTATGGTAAAAATCATAGCAAGGATTTATTTATTGTTTTTATCTATTTTATTGAAATGTATGTGTTTGTACTTCAAACATGTTTGGTTGGTAAAATAAATCCAAATCAGAGCGTCATTCCGTGTCTGGAATGGACGTATTCTTGAGTCTATAAGGTAATATAATAAGATAACCTTGTTTGAAATGGGTTTGGCAATTTTTTTTTCATCTACTACTAGGTACATATACTATATTGACTGGGTTAAATAGAATTGCATTACTAAAAAGAGACTAACATACAACTTTCATTGACTTGATCAGTTTTCGTCGACTAAAACTAAACGAAAATAGTAATGGATAATTCTGACTAAAATAAGACAAAAATGCTCAGACTTTTAGTCGACTGAAACTTAAAATGACAGCTTCACACAAAGACTATACTAAAACTAAAATTAAAACAGGCCGCCAAAAACAACACTACATGCATGCACGCACATGTCGCCAGGAGCCGCTTTTTTGGAATTATGTGCTTTAGAAACTTTTAGACAGGTGGACTCCATATTGTTACGGTTGGTAGACAGGAAGACAGGGAGCGGATCCATACGCAGTTTTAAACATTTAATATAAATCACAAAAACAGACCAAAGACATATGAAAACACGACAGAGGAACCGAGTAACACTAATAACGATCGACCCCAGACAACTGAAACACAAGGGCTATATATACACAGATGGGACAAACAGGAAATGAGGCACAGCTGAAACAGGTTGACAATGACGAGACACAAGGCATGATGGAATATGAAGTCCATGACAAAAACAAGGCAGAAACACTAAACAACGAGGCGCCCTCAGGTGGCGACTCGAGGCGCTGGCCCTAGGGCGTTACATAGCCCCCCCCCTAAGGGCGGATCCCAGACGCCCTTAATAAAGTCCAGGAGGGTGGTGAAGCGGAGGTGGAACCGGGGGCGGGACGGAGGGCCAGGTCCATGGAGCTGAGGCGGAGGCAGGTCAGGCGGCCATGGAGGCGGAGGCAGGTCAGGCGGCCATGGAGGCGGAGGCAGGTCAGGCGGCCATGGAGGCGGAGGCAGGTCAGGCGGCCATGGAGGCGGAGGCAGGTCAGGCGGCCATGGAGGCGGAGGCAGGTCAGGCGGCCATGGAGGCGGAGGCAGGTCAGGCGGCCATGGAGGCGGAGGCAGGTCAGGCGGCCATGGAGGCGGAGGCAGGTCAGGCGGCCATGGAGGCGGAGGCAGGTCAGGCTCACCGGCCGACTCCGGACTGGACTCACCGCCCGACTCCGGACTGGACTCACCGGCCGACTCCGGACTGGACTCACCGCCCGACTCCGGACTGGACTCACCGCCCGACTCCGGACTGGACTCACCGCCCGACTCCGGACTGGACTCACCGCCCGACTCCGGACTGGACTCACCGCCCGACTCCGGACTGGACTCACCGCCCGACTCCGGACTGGACTCACCGCCCGACTCCGGACTGGACTCACCGCCCGACTCCGGACTGGACTCAGCAGGGAGCTCAGAAGCATCCTCCAGAGCAGCAGAGCAGAGCACAGCCCAGACGCACCCTAAGGCTGCAGCCATGATTGGCAGAACTGCCTCAAGGGACAGCGCCACAGGAACAGACCCCTCTGGGACAACCTGACTTGGGACCCTGGAGAGACCAGCCGACTGCACAGACGCTAGAGGAGTGTCCTCCAAACTGGAGATCAAAACCTTGAACCTGGAAACGGCCATCTTGCGAGCGGGCTCTGGACTGGCGGCCATCTTGCGAGCAGCGGGCTCTGGACTGGCGGCCATCTTGCGAGCAGCGGGCTCTGGACTGGCGGCCATCTTGCGAGCAGCGGGCTCTGGACTGGCGGCCATCTTGCGAGCAGCGGGCTCTGGACTGGCGGCCATCTTGCGAGCAGCGGGCTCTGGACTGGCGGCCATCTTGCGAGCAGCGGGCTCTGGACTGGCGGCCATGACGACTGGAGACGCTGGCTTGGCGGCCATGACGACTGGAGACGCTGGCTTGGCGGCCATGACGACTGGAGACGCTGGCTTGGCGGCCATGACGACTGGAGACGCTGGCTTGGCGGCCATGACGACTGGAGACGCTGGCTTGGCGGCCATGACGACTGGAGACGCTGGCTTGGCGGCCATGACGACTGGAGACGCTGGCTTGGCGGCCATGACGACTGGAGACGCTGGCTTGGCGGCCATGACGACTGGAGACGCTGGCTTGGCGGCCATGACGACTGGAGACGCTGGCTTGGCGGCCATGACGACTGGAGACGCTGGCTTGGCGGCCATGACGACTGGAGACGCTGGCTTGGCGGCAATGACGACTGGAGACGCTGGCTTGGCGGCCATGACGACTGGAGACGCTGGCTTGGCGGCCATGACGACTGGACTGGCCACCATCAGCTTACTGCCCCCCCCAAAAAAATATTTAGGGGAAGCCTCCACCGTAACCTCACCCATGGTGAAGGGAGCTTTGTTCTGTGCCAGGACCTGTTGGATGTAATTAGAAAAACTCCCTTGAGGATCAGAACTGGGTAACTGGGTGCAGAGAGGTGCATTTAGACTTCGACGGTAAAAAACAATGAGCGACTCATCTGGAAAGTCTGTTTGAAGGGAGAGATCAAAAAAGTCCTGGGTATGATCCTCAAGGGAGTGACAGTCCTGGCGCAGCATAAGCAGACGAGCTCCTGGGGGCCATTCCACTGCTGGATCCATGTTAGGGTTGATCGTTCTGTTACGGTTGGTAGACAGGAAGACAGGGAGCGGATCCAAACGCAGTTTTAAACATTTAATATAAATCACAAAAACAGACCAAAGACATATGAAAACACGACAGAGGAACCGAGTAACACTAATAACGATCGACCCCAGACAACTGAAACACAAGGGCTATATATACACAGATGGGACAAACAGGAAATGAGGCACAGCTGAAACAGGTTGACAATGACGAGACACAAGGCATGATGGAATATGAAGTCCATGACAAAAACAAGGCAGAAACACTAAACAACGAGGCGCCCTCAGGTGGCGACTCGAGGCGCTGGCCCTAGGGCGTTACACATATACTCTCATTATTTGAAGCACAGAGGGCAGCAGATTTACCAGAAAAATCTTATTTACACATGAAAAAAAATATATATATATTATTTATTGTTCTACTCAATTCAAAATGTCACCTACGTCACGGATGGCCTGGGGGTGAGTAAATAAACAGCAAATTCAAATAGAATCCCTTTAATCTATTATCTGTTATGTTGTATATATTTTTTAGATTGCCTACTTTATTTAGACTGTATGCCTTTTCATTCACCCTTGTTACTTCACACATTGTTGAGCATTTCTCCCACTTACTTGCTTGTCTCCCAAGTAGAGTAGAAAGCGGTCCTCAATAGGGTCTTTGTCTGGGTCCACTCTGATGTAGAAACTGATAGATGTGACAGTTTTCAGCTCATCTACATTGGTCTGGGAATGAACCTCCACAGCAGATTGTCCATCAAACTTCATAGACACTTGCACCTGAAATCATACAAATGTATCATTCTTTGAATTAAAAACCTTGTTTTTTAATGTCATTTTCTTGTTTAACATTAACTGCTCATATTCTTTGTGGTTGTTTCCAGAAGTATTTTTTTATGTTTCTTTACTCTGTGTCTAAAAATGATTAAAAGATAAAAAAAATTAATCAATTAGCTCAGGCACAGGAGAAAAGCGCCAAAAATCTTTACAAGAATAAGAAAAAAAGTGTTGCAAATTCGTCTTTATCATTTGTTAATTTTTTTTATTTTTTTTTAGAAAACCACACTACCGTCCTAGTTCAGCCATTAATCTCTAGAGTCACAGACAAATTCATTGACATGTTATGACTACTAACATGCTAAAATGTATCCCAGGAGTTGTCATGGGTAAAATAAAATAAGATTTAATACTTTATCATTTTTTCTTATATTACAGAAGAAATATCTTAACATTGTAATACAGGATCATGTTTCAGCAAAACTGTGTAAGATATAAAAACATGTTTGTATGGAAGGGTTCATCAAGAAGAAATAAAAAAAAAGAAGGCAGCACATACAGTATTGAAGAGTTTGTCACTTATTTGAACTTTTTCAAAAATGCTTCAAACTACGTTATTTATTGAAAATAGATAAAAATCTATTTTCTTAAAAAAAAATAAGAGCGTTGTGGTTTTAAAGGGTTTAGGAAAAAGAATCCTTTTTAAAAGGCTGTGATGTACCTTCTTGGCAACGTTGCGTGCTTGAGCGATAAGTTCTCGAATTTTCAATATATTTGAGGAGACATTATTTACAGGTCTGTTCTCTTCGACCACACGCAGCTTATTGAGTAGTTCTGGAACAATCTCTGTAAAGTCCTTCACTAAACACACACGGTGAAAAAGAAGACATCAGAAACACTCTTCAAGATTCAGATTTGCTTATAAGACCAACAGACAATGTATTGAAAAAGATGACAAAACTCAAAACTTTTTGGGGGGTGACTGAATTTACTAAATTAAAAATAACTAAGTATGTGTTATGTCGCAATGACATGAATCACCAGATCTAATTTACACATTAAGATTTGAGATGATGCGAGCGATGCGATCACGCAATGCAACAAAAGACAAAAAAAAACATTAAGAACGAGGCACGTGACACATCTCATTGCGCCGGATCCAGTGTGTTATTTTCTCTCCTTAGTCATCTGGATAAAAGCATCTGCTAAATGAGTAAATGCATAACTGATTAATGGGTTCTGTTGTCTTTTGTCACGTTGCTCACGTCCGGAATAGAATTGTGCTTTCAATCAAATCTGCAGCCCCCCAGACATAGCTATACCCCTTTAGAAAAGTTACAGTAATTTTAGCAAAAATATCTTCTTTTTTTTAAGTAAGTTTACACTATTTAATCTGAGCATTCGGCCTTACAGTGATTAAACATAAAACCAATACATTATGAAGACATACAGAATCTATAAGCAAGTGAGTGCACTAGCTAGTCAAATCACAAGCTAAACATGTACTCCTACAAGTCTTAATACATGAAAATGCACATATTGTATGTATATAGACAACATTTAAATGCAGGTTTTATCTGTTGTGTGGAAGTGGGTGGGCTACCATACCCGCATCTCCTGCTGTAAGAACGCTACGGTCAAAAGCTGCAGCGGAATACACCTCATTCTCCATGTTGCTGTTCCACTCCTTTACTTTCTGTGAAATTGGTGAAATCAAGTCCAATACTACAGCTGAGTGGTTCAGAGTTCTCTCAGTCACCTCCTGAGTAAACTGCAGACGCTTTGGAGTCCGATCTGAAACACAATATAAACACAATGTGATATAAATTGGGAAAGTATTTAACAAAGGGAATTTCAGATCATTTCTGGGAAGTTTGTAACCTAATTGGTCTTGTGTCTTGTGTGTGTTTTAGTCCCATTATATTTAGGGTATATATAGGGGATTGCAATTTTTACACAATTTGCTGTCTGTTGTTGAATATCATTAAACCACATTAGTAGAAGTTCACAGCATTATAGAATACTTCGCCTGATTTTAATTCAGAAGAGGTTTTCCTGCTTTTAAAGGTCCAGCTGATGTTTCTGTTCAGTTCCAATTCCAAACAACATCAGCTTAACCTCTGGTTACCACCCATAGGCCAAGTAAAATGACCACGCAGTACAAGATGCAGAGACAATCCGTTATGCTTGCCTTTTTGAATTGCATTGATGTCATTAATGATCTTAGCTAGTTTTTTAGTGGAGTTTTCCATCATATCATTGGTCTCTTCTATGTATTTCTTATTGTCGATGACTGTGGTTTCAACTTCTGCAAAAGAAAACAAATATTCTGCATTAGAACTTTGAAGTCAAAACTTCATAAAGAAATGTTACCCTTATCAAAAAGAAGTTTATTCAAGTGTGCTACTAGTATACTTCTTTTAAACCTAAAATAGGAAAGTATACTTTGTCTACTTCTTATGCACTTTATGTACTTCTCAGAAATATACTTACTGTAAATTTACTCTTAAGTATACTTGATTTTACTGATTAAAAGTTTAATCTTTTGAGATATACTGTACTTATGTATACTTCAAAATATACTTGGCTTGTACTTGTATTTAATAGGCTTCTCAAGCAAAAAAAATTAACACAAGTTAGTGGTGCTTTTCGCATTATTCTGTTTCGGTGCAACTTGTCCCGCACTGTTTGTCGTAAACCATTGAATAAGGTGTTAAATTAAGAGATTTATTGAGGAGAGGTGTGCTATGACTTTTATAAGTGATCGTGCAAATGATGTTCATCTGGAGGGCAATGACCCAGAATGCCTTAGCAACACCATAGCGACCACCTAGAAATACAACAGCAACAGCAAGTAAAGTTTATTTTCTTCAGTTTTACATACTTAAGAATTAGTATGTTTAATTCTGCACTCAGTTACTTGGTTGGGGCACCTTTTACACCAAATACTGCTTCAATGCGGCGTGGCATGAATGCGATCAGCCTGTGACACTGCTGAGGCTTTATTGAAGCCCAGGTTGCTTTAATAATGGCCTTCAGATTATCTGTATGGTTTGGTCGGATGTTTCGTATTTTCTTCTGGACGATAACCCATCTATGGGGTTCAGGTCAGGCGAGTTGGCTGGCGAATCAAGCACAGTAAGAGCAAACCAGTTAGAAATAGTTTTGGCACTGTGGGCAGGTTTCTAAGTCCTGCTGCAAGAGAAAATCAGCATCTCCAAAAAGTCGGCAGACGGAACTTTAGGAAACTTGGATTCTGTGCCTCTCCACTCTTCTTCCAGACTCTGGGACCTTGTGTCACGGTCTCGTGTAGAATCAAGCTCACAGGCGAAGAAATACAGGTAACAAGCACTTTAATAATAATCCAGGGGCAGAAGACGAACACATGAACTGAGGAGACACGGGGCTTAAATAGACAGGTACATAATCATCGGAAAACAGAAACAGGTGTGGGATTAATCAGTAACTAAGGCAACAAATGACAGAACACAGGCAAACTAGGAACAGACAGAACTAAACATAACAGAAGTGTTACAGTTCGCCCCCCTCCCGGAGGCGCGTCCTCGCGCCAACTGAGTCCAACAGAGGAGGGCGGGCGGGGGTTCAGGAGGTGGGCGAGGAATCCAGGGCGGAGCAGACAGAGGGAGGAGCCAGGGCGGAGCCGACAAAGGGAGGAGCCATGGAGGAAGGGCGGCCGATGACTCCTGGAGGACGACCGACAGAGGCGGAGCAGGTGGAGGTGGAGCCCGAGGCGGAGAGCCGATGGGCCAAGGAGACGGCGAAGATCCAGAGGACCAGGGTGGAACCGATGGCCCAGGCGACCGAGGCAGAGGCGGAGATCCGGGAGTCCGCGGCGGAGCCGGAGCGACCGAGGACCAAGGTGAAGCCGAGGGGAGGGAGGAGACCAAGGGAGCCGGGAGGACGGAGCGATGAGGCGCAGCCGGAATAGAGGAGTCCGAAGGCGATGGCAGGCAGACAACTGACCAAGGCGGAGCCGGAGGGACGAGGGAGCCCGGTGGAGCTGGTGGACGAGTGGACGAAAGTGGAGGCGAGGGAGCTATGAGCCAAGGTGGAGCCACTGGGTTGATGGGCTGAGGCGGAGTCCGGGCCTCAGAGGATGGAGTCGAGGACGAGAGATCCTCCAATCCAGTCGTCGGCTGCACGACCCACGGCAGTGGAGAAGGAAGCCCTGGACGAGGGCGGGTGGGTGGGAGTTCTGGGGTTGCGGGCTCTGGCGGCTTGGAAGCGGGCTCTGGCTCTTCTGGAGCGGAATCCAGGGGAACAAACTCTGGAGCGGAATCCAGGGGAACAAACTCTGGAGCGGAATCCAGGGGAACAAACTCTGGAGCGGGATTCAGGGTAGGGTGGAGACCAAACAGGGGATCAAACTCCTGGAGAAGCTGGTCCAGCGGAGAAATCACCAGCTGACGGGGAGACTGGCGATTTTGGCCCTGTTGGCCTTTCATATTCCGGCATCGGGGCGCCGGTTCCGGGGAGCGTCGTGGCGCAGGCTCGGGTGAGCGTCGTGGCGCAGGCTCGGGTGAGCGTCGTGGCGCAGGCTCAGGTGATCCGCAGCCTACCCGCCGACGTATGGCGAGGCGGGTTCCCCAGTACTCGGGTGAGCGTCGTGGCGCAGGCTCGGATGAGCGGCGTGGTGCTGGCTCGGGAAGACAGCGGCTTGTCCGTCGTCGTGGCTTACGCCGGCGGGGCTTGGTGGAGGACTCCATAATGATGTTGGGGTGGGCTGGGATGCTCAACGCGTGTTCACACGGGATCGGATGATGATCGATCCTATCCAGGGTGGCCCCGCCTACACGAAGGCGAGAGCCATTCAACTCCCGGATAAGATCGATAAACTCGACCACGGGTCTGTCCCTGAACTCAGGAGACAGACACCGATGGGAGTCATCATCCAATCCCATAACGAAACACGTGTTAAGCGAGCGATCATCCCAACTCACCCGATGACAAATGTCCAAGAAGTCCTCCACGTACCTCTCCAGAGGACGCCCGTCCTGGCTCAGCTGGTACGCGAGAATGTCCTCTGGAGAGCTAAAGCCGAAGTATTCCATTTTTTGTGGTCGGTTATTCTGTCACGGTCTCGTGTAGAATCAAGCTCACAGGCGAAGAAATACAGGTAACAAGCACTTTAATAATAATCCAGGGGCAGAAGACGAACACACTAGCAAACACAAGCAACGAAACAATACAATAACCGACCATGAACTGAGGAGACACGGGGATTAAATAGACAGGTACATAATCATCGGAAAACAGAAACAGGTGTGGGATTAATCAGTAACTAAGGCAACAGATGACAGAACACAGGCAAACTAGGAACAGACAGAACTAAACATAACAGAAGTGTTACACCTTGATTTCCAAATGAAATGCAAAATTGACTTTCATCTGAACAGACCACTTTGGATCACTGAGCAACAGTCCAGTTTTTTTTCCTTAGTCCAGGTGAGTCCGGGGCAGTTGTGGCCTAATGGTTAGAGAGTCGGACTCGTAACCAGAAGGTTGCCGGTTCGATTCTCAGTACCGGCAGGTAACAACTGACGTGTCCTTGAGCAAGGCACCTAACCCCCGTTTGCTCCCCGGGCGCTGCAGTGTTAGCTGCCCACTGCCCCGGTGTATGTGTGTTCACGACTTAAAGTGTGTGTGTTCACTATTCACTGGTTGGGTTAAATGCAGAGGTCACATTTCGGGTATGGGTCACCATATCTGACAAAAAATAGGTCACTAAAGTCACTAAAGATGCTTCTTACGTTGTTTCTGGATAAGGAGTGGCTTGGTTCTAAGAATGTGACCATGGTAGCCCATTTCCTTAAGGCGTGTGTGTTGTGGCTCTTGATGTCTGACTCCAGCTTCAGTCCACTCCTTGTGAACCTCTCCCAAGTTCTTGAATCGGCTTTCCCTGACAATCTTCCCAAGGCTGCGGTCATACCACAATGTCAATGATTGTCTTGTGGACATTTACGCATTTGGCAGACGCTTTTATCCAAAGCGACTTACATTGCATTATACTATACATTTGTTTCCAAGTAAGCAAGTGGGGGTAAGGTCAGCCTTAGCCGTTACCCACAGGCCCTGAGAATCAAACCGGCAACCTTCTGGTCATGAGTCTTACTTTCTACTCTGCCTAAACTGTAAGTCACAAACATCAGAGTTAAAATTAACTTGAAATATTTCACTTTGTGTGCAATGAATGTAGAATATAAGAAAGTTCGATTTTTTTAAATTAAATTACAAAAAATAAAGAACTTCGATTACATTCTAATTTTTTTAGATGCACCTGTATGTGGGATTGCTCATGCGCAGTTGCTCAGTTCAACCTGAAGATGTAGTCCATCTGAATACTGACGAAGTGAATGAAAGTGAAGCATGGTGAGGTGAGTTGGTGCTTTTCTATTATATTTTATATTGTTGAATGACTTAATTTTCATTGTTCAATGACATAACAGTCATGCTAAATGAGTTCCAATGTATCCACTGTGTTGAACTGCGATTCGCAAACTAGCATCTGCTAATTGTTTTAATTTGTAGATGTGTTAATGTGTATAATATAGACTAATATAGAGATTAAAACATAAATTCCACAATTAGTGATTTGCATTGGTATGGTAAATTAGGGATGTGTTGTAAATGTTTAATTTATAAATAGGTTTTAGTAACACAATTGACTGCATAATCTTCCAAGCATACTTATAATAAATTAGTAGTTTACTGAGAGTAAACTTTAAATTATACTTTTATTAATTTCAACTGTGCTACAAGTAATGGACTAGTAAACTACCAGTAGGCTATATCTATAGAAAACCTACAATTATACTTGCAGTATAAAACTACTTAACCAATATTTTACTGGGAGTAAACTTTATAGTATACTTTCATAGACTAAACATGTGCTAAAAGTATTGAACTAGTAAACCTACAAGTAAACTTGCAGAATAAAACTACTTAACCAATAGTTTACTGGGAGTAAACTTTATAGTATACTTTCATAGACTAAACATGTGCTAAAAGTATTGAACTAGAAAACTATCAGTAAACCTACAAGTATACTTGGAGTATAGTTGTAGTACAAATGAAACCTTAATTGTCCCAAGTGGTATTCAAATAGTACACTTTCAAGTATACTACTAGTCCATTGATATTAGTATACTTACATAAAGTACACTTAAAAATATACTTGAACTTTACTTAAGTATACTTTAAAAATGAACTTCAGGTATACTTCTTTTTGATAAGGGTATACATCAAGGAAGCAGAACAAAATATAAAAAGCCCCCTGTCTGCTTCACCTATCTGTTCAGAGCGTAAGGATGAAGCCTCTTTGAACACAATGTCACTCTGAGGGCGCATGAAGGTCAATTGAGATTGTAATCCATCGATAGCCTGAGAGAAATATCAGAAAGTTAATAACATGGGAAACTTAGGAAGATTCTAATGGTCCACACACTTTTGCGATTGGGAAAGGATCCCAGAAACTTAGGGGCTTCTTTGGCACTAAGCATAGAGATACCATGAACAAAAAAACATATAATAGCAGATCTTTGAATTATCCTGAAGTATCAAGAAGCATACATATGGTAGCATGGTAGTGCTAGCGCTAACAAATAGCATGATTTTAGCATTTTATATATTATTACAGTACTATGGTACCATCGTACCTTAGTAGCCTACTCTTTTTTACAGAAATGTGCATATTAAGCTGTCTGAATAAAATCCTAAAAAGAAACAGAGATTGGTGGTGCTTGCAGGAGATATTTACGTTACAAAAAACATTCATTAAAAAAATGTAAAAATAATACAATAATAAACAGAGTATTGTCCCTTACGTCATGTGTCCTGCTGGAAATGTTTAGAGTTGTCAGTCCAGTGATGTTGGCATCATCAATGTATTTGACAATATTGTCGTACACATTCAAGGCGCTCAGGGCTTTTTGCACATGTCCATTCGCATCACTTCCTTTTAGATTACTAAAGGAGAATTGAGAGTACATTTTAAACACGGTAATGCATACTGTCATGTCTTGAATAGGAACAATATTTGTTTTGCCAGAAAATATAAAAGGAATATGGTTACAATTAACAATTATGAATAAATCCAAGATTACTGATTCAGTCCTCCCGCAACCCTGGTTTAAAGTTTAAGTGCAGGGCTGCGGTGGTGTCCTTTATCACTATTCTAAATGAAAAACTCACTACTGAAGTTCTTCAGCATGTCGTTGTAGTTCATCAGCATGCCTTTCAGCATTCAGCACGAGATCTCTGTCTGACTGAGACAGTTCATCTGTCTTTTTCTCCAACAACACCCTGGCCCCATCTATATTAGCATGCTGTTCTCTCACCCGCTACAAACAGTATGAATACAATCCAAATAAATCATTAGTTTTTATTCTGTAGAAATAGTAAATGTTGATTTTTTGTTCAGCAAAGAGTCTTTACCGTCACTGTGTCTTCCACCCCATTGACGGTCAAATTTGTTTCAGAGATGATTTCTTTCGAGGTAATAATAGTTTGATTAAATGCGTCATAAGTGTCTTTAAGACGCTGCTGTTGTGCCTGAATTAAAGAAAGAAATAGGTTTCTTCAACATCAAATCATCATTTTGCAATACAATACAATAATTATTTACATACTGTAGCACAGTTCAAAAACAAATTGTATTGAAGTTGACCAAAGTAAAATATACAGAAGAAAACCAGTAGTAAAATTGGTTAGTGTAAATAAGTTCTGGCTCCCGAGTACGAATTTAGGTGGGGCAGATTCTGGGGTTGTATTGTAGGATAAATTTGATTAGCAGCCTAAGTTTCACATTTAAATGACTTCACACATGCAGAACACTTTTTGCAGTTCTAGTGTCTTTGCAAAATTCAGCCTGAAGGTGGCGTTCTAACGTTGATTGGCAGGCTCTCCAGTCATTAATAAAAACAGAGTAGCTCCCAGAGTAGTTTATTAAAATACACACACATTTTGACCTATAAGGTCTTCGTCAGGCTTGCAGTATAGGGGTATTTTTATAAACAGAGTTATTCTGCCTTCTTTCAAAAAAATCCACATGAAAATGCATGGGATATGTGATTGAGGCGAATATTGTGTGTTTACTGCAATGGCACCACCCAATTTGATGTAAATTGTAGCCCAGCACAAATTCACGTCTATTCGTGAACTCAATTTTATTTATATAGCGCTTTTTACAATTTTCATTGTTACAAAGCATCTGTATAAGAAACATATTAACTATAAGCAATACATTAAATATATAAAAGAAAGAAAAGTATGAAAAGCAAAGTGAGTAAATACACCCCCATTCACACAACATACATATGTACAGCATAACACACACATACACACACGCGCACAAGTTTCGCCTCATCCTTATATGTCACTACCCTGATGTGGTGTCTTCTGACTGCCCACTCCCTGTTTGATGATGTGCAACAATCAAGTAATGGTAGCAAGTGGGGGGATCTCACATTAACATCTCACACGTTTTCGTTTTAATCCACTGACACATGCCAATGAAAACCGGATGTGCCACTGGATGTACTACTAAGCATAGTGACATGTGTTAATGGCTTCTGTGCGTCAGATGCCATGTCACGGAAGGTTGAAACTGCCTCTCCGCTCATGGTCACCTCTCTAAGTACAGTCTCGCGCCACAAAATTGCCGGAGCGCTCTGATTGGCCAAAATGTTTCGTTCAACTTTTCCGCGATCCTCTACTTCTCCTGTGGAGGCTGGAAACTTAACCTCTGGTCCACAGACCCACTTCTGAATTTAAATCTGAATATCTGCGTTTTGAATTTTTTAATATTGAATTTGAATATTGAATATGGTTTTCTGAATTCTTGAAAACTTGAAGCTGTATTTAAAAAATAATAATATTAATTAAGCTGCTGCTTAAAAATACAAACCTATAAAATTATGCCATTAAAAAATCTAATTCAGAAATGTATTGAATGCCATAAAATATTGAATTTTGTGAATGTATCTAGATTTACAAAATTCAAATTCAGATCGTTTTGTCATAACTCTGGCTCCATAGAGGAATGGACGTTATATACGCCGTTGATGGCTTGAGGGTGAATTGGTTTTTACAGAATTTTTATATTTAAGTAAACTATTCCTTTAACTGGATGGAGATGGTGTGCTGAACTGCCGCCTCATAATGAATTAACCAAATGTTGACATTCTTTCTCTATGTGAGTATTGTATAGACTTGAATGCTGGTATAGCTAAAAGCTTTATTTACTTGACTTTTCCAAAATTATCCTTTACAAATCTTATGAAATTTATGAATAGCTGAAAAATGTTTGACTTGGTTTTTGTGATGTTACATGTTCGAAAACATAACCCTGTCTTTGCTGAGAGGAACTGTTACTGTAAATTGCAGCATTGTTTTTAAAATCTAAATGTTGTTGATAAAATGTAATGACAGAAATATTACATGAATTGTTATAAAGTCAGATTATTCATTTAAGTGTTTACTTAAATGAAAACTGTCTGTTTTGCACTGTTAAGCTTTTATTGCCAACAGATGCATTAGTTATATCTGTTTCCTTATGGCTGCTAAGAAAGATTTTACTATGGTAATGTTCAGCTTAGTAAATGGACAATGTACTGTTCATGAAGTACAACTTTAGTTTAAGTATTTGACAATTGGTTGCGTTACACGAAGTCCATTTCTGGTTTCCTCACTTATTTCTTACTCTTCATTTCCCTTTACCTTATAAATATTTAAGAAACCCTTGAAATGTTTTGAAAACCAATGCTTTAGAATATATATAAAATATGTTTTACTGCCAAAAAATGCATTTTCAAGCATGCATATTCATTTTAAAATAAATTGTATATTTTTGAACTTAAGTTGATTCAGTGTGAATAACGTTCAATATGAGAATGATTATAACAAGATAAAGTGAGTTTTATTTAATTGACAATGTAACATGGCAAGTTGATTTAACTCCAATTATCAAGTTGAAACAACAAATTATCATTAGTTAAACACCATGTAAAACGTATCTCTATTAGTTGAAACAAAATATATCTTTAAGTTGAGTTTACTCACATTTTTAAGGCAGCAGGTGAACTTTCATTTCTAAGTTTAACCAACTTAAAATGTTTTACAGTGTAAGGATGTGGCGCGACGAGTCTGTGGAGTGCGCGTACAGTTATGTGAACCAATATGTTTGCATGTTAAAGACGCGGCATGTCATAGTAAATGTGTTCAGTAATTAAAGAGACGGTACAGTGTTTCTGTTTGGTTTGTGACACCCCATGGGAAATGCCAGAGCAAGGATGCTCACAGCGCTTCGCACCAGAACCGTTTTCGGAACCGAAACTTTCAAATTTCTCACAGCTCCGGTTCTTTTAAGAAAACAGAATTGGTTCTGAGTAAGAACCGGTTCTCGGTTCCCATCCCTACAGATAGCATGTTCAAGACAACGCTCAAGACAACACTGCTGTTATCTCCACATTTGTGATTTTTGCGGCGGTGCTCATGCCCGTCATGTTTGCCCTGTCAAGAGATCCATGAATAAAAAATCTAAAAATTACTTCTCGACTGTGAATATTTATCTTCTGTCTACCAAACTCTCTCATCATCCGGACTCTGAATTTACTAATTACCTATTGTCTGATCTAAAACACAGCTTTAAATCCGGTATTGAATGTCCTATTTCTCAAAACAATTTCTGTAACAACCTTGGGCCAGATTTACTAAACAGGGCAAAATGGCGCAAGTGCGCAATTTCAAAAAAGCGCAGATGGGAGTGAAAATTTTGGTGGGTAATTTACTAACAAGGCGCACATAAAAAACACAGGCGCAATATCTCATTCCCATAATGACCAAAGCAATCTACCAAGAGCAGCGCAGATTAGCGCAGGGTTTATGACATGCTTTTTTTGGCCGTTAAATAAAGCCGCAAATACCAGTGCAATGACAAGCGCAAACCTTAGTAAATAACGTTGAATGATTCATTTAAATACTCTCCTCCCATGAAGTTTGCGTCTGAAGAGGAAACTCCTACAAATGCATATGCAATAAGGTCAGTCGCAAAAACAGTTGTGTCCATGCCTTTTCAGTGCTAATTCTCACTGCGTGTCTTTAGTAAATACCGACAGTAGTATTTTTTGTGCCAAAAGAGCCGTTTGCGCTGCCGCAAACTGTTAGTAAATCTGGCCCCTTAAATCTGCTCTGGCAGAGCCAGATGTCGTAAACAATCTGATTAAGAAAGAAGTAGAATCAGGCTTTATGATCGGCCCGTTCGATACTCCCCCGTTCCCGACACTTCGTATCAGCTCGATCAGAGTAGCTACTAGATAATTCTCGGGCGAAAAACGACTCATAATCAACCTGTCAGCTCTGCATAATTCTCCATTCCCAAGCATACAATTTTCTCTCAAATACCACAACATAGACCATGCAATCGAAATGCTCAAAATCGTAGGTCATGGTGCCTGGCTCCATCCAAATTTTTGGCACCTTTTCTGCATTTGCTGGCGTAATAAATTCTACTTCGCTGTATGCTTAAACTTTGGTTGTAAAAGTAGTCCTAAGATGTTTGATATGCTTTCAGAAGCCGTTTGTTGGATTTTGTCGAACAACTATGCAATTTCCCACCTTATTCACTTGCTAGAGGATTTCTCGCCCCTACGCTATCCCAGCCTCACACATGCTTACAGTCCAAAAAGTATTTTCCGAACTCAGCATTTCCATTGCCCAGAAAAGAATTATTGGCCCCCGACATCGAATTTCTAGACATCAACTTAGATTCAACCAAATTCCTGGTGTCTCTACCTAAGGAAACAAATTGCTAGGATTATCCTTGTAACTTCAAATTTCCTAAGCAACCCAGTTTTTAATTAGTTTTATCTGTTACTTGCTGTTTATCTGTGACCCTGTTGGAATGAGTCATCCTTTTTATACTGTAGTGACGGTCAGAATGAGGTTGAAATAGATCGAAAGTTAAGAATGTAACTATGGATCTGTGAGACGGAAGAATGACCGTCACTATACTTGTCACTCGAAACATTGCGGCATTCAAGGTATGAGAATAAGCCAAAGGTTCATCCCACTTTTATAGTCCGGGAACTACCACCTCCGGGCAGGCACGTGCACACATAGACATAAAAGGGGCCTGAGCCCCTGCCCTTTTCTTCCCGAAGTGCCCTTTTTGTTGTTAGTGCATTAAAGTTTATAAAGATAAAATAAAATTGCTGGCTGATCCCAAGTCAATGAGGGCTGTGACATACATCAGAAACAGTAATAAGAACTAATAATAAGTATTTTGACAAATATACACCTAGGATGGCATTGGGGAGGGAATTATGAGAAAATGTTCATATTTAGGTAAACTTATCCTTTAAGCGCCAATCCGGCAGTTTATTTAACTCTAAACTTTATTTAACTATATTAAACTTAGAACCAGAGAAGGGTGTGTGTGCTGAACAACCGTTTTTGAAAAGGGCACTTTGGGCAAATAGGAATACTAGATGAGGAAGGTACCTGTCTCCTCTGTAGTTTAAGCTGATTGTTCTTGTATTTAAGTAGTGTCTGCAGCAGAGCATCCTCAGCCTTGTTGAGGAGATCCTGAGCTTGAAAGAGTCTTGAAGTGAATCGACTCAACACCTCCCGCACAGGTGACAGACGGCCCTGTGTTGTCATTAAGGTTTTCTCCAATTGTCGCACACGGCGAAGCACTACATTCACACACATTAAGGGTGTTAGAGGCTGAGTATTAAACTCACACACAAGCACAGTTCATTTTAACGAACACTCACATTCATTGGCCTCTTTGGACTCATCAGTAGCAAGTGGTTCTTTAGGTGAAAGATTTAGATTTCTCATCCAACCCAAGATCCGTTCAGCGTCTATCATTTTCTGCTTCTGTACCTCTGGATCTAACTCCTGATGGACACTGTACAATTCCCAATCCCTGATAATGTCTGAAACACGGACACAAAATATATTTACAGCAACTGCATTGTCTTTAAAAAAGGACTGGCTCTTTGTTTCAGAGGTGTTTCATTTAGTCAGTGATTTTTGGTGTACAGATATGTAAAAATGGTGGAGTTGTCTCATTTTACCCTCTAAGAGGATGTTAAGAGATGAGAAGTTAGAACTGAGTGTCTTTGCTAGTGTAGAGCTTTCAAGTGTTTCTTGATCCACACGCTCTCCCAATAACTTCACATCTTCTTCCTGACAAAACAACACATCAAACATCAGCTCAACACCATATTAAAACAGCAAAATTTAATAGCTAATTATTTACCATATTGCTAACAGGGCTGCATGAAATAGGGAGACTAAATGATGAACAGATGGACAATATGAAGGTGTAGGAGAATCATAAAAGGTAGAATCATTGTAATTGTAACTTGTAATTTAAGATGATAATTTATAAAACTTGTCATCTTAAGTGAAACTAACTGGATTCAACACTATCTTGAAAGTTGGTCTGTCTACCAACAGGTGGGCTATAAATGTTACAAAATAATAAAATCACAAAGTGCTGGAATCAGTGGTACCTCTCTACCAAGTTGCTCCATGTCAGTAAGCAGCTCATGTGTTTTATCCTCCACCTGGCCAGTATCAGCTCTCATCACTGCAGATGTATTCCTCCAACCTACTAACTGAGCCTGTTACAACACATAAACAACAACAACTGTTATTTAAATGTATCCATGTCTTTAATGACTGTGTCAATTGATAGTTTTCAGTTAAGTAACCTGAGCAGTGGCCTGGAGAGCAAAACAGTGAGCCAACATGGCACTTTGCAATTTCATTCTGTTTCAAGCCAAACATATTTGGCTATTTGGATCACCAGAAGAAGAACAAAGATATGAACAGGAACTGCAAGTTTGGGGCACCTGCAATCTTTTGAAGATACCAATCTTGTAAAGAATCCCCACATCTTACACTACTGCCAGGATCATATTAATATTATACTGTATTATATTATGTTTGGGTAATTAAAGTTGGAGAGTTGGACAGGATTCTGTAGAAGCTTGTTTCCTCATTAGCTATTGTATTCTATTGCACAATAACAATACACAATAACTGTAGAGCATCTTGATGGAAAATAAATCTGTCACTTGCCAGACAGCGGGGTATTGTATTGTTTTGAGGGCATGTGGTCACTTGAGATAATGTCTGTATTTTTTCATGCCTGTCATATTTTAACTAGAACATTTTCTGACTGGTTATGACTGTTGTGTTTATAGCATTACATAAGAAAAAAAAATATATGCTGTTATCACGCTGTTATCACGCTGTAATCACGCGGATCATAGGCATTTATCTATGTGATGTTTTACTGCCAAGTTTAATGTTTTTAGCTAAAGGAAATATAAACCACTTTGTACTTTTCTTATACTGAACATTGTCACAGTTCTTGTCTGTTCCCTGGCCTGTCTCTCCCATTTTTTTCCCCATTGGACTTAAATTTCCCATAATCCTTTGCACCCACAACCAGCTATCTTTGATTACACCAGCACCTGACACTCATCACCTGGACTCTATAAGAACTCTCACCATTCCTTTGTTCGTTGTCTGGTCTAGTTGTAAGTTGTTTGTCGTGTCATGCTGGTTCTGGCCCTTTTGATATTTGATACTCACCTGAGGATGTTTATTGTTCTTGTTACCTGTGGATGTTGATTGGAATACTTACTAGTGGATGTACTTGTTACCTGTGAAAGTTTCTGGTGGATGTTTGCCTGTTTGTTTGTTCCAGCGATTGTAACCTGTGCATAACATTCTTGTTCATTACTTACCCAGTTGCATCGTCCCTTCTTCTCTGAACTGTTACAAACATGAACTGTTACACACATCAGCTAAAATCACAATGTACATATTTATTATTTTAAGGACTTGTAGTTAAAATTGAATTTTTTTGACGTGCGAATGTTCGCGTTCTATGTGAAGGGCTTCATAGGAATCTATAGTTTTTGTTGTAGCGTGTTATCGGGACGAATATTCGCAGACAGTTTGGAGACTCCTTTGCGCATGTTTTCAGTGTTGTTACCTGTAGTCTGTGTGCAGTGTAGTTGTAGTATTTTAATCTGTCATTGGCAGCAGCTCCTGTAGAAATATTCAACACGCTGTTCCTGACATGGTCCAGGGTTTTGTTAGACTGACGAATATCTCCGATCAGATTCCAGATACAGGCGTCACAGTCTGGGGAGGTAAGGAAAGGTTATTTCTAACAGATTCAAATTAAATGATTATATGTAATTACATTTTTGTATGTAAAAACATTTTTTTACGAAAATGTGAATGGTAACATTTCGGGTTCCACAAAAGATTTTAGGACTCTCCCAAGTTGCCAACGTGTGTAGGCTGTATATAAAGTGCACAATGAAGGAGTAGAATTCCAACGGTCTTTTAATAAATTAATAACAATGAGAAAGTTAGATTCTGTTTTCCTGTCACAATACACATATCACAATATTGATGATCTACTGATGACCTGAAAGATCATTCTATTGAATTTGATTATTTTCTCACAATAATATTCACATTTATTTGACATTTCTATTTGTCATCCTATTGAACTTACCGATATTACACTCACTAATTTGTGAGGCTTCTGGCAGACACTCTCCTGTGTGCATGTCACAATTCTCCTCTGGACAGTCACATTCTGAGGCACAAAGCACACATTTAGCATGTTATATGTCTATATAACAGAAAGCACATGCATACTAAACACATACGTTACCCTTGAGCAAAAACAGCATGTCCAGTTAGGAATTTACGCAATTTAAAAGTGTAAACGTAAGAGACGTACAATATTGAATGATTTCATAATACACACTATACAGCCATTTGCAAACACACTAGTCACATTAGTTGAACATGTTTGAGCATTTACTGAGGAAAAAATTATCTTGACCAACATGTTAAAAATCTTTAACATCGTGAATAATACAGTCCAAATACACAATGCTTACTTGAACCCTCTATGGAGCACAACTGGTTTGGCCTGTGGCTGATATGTTAGAGAGATGATGCGGTCATAGGAAATACATGATTACTGTTAATCCCTGTGCTTAAATGCAGATGGCCATGGAGCTGAGTGGGTGTGCAGATAGAATGTCATCATCAGTCATGGGTTGGGAACTTTACTGCCTCAGGAGGGAGGGGGTATGAATTTTCCCATCAGTTTCACAGATGTAAATGGCAAATTTGCTGATGTTCTGTTTTAAAGTGTTTTGCAATTTTCTCCGATCACAGTTTTATTTGTAGAATCAACTACATGTAACTCAGCCCACTGAAGGTGAGTTGAAGTACACCCATGTGATAGGTAACACTTTAGTAGTATTCAACAAAAACCATGTACCTATGTCTGACATGGTTAGCGCACATTCATTTTTCAGTATTCCTTTTATTCCTGCAAATTGCAGCGATCAATTTGCTTTTCTTTTATCTTTCGGCAGTCTGTAAAAAGAAATCTCTGATTTTATGCTCAATCTGTTTGTACAATCAATCGGTTTGTGAATCATTGTCATGAGCTCACTGTATTCCTGTTTGTAATCGTGAAATTAATAGTAGTTTTGAAAAAAGTTATATCACAAGATATGGTGTGGTGGCACAAGTACACGATTTTAAAGGAACGTGTGCATGAATTCCACTGGTTTGATTATGCTGTTTTAAGTTATAAGTTAACAGCCTGTATATTAAATTCTTATTTTTGGGATGTCTTCTGAATATAACTCACAGTTTCCTGCCTAGTTTTTGTTAAGGCTAAGAACAGCGAATTTTGTGTTAATTTAGACCACCGCCTTTCAGTGGGAATATGAGTTTATTCCACTTCCTACCGCCTATAGTGCAGTTTGCAGTTGCATGTGTGCTGTGCTCATGTGAGGCATGTACACAGACGTCTGTCGAAGCTTCTCAAAATTGGTGGAGAACAGAGAAGTTGCACAGACACGCAGTATACACACAGATTGTAAAATAATCATAATTTATAATCATAATTTCAGGAACTTCAAGGCCCCTCACATGCCAAGCCCTATGTACTCGCCCTATGTCACCATTTCCCCCCACTTGCGAGCATCAGCACCACCTGAAATAATGTTTAATTGTTAAAACAACAAGCAATTTTTAAGACATCAGTCTTCCCTTATTCAAGTATATCGGACTTGGTCTTGTATGACAGAATAAAATGAGTCATAGCAATTATGACTACAAAGTGCAAAGACTTTCTTTATAGAAACCTTGCCTGGAAATGAGCTGAGAACATTTTTGCAAGGGCTGGAAAATCAAAAATAGACTGTTTAATGGGTTCAAGCAGAGAATCAGCAGGAAATCAGGCCTTATGCAGTGAGGTATATCATACTCACTCTTGCAGCCAGATGGGCTGTAATCCCAGTATCCAGGCAGGCAACGCTCACAATACCGGCCTCCGGCCCCTGGGCGACACTGGCAGCTGTGTGTGAGAGGGTGGCAAGTGGCACGTAAGGCAGCAGAGGCACATTCACACCGACGGCAACCCATACAGCTGCCAAATCCAGAGTAACCTTCCTGCACATGAAACAGACGATCTTTCAAAAAGATATTGAGGATTAGATGTGTTAAGTGTTTCTGAGCATATATGTGAAATTCCAGCATTACGAATGTGACAAAAAAGGACAATGTTTTTAAAAAGACAACTTACTTTGTAAAGTATGATTTCTGTTAATTAAATTACAAACCAGAAACAAAGATGGACAAAATAAAATAAACAGAGCACAAACCATGATACACCACACACATTTTCCTTGAGTGTGTCATGAAAGCCCATACCTCACATCTGTCACACAGGTAACCTGTAACTCCAGGCTTACAGTGACAGACACCTGTTCTGTCATCACATGATGCAGTACCACATGTATTGCACTGGCACTCTGAAATGGAGAGGGAGAAACATTATGTGTCTAGTTCCAATAACAACGGCCTCACATACTTGCCGTGGTTTCTTATCATATTATTATAAACAAGTTCTCAATTTAGAAATGCCCAAAAACTTGTGAATTTAAGATGAAAGATGCCATTTCATTGTCACTCTTTACTATTACAAACCCTGCAAATATAATAAGTGAAATGATATTTTATGGTTTGAAATTGACAAATAGACACATGTCTATGTTCTTATGAATAGGCAAATTTTTCTATTTTGTCATGTGTATCTTTGTTATATTATATCCTATTAAGTAAATCCACCGGATTAACAGCAATTCCGTGAAAAATAAATAAATAAATAAGATGCCCATGTCTAGATATTTATAATCTGCCATATGGTCATCAACATATTGACTTTCTGATACATTTACCTCGACAGTCCTTGGCACTGATTGCATCGCCATAAAAGCCTGGTGCACATCTTTCACAGTTGTCACCAGCAGTGTTAGCCCAACAGTTCAGACACTGTCCCGTCACATTGTTGCACTCATTGAAGATCAGATTGGGGTCAGAGTTACCATTGCAATCACATTTATTACAGGAGTTGCCCACCTGCATGGGGTTGCCATAGTAACCTGGAGCACATCTTGGTGGTGAGAGGGGAATTCAATTAATTAGCAGTGTTGGGGTGTAACTAGTTACAAAATGTTTAAAAAAAATGTTACTGTAACCTGTTACAGTTACTGAGAAAAATGTGTAATAAATGTGTATATGTTTTCAAGATTAACTGTTTTTTCCAAAGCATTGATACACTCTTAAAATGAATGTGTTAATTTTAACACACTGTTTGAATTATGCTATACCACATTATGTGTTATGTTGACCACATTTTGTTTTGATTTTGCATGAATAAATGAAAGGGAGAATACAATTTGTGTTGTCCCAGAAATAACCCTGTGTTTTTTTGAACACAAAATGTGTTGTTTTGAACACAACTGTTTTTAGAGTGTAGATACCATGTTTTCTGTCATATGTAAAGGTTTGATTTCAAAAACATAGGGAGCATAAATAACATGTATGCTGTATGTGGGTTGAGAACTGACCTCTCGCAGTAGTGTCCAGCATAGCCCTCCTGACATATACATCTCAGAAAATCACCTCTTTTATCACAGTGGTCTGCAAAACTGTGGATTAACATCAACACCAAACAAATATTCAGAAGGACACTATTTCATCGTAATAATTATGGAAATCATAATCACAGAAAGCATCTGAAATTTTTAGAGCTGGGCACTAGAAAAAATATTCTCAGTAACTTGTAACTATGCTTACTTGTTCGACTCTAGTGGGAGCGGGCAGGCACATGGTCTACACTCAAACGTGTTGTCAGGAAGAAACACAGGTAAATAGCTATCTTGACACTGATCACAGAAATCCCCAAGAGTGTGGTCCTGGCATTCCTAAAGCAATGCATAAAGCACATTATTGCTGGGTATAGCTATATATACAATTTTTGTATGACAATTTTTCCTTTAAAGGTACTGTGTGTAGTTTTTTGGAGGCTCTATTAACAGAAATGCAAAATTATATATAACTATGTGTTTAGAGGTGTATAAAGACCTTACATAATGAAGCGGTATGTTTTTATTACCTTTGAATGTCGACTTTATCAGATTTCGGCACCGGCAAGCGGATGACATGAAGTACCGCGAGTGTGATTCGAAAACAAACTTTTAATGGCTTTTCGAATCTCGCTCGCGGTACTCTGATGTCATCCGCCTGTGGGATCTTGCGGCGTCGCAAGTGTGTTTAACTTAATGCCACGCTGCACAGACGGAGCAGCGAAAGCAAATTAAAAACATAAGAAGCAGTCTAGTCTCACGGTAGTTTGAGGTCATACGCCAAATAATCTGAGTAGCGCATATGTAAGCGCAGCGGAAGCCAGCGTGTGCAACTCTCATGCCGGAACGATCGTCACGTCAGTTCGCCTCGCCACCCACACGAAGTGAATTCGCGTCGGACCAGTAGGCTAATAATAAATACAAGTACACAAGTGTATTTAGAGTAAAATCAGCATCGGTTTTGCCTTCAAACCTAGTTAATAGAATGAAACCAACGGATCGACCAGAAGGACACTTTACAGAAGTATGTTTTTATTCTGTTTAATGCATTTCCACTGTGACATGGCGGCTGCTGCACCACTGCAGTGATAACTGAAGCTATAAGCCTTTTTCTTTCTTTGCGTGTACATTTGGGCGGCATCATGCAAACATTATCAACTGACGTAGAAATGTGGGGGCGTGATGGATCGAGGCGTTTCAGGCAGATCTGGGGTCTCGTTTATAAAATTGTGCGTAGGATCCACTAAAAAAGTATGTGCGACCGAAAGACAAAAATAGTGTAGGCCTACGCCCAAAAATATTCCGAGCTAGCACATCTGTAAGCAATATTCAGATTTGAGTTGGATTTTACAAGAAGGTGCATAACAATTTTCACTCAATACAAGCGCAATTAACTCCGCAGATTTAATCTTAATGATAATGTGGATTTTTAACGTATGATATGAAGTAAAATTAAATGTGTGTGAGGCATTAATAGCCTACTTATAATCGTTCTTTTAACATTTACTTTCTGCAAACTAATTTGAGTTCACTAACTCACCATTTGTGTTGCCAATGCCCCTTGTCTCCAGAATGTGCATACGCATGGGTCAGAATTTGCTTACAGGTGCGCACATTCTCCCGTCAAGTTTGTTTTTTATAGATCACAACAATTTCTTTGGTATTTGATTGGCTGTGATGATGTCACAGAATATAAAAAATGTTGGAGGCAGTATTGTTAGAGAACACATGATCTAAAAAAGTCTTACAATACATATCCCAGTGATGTCCTCGCAGCTATCGGCATGGCCTTTACAGTTACACGGCAAACAGGTTTCCTGTTCACTTAGAAAGAAGCCACGTGCACATACCTGCAATGAAGAAATGCCCATATTATTAGAAATGTATTCAATAACCATAAACAACAATGATTAAGTAATAAATACAAATGTTCACACATTATTACAATTTCATGGTGAGGTGTCATTTTCTACAGTAGTAGAAAAATTTCACCATACCCTAATATTAAAAATATCTCCAGCTATAACATTGGTTCCCTAAGAAACATGAACGAGACATCCCTACTTCCCAAAACCTACCTGAAGTCTTTTTGCATAACGCTTGTTCAAATTGACCTTGCACTGGCTATTGCCACTTAAGGGGGAAGGTCACCCCCCAAAAAAATTCTGTCATTATTTACTCACTTTCTAGTTGCTCCAAACCTGTATACATTTTTTTTTTGGCTGAACACAGGGAATGATATTTGGACAAATGCTTGTAACCAAATAGTTTTTGGTTACCATTGACTACCATAGTAGGGAAAAAATAAAAAAATAATATTCTGTTAAACACAAAATAGGATATTTTGAAGAATGTAGGACATAAAAAAAATGCTGGGGTACTTTTGACTATCATTGTAAATGTTCCTACTATGGTAGTCAATGGCAACCAAAATCTGTATGGTTACAAGCATTTGTCCAAATACCTTTTCATACCTTTCGGGGAAGTTGTGGTCTAATGGTTAGAGAGTAGGACTCGTAACCAGAAGGTTGCCGGTTCGATTCCCAGTACCGGCAGGTAACAACTGACGTGCCCTTGAGCAAGGCACCTTACCCCCGTTTGCTCCCTGGGTGCTGAAGTGATAGCTGCCCATTGCTCCTGGTGTATGTGTGCTCACGACTTGAAGTCTGTGTCTGTGTCTGTGTGTGTGTGTTCACTATTCACTGGTTGGGTTAAATGCAGAGGTCACATTTCGGGTATGGGTCACCATATCTGACAAATAGGTCACTTTCCATGTGTTCAGCCAAAGAAAGAAATTTATACAGATTTGGAACAACTTAAAAGTAAGTAAATGATGACAGAATTTTTATTTTTGGGTGAACTGCCCCTTTAAGATGGCGAATAAGGGCAGGGCCTCTGCTGCTATATAATGCGTTGACATAAACTTAGAATCTTTTGACTAAACAACCAGTACAGCTGAGCAGTGAACACGGCAAAGTACGCAATGTCTCAATCCCATCTCTCAGTAAACCAAGGTTATGTTAGTAACCGAAGACGTTATCTTTCGAAAATGGTTGCATCAGAAGCAGATGCAATAGGGAATTGTATACAATCATGCATGCAACAGTTTTATACGCTAACTTTACCTCACTGCAAACATGAGCTGGTGCATGGTATAATCTATCTGTTTTACTATCTATATTGCAATTAGTTTTTTAAATTGTCCAGAAAATCTCCCAATATTCCATGTAAACCAAACATAAGTAAACTTGTTAGCAACACTTAAAAACAACACATAACATATCTGTGTCTAATTAATGCTAACACAGTTTGTTTAATCAACACAAATTCGCTTATGTGTTAAAATTCCATAACATGAAAAACGCATTTATGAGAGTAGGCTATACTAATTCCAAAGAAGGATTTTCTTGACTAGAGAGCAACCTAAAAATTGTGAGTTTCTGTTGAAGGGACGGGTGCCGTGGCTCCACCTTATATATATATATATATATATATATATCCTTTTTATGGTTTTGAGACTAATCAATCATTAATCAGCATTATCTTATGAGAAACAGATGATTAAAATAAATCAATATTTTACTCTTTTATTTCTGATTATGATATTAACAATAAAACTCTAGAGAGTAAATATTACTAAAATAATTCACTGTTTGAGTCCCTGAATGTTTAGGCCTCTCTTCCTGCTAGGTCACCGTGGCTTTTAGAAGAAACCTCTTATCATCACGTGTAAAAACATCTTCTGCTAGCACGCGCTTTAGCCTTGAGGGGTTTTGTGTGTGTGTGATTGTATTGTTTCAGAAGTTAGTTATTGGTGGCAGAAAGACCATATTTAAAAGACCGGATGTAAAGAGATGCGTATATGTTGTGGTTATACTAGGGTTTCTGTGTCAAACTTATAATCAATGAAAATATGCTATGAACTGGACGTCCAAGCTAAATGTATGTATTGTCTAACCTATCACGAGATTTTATTTATCTAAGTAATGACGTAGGTTAGATGGCTCTGTTAGTATAAATATTACTGCATTTTAATGTAACAGCAGGTCGGTCTGTGGAACTCCTTGAGAGTGCTGAAGCTGACTTCTGCTGGCAAAACTACAAACAATTCTTCTTCAGTAAATTTTCTTTTATTAATTACATTCCTGACTCTGTGTCTTCATTCATCACAACTGGTCTACGGGTCTTTACTGTAAAATCCCCTACAGTAAATGGTGGAGGATGCGGGCAAGTATTGATTCTTTGGTGACATTCCTGATCAACCAAACTAGTAAGGTAGGAAGAGTTTTATTTTTTGTTTTGGTTAGGGCTGTTTGGTGGAAGAGCCTGAGTGTAACGGGGAGTGATAGAGGTTTCGCATCCAGACGTGGGTGAAGAGACACCAGGGTTGCGAGTAAGGCAAGCCGCTGGTGTAAAATATATGCCTGTGTAAAACAGATATATATATATACATATATGGGCAGTGGATTTACTGCCAGGTTTTTGGGCTGTAAGCAGGGAAATTGCTTAGACAGCTGTAAACACCACTCTAGTGCTGAGTGGCAAAGACACTAAGTGGGGAAATAAATGTCACTAGTGTAAAATCACTAACCAGAGCTCTCTTGTTCTTCCACCAAATAGGAGATCTCCGATTTAGATGTTTTAGTCAGTCAGGAAAATTTTATTTTCAAAAATACCTGTATGTATTTTGGACAGTAACGGTTGGTTGATACAGGAATGCATCGGGAACGATTCTGTGTTTGGTAAAAATAATAATAATTTGACCCAAATTGGAAATGACCAGTATATGTGATTGAATTATTCTTTGTGGTTTTGCCGGTAAGAAGTCAAGCTGTATTGGTTAGAGATCGCCACCTCACTCTATTGTTTCTACTTTTTCTCATGGGTTTCAACAGAAATTTAACCGGGCAGATATTGTAAACAAGTCTGCTCTGAACCATTTACAGTAATTCAAAGGAAATATGGAAATTTATTAAAAGAATGGTTAATCAAGGTTTTAATTCTGATAGAAAGGTTAAAAGCAACAAATTGAATGGCTTCAAAAAGAGAGCCAGAGAAAATACAAATTCTTAGCTGTATGTGCTTATTCATGGATCCGTAAAATGGGAGGTGTCCCATTGTCCATAGGGAAAAATTGTGAAACTAACTGAGAGGTGTCACAACCTCATGATTATGCAAAACAAAGTTTATGACAGTTTTTTGTATTAATGTGGACATGTGATGTGAGTGACCTACTGTAAGAAAAAGAGTGTAAATTAGTTGTGAAATAGCCCATAGCTCTCTAGTTAAAATGCTGTGAATGATGTGTTCATTAGAACTGATCTTGGGCTGCTGCTGTTGCTTTAAGAACCGACCATCATTCCAAGAACTTAGATCGCTGTCACCAAAATCGTGCAAAGAGTGAATAAGAACACATTTTATAATGCTGTAAATAATTCTGTCAAAGACTATGATTCTGCCATCATGATTGAATCTGCCACTAACAGGCTTTCAAAAGATTACAGAGAACTGCTTATCAGTTGCTCTGTCCTAACTGACACACTTTAGTTCAATGGTGTGTAGTAAGTTGGTGACGTTTGTTAGTTCATAATGAATAAAACTTGGCCAAAGCATCTGCTGCTGTAATGGGGGGGAAGTCTCCCTGATGTGACAGTATAACTAGTTACTAGTCAAGGCATAAAGCCTGTGGCTCTAACATCCAATGCATTTGATTCTTGGCATATAGTAAGTTTAAATGAAGTGTATTGTTATTCTGTTCCTAACCCTATTGTACTTGCAAACTCTGAAAAAGTTTTATGGACGGAATTCTGTGTTGATAAAAAGACAGTAGGCACCATAATTAATGTTGATATTTTGAAAAACCTAGAAGCCGATGTTCTACTTTCAAGTGATAAGATTGTACTTGGCTGTAACAAAATTGTTCTTTTATCTCAAGCAGGCCCCCACCATGAAATAGGATGTGCAGTGGCAGAGATGGAGACTCGTTCTGAGAGGAAACTCATTATTCTTAATTTTCCGATGTATGGATAAAAGACAAATTTGATTTGCAAAAATTCAGCCACTTAGCATTTCAGACTCATGCATGTTGCCAAATGTAGATATCCTTGAAAAACAATACTTACTTAGGAGCTGAAAATGTTGTAAGAATTACATAAACAGGGATTACAGTTCTATGCTCATCCCTCGCCAAATTCACATTAAAGATAAACATAGATTTACAAACACACACAGACTATTATATGATACTATTTTTAATCGAAGTATACTGTTCAAATAGTTGTGGTTATTATTTAATTGTCTTGATTATATTATAGGTGTTTACATTAACTATGCTGGTCCCTGAAATGCCTGTCTGCCAAACCCGAAGGTAAGAAAGAGTTTTGTAGTGCCATATGAGAGAGAGACTCACGATGAGTTTTGTCTGATGGCATAGAGCGAAAACCAGTGTGCATGAGGTGATGACCCAAAGACGGGTAAGATTCTCCAGTGGCCAGAGGAGGACAACCTAAGGCAGGCCACTGGGCACCTGCCCAATAAGGGAGGTGTTATCTGTATACAGGGAGTGGATGTGATGCTTCTTTTGGGCCGAGAGTATCAAAGGAGGAGCTGTGGACGTCCAAACAGAATCCACCCCAAGAAAGTGCTAATGATGCTCATCCCAGAGAGGAAGCAGGAGTTGATAGTCATCGGAACAGTCTCTCCTCATATTAAGGTAATTTTGGCAGAATGGTGGCAGGGATACTGAGGGAGCCAGCACGGTTAACAGAAACACGTGATCTTGCTTAACATACGTAAAAGACTGTGTAAACACTTAGGGACAGTTTAACTTATGTGTTTGTATCATAGTTTGGCACATGCAGGACTGGAAGTTACATATAATGCTTTTCAAAACATGGTGGTGACCTAAGATTAAAAATTATTTCATTGATTTTTGCAAAAGGTGTTTAGTATGTTTTAAAGTGAATTATCCTTCAAAACCTAAAATCCCATTGAGTTATGCTCATCGGACTTATTTGCAAAGCAATTTCATAGGTGCATTGCCTCCAAATGGGGGATTCTCTTACATACTGATAGTTGATTTATTTTCCAGATGGGTGGAGGCGTTTCCCCTACAAAATTGCACAGCAGATGCAACAGCCAACATATTGCTGAATAAATTTTTTTTTATCAGATCACATGGTACACAATTCACTGGTAGGGTGGTGAAAAATGTAAACTCAACTTTTCCATATTGTTTTCATACTTCTGTCTAGTAAATCAGTAGATTTAAAAATTGCACATTGAAAACAGCCTTAAAGCTTGATGGATGATTGCTTAAGAGACACAAGAGTTTAGAGTTTGTGTCATACACTCTGAAAGAGATAAGAACAAAGTGATATGCCCGCTCTGCGTGATATAAGGGATCATGTTATGTTAAAGTAATTGTTTATACTCTAGGTCCAAAAATTTGATGACGCTTATCAAGTTTTATTAAAACCTAATACATTTGTTCTCCTGGACAGAGGTGCACTGGGCACAATATAGATAATGGTAACAGGTGAAACCCATCGAGAAAAGTAATGTTGCTGTCCTTTGTAACAGTAACGACTAAGTAAACACCTCATGGGGTAGCACTGAATGTGAAATACATTCATGTGTCTTATTTATGTGTATGTTCTTAATGTCTGGTCTTCTATTAATCGGAATTTGGACCCAGTATCTTGTCATTAGAGATGACTGGGCTAGAAGACTGTTAATTCTGAATTTGCTCTTTGTAGTTGTTAATTTTGCCAAATGTTTGCAGAAAAAGAAAAGGATGTGAGGACAGGCTTATATTCGATTGGTCCGCCTGCTCTCACTCATAATGTTAAATATATAATTGTTTTGTCCTTTCTAATGTGGTTTGATATTTCTCTCTCTGGACAGGAAAACGTAATAACTTTGTGGCAAATTTGGATTGCGAGATTGTCAACAGCCGTGCATCATGGGATAGATACCCATGCCTAAATCTTTGTGAGGGTGTAAATTTAAATCAGACATTATATTTAAGAAAACAGATGGTAAATGTGTTTGTTATTGAATGAATGGCTACGATACAGTGACCTATTGGCTTAGTCACTCCCAAAATTTTCCAGAGAGTATACCCTCATTATGCCAACAGGCCGGTGGGTGAATGAAGGTGATTTGAATGTGTTTGAGGAAAATTTGAGCTTTCTTAGTTGGATCCCAATTACAATATCACAGGCCAACTTAAATGCTTGCAGTTCTAGTTGATATCAGGACATGGTAAATGACAAAATTCGGATGCGTTGGAATGTTCTGAAACCCATGAAAGTACATTTAGTTTGGTTGGATGCAGATAGGATTTATGGTGTGATTTGTAACAAGTTAAAATGAATGGATGGATAAGAAAGATAAGGCCAACTTTGATCTCAATGGCAGCAAAAACGGTTTACCATTAGTAGATGCTTTATCCTTTTTATGATTGGACTGCTTAAGTTGAATGTTGTTTGGTTAGAGAAATACAGCAGTGGTTTGTTAGAACCTTTCCCGAAACCGAAGTGTATTGCTAGGATAGTGAGTGATGTTAAAGTCATGACGGTGTCATGGGAAATGTAATTCATGTAATTCATCTTTTGTTAAATCTGATTTTTGTTTTGTTTTTTGGGATTGTTTCAGTGATGTGATACAGCAGTATAGTAGTGCAAAGTTGTTCAATTAATAAATGAATTATTAGTTTGGATCAATTGCAATAAGAGTAAAGGTCATAGCACCACCTCAATATCTTATAATGTCACTGCATGGATGCATTTGGACATGTTTCATTATTGTGAGGAAATAGTTTCTACCAGGTAAACAACATCCCTAATGACCATATGCATTGATGAATTTAAATCTGGCAAGTTTATTATAATTTTTATTTTATTTTCATATTTATTTATATTTATGTGATCTGAGGTGTCTGATGTGTCTTAGGAGATGAGTTTAGTTCATTTTTGAGACCAATTCCTATAGGACAGGAGATCAGAGAGATGCTAACTAAATTAAAGTTTAATATTTGCACTGACCATACCACTATGGTAGGGCTCACTTGGTATGCTGATAATGTGGGGAACTTGAAAAAAAAGGGTAAATGTGCAGAGTCGTTGCTAGGTTAAGTAGTAAATAGTAAGTATGAATATTATCCAAAACTGAAGGAAAAAGGTGAAAAGGAAAGTTATATTGATGGATTCATGAAACAAATTAAGACGAGTGATGTTTCTGCTAGAAATGAATGTTTGAATTCTGTATTGCTTAAAATCTAATATGTCTCCCTTTATGACTGACTGAGAGTCACTCTGCTCTAGCTGTGGTTTGGATGTTTGCATTTGCAGTAGTATTTGCAGTTACATTTTTACGGATGTTACAGACTCCGTAGAAGAATTTGTGGAAGATGTATGGGAGATTTTGTTGAGGCTTCTGAGGAAGTAGCTTTTGAGATTGGAAAAGTTCTGCTTTATGCATTGGGGGGATTGTTAGGGATAGCTGTTCTTTGTTTGTGTGTTTGGATGGTTGTTCGCTGTTGTTTCTCCTATCTTTTTAAGTCTGCTTGCAGAACTGTAAATTCCATTGAGGAGAAGAAGCAGCTGATGATACTCACAACCAATTTACACCGCGACGTGACCAAAGATGATATCAGTGCACTCCTGTGAGTGGAGGACTAGGAGAGTCCTACCCATGGGGAACAGAATTTTTAGGTTCTGGCATGTCCGTGGTGGGGTGAAGAGGCGAGTGTGACCTGCCAGGGGAGCACTTGTCACCACTCCTGTTCTCTGTAGCGACCTCACTAGACCGGACGTGGGGTATTGGACCCCACATTGGTCTAAAACGGGGGACTGAAGGGACGGGTGCCGTGGCTCCACCTTATATATATATATCTCCTTTTTATGGTTTTGAGACTAATCAATCATTAATCAGCATTATCTTATGAGAAACAGATGATTAAAATAAATCAATATTTTACTCTTTTATTTCTGATTATGATATTACAATAAAACTCTAGAGAGTAAATATTACTAAAATAATTCACTGTTTGAGTCCCTGAATGTTTAGGCCTCTCTTCCTGCTAGGTCACCGTGGCTTTTAGAAGAAACCTCTTATCATCACGTGTAAAAACATCTTCTGCTAGCACGCGCTTTAGCCTTGAGGGGTTTTGTGTGTGTGTGATTGTATTGTTTCAGAAGTTAGTTATTGGTGGCAGAAAAACCATATTTAAAAGACCGGATGTAAAGAGATGCGTATATGTTGTGGTTATACTAGGGTTTCTGTGTCAAACTTATAATCAGTGAAGATATGCTATGAAATTGACGTCCAAGCTAAATGTATGTATTGTCTAACCTATCACGAGATTTTATTTATCTAAGTAATGACGTAGGTTAGATGGCTCTGTTAGTATAAATATTACTGCATTTTAATGTAACAGCAGGTCGGTCTGTGGAACTCCTTGAGAGTGCTGAAGCTGACTTCTGCTGGCAAAACTACAAACAATTCTTCTTCAGTAAATTTTCTTTTATGAATTACATTCCTGACTCAGTGTCTTCATTCATCACAACTGGTCTACGGGTCTTTACTGTAAAATCCCCTACACTGTGTTTTACTAAAAGAATACAAATTCACAGAAAAGTTATAGAAACATAACATAAATATAGAACTAAACAGCAACTACTAAAAAAGGAATACTTTTAGAAGTGGGTCCCTGCTGGCTGTTGTACTGACAAATGGAGTTTATGATAAACTGGAGGCAATAGCTAAACCACATTCAGCTACAATGCATTAGTCATGCCAGATGGTCATATGGGAGCAATATAACTCAGCACACAGTTTTACTTCATCAAAGGGAAACACAGTTATAAACAGAAAAGAGGCTTTACTCTTGATTTAAGGACACTGGAATCTTTTTCTTGGACCTAACAGTAAACTTTCAATGCATTACCGTATGCATGTCTGTGTTCCCAACTGAGCCAAGTCCTTTTACATATTAATATCTTATAAACATATTAAATTCTCATCTGTAACCATTTGAAATGTACAAAGTGTTAATTTCTTTACTATATATAAGTGAATCATCCTTTGAGTAGGCGGCGCACACTAAAAAACGGACTATGTAAAGGTGTTTTCTGTGCTATCACGAGCCGACACTGCTGTTTTAGGATATCCTTTCCCTGTTCTCAAAAACTTCCAAAAAGAGCTCTAGTTTTCTACTTTTAAGCAAAGATATATGTGACCCTGGATCACAAAACCTCTTAAGTAGCACAAGAACATTTGTAGGAATAGTCAAAAATACATTGTATGGGTCAAAATTATCGATTTTTCTTTTATGCCAAAAATCATTAGGATGTGAAGTAAACATCATGTTCCATGAAGATATTTTGTAAATTTCCTAACGTAAATATATCAAAACTTTATTTTTGTGAGTAATATGCTATGCTAAGGACTTCTTTGGACAACTTTAAAGGCGATTTTCTGAATAGTTTGATTTTTTTGCACCCTTGGATTCCTGAGGTTTAAATTGTTGAATCTTGGCCAAATATTGTCATATCCCAGCAAACCATATATCAATAGAAAGCTTATTTATTCAGATTTTAGATGATGTAAAAATCTCAATTTCAAAAAATTCACCCATAAGATCCAGGTTCACATATGGGAGCAAAATAACTCGGCACACAGTTTTACTTCATCAAAGGGAAACACAGTTATAAACAGAAAAGAGTCTTTACTCTTGATTTAATGGGGGCAGTTTTGGCCTAATGGTTAGAGAGTCGGACTCATAACCAGAAGGTTGCCGGTTCGATTCTGATGTGCCCTTGAGCAAGGCACCTTATCCCCGTTTGCTCCCCGGGCGCTGCAGTGATAGCTGCCCACTGCTCCGGGTGCATGTGTGTTCACGACTTGAAGTGTGTGTGTGTTCACTATTTACTGAATGGGTTAAATGCAGAGGTCACAATTCGGGTATGGGTCACCATATCTGACAAATAGGTCACTTTCACTTTTCACTTTCATATGACATTTAATAACATGTGCACTGAATAATTTAAATGTATTTATCAACAGATGACCTCATAATCATACATGCACTTTATATATGGAACCTTTTATTTTTTACTTGAATATATTGTATGTAATTATTGTATGAACCAGTTCTGTGATAGCTATTAAAATCATACTTCAAAACAGACCAACCCAATTTTTTCTTTATATTTCAAAACTTAGATATGTGTATATTCTACAAGCTAATAGAACATGTTAGTAGGCTAGACTGAACTGCACTGTGTATATTCTGAAAGGATATCTGTCCTGAGAATACACACAGGGGAATCACAGAGCAAAAGATCGTGGGAAGCTGAAGCATTTTTTTTCCTAACTCATAATTCTTGCTTAAGAGGAACAGTATGTGAGTGAGTGAGTGAGTGTGCGCGCGCGTGTTAGTTATGATTCAAAATATTATGATACAGTACTATTATTACTTTATTTTTATTCTGAGTCAGCTTCATAAATCTTTTATTTTAACAGAAATGTTTTCGTGCCTTTAAAAATAACTGCAGTACTATTGAGGGTCATGACAACAATGCAAACTGTCTGTGCTGTAGTGTAAAACCTTTGGGCTATTTAATTTAGTCAACTCCCACTGCATGCCAGAACAAAGACGACCTTCATATTCAATACATAACACCCTCTAACTGTCTTATGATCTGTATGGAATGCACTACAGCTAAAAAAAAAAAAAAGGAGTAACTCCTAATTAAAGTACCTAAATGAAAATGTTTCTGGCTATTTATAACAGAAGTAAGCCAATTACATCTTTTTCAAAGGTGTCTAAAAGTTTTGCTTGAGGCACTAAGTGGAAACAAAAATATATTTGAACTTTGCCGACAGGATATGGTAAAAGCATAATTTTCCTTCTAACATCCGGGTACTTTGAGAATATCAAAGCGTACTATGATTTTGGACTGTCCAATGACAAGACTTCTAACTTCCACCAATCCAATGTCCTCATTTTAAAAGCTATTTCATTCAGTTATATGTCACAATTTGCGGAAAAAAAACCATTTTGTTCATGCCTTCTCAGTCACAATGTTAATTTCCTTACGAACATTCCTAACTAAAATGTTAATTGATGAGGAAAAACAAGGATGAGATGAATAATATAAATCATTACAAAAATGACACAATTTTAATTTAAATAAATTTAACAAACAGCAAATAAATGATGACAAAAAAGAGATTAGATCTAGTTTAGCCTCTAAATTCCTCAGGGCTCATGCACTTATCAGAGATTAGAGTTATCAGGCAAATTTGCTTTACTGTGTAAAATATTTGAATTTACTTTACATTGTTACTCCACACTTTTGTGGTTAAGGAGACCCCTCAAGAGCTATGACACTCTTTGAACACTGCACTAGGGCACCAGCTGGCTTACATTTGCCTCTGCCGAAGTTCCGGTGGGGAGTGACATGGTCAGCTATTCAGAACAACAGTATCTACACTCTTAACAGCTGCTTGGGGGAGCAATTTTCCAGACCATGACACACACACATACACACATATATTAAACCCCTCTTTAATCAAAAGTTTACCATTTAAAACAGTTTACAATTTTCATGGCATATTAAATTGAACTCAGAACTTAAATGCAACATTTTTGCTCCAACTTCACATCCAAACATAGTCCACATACAAGTAGCCAAGAATTTTTTTTTTCTAAACCAAGAGCTCTCCATCTTGCATTTTCAATAGAAACAGCACAGGAAAAAGAATGCTTAGGCATTGATCAATTTTAGCTTGAAAGAGTTAATAGAGGTAATTTTCCAAATATCTAGATGTTTTTCTCAAAAGAAAGAAAATTAGATTTGATTAAGGCAACATTTAAGATGTATTACAGTTAACAGAAAAATGTAAGACTGATTATCTGTACTTGGATGACAGATTTTTTTTAATCGAAAAGGGTGGTCGCAGATGTTATTGGGGGCATTTCTGAAATCTAAAGCATAATTAATTCATTCTTTGAGCATAACAAAGAGATAAATACAAATGTTTGTATTTTCTTAGCTATATAAACAGAGGACTTACCCTGTAAACTGTGTTTAACTGTTGAGAGAAAGCAATGTGCATAACCGCTGGCAGGATGCAGAAAATACAGATTGTTCGGAGCACCAAAGGGGCCATAATTCCCCTCCGCAGTGGCTCTGATTCTCTAGACAGCGAGTGTGATAATATTCCCCGCTGTAGAGCTATCTTTCTCACGTATGCTTCTCCCCTGGATATTTTTCTCCTCACTTCAGCCTCTCCGGGCTGTGCTGCTATTCTCTCGTTCTTTCGCCTGTGCCCTGCCCAGCTCTGGGTCCTGTAAAACAAACTCTCTGGACTTCCTCACACAGCCCAGCCCAGCCCCCCCCTTACACACACAGACTTCCCCCACAAGAACTTGCACAAAAATCAAATCCAGCTGAGAGCAAGTTAGTGTAAAGAATCCAAAGACCTTTAAATATTTGGATTGTGAATATTGCTCTTAATCTTATGTAGGCTACATTTAATTTTGCCTGACTGTCAGAGATCGGGATCGATTGACACTAGTTAGTCACCCTCCCCCTTTCTCTCGTCTGTCTCTTAACCTTTTGAACGCAATGGAAACACCATGCTGCCCTTCACACAAATACACATCAATTAGGGCCCTATGAAATCCGTTGTATTTTTTTCCAAATTCCGTTTTTTTCTCTTAATTTTTCTGGATTCTGTGTTTTTTGTCTTTTACTATACAATACTAGTAATACATTTGCCCACATATTAATTTATAAACTGTATTAAAGAAAAACCTACAGTAGATACTTTGTACCATACAGGGAAAAAATGTGTAAAAAGGTATAATGTACAACTTAGTTAATAAAACAGAATCTTACTAATGCATTTTCTATTCTGTTTTTAGGTCTACATAAATTTAAGTACTGTTTTTACTGAAGTAATAAAATTTGCTATTTTTTATAATTTTACTAGCACATTTACTTCAATTTACCAAGGTAAATAATATGCTCAGTGGTCAAATAAAAAAATCTACTTTTTAAAGTTAACAAGACTTTTATTTTGGCGGGATAGCCACAAATGGTGTTTGACAGTAGCTTCAATGCACTGCAGTTCATGTGTTCATGTCGCGTGATTTTTCCCCCCAAATCGTTTAAGCGCAAACCCCACCCCTTGAGCGCAAACCCCACCCCGCAACGTCTCTGTCTCGATTTCATTGGTCAACTACATCATAGCGCTGATTGTGATCTAGGTTTGATTCGCCTTGCATAAACGATTTTTCAGGAAATCCTGTGAAATTGTAAAAATGCCAGTCAATTTTTATTCATTTTTTGTTTGTTTGTTTTAAGCAACAGAATTTTGGACCCATGGAATTTTACATTGGAGGAGATTCAAAAATATTACATCACAAAAACATTGTAACTTTTGTGTCATGCAGGGTCAAGAAAAGGGTCATGTTCACTTTGCAGTTTAAGAACGAAACCATCTGACTTATATGTAAAGTGACCAAAAAACAGTGTCACTAGATTTCGCCACTTTGTCGCTAGATTTAGTCACTTTGTCGCTAGATTTAGTCACTTTTCAGTGAAAGTGACTGCTGGTATGCGGGGCAGTTGTGGCCTAATGGTTAGAGAGTCGGACTCATAACCAGAAGGTTGCCGGTTCGATTCTCAGTACCGGCAGGTAACAACTGATGTGCCCTTGAGCAAGGCACCTTACCCCCGTTTGCTCCCCGGGCGCTGCAGTGTTAGCTGCCCACTGCCCCGGTGTATGTGTGTTCATGACTTGAAGTGTGTGTGTTCACTATTCACTGGTTGGGTTAAATGCAGAGGTCACATTTCGGGTATGGGTCACCATATCTGACAAAAAATAGGTCACTCACACTTAAGTGATCGAGTTCACTCACTATTTTATTTTGTTGTTGTTGTCTGCCAAGAGAGTAGAGAAGCGAAGCAGACATGAAGCACTTACATTAGTCCGATACTATGTGAAGATGTCACTTTAAATTTTAAGGTGAACTGTTCCTTTAAATTTTAAGTGATCAGACATGGTCATATCATTATACAAAAGTTGTAGATACTTGGGAGATCTTGTCAAAAAGAGAAAACTAAGAAATAAAGATATAGGCAAAAGAAAATGTATTATGCAAGTCAATTTACTTGCTAACTTGCTATTCCTAATCCTATCCCTATTAAAACGTTAAAAACGGCTCTGTCACGGTTTCTTGTCTAGTCACACTGATGTACGAATTACATGAATCACGTTAATTATATATTTTTTCCATTCAACACAGCGTTTTGTAGTTTGCCACAATAGATAACACTGTTAGTCATATTATTATTTCTATCGTAAATCAGTTTTAAAATATTAAATGTTTAGCCTCTTACATTGTACGTTGCACTCTTTTAACATCTAAACTGAAAATCTTGCTGACAGTGTTGCCAGATTTAGTGGACAATTTCCAGCCCAAAGGCACACTAAAACCCACCCACTCCAACAAAAAACAGGCCAAAATAATGTAATAGAATTGTATTGCAATGTCAATAAATCTTGATACCCTGATAGCACATTCAATCTGTTTGACGTCTATTTGACGTCTGCATTTACAGTAACTTACAAAAGTGAGTACACCCCTCACATTTCAGCAACAATTTTATTATATCTTCTCAAGGGACAATCCATATCTCAAGGGACATTTTAATTGTATACATTTTAGAGTAGGCAATGTGCTGCTTGTATAGCAGTATAGATTTTCTGTCCCCTGTAAATAACTTAACATACAGCTATTATTGTCAAAAAAATAAATTAATTAATTAGATTAGATTAGATTAGATTCAACTTTATTGTCATTACACATGTACAAGTACAAGGCAACGAAATGCAGTTTGGGTCTAACCAGAAGTGCAATAGCAGCAAGTGCAGGATATACATTGGTTGCATAAGTTACATAAATAAATATACAGAAGTAATTTACAGATGGAAATGTACTATGACCATGATTTACAGATGTCTCTTACTATAAACAGAAATTTACAGATGGATATATACTATGATCATGATATACAGATGGCTATTACTATAAACAGAAATTAACAGATGGATATATACTATGCACATAATATACAGATGTCTATTGCTATAGACAGAGATTTACAGATGGATATATACTATGAACATAATATACAGATGGCTTTTACTATAAACAGAAATTTACAGATGGATATGTATTATGAACATAATGTACAGATGGCTTTTACTATAAACAGAAATTTACAGGTGGCTGTATACAATAAGTTAGGCTATGGTGAGCAGCAGTGCGATAAATATAGAGTAGTACAAATAAATTATGGACAGAAGCTATCGAAGTAACAGTGCAATGGAAGAAGTTATTGCATATTTCAGTTAAAGTGTAGGAGTGCAAGATGCATAGTAAACAGTAAACAGTCGGTACTGTAATGAACAGTTGGCAGTGCAAATGAGCAGTCTGGTAGTGCAAATGAACATAAATGTTATGTATAGACAGTCCATTAGTGCAAATAACAAGTGAAGACAGGTGTGCAATGAGGGGGGAGAGAAGAGTGTAGTAGTAAATGAGGGGCAGTGGGATCAGTGAGGGGCAGAGTTCAATAAAGAGACAGCTCTGGGAAAAAAGCTGTTCTTTAGTCTGCTGGTCCTGGTCCGGAGGCACCTGAAACGCCTGCCGGAGGGCAGGAGAGAAAACAGTCTGTGAGCGGGATGAGAGGAGTCCTTAAGAATGCTGCGAGCTCGACGCAGACAGCGTTTCCTCTGGATGTCCTCCATGAATGGAAGTGGAGTCCCTGTGATGCGCTGGGCGGTTTTCACCACCCGCTGCAGTGCCTTGCGCTCTGCAACAGAGCAGCTCCCATGCCAGACTGTGACACAGTTGGTCAGGACGCTTTCTATTGCACAGCGATAGAAGTTCACCAGGATAGCCGAGGACAGCCGATTCTTCTTTAGTGTCCTCAGGAAGAAGAGGCGCTGGTGAGCCTTCTTGACCAGGCTGGAGGTGTTGGTAGTCCAGGACAGGTCCTCCGAGATGTGGATCCCCAGGAACTTGAAACTGGAGACACGTTCAACAGCCATCCCATTGATGTGGATGGTGTCATGTGTGCCTCTTGACTCTTTCCTGAAGTCCACAATGAGCTCCTTTGTCTTGGAGGTGTTAAGGAGCAGGTTATTGTTGTTGCACCATGTGGCTAGGTGCTGGATCTCCTTCCTGTAGGCCGTCTCATCGTTGTTGCTGATGAGACCAATCACCGTAGTGTCGTCCGCAAACTTGATGATGGAGTTAGATCCGTTCACAGGCTTGCAGTCGGAGGTGAAGAGGGAGTAGAGGAAGGGGCTTAGCACACAGCCCTGTGGTACACCAGTGTTGAGTGTGATAGTGGTGGAGCAGATGGAGCCTGATCTCACCTGCTGTGGTCTGTTGGTCAGAAAGTCCATAATCCAATTGCATAGGGAGGTGTTAATGCCCAGGTCTTCAAGTTTGGCTATTAACTTGGATGGAATGATAGTGTTGAATGCTGAGCTGAAGTCAACAAACAACATACGTGCATAAGTGTTCTTATTGTCCAGATGTGTGAGCACAGAGTGCAGTGCCATGGAAACTGCATCTTCTGTGCTCCTATTGCTGCGGTAGGCAAACTGGTGTGGGTCCAATGTGGATGGCAGAAAGTCCTTCAGGTGTGCCAGGACCAGCCGCTCAAAGCACTTCATGACAATGGGTGTCAGTGCTACAGGACGGTAGTCGTTCAGGCACTTTGGGCTGGAGTGTTTTGGCACTGGCACAATGGAGGTGCATTTAAAGCATGTTGGCACAGCTGCTTGGGCAAGAGACAGGTTGAAGATGTCAGTGAAAACCCCAGCAAGCTGCTCAGCACATGCCCTGAGTACACGTCCAGGGATGTTGTCTGGTCCAGCGGCTTTGTGCGCACTGATCCGGCTCAGTGCATTACAGACGTCTATGGAGGAGAGTGTGATTGGAGGGTGATCAACTGAGGGTTTGAGCTTGGTGGCAGTTTCTCTATTGTCTCTCTCAAAGCGAGCATAAAAGTCATTGAGCTCGTTCAGGAAGAGGACATCAGTGGCTGCGGGGGTGGAGTGGGTGGGTTTGTAATCACTGATGGCCTGGATGCCTTGCCACATGCGTCGAGGGTCGGAGTTGGAAAAGTGCTCCTCTACCTTTAGCTTGTAGCAGTGCTTGGCCTCTTTGATGCCCCTCTTCAGGTTAGCTCTGGATGTGCTGTAGGCTTGTGCATCACCTGATCTGAAGGCAGTATTGCGTGCCTTCAACAGGAGGCGCACCTCCTTGTTCATCCATGGCTTCTGATTTGGGTACGTGATGATCTGTTTCTGAGTTGTGACACTGTCTATGGTGATGTTGATGTAATCCAGTACAGAGGAGGTGTAGCAGTCAATGTCCGTGTGAGAGCCACTGGTGGCCTGAGAAGCAAATGTACTCCAGTCTGTGTGTAGAAACCTTTCCTGGAGTGTGAAATCTGCCCCCACAGGCCACACTTTGATGGTCTTCACTGATGGCTTCACACGATTGATGAGGGGTGAATACTTGGGGGTGAGGAACAAAGAAAGGTGATCTGACTGTCCCAGGTGGGGGAGGGGGGTCGCAACGTAAGCTTCAGCCATGTTTGTGTAAACATGGTCTAAGGTTTTGTTTCCTCTGGTGTGACAGGAAACATGCTGGTGAAATTTGGGGAGAACTGACTTTAAGTTGGAATGATTAAAATCTCCCGCAACAATAAACGCAGATTCCGGGTGAGCAGTCTGTTGTTTACTGATGGCCGCATGAAGTTCTTTCATAGCAAGCTTGGCATCAGCATCCGGGGGAATGTAGGCTGCAGTTATAATGGTGGAAGTGAACTCCCGTGGCAGATAAAACGGTCTACATTTAACCATGAGAAACTCAAGGTTAGCTGAACAATGTTTTCCGACAATAACAGAGTTCGTGCACCAAGCTTTGTTAATGTAAATGCACAATCCACCACCTCTGGTCTTACCGGAGCCATCTAACGTTCTATCCGCCCGGAGTGTGTGGCGTCCTGCTAAATCAATAGCATTGTCCGGTATGCCGCTGTGTAGCCATGTTTCCGTGAAGATCATAACATTACAGTTAAAAAGTCTCTTGCTGTAAGTGATGCTGAGTCGAATCTCCTCCATTTTGTTCACCAGTGACCGAACATTGGCGAGGAAAATGCTGGGTAAAGAGAGCCGGTGCGGTGTTAGCTTTAGCTTAGCTCTTAGTCCTCCGCGCTTCCCCCGCCTTTATGCACCTAATTCAGGTGTTCATTGATTTTCAGTCCATAATCTTCAATAACAATAAAGGTTCTGAACTGAAATTAGGTATAATATCTGTAATACAAATGAAGTATCTTTGGTCTTCTGTAAACATTCCTCTTTAAATGGAATTCCAAATAAAAAATCTGAAATTACCTAATGTAATCATAAATACATGCAAGTTCATTACAACAGAACTAAACATTTTGTCACATAAATAAAAATGTAACCCATTTAAGGCCTCAACAAATTTATCTTTGAATGTCTGCAATAGTCTTTCAAAGAGAGAATGAGTGGATCTAACCGCCCCCTTTGTGCAACTTCTTCAGACTCCCTGAGGAACTGAAGCATTTCTCCTTTTTCTCCCTTTGCTTTTCTTTTGCGTCTGACATGGAGGGTTGTGTCTGTGGTGCTCTCTGATGAAGATGAGGCTAATGGACTTGAGCTCTCTGGATCAAAGGACAGTGCAGCATCAGAAAAGCAGGGTGCAGGAGGACCTGCATCAGCAGAAGGGCTGAAGGATGGTGCTGTTGGGTGTCTGATCTCTACTCCCATTTGCAAACAACAGGGAAATCAATGTCATGGTTTTCCCCAATAAGCTCATCCATCTCTTCGAAGAACTAAAGTTTTATAGTCCCTTTACCTGTTGAGGCATTGTTATCCTGTCTTCTTATAAGCATCTTCAAGCATTGACCATTTTTTACCTCAGAAATTATTTTTTACCTCATATTTTTAGATTAGATTAGATTAGATTCAACTTTATTGTCATTACACATGTACAAGTACAAGGCAACGAAATGCAGTTTAGGTCTAACCAGAAGTGCAATAGCAGCAAGTGCAGGATATACAGTGGTTGCATAAATTACATAAATAAATATTACAGAAGTAATTTACAGATGGAAATGTACTATGACCATGATTTACAGATGTCTCTAACTATAGACAGAAATTAACAGATGGATATATACTATGAACATAATATACAGATGTCTATTACTATAGACAGAGATTTACAGATGGATATATACTATGAACATAATATACAGATGGCTATTACTATAAACAGAAATTTACAGGTGGATGTATACAATAAGTTAGGCTATGGTGAGCAGCAGTGCGATGGATATAGAGTAGTGCAAATAAATTATGGACAGAAGCTATCTAAGTAACAGTGCAGTGGAAGAAGTTATTGCATATGTTATATTTCCAATAATTCTAAGAGCAAGTGAAAGCAGCATAAGACACGACTAAACCTGCATCAACACAGAACACACAATCCATAACTGTTACACACTAATCGATGCATCAATGCCAGTTAAATTTTTATTATTAACTTGTAATCTTCTTTAAACTAGTCTTCACCAATTTACCTGGTCTGCCATGATTCTAAAGCATTATTCTGGTCTGTCATACATTTATTTGTACTTTTTCACCTTTTGGCATATAATTCCAATGTTCTTCACTCATAAATATATACAAATATATAGCAAACTTTTTCCATTTATTTGAGACGAGTTTTGCAATAAAATTTACGTTAATCCTGCAATAGACGTTAGCCACAACATAACAAGAACAATAATGACGATTCATGGTAATAGAGTGCAGTTAAGCGCTGAGTGTTTGTTACACGTATTACTTATATTTTAAAGAATTAAGATTTGTTTATGCCTTTTCCTTTTGTATGCACAAGTTTCTTATTTTAAAGCGGCATAGGCGCGCCTGAAAGAAAACCTTCGAAAATAGATAAAGTGGCGCGGATCACGTTTCCACGTGTTTTTAGATGTTAATGGCCCTTAATACACATATTTCATAAGCTTATTTTTTATTTCTTCCAATAAGTGGTCAGGACACAATCGTCTTTGGCAAAAGTGTTGGGGACATGTCCCACCCAGCCCTGTTTTGAGTGCAATATGCATGGCCGGTAAGCAGACTTAAGCCAGGTAAAATAATAACCTCAGATTACTCCATTGCCATTATTTCTATAATGAGGTATCAAAATACCTACTTATGTTTTGTAAATCTGTGTGTGTTGTAGTTGCCAGGCTTTCTGGTTACTGTCTATTTCATTCCACACCTGAAGCACACAGACAATATTGTGTCTGTCACACTGTGAGAACTTCCTGTCTGTCTTTGCATATGTAATAGTCTATTCTATTCTAAGAATAGATCTGTGAGTTTATTTCTGCATTTCCGCACACCTGGAACATCAGGAAATGTCAAATCTATAGCTGAATGTGATACTCAAAGCTTAAAATACTTTTAAAATTTTAGGACCAAAATCTAGCGGTAGGTGTGTTTACAAGCACTGCAGATCAGTGTTCATACAGTGATAAGACAGTAATTAAGTCACAAAACCAGTCAAACATATAAGTCAAACATATTTTCAATATATTTGACTCACACTTATATACTTGACTATACTTGATATTCTTTTTGTTTTATTTATGATTTTTAAATGACACTGAATAACTCCAGGATATTGGTTTATTTCGAGTGAGAGAATTGTCAGAAAGTGTTTAACTTAAGTAATTTGTTAACAGCAGCTCATCGGCAGCTGAATAATTACCACAATCTGAATTTGATCAGCCGTTCAACCTACTTTCTGATTAAAGGCCAATCCCATTTCTATCTTTTAACCCTAAATTTCAAAGAATGTTGGAAACCGAACAACGGCGGTACCCATTGACTTGCACTGGTTTTGTGTCCATACAGTAGAAGTGAATGGGTACCGCTGTTGTTTGGTTACCAGCATTTTTTTTTAAATATTTTCTTTTCATACAGGTCTGAAATGACAAGAGGGAGAGTAAATGATGACAGAATTTTCATTTTTTGGGGAAACTATCCCTTTAACTGCGTTATTGAGTGTTATGTTAACTGAGAATTGTGAACTGCAACTCAAATCGATTAAATACATAAATACCAAATAAAAGATGCACAGTGACATTAAAGGTTATTAAACTATGATTTGGGGGATTTGTACTGGATCTGAAACAGTGTTAACCCTCTGGCTGTTTTAACTCTTTTTCTTTTTATGTTTTCCATTTGAAATTAAATGAATTTACATATACTGTTTACTTATAATTAAAAGCATGTGTGGCATGAAAGAGAGAAAGAATCCATAATGAAAAGCAGTTGGTCATTTACATATCTGACAACTAAAATAGAATACAGGACAGTGTACAAGGGCTTGATATCATTGTCAATGTGCTCATTCTTCTGGAGCAGCCAATAGCATTCAGGGTCATAGGTCAGAATAGGCATGAGAATGCAGCTGCTGTCACATACAGTATGTCTACTGTATGTCATAAAATGGTCTCACAGAGGCAGTGACTCTACAGCAGCCCTCCTGAATTATAGTACTGACGCCTGCCTGCCCCTCTGTGACCTCTGACCTCTAACCTCACAGTCGGGTTTAGCAGCTGATATTTAAAACTATAGTTTAGAATTCACACTTATAAGGAGCATATGCTCAAGGTAATGTTACTATAATTTACTATTTAAACTACAGTTGTATTTTAAAGTTATTCTAATGGCGGTCTATATAGTCCTTAGGAAACACAGCAAAGGCACAGAAACCAAATCTGAAGCTGCATTAAAACCACAAAAATGAGCATTTATACAGACTGTTTAATGCCGTTGTGCAAAATAGTGGTGATGTTTATGTTTACGTGTGCATACATTACATAAGAAATAATGAATAAATACATAGTTAAATGCAAAGAATGGCTGTATTTTGATGATTGTGACTGTTAACAATCACAGTGTCATCTAGGCAACAGCAAAGATTTGCTGTCACTTCTGTTTTGCGGTACTACTGTATGTGCCTCTGTGTGCATACTGTTTTGTATATATATTTTCGTGACAAAACAGTATATACTTTAAGGGCATAATATGAGTAGACAAATTGGGATGCATCACAGGTCTGATCTCAGATTTTCTTGTGCAAACAATGGAAGAGATCATGATGTCATCGCACTCCTAAGCACTGCATTTAAAAGATATAAGCATTCAAAACTGACAGACTTGCATGTACGCTCAAAAAAATCTAGAAATTCCATGCCATCACGCTACACTTCAGCCCCTCATCAAAGTTCTTGTCCAATAAAATGTGCTTTAGAATCCGACAAATAACACATCACTGGTATCAATGATCTTCCTTATCTCTCCCATAACACTTCTATTCAACTGCGGCACAGCATTATTTGATATGTTGACGTAATTTCAACTGAAAAATGCATATACCACGAGACATATCAAATGGCCTGCTCCATTTAAAATAAACAATAATGTGGCAAAATGGCAAAGCTGCATTTAGCAGCATGAGTGAGCTCTAAGTGGGGAGCTTAAAACATACCAAAAATATCTAAACGAAAGGTCTCCGAGCTTTAAAATATCTGTTGATGGAGCCTTGCAAGAAATACCTCAGTTTCTCCAACTTTAAATATGTCATGACACTTTCTGCCTGGGCACTTGCTATGTGTTGGTGATTTCTTTGACTTCCAGTGCAGGAGTATAAGCCGTCAAGCCAACATAAAAGAGAAAGCAAGTGCCTCTGATTGACCAGATGGTAGTATGAGGTTCTCAGGTGTCACACCAAATATTGCTGTTATTGGATCCGGTTCTATCTCCTTTTCACACATATATGAAAAAGTTTCAAACACAGCGGACCAGAATGGCCCTAGAACTGGACATGTCTTAAACATATTGTTATATCTTGTCTATTTATATAACATGAAAAACATGCTGAGACTGTTGCTGTGTCAACTTACTTAGTTTACTGGGAACTCTTCAACCTTTTGTTCATTGACAACATAACATACACAAGTAAGTGATCTTGAGCACCCTCTAGTGCACTAAACATTTCCCCCCTGTTGTATTGATTTCAGTAACAATGTTAAACATTAAACATGAACAAAGGTGTATATAAAAGTATATCTTTTTTTCTTTTTTTACAGAAGTCTGTACACAGTAGTAGTAGAGCCTCCAGCTGTTTTCACTGTGTTCAGCGTAACTTGAGGTGTGGTTGGAAGAGGTAATCGTGGTAACTTTTTTGTCTTGTTGAACGCATCCTCGCACTCCTCCGACCACAGACACTGTTTTCCTTTGAACAGAAGAGCATTGAGAGGGGCTAACACAGATTAGGGATCCCTAATAATAATTTAAAAGTCCCAGAAATGAACGAAGCTTGTTAACATCCTTTTTGTACAGGTGCGTCCACGATTGCTCTGACCTTTTCTGGTGACTTATGAAGACCCTGCGCATTGATCATATGCCCCAAGTACTGCAGCGAATCTTTAAAGAATTCACACTTTCATCCAGATGACTGAGGACTGCATCCACATTTTTGAGATGTTGCTCATCGTCTGATCCAGTGACTAATATATCATCTAGATCAGTGGTTCTCAAACTGTGGTACGCTGTGGTACACAATATATTAGTGACTGGATCAGACGATGAGCAACATCTCAAAAATGTGGTTGCAGTCCTCAGTCATCTGGATGAATTTGGGCCCCGGTGGTACGTGACATGACAGAAAATTAAAAAGTCGATATATTAATTTACATTTCGTGTTTTAAATACAATTTCAAATGTTTAATACATGATAAATAAATACGGAATACATGTATGAATTATTGTTTATTTATCATTGGTCGAGGTAACTCAGGCGCGTGACAGGTAGCTCAAACACAGAGCTGGAGCAGACAGACAGACGCAGGCGCTTGTGAGTCTCTCACTCGCTCTCTTCCGACGAGCTGCATGTAAATAAAGTTTCTTATGTATTTCTGCACTTGAACCTATGTTTAAAGCTGTTGTTATTGCTGTAAAGCGCTAATTCAACGCGCGTCTGCATCTACTCGAGGTTAAATCAATGAAGCGCGCCACGTTTTAGTTTTGACGCGCCACTTTGACAAGAGCCGCTGCACGTAAAGTGTGAGTCTCCGTTTGGTATGTACAGCTGTTCTCTTGATGTTTAAGTATATGTAAATGTATTTATCTTTGTTAAAAATTCTTTCCACATTATTTGTCTTTAATATAGCTTTGTAGTCTTTCTGCAAGTCCCCACAAAGTTAATAAATCCTCCATAAGAGTAATTTACAGAGTCCTCTTTACAGTGCACTATAGAAAAGTGTTTGTGTCCACTATTACTATTAGCTGATAAATAAAAAAGTGTTTGTATTATTAATAATACATTAGAATTGGAGGACGAGGTGTAGAGCTAAAGATTCACAAGTCTACTATTAATTTGAGTGTTTATTTATGATTTTCTATGGTGGTCATTAGGTGGTACTTGGAACAACAAATTTTATTAAAGGTGGTACTTGATCTGAAAAGTTTGAGAACCACTGATCTAAATAACAATGCACATTAGGGGGAGGCCTTGTAAAATTTTATCCATTGCCCTTTATACATTTACATTTATGCATTTGGCAGACGCTTTTATCCAAAGCGACTTACATTACATTGTACTATACATTTGTACAGTAAGCAAGTGGGGTTAGGTGTCTTGCACAAGGGCATCTCAGCCGTTACCCGCCAGCCCTGAGAATCGAACCAGCAACCTTCTGGTCATGAGTCCAACTCTCTAACCACTGGGCCACGACTGCCCACTTTATAAAATGCAATTCCAAACAGCAACCTCTCCTTCCACTTTTGGTTTAAGACAAATGTGTGACAATTCCTCTTTTTTAGACAATGCATACAGTGCCAGCTTCGTATATCTGTAGTGTCATCACTTGATGAGTCTTTCACATCCATCTGATGTACTTTCTTTTTCTGCTGGACATTTTTTACCCTCTTTGACTTGGCTTGTTTACATTCTGTCACATTTTTCCTTTTAATTCTGCATACTCTGTTTTACCACAGTTGTGGCAGAGTTGCTCTTTGAAATAGCAGTCTTTCTCATTATGGTTTGTTTTTCCTTTTTTTTCCTTTTTTCCTTCTTTTTCTTGCAAGGACAGTGCATGGACTTTCAAAAAGCTACTTAACTGTTAAGATTCCCTCATGGCCTTTTCCATCGACACTGCAATCTCCACTGCCTTTTGAAACGTGAGAGCTGCTTCCATCAATAGCTGCTTCTGTATAGACTCCGTTTTCAGCCCACACACAAAGCGATTGCTCAGCGTGTCTTGCAAATGCTTCCCAAATTCAGTGTTCACTCAGCTTTTTCAGAACTGCAACATACTGTGCAACACTTTCTGTCTCGTGCTGACTGTGGTTGTGAAACCTTAATTTTTCTGCAATAATGATCGGTTTCAGTCAGAAATGCTCTTTCAAAATTGTCACAATGTCAGTTTTTATTGTTAATTATTTGAAATTTAAATCAGGACTATAGTGTCAGATTTAAATTTGAAGACGGCACATTCATCGACAAAGTAGTATTCATTTTTACACAAGAGGTTGCGTTGTAACAACAACATTAGGTGTGATATGATCTGCAATGTTTTTCTAAAAACTAAACGCAACACTCACTTGCGTACAGTATGTTACACAAGATATCTGGCGTTGCATTGTCAAAATATGAACAACACACATTATACTGTAGTGCAGCTATTGTGTTAATAGATTACAATAGCAAAACATTACAAAGCAGTTTACCGTCAACTCCGTGGACTCAATGGCACATTTAACGTTACAGTGAGTGAAGGGTGACATGACAGACAAGGGCTTCTCTATAAATGCGGTGATTGCTGTAATCAGTGTGTTAACGCACTTACCCCCAAACAAACTTGCGCGCCTTTACCTGTTGCTTAGTGACGGTTGTGTTTGAGGTAAGTCACAAATGCGCAGGCGATGCGCAATTCGACTATTCGGCAATTCTAATATTGATTCATGAGTATGTGCGATCATTCTGCGCATCATTTAGAACGTAACCCGCAAACTGGCTAGAGATTTGACATTGTTATCATTTAATTCACTGCTACCGCGTCCAAAGACCCCCCTCACCCTCCATTTTCAAAAACTCATCTGATCTATATGAATCACAATAATGACCCATTTTGGATCCAAAACAAGTTGGCATCCCTGATCCTTAAAAACTGGCGAAAATAAGGTCGCATTTTGGGGCTGCATTTGAAGCAACCTTTGAATCGGGACAGCCTTACCAGCCTTCAGTTGCGCTGCTGTGACGCAACCTGTCTTGAAATGCAGCCTTTCTAAGCATGTAGCCCCCTAATCTCTATGCCCTAAGCCCTTCAAAGGGTTTACCCTCCAAAGTGAGAGCTTCAAAGGGTTAAAGGGTGTAGGAAAAAAAAAGGGTGTCTTAAAGTGCCCTTCGGAGGACAATATATTCCATTTGGAATGCACCGATAGCCTGTTCTGTTTATTTAGGTGCGTCCCAAATTGTGCACTTATGCACTATTCTAAACAATTCTGTAGTATAAAGTGAGAGTGCACTCATTTAACCGAAAATATGAAGTGTGGAACTGTGGACACTTGATGCACTCAACGGTCACAGTTTCGCTTACGTAGCGGAAGGTAGGTGGGGCTACCATAGTATAAAACCGTTAAGTATTCCATTTAAGACAATACTACCTTTTATAAATGTATACAGAATGCTTAAGTGCATAGTGTATACTATGTAATTTGGGACACAGCTTTAATCTTTGTTGGGTCTTGTCTATAATTTGTCAGTGTTATGCTGTGTGCCTGTTTCTCCTGTGCTATATAACATGAAGTATTAAAAGTCTCTTTTGACTACTCTTTGTTATCCGGTGCATGCTCCGGTACTTTTCCTAAAGCTATAGGGTTATATTGCTATATTAAATATCAGTGGAGACAGAGGGCAAATATCAGTGGAGACAGAGGGCAAGACAGACCCTGTCTTGTACCTCTATGTAAACAAAAATAGTCTGATATTACCCTATTAGTTCCTATACAAGCAGTTGGATGTGCATAATATATACTGATCCAAGTGCAAAAACCAACATTTTCGAGGGCTGTGAATAAATACTCATACTCGGTAGAATCAAAGGCTTTATCCGCATCTTAATATAACAGTACTTCTGGTAAACGTAGTTAGTGGTAATAGATTTTGCTCAATTATTTCCATAAACATTTGTTTCAGAATTGGGGATAATTTGGGTGAAAACTGCGTACTAATCGCGGACGGGTGCTTTTCCATTTTTGATTAGCTTTATAGCTTGTTCTACCTCCGCTATTGATATGGATTGTTCAAGATTTACTTTTTCTTGTTCACTGCTGGTAGTTACACTATATTGCCAAAAGTATTGGGTCACCCTATCTAATAAACATGTTTGATGACTTTAGTAATTTCCATGAGTACAAATCTTAATGCTGCATCATATCATGATATTTTATGGAATTGTGTGCTTCTAATTTAATAGCAGCAGTTTGGGAAGGGCCCTTTTCTATTCCATTATGACAATGTCCCTGTTGTATATGAGACAACGTTCAGAAAGAAATAATTGATTCAGTCAGTGTGGAAGAACTTGACTGGTCTGCATAAAACCAAGCCCTGAACCGAGGCTGAACACTATGGGATTAGATTTGTGCCAATAAAAATGAACGCAAACTTTTAAAATACGAACAAAAATATACAATGAGAAAGAAAAAAAACACTCTGATAACGAAAACAATAAACTCGATTGCAAGATGTAACATTGTTTTCAAATTAACTGCATTTTTTAAAAATAGTTTTCAAAGTTTCGCTTTTGCAAATAATGGTTTATGAATTCGCTGCTAGATTTTTCAGTTGCGCTTCCCAAGTTTTCGTTTACGCTTCTCAAATTTACGTTCGCCTTTCTGGCTCAAACCTCACGTGAGGGCGGGACTTAAGGGCACTTTACTCTCATTGGCTAGTGAGATTTGGATTGACAGCTCCCTGACAAGGAAGTCGATACAGAAGTCAGTGCAGCTGCAGCGGATTTTAGAGAGCGATCTGTATGCTGTTTTGTATTGTTTTCAGTGTTTTTGAAGTTGGTTAGTCATGCGTCCGAGCGTCTTGCTCATCATTATTCTTCTCACCCTTAGGTAGCCTAAATTAATGTAATTCAGATAATAAAGAAAATCGCTACAAGTTTTATTCCTGCACAGTAGGAAATTCTGTCTTTATTTAACTCGTTCAATATGCGTTTTATTTTTTGTCATGTATTATTTAGTATATAGATAAAGATTATTTACTTAACCACTAACGAACCAAATGCATCATAACATTCAATAAGAAGACAAGTTACAGATTATTGGGTAGTGAGAAATTAACAGGGTAAATAAAAACATTGTTGCATACTGTACAGAAATAAAACTTTTAGCCATTTTATTATCACAGTTTACATTAATGTGAGGGTGACTTTTGTGTCCAGTTGAGGAGGATGATGATGATGAATCTTTGTGGCGTTCCTGCATACAGTCTTATTTTAATGCATACTCTGCATACACTATCTTTCCTTTAAAAATCATGGTGAATATATTATGCCCCTTTCTTTACATACACAGAAAGTACACCTCATAAAATAGTATTAATACATTCAAATGACATTTATATATTTTAAACATTGCTACAACAAAACAAATTCATAAGGTGACACAATTGGAGGTCTTTAGGATGTTTTATTAATTTAGTCTGCCCCTTGCAAACAACTCTTTCAGTATGTATCAACACCTACATAAAACAGGTTAAAAACAAGCAGAAAAGAGAGACTTTAAAAATATATAAACATCTAAAGGTAGAAACAATACATGAAATTCCACTACGATTATCATCTATAAATAATAAAGATGAACTGAGAACATAACACTTTATTATACTATCTCCTCAAAACTCACTAGGCATCTCATTTTCCAGATGTTAATGTAATTATAGACTGCTGTCTTTACAGCCTCCAAACACACAAAGTTGTATGTGAATGGCTATGCTATCCTGTACTCGACGTTGGCTTGTTATGTGGCATGACTGAGAGAGCCTGGACGCGTGTTTCCCACTCCAAGTGCGTGTGAGTTGGCGAACCACTGATATACTAACAAAAGAAGAAAGTAATTTAAGTACAAACACTAAAACAAAACCATACAGAGTCACAGACAACCGCATGCAGATCGCTCTTATCCGCAACACTCATTTCACTATCTATTAACACTATGAGAGTAAAGTGCCCTTAAGTCCCGCCCTCACGTGAGGGTTGAGCCAGAAAGGCGAACGTAAATTTGAGAAGCGAAAACGAAAACTTGTGAAGCGTAACTGAAAAATCTAGCAGCGAATTCATAAACCATTATTTGCAAAAGCGAAACTTTGAAAACTATTTTTAAAAAATGCAGTTAATTTGAAAACAATGTTACACCTTGCAATCGAGTTTATTGTTTTCGTTATCAGAGTGTTTTTTTTCTTTCTCATTGTATATTTTTGTTCGTATTTTAAAAGTTTGCGTTCATTTTTATTGGCACAAATCTAATCCCATAGAACACCTTTTGGTGTCATTTTAAATGCAGACTTTGAGCCAAAAACTCGCTCCATTTTTTTCTTTCTCATACCCACAATGAAATTATTTGGCCTCTCAAAAACGCCTTCATTGTCTCCCAGAGGTTGCAGTGAGTCGTACCTGCCATGCAGTTTGTTTTAAAGAAGTAATCGATCTGATTATCTAATAAGTCAGTAAACTTCTCATCTGCCAGTATGTGGTATGTATTAGGAAAGCAATACATGGCTATCGTCAGAGATTACTATACCAGTGTATTTACATGATCTGAGTGCTAGTAACATTCTTTTGTCCATAAAGATTAAATCAATCCTTGAATAGATCTGTAATGATCCCTGTCCCTAGTCTTTTTTTGTGTTTGGATATACGTTTCCGTTGTTTCTGTTCCATTTTATGCTGAGTTGGTTTCATCTGATTTGTTGTCATGGTTAAGGTCAAATGTGCATATTAATGCGAATAATCTACGCAAATATTAGTGAATGAGACCCATTGTTCTCACCTGTAGTTAATTGTCTTTTGATTTCTCTGTGTATTTAAGTCCTTTTGGTTTAGTTGTTGGTTATGAGTCATTGTTATGTTACCCTAGTTATTTTGTTCTTTATTTTGTTTCATTCTGTGTCCTGTTTTATGTGATTTTAAACTTTGTTATTACCTGTTGTGAGCACTTGGATTCTTTCTCTGCCTTGTTCTTCTGTTACCGTAACAGAACGACTCATCACACGTGAATCCAGCCACACAATTCATACGTCTTCGACAAGGAAGACACCCGATCAAGGACTATGTGAGAGACTTTATTAAACTGGCATCTGTAACATGCATGGACAGGTATGCTTGTTGATCATTTTTCTGAAGTGGACTCGCTCACAACCACTCTACTCACAAATGCCTTTTCATGTTCCAAAATGGACTTTGAAATATTATATTGATTTGGCTTTTGCAACTAAGCGGCTCTGCATTTTCTGTGGGTGTTGTGGAGGAGGAAGCTTACCCAGAAGTTTTTTTTCTCTACAAAACAACAGACAAACAATTCACATTAACTGCAGGATACGAATATGAGCATGCACATGTATTAATTAGTGGTGTCCCCGACAAAGGATTTACATAGTCGAATCAGAATTGTCACAAGCTTTGCAAATCAAAAATGATAGTGGAGATCAAGCAAAAGGAGGCTGAAATGCAACTTAAGGTAGAGGCAGCTTATGTCGGAGTGTATAATGATTTGGAAGGCGACCTTCCGCTGTGATGAAGAAAAGTGCCCTAGCATTCACAACGGCTGCCAAAAGGATAGAGCTAACATCTCAATTAAACCCAGAAGCACAATTACTCTTGCCTCATCAAGTGCCAGTGAGAGATGTGAATCCCCGCCAACTAAGAAAATCTTGCTCAAGCAATCGCCAGTTCCCTAAGCATGCATCGCCTACCTGTTCCAGAGCCCGCTGTAGTGAACAGCACCCATCAATGCATTCCAGGGCCCAACTTTTATGGTTTATACTCTCTCAAACTGCCATAATGGAGAAAGATTTGCTACATTGGGACATGATTTTGGTGGGCTAACAAACAACTGGCCAAAGTGCCATCAGATAAGGCTGATAGGAATATTGCCAGACACCCCTTACAGGGCAGGATGAAAGACCTCAGTGCTAGACTGGGAAGAGGAGGGCATTTCCATTGCTCCACAGGATTTTGCCTTATCACCTTACCACCAAACCCCTCTACTCTGGTTCAGGCCAGAACAACCATAAAACTCCTCAGAAATTCCAGCTGTGGCATGTAATAAACTAGCCATGTGGCAGCATTGGCTAAGCAAAGGACAAATCTTTACATTCTTTAAAACATAATATCGACACAAGATCATATATTCACATCAAACCTGCTTAGAGTTATATGCATTCTCAATTACAGCTATGTGTTATTCAAATGTTCACACAATGTCAGTCAATTTTGAATGCATGCATTGTGTTTTAACATTCTTAACATGGTTATACTCTATGGGGCGGTTTCCTGACAGGGATCAGACTAGTCCTAGACTAAAAGAAATGTAAGAGCTGTCCAAACTAAAAACAACTTGCACTGGCATCTCAAAATACATCAGTGCCTTTGTGCCGTCTCAAAATGCACACAAGTAATGTTTTTAGTAAGGTATGTTTGTTAAAACTACTTAAATTTCCCAATTAAAATAAGGCCTAGTCTAGGCTTAAACTAATCCCTGTCTGGGAAACCACCCCATAAATGTTCAGGATAATGCCAAAGGTATTTTGGAGTGATTTGGGAAGTGAAATGTGCATGGGTAAACCATTAAAGACACATTTTAATGTCATACTTTATCCTATGCAAATGAGTTCCATACATGGTGAGTGAGCCCCCTCTTATGTCAACAGCCAATCAAAGCATTGCAATGGAGAAGCGGCAAATGTCCTCCTTAGCTGAAAAGGGATAAAAGTACCCTTTCAGCCATAACTCTATGTTATGAATCTCCGGCCCTTCAGGTAGGAGGCAATAATAGCAACACCACGTTCTGAGTCTCCGCTTCAGAGAGAATGTTACAGTAACACCAACATTTCTCAGTATTTGCTCCAGAGTGACAACAACAGCAACTCAACCAAGTTCTGGGTCTCCATCCTAAGTACCCAGAGACTGCAACAGATCAACCACGTTCTGAGGCTACTGTCCAGTAAGGCAGCAACAAACGTCTGCAACAAGGTTGAGCTCAGCAGAGCAAACCTTTTTCTTCAAGGTACCTTTATCTGCACATTCCAGATTGTTAAGGACCTTTCTGCACCAGCTTCCGGGCCTCGTCTGCGTGTTCCAGGTTGGTAGGACCCTATGGAGCTTCAGGAGATGAGCATCCCACAGCGCTTCGTGTTCAAGGCTGTTAAACAAAATCCATCTCTTTCCCCACTGCAGCACAGCCCAGTCTGATCGGTGGAAGACATGCCACCACCAGACTGCTCACGACCACAGAGGAACGTAAATATCACTAACCAAACCTCTTTCCAGAGACCTTGGCATTAGTGGATTCTATCTGTTTAAGTGTTTTTTTTTCATTTGTTTTTTTTATTGATTTTCACAAACAGTGAGTATAACATAACTAAATTAAAACAACAAATAAGTAAACAAACTTAAGACATCAAGAAACATAATGTAGTTCAAATATATATTACATAATGCACAAATCAATACAACAACTGCAGTAAAAAAAACACATTAATAAATAAAATAAATAAAAAATACCCCAAAGTACTCTAATTATCAAGATTCGTCCCCCAATATCACTCTCTACCTCAATCCTACATGTCCAGAGCCATACAAATGCACTACCCTCGGAGTTAACCAACTATGTCCTAGGTTTCATGAGAGAAAGTTATTCTTCCCATACAAAATTTCCCTTGAAGATAATATCTTGTCAATTGGTCGGGAGATGGTCCATGACTGGCCTCTTTGTCCGGTCAAACTTGGTGCTGTCTCCCTTAACCACTGCGGTTAGCCTCTCCATAGGCAGAACTTTAAATATTTCGCGATACCAAAGAGATAGCGATGGGGGCTTAGAATGAATCCACATAATCAAAATGCATTTTCTAGCCAGCATCAAAAGCTTATCGCAAAGGAAAAACCCATTAGCATCCAAAGCAGTTCCTTTAGGGGGCAGGCCAAGTAAGAAGAACCCAGGATCCTTATTAAATTCCATTTTTAAAATTACACCCAACTTGCGTGTCACGTCAGCACAAAACTTTGATATGGCTGGACATTGCCAAAAACAGTGCATGAGGGTGCCCTGTTTATGTGTTTTAGTTGTCTTGGATATTCCATAGCTGTTTATAAAATGTGTTACAAATAGTTCTTTAAATTCAAGAAAAAGTTTGGTTTTATAGAAAGGATTTAAACCATGCAAGCACTGTACCATGGATTGCCCCCGCCTTATCGAGCCGTGTGATTAAAATCTCATTGTAAATATTTTTAAATTGTCCAATAATCAAGAACTGCTGAAGACCCAAAGTCAACTGCAGTCAATAAATAATTTAAAACCCTGATCAAAGCTGTATCAGTACTATGGTTAGGCCTAAAACCTGACTGTAAACTTTCAAAAATATAATTTTGAGGCAAAAAGTTGTTTATTTGATTCAAAACCACCTTCTCCAAAACCTTTGATAGAAAAGGTCACTTTGAGATTGGCCGATAATTCGATACAACAGCAGGGTCCAAATGTGTTTTCTTCAAAAGAGGTTAAACGAGAGCATGCTTAAACTGGTTTGGGACTACTCCCATGAAAAGGCTATTATTTATAATAGATAATATTATGAATATCCAAGAACATCAAATGCTTTTCTTACTAATCTGACTGGAACAATATCCAGTGAACAGTCAGTTGGTTTTAATTGCTTAATCACCTTGGCTAGCGACTGCAAGGAAATCAGTTTGAAATAGTCAAAACTAACAGATGGTGGTCTGAAGGATCAAACAAACTAGGTGTGACCGTAGATCTATTTTTGGAGATCTTTTGCACAAAATAATCTAAGAAAACCTCGCAGGACATAATTGGAGGGTCAGAGAACACATACATTTTTGGGTTAATTGCAGAATTTACTATATTGAATAAAACTTGCGGCTTACTACTATTCTTTGTAATTACATCTGCAAAATAAGTTCTCTTAGCCATCTTAACGACATTCCAGTAATTGTTTTGAGACGATACCTGTAAGTTGTCTTTTTTCCATTTTCGTTCAAATTTTCCACAGGTTTTCCTCAACCCACGAGTCTCATCATTCAGCCAGGGCTCAGGTCTAGATTTGCTTTTTTTATGTGCAATGGGGCTACTGAGTTCAAAAGGGGCATCCAAATAAATTATAATGCATCAAGTTGGGAGTCTAAATCCAAATGAAGGGAAAAACTGTCTATTAAATAAAAAGGATCAATTTCATAAAAAAGGTTTTTAAACTGCTCTATGGCTCCAGCATTTAAAACCCTTCGTAGTTGTTTTCCAATTGTATCAGGTGTCAACGCCTTAAAAATAACTGACATATGGTCAGAAAAAACTTGATCTGATATTTCAACATCAACAATAGATAAATCCTAAATCTAGAATATGACCATGAACATGAGGTTTATGCACATATTGTATAAGAATCAATTACCACCATTGAATCAATTATCAACTATACTTCAAGGCCTCATGAAACAGAGCAGATCCCCAGAATAACGGACTGTATAGTTGAAATAAAAAAACTGGATGAGTAGTAATTTTCTTTTACTGAACAATGAAAATTGTAAAAAAGCGCTATATAAATAAAACTGAGTTGAGCATATATGTCCGAGGTGGCGACAAAATTCTATTAAATGTGAAATTTGGTAGGCTCATTTCACCTTCCAAAACATTCTTTCATGTGCTATATCATGAACAAATATATGAGTTTGTTTGTGTGGGGTGGGGTATATATTCTGTATGTATGGCTGTGCTAACATCACAAAACATTTCTCGAGGGGATAAACCTAGACTGGCTTGGCAAGGTAAAACAAGCTCCAGCCTGAATCACCCAAAAACAGAAGCTAACCCCAGAGCAGACAGTATGATGTAGCTAGGGGTGGGCAGAATGCCCAAAAATCTATTTCATGAAATGAGTAATTTTATTTAACGGTAACAATATATTTAATGGTTTTAGAAAAAAGTTATTCTGGTAAACAAACAAAAGGGCTTAGTATTTTTAAAATAACCATTTAACTCTAAAAAAGAAAGAAGTCTTGTTTGATTATTTTTTCTTTTATTAAGAACTTAAAGGTAGTGAATGAAAGACACTTAACTTTTAGATCAACCTTATCATACAATTTACAATAGGCCACATTTTACAGACGTATTATTATTATAACCTTCCCTAAGTTAATATTTTCTTGAAGCAAGAAATAACACTTCAATAACAAAAAACAATTATTGCAAGAAGTATAAAAATGTCAACGGTAAACTCTTGAGGAACGTGTCTGTACAAGACATTCCATCTCTTCTGCATCTCTGGTCTTCATGTAGTCTACTCATTCTGCATTTATGTATGTGGTTTTGAAGCAGGGGTAGAGAAGGGAAGCCATGTCAAGCATCTCCTGGGTGGATTCATCTGCATGTTTTTCATTTAAATAGTCTAGAATGCTCACCTTAATGTTCTTGGTGAGCTGGGTGTCGTCATCCTGTAGCTTAAGACCTTGTTCATTAAAAAGATGACGCACAGGTTTTAACTATGAAACTGTGAAACTGAATCTGTAAACTCCACAAGAGGGCTCAACGCTTTGTTTACAGATTCAAGCACATCCATGTCCTGCCATGTTAGTGCCAAATGTCTGGTCTTTTTGTCAGCTTGCTGGACTTGTGTTAGAGCTTTCTCCTGCTCGATGACCCTTTCGATCATTTGTTGCCTGGAGCCCCATCTTGTAGGAGTCTCAGTGATGAGCTTGTGAGCGATGGCCAGTTCACACTGTCTTTCCCAAGTGTTTGAGAAGGCACTCACGATTCTCTTACAAACTCCAACTGCACGGTCAACCCAGGGCACTTTTACACCTCTCTCTGTGAAGCACGACTAGGGAGTCAAATGCAGGATGCAAACAGAACTTTATTGACAATCAAAATAAGACTCAAACTACCGCTGAGGCAAAAAAACACTCAGATTGATATGTAAGGGAAGTGAAGGCTGGGGACCGGAGCGCTCGGTTAGAAAATGATGGGACAGGTTGCCGGGGGAGAAAGCAAACAGTTCATAAAGTAATAAGACCAGTCCAAAAGAAAACCATGAATCTCGCACGGCAGTAGTCCACTAATAAAACTTAATGGAAAAACCCAGGTCAAACTAAAGACCGTGAATCGCAGACGGCAGCAGTCCGCAAAAAAAATAAAAATAAAAACAAGGACCTTTAATGCGGTGGTGCGGGGAGAGAGAGTCACCGGGTCAGAGCCTGCTCGACAGGAGAAAGTAATTCCACACTGCAAACATCCCAGGTGGAGAGAGGAAAACCATAACGAGCAATAGAGGTAATGAGGGGGGGGTATTACATGCAGACTCCGGACACATAGCGAGCTGTCAAAACAAAGCCATGTGACTGACACAAAACACACAGAAGACAGGACAGACGACAAAGCTACACAGCTACGACAGCTACACCCGAGACCTGACACTCTCCATTTAGATTAAAAGGGAAAGGCATATGTGTAAACATGCTGTAACTGACAATTAACAGTTGTTGTTACGTGTGTGTGTGTGTGTGTGTGTGTGTGTGTGTGTGTGTGTGTGTGTGTGTGTGTGTGTGTGTGTGTGTGTGTGTGTGTGTGTGTGTGTGTGTGATCAGTCAATTTGATACCAGAGTATTTTAGATTAAAATCAAATAAAGTCTTTTTTTTCTACATTTATACCCATGTCTCCTGCCTGAAATAGTTCTTTGGTAAGGAACCTGTGTGCCCTAATTGGGGGGTGGCGTAGTCGGATCTATCAATTTGTTTAAATTTCTTTAAGAGTCCCGAACTGCTGTTCATCACTCTACTGCTCTGCATATCATCAAGTTTGCGGACGACACTACAGCGATTGGTCTCATCAGCAACAACGATGAGACGGCCTACAGGGAGAAGATCCAGCACCTAGCCACATGGTGCTCAGACAACAACCTGCTCCTTAACACCTCCAAGACAAAGGAGCTTATTGTGGACTTCAGGAAAGAGTCAAGAGGCACACATGACACCATCCACATCAATGGGATGGCTGTTGAGCGTGTCTCCAGTTTCAAGTTCCTGGGATCCACATCTCGGAGGACCTGTCCTGGACTACCAACACCTCCAGCCTGGTCAAGAAGGCTCACCAGCGCCTCTTCTTCCTGAGGACACTAAAGAAGAATCGGCTGTCCTCGGCTATCCTGGTGAACTTCTATCGCTGTGCAATAGAAAGCATCCTGACCAACTGTGTCACAGCCTGGTATGGGAGCTGCTCTGTTGCAGAGTGCAAGGCACTGCAGCGGGTGGTGAAAACTGCCCAGCGCATCACAGGGACTCCACTTTCAGCCATGGAGGACATCCAGAGGAAACGCTGTCTGCGTCAAGCTCGCAGCATTCTTAAGGACTCCTCTCATCCCGCCCACAGACTGTTTTCTCTCCTGCCCTCCGGCATGCGTTTCAGGTGCCTCCGGACCAGGACCAGCAGACTAAAGAACAGCTTCTTTCCCAGGGCTGTCTCTTTATTGAACTCTGCCCCTCACTGATCCCACTGCCCCTCATATACTACTACACTCTTTTCTCCCCCCTCATTGCACACCTGACTTCACTTTGTTATTTGCACTACTGGACTGTTCATTTACACTGCCAACTGTTCATTTACAGTACCGACTGTTTACTATGCATCTCGCACTCCTACACTTTAACTGAATATGCAATAACTTCTTCCATTGCACTGTTACTTAGATAGCTTCTGTCCATAATTTATTTGCACTACTCTATATCCATTGCACTGCTGCTCACCATAGCCTAACTTATCATTGTATACATCCACCTGTAAATTTCTGTTTATAGTAATAGCCATCTGTATATTCAATTCAATTCAATTTTATTTATATAGCGCTTTTCACAATGCGTATTGTTGCAAAGCAGCTTTACAGGTGAAAGCAACAGAAAAAACATAAGAAAGGTAAAAATTATTAAACCTTTAAATTAATTTTATAAAATAAAATAACTATAAAAGCAGTCTCCCGGTGAGCAAGCCGTGTCGGCCCTGTGGCGAGGAACCCAAACTCCAAATGATAAATATATGGAGAAAAAAACCTCGGGAGAAACCAGTCTCAGACGGGAGGGCCAGTTCTCCTATGACATGTCACAGCTGTACTAAGTGACTTTGATTAACGTTATAGAGAAAACGATTATCATAGAGAGCCTATTAAATGTAATAGGGAAATAGATTTTGTTAAATTTGTTATAAGGAATGTTATAATGTAACTGAATGCAGCTGTGACTTCAAACTGCTGTCATGTGATGTAAGTTTAGCATTTAATACTAAGTATTGTAATACTGTTAGCATTAATATGACAACAATTAGACCATTGTTGATCTTGGTTGGTGATGGGGTTGCATGAGCTGGAGCTGGGATGGTCAGTCAGGCAGAAGGTTATCGCAGGAGGGTGGAACCGGATGTTTGGCTGGAGCTGCTGTAACCTCTAGTTAGGGATGACATAAGGCGTTCATCCGGAATCTCACCTCGGGATGACATCTGTCTGGACCTGGTGTAATCTCTCCCTACCTCGGGATGGGAGAAAAGAGACTCAATTAGCGTAGCTGCTGTTCTTAATATTTTATTTGGTTTACAATTCAAGCATTATGTGAAAGCTTGGCTGAAAAAATATGTCTTTAATTTTGATTTAAATTGGGAGACTGTGTCAGACCCCCGAACAGTAACAGGAAGGCTATTCCAGAGTTTAGGCACAACGTATGAAAAGGCTCTACCCCCTTTGGTAGATTTATTTATCCTAGGTGTTATTAAAAGTCCGCAGTTTTGAGATCTTAGAGAGCGAGCTGGGTTGTAGTGTGATAGAAGCTCTGTTACGTAGGTAGGAGCTAAACCGTTTAAGGCTTTTTAAGTAATTAAAAGAACTTTAAAGTCAATACGATATTTAATGGGTAGCCAGTGTAGAGATGATAAGATTGGGGTTATGTGATCATATTTTCTAGATCTTGTAAGAACTCTGGCAGCCGCATTTTGAACTAACTGTAATTTGTTTATTGACGATGCAGGACAACCACTTAGTAGTGCATTACAATAGTCAAGTCTTGAGGTCATAAATGCATGAATTAGCTTTTCAGCGTCAGCAACACACAAAATATTTCGTAGTTTGGCAATATTTCTAAGATGGAAGAAAGCTGTTTTTGTGGTGTTTGAGATGTGTTTTACAAATGATAGGTTGCTATCTAATATTACGCCTAGGTCTTTAACTGTATTTGCTGGGGTAACGGTGCAGCCCTCGATTTGTAGGTTGTAATCCGCAATATTTTGATTACGTGCATTTGGTCCCACAAGTAGTATTTCCGTTTTATTAGAATTTAGGAGGAGGAAATTTTTAGTCATCCAGTCTTTTATGTCTTGGATGCACTCTGCCAGTTTGGATAGCTGAAATGAATCATCTGGACGCGACGAGATATATAGTTGAGTATCATCTGCATAACAGTGGAAACTAATTCCATGTTTTCTAATAATGTTGCCAAGGGGCAGCATGTATATGGAGAATAACAAGGGTCCTAGAACCGATCCCTGGGGCAATCCATAATTAACTTGCGTTAGATAAGACGATTTCCCATTTAGTTGGACAAAGTGATATCTGTCAGATAAGTATGATCTGAACCATTGTAATGCCTGTCCCTCAATACCAGTATAATTCTCTAAAAGTATTTTATGGTCTATGGTATCAAACGCGGCACTAAGGTCAAGCAAGACGAGAAGTGAGATGTTTCCTTTATCTGATGCAATAAGCAGGTCATTTATAATTTTAACGAGAGCAGTTTCAGTGCTATGATGTGGTCTAAAACCTGATTAAAATTTTTCGTGCATGTCATTATTTTGTAGGAAGGAGCACAACTGGGTGGATACTACTTTATCTAATATTTTAGAGAGGTATGGGAGATTTGAAATCGGTCTGTAGTTTCCTAGGTCATTGGGATCTAAGTTTGGTTTCTTAATAAGAGGCTTAATGACAGCCATCTTAAAGGATCCTGGGACATGGCCTAGATTAATTGACGAGTTGATAATATTACAAATATGCTCAATTGCAATGGGTAGTAATTCTTTTAGTAATTTGGTTGGTATAGGGTCTAGTAGGCACGTTGTTGTTTTAGATGTTGCAATAAGTTTAATTAAATCGTCCTGTTTTATGGGTGAGAAACACTGTAGCTTTTCTTGCGGGCCGATGGTTGATGCTAATTCATAGGGCGTAGTCGAAGGTTGAGTTTTTGCTATATTGTTGCGTATATCTTCGATTTTCTCTGTGAAAAACTTTATGAATTCATTGCAACCAAGATGCGGTGGAATAGCCAGGTCAGGTGGCGTCTGTTTATTTGTTAATTTAGCAACTGTATTAAATAAATACCTTGGATTGTTTTTGTTCGTTTCTATGAGGTTGCGGAGGTGCTCAGCCTTTGCCACTTTTAGTGCCTTTTTATAACAGTTTGCACTTTCTTTCCACGCAATTCTAAAGACTTCTAGTCGTGTTTGTCTCCATTTGCGCTCCAGTTTACGTGTTCCCATTTTAAGTGATCGGGTGGTGCTATTATACCATGGTGCTATGCTTTTCTCGTTGGTCTTTTTCAACTTCAAGGGTGCAACAGTTTCTAGTGTGTTAGAGAAAATAGTGCCCATGTTGCTGGTCATATCATCAAGCGATTTTGTGTTTATTGGAATATTAATTAGATGAGTCAGATCTGGTAAGTTCTTTGCAAAACTATCTTTAGTAGTCGGAGTTATTGTTCTACCTTGTCGATAACGAGTTATGCGGCTGATTTCTGCAGTGTGTATTGTACAAGTTATAAGGTAGTGATCGGTGACATCGTCGTTCTGAGGTATAATATCAATATCGGTTAGATCGATTCCACAAGATATAATCAAATCTAGTGTATGATGGGTGGGTCTGTCAACATGTTGTATTACACTGAAAGAATGTAATAGTTCTGTGAACGCCACTGTGAATGCGTCATTTGTATTATCTACGTGGATATTAAAATCTCCGGCAATCAGTCATTTATCAACATTGACCAATAGGTCTGATAAGAGTAGGGCCCAGGGGGCCTATACACAGTAGCCAATGTGAGTGAAAGCAAAGATTTTTTACTTTTGTTTGGAAGTGCTTCAAATGAGTTATATTTAAGTCCTGTTTTTAGAGTTACGGTAAGAAAGTCTCTATAAATCGTTGCAACACCACCAACCAGACGTGGCTCGTGCATATAACAATAATTAGGGGGGTACACTCATTTAGACCAAAAAACTCATTTAGTTTAACCCAAGTTTCAGTTAGGCAGAGTATATCAAAACTGTTGTCTGTGATCATTTCGTTTACAATGACTGCCTTTGAATTTAGTGATCTAATATTAAGTAGCCCGAACTTTATGAGTTGTTTTTGCTTGTTAATTATTTTATCTTCAGGTTTAATAACAATAAAATTTTTCTTTGACGTAAATTATTTTGTATTATTATTTGGGGGACAGACACAGTCTCTATACATTTAGGAGCAGTCACATTTTTGACAATTAAGTGGGAGGAACACGGACTATGTTTAAAGTTTTTACTTGCCAGTCAGATGGTGCGTAGCGTCTTTGAGATGTTGTCAGAGAGAAGATGTATATTATGTTCATAGTACCTATCCATCTGTAAATCTCTGTTTTTAGTCATAGCCATCTGTATATTATGTTCATAGTACATATCCATCTGTAAATCTCTGCTTTAGTAATAGCCATCTGTATATTATGTTCATAGTACATATCCATCTGTAAATCTCTGTTTTTAGTAATAGCCATCTGTTGTATATTATGTTCAGAGTTAGGGCTGGGCGATTAATCGAAATCGAATAGAAATCGCGATTTGAGACAATTGCAAGGCTTTGAGACTAATCGCAAAGGCTGCGATGTGAAAAATATGAAATGCGTCTGTTCTCGTCAAAGCAAAAGCATGACAGGCCGGCTCGCCTTGAGTGACAGTCTTACTAACCAATTGAGTGAGCGCACCTCCATTCTGCCCAATCAGCACTGCCCTAGCCTGCGTAAATGCAATTGTGGCGTCTCGGAATGCTTCTCATACTCGCGTCTCTCTGCCACGCATGCGCGGCGCGTATCCCGCGTTTTACGGGCGAGACTTTTACACTTGCCGCACACATGCAGCCTGTTTCGTAATGCGTGTAATGTCCAGCTCCACACCGGAAGTCCCCACGAGCGCATCTGTGTTAGCTCGCGCCTGGCTCCACGTTTATAACAAATGTATAATCTAACTGCTTTGCTAATTTCACAATAAAGTAGCCTATTTTAATAATTGACTAAAGTAATAGGCTACAGTTCTTTATTTATTCAAAATAAACAAATATTTCCAGTGAAATTCAGTAATTAAGTTCATTCTGTGAGTATTAATACCATTATATTTTCCCTGCTGAAAAACAATAGAACTCCTCCCAAAACACAATCGAAAATTTGATGGTTATAATGGGAATTGAATTGGTTTTAATGTAAACTATAATGGTGTCTACTGGTGTTTGATGGATTATTTTGGTGGGATGTGATCTGGCAGATGGAAACCAATAAAACAACAGTAAAAATGCCCAAAACACACTCTAACTGTGATGGTTTCCATTGTTTTTTTATTCAGTGGGGTAACAATACTCACACTATTGACTATTGAGCTGAAGCTTAACTTTGCAAAATTAAATCGCAAATCGAATCGCAATCGCAATATCTGTCAAAATAATCGCAATTAGATATTTTCCCCAAATCGCACAGCCCTATTCATAGTACATATCCATCTGTAAATCTCTGCTTTAGTAATAGCCATCTGTATATTATGATCATAGTATATATCCATCTGTTAATTTCTGTCTATAGTAAGAGACATCTGTAAATCATGGTCATAGTACATATCCATCTGTAAATTACTTCTGTAATATTTATTTATGTAATTTATGCAACCACTGTATATCCTGTACTTGCTGCTATTGCACTTCTGGTTAGACCTAAACTGCATTTCGTTGCCTTGTACTTGTACATGTGTAATGACAATAAAGTTGAACCTAATCTAATTACACTTCACAAGACACGTACGGCAGCATACATTTAAAAACATTTATTAACAAGATTAACAACATAAGTACTTTCTCATCGTTGTAGAGATAATCAGAATAAAGATAGTGAGCATAAAGAATTATAAATCTATTATACTATTATAATAAGATAGAAGAATACAATTATTATTATTATTATTATCATAATAGGTCCCCGGTTCGAGCCCCGGCTGGTACAGGAGGCCTTTCTGTGTGGAGTTTGCATGTTCTCCCTGTGTCAGCGTGGGTTTACTCCGGGTACTCCGGTTTCCTCCCACGGCCCAAAGACATGCAGGATAGGTTAACTGAGGAATCCAAATTGTCCCCCCCGACTCATGTGTGGAAAAAGACTTGTGTATAGTGTCGACTTGTGTGTATAGAGTGATTAGTTCTCGCCATGAATATAGCCTTAGATGCTGGAATGGCGTTAAGAATACAATAAATAAATAAATAAATAATTATTAATCATGTGAATTTAATTTCAATTAGACACTTACCAATGGCTAAATGAAGACGGTGACCAAAACACTGTAACCTCGTCCAGTCATTTTGTTGCATTATCAGTGGTGAGACAGACTTGATCCTCTCTCAGTCCTCATGACTGAAGCGCTTCCCTTAAGCTTTGTGCTATCATCTGACCCGTGTGATCTTCGGGAAAGTAGTGATGGGAAGTCCGGGACTGTGTCCGAAATAGCCCCATATTCCCTAATATAGTGCACTATTTGCACTCCACTTATCTCTCTCAACTGGTTACCGGTCAAAGCCCGTATCAAATTCAAGTCACTAATGCTTCCCTACAGAACTATAACTCTTTCGTGAATACTTGACAAGTAAAAAAAATACTAACCCTCTCTTTCTATCAATAGGTAGTGATTTGGCTTTTGTAGGAACTAGTAACTTGGTGTTAGCACTTAATGTATTATTGCCCCTGTATGACATATCACTTCATTGCTTCCTAATCTCTCTGTAAGTCGCTTTGGATACAAGCGTCTGCTAAATAACTAAATGTAAATGAAAATGTATTTGAGGGGACATCCATTTTGTAGTGGTGTCCAAATTATAGTGGACATTGTTGAGTGCACTCATTCAATCCCACAATGCATCGCAATAACGAGTGTACAGCCAATGTACACTCAACAGCTAGACCATACCCATAATGCACCTTGAGGCACGCTGTTTTCAACCATCATAAAATGCAAGAGAAGAAGAGGCACGCACTGACTAAAGGCTGAAATACACTACACGATTTTTTAAATCTGAAAAGATTTAAAAAGACGTTTTAAACGTTTGCATAAAAAACAATACGTGATAAAATCGGCAGACTGGCGCGGACTTTCTACAACAACTCCAAACTGAAAATCTGGGCAAAAATCAAAAGTCTTGTAGTGTATTTCAGCCTTAAACGCATCAGTAGAAGATCAGTAGAAGTAATGTATGTACAGTGCTGCTGCTTATTTTATGTTTCCAACTAATAAATGCTCAAGTTTAGTTTGTTTTACATTAAATGTTTAGGGGTCACTTATTTTAACATTATTATTATGAAATTCTTACATTCAGTTAATGACCATACAGGTAGAGAGCACTATTGCATTTACTTTAGGCTGACAGACTTGCAAGATGCTGACTTAGGATCATGCATTATGGGTATGGTCTAGCTGTTAAGTGTACTTTGGCTGTACACTAGTTATTGTGGTGCATTGTGAGATTGAATGAGTCTTATATGCCGTAATTGTTGTCTGCAAATTGTTTGACTTCTCAGTTTTTTTCTAAATAGAAAAAGCTGAAGAATAAGTAATGCAACAATTTTGTACATTTTAGAATGCCACAGTCACGCTAACAGTGAGTGAATCAGCAACTCGTCTCTGAGGAGAAATTGGTCCATAAACACTCGTGCACGAGCACTGCGCATCACAAAAACCATTATGAAAATTGAGATATTTACATGTATGTTTTTTTACACAAATAAAAAGTATTGCCCAAAATCCATGTTTGTTGCGCATGCAATATTTACACAAAACAATATTTATTATCTGTTTATTTACACAAAACAATTTTGTCGTGTGTCTATTACTTACACACAAAAATAACTTTTATTTACGTAAAGATTATACTACAAACCCAAACTGTTTAAAACCAAAACAGTTTAAAGCCCCCCTATTCCAGAAAATGTACTTTTAAATGTGTTTAAACATAACTGTGTGTCAGGAGTGTGTGTACAGAACCACCCTAGAATGTAAAAAATCCATCCATTCAGTTTTTAATAAACCTCAACAGTCTACAAAGCCCGTCTGGTCACCTGTCAGAGAAAAAAAACAAGACCTGCAAACATTTTTGTAATTCAGTTTAATTTTTCAACGGAATGCGCAGAAGAAGGTAAAGTCACTTTACATGGAGCAGCATCACAAACAGTAGAGATCATATTCCGTTTTTATAGATTTGATGCGTTTATCCTGTGAACCTTTACTTATAAAAATCAATGTGCACGTTGTTAAGACATAACACGTGTGTGCATTAACTGACAGAGATCGTGTTTTCAGTTTTTATAGATATGATGCGTTTATCCTGTAAACTTTCACTTATAAAAATCAATGTGCACGTTGATAAGACTTATATCATTTGCAATAACAGACAACGCAGTTTTTGTAAATTTTTGTAAACCATGTTTTTATTATGCATTCCAAGTAATATAATTTAAACAATTGGGTTGTTTTGTGGCCTAATGGTTAGAGAGTCGGACTCGTAACCAGAAGGTTGCCGGTTCGATTCTCAGTACCGGCAGGTAACAACTGACGTGTCCTTGAGCAAGGCACTTTGCTCCCCGGGCGCTGCAGTGATAGCTGCCCACTGTGTGCCCCGGTGTATGTGTGTTCACGATTTGAAGTGTGTGTGTTCACTATTCACTGGTTGGGTTAAATGCAGAGGTCACATTTCGGGTATGGGTCACCATATCTGACAAAAAATAGGTCACTTTCACTTTAAGTAATAATAACTAAAAAATACAGATAAGTAACAATGAAAACGTGATTTAGGAAAGTGAATAAAAAGTTATCTGGCTTTGCAAATAAACTCATCACGGTTGTCTATCTTAGACACTTTAGCAGACCATGGCGTATTCTGATTATGTGCACTGCATAATATTAAATACAAACTGTAATAATTATTGTAATAGTTATATATATATATATATATATATATATATTATGGGGGCCAAACAGGAAATAATTATGTAAATTCTGAATATATAGTTATAAGTTTGAATATATAAATGTAAATCTGAATATATAGTTAAAAATGTGAATATATAAATGTAAACCCTGAATATATAAATGTAAATCTTGAATATATAAATGTAAGTCTTGAATAAATAAATGTAAATCTTGAATATATAAATGTAAATCTTGAATATATAAATGTAAATCTGAATATATAGTTATAAGTTTGAATATATAAATGTAAATCTTGAATATATAAATGTAAATCCGAATATATAGTTATAAGTTTTAATATATAAATGTAAATTCTGAATATATATAAATCCTGATAATCTAATCAGGCATATTAACAGACAGGTTTTCAAGTTATCCAAATGATATGATTCAATCAATGAGATTTTGTTTTAAATCTTAATTTACACCAACACTACATTGACATTTACTTCATAATAAGCATCTTCTTTCTTTGTTCATCTCATCTTATTTTTATTTCTGGCTATAGTTTAAAAGCAAAAGGGTCCTTCATAGTTCACAGCTCAAAATGGCTGATTTCTACATTTATTTTCACATGAAGAACTAAATTTGAGTGTTTTAGAAAGATCCAGACATATTGAAGATCGTATACGGATGATTTTGGCTTTATTGGACTTATTTACTTCGAAGTTTGATGGAAAGATGTACCCTGAGATTGTTCCCATGTCTCTTGTCTATCACATGTTGCTGCTAAAGTGTCAATAAAATCACTGTTCGTCAGCAGATTGTTAACAATCTCCCTAGTCTTCTCAGCCATGATTAATTCTGCCAAAAACTACACAGCTACTCTATATTACCAAAAGTATTGGGTCACTCTATCTAATAAACAGGTTTGATGACTTTAGTAATTTCCATGAGTACAGATCTTAATGCTGCAGCATATCATGATATTCTATGGAACTGTGTGGTTCTAATTTAAAAGCAACAGTTTGGGAAGAGCCCTTTTCTATTCCATCATGACAATGTCCCTGTGTATGAGACAAGGTTCAGAAAGAAATCATTGATTCAGTCAGTGTGGAAGAACTTGACTGGTCTGCATAAAACCAAGTCCTGAACCCAGCTGAACACCTTTGGTGTGACTTTAAATGCAGACTTTGAATTTTAAACTGTTTCAAAATCCCCTTTTCCCGTCCCAAAAAGATGACTTCTGTGCACAAGTTATTGGTGTTTGGTGATGAGTTCGTTGCTCAAAGTCTGCATTTAAAATGACACCAAAATGTGTTCAGCTGGGTTCAGGACTTGGTTTTATGCAGACCAGTCTTCGGGGATTGGGAGATTGTTAACAATCTGCTGACGAACAGTGATTTTATTGACACTTTAGCAGCAACATGTGATAGACAAGAGACATGGGGACAATCTCAGGGTACATCTTTCCATCAAACTTCGGAGTCAGTAAGTCTAATAAAGTCAAAATCATACGTATATGATCTTCAATATGTCTGGATCTTTCTAGAACACTTAAATTTAGTTCTTCATGTGAAAATAAATGTAGAAATCAGCCATTTTGAGCTGTGAACTATGAAGGACCCTTTCGCTTTTAAACTATAGCCAGAAATAAAAATAAACAACTGAGATGAACAAAGAAAGAAGATGCTTATTATGAAGTAAATGTCAATGTAGTGTTGGTGTAAATTAAGATTTAAAACAAAATCTCATTGATTGAATCATATAATTTGGAAAACTTGAAAACTTGTCTGTTAATATGCCTGATTAGATTATCAGGATTTATATATATTCAAAATTTACATTTATATATTTAGGGTTTACATTTATATATTCAAACTTATAACTATATATTCGGAATTACATTTATACATTTAGGGTTTACATTTATATATTCACATTTATAACTATATATTCAGATATACATTTATATATTCAGGGTTTACATTTATATATTCAGGATTTACATTTATATGTTCAAGATTTACATTTATATATTCAAGATTTACATTTATTTATTCAGATTTATAACTATATATTCAGGATTTATAACTATATATTCAGGATTTATAACTATATATTCAGATTTTACATAATTATTTCCTGTTTGGCCTATATACATATACAGGTGCTGGTCATATAATTAAATATCATCAAAAAGCTGATTTATTTCACTAATTCCATTCAAAAAGTGAAACTTGTATATTATATTTATTCATTACACACAGACTGATATATTTTAAATGTTTATTTGTTTTGATGATTATAACTGACAACTACTGAAAATCCCAAATTCAGTATCTCAGAATATTTGAATATTACTTAAGACCAACACAAAGAAAGGATTTTTAGAAATCTGGGCCAACTGAAAAGTATGAACATAAAGAGTATGAGCATGTACAGCACTTAATACTTAGTTGGGGCTCCTTTTGCCTGAATTACTGCAGCAATGCGATGTGGCATGGAGTCGATCAGTCTGTGGCACTGCTCAGGTGTTATGAGAGCCCAGGTTGCTCTGATAGTGGCCTTCAGCTCTTCTGCATTGTTGGGTCTGGCATATCACATCTTCCTCTTCACAATACCCAATAGATTTTCTATGGGGTTAAGGTCAGGCGAGTTTTCTGGCCAATTAAGAACAGGGATACCATGGTCCTTAAACCAGGTACTGGTAGCTTTGGCACTGTGTGCAGGTGCAAAGTCCTGTTGGAAAATGAAATCTGCATCTCCATAAAGTTGGTCAGCAGCAGGAAGCATGAAGTGCTCTAAAACTTCCTGGTATACGGCTGCGTTGACCTTGGACCTCAGGAAACACAGTGGACCAACACCAGCAGATGACATGGCACCCCAAACCATCACTGACTGTGGAAACATGGATTCTGTGCCTCTCCTCTCTTCCTCCAGACTCTGGGACCCTGATTTCCAAAGGAAATGCAAAATTTACTTTCACCAGAGAACATAACTTTGGACCACTCAGCAGTCCAGTCCTTTTTGTCTTTAGCCCAGGCGAGACGCTTCTGACGCTGTCTGTTGTTCAAGAGTGGCTTGACACAAGGAATGCGACAGCTGAAACCCATGTCTTGCATACGTCTGTGCGTAGTGGTTCTTGAACATTTACATTTACATTTATTCATTTGGCAGACGCTTTTATCCAAAGCGACTTACAATTGAGGAAAACAGCAAGTGATTCGTCTAAGTAAGCAATATTCACGAGAGGTGCTAGTAATACAAGGTTTCAAATACAACGTCAAGATAGTATAAGCAAGTATATAGAGAACATTAGAAAAGGAAAAATAGAGGTAGAATTTTTTTATTTATTTATTTTTTTTAAACAGTTAAGTGCTCATGGAAGAGGTGGGTCTTCAGCTGTTTTTTGAATTGTGAAATTGATCCAGCAGTCCTGATGGAAACAGGAAGATCATTCCACCAGCCGGGAACGGAGAAAGAAAATGTCTTTGAGATGGATCTCATGCCTCTCTGTGAAGGAACAATGAGGCGCCGCTCGTTTTCAGACCGCAGACTTCTGGAGGGGATGTAGGTCTGTAAGAGAGAGTTGAGGTAGATGGGTGCTGTGTTAGTGGCTGTTCTGTAGGCAAGCACCAGTGCCTTGAACTTAATGCGTGCCGCTATGGGGAGCCAGTGCAGAGAGATGAGCAGAGGTGTGACATGTGCTCTCTTGGGCTCATTGAAGACCAGGCGTGCAGCAGCATTCTGGATCATTTGCAGAGGTTTGAAGGCACAGGCTGGGAGACCGGCCAGAAGAGCATTACAATAATCCAGTCTAGAAATGACAAGTGCCTGGACGAGAAGCACTGACTCCACCTGCAGTCCACTCTTTGTGAATCTCCCCCACATTTTTGAATGAGTTTTGTTTCACAATCCTCTCCAGGGTGCGGTCATCCCTATTGCTTGTACACTTTTTTCTACCACATCTTTTCCTTCCCTTCGCCTCTCTATTAATGTGCTTGGACACAGAGCTCTGTGAACAGCCAGCCTCTTTTGCAATTACCTTTTGTGTCTTGCCCTCCTTGTGCAAGGTGTCAATGGTGGTCTTTTGGACAACTGTTAAGTCAGCAGTCTTCCTCATGATTGTGTAGCCTTCAGAACTAGACTGAGAGACCATTTAAAGGCCTTTGCAGGTGTTTTGAGTTCATTAGCTGATTAGAATGTGGCAACAGGTGTCTTCAATATTGAACCTTTTCACAATATTCTAATTTTCTGAGATACTAAATTTGGGATTTTCAGTAGTTGTCAGTTATAATCATCAAAATTAAAAGAAATAAACATTTGAAATATATCAGTCTGTGTGTAATGAATGAATATAATATACAAGTTTCACTTGGGGGGTACCTATCAGGTGGATTCGGGGTGTAACCAAACCTCCGTTCACCCAGGCCTGATTCGATCCATGGTATGGAATTCGAGCCGCGAGGTTAAGGTGAGGTGTGTGCACAGGGACGTGGTGAGTTACCCCTTAATGTCAGTCGAGATTCAATTTCGGGGAAAAAAGCATAATGTGAAGGTGGCCTTTAACCAGCACCTTCGACATCCGCTGATTTTAGGGACAGATTGGCCGGATTTTAATGTTTTATTGGGATATTTATGTGTGGATGTCCCTGGGGAACAAAGGCGCCGGGAGGGGGCGTTGGCGCACCTTGGTGAGGCTGAGCCGGGACCTTCGGGATATGTTTCAGAGGAACCGAGCGTGATTTTGAGACAAGATCTCCTATCATGCGACGATTTTCCCCTGGAACAGTCTCACGATGAATCGTTTAAAAATGCATTTGAACAGGTCCGTATCATCGTGATGCTGGCGACGGTGGTGACTAGAAAGGATGACGTCGAGCCGGAAGTGTGCAAACCTGGTCGATCTATAGCTCTCGGCTCTGCGGGAGATCACCTCTCACCCTCCCAGGTCACGGATGTAACTCGTTTACAGGCACAGTTCGCCGATGTGTTCTCACCCCTACCCGGTCGAACTACGCTCATTGAACACCAGACCATGCCGGGCGTGGTGGTGTGCAGCCGGCCATATCATTTGCCTGAACACAAAAAAAGTGTGGTACAAGAGGAATTAAGCGCTATGCTCGATATGGGAGTAATCGAGGAGTCCCACAGCGATTGGGCGAGCCCGATAGTTTTAGTTCCCAAAACCAACGGCTCGGTGCGCTTCTGTGTGGACTATCGCAAGGTAAACGCTGTTTCGAAATTCGACACATATCACATGCCGCGTATTGGCGAGTTGCCGGATCGATTAGGTTTGGCTCGTTTTTATTCGACACTGGATTTAACAAAAAGATATTGGCAGATCCCCTTATCACCATTATCCAAAGAAAAGCTTTCACCACGCCATTCGGATTACACCAATTCGTCACGCTTCCGTTCGGCTTATTCAGAGCCCCGGCCACATTTCAGCATCTGATGGACCGTGTTCTCCGACCCCACGCATATGCAACACTTGAGAGCAGTCCTGAATTCGCTGAGAGCGGCGGGTCTCACGGCTAACCCAAAGAAGTGTGCGATTGGGCGGGTGGAGGTAAGGTATCTGGGCTTCCACTTGGGTCACGGGCAGGTGCGTCCCCAAATTGATAAGACGGCAGCGATTGCAGCCTCTCCGAGACCCAAGACCAAAAAGGAGGTAAGATAGTTTTTAGGGCTGGCCGGCTATTACAGGAGGTTTGTCTCCAACTATTCGACGCTCACCAGCCCGATAACTGATCTCACTAAAAAAGACGCACCAGATACCGTCCAGTGGACGGAGCCATGCCAACGGGCTTTTACCCAAATAAAGGCTGCCTTATGTGGTGGCCCTCTATTGCACGCTCCTGACTTTAATCTTCCCTTTTTGTTACAGACGGACGCATCGGACAGAGGTCTGGGGGCTGTCCTGTCCCAGGAGGTAGAGGGTGACGAGCGGCCGGTGCTGTACATTAGTCGCAAGCTCTCACGGAGAGAGACGGTGTACAGCACCATCGAAAAAGAATGTTTGGCAATTCGGTGGGCCGTCATCACCCTCTGCTATTATCTCCTGGGCCGGGAGTTTACGCTCTGTTCGGACCACGCACCCCTCCAGTGGCTCCACCGCATGAAGGATACCAAGGCGCGGATCACCTGTTGGGCGGTGGGGGTATGTGGCGAGGGGGCCATGGCCACGCTCCGTCTGGGAGGGAGGAGCTTCAGTCCGAAGCACAGAGGGCTGTGAGTATGCCAGTTGTGGTATCTAACCTGCTGTCTCTTGTTCCAGTGATTGGCGAGAAGAGGCACAAAAGCCGCCGCTGGGGACGCAGGCGGTTCTCACACACACCGGGAGCTGATGGGCACGTGCAGAGAGAAGCACGAGAGAGACTGTCGGGCCGTGATTGTTTTGTTTGATTTCTGTTTGTTTTCTGTTAAATGCAAAGAGTGTTGCAGTGTTTGTTTGATTTAAAAATAAACTTTATTTTTCCTTTAAATGCCGACCCTGCCTCTTTCCTCCTTCTACAAGGAACTTTGTTACATGATCCATATACACTTTAATCGGACAACAATGACCACCCAAATACACTTCAAAGTGACACAAAGCCAGCACCAAAACTTTTTATTAAAATAACATACCAGATGTTCAATCATCTTCCTGCATCAACACTGCACCTGCTCCTACAGCACTCGCGTCCACACTCAACTGAAAAGGACAAGTAAAATCAGGAGCAGAAAGAACAGGTGCATTTACACAATACATCTTTCACTGCAGTAAACGTATGTTCACATCGCATATCCCACTCAAGCTTCTTCGAAGCACAAAGTAAATCAGTCAGCGGGGCTAATATCGTTGCAAAGTTGTAACAAAAACCACCTGGAAATCCAAGATCACACTCACTTTGGCAATAACAGGCTTCACATGCACCTTGCCCAACCTGCTTACCTAAATAAGTAATTTCAGCTTTTGCACAATCACACTTAAATAGTTAAAAATTTCGGTCACGTTAATCTGAAAAAAAAAATTGCATGCGTTAACAGCCCTAGCTTAAACACAAAATTAATATGCATCAAGTCAACAACCAAACTAACTCAAATTGGCGGGCAGGATGACCCTTCATGGGCCCGGTCCATTCTGTCATCGTCAAATATCGTCAAACATTTGTAAAATATCCTGATAACTTTGGAATCTTATTAAGTAACTCCTGTCTTGGCTGCTTTTTGTCTCTTAAGTTTTTTTCTTTTTTGAGCCCCACTCTCCCGACATTTTAGTCGACATTAGCAGTGTTTCAACTCTCCAGCATAACAATTCCCACGTTGAAGTGGTGATAGTGAAATGTAAATTTGACGCATCATTAGAAATCTGACCAATCAAATGGCTTAAATTTTTGAATGACCTGCACATAAACCTATGGGATGATTGATTACCGTGATAAGGATCTTCCTTCCTCCAAAATAAATGATTGGGCAGAACCCAATCTCTCAAAACTAGTTTTGATGCAGAGCCATCAGAAAAAGACACTATACCATTCAACATAAACAGCCTGTATGCTGAAACGTTTGGATACAGAATGAACAAAAGCAACATTCTTATTATTGGTAGCAGTCATTTTCTGTTTCCATGCTTTGCACTCAGCAATTAAATGACCTGAATCTAAACAAAAGAAACATAATCATTTATCAGTGGGTTTCACAAACATAGGCTGACGAGTGAACTTCTGCTTTAAAGAGCGAGAACATACTCGAGTATCTATTCCCCCTGAATCATCAATTACTGGGGTAACAGTTTTCAAAGAACGTACAGATGTACTTCGATGTGTTAACATAAATTCATCTGCTAATATAGCAGCTTCAGAAAGAGAACCCACATTTTGTTCATTCAAATAAATCACAACAGATTCCGATAAACAGTTCTTGAACTCCTGGAGTTGTTCAAAATTAACAGCTTTACTGGCACAACACCATTTTTCAAAAAGTACCCTTTTCTCTCTAGCAAATTCAACACAAGTTTGCCTGGAAGACCTTGAATGAGACCTAAACTTTTGATGATAGTTTTCTGAGACTAATTCATACGCCCTTAAGACAGCGGACTTAACCACATCATAATCGAGCGATTGATCTATGGGAAGGGCTGCACTGCAGCAACAACGCCCACATATCTTTTGGCCATCTTAATTTCGCCGCCACTCACTCAAATGCGACAAAGTAAGAGTCTACCTCTGTCTCCCTAAATGGGGGGAACCAGCTTAATGTACCTACTAACATCAAAACCAGAACTTTCAACAACAGGACTCACCGATATTGAAGTATCAGTCGGACGTTTATAGCGAGGTGACGGAACCGGCTATTTCGCTTTCTCCTCTGCCTGCAGGTCCAATTGACACAGCCTAACAACACGACCAGTTTCTGCTTCAGTGTAACAAAACTTAATTAGCTCAGTTTAACTGCTAATACAGACTCTGGAACATCTGCCTCAGAAAAAGCGTCTTCAGCTTCCACTACAGCTTCAGAACTTCCTTCTGACTGAACCAGCAAAATACCAGCAGAAACTAATTTATCAAAAAGCTGCTCTTTCTACATCTGTGAGAATATTAATATGGAAGAAGTCAGTTATAAGAATTAAATCTGTACACTTCCACTGTAGGATGCTGTAATGAGGCCAAGGGTGTGTTAGAATCCATATGCAAAGGTTTATTAGAATCCACAACAAACAATCCAAGATGACAGGCAGGTATCCAAAACTTGTGAAGACAGGCAGAATCAAACAGAAATCAGTCCAATCCAAAACAACAATGCAAGGGGGTAATCCAGATAACGAAAACAGACGAGGCAGGCTATGGTCATACACAAGAGATACAAACAGTCACAATATAACGCTCGGTAAGGCAGATGAACCGGCAATACAAAACAGGAAGTAACAGGGGGAGCGGAACACAGTCAAAACTCAGGAGAGAGCTCCCTTCACAAATGGGCAGTCGTGGTCCAGTGGTTAGAGTGTTAGACTCATGACCAGAAGGTTGCTGGTTCGATTCTCAGGGCTGGTGGGTAACAGCTGAGGTGCCCTTGAGCAAGGCACCTAACCCCCACTTGCTTACTATACAAAATGTACAAATGTATAGTACAATGTAATGTAAGTCACTTTGGATAAAAGCGTCTGCCAAATGCATAAATGTAAATTCAAAGATTTCCAAACAAACTATTTGAGAGAAAAGGTGCACCACAAGATGGTGCATATCAATTCACCAGAACACTTAACATGAGACACTTAAAATTGCTGTTAAAAAACAGCCAAATTCTGACGGTAATGTACTGTTTCTGTTAAAACGGTAATGTACTGTAGAAAGCAATGCATTCTGGGCAAAAGTTTGCGTAATAAGCAACTACTGTTAATTTACAAGCCATTTTCAACAGTATTCTGCAGTATTTATGCGTTACAGGTTTTTACTGTTTTACTCAATGCATTGTGGGCTTTGTTTTTGAAGAAGCAAAATGGCGCTGATGTTTCACGTGAGTTTGAGTACAAGTTTGCCTGTCCGTGTTTGTGGTTTTCATGACTGGAATATATGTGGAAAATATAAAAAAAATCATTTAAGAGGAGGGGGGAGATATTTGAATTTTACTGCAGTGAGTTGTGTGAAGTTTTAAAACTGAACCGGTGACTGTGGTGAGCACTGCCAGACACAAACTTGTTTGAAATTTTAAATACCTGAAGAAATCTTTGAAATGGACTGCAGCAAGGAGTGGTTCTTTTAAAACTGGACTTTTTGGTCGGAGTGTTTTCTCACATCCAAATCACTTGTGAATGGTGATCATGGTGACGAGCTGGAAATGAATGCCGAATTAGCATGTGTTTAAGTGAGTGACATATGAGTGATTATACGCATTAAACATGAAATCCTGCCAATTCTTTGTAATTCAAATTTTATTCTCACAATTCAGTGTTTATTAAGGCTGATTTAGTCTAGAATTTGTTCTTTAACATTATTGATATTTAAACAATTTCCTTTAACCGAGTTTGAGTTTTACATTATGCACTTTTTTTTACTCACATAGAAATGTTTACATTGCTTAAACTCTTTTTGGATGATCTTGCTTATAAATAAATGTTCACATTATATTCCTAATTCTGTTGCCTTTGTTTTACTGCAGTAATTTACTTTAATATTAATTAAAGTATTTAATATTAATTTTAGTATTAATAGAACTACAGTGTATTGCTGGCATCTCTGCTTAAAATAAAAAATGACTGGAAAATACTGTTTGTCATTTTTACAGTAATAAGCTGTAAATCAATTTCACAGTATTCATTCCATAAAAGAACAGCAGATTACGGGCGTCCCTGTTGCCATTATTTTACCGTAAAATATACTGTAAAATACTGTTTTTCGTATTTACAGTAAAAAGCTGTAAAGCAATTTAACAGTATTCATACCGTTAAATTACAGTATATTGCTGGCAAGTAATTTACCGTTATTTAACAGAGACATTTTTTACAATGCAGGTAAGCTAAATGCAACTAAATTTACTAACAAAAAGTAAATTCATACTTAGTTGACAAGCCCCCAATTGTTACATTACCACCATCTAGGGGTTGGGGTAAGTAACAAAGTATAGAACAAAGTAAAATTTACACATGGAGAGACAACCCAAAAGACGAATCTGATCTCCTGTCCCAAGTTAAAAAAAACAACAACAACAATACCATGGTTCGTAGTGAAAGGGGATCATCTTTTAGGGAAGAGTTAGCCAAAATAACAAACAAGACAGCAATATCTAAACCCAGAAGTCCTAAATAACTCAACAACACAAAATAAATAAAATACACAGAAACTTACCTAACTCCTAAACTAATATTAAACAAGAGAAAACAAGTAAATAAAGTTAGGCTTTTAAGGAAAATGGAAAAAAATACAAGACATGTCCCAAGACGTAACACAATATCATTCAATAACAACCGTGGGTGAGATGGAGGAGGACGTTGCCCCTAGAACCTTTTGAGGGGGGAGGGAAGCCTGCAGGTGCCACACTGATGGTGGCCAGCCCGATCATCAAGATGTCTGGTTCCAAGTTCAGGTGTCTGGTCTCTGGCCTCTGGATTGGCAGACACTGCTTGCGTCTGTGCGGTTGGCTGATCTTCCGGTGGGCCCAGGTCCTGTTCCCCTTCATGGGCCTGGCCCTCCATCCCACCCCTGGTTCCGCCACTGCTCCACCACCCTCCAGAACTCTATTGTGAGGGCGTCTGGAATCCACCCTGGGGGGTGAATGGCTCTGTTACGATCCCTGTCTGTGTTTCCCCTGGTTGTTGTGAACTTTTAGTTTGTATTTCTTAGTTCCTGCTTCCTGTGTCATGTTGTAGTTATTTGTAGTTCTTTTTGTTCATTGGTCCCCTGTTTATTATCTCCCCAGGTGTTTCTTGTTACCTTGTTTTCCCCAGTGTGCACGTTTTACCCAGTGTGTGTTTCTGTTGCCAATCGTTGTTGAATGTGGATTTATTGCTGGTTCCTTGTTTCTTTGTCCTTGTATTATGTTATACTTTGGGTTTTGTTGACTAAATATCCTGCTGCACATGGACCCGCTGCTTCGTTTCTCCAATTGTAACAATATTAGTACACTTAAAAAGACATCATAACGGCCGCTTGAAATAGTTTTACACAAAACTGAAAAGTTATATTACCACAGAAAGACACGCCCAAACCAGAAGACATCCCCAGAATCACAAAAAGGAAGATATCTGGGCCAAGGGGGGATTTAACCAAACACAATCTAAGCCCTTTTGCTCAAACAAACACACACACAAAAGATTTATAGAATAGGGCAGGATTATGTTTCTATGTCTGTTGTTGTAAGATGAGTATTGAGTTGCTGTATATGTTGCTCAATGAACAGGAACTAGCTCCATACAGTTCAAAGAACTAGTCCACCACACCTAGACCCACATGCTAGTGTATGAGAATTAAACTCAGTATCAACCACGAAAACACGAAACATGTAAGACTTCTTTAAATAAAGCAAATGAGACAATGTTATAAAACCTGATTGTACAGTAAATGCATAAGCATTTGATTGTAAAGAAATTCTTCATATGAAGAATGAAAATGTGCTAAAGTGACAGAAAAATGTCACCTTATAGAGTATTTTAATGCTTTAAAAATAGGCTTTGTTGTTAAGAAAGATTTTTTGCAAGCACTGTAATAACCACAGCAACTCGGATAGAACACGTAGTGTGTCTATAAAGATCTGGAAAACATCTGCTTTAAAAAAAAACATCTTATAAATGTCTTTATTACAGATGTCTATATTACAAACAGAAAACGTCTCTAACACGTATTGCAGATTAGCATTTTGCAGATGTAAATACAGACATAAAACTGACGTCTCTGAGATGTGTCAAGTCACTGTGGCTCTCACACTTGGGCAAATTCAAGATCAAAGAAGCATCTGCAAGGCATTTAAAAAGAGTAGTTAACACAGGTAGATCCAGGTAGACATCCAAATCAGCTAAACATGCCTTCCAGTTACACTGTTAAAAATAAAGGTGCTTCACGATGTCATAGAAGAATCTTTTTTGGCTAAATGGTTCCATAAAGAACGTTTAACATCTGAAGATAATAAAAAGGTAAGAAAGAGATGGTTCTTTAAAGAACATTTGACTGAATGGTTCTTTGTGAAACCAAAAATGGTTCTTCTATGGCATCGCTTTGTAGAACCTTTTAAGCACCTTTAGTGTGGGAACTCCTGCCAACAGTGTTAACTAATCTCTGGAACGTAGCAGGTGCATTTCTCAAACCAAATGACATTCTACAACAGTATTATTGTACGCACATGCCTGGCCCGAAGTTAATATCCGGTCTGTGCTTGTTGATCTGTCTGGCTAATATTTTATTTTTTAATATTGATTTTATTTAATATTATATTTAATGTAATATTTATCTATTCATTTATTAATATTAATAGTAATAATATTATCAGCAAGCTTCCACTTCTCAGGCTGTTGTGATTGGTCCCCCTCTCAGAGCTTTTAGCAATAAACAGTAACAATGGTGTCAGTTTTACTTCATCAGTTTAACATGCGGATCGATCAGAATTGAGAAGTATAATGGAGGTCTGCTAGTGTGTGAAAGTGTGCATGTGCAAACATCAATCTTTGTTAGAGATCACAAGTTTTCCCATTATGGTGAGGGATATGACACTTGACTGATTGGCGTTTCATAGAAGTGTTTTAGAGGTACTTAATAGTATTCATAACCTAGGTAAATATGACCAAAGAAGGTTGTGAAAAGAAATCTGCAATGCATCATTAAGCTTTTTTATCTTATATATATAAAAAATACATAAATCTAACCTTTCATTAGAGAATAAGTACTTTTTGCAACAGCTCTGAGTCTTCACCTATAATGCCTAATGAGTTTAGAGAACATTTGAAAAGAGATCAAAAACAATTCCTTTATATAGAATCACTTCAGACCCTTCAGATTTCCAGCTCCATGTTGGTGCTTCTCATCTTCTGTTCTCCTCGCTCATTTTCTATAGGGTTCAGAGTCCATTACCCTCCACAGCGGACTTCACTGAGCGACAAGCATGGCCACGAGGTCAAGGGGCAGAAAGGTTGGGGTGGGTGTAGTGGAAGTCTCTGAGGAGTTCGGGGTCAAGAATGTTATAGCGGCGTTCCTCTGGGCCATTCCCTTCCTAGTCGACCGGATATTCTAGATGACCACATCATCACCGAGAATCCAGGATAGAGACAGGGTTAGTGAATGGTTTGAGCAGTGAGACGTGGAAAGAAGGTGAGATGTGGTAGTGAGCGGGTAACTGGAGCCTGTAGGTGTTGATTTGGCGTAGGATGGTAAATGGTCTAATAGATTTGGGACTCAGCTTTCGACAGGCTGCCACAGACGGAGGTCCAGAGTGGAGAGCCAAACCTTCTGTCCAGGGAGGTACTGAGGAGTTGGGGACCGTCGGGCATCCGCTTGGATCTTTTGTCTGTGGACAGCCTGTTAAAGATGGTGGCGAGCTGAATCCCAGACCCTCTTGCTCTCCCGGAACCAGTTGTTGACAGCTGGCACGGTGCAGGGATCCCCTGACCAGGGGAAAAGAGGAGGGTGGTGGCCAAGTATGCACTGGAAAGGTGTTAACCCAGTGGAGGCTTGGCGTAGGGAGTTCTGTGCATACTCGGCCCAGGAGATCGAAGAGATCGCTCAGCATAAATAATGCCTCGTCCGCAGAACAAAAGATGAATGAATGGGCATGCCATCTTACTTTTATAATCCAATTGAAATGTTGTGGCTAGACCTGAAGCGGGCGGTACATGCCAAATGTCCTTCAAACCTCTCTCAACTGGCTGAGTTCTGCAAGGGGGAGTGGGCAAAAATCCCCAAAGACAGATGTGAGAGACTGGTCATTCATTTTGGTACTATATTCCCAATGTCATATTTCATAAATTAGTCGGTTTAGATTTTCTTCTAAAATGCCATTTTAATCCTCTTAAATTACAGATTTCTCTCTCTAAATTTCACCAAGAAGTTTTGCTTGCTTGGAAATTATGTTATGTGCACAAAGATCTCCCCACAAAAAAATTATTTAGAATAATTCAAATATCTTAATTCATAGCAAATCTATTTTATGGAAAAATGGTATGATAGAGATATTTTTTTTAGATTGATTTAAAAATGATGGCACTATACTGGATTACGAATAATTAATATTTTGCCAGAAAATTGTCATTAAAGCTTTGTCTCATAGTTATGTGTACTTAAACACACTTTTGCTTTAATGAGAGAAAAACAATTATGCCCAAACTTTTACTGGATGGTGTATGTCTTTTTGATAAGAAATGTAACCGTAAACATATAAAATGTGTGTTGCACTATTCAGTACACATCCCAGATGTAAACTTTTTTGGAACCATTTTTTTCATAGAATTTACTGGAAGAAAGCATGTAAATTGCTACCTGAAAGGTTTTGCATATTTAATCAAATAAGAGAGGTACACTTTAAAATTCTACATAACGCCTATCCGACCAACTCCCAAATTGCTTCTTTTGTTGATTTTTCTAACTAGTATGGCGAGGAAGAAACTTTATTCCTAATCTAGTCAAGCCTCTTAACTTAAATTGTTATTTGTCTCCTTTTATAAGATATGATGTAAAACTTTCATTGAAATTTTTTTATTTTGTTTGACCGTGTCCGTGCTATCGATTTTATTTTGCATTGTCCATTTTTTAATCACAAGAACACATTTTCTAAGATTTTGCCTAGGTTTTATGTATTCCTTGCTGAGATTTCACTTATTGTTAAATCTCTTAAACGTATTAATAACAATAAGAATGACAAGTTCTTAAAAATCTTTGATTTTTGGATTTACAAGCTGCCTGTCTTTATTGTTCATTTCAGATTTTTAGGACGCGCCTATTTTCAGAACACGAGCTTTGATTGGCAGGTTTAGATTTTAAGGCGCGTCTTCTCGTTGAGGGTCCATTCTGATTGGCCAGCTACGAGTGTTGGTGACGTCATCGCGCGGAATGCCCATTCATCTTTGCAGTTGGGCGTTGGACACTGCATCTTATTGGCAACAAGAGAAATTTCTCCATTTTCTGCGCTGTCCAAAGCGGCACAGATACAAATCTGGGCTTTATATAATAACTATATCTACTTACTAGTGTTTTTATAGCGTTTACCAATTTTCTTCACTGAGACTGTACTTCGATTGCTTTCTACGTTAACTTTTAGGGCGCTTACTGCCGAGACAGTGTTTTATCTTCAGAAAGCGCATTGTTGGTCTTTGTTCTGTATTGGGATCTGTGGAGTTCTTTGTTGGAGTGAAAACATGGGAGCGCAATTCGCTAAGACAGCTGCAAACGGAGGGACTGTGGCAGAAAAACCTGGAGAGGCTGCAGCTTCACCCTCTAAAGCCAACGGACAGGTAAAAAGCCTGCAGTTTTATAACACTGATTACATTTGTATATTTTAATGAATGCTTTACGCTAAGTTCTGCTGGACAACCATCTATTTATTAAAATATCAATTAAACAGAGCATTTAAACCATTTCAGAGTAGTGATGTTATTATATTATATAGCAATATTGTATCGTTCCAGTGTTTTAAAGTGCGTTCACGTCGGTTATTGTAGCTACTAACAATGACCCGCCACGCCTTTGATCTCAAATGCTCGGTAACGTTAACTTAGATGCTTCACTATGACAATGTAACGAAAACCACGCACGTTTAAATGAATAATTAGCGAAGAGAAGACCTTTTACGTTTTTATGGTATGTCCATTAAGGAGTTGGTGCACTGTAGTAAAACGAGCATCAGCTGGCATAAGCTTCTTTTTTGGCGCTTCAGTTTTTTTTAGGAAGCGGTGTTGGAGATAGCGCCTTCTGGCGGTGTCGACGTATAATGTGTCTCATGTAATATCAGCTGAAGTTTGGCGTATTATTTACCGAAAACATAATAGCAACGCAGCCTGATATAGCAAAATAAAGCATCGCAGAAATGCATTTGAAACCCTTGAGCCAAATCATTGTTTGGATCTGTGTTTTATTGATGCCATGCAGGGCTGGAAATGGGGGAAACGTGTGGGGACAGATTACAGGGAGTGAATTTCAAGGGGGACCCTTGAAAACAGAAAATGGAGAGATTTTCCATCTTTTATACATGAAACGCTATGCACATTTGATACATAAATTTAATATCATGTTATGCATCTGTGCTATAAAAACAAAGTATGTCCCCGACTGGAGTTCCTCCAGTGAATCAGCCATTTCCACCCCCGTGTCTGTGTCAGTTTTTGATATCACAGTGATTGCTGAAAGTTTTATCACATATTACTGTCTTATTGCTATTGAATAAAAAACAACCAAACAACAAGTTTTCTCCACTGGCATGTTTTAGTCCAGATATTATCACATGTTACGTCTGTTTTATTATACTCAAAGCTGGATGCATAGGCCTATATTTATAAACAGCACACACTGTATAAATACTCATATGTTTATTTTTCACATCAGGCTTCATGCAATAATCTCAGTGTTTTGCTTTAGGAAAATGGTCATGTGAAGGTGAATGGAGATGCATCTCCAGCAGCTGCTGAGGGCGAAGAGGATGTTCAAGCCAATGGCAGCACTGAAACTGAGGAGACACCAAAAGAAGAGAACGAGAAAGCTGAAGATTCTTCTGCTGAAAAGAGCACAGAGTGTGAAAAGGGAAAAACAGAACCAGTTGCTTCCACTGAAGAAGATGCTGCACAAGCTGAGGATGGTGCCACTCCCTCCACAAGCGATAAGACACCCAAGAAGAAGAAGCATTTCTCCTTTAAGAAATCCTTCAAGTTAAGTGGTTTCTCTTTCAAAAAAGCCAAAAAGGTGACTGGAGAAGCACAGGGTGGCGAGGAGGCAGCAGTCAGTGAGGAGGCAAAAACAGAGGTGGCTGAAGCTGCAGAATGTGATGCGTCTAAAGATACTGCTGAAGACACAGCAACTGCAACAGACAATCCCTGTGAATCCAAACCTGAGGTGACCCCACCAGAAGAGGAGTCCAAAGCTGCTAGTGCAGGCACAGAGGAGCCCAAAGATGAAGTGAACCAGTCAGAGCCAGTGATCGCTGAACCCACGGTTTCTGAAAAAGAAGCACCTGCACTAGAGGAAACTGCTCCTGCTGCACATGAAGGGGAGTCCAGTCCAGTTCCCCCTGTGGAATCCACTGCTGAGTAACTAGCACAATGCACAACCAATGAAAAATGATTAGAAATGATCATCAAAAAACATTCCCTGTTGCTTGCTAAACTGGTACCTGGCCAGGAGGCGTTGTAGAACTTTGTTCGCAACCAGGGATATTACATTTTTTGTTACATGTTACAATAAGGTTGTATTTGTATCAGTAAGTGCATTAACATACATACATTAATAATAATATAATAACGTAAACTAAGAATGAGCAATATAGTTTTCAGCATTTTTTAATCTTTGTTAATGTTAGTTACAACATTGTCGGTTCTTGTGCATTAACTAATGCCAACAGTTACAATGTTTGATTGTAAAAATGCATTAGTAAATGCTAAAATAAACATGATTATACCATGGTCTGTTAGAATACTCGATTCAAATGACCATGGTAAAAGCAGGATATTCCACGGCTAGCCGAGCATGAAAGGATTTTAATGCACTTCTAGGCCTCCACGTAGTGCATTAAAATCCTTGAATGCACGGCTAGTCATTGCTGTGGAAGTATTGCTCATTGTTAGTTCATGTTAGTTAATGCATTAACTAATTGTTAACAAATACAAACTTATTGTAAAGTGTTACCTTTTTGTACTCTCCTTCCCTTCTCCATCTCACTCCACCCTTTTCTCAAGCTGTGAGGGGGTCGGAAAGCTGAATAATACAGAGAAAATGCCATCTACTGTACTTTTTTGCATCAGTATTACATGTTTGATTTTTGCAGTTTTATATAAAAAATTTATAAATAAACAAAACTTGGGTATAGGCATGCCCATGGGGTAAGGAGGCTTGGGAATAGGAGTTTTTAAACTTAAGTCCCTCAGAAGTATACAACAGACTACCACGTAAAGAGTCTAAAAACACAAGAGCTAATTCATGTACCAATATAATCCCAGTGCTAGGTTTTGAACAACATTTTAAAGATCTTTAGAAACTTTCCACTTCTCTTTAGCTTTACAGTGAGTGATTTTCATAGGAAAACAATTTGTATAGGTTTCATGGTGTTATGCCATTTCTATGAGTTTATTACAGTGTAAGTATGTATAGGACGGATGTTTTAACTGTGATTATTGTACAAATTAAATCTTGATCTTGAGAAGCACATGCAGCTCTTGTACCACTAAGCTTGTTTTTGTAAGTCATCCGAAAGACCTTTTGAAGCAATTTTTTGAACTGAAACTGTCACATGTGACCTGGTTCCTGTTTATATAATGTGGTTTGATTACAATTGATGATGCTTTTTGACAAAATTAAGGAATCTATCACATGCAATATTTCTGTAGCATCTTGTCTTTATTCTTTGTAAATACTGAATAAGCTTGACCTGTTGGATTTAGAGATGGATTGTAACTTTGCTTACAAAATTGCTTTGCTGAAGGTGTTCTAATTTTCTGTGAGCACACTAAAAGCAAAATAAATGTGAATAACATTTGAAAACTGTTTGTCTTATTTATAAGGAGACGTTGTCCCATATGCAGTTACACTGTGTTACTTTTTGCTTTTTCCGAAAGTCAGTTTAAGAAATCATTTCACTCATTTATGTAAAGGTTACAATATAACCACATATTTCTGACCAAAAAATAAACCTGACAATATCGGTACTATAAAAATAAAAACTTTTAAACATTTTTTAAAAGTCTTAAAATTAAACTTAAAGGGATATTTCACTGCCAAATCAAAATTTCCCCATGTTTCACTCATCTTCAAGGCATCCTAACAAAATATGTTTTTCATCTTTAAGCATAATGCAGTCGGAGTTATAATCCCACGTATCATTTTACATCAAAGCGGTAGGATGGGAATGAATGGCGCTTGACTTTTTGAAGCTCCAGAAAGTGCATCCATCGATCAAAAAACTACTCGACATGGCTTTGGTCTTTTGAAGCAAATCGATGTGGTTGTTTAAGAGAAATATCCATATTGGCGGTGAAATATCGCTTTAAGTATAAAAAATGATTAGTCTCGGTCCTGTCTGAGAGAAAGAGACATGTAAGCTAAAACCTAAAAAATATTAAAACCAATTTTTAAGTGCTGACTGAAAGGGGATTTAGATTCTGTCTAGAAATATCCATCTTCAGCATCATTCTCGGGTTTTGTTTTTTTCATTTTATCTTCAGACCTTAAGTTAATTACCAGAAGGCTTTATTTTTTTTGGGGGGGGGGGTAATTAATATGTAATGGTCAGTTTCAAGATATTTTTGTTTACTTAAGGCTTTCTTTGTGAAATGATACAAATCAGATGTTGAAATCAGATACAAAATAGATATAGTCCCAGCTTCATTATTTGTCCAATTGAAAGCAACCATTTTGCTGAGCATTTTGCCACTCAAGGGGTGTTCACATGGGACATCAAGTGACATCAATACATACCCTCTATACTAATCCTACAGTTTAAGATATTTACTTTGTCAGACATTACATTGTTGAATCAAAACATTTTCTGTTTAATATGAAGGTTTACATGCTAACTATCCCAGTTACTCCAGTTGTGCTGCTGAATTGAAATGTTTTAAACATTTTGATTAAATTTAATTAATTCTTTATCTTATTATATGGGTTTGTGTAAAAATTCTAACTTTGTTGGTATTTTACAATAGAGCTACACTCTTAAAAATAAAGGGGATTCTCAATGCCATAGAAGAACCTTTCTTTGTTCCATAAAAAACCTTTAAAGGGCACCTTACCTTTTAAGGTAAAGGTTTTTCGCAATTTAGAAAAAGTGTTATGCTTTACATGTGTTATGTGTTAAACGTAACATAAACGTTTATGTTTATATATAAGAGGTTTATGGCATGTTCTAAATAGCATTATAAAGAATGGGATTGTAGATAAAAATTTAAGTTATTCAGAAAATTTTATTGAGAATGATCAGAAAGTAGTGGGGAAGGAAAAGATAGTAAATGGTTTCAACAATTTCTTTGTAAATGTGGGGCCAAGTTTGGTAAAAAATTAAAAACTCAGAAACAATAGAAAGTGTGAATGAAGAGTTGGGTAAGAGAAATCCGAACTCTATGTTTGTTAGAGCAGTGGATAAACAGGAAATAAAAGATACGGTAAGGAAATGTAAAAGTAAATTATCCCTGGATTGGAGTGATATTGATATGAATATAATAAAGAAAGTTATTGATGAAATTGTAGAGCCTTTAACTTACATTTTTAATTTGTCTTTTCAAGTGGGTAAATTTCCCCCAAAAATGAAGATGGCAAAAGTAATTCCATTATATAAAGATGGGGACAAACATCCGTTCACCAATTATAGGCCGGTTTCCATACTCCCCCAGTTTTCAAAAATCCTGGAAAAATTATTCACAGAAAGATTGGATAAACTCATTGAAGTTGCTAGATTATAGTCAATATGGTTTTCGTAAAAATAGATCAACAGCTTTGGCATTGATGGAACTTATTGAGGATATCACGAATGGTATAGAGGAGAAGAAACGTAGAATTTTTATAGATTTAAAGAAAGCTTTTGACACCATAAGTCATGATATATTATGAGAGGAGGTATTAGAGAGGTATGGAATTAGAGGGGTGGGGTTGGATTGGGTGAGTAGTTACTTATGGGAGAAGCAACAATTTGTACAGATTGATGAATATAAATCTGCATATAGGAATATAACTTGTGGCGTTCCACAGGGATCGATTTTGGGTCCAATATTGTTCATAATCTATATCAATGATATGTGTAGAGTATCAAATATATTAAAATTTATTTTATTTGCAGACGACACAAATATTTTGTATTGTGGGGATAATGTAAAACAGATTTTAGAGGACGTAGCAATAGAATTTAAGAAATTAAAGAAATGGTTTGAGGTGAACAAATTGTATTATGTCATTATGTTATTTGGAAATTCTAAAATGAGTTCAAAGGTAGAATTGAAAATTAATAATGAAACTATAGAAAGAGTATATGAAAATAAGTTTCTAGGTGTGATTTTAAACCACAAAGTCTGTTGGAAACCTCAAATAAAGCATGTTAAAGCAAAACTAGCAAAGACTATAGCAATATTAAACAGATCAAAGCATATATTGAATAAAAAAATCAATGCATATCTTGTATAATACATTTTTATTACCATATATGACTTACTGTGTAGACATTTGAGGGAACACTTATAAATCTAATTTGAAAGCAATAGAGATATTGCAAAAGAGAGCTATTAGAATTATTAACAATGCAGGATATTTGGAACACACAAATTGTTTATTTTTGAAGTTACATATTGTGGCAAGGGGGGCGTGGCCACGCTCCGTCTGGGAGGGCGGAGCTACGATCCGGAGCACGGAGGGTAGCGAGTCCGCCACGAGTGGCTTCTAACCTGCTGTCTCTTGTTTCAGTGATTGGGGAGAGGAGGCATAAGAGACGCTGCCGGGGCCGCCTGGAGAGAGAGAAGCACGGAGACAGATGCACACATGCACGCGGACGGCGTGCTGAGAGCAGTGTGTGAACTAGCTGAGAGCTAGTTTTTTTGTTTGTTACTTTCTGTTTGTTTGGCGTTTTGAAAGCCACCTTTTGATTTACTTTACAATAAATATTATTTGGATTTATTCTGCCGACCCCGCCTCTTTCCTCCTATACTATCGAACTTGTTACACATATATTGAAGTTTATGGATTTAGTGAAATTTAAAACGGCACAAGTCATGATTAAAGTAAGATTTAATTTGTTACCGGGTAATTTTCAAAATATGTTTAAGGAAAGGCAAGGTGGATATAATTTAAGAGAAAATGTAAACTTTAAAAGGATTAGAATTAGAACAACACTAAAAAGTATGTGTATTTCGGTTTGTGGGGTAAGGTTGTGGAATGGATTGGAGCAGGAGTTAAAACAGGGCTCGAACAATATACAGTTTAAAAAGTGCTATAAAAAGACTTTGTTAAAAAGATATTTAGATATATAGAGGTGATTGTGAATGATATATGTTGACTACATTGTAAGTATAGAGGAGTAGTATATTTGTGTTTCTTTCTCTTGTTTATTTTTTTTTATATATATTTTTGTGTTATTTCTTTGTAAGATAAATATAAGAAGAAGCGATTTGTAAGAGACTCAAGGTATTGGAACCATGTGGATGTGTAAAATGGGGCGGAAATTAATAAGCTATTGCTTCATCCCGCACCCTTTCGGACTTTGTTTTGGTGTGCAGAGTAACCCTATATGTTTTGTATATTTGTTTAGTTTGTTTAGTTTCTCTGCATCATAGATCTAATAAGAAATTAAGTGTATTTTGTTTTAAATATTTTGTTCGAATAAATAAATATAAAAAAGTGTTATGGTTTACGTGCACACGGTTTTTAAAATCGACAGTACACTGAACAAACGTGTCAAGTCTATATTGAATGCATGATCTGAGTTATGAACAAACGCGTTATGTTTTACCCGAACACGGTTTTTATAAGTGACAGTACACTGAACAAACGTGTCATATCTGTATTGAATGCATGATCTATACAGTATGAGTTATTAACAAACACGTTTTTTCTGTGTGTGTGTGTCTGTCTGTGTGTCTGTCTGTCTGTCTGTCTGTCTGTGTCTGTGTCTGTGTCTGTCTCTGTCTCTCTCTCTCTCTGTCTGTCTGTCTGTTTCTTTCTCTCTCTCTCTCTCTCTCTCTCTCTCTCTCTCTCTCTCTCTCTCTCTCTCTCTCTCTCTCTCTCTCTCTCTCTCTCTCTCTCTCTCTCTATGTCTGTCTGTCTGTCTGTCTGTCTGTCTGTCTGTCTGTCTGTCTGTCTGTGTGTGTGTGTGTGTGTGTGTGTGTGTCTGTCTGTCTGTCTGTCTGTCTGTCTGTCTGTCTGTCTGTCTGTCTCTCTCTCTCTCTCTCTCTCTCTCTCTCTCTCTCTCTCTCTCTCTCTCTCTCTCTCTCTCTCTCTCTCTCTCTGTCTGTCTGTCTGTCTGTCTGTCTGTCTGTCTGTCTGTCTGTCTGTCTGTGTGTGTGTGTGTGTGTGGTGTGTGTGTGTGTGTGTGTGTGTGTGTGTGTGTGTGTGTGTGTGTGTGTGTTTTCTGAGGATGTGTTCTGTGAGTCTGTGTTTATTTCTGTCTCTCGTACATGTGACTCATTTCTTTCATTGTTTTTACCATTTTATTGTATTGCTTATAGTTATCATGTTGCATGTACAGCTGCTTTGTAACAATGAAAATTGTAAAAAAAGAAAAGAAAAAAAAGGCGTTAGATAATTAAAGTTGAGTTAAGTTGAGTTGAGGTGAGGTGAGGTTTTTATAAGTGACAGTACACTGACTGAACAATCGCGTCATATCTATAAACACTGAAAACATGACCCATTAAATATGCAGCCTGATGTACAGTGACTTCACCTGATGTCTTCTGCACATTCTGTTGAAAAATTAAAGTAATCCACAGCGTCTTCAGCAGCTCCAGTGTGAAAACAATGGCGGACAGTGTACAGCTCGATGAGGGCAGAGACAGCAGCAGTCCATCAGCAGTCATGGGCAGGCACTAATCAATGTGACGTCAGTTTGCTCAGACCAACAGCTTGTTCAAGAGGACTGTTGAGATTTATTGGGGATTTAAAAAAAATGAATGGGTGGATTTTTACATTCTAGGGTGGTTCTGTACACACACACACACACACACACACACACACACACACACACACACTCCTGACAATTAAACAACATTTAAAAGTGCATTTTCTGGGATAGGCAGTCTTTAACATCCTTTAACCTTTAACAAAAGGTTCTTTGTGGTGATAAAGCGTTCTTCAGATTAAAAAAGATAAGAAAGAGATGGTTCTACAAAGAAACGTTAACTGAATGGTTCTTCGTTGAACCAAATAGTTCTTCTATGGCATTGCTGTGAAGAACCTTTTAAGCACCTTTATTTTTAAGAGTGTACTATACCCAGTTCCTGTTTTAAATGTGGGGCTTAATTTATAAAATGTTGTTTATAAAACGCTCAGTTCTGGTCCTTGATTCTGATTGGCTGAGCCGGGTTCTAAGCCGTTTTAAAATATTCCGATTTATAACAGCTGACTGCATTACATAGGCTTACAAAGTATCACTGCGCCACTCACACTGCGTATCTTTGCTGCGTCTGTGTTGCTTGGCAGCCGCACCTGTTTCTGAGGAACTACTTTGTTTGGTGGAAGAATAATATTTTATTAATATAATTGCATACTATTTGACACAATTTGAAGTTTTTCACTTGCGTTTTTGAATAGTTTCACGTACACACCACAGCGTTATCAAAACGATCTGCATTTACACAGATCCAGGAAAACGAATAAAAACGCTGTAGTATGCATACCAGGCCAGTGGATGGTGATGTTGCACTGTAAAGAAGCTATGTGCCTGCGCACATACGCATACCCTGTTTGGGATATGAAGCACTTTTAAAAGCACTTTTAATACACTTTTTGGCGTGTTTGTGTATGTGTTTATAGTGGTCACTAAAAATCCCACACAGCAGATTTAAGACAATATAGATACACATTGTTTCAAGCAGATCTCCAGTCCATTAAAACTTCTTAAACTTCTTATTGTTTGAACTATTTCCTTAAAGCCACTTTATGCCACCGTATTTCGGTGGCTCCTCACTGCAGAACGCGAGGTCGAGGGGGCGGGGTTGCATCAAGATCCAGTCTCCTCCCACTGCATTTTGATTGGTTGACACTGAATCCAGTCTACTCACTACTGTGATCATTACAGGCATAAACAATTATGAATATCTCGACTACATTATTAATCAAATGTAGACTTACATTGTAAGTGCAAATGTTAGCGACCACAAGTTGCAACTTACTTTCCAAATTGCGACTATATAAAGTGAGAAGAGTTGGATCTCCAACCCCGCCCCTTGGACGTGTTCTGCAGTGAGGATTATATCTCTTGTATTTTGTGAAGCTCAACAAAAACTTTGGGCTTTGTGTCACTAATATTTTTTCTCCTATGCAAGAAGTCATGACTGGCCAACATCGTATTTCTAGTGAATATGTGTTAAGAAAATATAAATATCAATTGGAATATATGTCATAAGAATTTCTAAGAGTCCCAGTAATTGTGGCCAGGGTGTATTAGAGAAAAGCATGTTATATTCCTCCCACTTCAAATAGTTTTACTTGAATGAAGTTTAAAAAAAAAAAAGATTAAATGGAGAAACAATGCAGATTTATTTTTTACTACCGGCTTTTATATTTATACCAAGGCTACCAACAATTTTGTCCACGTCTGTAAATCCAGTGAGCCTCGTTTTGGCCATGCAGTATATTATGGACAAATGCAATGTTTCAGGATATATTTTTTCCAATAACAAATTAAAAAAAAAAGTGTTTAGTATTATTTGGTACAACACATTTTGTTTTATTTTACATATTAAAGCCTTTATCTTAGGGGAGGAATATAAACCCTTAAAGTGAAAAAATGAAAAATGATGTCATCATGTAGGCTACTCATCCTCTTGTCATTTCAAACCAGTATGACTGACTGACTTCTGCAGAACACAAAAGATATTTTGAAGAGTGTTGGTCACCGAACAATGGCGATACTTGTTGGTTTTATTTCGGTACAACAAAAGTGAATGAGTAGGCTACTGCCATTCTGTTACCAGTTATCTTCAAAATATCTTCTTCACAAATATATATGTGTTTTGCAGAAGATAGAAAGGTTTGAAATAAAAAAAAAAGAGCGTGAGTAAAAGATGACAGCACTTTGAACAGAACATTTTACATAAAGTTTTTTATAATACATTTATACGTTTGATCAACATTTTTATTTCATTAAAATCACAGTCAGCAGAGCATAAATTTATTCACTTGTTTATGCTTAAAATACACTTGTTTTAGTTATTTCTCTTTGAGGTCTGTAATTATTTAAATTAGTAAAAATAGAAAATTCTTAAAAATAAAGCTCTGTCAGATGTAGCTAATAGTTTTCAATAAGCTTCAGATGAGTGTCTAGACAGTCTGCTACTGTACGTCTGCTGTCATTCTCATATGCAGTGTCACTCAATATTTAAACTGCTTAAAGCAGGTTAATCTGGCTACTCTTCTACCAGTTTCAGTACTTCATTCTTCAATCGTATCTGCACAATACATTTCCTGCATTTATCTGTAATTGTCTGATCAAACTGGAGTTTCACAGCATTAGCATAAGGTGCACTTAAAACAGTTAAACATGCTTAGGTCACAAATTTAAAGATATGGTTCAGAATATATATTTGACTTAACTAATGTAGTTTACAAGCTAGAACATAATTGTTACATGAAAAAATATGTTTTTCTTATTAGTTTAGTTTCAATTCAAACATTTCAAGTGCAATTCTTTTAGTAGCGGTTTGCATCAGCGTAAGAGCTGATATCTGCTTCAAAATAGTCCTCCAGTTTCCATTGCAGTGTTTCAAAGGTGGGTCTTTCCGCTGGGACCTCCTTCCAGCAATCGCACATAATCTCATACAAATATTTTGGGCAGTTAGGGGGGCATGACATCCTGTAGCCAGTGGGCAATTTTTGTACCACCTGGTAGTTTGTCAGAGCTGTTGGAAAAAAAAAAGTGTCAAAATCTATGTTAAAAAAAATAATTGTAAAGTTTAACAGTAGTCAACACCACTTCGGGTGACGTAAACAACCCTGGTTCAAAGCTGGTCCAGAAGGTATTTTTGTTTCAGTTTTTTAACAAACGTTTGAACAAAATACAACCAACAGAACATTTATAACCAAATCAAAATGTTAAACGAATACATTTAAGACTGACGATTTAAAAATACAATAAATTAAAAAATGAAACCGGAAGTGCTTCTGGACCAGTGACTTTCTAAATATCTAACTAGCTAAAGACATAGGACAAATTTTCCTGAGGTAAAATTACACATGACTTAAACATTAAATCTAAATGATCAAAAAGTTTCTCATTTCTAATGATTGCAGTAAAACATTGATAACATACTTGGGTAAGGCATCTGTCCAAAAGTGACAATTTCATACAGCAAAATGCCGAAAGACCAGACATCAGATTTAATGGTAAATTTGTTCTCATGGATGGCCTCAGGTGCAGTCCATTTCACTGGAAACTTTGTTCCTTCTTTGGCCTCGTAAACGTTGTCACCACTGTTCTCACTTTCCATCTAAAAAGCATATGCATTCAAGAATTAACATTTTTTTTGTATTTATTTAAACAACATCTGTGCAAACCCTACATAAAAAATATTGATCTTTGTCACACTGTTGCACTCAGGGGTGGTGCAGCCATAGAAGGTTCACACTCTGTTAGTGTTTTTTAGGTAGGCTCTTCAATGTTTGCTTAAAGCATTGAAATCTTGATGGAGAAGGAATTCTCTGTTGAAGAAAATTAGAAAAAAAAGTGCGCACAAACGGAATGCCAACGCCAAACAACTGTATATGGACAAAATAAAGACTTTTAGCCAGGGCTTTAAAAAATAAAAAATATCTATTTCAGGCTACATTCATATGTGCTTTGAAATCCTATGAAATAACACCACTGGGCACACATATCACATGTAAACAGTTACGATGCACAGTGTGGACATTCAATCTTTAAAATCAGATTCCAATCAAATAATTGGATTTGGACTGGTAGTGTGAACATAGTCCTAGGGCTGTACATTAACGTTTTTTGGACATAGCACTGGAGCTACGGAGGTTTAAAGTTTTGTAGCACAGACAAAACAGTTGTAGCACAAGTATACAACGTCTGTTGTCATCTTTAAAAAAAAACAAGATTAGTTCACCACACAATACACAAAAATGCTGGGTTAAAATACCCCAATTTGAAAGCCCAGTTTTGGGTTATTTTAACCCAAGCAGATATTATTTTAACGCTGGATTGTTTTTTTTAACTCAGCTATTGATTAAAAATGACTACATTGCTGGTTAAAAACAAACCTGAAATGTTTGAAAATAATAATAAAAAAACACAGAGCATTACTAGAGGCAACAGTAAAAATCAAAAGGTGAAGATTTATTAATAAGAAAGAACATTGAAATGCAAGGAATTCATAAAAACGTTTGCTATATTTTAATGCTCAATGAACAATGAAATATTTAAAACATTTCAATACAATTTCTGTTTATATATATTCCAAAAAATAAATAACTATAAATTTGATTTTAACATTTCCATTAAACAAGGTTATCAAAGTGGCACAAGTAAAATGCTTTATGTATACCAACGAGTGCATTTTGCTATAGTACCGGTTTGCCAACAACAACTATTGGTGCATTACAAATGGGATATATTGCCCTCCGAAGGGCCCTTCAAGAAGGGGACACCCCACAAAAAGTTGCTCTGAATAAAGAGAAAATGACATTGCTCTTTTTGCCAAGTTAATTTTAAACAGACACACTAGAAGATACAATTGTGTGGTTCCCTCTAGACTTTACACATCAAGAGCTTTACTATTCAAAGGGAGTAGGGCATAGGGATGATCACTTCGGAATGGAATGCCGGGAAAGGCTTGATGGCACCGACTGTCATCCCCAAGACCAAGGACAAAGGGGAAGGGTGTTGCAAGCTCAGCCTTCTTCAAGTATTTAAGCATGTTGATCCCAACCTGTTAAAAACAGAAGAATGTTAAAAACATTCCCTCACTATACATGCACAATGCAGCATTATATACAAAATGCATCATTATTATTTTATAAATCATGCAGTTGACTCAAATGACATTCTACATTAATTTGCATCTTTTACCGGGCACCAATCCGTACGTTAGCGACCGCGTTGCACATTACTGGACATTGGTTGTTTACTCGGGTGCATTATTTAAATGTTGACGCACGTCAATTGCGCTCAAATAGTAATGGCAGACCCCAAGGGAGTGCAGACTCCCAAGTACCAAAAAGAGGGAGACGCAGCCAGCGTTTTGCAGTGTTTTTACACACGAAATGTAAACGGCCCTAACAACGGCACTGCTTATGTTAATAGCTAATCCCGCCTTCTGTCATTGAATTGCACAGTAATCCTCTTCATTCTTCATTTGTTTGGCCACCTCAATTAGATTGACATTGACAAGCTCATTTAGAGTCCATATAAATTAAACGTCATTCCCTTTCGACACATCAAAGTACATTATACAATAATAATAGAGTGTAAATGATTATATGTATTAAAATGGATAAATGGATACTAACTAATAGGGACAATAAAGACCACCCTACTTCCCTTAACCTCACCATACACTTTTTTATTAAACACCTGTTAGCCATTTTTCAAAAATTTCCTTTATTGTGTAGAAAATAAATGCCTGTATGATCTCAAATGTGAAAATGTAGAAAAGTGAGTTGGCAAAAGGTGGATTCGAACTTGCATTCATAAAGCTGTTGGCAAAGTGTTGTTATTTTTACACACGGGGAGGACCCATTCACGTATGTTCATGGGTAGACCAGATCTGAGGTCAGCAATGTTGTCATTTTTTACAGTATCGTGAATAAAACTTGGATGCAGGTCTCCAATCCCCCGGGCCCATATGCACCTGCATACCCAGACATTATGCCGCTGAGTTTATATAATCCATATCTCCTTGCAGTGGCGTAACTTTGTTTCGAAAAGTGGTGGGGACATGCACGCATTTCAAACTGAAGTCACGGCTCTCTGTCTTCCGCAAATATAACTTACGAGTGCGAGCAACGGGAGATTGTGTGAAAGCAGCGCATCCTGCATTTTCCACGAGTTTTAGATGTTAATGGCCACTAAACAAGACATATCTTCCGCAACCATTTCTTAATTTCTTCCAAAAAGTGGTGGGGACATGTCCCACCTGTTCACCCGCAAATTACGCCTATACCTCCTTGTCTTTACAATATGCGCGGCCCATGGTTGCTTAGCAATGGCAGACACCAGGAGAGCGCAAGCTCCTGGGCACTTCGAAAAAAGGGCAAAACCAGCACAATATATTTAAAAATTAGCTGGATAGATACTATTGAGGCCACCATGACAGTTGCTGACAGTATGAACGTATGCTTTTTGACATGACGCTCGCGTAACAACCTAATATAAACTAATTTAAACTAATATAAAGATGTGTAGCGAACTAAATGACTCACAGAAGTCACAAATGTTGACCAAACAAGACATTTTAATTTTTATACAGCTTTTTCCTGCCTTTTGAATAATGTGGGCATACTGACTAGCAAACGAACAATGCTAGTTTTCTGTTCTGTTCATGTCATTTGAACCACCCAATTTTGCATACAGTTACAGTTTTTCAGAATAAAAACTCTTGAACATACCTTCTTTTCTCTGAATAACAGCTGTCCTTGCTGAAAGACGCTTGTTCCTGTCTGAGGCGATTCAAAAAGGTAGAGTTTGTCTGAGGCGTCAAGGATGGGGAAGGGGTTTACTCTCTCAAACCCAAAAATGTAACCCAGAGTTGGATTACACAAAAACAAAAAACTGCCCAACACTGAGGAAATAACCCAACAAAATTACCCAACAGGCTCCACCCAACATTTTTTTAGAGTGTAGCCAGGTAACTGCCAAATGACATTAATGTTACATACAGATTATTAAATCAGGGCCACGCATCATTGAAGATGTCTCATTTCAGAAAAGCAAGAGGACACCCGAATGTGACCTTCTTTCACAGGAATTCTAAGGATGTATGAGGTGTATCGATTGTTGCTAGAGATAACCCACAATTCTTTGCGTCTCCACGAACAAACATTTAGTAAATGGCAGCAGCTGCACATTAACTCAAATATGTGGTGTTTAAATGTAAACAGTTTACACGTTTTTTCCTTTACAAATTTAGTAAATTAAGATTAGAAGTGTTTAGTGATGTTAAACGATTAAAACAGCAAGGAAAGAAATAGTACTTTTTTTAACTTGCATAGCAACGTGATACTCCGGAGAAATCAAGGACGCAGCCTTCCGAATTGAGAGACAGCTTGTGTCTGACGGTAGCTTTATTCAAACAGTAGAATGCTTGTGACAAAAACTCCCAGAGCAACTCTGGAGATGAAGTTCATGTGTTCATGCAACGCAATCTCACAGCGAAATCCTAAGAATTTTACGAGATGTCTAATTACCACACAATACCAATATTAAAGCCGAAGAATATTAGTGTAACTTTCATGAAGTAAAATCTCTTGAAGCCTTCCTTACAAAAAACATGAATGAACAAACATTTTCCTAAGATTCTCTGTTCCAAACAACAACAAAAGCTGTTTGCTAGGCTAACCAAGGGGTTGTCACAAAATTTGTTCTAAAAAGTCAACTTAACAGAAATATTGCTTACCAAAAATACTCGTGCCAGGCCAAAGTCAGCCACCTTGCACATATTGCTATCTCCCACCAGAACGTTCCGTGCTGCAAGATCTCTGTGAATGTAGTTCTGCAACTCGAGGTATGCCATGCCAGCTGCCACCTGTGCTCCCATACTTACCTGATCAGAAAGACGAAGACCTTTGTCTTCTGTATAAAAGAAAAAAATAGATTCAATTTAAAAAATAATAAATGTAATACAATTTAATACTAAAAGAAAGCATTCACAGAAATGTACGTGTATGCCATATATGTGTTTGTCTTACTCTGAAGGTATTCCAGAAGGCTTCCATTGCTCATGAGCTCTGTAATGATGTAGATGGGCTCTTCCATAGTGCATACGGCATACAGCTGGATCAGTCTAGGGTGGCGAAGTTTCTTCATAATCTGAGCTTCTCGCAAGAAGTCCTTTTTATCCATAGTTCCTGTCTCACACAGACACAGAATGGGCCCCAAAAGTCAAACACCACTGGTAAGAATACTTATATTTTGCATATTTCTTAAAAATCACAAAATATATTGTGAGCAAAACAACAAAAAAGTGAAAAGTTGAAATAAAAAATAATATCTGCACTAAACCTCACAAGTTTGGGGATGATTAAACCCATCATTCAGGTCCCCAAAGTCCGGACGTTGGTGTTTTTTTAATGTGTGATATGTGCAAAACAACAATGGCATAGCTTGATAATTCTGTGAAGGAGCATGGAATGATGGGAACTGTCGTTTTTAACTCCACCGCTGATGGTAATCAATCAGAAGTGAATGAGACATTTTTATGGATAAGCTAAATTAATAACGTTTTATAAATGTTGTGTTTGATGACATGATTTTTATTTCATTATAATGAATTAGACGCATTAGATGAAAGTCATGAAATTAATTTATTACTATTTAGTCAGATGATCAGAAAACGATTACTGCTTGTTCAATAAATATATACATGACACTCGTGCTAAGTAAAGAAAAAGACATTCAAACAATAGGACTAACCTTGTTAATCAATATAATATTCATAAGTTATCTGTCATTAAATGAATCTTAACAGTTGCTCACCTGTCTAATAATACACATGCAAGATCAGCGTCCCTGTCTAGTTAAAGTTTGTTGCGTAACTCTTGTCATGTAGGAAATGCCACAATGATATTGATCCTAGTTTTCTCTCTCTCATTTATATCTTCTTGTCCCAAACTATTTATTTGATTGACCCATACGTTTACGGGAGTTGTCTTTATTAACAGAAATGGCTGCAAATGGTAAAGAATAATTGTGCACCATAACCACTGCGTTGCTTTATAGATGCTACAAATATTTTGGCATTTCTCCACAAGACTGTGTTGTCATGGTTTCTACAGCAGTAACACAAGAGATTGTGTTATTATAGGGAGGTTTAATGGTCTGTAACACTTACAATTGGAGACAGTATAATGGCAAACATGGATCACGTGAGGAACCTCAGCCAATCATATAACAGCTTGCCTTCCTGCATTCCGCGGAAGCTGGAATTTTTTGACTAAAGGTCGCAGGCTTTCCCTCTAGTGTCTTTGATAATGCCGATATGACTGCAAGACATGGTCCGTGTCACTTAAAATGGCAATTTCTCACGATTTACAAATAAGGAAAAAGTTTAAAACATTTAAGATTTTGTAAGTACCCAACTGAACAAAATGGCCTAGTGCAAAAAAGATACAAACTGTGCCTTTAAACAATGAAAGAGTGCAAGATATGACTTCAAGGAGCAATGTGGAGATTTTAGCGGCATTTAGTGGTTAGGAGTGTAACAATACTCAAACCGAACCAAACAATCCGCGATACACTTCCCTCGATACGAAGCGTAAAACTCTAATGGCGTATTACGAACCCCCGGCCCGGCCCCGTCCACCGCACTTGTCAACTGAGTCAATGTGTGTTTATATGTGATGTGTGATATACAGTTTGCCAAGAAAACAGCTCTGAGTCTTTACCAATAATGCCTAATGAATTTGGAGAACATCTGACAAGAGATCAGAGACAATTCCTTTATACAGAATCACTCCAGACCCTTCAGATTTCCAGCTCCATGTTGGTGATTCTCCACTTCAGTTCTTCTCACTCATTTTCTATGGGATTCATTGGAAGATCCACACTTGGCCCATTATGTGACTCCTAGCAGGGACAGCCAGGTTTTGATATTTGTATCTGTTGATATTTACTAGAATCCATAATGCTATCTGACTGAACAAGAAATAAAGGATCACCAGCATAGAATTGGGCCCAAAACAGTAAAGATAATGGGCCAAGTGTAGATTTTCCAACAGAACAATTAGGCCTGTCGCAATAGTCAATTTATCGACTTATCGCACAATATATAAACACAACGTCAATAGTTTTTGGTGATGAAATAAATCGGCATTGTGTTTATGTTTAGGCCTAGCCTACATAAATGAATGACATGAACATTTATCCGATCGTCTCTGTTAGCGCTGCCGTGTCTGTGTGTCAAAAGCTTGCGCACACAAGATAAAGAGACATTATTTTTTATTGCTCAGTTAGGCAAGTGTATTTTAAACGGCCACATTATGACATACAATCGTGCTGCCCTCTCCAGAGTTCACATACTGTATGAAGGGCTCTGCTTACCCTAAACTTCGGGGTTTTGAGGACTTGAAGTGTCGGTTTTATTTATTTTAAATATTCACTGCAATTATTATTTACATTGCAATTTAAATGTCAAAATATTATATTAAAATGTCTTTGTTCTGTAAAAGGGTGCACTTGCAATTTTGTATAATAACTTAATCAGTGGCATAAATTGTTTAGAAAAAGACAATAATATTGAATATCGCAATTATTTCTGATGCAATTAATCGGCAAACAAAAAGTTGTTATCGCGACAGGCCTCATCATCAAAATCAAAACAAAATGGGTCAATGAACACAAGACCAAGCTTCTGATATGGCCATCCCAGTTCCCTGACCTGAACCCTTTGAGGGGGAGAACTGAAGTGAAGAAGCAACAACATGAAGCTGGAAATCTCTTTGGAAAGCTGGAAATCTCAGGAATTTTCTTTGATCTCTTGTCAGATGTTCTCCATACTCAATAGGCATTATAGTTAAAGACTCAGAGCTGTTATCTTGGTCGAGATGAAGAAGAAGGTAAGAAAACAAAAGGTTGCAAAAGTATTGAATAAATGGGTATGATTATTATGAGCAATGTGTATTTAGAGAAAACATTTATTTTATTCCCCCCCATTTAAAATTCTTATTTTCTACCCTTACAGAAAAGACACATGAAATTCACATGTGCAAAAAACATGTTATCACACATGAAATGTGTTTTTTTGGAACACTTTTGTGTGAATCTCATGTGAATTCCCATGTGAAACTAATGGGATCACATGTAAAAACCTATGGGATAACATGTGCAACATGTGGTGATGTGAAAAACGTGATCACATGTGGAGACATGGGATTTTACATGTGATCCCATGGGTTTCACATAAGAATTCACATGGGATTCACACAAACGTGTTCCAAAAACACTAATTTCACATGTGTACATATGTGTTCAAAAATGTTAAAATGTGTGTGTCTTTTCTGTAAGGGTAATAAATGATAGATTTTTGTACTTTTTTTTAAAGATCAAAAGGCTCAATGATGCAGATGTATTTTCACAGCATCTTACTTACCTAGGATATGAATAATTTTGAGCAGAACTGTATATTGAATTTGTTATGGTGAACTGTCATGAGACTGCACATAAAAATGAACCAGATACTAACTCTGGTACAGTGATTCAAATGGATAACTTATGTTAAACCCTGCACATGGTCCCTTACAAATAACATAAAATAGCATCAGCAAATTAAATATACAATACATATTGTCTAAGTGTGTGTACCTGGTTTGAGTGTTTTGACAGCAACAGCTGTTGTGTCATTCCATATGCCTTCAAAAACGTCCCCAAACTGCCCTGCTCCCAACTTCTTCAGGAGTTTTACAGAGGTACGTGAAATCTCCCATTGATCCACTGTGTTATATGAAAGACCATAGGTCTCTGGAACCAATGTCTAATATACAGACACAGACACAAAAACAAATAATTAAATAAAATTGCACACTATAATCTGATGGACCAATTTATGAATTCTGTGGTACATTTAAGTATGAGCACAAAACAATATACCTGACCACTGTTTGAAATTGGACAGTACTGAATGCGAAAGGTCAGACAGAAAGTCAAACAAATGTTGCAAAACACTTGAAACACCCATCAATTATTCTCAACCTTCTCTCTTCTTTGGCCCCCCACTTTCCCCCACTACTTTGCTGACGGCGGACGACTTTGCCAGTTTTTTCACTATGGTGGATGCCATCAGCAGTCAGTTCTCTTGTGGAATGAGCTGCCAGCCACTGAAAACAACTGAAAACATACCTGTTCCGAATATACCTGACTGACCCGTCTATTTTCTAGCCATTTTATGTAGAAAACAACAAAACCCTACCGTGACTATTTCTTTCATGTTGCTAATTTTTCATTTGTAAACATGGATTGGTAATCTACAACTATTGTTTAGCTCTCTGACAAAATGTTATTTTGTTGCAAACAAAGAGACTGTAATAATGTATATATACACACATAATATAAATAGGTATATATACATAAAGATGTATGCAAAAAAACAAAAAGAGTTCTGCAAGTGATTGTTATATTTTGACATTAGGTAAAGGCTGGATTGGGGAGGGTGCAGTTTGAGACTTATGTGGAAAAAAACCTTTACACAATAAATAAATACCATACACAAATGTTACATACATTTCTGCAGGGTTCTCCTAGACGGACACAGAGGCCATCATCAGATGTGGAGTAGTGTGTCACTAATTCTCTCAGTGTGGAAAAAGTTCGAGTCCTTGATACAAAGTAGCCACCAGTATCCAACTTTTTGATCTTATAATGCTTCACCTTTCCACTGTCCAACACTGCAATATAGACAGAATATCCAGGCATTCAGTACACTCAAGTAATGATTAATTAAAACATTGTGAAGCCAATTGTAAGTGACATAGGTGAGAACAGTATCATTATAAATTGATTTTCATTAATTTTATTGTGTATTCTTATTTGATTTGATAAATTAATATGTAACATCGAGACGTATGCAAATATTTCACTCCCTCAACTATGCTCATTCTTGTTACAATTTACAACAGTGACAAACCCAGCTGCATGAGCTCATAAATAACACACAACTTATGTAGTAGTTCACATGCAGTAATGTATTATGAAATACAAATGGCACATTTAAATTACTCTTTGTCTAAAAACAACTGCATTACTAATGACTAATTACTTATTAAAATCTGTATCAAACTTAACCACATGGACAATAGAAATTAAGCAAAAGACGTTTTACATTTTAAAATGTTCAGATTTACAAACATGGAACAGTTTTAGCCAATTATGCATATCTTTATTACATCATTTAATATAAAAATGTAAACAAAAGACCAATAACAATAAACAATAAATCAAACCCTGAAGTTACACAACACAACTGCTTGAACACATATGTGTAATTATTTGACAGATTAAGAAATATTCTTCTTTAGATAACAAAGAGAAATACTCAAAATATCAGAAAAACAAGATTTTTTCTACTTGTTCTCCATTAAATTATTATGGTGCCTGCCAGGGTACATCTTTGGTTCACTTAGTTTTGTTGTAGCTACAACATATTAAATCATGTAAACGTCATATTAAATTGTGGGAGTCAAGGACACAAAATCCTAATGTTGTGGCCACGCAAAGTACAGTCGTGGCCTCAAGATATTTTGTAAACAACCTGTATGACAACAGCAACCTGGAATTGTCAGACATGAAAAGGCCTATAATGATATTTATTTTTAATTAAGAAAAAGAATGAAACCATTAGATTAATATATTAGGGCTGGGTTTTGAGACCAGTTTGGCAATTCGATTCGATTATTATTTATATGGTTTAGATTCGATTCAATTTCGATTTGATTCGATTCAATATCGATTAGTTATCAGTATTTCATTTAAAATCATTCTAGTTTTGCAGACATGAAATCCATATTTAAATATATATGCTGGTAACTCCTATATTAATGAAATACACATTCACATTAATAATAGAGCCCACACAATTATTGAATTTAAATTTGAATTCACAAATTGGATTACTTTTTTAATTTTACTTTGAGTAAAAAAATGTATACATTGTAAATGTGCAACAGTGAAATCAAAAAACATAATAAAATGTTTAAGAAATTAAACAGATTTCAAAATTCAGCTCGAATAATGGCGCCACCTTGTGGACGAAATACGAAGTACAGATAATATTCTCAGGGATTTCATTTCCCGAATCGATTTTGTTTCTTTGAATTGAAGATCGAATTGAAGATCGATTAAAATCGACGAACGTTTTTATCCATGCATACCATTTCACAGCATTTTAAATCATTCAATCAAATTAAATGAAATATATAGCCTAATATGTTAAATTCCCATAAAATTCTCGTGCAGCAACAGAAATAGTCTTAATCAAAATATATTTATAAGCATACGTATTTACAAAACATGCCATATAAGTAGGCTATATGCACACAAAATAAACAAAACTTTATAGCACTGCTATATAGTTTTGTTTCTTATTTGCAGTGAAAGAATTTAAAAGACTTCGAATATGTTTTGTAGCTAAAATATTCTTTTAATATAGAAGCCTTTTCATAAAATGTATTGGTCATTTTAATGTGAATATAATAATAGGCCAGGTTGCAATGCTCTAGTAGAGAATATAGGGCAGGAGTCACAAGTCACTTGGCTGTTGTGGTGCATTAGACACATTCGTTCTCATTTAGTAGTTTTTACTTTTCTTGTCATGAATTAATACGTTTATTTGCAATATTGAAGTACCCGCATGATTATAGCAAAAATCATTATTGTTTATATTTTCCCCTTGACATTGCAATTATGATTATTAATGCTAATTAGATTAATTCGATTTTAAAATGTTTTATAACTTTCTGTATGTATAACTCAACCGCATGACATATTCTTGATTAAAACAACCAGAACAAACTGCTCCTGAAATACTTGATTGTGAAAAGGGGCCATTGTAAAAACGTCTCATACTTTATAATAAAGGGTTGTGTTTTAAATCATATTACTAACAAATACAGTTTTGATATCTCAAACATATTGTGCTATAAACCAGTTTAACTGATATTACTGAAAAATCTTTACAATTTTATACTTAAACAGGACGGCATTATTGATAAAAATTATTATAAGAAATAAGAGACTGAAGGCAAAAATATGTTTACATTATACATCTAAGTCAACTTTGAATGCATTTAAGGTATATTTATAAGCATGTGTTCACTTGTAATCAGATCCGCAACCTTTTTGCTGCTAACACAATGCTTTACCAACAGAGCTACATGTGAATTCCAAAGGAAAGGGTTAATATACCTGAGAGTGAGAGTTCCCCTGCGTGGCTTTCACAGTTTCTAATGAGAAATGCTCCATTCTGATTCTCTTCAAACTGCAACAGCTTCTCTGCATCCAAGCGCTTTGTTTCTGGAAAATACCATCTGCAGTAGAACAACAACACAGCATTATCTGTATATTATTTGCTGTAGCAATAAGTTACCATTATAAGTCTAAATCGATTTCTCTGTTCAGGGTTTGCAGGCATTCCATGATGTTGTGATGTTTTTTGAGAATAGCACTATTTTACACATTTTAAGGAGGATTCGAAAAATGCACCAAGTTAAACCAAGAAGTAAAACAAAAAATACATTAAATGTAATCAAATCAAGTCATATTATATGAAAAATATGTATCAGAGTGTATGTTATTAAAAAGACAGTTTGAAAATAAAATGTAGTCCAAATCTAACACCATTATCAAACACAGATTTTCTCTTGCAGAAAATGTCAGTTGATCATTATTTGACTTAAAAAAGATATGCAAAATAACCTGCAATTTTTGCTTCAAACGGAGATGATGCACTTAACTTTCTATAATGTTAACAATAATACAGATGTGGCCATTAAGTGAACATTAAGGCAGAATCCTGCAAGCAACTTTAATTCAAATAATTTATTATTTTATTATAGTTTATTTGTGGTTTACAGTTTATCCACGAGGTGGCACATGATGGTCATGCCAGAACCGATTGCTCTTGAACACTTATGGGCAGTTTCCCGGTCAGGGCTTAACCCTATCCCAGACCAGACTCTGATAAATTGATAAATGGACATGCAATATCATGTTTGTAAGAAAGCACACACTATAAAATATTAATAAAAATCTATTAGACACAAATATTTAATAAGGAAATATGACATCTATTTACATGTAACTGCATAAGTGTAAAGCAGTGGATCATTACTTCATATGCTTTGTAAATAATTCCTTGTGCTGGTATTTGGGAGGAAATGTGTACAATATAGGTTACATAAATAATGGCTGAATGGTTGCTTTTAAATTGAGCCCTGCTTAGACACTTATGACTTGTGATTTAAAATACGCTTTACTAACAAATTATATATATATATATATATTTGTCAAGTTATTATATGTACATATCTGATGACAAAAAAATGAATAAAATTATAACTATAATGAAACTATATTACAATCAGATGTAACGTGACCTGTTGGGACTTCTAGTAAGGTTCTTTTACTGGTAATGTAAGTGTAAATTATATGATATTTAAATTTTACACTAAGAATAGGCTACACTACAAAGCATTGTTGTATATAATGCATGTTTAGACTATAACTTTTCAATCTATACTTTTTATAGTGTTTTTAGATCAAAATCTAATAATGAGGATTTTAATTAATTAATTACATTACTCCTTGTGGTAAATGTGATTATTCTTGTTAGACACATTTTTTCAGATGTATTTTTAGAAGCCTTAAAGGGATAGTTCCCCCAAACATTAAAAATTTTCTGTTTGAAAAAAACAAAGATCTTATCCCCCATTGACTCCCATAGTGTTTATTTTTCATACTATGGCAGTAAATGAGATCTGTTTGGTTACTGACATTCTTACAAATATCTTCCTTCGTGCAAGCAGAACAAAGAAATATACAGGTATGTAACAAGTATGAGCGTGAGTAAATGATGACATTTTTGGGTGAACCAACTGACACATATTAACATAGTACATTTTTCTTTTGTTACATTTACAAATATTAATTTGTAATGATATATTCCACACTGTAAAAGGCTACATGATGCTGTAAACCAGGGTTTTTCAAACTTTATGATTCAAAGGACCCCTAATAAGATGAACGTTTTGTGAGAGACACTCTTTCTAAAATATCCGTTATTTACAAAAAACAAACATTTAAACTGTCCGATAAATCGTAAGTGTAACATTTTAAAGACAAATAATTGACTACACCTAGAGAAACAATTCTGGAAAGTATGTACTGTAACAAGAAAGAAGAGATAAACAATAAATATGAAATAAATATGAACACTTATAAATGAAGCAGTAATAATGTTTAGTAGAATTTTACACTTTGTTGTCTGAGGACCCCTTGGAACCTTCTGGAAGCCCCTTGGGGATCCCCAGACCCAAGTTTAAAAACTCCTGATGTAACCTGTCAAGTCTCTGAAAGCATGCACCAGACTACTCACAATTAAAATGCAAACATAAGCATGTACCAAAGTTTGTGACAAAACCAGAAAAACTGGAAGTTGTTTTTGCCTATGCACCACCCTAGCAAAGTCCATTTGTCAGTAAGTAGCCTATTCAGGCTGCCCTGAAGTATGGAATGACGTCAGCCACAGTGATTACTATCTGTTCTAATAACTGTAAGTGCACTATACACCTAGTTAGAAAATAAACTTGTTGTAAGCTAGGTTTATTGATTTATGTCACCCATAGTGCAGATAACAGACCAAACACTTCCTGGTCAAAGTAAACATTAACCAGCTTTCCCACAAAGAACAAAAGAGAATGACTGGAAAGCGTTTTATACATTTATATTCCAATCAGTAAAGTCACTACTCCATGTTGCTCCAAAACATATTTAGTTGTTTGATAATTACCAGTTTGACGATCTAAAGATGCTGTATAGCCTAAACTAATGAGATATTGCCAACCTGTGATTGAAAACCACAGGGGTTGTTGGATCAACCTAATAACTAATCACTCAGGGAAGTATTTTCCAAATAATCCTCTGCTATACAACCAAATAAGATTTTAACAAAAACCCCAATTTATCTTATTATTAAGAATCGTGGTATTAAATTATATTAAAATGAAAGATTACATTATTTCGTTTCAAACGACGTATTTCTCTGTCATTTATAAAACTCCGTTATAGCCACATAGTAGGCTATACTTCTGTAAAGCTGCTTTGCAACCGTGAAACTGTGAAAAGCGCTATACAAGTAGATTTCAATTCAATCGAATTTTGAATTAAATTATACCGAGTTTCTATACACTCTAACAGCATTCCATTTCTTTCCCAGTCGATTACAGTATAGCGTAGCCTACAGATATATTTGTTTAACCTTTAAATTGTGCTTTAGTTTCTACATAGCCTACTTTAGGATATACCTATTTAATTAGTTAAAACGACTGGAAAGAGATGTTAACATCCAATGTATTTCCACGTTTTAAAATAAACGTGCCACTCACGGTTCAGCGTCGAGACTTTCCACAGGGGCAACGTAATTAGCAGGAATGTAGCCCTTCTTGTTCGCCGAAATCCCGGTGATTCCTCTTGCGTACCACCAGTCATCTTTTTTATTTAATGGCTCAAGCTTATCACCTGCGTGAAAACTCAAATCTTCCCCCGTGCGAGCCGTGTAGTCGTACAGAGCAATGTAAACCGAGCAGGGTTTCGACACAAGGACCCTGGGTAGGGGCTCTGTGTGTACATTTTTAATCACAACAATGTCCCGTTTTTTCGTGGCAGGTGAGGTGTTGGTCCCTGGGTCTCTGAAACAAGTAAACGTGTTCTGACAACATAAAATAAACCTCTCTCGTAAATCCTCCATCGCAATTCCCGCTGAAAGATGTTGAGTAAGTCAAATAAATCAGTATCTGGCTTCACTGATGATTCAGTTGGGTGTTTCGTTTAATCTTGCCAATTAATGGAAGTTAAAAATACTGATGTTTTGTCCATTTTGTACGTTTGCGAAAACCTGTGTGAAAAAAGAAAGCTTAACCTTAACGAAAACGATAGTAAGCGTCAGATTTATTACCTGCAGTCAAGTGTCTATACGCGTTTCCTGGTCACATTATTTCTTAAACACCTGTCAAGGCACCTCTACAAGTATGGCAAGCCAGGCAGCTCAGATTTATTCATTAACGCGTTTACTTTAAAAACGAGTTAATTCTGCAGCAGCGTCCACTTTTGGAGTAGCATACATTTAATTTTGAGATGTTTAAAATTACGCTATAACATAGTTTTTTGTTAACATTAGTTTATGGACTATCTAACATGAATGAACATGCTTCATTCATACTTTTACAGTATTTATTGATATTAGTGTGTCTTAATTTCTTCAGTTAATATGATTTCAGGACCTTTCTTTAATTAAACGTTGTAACTTTGATTTAACAAATAGTTAATTTAGATTATCATAACTGGTAGCCTTCCCCAGTGCAAAAAATAAAATAAATAGCCTACAATGTTTTTTGAGTTTTGTAGTGGGCGGTTGAATTATTTACATGTATTGGAGATGCTAGCGGTTTTCAATAAAAATACAAACCTTTTTAATGGTGAAGCTCCATCATCCACATATCGGCTTCTGCACATGAACGAATGTTTGCTCTCTTGTATTTTCAAGGCTTAACTGCTTCTCTGTGGGAAACAAAAATGAATCAAAATGTTAAACTAATATCTTTAAGATGATTCTGGACCAGTGTTTGCATCTTGAAAAGTGTTCTATAGAGATTTTTAAAATGGTAAGTGACTGTCAAAGGGCAAACATAACATGAACATATATATACATTGCAGTAATATACCCAATAGTAAAATTAAAAGTAACACTTTATAATACTGTTTCATACTTAATAGGTAGTATTAAAGGGATAGTTCACCCAAAAATGAAAATTCTGTCATCATTTTCTCACCCTCAGGTTGTTCCAAACCTGTAGACATTTCTTTGTTCTGTTGAACACAAAGGAAAACTTATGGAGGGTTTTCAATATGATGTCGATAATAACAGCTAAGTGCGTTGTTAAGCACAACGCTAAAACCCCCTTATCTATTATACAATGCCCTTGGGGCGCAGGCTGGTCAGGGGGCCTGAAGGCTGGTCAGACGACCAGGGGTGCGCAGGCTGGTAAGAAGGCCTCTGGAGCGGCAGCCATCTTGTCAGTGGCCACTGGAGTAGGAAAGCATTGGACAGCCCCCCCCCCAAGGAGCAGCTTCCAGACGCACCATAGATTTAAACAGGAGGGTGGTGGAGCGGAGGCGGGACAGGGGGAGGGTTGGCAGATCAGGACCGTGGAATGGCACAGGAGGCAGTGGCGGAGTGGCAGGAATAGCGGAGGCAGGTCAGGCGGCCAGGGGAACACTACACATTTAAAGAGTAAATAGCATCTGTTTTTTAAGGGACTACTTTGGTTTGTGGAGTGTCCGACAACAGGTTTATGTACATACATGATGTAAAAACACTATTATTTCGTAATAATAAGCCGTTTTTATTACCTTACTTCTTAACTGACTCTCAAATGCTTCGTTCCGTGATCCATCGGTCTAATCCCCGCCTTTCCGCTAGCGTAGTCTGCTGTGATTGGTTTAGCACGTGTTCAAGTTTTTGCGGACAGGTGGGGACCGGGTGTGTCTCACACGTCCTGAAAAGTACAGCTGCCGGCTCTTGGACCGTCCTCTGGTGGCTGGCTGCAGTATAGGTCATAAACCCCGCTCTCTCCATGTAAATGAATGGGACTCAAGTCAAAATAAAAAATTAATTACACTTACAATACAGTATACCGAAAGATTGTTTGGGTCATTTAAGGAAGTGGTAATCACGCTGTTATATGTTCAATTGTTCATTTTTGTAATAAATTTGACTTTAGCTAGAAATTTGATGCCTTAAAAACGGGGCGTGTTCTTATGATTGACAGATGTGATTGACAGCTTTTCTGAGCTGACTGTTGGAGCTTCGAGAGGAGATTGAAGATATAACCAACTATTAATTTTCAATTTCTGTGTTATTTCACATCGACAAAATGAGTTGTTCAGCAGTAAACTGTCCTAACCGACCTAAAGGATTTTGATTATTTTTGCAAGCCTTCGGTGCAGTCAAGTGAGAAGTTCAGAGGGTGTGGTTAGTTGCGTGTGCAAGAGATTGGGCGGGAAGTTTGATACCGCCGCTCCACCTCCAGGCGGCATTATCGATTCGTTCTGCGCATGCCTCGGCTCCAAACTGACGTTTTTGCGTAACATGTCAGCGCCCATCGTCGGACGTTTTACGCTCAATTCATTACAATGGAAGGAAATGGCGTCGCGCTGTCCATCTTTTTGGACTATTTCTATGTACGTAGATACACTGCGGTTAAAGATTCGAACGGGTCACGACTCGTTCACGTGATTCAGAGTCGACTCCAATTTTTACAAGCTAATAACTTTGTTATTCGTTCACCTTCGGATTTACAACTTTGGCAGATTGTTTACTTTCAAACGCGGCAACATTACACAATGCATGAAATGTAATGTTTATGATCTTGTGGAATGTACTCTTTAAGTGTTTCGCTATGAATGGAAGTTTGACATGACTTTTTGATTTTAGAGAGACAGGTCTATATTTCTCCAGCAGGGAAGTGTCTAGTGTAGATATCTTAAGGAGCGGGGTAACCAGGGCCTGCTTAAGTGCAGTGTGGAAATATCCTGTACTGAGAAATGTGTTGATGATATCAGTGAGCAATGGTAGGAGTGTGGGTGAGGTGGCTTGTAGTAGGTCTGAGGGGATGGGGTCTAATTGGCAGGTGGGTTGGGTGGGTCTGAGGCGCTGTTGATTTTGTTGTGGAAAAGTTTAGATTTGGCAGTGTGAATGTCTGCAAGAAAGACAGAGAGTGCAGACTGATACTTACTGAATCCCTTGGAAAGTTCTTCTTTGAATTAATTATTCATAGCTTCAGATTCTGGTTGTGACACGGGAAAGATTTTGGCCCTTATGTGGCGTTGCGCCTGGTATCAGCTCGATAGCTCAATTCACAGGATGGTGAGGGGAAAGTTCAGATGCCTTGGACTTGATTGGACTTGATACTTGGTTGGTGTGACGTTGGTGCCTTTTGGACTTTTTGGCCTGTTTTGTTTGTTTCTTTGTTTTTTCAATGAACCCTGGCATTTCTCCGCATTTGAGTCTCTGCCTCGTGTCATGACACATTGGACTCACCGTTGAGAGATTACATGGAGGTGGTCTCTTGGGGCAGGATGCTCTCAGATGACCTGCCTGACTGCAATAAAGGCACTGATGTAGACGATGGTGATCTTGTTCCTGAGAGACAGGTGAGTGTAACCAAGCTGCATGGGTTCTGGTTGAGATGGGGGACTGGATACTGTGCATATGGTGATACAGTTCTGTTCTGAGTTAATTAGATTATCAATCTGTATGGTGAGATCGATTAACTGATTGAGAGATTTTCCTTCATCCTGACAGGCCAGTTTCGACTGAAGCTCCAGGTTGAGTCCCTTGCAAAAAAGTAACATGCGTGGCATTAAGAACTCCCTTACATTCGATGGGCACTTTTGAAACATGCTTCATGAAGCTTCGAAAAACGTTTCAGATCTTTTGTATTGAATCAGTGCTTTGAAGCACGTATTAAACTGACTAAGTCACGTGATGTTTAGCAAACAAGGCTTTGTTCCGTCATTACTGTTTTGAAACATTTCAAAACTCAGACATTTCGCCACTAGGGGGTGTTGATCTCAAAGCCAGTGTCTATAATTGTTTTAACTGATAAGTGATTTGTTTTATTATGTAAATTAAGTAACAAAAATAAATTAACCATGTTTGTAGTGATCTATGTATCAAGTATCACATAATGTAAAGTCTAGCCAAATTTTACTAAACAAACAGAGTGATATGTTGTGTTATTGATATATGTTGGATAATTTGGCATTTGACATACATTATATATATATATATAAGATGAGTACAGTAAAAAGTCGAAGGTCAATTGTATGGGACTCAGCCTTGTGAGGTGTGGGATGGCAAATCATAACACCTAATCATTGTTGAAACACCTGCACTCCTAACACCCTCATTTTTGGATGGGCACATGTGTAACCAAAACATCTGGTGTTCCTAAGTAATTTCACACTGAATTTTCACTGAAAATTCTGGGCATCTCATGCCCAGTAATTAAAGAACACAATTGTTTTAGCCCTCAAATCCAATAATTGAAAAAAATATTCACATAGAATTCATTTTTATTTTATTTTAACAAGGGCAAAGGACATTGATGAGGCTTAAGTGGACATGATCAAAGATTCACAGCCGTTTTCAGTGTCGGAGAATGAGGGCTTCATGGCATTTGTAAAGATCCAGCATAAAGTGCTTCCTACTAGGGCTGTGCAATTAATCAAACGATTACAAAAATAAAGTAATTAATTATTGTGCTGCATTCCAATTTTGCAAGGATCCATTTTTTTCTTGTTATAATTTCATGGCACATCACTTTCCTTTACAGCGGTGTAGCTGTGCTAATATTTGACATTTATTTTTCAGTTGAATTCATCGTTTAAAAGTATTTTTTTAATATGTTTTATGTGTCAATGAGTAATCATGTTAAATAGTCGTGATCGCAATATTGGCAATAATAACCGTGATTGTGTTTTTTGTCATAATCGAGCAGCCCTACTTCCTACAAGACTGAAGTACATGGTTATGGCAAAGTAGGCCTATATGTAAATTGATGTAAAAAAAAAGTAGGCTAAGTCCTTAGACAACAGAGAAATTAACATTTTTGAATACAAAATGTGAGGCATTGTGGTTTGGTTTCTTTTATTAATCTTTATTTTCACTGCCAAAATAGTCCATAGTTATTTACAATGAAGAGTCTAGAGTTTACAGAACCAGGCTCACGCAGTTGTCAGACAGATATTAAAAACTCAAAATATGAAAAACATAATAAAGAAACATAATTTTTAAATGACTTTTAAAGTTTTTTTTAAAAGGTTTAAAATTTTTTTTTTAAAGGTGCCAGTATGCCAGGCTGGCGCACTAACCACTCTCCCACACTTTCAAACAAACATATCGACATACAGGTCGTAATTCGTCAATGATTGACTAACTTTGTTGTTACATAGATGTTTCAGATCAAAACGTGCAAATGACCACTAGGTGTCAACGTCGAGACCGGTGTCGGATTGGGACGAAACAACACATTTAATTAATCTCTTTCAGTGTTTCACGAAGCCTCGCTCAGCCCATCACTACAGAACACAGACAGGCCAGAACACAGCCAGAACACAGGCCAGAACACAGACAGGCCAGAACACAGACAGAACAGAACACAGACAGGACAGAACACAGACAGGCCAGAACACAGCCAGAACACAGGCCAGAACACAGACAGGCCAGAACACAGACAGAACAGAACACAGACAGGACAGAACACAGGACAGAACACAGACAGGACAGAACACAGGACACAGACAGGCCAGAACACAGACAGGCCAGAACACAGACAGGACAGAACACAGACAGGCCAGAACACAGACAGGCCAGAACACAGACAGGACAGAACACAGACAGGACAGAACACAGACAGGCCAGAACACAGACAGGCCAGAACACAGACAGGCCAGAACACAGGCCAGAACACAGACAGGCCAGAACACAGACAGGACAGAACACTTGGAATTGCTAATCAAGACTTTGCAAGAAACAAGAAGGGAGAGTTTGAGAGCTACTAAAATGCAGTTCAGGTGCTAGAGTAATCAGTGCTAGGCATGTGAGAAATGTAGTACAAATTAGAATCATAATAATGAGTCCAAATTTTGACGTATTAATTCAAAATAATGACTTAGTATCTCATAATCATGAGAAACCTTCTCATAATAATTACTTATTAGCTCATAATAAAAAAATAAGTCGAAATTTTTACTTAGTAACTAAGTCATTCCACGAAACCGGTACGATTTGAGTCCCTCTGACCCTTTTAAGTGTATTTTATCTATTCTTATCTTATAGGCCTTGACTGAGACAAACACAACAGTGAAACTGTTCTTTGTGAAGAGTGAGGAAATTGAGAGTCCAATGAATAAAATGCCAAAGCTAATACCAGCAGTCCCAGGAACAATGAGAATCCATCAGGTGATTACTCTGGCTCCAGGAGAACTGATACAGCCTGATGTCAGCTGCATGTGCACAACATGGCAGCAGTTTAACTGCAAGTGCTTCAACACACAATGTTTCAGTTTTGGTCAGAAGGTACCAACTGCGGTGCCACAGCCGGCCAGTGAAGGGAATCCATCCACAACCAGAAAAGGAAATCCAGTGGGGAACTCCAGAGCTGTTTGGGCAGTAGTGCATGCTCAGATACACTATATTGGCAAAAGTATTGGGTCACCCTATCTAATAAACAGGTTTGATGACTTTAGTAATTTCCATGAGTACAAATCTTAATGCTGCAGCATATCATGATATTCTATTGAACTGTGTGCTTCTAATTTAATAGCAACAGTTTGGAAAGAGATATTTTCTATTCCAACATGACAATGCCGTGTCTATTAGACAAGGTTAAGAAAGAATAAATGGATTCATAAAACCAAGTCCTGAACCCAGCTGAACACATTTGGTGTGACTTTAAATGCAGTTTTTGAGCCAAAAACTCATCACTCCACATCAATGGCTTGTACACAGGGGTACAGCCAATTTGGAACAGAAAAAAGTTGCTTCCAAAACTGTTGCAACAGAGATGGAAACAAAATTCCTTACAATGCCATTTGTAGAAATACAATTTAAAACTGTTTCAAAAGCCCCTTTTCAGTCCCAAAATGTCGACTCCTGTGCACAAGTCATTGGTGTTTGGTAATGAGTTCTTTGCCCAAACTCTGCATTTAAAATGACACCAAAAGGTCTTCAGACGAGTTCAGGACTTGGTTTTATGCAGACCAGTCAAGTTCTTCCACACTGACAGAATCAATATTTTCTTTCTGAACCTTGTCTATGCTGCAGCATTAAGATCTGTACTCATGGAAACTACTAAAATCATCAAATCTGTTTATTAGATAGGGTGACCTTTAGACTGACGGCAGCTTTCTTTGGTCAAGGCCTGCCCAAGAGGCCCTATGACTGACAGGCAAGCAACCAATCACGTTTCGTTTTGTGCCACATCATGTTTAGAGGCATGGAAATGTCCCCACAGTAACACACCGGTCTACATTCACGAATGGATCAGAAGTTAACACCAACAACAATGATTATGAATTTATGCCATGAACCTTGCATGCTTTTAAGAATGCGCCATTTACTCATCTGTGATGAGTTCTTATTGATGTAACTGATATAAACACAACAGCTTACGTCTTCGATCAGACGGCTTCGTTTTGTTTCCGGATGGACCGGTAAAGAACGTGACACGCACGTATCGCAGAACTCCTGTGGAATTCAATCAATCAGATGACGACTTTGAACGTTCTGAAGTGTTTCCAGAAAAGTGTGCCATATGCATCAGACGTTCAGCCAACGATCCGTGGGAGTGACGTCTGAGGCTGAGACTACCCTAGTCTCAACCCCGTAACACCTATATTTTTAATTATTTTTCAAGTTTATGAAAAAGTAATTTCATTTTTTTATTCAGTCTGAAATGTTCAGAGCAATCATAAGAATATTGATTTTAGTTCTAATTTGAAGTTAAGCCACTCCTTTGATAAAAAAATGACGAGGTTGCTGTCACAAAAAGTTCCATTTCAAGCTTTAATGTAGCAAAAGTGTGAGGTTTTATGCAACTTTTATATTTGCAAAAACAGAATTCATTGAGGGACATCTGATTAATAGGAAAATTATGATTTAATTACAAACACATTTTATAATCATATTCAGAGAGCTCCCATAGTGTCCATGACAGGGTTGAAGACTAATAGTGCCTATATCTTAAAATAACGGCCAATAATAATAGGGATTTGATGTCTGAGGTGGGACAATATGGTTTTCCAGAAGTTAAACATGTCATTAAAGCCCAAATCGTACCGGTTTCGTCGAATGACTCAACTAATGAGAAAGTCAAAATTTCGACTTATTTTCTCATTATTATGAGTTACTAAGTCATGATAATGACTTTAGAAGAGATGAAAAGTCGGTCCATTTTTACCATCAACAATGTCAGAAGAGTTAAACAAGTTTACCATATCTTGCCTTTCTGTTTTAAACATTTAAACACTTAATCCTGTTTAAAAATGTAAAAAACAAAAAGTAAACTGTTTACATTTAAACACCAGACAACATCTGATTGAATGCGCAGCTGCTGAAGGCACATTTTATCAAAGCGAATCATCTCCACTTTAAAAGCCTTTTAAGCTAAAACTATGCCCCATACACCTTCATTGGTCAACTCAATCACAGTTGTGTCCTGTCAAGAAAAGTTCAGACTTGAGAAAAACTGATGGATGCTATAGCTGTGGAACTGCGATGCATTTAAACAAAGGTTTTCTTTTGTTTGTATGCGATATGTAGGTATAAATAATACGTTTATTGAAAATCCAGATTGTGAAGCGATGCAGGCAGAATATTAAAAGACAGGTAATCCAAGAGACAAAATCTAGTAAACAGGCACAATATAAGGATTATAAGAACATAAATATAATATTTAACATAATCATTAATTTGATAATATATGCTATCAGTCAGAGGTTTAGGGTCATTTGACATTTCTTATGATCTAAAAATTAAATCTATTGGAACTAACTGCAAAATTTTAATTGCAAACATATTAATCTTGTCTCCTAATCTCAATGGGGGAAAAGTAGATAATGTGATTAAAGAAAGCTTAATTGAGAAATGTGTATAACGTAATACTACTTTTAATAACTTAATGTAACGTGTATTGCAAAAAAAACAACTTATGTAATTTTTGACCCACATATGCATTTTAAGTTTTAGAAGCACTGGAAACAGGTCATGTCAATCAAAAATACATTCAAAAATCAATATAACAATATCTGGTACAAAGATAATACTAAAACAAAACACTAAGGGGGGGTTTCCCAGACAGGGAATAGCTTAAACCTGGACTAGGCCTTAGTTTCAATGGGAAATTTAAGTAGTTTTAACAAACATACCTTACTAAAAACATTACTTGTGTGCATTCTGAGACACAACACAATGGCACTGATGTATTTTGAGATATGTCAGTGCAAGTTTTCAGTTTAGACAGCTCTTACATTTCTTTTAGTCTCGGACTAGTCTAATCGCTGTCTGGGAAACCACTCCTAATATCCTCCTTAATAACCTATATTATTTTTCTAGATTTTTCCAATCTGAGGTAAATCATGTGACTGTGTGCATTAATAATCTAAAAGAGAGAGTATTAGTGCATCTGAGCTGGTAGGTGGCAGGAATTGAAGAATAGCAGCGCTCTCTACTGCACAAGTTGTGAAAGTGTGTGCGAAAATGCATGTTTGTTTATTTATTTACTTTTTGGTTTTAACTTTCTCTATACACACAGGCAAACACAAATCCCTAGTGTAATAGCAGCAGCAAATCTTTGGGTGGACCATGCTTTGCCAGTGATCTTATCCAAGATGCTGATGGAAAATGTAAGTGTTTACTACAAATTGTATACTTTGTGTGTAGTCTGTGACCACCCACGTACAGAATCCTTTAAACTTATGTTGCCCAAACCCTTAAAGTGTACTAAGAGATATTACTGCATTGTACTTTACAGAACCAACATTGTTTTTTTGTGTTCTTTTTCGTGCTGGCTTAAACACTTCATTACACACACATTCATTGTATCATTACCTAATAGATACAAATCATCATATACATTTTAGCATGTTTCGACTGACTTAGATGACACTAAATCACAAAAAAAAAGTTGCGGCTATGCCGGCTAGCAATAGCAGTGACATAAATAAAAATGATTGACATGAGCTATGTCCCAATTCGAAAACTGCAACCTTCTAATGTCTTGGTCTTTAAAGTACGCAGTCTCAAACGTCCGTGAAACGAACTGAAATGAGACTGTCTAGTCTTGCGGAGGATTTCCTAATTGCATCACCTGCTGCTCCTGTTGCCTGGGCTGCGTTCAGCCCTGACAAAACGTTGCAAAACATTTTTTTTTAAACGGAAACGGTGGTGCGTTGAACACCCTGTTCAGATGACACAAGGGTTGTAACTATGGCAGCTGAGGAAGGCCATTCTCATAACAACTACATCATCATGTTGATATGCTATATTTTTACTATAAAACTCTTATGACAAACACGTCTTCTAATATCTTCTATTGTTGCTTATACCGAGCTGCAGCGGACACATTTGTAAACGACTTTACTTGGACTCATTGTACATGCTGTCTCTTTAATACCATGTGGTTTATATACATGTTGCTGCTGATTGGGCTGACATTTTTGACACACCCACCAAACAAGAGAAAACGTATCTCAAACCCTGTTGCACACCGTTGCTCCAGGAAACATGTTGTTCAACCTGGAAACCATAGCACAAAGCTGCGACACCGGTTTGCGCTTGAACGTGCCCCCAGTGACACCAGTGGGACACAGCAGAGACGTTTATGATTGTTTTAAACAAATACGAAACCAGAAAAATTATATTTCATTTTAGAGAATATGACGCGTTTATGTAGATTAATGCAGCCCAACAGTATATTAAATTAACCAACCTTAGAAATGTAAAACACAATAAAGTTAATGAACAACACCGTATATAATATTATAATATCATATATAAACACTGACTTTTTTAAACTAAAGTTTTGAATGATTATTTAAACATTTCCAGCCGTTACAAGCGCACAATAAATCTCGGGATATCGGAGGCTGTGAAGGATACATTCGACCTATCTTTAAAAACCTGGGGAATTTGAATTGCCGGCTAGCACAGGGCCCACTAGAGGATGTCGGACCCTCAGGCCACCCTCATGAAGTCTGTTTCTGATTGTTTGGTCAGAGACATTCACAACAGTGGCCTTCTGGAGGTCATTTTGTAGGGCTCTGGTAGTATTCATCATGTTCCTTCTTGCACAAAGAAGCAGATATCGGTCCTGCTGATGGGTTAAGGACCTTCTACGGCCCTGTTCAGCTCTCCTATAGTAACTGCCTGTCTCCTGAAATCTCCTCCATACTCTTTAGATTGTGCTGGGAGACACAGCAAACCTTCTGGCAATGGCCCTTATTGATGTGTCATACTGGAGGAGTTGGACTGCATGTACAACCTCTTTAGAGTCCAGGTATCATCTCATGCTACCAGTATGTCACGAGAGTGTAGAGGCTGGCACACAAAAGAAAAGTAATTCCAAAAGAGTTAATGATTACAAACAGAGCACCACAATCATACACATGACTTTAAACAATACAGGACAAAGCACAAGGGAACAGGGAGAGTATATACAGTGTTATGCGAAACGCTGGGAACCCTTTGCAGAATCTGTGACAATTATTATAACAATATAAGAGAAATCATTTTTCTGACGCTTCAATTTTTGAATTTGAATGTGCGAGACTTCCTTTGAGTAAATATTGTATATATAATATGTATATATTGTACCTGTTGTGCACTTACATGTTAAATTACATGTACATTAGAACAAATCATTTAATACATCGTAATTATTCTTGGTTTCAGGTTAGAGGTAAGTTAAGTATTTAAATACACCTAATATAAAATGGGACAGAAAAATGTTAATGAGCTACAGTACCTATTAATGATAATAATACTTAGTTAATACTTAAACTTTAAGACAGACTCTTGACTGTTATCAAACTACTGAATTTCCAAGGCCAGTGGGGCCAATTCTGCCTTCTGCTTTTCCAATGCAGAATAACCACACATTTATTCTCAGTTTAGACACTGGTCCAAAGACTAAATGAACCCTAACATTTAAATTATATGTACATGTACATACTTCTAACAAAACAAGCACAAATATTAAACACAAAGTAAAGGAAAGACGTAGATTGCTTTTTTTAAGAATGACCCTTGATTTAAGTGATAGGCGTTACCAAATTATGGTAAACACTTGTGCATCCCCAAGAGACACCATACCCTTCATCAAGACTGACATCACAGTAGGAGGAGGAAGATTCTGGGTACTGCTAGAGAAGCAATATTTGTATAAATAGCATGCCTGTGAACACAAAAAGTTCAACGAAATGCTTGGAAAGTTATACAGATATTATACAAGATACACAGATTGATTGAGACTACATCCTCACTTCTGGAGCCTGCTGGTGGGTAGATTGTATTTGAACACTTTCTGAGCATTTTATGCTTTGTAATTTAGTCCTATGTTTGTAATAATTGTAATAATCACTTAATAGTAACTATAATAGTAATGATGATAATAATTTGAGTGGAATGATGTGTCCTCTTGCTATTGCAGGATTTGCTTCAGAAATATGAATCTCAGCATAGGAAGCGTTCTTCTCCTTGTGGTACTGGCTGAGACCACCCCTGAGAGATACTATCATGTGAAGAAACAAACTTTTACAAAATCACAAGGTGAGGATACAACTTGTTTAACACCTAATACATTTTCTCAGTGTTGGCTCTGCCATGTAAAACGAGTTTTAATGTCTCGAAAGCACATAACAGCTGCTTACATGTGCACATTACACAAGGGAGTGTAGAGTAAATAGTGAAAAAGATAATTATCTCAGACTAGCATTAATTATCACTGTACTAGAGCTTTTAAATAAAATCTAGTCAAGACAAAGAATGAAAAAAACTGGAACACATAAAATTAGTCACATTACACATTAGTTTTTCAAGAGTCAAGAGATTTGACATTATTACGGTATTAAGATATATAACCAGACAAACTTGTAAAAATTCTATAAATATATAAAGTTTCTGGTCAAAACTGATCTAAAGTTGCTCATGTAACTAAATATCTAACCCTAAATTCAATAGTTTTCTACTTTATGTGTGAGTTTTGAATTCCATGACTTATCCCACTAGAGTGAATTACAGCCAAAAAGTGCTGATAACAAGTGCTGATAACAATATATATATTTATATAAAAACATGGCAGTAAATTCACTATTCAGGGTGCAAACCTCCCTTAAAAGAAATCAGAATAATGTGCTGTCACTTTGCAGCCAACACAATAGAAGAGAACATTGTTGTTTTAACTAAAACTCTTTAAACATGTTTGAGATTGCACATACTTAGAAACAAATGTATAGTATAATGCAATGTAATGCGTAAATGTAAACATGTATTAATATTAACATGGGACCCCATTGAAAATTAGATGTTACATATCAAGGGGCTATCCTTTCAATAAATTCAATTAATAAAACATGACAAATACTCTTGTTAAAATATAGACTTGTCATGATATGTCACAGAGTCATGTGTGTTAAAGATTATGTAGGTTACGTTCTAATGTTCTGTCACAAACATTATTAATTGATCATTTTATTTTTAGCTGTTGCTGGTAAACCTGGTATTCCAGGATCTCCAGGTGAATCTGGCCCCCCTGGTCCTCCCGGCCTAGCAGGAATTCCTGGAAAAAATGGGTTTGGACTTACTGGACCTATGGGCCCACCTGGACCACCAGGTCCAGCAGGATACTCCTCACCAGGAAAGCCTGGAAGCCCAGGAACACATGGAAAACCAGGGGCAATAGGATTTCCAGGTGAGAAGGGACATCCAGGGCTTGCAGGACCACAAGGTGCAAGAGGAGCACCAGGACCACCTGGAATCCCTGGGCCTGCTGGCATTTCCTCTTCTGGAAAACCTGGACCACACGGTCTTCCTGGCGCAATGGGCCCACGTGGAGAACCTGGCCTAAAGGGGCAGTCTGGAATTCCAGGGGTGCCAGGCCAGAAAGGAGAACCTGGTCATAGTATTCCAGGGAGACATGGTGGCCCGGGTCCAGTGGGTCTTCAGGGGCCTCCTGGTGAGCCTGGTCAGCCTGGAATTGGAAAACCTGGACCAGCTGGATTATCAGGAGAGCCTGGAAAGTCAGGACTGCCCGGAAGGGATGGAACACCAGGACCTATGGGTATTCCAGGCCAAAAGGGTTACACAGGTGCACCTGGGATAGGAGCACCAGGAAAACCAGGCCACAATGGTGCTCCAGGTTTGCCTGGGCCAGTGGGGCAAAAGGGTCCTCAAGGACCAGCAGGACAACCAGGAGGTCCAGGTCTGCCTGGAACTGGAAAACCTGGAACACCTGGACTTCCAGGAGACAGAGGGGTACAAGGAATCCCAGGTTCCACAGGCAAAAAGGGAGAACTAGGGCCAATAGGTTACACAGGTCAGCCAGGTGCTATTGGGCCAAAAGGTTCACCAGGTCTGCAGGGTGTTAGGGGTTACCCTGGAGAGAGAGGCGCACATGGACCTAAAGGTGATACTGGGTTGGGTGGTGTACCAGGCCCAAAAGGTTCAAAGGGTGAACAAGGTGCACAAGGTTTCCCAGGAAAGCCGGGTATTCTAGGTGCAGCAGGTCCTTCAGGCCAGAGGGGTTTTATGGGACCCCAGGGTCCAAAGGGTGAACTAGGATTGACTGGTGCTCCAGGTGTGCCAGGCAGAATGGGACTACCAGGAGATAAGGGACATCCAGGACTTCAAGGGCTACGAGGTGAAAGGGGTGAAAATGGTATCCCTGGAGCAAGAGGATCAGCAGGCCAAGTGGGACCGGCCGGTCCACCAGGGCATAAGGGCCATCCAGGACTCCCAGGACCCCCTGGCCCAGCAGGTCTTACAGCAAAGGGAATTTCTGGACATCAGGGTGCTCCTGGTATACCCGGTGCCAGAGGTCTAGATGGTCTCCCAGGCCTTCCAGGTCCTTCTGGACCACCTGGTCCCCCAGGTGAGATTATGTATTACAATGAGAAAAGCATGTCTATTAAATCTCATAAGATGCCAATGCCTGTAAGTCATGAACTGACTAAGGTATCCAGGTCAGCATTTACAGCACTTCTTACCACAGCATACCCCAATGCTGGAACACCAATCATATTTAATCAGATTGTGTACAATGCAGAGAACCACTATAATCCAAACACTGGCATGTTTATCTGTCAGGTTCCAGGACTTTACTATTTTTCCTTCCATATGCATGTCAATGGAGCAAATGCATTAGTAGCACTTTACAAAAACAGAGAACCTGTCATGTTCTCTTATGACGAGTATAACAAGGGTTTCCTTGATCAAATGTCTGGCAGTGCCATCCTCATGCTAGATGCCTATGACACTGTGTACATCCAGGTTCCAGATGATCAATCGAATGGCATTTATGCTGATGAAAATGTTCACTGTTCCTTTTCTGGGTTCTTGATTTCCTTAATGTAATAAACATAAAACTTTGTTATTCAAGAGATGTATGTTTTTATATTAAAATGTTGCTGTTGTTAAAAGTAAAAAGACAGAAATAAAAAGATGACCTAAGGACACATTTTTGCAGGTTCAAATACTGTCTTGTGCATTTACTTAAACTTAATCTCAAAAAATATTATTACTATTATATATATATACAGTGTTATGCAAAGGTTTGGGCACCCCTTGCAGAATCTGTGAAAATGTGAGTTATTTTAATCAAATAAGAGAAATCATAAAAAATGCATGTTCTTTTATTTAGAACTGCCCTGAGTAATATATTTTACATAAAAAAATGTTTACATATGGTCAAAAAAAAGACAAAAAAATTGCAGAAATTATTAAAATAATCCTGTGCAAAAGTTTGGGCTTTCTTGGTTCTTAATACTTTGTGTGGTTACCTGGATGATCTATGACTGTTTTTTTGTTGCTATGATGGTTGTTCATGAGTCCCTTGTTTGTTCTGAACATTTAAACTGAGCGCTGTTCCTCAGAAAAATCCTCCAGGTCCTGCAGATTCTTCAGTTTACCAGCATCTTTTGAATATTTGAATCCTTCCAGCAGTGACTGTATGGTTTTGAGATCCATCTTTTCACACTTAGGGCAACTGAGGGACTAATAATAATTCACGACTTTGTTTTAAAAACAAAAACGAATAAATGAATTATCCGAAGGTACACAGACCAAGAACCAAGGGTGCCCAAACTTTTGCAAAGGGTTATTTTAATCATTTCAGCTATTTTCTTCTTGTGGACTATATGAAGAGTTCAGATGCAAAACCCTCTAAAAGTCACCACCGTCAAAAATTTGATTATGATGTTAGATGAATGCTCTCCACACATAATATACGTTAATCAAATAATTTTGCTTCAAAAGCCACTAAATACCACACTCTGCCCAGTCTGAGATATCTGGTATTGCTGGAAGTAAATGGAGGAGCCTGATAAAAATTGCTTGTTTAAACAAAAAGTCATCTGACGGATTTAGAGGGTTTTGCATCTGAACTCTTCATATGTAATTCTTTTTTATGTAAAATAGCTTACTCAGGACAGTTCTAAATAAAATAAAAACCATGCATTTTGTATGATTTGTCTTATTTTGTTAAAATAACTCACATTTTCACAGATTTTGCAAGGGGTTCCCAACCTTTCGCATAACACTATATAATTGAAGAAATTTAAAAACATAGACAAAGCATTAATCAATATGCTTATATATAATGGTTTTTTGTTTTGTTTTTGTTTCACTAAGTTATGCTTTTTTTTAACTTTTCTTCTTATATGCATAATGCATAATATAGGCTAGGTATGTGTCTGTGTGTGTGTGCAAATAAACAATCTTCAAAGCTAGAAAGCTTAAAGTCCACTCCAACACATGTTATTGTGTTGAAAATATTTCCTCCTCCTAAATTCTAATAAAACGGAAATACTACTTGTTGGACCAAACGCACGTAATCAGAATATTTCGGATTACAACCTACAAATCGAGGGCTGCACCGTTACCCCAGCAAATACAGTTAAAGACCTAGGCGTTATATTAGATAGCAACCTATCATTTGTAAAACACATCTCAAATGTCACAAAAACAGCTTTCTTCCATCTTAGAAATATTGCCAATGCCAAACTACGAAATATTTTATGTGTTTCTATTGCTGAAAAGCTAATTCATGCATTTATGACCTCAAGACTTGACTATTGTAATGCACTACTACGTGGTTGTCCTGCATCGTCAATAAACAAATTACAGTTAGTTCAGAATGCGGCTGCCAGAGTTCTTATAAGATCTAGAAAATATGATTTACCTCCTACCTACATAACAGCTTCTATCACGCTACAACCCAGCTCGCTCTCTAAGATCTCAAAACTGCAGACTTTTAATAACACCTAGGATAAATAAATCAACCATAGGGGGTAGAGCCTTTTCATACATTGTGCCTAAACTCTGGAATAGCCTTCCTGTTATTGTTCGGGGGTCTTTCAAAGTCTCCCAATTAAAAGACATATTTTTTCAGCCAAGCTTTCACATAATGCATGAATTGTAAAACAAATAAAATATTAAGAACAGCAGCTACGCTAATTGAGTCTCTTCTTTCCCCCTCCTCGGGATGTCCATTTGAAGTTACAGCTGCACTCAGTTACATTATGCCATCACAGTTCTGTTCCCTGTGTATAACATTCCTTATAACAGATTTAACAAAATCTATTTCCTTATTACATTTAATAAGCTCTCTCTGATAATCTTAAACATTTTCTCAATAACCGTTAATCAAAGTCACTGAGTACAGCTGTGACACGTCATAGGAGAACAGGCCCTCCCGACTGAGACTGGTTTCTCCCGAGGTTTTATTCTCCATATATTTATCATTGGAGTTTGGGTTCCTCGCCACAGGGCCGTGTTGGCTTATTTTATAGTTTTATATTTTATTAAATTAACTTAAAGGTTTGGTAATTTCTTTCTCCTGTAAAGCTGCTTTGCAACAATGCTCATTGTGAAAAGCGCTATATAAATAAAATTGCATTGAATTGAATTGTGTTCTATTATCTGTTTGGCAAAAATAAACAAATTCTTGGCATATGGTCATGAGGCTAAATAGCACCCCCAAACGCAGGCAATGGTTGGGTTGAAATTTACTGCATATGCAGTACTTGGTATGATCATTGTCCTCATCATGTAGAATTAAGTTTACAAGTTTTTGTTTGACTTTTCCCAATAAAAACTGTTGGATGGAATATGGGATTTTCATACATTCCAGCATAGGCACCGATTTATGTTTTTGCCGGTGGGTGCTCAAACCTTCACCTAATAACCACCCACCTACCCAAACCACAATACCACACCCCCCATAACCCCGCAAAATAGACAAGTAAATGTTGAAAAAAGTAGATAAATTATATTAGAGTAACACTGAAACAAGTAAATGTATTTTTTTTCCCGAATGCACTTACTGTATCTGTGACGATTAATGTTCCCTGCTCAGCTTTGAGTGATACACTGGTTGCTCGATTACTTTCTCTTGGGAAGCGTTCATCTGTTGGGGGAGTGACTCTGATGGTGAAGCAGCAGCTCCGTGTCTGTGTTTTATTTATTATATACATCTCCCCTCATTAGGTGGTGAGGGCGCTACATTTTGGAGGCACCGCTGGGATAAAATGCAGTGACGATCGGCATCCATAGATGATGGTCGTCCTCCAGTGTCATTCATCTTAACTTGTGGCTCGTGGGAACAACAGAGTGGTAACGTCCAGCGTCCACGTTGAGTCTGGAGGAAAAGCACGCGCTATCTGAGGTTGATCGTCGATACCTATAGTGTTGTCATCTTTCAGACCAGCTAAGACTGCTCTTCTACATCACACTGCACACACCCCAAAGCCCAAGTAACTCATGGATCAATTAGAGGACTTGACATTAGAGGTGATGGGAGCATTGTATGCTCTTTCAAAAGAAAATCTTGTGAAATTGTGTGAATTTCTAAGTTTTGAGAGTGTAAAGTCGCTCATTTCTTATATCTGCAATTGTGGGGTTCCTAGAGAGGGAAGCAATAGGGCAACTTGAAGATGAAGGTATGTCAGAGCTCTTGTGTCTAAAAGACAAAATATGTGAAATTTAGCTGGCTAATGAACGAAATGATTCAGCAAAAAACACAGTACCTGCCTCTCAGGGAGTCACTGAACTAATAACAGCAACCACAGAACAGGAAGAACTGCAAAAACAGATTGACATGTTACAGTTAATACTGCAAAAACTGATAGGACAGAAAGGACATGCTGTAAATCACACCCAGCAAAACATCAGTACCCCTTACAACAGAAACGTGCAATTAAGTTCCCCCATACAGAAAAATTAATGTGCAGAGCAACTGTTCTGATATGCACCAAGCACCAGCTCGGCTAGTCATGCCCTCATGGAATAAAGAGTTTAAAATATCAGGTCAGATCAGTGATCCAGCTCAGTCATATTATTGGAGACTCCTTTAATTGCAGAAACTGCAACAGTTGTCATAATTTTGGAAAAAAACTTGTGTAATGTTTTTTGGAAACTACATTACAATAATGCAAATGAATGACCATACTTAAAGCATGAAGGTCTGCTGAGATTTAAAATGTTAGGCCCATGGTCACATGTCTAATATGCCCTGAAGTTCATCTTATTATCACAAATATCACAAATGAAATGCATTTTCAGCTTTTTGTTTTTAACTTTTTTGTGTTCCTTCTACAGAATGCATCATAATTCACTTAAACTTTGTTGTATTAATCCATGTAAAAGTTTAAGTAAAGATGTGTTTATAGATATGGTGATAATTGTAAATAGTTTGGTGTTGTGATTATAATGTACATAGGACTTTATGGGAAAGTGCAAATAATGATCTAAATGCGGTAGAAGAAATATTAGATGATAATGATGATGGTCTTGTGTGTTTTAATGATGGAAGTGTTACAAGGATAGATGTAGTCAGAAGAAGACAATAGATCTAACAATTGTGTCAAGTAATTTAGCAAGACCATGTGAATGGGCAGTATTAGTAAATAATAGTACTTTTATTAAATGCAGTATAGGAATAGAATTAGAATAGTGTCACAAGGAGAGAATTCAATGAAGCAAACTGGGAGGATGACAGGCCTGGAGTAAGGCACCCCATTGTATTCAACAATAATCAAATGTTCCCCCTCCACTCGCAAAAACCTATAATTTCTACCCAATAAAATAATTTAGAGCTTGAAAATGAATTGAAAATGGTTATTCATTATAAAAAGGGCCAAAAGGCTGTGCCATGGTAAACATAGTGAATATAATCAGGAATTAAGCCTTAAGAAAAGTAAAAAAATAACATATTAGTTTGACCTTATAAGAGAGCACAGACAGATGTGAGGGTGAATTAAAGAAACTACTGAATAAAGTTCAGAGATGAAATTGGTGAAAGTATAGATATAAGCGAAATGTGTGACTATAGGACCATAAGGGGGCACATTTGTCACACTTTTAATTTTTGCAGTTGCTCAGCTCGTCCCTCTGTGTGCTTCAGAAGAATATCACAGACATACAACCCTATGAATCAATATGACAGATGTATCAATGTCAAAAAAGTGAAGCATTTTAAGCAATCTACAAGAGTTATGTTTCTGTTCTTGTAAAGGTTTGATGAGTTTACAATTAATGTGGAGAGTTTATAGAGTGACCCTAAAATGTTTACTGGCAGGGTACATTAATTTATTCAATTTGTGATTATATGATCTGTAGCATTTTATTTACATTTTAAAACATGTAACAAACTGGAACAATACTACTCAACAAATGGAGTAGGAATGGCGCTTCATAGAACATAAATTAGTTGCTATATTTTAATTTTCTGGTGACACATTTGTTTAGAAAACAAAGTTTCTAGCATAATTTAATGTAATTAATGGCTAACAGCTTTTATGTCCTGCATTATGTATTAATTAGAAAGAGTGTATGTTTTACAAATTTATGAAAGACAATAAAAGACAGAAAACACATAAAGTAATAGTATGTTTATTGATAAAAATGGGCTGGATTCAATTTGTACAACTTCTTTCTTTACATGTTCGCCATAAAATACCAGCCTTATCTTTCGGCTTGTGCAGGAATCTGCAGACATGCTTTCCCCATTAACACTGAGGACAGGATAAACCTCAGAGGTTTCACACACAATAAAACACAGGGCACAGGCAGCATACGCTCCAAATAAAACCTCATGCACAAAAGAGACAGCACATGCCAAATAAAATCACCCAAAAATCATGGCTTTGTTTTCAGACACTTGACCTGGAGGATTTGTTTAAATTAAAAACAGTAGCATCTCCTGTTTGTGTAAGGTGGGGTTAAATCAAACTAAAAACACCTCTGATGTGTTATCATCAGACTCTCTGGTGTGTCCATCCAGAACATAGCCTAATATTTGACAGCACAGTATTTGTTTTGACACGGTTTAGAAAAGAAAAGAGGGCTCTTAATATGCTTTTACGTAAGTTAAAATGTTATAGTTATGCATTGCATTAATGACATTAACTTGGCCTAATAGGACACCCAGATGAATTATGCTTCCTTTATAACTTTCATAAACACAAAGACAGAAAAGGACTCTGTGAATGATGGCCATTTACTCAATGTGTTGCTCAGACAATTTTCATCTTTCAGCCCATTTACAGCTTGCTGCTTTCTTCAGTGCTTTCTATGTAGAGGTCACTTTTATTGAGATGTACGCTGAAGTGCTGACGCAAATTTCATTTCTGGCAGCCGGTTAATAAAAATGGATGTCACTGGCGATGTTCTTAACCAATTATAATTAAGGACATAATATCTAAAGAGGGGCTGGAAAAGACAGATGTACTGTGTCAAACACATTAGCGATGTACGCATCGCATGTCATTTCCCCAGACCTGAGAGACGTGATTGTCGAGCATGCGCAGCACACAGTTTTAAAATTTGACATCTTAAATGTACAAAAACAGCTTTTGGTAGAGAGAGCTTGTTGGTTTTTCTACGCTCAGAAACAGGAAAAAAACCATACACAAAGTATCTTTTTTTGTGCTGCAAAAATTGTGCCGCTGGTAAGAAAACCCCAATCGCTTGAGTAGCGTACCTAAAAAACAGCCACTACAAAATAAGTAAAAACACCCATAAAGACAGTAACATAATAATAAAATGATCTGATGCTTTTGTACATATTTTACATTGCGAGTAATTTCGGGAATATTACTGCTGTACAGGAGAGGAGGGCACAGTGGAGTGAAGGGATTTAGTAATGCCCACTTTTTGTGAAAGGAGTAAAAGTTCAGTGGATGGTAGGACAAAGACACGAGTTTCACATCATTGTTTTGCAAATTAGAAATAAAGCAAGTCAATTAAATATGACTTGCTGCCGGTTTTGAACATTTCAAAGCTCCGTCTCGAATGGCACCCTCGGGGTCTCTTTTGCAAGTCTGTTGGTGATAATCCGACTCAGCAAATAGATGAATCACGGGCACGATTTGGGGCAGGGTCATGGTTCGAAATAAGATCCACAATAATAATAAATATATATGATGGTCAGACAGTTTTATCAATGCTCATTATTGCTCTAAATGACACTGAATGTACATCTGAACACTGTTGTGCAGTGATCCCATGTCAACGGTGAGACTACAAAAAATGAATCAGGAGTTTGTGTTGCCCGTGGTTGATGGTAACAGTTTCTCATTTTGTCCCACTGGACTTTGATGGGTGTGGATCAGATGGACGTTCATCCTCTTTTGAAGCTGCTATAGAGGACCTTTGAACTGGTTCCCAGAGAGTTGCTGTCGGATGGATGGCTTTGATCCAGCCACATCGCCGAGTTTACGCCAAACAACCTGATCACACACACAAAAAAGTTTCTTAAACATTTTAGCATTTCAGTGCAAAACCACACATCAAGTGTTTGGCACTATGAAGTGTTCACGACTTGAAGTGTGTGTTTACTATTCACTGGATGAGTTAAATGCAGAGGTCACATTTCGGGTATGAGTCACCATATCTGACAAATAGGTCACTTTCACTTTCACACTATTGGTGGACCGATAAATTGCTGTGGCTGATATATCGACCAATATTCACAAAATATCTGCATGTAATCACATTTGTGTTATACTGTACCAGCCTCACATCAGCCAACACTGCTTTCTTAACATCATCATCACTAAAATTCTATTTTCATTCTTTCTAAATTAGGCTTATTACAGAATGCACACAGTATGCACTTCTCAACTTTGTGCTTTTAACACCCACAGAGACCAGGCAGTTTATTTTGTTCAAAACAGATGCTTGTGTATATTCTCTAGTAATCAAAAATCACTTTCTCATTCTTCGTGAATTCCTCCCAAGAATTCCACCCTAGAATCCAAAACAAAGATAAGAAATCTATCAACAGTGTTCACATTAGTGTTGAACAAGCCGAAAAGCTCCAGGTGAGTGGGACAGAGGTGTTATTGTGCCGTGAGATGGATTCCTCTGTTTCCACATTCCACCGAGGGGCCCAACAAACACATCAAACCCTAATCTCTCTCTATCACGACCTCAGAACTCTGTGTACCAACCTGTCGGAGAAGCACATGCTATGTTTCATGCTTGACTTAGATCTGCCCCCCCCTCAGTTACAATTGCTTGCCAACCTTTCTAGAACCTCTTATATGAAATAGAGCACAGTGAACAGTGCGATTTACAAAACAAATGCACAGATAACTCTTTACAATGAGAGGTTTCATTTCTTAATATTACATTAACTAACATAAACTAGCAATAAGAATATTTCTACAGCATTTATTAACCTTAGTTCAAGACAATATCAAAACGTACAAATACGTTTTTAAAAAAATCTAAAGGTTTGTCTGTTAGCATCAATGCACAGCGGACTAACATGAGCGAACAATGTATCGTTTATAACCAACATTTCCAAACATGAATAAATGCTGTAAAAATGTTTTGTTCATTGGTAGCAATTGGTAGTTCACTAATCGTAATGAATGAATCCTTTTTGTGAAGTGTTATCTATGTGATTCTTAGAGAACCAATATCATTGTGAATAATAAAAAAGCATAAAGAGAAGAGAGAAGGGGAATCACTCACATTGCACATCTCTCGTACTATGGCCTTTTCTTTTTCACTCAGGTCTTCCTCACGTTCTTCTGGAAGCTGCTTGTCAAGATTATCATGGACCTCCATGACCTTTATTACAAAGCCAAGAGCATTTGTTTAGTAGAACATAATTTCCTATCGACTTTTTTAGCACATTTTACAAACATTTTTAATATAATATACGTTTTATATGTAACAATACAGTGTTGTGTCCATTGTTTAACAATTCAAGTATAAAAATGTTTTGTGCTGTTTTTCCTAATCATCTAATGCAATGACATTCATACACTTAAGTGCTTAAATGTCCAAATACTTTTTGGGGTCAAGTGTATTAACAGCAATGTCCTTTTAGAAAGCACAGAACTAATCCTGTTGTGGCAGACAAGGATTCAATCTTGGATCCAATTTTAAGCCTCCAGCATCTAAAAGATTGCCAAGATCGCCCTCATATCACTATAAGACACTAATGAAATTATAGGGACCTGTATGTTTGTGTATGTGTGGAGTGTCAAGCGGATGATGAATTGTGTACCTTCATGGCATGAACCACAGCCTCAGGTTTCTGTACAGATGACAAAAACCCTGTGGATGGTGAAGATTCACTGGTTGGAAGTCTTCCTGTCCCCTGGAGAACAGAACATTTGAGATGGTCAGTTTATCAGCTAGACTGGAAAAACATACACAGTTAGTTAAACAGACCTTTTTGTTCCAACATTTTGGGGATTATTGTTAAGGCTGCAATCCTTCACCTTTTTTGGGGGGTAAAATGACAAAAATTGTTCAGAGCTACTTTTCTTATTTTCTTTTGTTCTTTGATTAACAAATCACAGCAGCAGGTTTAAGAATGCGTCCCCTTTAAGAGATGCTGCTCTATGCAGATCTGACTTATTCCTATTTTCACCACTCTTTGCATTCATTTAAGACTTAGATTTAACTCGTTGAAGACTGTACTTACAAAAATACTAGACAAAATGTGCTTTCTGGCATATTCTTGTGTGTTTTTGTTCATTCAAGCACGAAAAATAAGTTAATATTAGTGTTCTGTCTGACAGAGATTTACTGACGCAGCATTTAGCCCTTGTGTACATCAGATGGGAACGCTGTCGCATTGTGCTGCGCGTCCCACAGCCAGAAGCTGTCTATACTGGACGCGTCAATATAACATTAACGTGTTAATTACAGGATTGATCCTGCAATTGCTGCTTGCATCTATATTGTATTCCTATTTTTTCTCCTAAGCAATAGGAGAAACATCTGAGACTAAGTTGATACATAAATTAAATAGAACTGGCACTATTGGAACAACATAACTATTAAATCTTCCAAACCAGGGGTTCTCAACCTTTTGACTTTTTAAATTATTAGTTATATTGAGGGAGGCCCCCTTTGAAGAACCACTGTTTTAAACTATGAAAAAGCAAACTCTAAGCAATAAACTTTCTTCTGGGACTGGTAACTTGTAGGGCTGCACAATTCTTGCTCAAATGTGAATCACGATTCTTCTCTATGGGAAATAAGATTCTCTTACACGAGTCTCGTTTTTTTTAACTGAAACATGTATTGTACTCAAGTAAAGCACAGGGCATTCAGTTCAAATAAAGTGCTGGAATTTGTTTATGCAGGATAAACTTGTTAGTGTGTGCTCACATTTTTAATATATAAAAGTAATTATTTAAAAAGACACCGATTCAAATATAGAAACATGCAATACAACCCTCAATGTTCATTTAAGCATTAGAATGTCAAAATGGGTTCTATGACTGTTTGAGTTTTAATGGTTGCTTTAATCCTGATCAAACTAGTTTTACCTGTATTTGGCGCCACCTATTGTTGAGGCATATTATTGATACATAAAAGCCTTAAAACCGCAAAATGACCTCAAATATAAGATGAGCAAAACACCGTAAATGAGGGAGAATTGATGGAGATTCATGACTGAATCATTCACTATCTCTAGCATGATTGGTGAATTAACAGTATTTTGTTTTACATTGTGTGAGTGTGACCAATAATGCGTGAATGCAGCGTGACTGGAAGCAGAGAAATACACGGAAGTGAATCGCCATCGCTTAGAAATTAGATCGCATTTATGTACAAATCGAGATCAGGATTTTTTTCAATAAATCGTGCAGCCCTAGTAACTTGTTAACCTGTAAATGTGTTCAGCATCCTGCAAGAAATATTTTCAGAGTTTCTAGATTACTTTAAGTCCTGCAATTAGTTTATGTAGGTACGATTAAAATGTAGCATATGGCTTGGCAGTCAGTATGTATACTACCCTCCCAAACTCAAAAGCACTCCTCATGTACTTATAGCCTGTCAATCAACATTAGAGTGCCACACCTGATTTTTACATAAGAACATTTGCATCCAAATTTGCCTACTTATACTATGCCCATAAAGCATGTACTGTTTTTGATATGGGAAAGTATATACATTTTAGTGCGTAGCAAAACAGTATGCACGCACTGGAACAACGTAAAATATAAGTGGCCGTTGTTGCCAAGACCTCACTATGATCCTTATCTGTCACGAACATTAAAATACAGCTCTTCTTTGCATTTAAGTATGTATTAATTCATTATTTCGTATGTCATGTTTACTGTATACTTACATTTATTAATTTAGCGAAGCATCTTTTATTTCTTTTTAATTTATGTAAAAAAATCTATAGCTATAGCCGATATATCCAGCTAAACCACTAAACAAGGTGGATGGTCAAGCTAGACCCTTCCAAACTACAGAGACTGTATAAGGAGATATAATCTTAATGCAAAGTCTATTAAAACTGTCTTTCCCATTTAAGCAAACAAAATCTGGTTGATAACATTGACATTGATAATTGTGTCCTCATTGGTGATGTCTTGATTGATCAGCTTTAGTTATTCTTAACTCAGCAGGGTTGAGCTCAGCGATATGAGGTTCATTCAAAATGAAAACTACATCCCCTTTGAAACATTCATCTTAACACTAAACACAATAGCCAGACAGCCGTGGAGGACAAAAAGCGCCTGGTATCATTTAATCATTCATGCTTGTAGAAAAGAGCCGGATATGATCCGCATACATTAACTCCGAAGAGGCCTCAAAATATCCCATTCGCAACGCTTCTAAAGCAAAGCATCTGTGTGTTGTGTTGTGTGCAGTGTTCAGGAAAACACTGCAAGACTGTAGTGTCTAATGTGCTGTGTTTCACTCGAGAGCTTATCAATCAAAACCACCAGGAAGGAATTCTGCACATTATGAGGCGGTTGCCATGGAAACACTTGAAAACTCTTTTTAAATGACAGAAGTGATGCTTTAAGATCCCTAACAAACTCGCTCATAAGAGAACAAAAGTCAGGCCGAAGCTAATTTGCACACTTATAAAAATATGTACTTTTAAAGGGGGGGGGTTAATGTTGTTAATGCATTCTGACTTATTTACACTGTTAAACTGTTGTCTTCTCATGCTTAACATGGTCGGCTTGTTAAAAAACAAGTACATTTATACATTATACATTTGGCAGACGCTTTTATCCAAAGTGACTTACATTACATTGTACATTTTGTATAGTAAGCAAGTGGGGGTTAGGTGCCTTGCTCAAGGGCACCTCAGTCATTACCCGCCAGCCCTGAGAATCGAACCAGCAACCTTCTGGTCATGAGTCCAACACTCTAACCACTGGGCCACGACTGCCCACATGTTGGATGTATGACATAGTATTTCTGTACTTGATACACTCCCCCAGCACTACAACTTGTTGTCAACTAAGTCATATGTGCGTGTTTTGTTGGCAATCGGTGCATACATGCATAATGTTAACAACACGAAGGGATTAATGCGATGATGTAGTGGTATGTGCACGCACTGTAGTTCTGTCCTGCCTCCAGCAGCTCGTGTTTGTCTGGAAATAATCGTAAAGCTGTATCACTATTTTATTAATGTGATCAAACTAAATACTGTTCGATGATACAATGTATGCAATACTGTAGGTACTCAAGATTAACATAAGATTAGCAGAAACTGCGTGAGTTATGCCCACTTTAAGGATACAGTATGCATCATTTAAAGTACAGTACCAATTTTTATGTTATTGATTTGGGATGCTACAATCCTAATCTGATTTATTACATTTACATTTACATTTACGCATTTGGCAGACGATTTTATCCAAAGCGACTTACATTACATTGTACTATACATTTGTACATTTTGTATAGTAAGCAAGTGGGGGTTAGGTGTCTTGCTCAAGGCCACCTCAGCCGTTAACTGCCAGCCCTGAGAATCTAACCAGCAACCTTCTGGTCATGAGTCCAACTCTCTAACCACTGGGCCACGACTGCCCACGTCGTGACTTATTAGATGAATAAAATCCTCAATCATATCTTGTGTGAACACAAAAAGTTCCTCTGTAACACAAACTGATGAAATCATAAGTATAATCCCCAAAGACAGATGAGAGACTGGTCAGTGGTTACAGAAGATGTTTGGTTGAAGTAATGTAAAGGAGGCGCCACAAGCTACTAAATAAAAGGCTTAACATACTTCTGCACAAATTCTAGTAAAATTAAACCTTTTTGTTCAATAAATAATAACAATATATCCTTTTTTTGTGCATCATTTGGAAGTCTGCTTCACAAACTGAGTTTCGGATGTACATTTGATTAGGTTATTCTTTTTTCTGAACATATATTATCTGTTAATATTAACTAATGCAAAATCACCTACAATTAACAAACAACGAGCAAAGATTAATAAACGCGGCAAAAGTGTATCAATGCTTATTGTCCCTTCATGTTAGCAAATTATTTAACTAATGTTAAACAACAAAGCCTTATTGTAAAGTGTTTCCAAACACTAAAGACTACGCCTTAGTAAGTGAGACAGATGTTAATTCAGTTCACCATGTTATGCACATTCAAGAACCATAACTTATAAAACATTGTTTTCATTGCACTGGCTCCTCACTCTGTTTAGACTGATTTTTTTTGTACATGGACTCACATTGAGCAGGGCTTCCTGACGCTGGGGCAGAGATGACAGCTGTGATTCTGAGTGGTAGAGGGTCATGTTCTTCCTCAAAGCTCTCAGGTCCCCTGGGGTGCACTGTCAGATGAAAACGGATGCAAAGAATGCAAAGAAAAGAGAGACATAACAACATGAATTACATGGCACAGTGTTCAGCAAATGCTTTAACGTCTGAATGAAGAAAGAAGCAACTTGAAAAGCAGGAAAAAGAAGGATGATGTGCAGTTTATAAGTCAATGAAGAGCCAAGTCAGTAGACTATGAAACAAACTATTAAGAAAAACACCTTTCAGTTAAAAGAGCCAATATCCTTTTTGAACAACTAAAAACTGTTTAAAGCAACCACATATATTTAACTGGTCTCCCAGTCTGCTCATGCTGGTTAGACTGGTCTGTTTTGATGTTTTTTAACTGGTATTGTCAATAACCGTGATATTAAAAACTGTGATTTTCGATACCACGTTAATTATACGCATATAGTGAATGTAAGTCATTGGCCAAAAAAGAGAAAACTAAATAAAAGAGTTTACACCCAGTTTCACCTTCACCTGAACAGTTTCACCTGGCTATCAATGTTTTATCACTCTTCAGCTGGTAAATAATCACTCTGAAAGTGATCACGATAATATTGTTCCTCTGTATCTTGATTTCATTGAGGTGTGGATGCCGCTATTCTCCTAAATGTCGAACAATTAAAAAAACAGTATAGTTACAGCTAGCTATCGCTATCATCCAGCCAGAACAATACAGCTAATACAGCATCCAGTTCTTTTTCCTGCATGCCACATCTTAATAGAGACACCCACAGGCTCTGGCTGGCATGATCTCTAATCACCACAGATGCTCATGACATTTACATTGTCTTGCTCTCATGTTCACTAAATACACGTGATCCATCGAAGAAAGGATCTATAAATAACCCCGTCACTCTCTCTTAGAAGAGAATTTGTGTTTTGCGTTGCTGCAAGGAAGAGCTGAACTTAACAGTAAGCTCACAACCACAACAACACTGTATCACCAAAAACTATCATTGGCATTGTCAAACAAGCCGCAATTCCTTTACTCTTTATGTCAAATACAGTGGGGTCCAAAAGCCTAAAACCACATTGAAAAACTGCTATTTAAATATCTTTTTGTTTTAGACACAAATGAAACACTGGTTTAGTTGATGTATGAAGTCCTAACTTCTCACAGGTGTGTTAATCACATTAACTACATGCTCCACTAAAGTCTGACAACAAGAACGTTTGCAGATTTTGTTTTAGCAAGAATTCCATGTGAACCAACATGCTTTAATATGGATTTTGCCTCAGGAAAAGATCCCTACTGCTACTTGTAACACATGTGTCTTAATTTTCTCAGTCTTAAACATATAAATCTTCACATCGTGACAGGGTGAAAGCGCAATCCTCAAATGATTTTTCATAAATCATCATAAATCAGCTCAGGACTGCAGAATATTCATCATCTCATCATTGCTGTCAGTTGAGATACAGTGCAGTTTGTACCACAGCTTTTTTACAATAATGCTGACAGCATTTTTGTTCGGAAGGGGCAAAGACACAATCCACTGAGGATGTAAATCACTTTGGGGCAGAAAACTGTGTTTTTGCACAGTTGCGGGAGATTTCCCAGGTGGGCTGCGGCTCATGTGAGCTGCTTCTGGAACGCCCTCCGACATACACGGGATGATCGCAACATACATGGGAGACTATGCCCATCATAAACAATGGAAAACTTGCTTGACTACTTACTAAGTTGCTGTTCTCTTCAGGGTAAAGTTAGCAAGTCTTCTTAGCGCAGACAGAGCTCTCATTCTTTAAGTGTGCCCAGCACCATTTTTATATTAACGCTATGCATTACTTTCACTTTATTTAACGGTTTTCATACGGTATGTTTGATATATTTCAACACTAGGGGATGTTTTTATATTACATTTTTAATAGAGTATGACTTTTACTTGTGATACTTGACTGTTTAATTTTCATCACTTTTTATCATCCAACTTTAAACCAGTTTTTCTCAATATTTCATTTCTGAAAATCATAGCGATTAGTCGACTTTGGAATAACTATAACTTATGTTACATACAAGATATGGACAAAATGAAAAGGGCTGTTTTGAAAGGGCTAGAACTCAGCTTTTATATGGTATCATGTAAAATATGTGTTGAGTTTTCCCAGATCGCATCACAAATGATGCTGTTAAAGAAATGTGTTGTTTATACATTAACTTGGTGATTAAATGTGAAATTATTAGAATGTAAAAGTATATTTAAAACATGAATGTTATGTGCGTTTATTCGCGATTAATCACAGAAAAAACGTGTGATTTATTAGATTAATGTTTTAATCAATTGACAGCACTAATAAATACAGATCTCTACAAACAGTCTATTTCACCCTGATTTTTTAACGTTAAATCATTTCTTATTCGTAGTCTGTGTCTGGAATAGTATTTAATACTGTACTAGGTACATTGTAATTTAGGTTAACAAGTCATAATCATGTAAATATATCAGTCTTTGATTTGAATGTAAATCTTTCTACAGTGCTATTTATCAGGTTATATTCAGGACAAACCTGAATGCACTACAGGAGTGTCAAAAGTTGTAATGGAATGACGTCACTTGCAACACAGAATGAATCTCACCTCAGCTGCTGGAATGTAACCTGCTTGAGAGGACTTCAATGGACTTCTGAATAATAAAGTAATTAGTCAAACATCTGACTATATGCCTGTTTTCAAGTAACAGTTCATTCTTGATAAACAGGTATACTGTATTGCAATCGATATATTAGATTTATTTTGTGTGACATGACTTTTGACATCTTTATTAATCACTTTATAGTAGGGTTGGGCAGGATGTTCCTGACTAGAAGTTTTACGATTGATTTGCTTATCTAGACTGTTTTTAAAAAGCTTTAACATAGCAACAGTGCTTTATGATGAATGACTTTAGTGACGCATGCAGCATTTAGCACATTTTTTTAATTCATCCACTTTACTATTATTAAAACAATGGTTGAATAACAAATTCAAAGCATTTAATGAGTAAAGTTAATTTTACTATATGTAATCCAAAGAGTTCTATCATTACTAACCGGCAAAAGGTTAATGAAATCTAGCCTAATCGTTTTTATATGTCTGTCAATTATCCTGTAAGTAGCGTTTTCCTTGATTTGGCTTTTTAACTTTTGATACAAATGTGTACATACACAGAACTTAAAGCACAGAGCAGTGCATTTTTACTGAAAGAAATGGGTGAACATTTCTGAAAAATACAAAGTTCACGTTGATCTTTACAGCCATCAGTTTGTCTGGCATTAAAAATTGACGCTTCACTACCTGCGTCACTTGAATAAATGATGAGGATGAAGAGACGTCTCAGTAGGGTAGGACAAACATTTGAGCTCATGCGCTAGAAGCCTCAGAGCACACCGCAGCATGTTAGCACAAGTACTTAGCCGAGCATGCCGTTTCACACAGCAACGTTTGAGTCTCACTGAAGCAATAGGAGACAGGTAAGAAGAAAGCGAGAAAAAAGAGCCACCACCAAGGAGCAAAAATGTTGTAAAATTACCTTTATAGGTATCTGGGACAAGCTATAACGGCCACATGGCTGGAGGAAACAAGAGACAATTTAGACTCCAATCAAATATACGCAAGTTAATGTTTGTACATCACATAACCCTGCACATAAAAATGCCTGCCCTGAGATAAACATAAAAGTCCAATGTTTTGTTTTGCAACTCCCCTTAAAGGGTTAGTTCACTCAAAAAAAAAAATCTGTCATCATTTACCCTTAAGTTGTCTCAAACCTTTATGAATTTTGTTGTTCATGCTGAACGCAGAAAGCATATTTGTGTCACCGTTCCTGCCTGCACATTCTCCACCAGACTACATTTCCCATCATCCTTTGCACCCCATCGGCCATCTTTGATTACACCAGCACCTGTTCCCCATTACCAGACTCCATAAAGACTCACCTCACACCATGCACATTTGTCAGGTCTTAATGTTGATGTTGCTAAATGTTTAAAGATGTTACCGGCTGTGGTTAAGCTAGTCTGTCCTAGTGATGGGAAGTCTTTTCAAAGATTTGTCTCTTTTGGCTCGGCTCTCTTAGAAGATCTGGCTCTTACAACTCCCAAATGGCTCTTTATTTAGTATCACTCAGAGCCTTCTATTTTAGCCCAATTTAGCAATTGTGAATGGTTTGTGTGTTGATATAAAAAAGTATTCAGCGTTTTCATAAAAGCTTTATTTTTATGCGTTTTTCGTCCTCTCTCTGTCACTTTGTGTACCTGGCTTGTACCACTACACTCACTATCTTCAGAGCATGTGTCCCCATTCTTTCATTTACATAATGGTATGATCCTAGTCTGTCCTCCCATGTGATTGGCCGCATGGTGTGACTGTCAATTCAAATAAAGTCCCGCCCCTGCCAACGGCTGAAGATCCGTTTCTCTCTGAAATTATTGCATATTTCAATTACAACTAAACAAAACAAAAGGTAAAAAAAAAACATTCCTCAGCTCAATAACACTGAATAATAGAGCTTTTTCTAAACACACATCTTTAAAATCAGGGTTCACATGAGTTACAACCAAAAGCATCATCTCTCACAACAGCTGAAATGGCTTTTAGAAAAAGCTTTGAAAGTATCCTGGGAGTTCAGCTAAGTTCTTGTACACTCTTCTGTAAGATGGACATCTCCTCTGAATTAATCATGCTTCAAGTGAATTCACTCGATCTTTGCGGACTGCTGTGATGGGGTGCAACCCGTTTTCTCTTATTTGACCACGAGAGAGAAAGTAACTCTCGCATTTAATTATAGTTTTACAAAGTGCCTTCCATCCTGGGGATAAAGTGCATCTAGACATTCAAACTTACATGTTTCACATGTTACAAGAGGGACTCAAAAAGCTTTGCCTCAAAAAGATACATCAATTAAAACCGTACCGCTGCATGGTACACCCACATCCACTGTTGGAGAGAAGGGCTGACGATAAAAACGTAATGAGGATAAGCGATTAAAAGAAAGAATTGTTGCACTTATCCAAACTCTTTTAAAACCTGTGGCCATGAGATCTGTGATGAATGCTACAGTACATACAAAAGCTCAGTCTTTTTTTTACTCAGTGGAGATTAATATTGTAAGTGGGTCGATTTCAAAGGCATCTCTATGAACTACGAGGATTTTATTGCCTCTTACATTTCTGAATATGCAACTATGGGAGATATTCTCACAAGGATTTCAACCTTTTGTTATAGAAGATTAAACATCAAAGGTTTAAAATGTTCTTACTGTGCTTTTATTTCATTTTTAAAATTAAGTTTATTTAACTACATTCGGGAGGAGCATGATAATGTAATCCAACCAATCAGCACGGAGCTGACGCTATATAAAGCTGCCCCTCCTTCACCCCATCGCCTCACTCTCTACTGGCATCTATCCCAAATATGTTAATGCAAACTCGTGAATAATTTTTTTTTTTTTTTAAAGTCATGTACATTGAGTCAAATAAATATAAAAAGCCTCAGGGGAAGAAACTACCAAATATCACATTCAAGTAAAGGATAGTGAGCTGCAATGCTTTATCTTTCTAGTTTTGCTGGATGTGTTTGTGCGTAGTGATTTTTTGTCAAGGGCCAGTGTTGTACTATAGCGGGTGAATGAATTTGTGACATTCGGTGATAGTTGAATGGTTGGTTGGTTGTGACTTGTGATGCCCTCTGTGTAAACAGCTGATCTCAAAATGCTTTTTCAGCTAGTAAAACCCACTCGCTCTTATTAAGGAAAGGTGAAATTGAGGCCACAGAAGCTAAGGGATGCCCACACAACCATGGTGGATACGGTAAGCTGCTCCGTCTTTGTGCGGAGGGGATAGAATGCGCCAATTTGTAACATCTCAAGAAATTCTAAATTGCTAGATGCTTTCTTAACCCAAAGTACTAAGAATGCCAAATATGAGTCTAAACTATTTATTTACAAGCACTACTATAATTAAAAAGGAAACTCATTCCATACCTGTGACAGCAGTTTGTTGTTGTCTTCTAGAATCCGGACTTTGTTTTCCAGCTGCCGAATGTAGTTTGAGGATGGATCTGAAAGAGACAGGAACACAGAAGTATTAAAACCAAGGAGGTCATCAGGAAAAACAAGCCATTACAGGGCTATCCGTTAACGTTTTTTGCACATAGATCTATTTTAATACACACCAGCCCTGTGACATATTTCAATAGCATCGCGGAAATCATAGAGCTTAACATACATGCACTAATGCAGTCATAAAATGATCGCAAAATAGACTAAAGCTAAATAAAAAAGTAAATAAATGCCTTTAGAGCATCGCTCCAAGAGCATTGTTGGCATTGGGATGATAGACCAGTGCCATTACCAGCCAGTGGCTTTAGAAAAAAAACAGTGATCGATGGGCAATATGCATTAAAGCAGGTGAATTATTCAAGGACTTTGTCATTGATTTATGTGTCGGATTCCTGCTGCCAGCTGGTGGCCCTATGACTGTGAAAACTGACATGGAAATATCTTCAGGTTTTCAAATATCTTCATCAGAAAGTCATGATCTTCGCAACGTTGCATCACAAAAACCTTAAGACAGTGGTCTCAAACTCAGTTCCTGAGGGCCACAGCTCTGCACAGTTTTGCTAAATTCTGCAGAGCTGTGGTCCTCCAGGAATTAAGTTTGAGATCATTGTCTTAGGATAAAACTGACCAAATATGGTGTTGATCTGGTTAAAAATCTAGGAGAAGTTTGTTAAATTATCACACCTGGAATTGGAAAAAATGTACAAAAATCACATAGGAAACTCAAAATAATTGGCTTCCTGTTGGGTTTAAAGCACTGCTCCGAGAGACTTTTTTGTACGTATTTGGGTGATGCATCAGTGTCAATATGCATTTAGGCATGTATATTTCAGGAGTCATTTATTTATATGTGGCACATTTTCTGCTCCCAGCTGGTGGCGCTATAACTAAAAGTGAGTACTGACATGGATAAGTCTTCAGGCTAGGACTCTTATCAACCATGTGAAGTTTGGGGCAGGTCTCACATTGTATGCCTGAGTTCCAATAGCTTCCTGTTTCATGGCGAAATATCAACACCCTACAACCTTATGGATATTGTATGACTAAATTACAACAACTTCCTTTTTTTGGTGAACCACCGAACTTTGGCAGGCCGCCACTGTCATGTTCTCCAAAGAAAAGTCAAGATCTTCGCAACTGAGCATCACAAAGGCCTGTAGATGAGACTGACCAAGTATGATGTTGATTGGTTGAATCTCCACTGTAAAAAATCTCAATTCATCTTTTTAAGTTTCTCTTTTGCATTGGATTTTTTGAGTTGTACTGACTGCCAAAAGTTAAGATAACTTACATAATTATGTCAAATCAACTAGATTTGACAAAAGAATTGGATTAACTTACTATATTAAGTTCAGCTGACTACAATAAAAAAACAATTTACAGTGAGGAGTTTGTTAGAGTGTAAAACATGTCACTTCCTGCTGCCAGCATGTGGCGCTATAACTGTAAATGAATATTGGCATGTAGATGTGTTCAGGTAGATGTGACTTTAGTGCTGACTTGACATTGTATGCCTAAATTACAACTAATAACAACTTCCTGTTTCATGGCGAAACACCGAACGGTCATGTTCTCCAACGAAAAGCCACAAAGAGCATCGCAAAGGCCTTTAGATGAGACTGACGAAATATGATGTTGATCGGATTAAAACTCTAGGAGGAGTTTGTTAAAGTACGATGCCTGGAAATGGCAAACAAATTAAAAAAATTGCAAAGAAAATTCTAAATAACTGACTTCCTGTTGGGTTTTGGAGAAAAAAAAACGCAAAGAGCATACCTGATGCTCGCTCGCAGACTTTTTTTTTCTTACGTCATAGGGCGCCACCTGCTGGGCGCGAAAACTAGGCGCCCTCTGCAAATGCACAAATCACTTTTGCACCATATATCACACAGGTATGTGGTGCAAATGAGAGTGTGCGAACTTGTGTCACAGACTCGCAGCAGCAGATTCAAGCGGTGGTAGTTATGTTCTTGTGTTTGTGCTAGAAAAATATCCAAGAATAAAACCCTTTATTTGTGAGAAAATATTTTCCAAGCATTTACAAGCCCTGTCAGACTATGTTCTGTTTAGCATCTGCTCCTCTCGCTTTATTTCTTCATGCTGTGTTAAAGTCGTAATGCTTACGTGCAGCTATTGCAGTCATAGCAAGACCACAATCCTATCTACTTTAATGGAGAGAGGTAGATATTTCGAAAATCGCTGCCAAGTCACAATTAAATAACACATTTCCGATCACTAATTAAAGGGATTGTTCATCCCAAAATAAAAATTCTGTCATAATTTACCCATCTTTGCGTTGTTCCAAATCTGGATACATTTCTTTGTTCTGATGAACACAGAGAAAGATATTTGGAAGAATGCTTATAACCAAACATTTTGGGTAGGAAAAATGACTTTATATTTTTGTGTTCACAAAACAAGACAGTAGTGAACACACACCCGGAGCAGTGGGCAGCCATTTTTGCTGCGGTGCCCGGGGAGCAGTTGGGGGTTCGGTGCCTTGCTCTAGGGTCTCACCTCAGTCATGGTATTGAAGGTAAAAGAGCATTCCACCTTCATTCACTCCCCCCACCTACAATCCCTGCTGGTATTGAGGATCGAATCTGCAACCTATGGGTTACAAGTCAGACTCTCTAACCATTAGGCCACGACTGCCCCTAAGAAGAATGTAGGACAGCAAAAAGTTCTGGGGTACTTTGACTACCATTGTAATTTTACGTACTATGGTAGTCAAAGGGGTCCAAGAACTGTTTGGTTACAAGCATTCGTCCAATATCTTTCTCATTGTTCAACCAAACAAATAAATGTATACAGCATACATTTTGTTTTCTAAGCTTAAACTGCACTAGAAATCACCTTTTAAATGTAGCTTCAGCTTCAGCTTCTGCTCACGTGAATTACGAAAGCCCAGAAGAACTCAAAAAGAAAAACCTGGCTAAAGTCACAAGTTACTTGCCTTGCACCACACTGACCTGATTTTTGGTTGTGCGATTTAATATTATGGTCTGTTTTAGCTTTCTTATGTAAAAAAGTAGTTTCTGAAACAAATGATACAAGAATCATAAGGCATTTTCAAAGGCGTTCCGGTATTTTTTTGGTCTAAATAATAAAAAGTGGTGTCAATAAAAACCTTACATTTCAGCATTTATTGTGTTATAAATACAATTTTGAATATATCTTAAAGGTTGAGTTATGATCTGTCCTTAACGCAACAAACAGAAATGGCATATTTTTGTTGTTTTTATGGCTATTAAAAACTTTGATGCCTTAAATCTCATAATTACATTCTGTGTATTACAAAACTGTTTACAAAATTTGCTGTCTCCAGGCTGTTCCATCTAGTTGTCCTTTTACTGATAAAATTGTGTGCGTAATGACGTCATACCTAAAAAAAATGCATTGTCGATTAAATTTTGTTATATCGCGATAAAATTCTGCCTTTTAGGCATTTGCACACCTATTTTTATGTATATCGCAAATTTGTAGGCCTATATTTTGCATCCCAAATATTTGTAAAAGTACAGAGTAATGAGAAGATGCAAATTCGCAAGTACTACTGATTTCCGCATATATTGTTATTAAATAAGAAATAAGAAGATAATGTTGAAGTGAAGCAGCTCATCTGACAGGACTTAACTGCCTTTATTTGATGAAGCGCAGGTCTGGACACATAGCAGCTCATTTGTCCATTATGCAAACATTTTTTAGATTTCTTGACTGGTTTGGTCAGAGCAGAAGATGATCAGCATCTGTTATTAGCCTAACACTTAAACCCATGTTTATCTGGCTAAAACCCCTTGGCGACGGACAGTGAGGCAGCGCTGGGCTGTCGTAAATCCACTGTGACACCAATCTAACTTCATCTGGTTCAGATGAGCCAAGCCGATTAAGAATGAACTCCGATCCATAAAACCCATGCTGCACGATCCTAGTACAGAGTTCCAACCACTACCAAAAATTGTTCCAAACACAAGACAGAAATATAAATTCGACTCCACTACATCAAAGCAAATTCATTTTCCATCATTCCAAGCAGCGAAATGCTCTTGTCAGCATAACTCACCACAAGAGAGACCCAGACTTAAATATAGCTTGGTGATCTGGGCCTATTTGGAAAACAAAAAAAATATTTTTTATAACTCACATGCTCTGCTAAATAAATCAATATAAATGCTTAAAAGTCTGGAAAGACGCTTTTTGACATTTGTGTTCTAAATTCTACCTTATTTTGCTACTTAAGAGCTAACAAAATTAGGCAGATGTCAACATGAATAGGTTGCGTGACATGCCCTCATTCTCAAAAAACATGAACAAAACTACACAAGCTAAAAGAAAATGTGACCCAGACTACAATAAACATGGGCTCACTTGCAAAGAGAATAAACAAGGGTTGTATCCACCGCAATCTGTTTCTGTCACAAGCATAAAACTGAAACAAAAACTCAAAGCCGAGTGCTGTGTTCAGTTGCCACTTGCTAGTCAATGTAAATCTGGGTCCTGCAGTAAAACTAGTTCAATGCAATACAGCTGAAGGTACCCACAAAAAATAGAATTATTGTATAGAGGTCAGAACTTCAAAATATTTCAAATATTTCTCCTAGACATCAATGAGATTGAAATGAGAGCAAATAGAAACATTTAAAGTCTCCTGTTTCTCACATATTTTTCCTGAGAAAGAGATAAAAAATCTCAACAGCTGACCTCAGGCGTTCAAAAGACAGTATTTCAATATGAACTTAAACGTTTAAGCAACATATCATCAAATTTACTCAAATCCAGATTACTTCACCCATGTAACGTACATTAATTTTACATGTCCATAATCTTTACGTATTTAAACAATTGTCTAATCTCTGTGAGATATAAAGAAAATCCACTGCACAATAAAAATGTCCTCTGAGTAAATGAACTAAGAATCCATAACGTTCATAAAATCAATAAACTTAAAATCATTAGAACTGATATTCATGAAATGCTCAGTAAAGTGACACGATTGTGTTAACGTGTTGCGGCGTGACGCCGGGTGAGCGAGTGGGGGTTGGGTAGAGAGTCTTCCCTCTCGCTTTGTCGCTTCCAATCGCATCAGTAATGCCATGACCCACTTCCATACCCGCGGCTGCGGCACAAAAATCCCAAGGGAGTTTTCAGGATAGGCCACATGGGCAACCACTGTTAAGCTGTCATCCTAGTATTATGAGAACCCCCTTCCAACATGAATCACACAAGTTTGAGATGAACGCAAAATTCAGACTTCTTGGAAACGCACTGAATGCAGGAATGCCGTCGTTCAACTTCCTTTGAACATCTGTTGCAACACTGGGCGTTCCTCACTGCGTGCATGCTTGTGTGTTAAAGACAAGTGAAAACGTTGTGAACGACTGTGTAGGTCAAGGAAAAAATCCCAGAGAAACCTTAAAATGGGTGTGTGCAGAAGTTGCTGGATCAGTTGCTGGATCAATTGCTGCAATATGTGGCAGTCCACGCAGAAACAAGAGTGTCTACAATAATTCATTCCATGCTGCCTGACCTCATTCTGTTCAAAAACTACAGCTCACCAAACAATGAAACTTAATTTAAAGAGAGGGCGGAAAGCTACAGACCAGAGGGAGAAAAACTTCTCGGAATCTACTGTTTGTCTAAGTCTGAAACTCAGCAAAAACGTACAGATGAAAAACATGTTTGAAAGCCAAAAAAAGCATTTGTTATGTCACTGAGAGAATAAGTTAAACAAAAGGAATGTTATGGAAAGAAACAGATAGACATGATGTTGCCATGATCACGTTTAGACTGTAAAAGGTGGGGCAGCCGATCCTGGAAAATACAATCTTTAGCCAGCTAGCAGTGAAATTATACGATAGGGATGGGCATTTTTGATGCGTCATCTCCTCTGCCCTTCTGTCTGTCAGTGTCTCTTATGTTCATCTGACTTGTCTGTCTGAGAGTAGTGGTCTCACCTGACATTTTATGTTCAAATATGACGGTGAACATGTACTAATGCGGAGCAGGGCGAGCGTTTTCAATCCATTGCGCAACTTCCATGGGAATACATTTACGCTCAGCCTGGTCCGCAAACGGCGCAAATACAAGACTAGAACCCATTATAAACAGACATTCTGTCCCCACTGGATGTGGTGCGATGCGACGCAACAAATGCCTTGTTCGATTTCTATTTGCATCGCTACACTCACCTGCGGTGTAGACAGAGTGTAAGATTATATGATTTATATTACTATTGTATTAATAAATATTACTATTGTATCGTAAAACACAGAATCCAGAAAAATGTAAACAGGAAAAATGGAATTAAGGAAAAAATAAAATGGATTTTATAGGGCCCTACATAACGTTAGTTCTTTAGTTTAATCATTGACTTTAACAGTGACCTTGATCCTCATGTGAACATTCACAGTCACAAATGAATCATTTCATGGAGATAAGTGCTGGTTATTTATCTACTCTGTCATGATAGTGGAAAGGCTTCTAATGTTTATGTTTTTAAAAGGTGAAGGAACTTTTAAACACAGTTAAACATGTAGAAATATGTAAGCCAGTGGTAGGTGGATTTCCCAGCGGAGAGGCTCTGTAGTGCTATCAAAACATTGTTCTGCGTGTTTGAGCATCCTAAACAACCAATGGCATGAATGTAAGGCAGAACTATCTGTTTGTGTAACCAATGGCAGATGATAAGACTGTTTGAAAAGTCTGTTATTTTTGAAAAATGTCAACGCTTTTAGCCATGAGGGCTGTTTGCCGACATATATATACTTTTCCTGATGCCTGTTCTCTCACACACCGTATGATCTCCTGTCCTTTTTTATTATCCTATAGTGAAAAGTAATTATTTTTGGTGACACAAATGGTGCATATAATTCCTAAAATATATTAACTTGTGAACTCTACACAAGTCACTGAAACAGCAGATCAAGAAGATCAGCTCGGCAAAAGGTTGTAAACAGATTTGTGAGGCTTTCAACTGTCCTAAGAATGTGTTCAGTACCATTGTTGCAAAATGGGAAAAATAAGACAAAACCAAGAAAAACATGACCAAGTCAGTCCATCTGACCAAACTACAACTGGAAAATGTGTCCAGTTCAAGTTGAAAGCTCGGCTTTGTCAGAAATGGCAGAGTCTTATTAAAATGAATACAAATAAAAGTTCAATAGGAATACCCCTGTGGCTCACTTTTGGAGAATTCAAGCACAGCAGTTGTGCAGCCCAGCGTGCCTGGCCAAAGATTAATACTGTACATGGTCTAAACATGGCCACAATGAAATATAAAGTTATAGCCTATGTTTTAGACCTAAATTTCACCCCGTAATCTCTCAGGACTACTAGCTCTGTAAAGTAAATTTTGCTCACATGAGACCACAGCAGGAAGATCAACAACATTTCCTCAGGGAACAAAAGACACATCAGATCTTCAGGCACAGCTGAGCACATCACAGCTACTGCAATGTTCAATAAATATTTAATGCACTGCCAGACTCCAAGATCAACTGCAGACTTTGTACAAAATGTTCTTACCACAATACCGCATGAAAATAATGAATATGGGATCAACTTTCTTTTTGTCATCTGGTTTAATTTTGTTAGTAGAACATTTGTTGCTAATTCCAAGTTACCACATTTATTTGTAGTAAAAATATTTTTGCAAACTCTTTGTACTGGTACATGTTGTCCTGATGGAAGTAAAGGGATAGGTCAGTAAAATAAGCTTCTTGAAGAGGTTTAACATTATTGAAAATATAGCAATGCAAATTTGTGATCGGACTGATACTCTCTTGAAGAGAGTTTACATTTTGTGTTATTTTTACAAAACATGCCTATAACTCCAGAACCATTAGAGATACCTTAATGTCCTTTTAGATTCTTGTACTTGAACAACCTTTTTTGGGGGGAACTACATTTTTAAAGCACTATAAGGTTCAGTCATAGAAATATGAGGATCTAAATATGGCTTCATGAGAAAATAGTTAAAATGTACACATTTTTCAAAAATCTGGTACTTCATTTTTTAAAAGAGAAATGTCTAAAGAACAAATAATGTTTAAACTAAATTTATCTTTTGTCCTTCTATCAAAACAACTGCCCTAAACATCACCATCTTAGTGTCTTTTTGGTGCTGAGTTACTGCTAAAAATGATCAAGTCGAGGTACATTACCTTGCTCTGTACCTTTCTTTCGAGTTATAGGGAAATTTGTTAATTATGGCCTAAGCACCAATGATGTAAGGAATTGCTCCGTTTGTTATAATCTTCAAAATGAATCACATTTTTGAGAGCCTAAACATGCTCTAAAACTCATGAAAGTTTACATACATGTAAGAGGTGTTGAAAATGTACATCTGATATGAGTTTCAGAATGAAGTGTGGCAAAATAGTAGTATAGTGCCAACTACAAAATTTGAATAAAGCAGCCCTCGTGCTACGTTTTATGTAAATGTATGAAATTTTGTAGGTTCGTGTAACGTTCCAACAGCTACAAAAAAATCTCTTACAATAGCTTTCTACACCCAACAGGAAGTCTGCTATTTTAACTTTTATCTGCACTTTTTCTATCGCATGCCAAAGTTAGGTCAAATGAGTCGCCAGGAATCGGGAGCTCTCCCGATGACCAGTCCATGCAATCTGTATTCATTTCTTTCTTCTGATGAACACAGAGAAAGATATTTGGATGGATGCTTGTAACCAAATAGTTAGGGTTAGGGTACCAATGGCAACCATTGACTACCATTGTAAGAAAAATTGCTTTATACATTTCTTTGTTCTGTTTAACACAAAGAAGACATTTTAAAGAATGTAGGAAAGCAAACAGTTCTGAGGCACTTTTGATTAATGTTTCCTACTATGGTAGTCAATGGTGGCCAAGAACTGTTTGGTACACTCATTCTTCCAAATATCTTTCACTGTTTATCGTAAAACAAAGAAATGTATACAGATTTAAAACAACTCTAGGGTGAGTAAATGATAACAGATTATCCCTTTAATAATAGGTGTGATCAACCGTTCTTGTGCTCCACACAGTAATTATGAAAACCAAGCAATCACCTGCCCATATACTACGTGTATATAATTCATGTGAAGATCACGTGTAGCCACTTGTAATTCTCTTAAGATCAGACAAGCTCACACAGGGCAGGCTGTCGTGTTTGTCTGTGTATTAAGCTGTTTATTGACTGGTGGGTGTTAAAGCGTCTGTAATATCATTCAGCAAGATTCCCCAGAGTGTTTTTTCAGTAATGCTGACACCACACGCCGCAGAGGTTAAATGCATTCTCATGGTTGTGGCTGTAAGCTCATGGCTGGCAACTGCAACACTTAGAGTAACCCAAGATGTCTGTTGTTCCTATATACATACTAACATATACCACTAAAAAAGGAACAGATATTCTACACTAAATTTCTACTTGTACTTTTATTATATTTTAAGAAAAAGATTTCGAGGGTGATTTCTTTATGAAGCTGTTTTCATCGAAGATCAGCACAACAACTGATTCTAAGAAACAAATTGACAAAAAATAAATTAAATCACCCTCATGTCATTCCAAACATGTATGCTGTTATGTTTCAAAATAAACATTAAAACGAAAACTTTATAACAAATAAACCTTAATTAAACTTTAAAATGTTAAATAAAAATAAAATAGAAAGGAAAAAGATCAAATATAAAAAGACTACAAATATTTATTTTTGCTAAAGACACTAACAATCACAAAGAGGTATTAAATATAACTTGGTAAGCAACTTTCAATCCATTTACAAACTAAGCAGACAGTCAGCAAAAAGAAAGAACTATTCCAGACTAAAAAAAAACCAAGATATAAAGTCTCAGTGGCTCCTAAGAATCTGACTTGAAGTTATCATAACAACATGCATGAGCATGTACAAATCCTTTACAGTACATGCTTGGTCACAACTCTTTGACACAATTCAGTATCTACCATTTATGTAACTGTTTTAATTGCATAATTTCCAAAAATATTATGTCGAAGCTGCAGTGCAATGAATGAAAATGTTTTACATGAAGCTTTATAAGGCAAATGTTTAAGTTTAACTTCTGCTCTCAAACAATTGCTGTGCGGTGTATGAAAAAATACATCTGTGACCTATGCCTATGGTAAGGTGTTCACAAGTGAACCACACCAAACAGTGGCCTGGGGTGCAGTTCACATGGATTTTGATACAGTATGAAACTATTATGAACACAACCTGGACAACTTGAAGCATTTTATTTTCAAAACTAATGATGACACTAAATGTGCCTGTTAGAGTTATAATATTACTCATTGCTGCTTGCTTCTGCAGAAATTGCCTTTGGTGAACAGCTTGCATTCTTCTCGTCTTGCAATGCATGCTGACAGACAGAAGTGTAGTTTAGTATGTGTTACACTTCGGGACACTTCATAATTCTAGAGAGAGAAGTTTTACAGTTATAATCTGTATTGTTCTCATAAAGCAGACTATATAAATATGTCATATTCAAGTCTATACTCCAAAGCAAGCATTAAACTCGTGGCCTTAACTTGGTCATTTTTAATAGTGCCTATGTTTATGCTTTGGTCAGGGCACCTTGTTATTATCTCCCCAAAGGTTATGCAACCAGCCATGGAAAAACATCACTTTAACATGCTAATGAACCACAACCATGCTGGCCTTCCTCTCCAAACCATGTCTTTCCATGGGAAATGAAGTACATTCCTACAGTATGCACCAGGTCAAAGACACATCTCAGAGTCTCTTTGGAGGTATGTGAATATGAATGTATGGCTGCATTCCGCCTTCTTCTCTATACCAAAGGTTTTAGTTTATAGTGACATTCCAAGACTTAAGGATTGTCCTTAAAAAAATTGCATTTATCTCTGGGTAACACCAGAACTGTTGCTCTTTTTGTGATAAAGATCAACATCTGCACTGTCTCTGAAACTGCATCCTGTATAATCTCTGGCCTCCAGGATTTCACACTTCCCACTGGGTAGCAATGAGACGCACTGGTGGAGCCGAGGCTGAGACCGCAATGCGGAGACCTCAGACAGGCTCTGACTTCATCTGATGGAAATGGGCTTCTGCTGAGTTTTTACAGAGCCCTGACGCATCTGTGGCGAGCTCAGCCGGTGGCGGTATCTTTCATTGCCTTCACCAGATTTCCAGTTAGCGTGGGTTACATAAGACCCTTTTTCTTTAGCACCACAGGCACAGTGGGTTTTTTCTTTGTCACGTGCTGTAATGCTGCTCAATATGGCAGTTTTGAAAAATGTTTCTCATCTTTATTTTATTTTCCGTTCATATGATGGCAGGTTTTCCAACAAGTCTTGAACTGCTTTGAAGTAAAAAACAGAAAAGTGACAATAGCATGGGAGAGAATAGTACACACTCAAAAAACACAAAAAGATGGTAACCTAGCAACAAGAGACTTAACAGTCTCTTGCTTGCACTGCAAAATCGACGGATTTGGAGACTCAACCTTGAGCTGCCAAGAAAAGCACTTCTTACCCCCTCAAAGAGCAACTTTCATCTTTTACACCCTCGCGAATCCCTCTGCTCGTAAGAAGGGTTTCTTTACCTTTATTTGTACTTTTGGTACAGAACCATTCATAAAAAGGGGATAGGGGGTTAGATATCTATGAGCTGATTGTAGGGTATGCCCTTAGGTTTTACTTTTTTCATCAATTTTAATGATGCAGTACATATCTAGAACTTAATCTCCTCCTGTTTTTGGATCTGTAAGCTGCATGCATATTAGGCTCTCTATAGCACGCATGTTAAAAGTAAAGCTCTATCAATGACTTAACTTCCCGGCATACAAAATATGAATTATTATTAATTATATGATAATATAGGACAGTTCGCCTAAAAATAAAAATTCTGTCATTTACTCACCCCCAGTTGTTCCAAATCTGTTTAAATGTCTTTGTTCTGATGAAAACAGAGAAAGATATTTGGAAGAATGCTTGTAACCAAACAGTTATTGACCACCATTGACTAACATAGTAGGAAATATTACAATGGCCCAGAACTGGTTGCTTTCTTACATTCTTCAAAATATCTTCTTTTGTGTTGAACAGATCAAAGATATTTTATCAACTTGAGTACCCCTGTAATATAACAAGAAATGCTTTTTGCTGGCTTATTTACAGTCATCCCTTTAATGTGCAAAAGGTTAAAATACATCATATAAATCTAACCTTATTTTAACTTTAACATCATTAGGAAACAAACACACAGCTCATCTAACCCCCACCACATGAATTACAAGTGCCTGACCAGGCATTTTCTCACTCCGTAGGTTTAGCAGTGCCTGCAGATATCTTTAGTGCACTCAAACATTTTTGTAGGCCTCATCTTTGTTTAGGAGACAAAAGCAATTTGGTCCAATGTTTTCTGAGTACACACATAAGATGAACATGGAGAGGCACTTCATACTTTATCAGAAAGCAGGAGGACATATGAAAAGCATATTTTGGGGGGGTTTCAAAGAAAAAAAATAGAAACGGTTTTAGTAGCATCTAGCATGGATGAAGAAAAATTAACAGCATAACAATTAATATAAGTTAGATTTCATGAAGCCCCAAATAGAACAGTTAGAAGTGAGGTGTGTAATTTTTAGTTGACATACTTTATTCTTGGTTAAAGCTACAAACTGTAACTTTTGCCTCTCTATCATAATCAATTGTTTGAAACAAAAGTACATCAGTTTACTTCGCGTCATAACTATACTCAGCTCAATGTCTAAATCATTATATAAGCTTAGAATTTTACATTTTGGTTTGGAACACAGATTTGAATGTAACTAAAGCTGTGAGTTAGGGGTGAACTAATAAAAGACATGAGAAGACATGAGAATTTTCCTTAATTACTGTAAAAAATTGTTATGCTTAATGCTTGTTGATGTGTTGTCTGATTCTGATGCAAAACAAGCTTAGGACCACAGTTTTGGACAATTTTATTAACATGACATTTGAAATACCCAGATGTTAAAGGTAAAAGACAAATTAAAAAATACCCCCTGTGCAAAGTGTAAAAAGGCTGACGGTCAAAACTCCATCAAAATTGGTCTTCAATGACATTGGGGACACTGTGGTTAACTTTCGCTCGCCACCTTTCGCGTCAACATAATTGGATTGCTGAATGTGTGCTTTGAAGGCACTAGTGGCCTGCCAGTGTGCCACCTGGCCACTTTATCAACAACATGATTATGCTGCATTTCAGTCAGCAATAAATAAATAAACTCAAAAATCGATGCCTTCCCACTTGGTCAAATCCTAAATTAAAGTCATATCAGAAGCCTATGAAATGGCTTAAACAAACACACAGAAAATCTAGTAAACTCTTCTATTTTGTGATTATAAATTATAACAACAACATCCACCAAAAGGTTTCATTTCATTAGGTTTTAGATTATAATACACAGAGACAGTAGCTGCATTAGTCCGTGTAACACTTCACAATTCAATTTTCAGACCATACAATGCAAATGCAAAAATGAAAAATTGAAACGAAATTTCTGGTTTTTGTAAAACGTTGGAGATCAAATGTTGAAGATGAGCAGACAGGCGGTTGGTTAAACAATATGCTATTTATTCACACGTCCATGCCGTATCACGCGCCGGACGCGTACATTAGCCTATGCTTGTGCAAACAATGCGCGGCTGGGTGATGCAGAAAGGAAACACAGACATTTTTTTTATAGATTGTGATTGTCAATGAGATTTATACTGGGGCACGACGGAGTGTCACTCCATAACCACCAGACTCGCACACTAGCACGGAGCAGAGCAAGACCATCAGCTTGTGCCGTTCATGTAATATAAAACAGTTGCAGTCCACACCCCTGTGCTAATGGTACAGCCCACAGCGCAAGACGAGACAAATAAAAGAAGCTAAAATAGTAAATCGGTTAGTTTTCATTTGTTTAAATGATCATTTGTTAAGTCACAATATAGCAAAAGTAAAATAAAAAAAATGAGAGAAAAATGTAAAAAATCCATTGACAAAGTAACCCAAAAAAACCAAACAAAAAAAACAGATATTTCGTTTCAATTTTGCATTTTTTCATTTGCATTGTATGATCTGAAAATTGAATTGTGAAGCATTACACGGACCTGCATTTCAATTACCCTTCAAATTGGGTGAACTGAAACTGAAAATATGCTCAATGGAAACACGCCAATTTCTCAAAAACTCTCACACTGTAAAAAAATTGTTGGGTCAACTTGAAATAATAAGGCAACCGATCAAATCAAACTCAACAAACAGAGACTGAAGTCCACCCAACTTAAAAAATTTAATTTGAGTCATCAGTTGTCACAACATAGTCAAGTTTACCTAATGAACAACAGCACAATTTTTTGTTGGCTGAACATAAATAGAGAATATATTCAAAAATAAACAAATTTTATTACAATTGTATGTTTTCTCCCTCAGACAGACCAAAACTTTGATCAAATAACTATTTAAACAGTTTGTGTTGAGTGCATGTATACCAGTTGTGCCATTGTGTCATGCACTTACACATCAACATTAAACACACAAACCTCAACCATGGTAACAGTCAAAAACCATCATTCATTAAAAAACCTCTAAACACAACAGATAACTAACAGTAACTACAATATTAAAGCATAAATTAAAAAGTAAAACACTAATCTTTAAAAGAAAAATATATAAAAAACAGAATTGAACATGATGCAATGCATCTTGGGAACTTTCAAACTTTCTGACACATTTTGGCCAAAAACTTGAGAATCGAAGTCCAGTCAACAAAATAATCTTTGTTAGAAACATGTTTAGATTAATTTTGTTTAGTATATGCAAAACAATAATTTCACTCCTTTAACTAAAAATTCTATGTTCAAGTTACTTATTTATCTTTGTAGGAAGAACATTTTGCAAGTCGGATTTTTTACAGTGCACGTATCTCAAAAAGTTCTTTATGCTTGCAAGAGTTGTTTTCTCTTATAATTGACTTGTGTCTTAAGCAGCTACAACAATGACTACGTTTACATGCACCTTCATAATGCGATTATAATAGGATTTTGGCAATATTACCTCATGTAAATATAATGCGATTAAGCTCATGATCGCAGTAAGCATAATCAAAGTGCACATGTGGCGTACGCCGGTTTTAATCGCAATAAGAAGGCATGTAAACACCTGCAATCGCATTTATGCTGCTCTGACCAAGGTGCGTACGTGCTTCCGTCACGCATCTTAAGCGCAAATTCATAGTAAACATGACAGTCTGAAGTTTTACCGTCAACACAACTCGCTGTCAGTAGTCTCTGATCCTTATCTTCACACAGAAACAACGCGAACGCGATGACAGCGTATACCACCTTTGCGGAGGCATTTTCCATCATATTTCTATATTCATCACGGTGCCGAGTAACCATAAAACACATCCACATGTCGCAAATATATAAAACTATAGCCAGTAACACACCTACTGTATATGAGATCATCATTTGTACAGTGTTTTATAGCAAATAAGCAGACTAATAAAACTCATAAACGGGAGCAGAGAGGTGTTCTCATGTCATTATTGGAAATAATTGCATTATTGGTGCGCATGTAAACATAGTCAACGACATTTTGTCGAGACATTTTATCAGTTTTTATTTTTGTCCTATTACGTGTCATGCCTTCAATTGTGCACATTTCCCCATGAGCAACAGGGCAAAAAACAGTCAAAAGAGGAGGAGATGATGATATGGATATAAGTTATGGCTAAATTCACGGTGCGCTGGGCAACAAACTGTAAGTCATATGGGTCTAGAACAACATAATTTTCCAAAATCCAGGTACCACCCTTAGTTTTGTGTACTGCATGCCATGGTTTGAATCTCCGATTAAAACCTTCTCCTCTGTATATGCACTGAATTTCCATAGCTCACATGAGGTTCACTGCAGAATGATACGTTTGACATCTCACTGTTCATTCAGATCATTGTGTCAGAACTCACTATTGTTTGTTGAGGAATGTGGGAATACCTGACCAGCAGAATTTTTATTTGACAGCAGTCAGTTGAGTGTGATCTGAGGTGCATTGCTTCTGTGATTTAATCAGCTTTGGAAGAATGAATGTCCTTCTTGGCCCGACGCACAGGAAATTGGTTAAAATATCATGATGTAATTCATCAGTCTTGTGCATACTTGAAAAGCGAGTTTTGATAGAGCTACACTTCCTACACACCCTTTAAACATGTAGAATATATTTATGATGAGAAACATGCCTGACTAAAGAACATTGCAGCTATATGGCATCACAATATTTGAACTGCTCACTATTTAAAGCTGACTGATACACACCAATGCTTGTTCTTATACCAACACTGTGTTATGACACGACCTGCACACTTTGCAAATTATTGACATATATGTGAAGAACCGGCTGAGCTGGTTTCGGTTTTTCTTTGACTTTTAACTTTGGGTCACGGCCCTCGTTGGTTCACCGGGTTAAAAATTGTACTACCCTTAGACTCAACATAACATTTATACCATCGACCAAACGATTGTACAATATGTTATTTTATGAATGAAAACTAAAATCAATCTCAAAATGTAAAAGCGTTAAAATCTCAATTTACGTTTTATTTACGACAGACAGTAATAAATTTGATCCTAAATCCCAACCAAATCGGTACATGGAATGACAGACATTCTTTTTCACAAACATTGTTTATGAAACAGATGTCATTCATACTGTACAGGGCTGTCCAGTGCGACAAATATGTTGCACATGCTACAAAAATAAATGTACCATTGAAGATACAGTTTGGCAGGTACACCGCCATTTGACTTTTTAGTCTGTTTTGGGAGTGAAACTCATTTTCCGGCTGCATTAAATCCATATATCTTAATATAACCTATCAGGATAAACCAAAACACCAAGTGTCACTCACAACATGGCTTAGATAACTGATGTATTACTGCCAAAACAGTTATTAGGCGATTCATGACAATAGTATGAACTATGCCCCATGAGCTTCTTATTAAGATTCTTATTATAGGCCAATAGTGATGGCATGGAAGTCAGACTTTATTTGGCAAATGCGTTTCCATCTCCCATTATTCACATTAAATGCTAAAAAAAGACAAACTACCTCAAGTGAGCGTAAAAACATTTTTGCAAGTTAAGGGATTTTTTCCCAAAAATTGTGCATTGTGCATTTCCAAAATCAGGATGATGGAATGCTATTGTCTTGTTCTTTTTCTACTTTCGCTCCTTGACCATTTTAAAAATGTCACTGTCTCAAAAAGCAAGTGTAAGTTACATCAGCAATGTAGCACTACATCCTGTTTGTGTCGAGCCTTTAACTTTAGAAACTTGGTGAGCATTAGACATTTTCCATGAATTGCCTTTTTTTTACTTTGCTTTTAATACATTTTGTCAATTTGATTTTAATTTGAAATATCCAGACAATAAAACCTTAAGCTATTAGTAGTAACTTAGCTGTAAGCACTGCTTTTCCATGTTGAAGAAAAAAAACCTGTTTGTGGTACGTGCCAGTAATGGATCCCAGCTTGCTATTGAACTTCATGATGAAATATGAAGCTGTCTCTGGTGATAACTGCACCACCATCTGTGTATCAGGACATCCAATGGCTCAACTAATGATGGAGCCCCTTTAAGAGAACAGAGTGCACGCAAACACACACACACACACACACACACACACACACATTCAAGCCCATTCACTTTCTGTTTGCCTTTAACCACACCAATATCTCCACCAATTCCCTCCACGGGTCGCACTTCACTTGTTTATCACCTTCCTGTGGCTTTTAGCGTGTCTGAGGAATCCCTGTGGAATGTAGACACACTCTCAACATGTGTGCGATCAAGCTGACAGTCTTATTAAATGACACCACTGAACTCAGGCCACACACACACACACACACACACACACACACACACACACACACACACACACACACACACACACACACACACACACACATACTCCAAGAGCTTAACCATTGAAAACATATTTAATTGTCACATGAGATAGAATATAGACTCAAAGATCAAAGCAGACCACCACGCTTTACACAAGCCGCACTGCAAAACAATGAAGATTTTCTTAAGGTTGAAATGAGTGAATTCGACAAAGCCTGTCATGAATTTGTGTATTAAGGTGATTAATCGGTGAGACCTACAAAAATACAGTGGTTTATTAAAAGGGATGTTCAGTTATTTTCAGACTAAGTCGAGAACAGACTGTGCCACAAATCTGAAATCGTGGTAATGTTGAACGTCAGGCTTAAAATGCCATTTCATTACATTTGTTCTGCTCTGTTCCATGGGTTTGTAAGACCTAGAACAAGCACAATAACAAATACAATACTTAAGGCCAAGCTTACATGATGTGATACTGTTGTTATATTAACAGTGATTGGTGTAGTTCAGTACATTATAAGCATAATCATAGAAATTATAATTGTACTAAAGCTGTTGACAAGCTTATAGTATCTTATTTCTTATTTATAGTATTGCCCTTGAGCAAGGCACCTTACCCCCGTTTGCTCCCCGGGCGCTGCAGTGATAGCTGCCCACTGCTCCCGGTGTGTTCACGACTTGAAGTGTGTGTGTGTTCACTATTTACTGAATGGGTTAAATGCAGAGGTCACATTTTGGGTATGGGTCAAAAATCAAGCTGGGCTACATTTGCTGAAGCTTTTGAAAGTACCAGGTAAGCTTTCTTCTGCTACATTCAGACCATCTCCTCAGTTGCAAATACAAACGTATATATTAGCCACAAGAATATTACGAAGTAACATGGCGTAGTGTGGAGACCCTGATAATGTTATTTGCAATCATAACATCCCATTTTCATAAATGTTTTTCTCAGTCCAGCACTTCTAGTTAACTATGATTTAGTACGGTAAATCAGAGGCAGATGACACCTATATATGTGTAGATGGAGGGATTAAAACCAGCATTTTATTAGACTACAATTGGCCCAAGGGAAAGCATGAATAGTTTTGTCTCCTTTTTCCTGAAAATAAATAATGACTTGTCAGAGCAATGATTAAATCTATGTCAAACTATGAAAATCTTCTCTCTATGTTTTGTGTGGCATTAAAACATATATGTCACAGTATTTTACTTATTTCTCTTTCATCTACATTGATTTAATTAATAATAGGGCTGTCCAGCAATTAACCGCATTCAGAATTAAAGTTTGTGTTTACATAATATATGTCTGTGTACTGTGCATATTAATTTTGTATTTATAAAAACAAATACATGTATATATTTAAGAAAAATATCAATTATAAAAATTAATAAACATTTAAATATGATTTCAATTATTTGTACATAAATACATCTAAATATTTCCTGAATATATATAGGCCTACATGTATGTGTTTGTGTTTATAAATACAAAATTAATATGCACAATAAACAGACATCTATTATGTAAACACAAACTTTTATTCTGAATGCGATTAATCGCGATTAATCTTTTGACAGCCCTAATTTATATATATTTACCAGTCATTTAAATTATATTTACATGTTTATTAATTTTAATATTTTTAAAATCTTAAATATATGTATGTAGTATATGTTTTTATGAATACAAAATTAATATGCACAGTATACAGATATATATTATGTAAACACAAACTTTTATTCTGGATGCGATGAATCATTTGACAGCCCTACTTAATAATTTTAGTTTGGATGACTGAATAGAAACAATTGAGTTTGCTGACGGCATGCCCTCTCACAAATTTCTTCAGAGTAGTGTAAATATACACTAATAATCTGCAAAATCACAATAATCTGATTTATTAGACTAGAAAAACCCACAATGAGGGCAGCAAAGTCGGTCATTTCAACTTACCGTTGAGTCCATTGGGGATACTCCTGTGAAGATGTGGAGTCGACAGGTCGTCCATCGATCGCCTTATGGTGCCGATCTTGTTCTCTACAGCCTTGTGAATATTATGATGATGGTCCGGGCTGCCAGCGCTTCCACCGCTGGAGGTACTGCTCCCATCACCAACATCTCGGACATTGCCAGAACCCCCATTTAGGTTGCTAAAGCTGGACTGACTGTCTATAGAGCTTCTAGATCCAGCTCCATTCCTATCTTCATCCAACATCAGTATGATCTCCTTCAGTTCCGCGTTCTCCCGCAAAACACTCTCCTGGTTGATCTCCAGCTCCTTAAGTTTTAGCTGATAGGCGCTCACCTCTTTCCACACAGCACTGGCCGTATACCTCCCAAACCGCTGCCATTCCCGTGACAGCTTTTTACCTTTCTGCCTATCGTCGTCCAGAAAGCAGCACAGTTCCCTAAGCTCCTGGTTGTCATTCTGCAGTTTCTGGTTGATCTCCTTTAGGTTACGAATCTCGTGGAGGTGCACCTGCAGTCTACGGTTGATGTCCTTCATCATGTTCCCGTGTTCCAGCATCAGGTTCATCTTTTCGCCGTCGACCCGTCTCAGTCTTTTGATCAGGTCCTCTTTGCTCCATCTTAGCAGTTCATCATCAGAGATCTTACTCGGGTCATCATTAGGACAATGCTTTGCCATCATGATTCTTTCTCACAGAGAGCCAGTTTCACGGTGAACACTGTTCAACACTGATCTATCATCCCGGCAGTGGAATTAAAATCGTTTTTTTCTTTTTTATCGAAGCATTCGGGGTATTATTATTAGGTTATGTTAAGGAATCTCTCTAAGAAAATGGAAGGCTGGGCACGAACTGATTTGTATTCCGGACAATTGTGTTTTCAAATCAACATCTATAAAAACGCCTCACTTACCCTCAACTCGGCAATCGTAAGTGCATATTTTATAAATCCGAAAATATACGCGATATATAGGCTATACATCCAGGGGCATCGTTTCAGGCGAACATTTTCGCAGACATCCTCGAGACACGCGTGAGAGACACAGGTTTCAGGAGCAATATTCATATATAACTACACAAAGCGTTCATTTAAATACATGTACGAATTCATTTTAACCGGCGGCGGACCCTCAGAATGATTTTTAAGCGGTTGTTGTGAATTCTCGCATGTGTAAATGCACACACGCTCTTCCTCTGGACTGGTGTGTGAAATAATCCGAGCGCGAGCGGCTCGAGCAGGTACAGAGAGATGAGACAGAACAGCAGGCGCAGCCTTCTTAAAGACACAGAGTCCACATTCTTCAATTCTTCAATACGGGGAACATTTTGTCCCATTGCATGATTAAAATAAATATGATATATAATAACCTTTAAACCAGTAAGAGCTTTAAATGCTAGTTTAATGCTAAACGTTTGGTAAAAATTAGTCTCACAACTGTAATCGTAATTTTGAAATATAATTTAATCTTGAGCAAACAGTAGTTTATCAGTTTACGTATCGAAGTGTAGCTCGTACTCTACAATTGATCTATAACAAATAACAATATAAAATCCTAAAAAACATTTGCTTTTAATACTGTATTTGTTTATCCACATTTTTTTATATTTGGTAATCTAATCAGTTAAAGAAGTTTATCGTTAAAACGCCGACCATAACATTTTACCATTGTCCACATCGCCATCTGGTGGACACAACATAATTTTCATGCGAGTTATTGTATAGATTGTTTACGTTGACACAGCGAGAAAAAATGGACAAACAATTCACAAACATTTTGTACAATATTTTGGGTAATTGAACTTGGGTAAAATTAATATTGGAAGAAAAAAAACAGTCGCTTTTGTAACAGTTAACAAGTGCCTGTAAGAGTTATAATCTTTAAAAGACGAAACAAAATAAAATCGTTATCATTATTATTTTGAGCAAGTAAAATTAAAGTCTTCAGTATTGTTTATGCACAAACAACACATAAGCCATTAGTATTAAGATCAAATTTACTGACTTCACACAGCCGGCTCCATAGCTCAGTGGTTAGAGCACTGGTCTTGTAAACCAGGGGTCGCGAGTTCGATCCTCGCTGGGGCCTGTACGGAGGTTTTTGATGTTTTTTAACGCTATTCTTTATACATTATTACGCTAAATAACTTTTCCTCATAAAATGCTGTTGTAAACCACATAAACCAAACCAAAGTTTTAATCTCTCTGATGTTTAGACTTTTATCTAAAACTCCAAAAATACAAAAAAGATAAAAACTCCACTTTATTCTATCTATTTAAAATGTACTATCATTGACAAAATCTATTAGACATGTTAAATTTACATCTAAAAAATACATCTGCTAAACTGATAATAAATGTTAAGTAACATCCTAATTCTGCATATTTAACATGTAAAGGGCAGAGTAATACAGAACAGAGGTGGAATTTATTTGATGCAATACAAAAAAAATCAAAACAGATTGCACAAGTAATGGAAATGAACTGAGAATTGTTTATTACTATGCCAACAGTTTTAATAATTGTATATTACATATATCTAGTTTTACATTTGTATGTTCACATTTTTTTTATTTAAGTGTATTAATAAAAACTGGGTAGAGATGGCACAGGGAACCATATGTACAGTACATTAGTTCTTGTCAACTACTGTATTGTCATAGTTTTATAATAGTAAAAGTGTAGTAATCCTGTTTCATTGATTACTATGTGCATGACCTCAGTTTAAATACACTTATACCATGGTCTGTTTGAATACTCCATTCTGATTGGCTGGAAGATGTGCATTAAAACCATTTAATGCACGGGTAGTTCCAGTCAGTTATTTCATTATTTCATATAGTCATTTTCCCCTGTCTGATCAAAAATTACACTGTAAACAGCAATAACAGCTTTAACTTGGCAAATAACACCGTGGTATAAGCAGTTGTTGGTTTTACTACAAAATATTATAACATGATTAATGTCTAAATGTGGTAACTATATTCAAAGCTATATAATTAAGATCTTTTTGATAAGCCCCATTTTGTTCTTTGGTCCCCTGGGGAAATGAATTGATCACCCCTGGCCTAGAACATGTTCTATGTGCAGTGTTTAATATTACAGATGACTCCACTTTTGGGCCGCAGTGTTCCTGTGTCTTTAATGTCAAAAGACTGTCCAGGAACCAGATTGAATTCGAACCTCTGAAGCAGTTTGGCAAGCACAACTTTCGCCTCCATCTGAAACACAACAGATGGCCATTACACAGATCTGAAAGTCAGCAAATGATGTAATTGAGAACAAAGTTCAATAGTGTGTGTGTGTGTGTGTGCTTTATCACCTGTGAGAAGCCCTGCCCCAGACAGGATCGTGGTCCAAGTGCAAATGGGTAGTAGCAGTAATAAGGCCTTTAAGAAATGACACAAAATCAGCTCAACAGTAGTCATGTTTTATTGTTGACTACATACTCTAACAGCTAAAAAAAAGATTCTATAATAGCATAAAGTTCATTTATTTTGGATGCCTTTAGTCACAACATAATTCCCATAGTTACACTTGTGTTATGAATAAAGAATGACCTAAGCTTGTGATCCTAAACTTTTGACCTGTAGTGTATAAAAAATATATCATAACAGATGATTCAAGATGCCAAATGGCAGAGAACAAATTGGTCTTGTTGGTGATAATGACTTACTTTGGGGCATTCACGTCAAATCTCTCTGGATCGAACTTAAGCGGATCTTTGAAAAAGTTCCCCAGTCTTCCAGAGACATAAGAACTGAACTGTTAGGAAAAATTAACAATTTTGAAGATTAAAGCCACATTTCCTCCAAAAGGTTGATAAAACAGAAGCATTAAAATACCGACTGCAACACTTTACAATTACAGGCTAGCTCTATATGGGATTAGATTTGTGCCAATAAAAATGAACGCAAACTTTTAAAATACGAACAAAAATATACAATGAGAAAGAAAAAAAACACTCTGATAACGAAAACAATAAACTCGATTGCAAGATGTAACATTGTTTTCAAATTAACTGCATTTTTTAAAAATAGTTTGCAAAGTTTCGCTTTTGCAAATAATGGTTTATGAATTCGCTGCTAGATTTTTCAGTTGCGCTTCCCAAGTTTTCGTTTTCGCTTCTCAAATTTACGTTCGCCTTTCTGGCTCAACCCTCACGTGAGGGCGGGACTTAAGGGCACTTTACTCTCATTGGCTAGTGAGATTTGGATTGACAGCTCCCTGACAAGGAAGTCGATAGTGAAATGAGTGTTGCAATCTGCATGCGGTTGTCTGTGACTCTGTATGGTTTTGTTTTAGTGTTTGTACTTAAATTACTTTCTTCTTTTGTTAGTATATCAGCGGTTCGCCAACTCACACGCACTTGGAGTGGGAAACACGCGTCCAGGCTCTCTCAGTCATGCCACATAACAAGCCAACGTCGAGTACAGGATAGCATAGCCATTCACATACAACTTTATGTGTGTTTGGAGGCTGTAAAGACAGCAGTCTATAATTACATTAACATCCGGAAAATGAGATGCCTAGTGAGTTTTGAGGAGATAGTATAATAAAGTGTTATGTTCTCAGTTCATCTTTATTATTTATAGATGATAATCGTGGTGGAATTTCATGTATTGTTTCTACCTTTAGATGTTTATATATTTTTAAAGTCTCTCTTTTCTGCTTGTTTTAACCTGTTTTATGTAGGTGTTGATACATACTGAAAGAGTTGTTTGCAAGGGGCAGACTAAATTAATAAAACATCCTAAAGACCTCCAATTGTGTCACTTGATGAATTTGTTTTGTTGTAGCAATGTTTAAAATATATAAATGTCATTTGAATGTATTAATACTATTTTATGAGGTGTACTTTCTGTGTATGTAAAGAAAGGGGCATAATATATTCACCATGATTTTTAAAGGAAAGATGGAGTATGCAGAGTATGCATTAAAATAAGACTGTATGCAGGAACGCCACAAAGATTCATCATCATCATCCTCCTCAACTGGACACAAAAGTCACCCTCACATTAATGTAAACTGTGATAATAAAATGGCTAAAAGTTTTATTTCTGTACAGTATGCAACAATGTTTTTATTTACCCTGTTAATTTCTCACTACCCAATAATCTGTAACTTGTCTTCTTATTGAATGTTATGATGCATTTGGTTCGTTAGTGGTTAAGTAAATAATCTTTATCTATATACTAAATAATACATGACAAAAAATAAAACGCATATTGAACGAGTTAAATAAAGACAGAATTTCCTACTGTGCAGGAATAAAACTTGTAGCGATTTTCTTTATTATCTGAATTACATTAATTTAGGCTACCTAAGGGTGAGAAGAATAATGATGAACAAGACGCTCGGACGCATGACTAACCAACTTCAAAAACACTGAAAACAATACAAAACAGCATGCAGATCGCTCTCTAAAATCCGCTGCAGCTGCACTGACTTCTGTATCGACTTCCTTGTCAGGGAGCTGTCAATCCAAATCTCACTAGCCAATGAGAGTAAAGTGCCCTTAAGTCCCGCCCTCACGTGAGGGTTGAGCCAGAAAGGCGAACGTAAATTTGAGAAGCGAAAACGAAAACTTGGGAAGCGCAACTGAAAAATCTAGCAGCGAATTCATAAACCATTATTTGCAAAAGCGAAACTTTGCAAACTATTTTTAAAAAATGCAGTTAATTTGAAAACAATGTTACATCTTGCAATCGAGTTTATTGTTTTCGTTATCAGAGTGTTTTTTTTCTTTCTCATTGTATATTTTTGTTCGTATTTTAAAAGTTTGCGTTCATTTTTATTGGCACAAATCTAATCCCATAGCTCTACACATAAAAACTAATTTTGAATGTGAAGAAAACATGTACGCTTCAACTAAATTTGGTTTATGCATTCTGCATTCCATACACACAAAGAAAGATAATTTACCAAGTTATATAAAAAAATGCCAGTGTTGCAATTATTAAGAATACAGTACTAAAATAACTTAAATTACTCAAACTAAAGCCACTGCAGATCTTGAGGAATACTCACCACGGCAACACATCCTCCTGGGACTTTCAGTCCATTTATAACCATGTCATCAGGAATCCAGCGAGATGTTGCTGGAGCAGGGGGGTACAGACGCAGCGTTTCCTTCAACACCTGCAAGGAGTCAATAACACCATAAGCAGTCAACAGTTTTCATGACTTATCATCAAGTGTTTACTAAAAAGTAAAAAATGTCAATGGACCGACCTGAGACAAATAAGTGAGTTTTCCAAGGTCTTCATATAAGATTTCATGCTTAGTCCCAAGGACTTCATTCACTTCTTCTTTAACTCTGGGAAATAAAAGCAATAACTGTTATAATCCAGCAATAACAGACTTGTGGAATTACATGAACAATTCACAAGTGTTTTACCGTTTATATATGTCAGGGTGTCGCCCTAATTCCATGATTGCAAATGAGAGCTGATTGGCTGTTGTCTCTTGTCCTGCAGAGAAAGGAAAGCTTTAGTTATAATCTCTGCAGTTTATGTACACAAAACACACAACAGGATAACTCACCCGCAATGAAGAACGTGACAAAATTGTCCAGCATCAGCTCATGATCTTCAGAGTTGTTCACTTTTTCCTCCTCTTTAGCAAAAACAAAAACTGTTAGATGTCTGTACTGTTGACTTTAAAGGCAGTTAAAGTCTCGGTCAATCTAGACTTGCATACCTGCTGTCTTGAGAATTTGAGTGAGAATGTCTTTGGGGACATCTTCACCATTTTCCACTGCTGTCTTCCTCTGCTGTATCCATTTCTCTCCCGTTGTACGCAAGAGTTCAGCTGCATCTTTAATTTGTTGTACCATCTTCCAGTTCTTGGGGTTAAGCTGAAGTTTCATTTCACAAATGTAAAACACTGTAATAACTGTAATTGATGACATATGAGTCTTAAGAAAAATTTTCCAACCTTAAAAAAAGGGTCTCTGAGATAATACACCATGCCCTTTAAACATAGCTCTATGGCATTCTGGAAGGGGGAGTCAGTATTCTTTAACAAATTCAAGTCAACACCAAAAGCCACCTGTGGATATAAATACACCAATTTAATAAACCCAGCCATACTGATCAACAGACGATCTGACATTTTTCTTTTCGTGAATACAATTAAAGTGAATTACAGAGAAAATGATTTTGTGTTTAATAGATGCTTGTTGGTCTGAATCAAATCAAACAGGAGGGGGACAGATTAGAGGACAGGAGCGTGAAACCTTGGCGATGACGTCGAGTGTGACACAGTTGACCATATCGTGCATGACGACAGGCGTTTTCGTGTCTGCCATTTCCTCAAGTTTGTCCATGAGGCGTTCTGACATTTCATTAAACGTGTCCATCAGGCCTCGCAGGTATCTGATAAATAAAATATCATCAAGTGCACTGCACCAGCCTTTCAGTGTCTTGTACTGTACATGTTCTGTATTTGACTCACGAGCTGCTAAAGGCTGGATCCATGATGCGCCGCTGCCTGTACCAGGTGTCATGATCTCTAGCCGTCACAAGCCCGTTTCCCAGGAACCTAAGAAGATTTGAATGATGCGACTTATTTTAAAGTGAAAGTGACCTATTTGTCAGGTGACCCATACGAGAAATGTGACCTATGCATCCTGTTAGTAGTAGACACACATACACCCGGAGCAGTGGGCAGCTATGACTGCAGCACCCGGGGAGCAAACGGGGGTACAGTGCCTTGCTCAAGGGCACGTCAGTCGTTACCTGCCGGTACTGAGAATAGAACTGGCAACCTTCTGGTTCCCACTCAAAAATGTATTCACTTTTGCTCCCTTAAGTATCAGTCTGGCGTTACAGGTCATTTTAACTCACTACTTATTATTTTTTACATATTTATATTACATTCAACTACCAAACATAACAATATCTTATTTTTATAATTTACATTTAAAAATAGTATGGTGAAATGGCTGTAAGTTCATACAAACTGTATAAAAACTGTGTATATTTCTTTATGTGTAACACAAAAGAAGATAAAGAATGTAGGAAACTAAACAGTTCTGGGGCACCATTGACTATAGACGATTCTGTTCCTATAGTCAAAAGTGCCCCAGAACTGTTTGGTTACAAACATTCTTCCAAAGATTTTAGGGTGAACTATACTTTAAGAAAAGCTCTATTTTACTAAAAGGAAATAATTAACTTTTAACTTGTTTCAGTTTGTTTAGCTTTAAAATGTACAGTTTTCAGAATGTGGTTGAATTCAATACAAACATACAACAAATTTGGTTCTTCAAATGCAAGAAAAGGAATTCCTTTCATACTAAAAATAGCCCTATTGCTCTGACAATTGTGAATAGCACATCATCAAGCCACTGTATGCTTCATTTTACAACCAGAGAACCCTCCGAATACAATTTAACATTCTGTCAGCCATAATAGGGCCATCATTAGAAATAGGACTCAAAAGAGTAAAGCCCTGAAATAGGTGAAAAGTAATGACGGCAAGTCATCACACTTGAAAAAGTGAAACAGTGAAATACTCGCCTTTTTCCGAACAAGTTAAAGAGTTGCTTGTAGACTATGGGATCTTTGGGAAACTTTGGTGACATCAATACTGTCTAATATAAGCAGACAAGAGATTTGATTAGATTTTTAGGCTAATTATCAGCGTGAATGAGGTTAAAATATTCACCTTTGTAGTTTCTGGGCAATAAACCACGACCACAGCGAAATGTAAGCTGTTAAGTCTGTAGACAGGACCATATTTTTCAGCCCTTAAAAACATGAACACAAGCACATTGTTAAGAAATAATAAAACATTTCTGTCTGTCTATCTACTGCAATCTACTGTACATTTATTTCAAGAAACATCCAGTGTGTATGTGTGAGAGAGGAGATAGAGTTATCAACCACCTACTATACATTAGGAACCATTTCCCCCAATTAACAAACCACCACAAAGACTTTAACCACACAAATATTTACTCCCCTTATGCCATATGCACCTTTTGGAGCTTCAAAAACAGGCACTATTCAACACCATAAGCTGCTAGAAGAGCCAGGTAATAACATTACAAAATTACAGTTGTGTTAGGCTAAAGACAGAGAGTCATATGATGGCATAAGATAGTAAATTGTGCATTAAAATCCATTCTGGGGTGAACTATTCCTTTAAACCTGCAAGCTCCTACCATGACAAAAGGTCAACAAACAGTACTATGACCAGAATATAACCAAAACATTGTGCAACATACATAAAATGACACAATGTTTTAAATCAGCTCCAGCTTTATCCAAAATAATATCTGCCCACATGAAACAATACTACAGTATGTATTTGCAAACAAAACTTCAAGTGTTTTTGAACCTTACTGTAGTAAATACTATACCCCAATTTTCATTTACTACATGGCCATATAGTAATTATTCTATAATATACTACAATTTACTAGTTTACTATAATAATTAGAATACTTTAGTATTTTCTTCATGTAGTGCTTTTACTGTAACTATGTTAGTCACACTGTAGCCTATGTAAATATATGTAGCTTTGGTAAAGATCATGTTTTTTTCGTTTGGACAATTAATTTAGACAGAGACAGTATAGCTTATATCAAACACATGAAATTACGCATAAAGTGCATTTAGTGGTTTAAGTCCAACAAATTACAATGCAGTCTAACACAAAGAAATGCATTTTCAGCTCTTACCATTTCAGAAATAATTCGTGTAAGACGTTTTCCGAACTCGTCCCTTTTATAAAAGTCGGTACATGTCCCAGTAAGAAACTGTAAGGAATCAGGTTTATGTTAGTCTATCTCGTTTGCGTATTTACTCGCATTATTCCCGTTACAATAGTGAATAGATACGATTTCTTACTTGTCCCTTGGAGGTCCAGGTATATGATCAAATTTCTGATGGATGTGTCTAACATACAAACAATACGCAACAAATGCGATTAAAGCAACACACAGCGCGTAAAACATAATATATGAGAGCCATCCTGTGATCTCCTGAAGGACTGTCATGGTCGCGTTACGAGTGCAATGTGTGTAAATTACTCCAGAATAGAATACTTGAAGTCTAACAAGTTCAAAGTCTCGCGTATTTCCGGGTATCATGGCAGTTTTGAACTGGTTTGGACGAGAGTACTTCTTTCATTCACACCATTCTACATGATATGTTATAGTATAGGCCCTACATCGCCAAACCGTAAAGGGATAAATTGACCAAAATAAAAATGTTGTCATTTATTCACACTCATGCCATTTCAAACCACTATAAATCTTCCGTGGAACACGTTTTGAGGAAATGTCTCAGTGGTGCCCATACAATAAAAGTCAATGGGGCCAATTTTGTTTGGTTAAGTTCTTCTAAAAATATTTTCTTTTGTGTTCGGCAAAAGAAAGAACGTCAATAAACAGCTTTATGTTGAAGATTACTGTTTAAGAGTCGGACTTAACAAATGACATAACAAATTCTTCTCAGTTGGATATTTTTTGTATTATTGCTTTATCTACAGTTACAGACTTAACTTCAGTCTAGTATAACACTTTCCACTGCATTGTACACCTGCATAAATACAGCTGGGCCATATTTTATTCATTTATGGACACATACGGACAAATGATAGCCTAGATGAAATCTGCGTTTTTATATAAAACATATATCAACATATATATTAACAACATATAGCAAAACCATAGATTGAAATGTCTACCTGCCTAATAATAAGTTGAATAGGCCTATTGAAAACTTGAGTTTGCTTTGTAATTTTGTGTGTTGCTGTTACAGACGCTGCCATAACATACGAAATGGACCAACACATAAACTCAATTCAAAGTATATATTTATTAAAGGATGATATTACAAAAAAAATATTTTTTTTAAAAAGTGGGGAGACCACAGGTCGGGATAAACTAAAGAGAAACGCTCCCAAGCCGCCGTGATCCTGACACCACCGGGCAGCGAAGCTTCTTATATTCAGGCCTCGGTCACTCTCCAGATGAAAGGAATCTAGTGTAATGAAACAAAACACAAAACAAACTACAAGACTTTTCCGCCCCCTACAGGACAGACAATAAACCAAAATACATGCCCAAGTAAATTAAACACGTACGTAACAGTTGCACACCATAGGCCACCATACCAAAACATTAATCTACTTAAAAATATCTAGATTATTAAACTGCCAATAATTCATTACATAGGTAACACACACTGACGTAGCCTCTCATTAAAAAAAAGGATTTACAAAGTAATACAATATAATCAAGTCAACAGTAAAGTGCATGTGGAATATTATTAAAGAGCCTGTTAAACAATGAAGTTGCACGGGCACTTAAGCTTTTTTCTCTGAAACCTTGTGTTGGCTTTTATTTGATTTTAAATAAATGATTACTATGTAAAGTTTTGTGTCAACATTAAATCTCGGTTCGTGTTTATTTCACAATAAAGAACCCAGAGTTTGATGAACACAGCCACAGGAGACCGCCTACTCTTCGCAAACGGATAATGTGTAAACATTATGAGAGGCGCGCTAGCCAGACAGGTTTTAAACTATGGTGGCTAAAGACCAGAAAGTTTGGTTTAAAGACAAAATAAAGTATCAAGCACAATGTTTTCTCACCATTCCAAATTTCGAACACAGACTCACAGGCTGCTCTGTGTGTTTTTTTGCCGTCTCCGGTCACGTTCATTTGTAAATTACATGCGCTTATTTAGTCAATTCGATCGAAAGATCTGAAAAAGCAAACATTTACCCAGCCACAAACCCTACCCTCAAAGAAATCAGGACAGAAGTGGTCAAAAGTGAACATGAGAGACAGATTACAGCAGCAGGTGTAAACAGGTATGTGTCGCTTACGTCCACTTGTGATCCGATCGACCAAAAACGCATCTTATATGAATAACAGGTATAAACAGGGCATTATAAAGGCTGCAGGGAGCCACAGCAGGGGGGGGCAGAAGAGCCACATGCGACTCGAGAGCCACGGGTTGTCGACCCCAGGCCTAGAACATGTCCTGTGTGCAGTGTTTAATGTGACAGATAACTCCACTTCGGGGCCGCAGTGATCCTGTGTCTTTAATGTCAAAAGACTGTCCAGGAACCAGACTGAACTCAAACCTCTGAAGCAGTTTGGCAAGCACAACTTTCGCCTCCATCTGAAACACAACAGATGGCCATTACACAGATCTGAAAGTCTGCAAATTACGTCATTGAGAACAAAATTCAATTGTGTGCATGTGTGCTTTATCACCTGTGAGAAGCCCTGCCCCAGACAGGATCGTGGTCCAAGTGCAAATGGGTAGTAGCAGTAATAAGGCCTTTAAGAAATGACACAAAATTAGATCTACAGTAGTCATGTTTTATTGTTGATTACATACTCTAACAGCTAAAATAAATGTGCTTCTTGATGAAACATAGATGTTGATGGCAGGCTTTTAAGATGTGCCCTAAATAAATTCAACAAATATTCCTGTAGCTCAGTGAAATATTTGTTGCAGCAATGCCAAGGTCATGGGTTCCATCCCAGGGATTGCACATACTCAGAAACAAATGGATAGTTTAATGTAATGTAAGTCGCTTTGGATAAAAGCGTCTGCCAAATGCGTAAATGTAAATAAATTTGCTAAATATCATATCATAACAGTGTTTAAAGCAGGTGATTCAAGATGCCAAATGGCAAAGAACAAAATGGGACTTAAATGGAACATATCTTACTTTGGGGCATTCACATCAAATCTCTCTGGATCAAACTTCAGCGGATCTTTGAAAAACTTTTCCAATCTTCCGGAGACATAAGAATTGAACTGTTTGAAAAAGTCGGCAGTGAATAATTTTGAAGATTAAAGCCACATTTTTATACATTTCAATCCCCAAACTTGTCAGTGTGGCACGTATTAAAGGCGGGGTGACCGATCTCTGAAATGGCTGTTTTTATATGAAATCGACAACAAAACGCACAACTACGCAATAGGAACACGCCTCTTTCGGCTCCGCTCTCAAACATGCTGTGCAATGCAAGCATTCCCTCGCTTCCCTCTGTCAATAAGTGGCTGTCGCCCCTTACTGCTGATTGGCTACTAGTTTGTACTACTCTGTCAGACTCTGTTTTCTAAAGTGTTTTTAGAGATCGATCACCCCACCTTTAAGAACAAATGAAATGCACTTACTGTATGTAGAGAATACTCACAATAGCACCACATCCTCCTGGGACTTTCAGTCCATTTATAACCATGTCATCAGGTAGCCGGCGAGATGTTCCTGGAGCAGTGGGGTACAGACGCAGCGTTTCCTTCAACACCTTCAACATTCAACAGGAGTAAATAAGACTATGATCAGGTGTTTCAAGTACAGTAAAGGTCAATGGACCGACCTGAGACAAGTAACTGAGTTTTCCAAGGTCTTCGTATAAAATTTCCCGTTTTGTCCCAACGACTTCATCCACTTCTGCTTTAACTCTGAAAAAAAAAAGAAATGCAACTGTTACTTGGCAAAAACAGACCTGTGAAATTTAAGAATTTAACCCTGAAAATTCACAAGTGTTTTACCGTTTATATATGTCAGGGTGTCGCCCTAATTCCATGATTGCAAATGAGAGCTGATTGGCTGTTGTCTCTTGTCCTGCAGAGAAAGGAAAGCTTTAGTTATAATCTCTGCAGTTTATGTAAAACACACAACAGGATAACTCACCCGCAATGAAGAAAGTGACAAAATTGTCCAGCATCAGCTCATGATCTTCTGAGTTGTTCGCTTTTTCCTCCTCTTCAGCAAAAACAAAAAAATGTTAGATGTCTGTGTAATGTTTTAAAGGCATTTAAAGTCTCAGCCAACAAAGACTACCTGCTGTCTTGAGAATTTGAGTGAGAATGTCTTTGGGGACATCTTCACCATTTTCCACTGCTGTCTTCCTCTGCTGTATCCATTTCTCTCCCGTTGTACGTAAGAGTTCAGCTGCATCTTTAATTTGTTGTACCATCTTCCAGTTCCAGGGGTAAAGCTGAAGTTTCACAAATGTAAAAAACACTGTAATAAGATTATATAACATTGACCCTACCACTCAATGACATATGAGAATACAAAATTCACTAACCTTAAAAAAAGGGTCTCCGAGATAAAACACCATGCCTTGTAAGCACATCTCTATGGCATTCTGCAAGGGTACGTTATTATCCTTTGACAAATTTAAATCAACACCAAAAGCCACCTGTCGACAAAAACACACTAAAATACTAAACCCAGCAAGTACTGATGCAATACAATAAAACTGAAATACAGAGAAAATTACTATTTATTTTCAACCAATGCTTGATGGCCTGAATCAAATCAACCAGAAGTGGAACCACATTAGAGGAAAGGAGCGTGAAACCTTGGCGATGACGTCGAGTGTGACACAGTTGACCATATCGTGCATGACGACAGGCGTTTTCGTGTCTGCCATTTCCTCAAGTTTGTCAATGAGGCGTTCTGACATTTCATTAAACGTGCCCATCAGGCCTCGCAGGTATCTGATAAATATAAAATATCATCAAGTGCACTGCACCAGCCTTTCAGTGTCTTGTACTGTACATGTTCTGTATTTGACTCACGAGCTGCTAAAGGCTGGATCCATGATGCGCCGCTGCCTGTACCAGACGTCATGATCTACAGTTGTGACAAGTCCGTTTCCCAGGAACCTGAGAAGATTCGAACCACTGAATACTTATTTCACCAATGAAAACATTTTGGTTCTTCAAACACAAAAAAAGGAATTCCTTTCATCCTAAAAATAACCATATTGCTCTGACAAGTGTGTAGGAATCCTAAAATAGCACATCATCAAGCCACTGTATGCTTCATTTCACAACCAGAGAACCCTCCAAATACAATTTAACATTCTGTAAGCTGTAACAGGAGGACCATCACTAGAAATAGGAGAAAAGTGAGCAAAGCCAAGAAATATCATGCATTAGCAATTTATTACACTTTGGATGAAGGAACAGTAATAGGCTCACCTTTTTCCAAACAAGTTAAAGAGACGTTTGTAGACTAAAGGATCTTTGGGGTACTTGGGTGACATCAATACTGTCTAATATAAGCAGAAAGAGATTTGAGTAGTTTTTTTGCATTATTATATGAATATGAATGAGGGTAAAATAATTACCTTTGTAGCCTCAGGGCAATAAATCATGACCACAACAAAATGCAAGCTGTTAAGTCTGTAGACAGGACCATATTTTTCTGCCCTTTAAAACATGGTTAAAGCGCAAGCATATTGAAAAGAACACTACTTACTAGTTTTTACCCTGACCACCAATAACACGTATCTGCAGTCTACTGTACATTTAATTCAAGAAAGTCGGTATATGTGTGTACGTTAAGTTAAAAGTTTTCAGCTCTTACCATTCCAGAAACAAGTTGTGTATGACGTGGTCCGATTTCGTTGCTTTTATAAAGGTTGGTGTATGTCCCAGTAAAAAACTATAAAAAATTCAGTTGTCATGTTATTGTATTTGAACTCTTATAACAAACAATAAAGTTTGGATTGCATGATCTTTTATGTAATCGTACCATGCCCGTTAATAACGTTGGTTTCCCGAACAGGCTTTTAAGTGGACATTTAAGTGTTTACATTACAAAATAACATTACTTGTGCGCATTTTGAGTCAAAATGGCACGGATGTGTTTTAAGACGTCAGTGCAAGCTGTTTTCAGTTTAGACAGTTCTAACATTTATTTTCGTCTAGAAAAGTAAGTCTTAAGCCCTGTACGGGAAACTTACTTGTCCCTTGGAGGTCCAGGTATATGATCATATTTCTGATGAACATGTCTAACATACACACAATACGCAACAAATAAGATTAAAGCAACACGCGTACTGTAAAACATAATATACGAGAGCCATTCTGTGATCTCCTGAAAGACTGCCATGATCGCGAATACAATCTGAATGCTAATGCCGAACACTTTAAACACGAATATTTAGTACAAGTCTCGCGTATTTCCGGGTATTAGAATATTTGTTGCGTCCAAATTCGCCTACTTATACTATGCACTAAAAGTATGTACTGTTTTAGTTATGGAAAAGTATATACATTTTAGTGTGTAGCAAAACAATACGCATGCATTGGGACGTACTAACAAAAAACGGAAGTGGCCGTTGTTGCCTAGGCAACATTGTGACCAATAACCGTCACACACATCAAAATACATTTCTTCTTTCCATTTAAGTATTTATTCATTAATTGTTTCATATGTAATGTTAACTCTTTAGTTATTTTTATTAATTTAGTGACGCATCAGTTATTTAATATTATTAATGCAGTGGAGCGTCACTAAACTCCGCCTACCCGCGGTGAGTTGTGGGTAGTATCAGCCGTTAGAGTGTGCATCGTTCTACACTTCGAATTTCTACCGGAAGTAGTAGACTATCCGGGAATTTTGGAATACTATTTTCATCATACTATGATTTGGGACATACTAATTCTATTTTCGAATACTATTTAGGACGCATAGTATGCGAGTTTTGAACTTTGGACGACAGGGGGTAGTCTTCTTTCACTGCCGCCAGTTATGAGGCGCCTATGGCAAGCATTCGTCAAATAAACCTTTGGTTTGTCTATCCATAAAATAGATTAAAGATAGTTTCAATTGTATTTCGACGAGTCATAAATATAATTTGACTAGTCATAATGATAATTAGATATCTGCAATTATAATTGCACTAGTAAGAAATCTGATTCGAGATATCTGTAAATATGCTTTGACTAGTCAAAACTCTATTTGAAATATCTGTAATGACGTCATAGATAACTTAAATTCACGCATCACACATACGCAAAAGTAATTAGAGATATCGCTAATTCAGTTTCAACTAGTCACAATTACATTTAAAGATATCTTTAAATATGACACAAAGATGTAGGACCTTTATTATACAATTCTTTGACAAAATGGTGGATGGCAACAGTTTCCAAGGAAGGATTGGTTAATAAAACGCTTAAGGTGGGGCTTAGCAAAGGTGTATTTGCATGTATGTTTTAGATATCTATAAAGTAATTTTGACTAGTAAGAATGTTAATTCAAGATATCTATATTGAAATTCTTCCTAGTCACAAAGCTAAATGAAGATCTATGCAAAGAAAGATCTCCCTAGTCAAAAATCAGATTGAGATATTCATAATTAAATTGCAGATATCTTTAAATATCTTTAAATTAGATTTTACTAGGAAGAATTTCAATTCAAGATATCTCTAATTGTGTTTTGCCTAGTCAAAAACGAATTCAAGATATCTACAATTGCAATTTGACTAGAAATAAATTACTTTCTGTCATGGTTCTGCCCATCTCGTCTAGTAAATTCCTAGAGCCTTGTGGGTGGGGCCATGACAGTACCGTTTCTTTGCTTATGTTTCGTGTAGAGACGCGTGGCTAGGGCGGGGATCGCCTACGTCACGCGCTCTCCGGTCTTTCGTCATAGTCACGCCCCCAAGTTAAGTCTTGCTGAAGTTTTGTTCCCCAGTGTCTTAGTCTTTTTAGTTTTGTCTCCCCCTCGAGGGATTTTGAGTTTTGTTTTGTCCTGTCTTTAATAAATACGTCTTTGTTAAAGAGCTGTCTGCATCTGGGTTCTGTTTCATGTAAAACCTTGACAGAACGATCCAGCCATTCAAGAACCCAGCAGACAGCTCACCGGGATGCCTCCAGTAGAGTGCCTATCAGGGTCCCTCTCCAGGGGTCGAGTTTGTTGGGGTCCCTCTTCAGGGGTCGAGGTCTTTGGGGTCCCCCTCCTGGGGTTGAGTCCAGCGGGGTCCCTCTACAGGGGTTGAGGCTGTCGGATTTCCTCGCCAGGGGTCTATACCGCCGGATTCCCTCTTCAGGAGTCGATGCCGCTGGATTCCCTCTTCAGGGGTCAATGTCGCCGGACTCCCTCTCCAGGGGTCGATGCCACCAGACTCCCTCTCCAGAGGTCGACGCCGCCGGGTCCTACTGGAGCCAACTCATGTCTGTGGCCCTCCCTCTTTGTGTCTTCTCGTCTTTAGGCCCCCCGGAGGATGTTCCTGGGTGCGGTCCATCCCTTTATGTTCCTATTGTGGGCCTATTTCTCAAGCGCCGGTACAGCCCGCGATCCCCGCGGCAAAAGCGCCGAAACACCCGACGATCCCCGCGGCTCAAGCGCCGGAACAGTTGGCTTCCCAAGTCTTTGCGCCGGTTTTCCAGCCGGTCTCCCAAGTCCCCATGTGCTCCTCGAGCCCCCAAGACTGTCCCCTTCATCACCTTGGACTTTGTTCCCCCCCTTCCCATGGACTCTGTTCTTGTTTTGTTACCCCTCTCCTTTTATTGCATGTGATGTTTTGATCTAAGTTTGTTCTGTTATGTTTTTGGTATTTGTCTGTGTTTGTGTCCTCCTCGTCTCCCCAGTTGTGTCCCCCTTGAGGCCGCCAGGTGGCGTCCCTTAAGTGGGGGGTTCTGTCATGGTTTTGCCCGTCTCGTCTAGTAAATTCCTAGAGCCTTGTGGGTGGGGCCATGATAGTACCGTGTCTTTGCTTATGTTTCGTGTGAAGATGGGCTAGTGCGGGGATCGCCTATGTCACGCGCTCTCCAGTCTTTCGTCATAGTCACGCCCCCCGGATACTTCCGCAATCCTGTCTTCCTTGTTTATGTTTTAGATTCATGATCTAGTGGGCAGGATTGTCAGTATCTTGTCTTTGTGTTCATGTTCTGTGTGGAGACACAGGGCTTGAGCTCGTTTGCCGTTTGTTTCCGTGTCGCGAGTCTTAGCCCCGCCCCCTCGTTCTCCCGTAATCATTCCATCAGTGTTCTCATGCCTTACAGCTGTCCCTGTGTCATTATCCCTTGTTTGTATCCCTACTTAAAGCCCTTGTATTCTTTGTCCTATGCTGGATCGTTTGTCTGCTTTGTCCTGTCTAGTCTTCGTCAATGTCTTTGCATAGTTAAGTCTTGCTGAAGTTTTGTTCCCCAGTGTCTTAGTCTTTGTAGTTTTGTCTCCCCCTCGAGGGATTTTGAGTTTTGTTTTGTCCTGTCTTTAATAAATACATCTTTGTTAAAGAGCTGTCTGCATCTGGGTTCTGTTTCATGTAAAACCTTGACACTTTCAGATATCTACAAATGTATTTTTGGATATCTTTAAAAATTATGAATTAAAGATATCTTAAATGGTAATATGACTAGTCAAACGGCAGTTAGAGATATCTCGAATTATAAATTCTACTGGTGGTAATTCAGTTAGAGATATCTCGAATTAAATTATCGCTAGTAACATTCTAATTCAAGATATCTTTAATTGGAATTATGCCTTGTACAAATTTAATTATAGATATCTTTAGATGCCATTTCTACTAGTCAAAACTCATTTGTAGATATCTGAAAATATTTTCCAATGCAAGTCAATGGAGCAATATGACTAGTCAAAACAGCATTGTAGATATCTCGAATGTAGGCTATATTATGACCAGCCAAAATAACATTGTAGATATCTTTATTGCCTGTTATGACTAGTCATAATCATATTGTGGATATACTAATTGCAATTGCGACGAGTCAAAATTACAGGAGAGATATCTGGAATTAGAGTTCTGACTAGTACTGCCAGGGATATTTTATGTTAAAACGGCTTGCCATATGTATATTTAACAAAGAAGTAATGAGACATTTAGTGTCTTTTTCACAACCGTCATTACAAGTGCATGCTGAGCGTCTTGAGAGCTCAGACTTCGCATCAGCTGTGCATAAGATACAACTTAGCCTAATTTTGATGTAAAGGGGCACTACATTACAGTTTATACACTACTAAATATTTTATGTTGCACTATTAAACTTAGTTGAAGCAAAACTCTATGTATAAAGTAAATATTTATCAAAGCCTCTGATCAGTCGTAATTGTTGGAATAAAATAGAAGACTGACTAAACTAAATTAATAAATTCCTGTTTTACTTCAATCTGTTACACAGATAGGCCTATGCTTATTTACACTTTTACATTTTAAGAGAGTATGTGAATGAATTACTTTGTTAGCAGCTCTTTAACACTAACCCGTCTACAGTGCATCTGTGCGTACACCAGCCTGTGTTGTGCATAATGTGTCAAAATAAAAGTCACAATAAACAAATGTCATCTATTATCATTATTTATTTATTGATCCTTATTGATTTAAAATACAGTTTATAAAGAATATTTTAAGAGCTATTTATATCAATTTCTTCTCTGTAAAACAATACATTTTCTTGTAATTCCATATGATGTGTTTGACCCACATAAGCCTTTCAAAGCAGTCTAAAGTGGGAAACATTGTTGAAACATAGCCTTTAATTTGGAAAAAAAAGATTAACAAAGTAATATAATGTAATCAAATTACCAGTAAAGTGCATGTATCATAATTTGTCTGTAAAACTACTTCATTCAGGTTAATGTTTAAACAATGAAGTACAAATTGGCAGACTGATCAATACATGGCAAATCAATAGAGCCTAGAACATGTCCTGTGTGCAGTGTTTAATGTGACAGATAACTCCACTTCGGGGCCGCAGTGTTCCTGTGTCTTTAATGTCAAAAGACTGTCCAGGAACCAAACTGAATTCAAACCTCTGAAGCAATTTGGCAAGCACAACTTTTGCCTCCATCTGAAACACAACAGATGGCCATTACACAGATCTGAAAGTCTGCAAATTACGTCATTGAGAACAAAGTTCAATTGTGTGCGTGTGTGCTTTATCACCTGTGAGAAGCCCTGCCCCAGACAGGATCGTGGTCCAAGTGCAAATGGGTAGTAGCAGTAATAAGGCCTTATAAAAATGATTTCAACACCATAGTTATGTTTACATGATTACTAAAATATATTTTTCGTAAAAATACATAAATGCAACCCTTAACCCTTAAAGGCAACCATACAAAGTAGTGTCTGAAATACACTACATTGCCAAAAGCATTGGGTCACCCTATCTAATAAACAGGTTTGATGACTTTAGTAATTTCCATGAGTACAAATCTTAATGCTGCAGCATATCATGATATCTTATGAAATTATGTGCTTCTAATTTAAGAACAACAGTTTGGGAAGGGCCCTTTTCTATTCCATCATGACAATGTCCCTGTGTATGAGGCAAGGTTCAGAAAGAAAATATTGATTCAGTCAGTGTGGAAGAACTTGACTGGTCTGCATAAAGCCATGTCCTGAACCCAGCTGAACACATTTTGGTGTCATTTTAAATGCAGACTTTAAGTAAAGAACTCATCACCAAACACCAATGACTTGTGACATTTTGACAGGAACATATTTTGGAACAGAAAAAGGGGCCTTTTAAATCGTATTTCTACAAATGGCATTGTAAGAAATTTTGTTTCCATCTCTGTTGCAACAGTTTTGGAAGCAACTTTTTTCTGTCACACCAAATGTGTTTTATGGTTTTATGCAGACCAGTCAAGTTCTTCCACACTGACTGAATCAATAATTTCTCTCTGAACCTCGTCTCATACACAGGGGCATTGTCATGTTGGAATAGAAAATACCCCTTTCCACACTGTTGCTATTAAATTAGAAGCACACAGTTCCATAGAATATCCAACCTGATCTCACGGGAAGTCGTAAGTATTTGACGAGGTGGCTAATTCGTATGAATTCATTAAGTACGATTAAGCAATGCTGAAGGCCCGCCCCTAACCCTGCCTAACACCTAACGTCACTGGCGCGACAGCAAGTCGTACTAAAACGTACGACTGAGCTCGTACGAATTCATACGAATTAGCCAAAATTGGCCACCTCGTCAAATACTTACGATTTCGCCGTGAGATTGCGTTGGAATATCATGAAATGCTGCAGCATTAAGATTTGTACTCATAGAAATGACTAAAGTCATCAAACCTGTTTATTAGATAGGGGGACCCAATACTTTTAACAATACAGTGTATATTCAATGTAAATAGGTTTAATATCAAAATAATTAAATTGTTTGTAATTAGGCATGGGCCAAATACCAGTTTCAAGGTATACTGCGGTGTGAAAAAGCTACGGTTTTATAACCACTAAAATGTTTTTATGTCTCATCAAAGACGGAAAGTGCAGACATCCACCAGGTTCTGTGCTATTTTTTGTTTATGCTTAATTTGATGTTTGCTCATCTGCATTTAATTTTTTAAAACTGTAATTGCAATACAGTCCCATGCAAAAAAAAATGACATTTTGACTTAAGGTTATCATACCATCAAAATATCATACTGGCCCATGCCTATTTGTAATAACAGGAACAGTGCTTACAGAAAGTCATTTGATATCCACATGGCAGAGGACAAATGATTTGACTTTGATAATTATAATGACTTACTTAGGGGCATTCACATCAAATCTCTCTGGATCAAACTTCAACGGATCTTTGAAAAACGTTTCCAATCTTCCGGCCACATAGGAATTGAACTGTTGGGAAAAGAGCAGCAGATTAAATAAGTTTAAATAAAGAGTTCACCCAAAATGCCAACCCAGATGTATGGTTTCCACTAAACATATGTCATTATAGGATAAAAACAGGCAATACAAAAAGCACATACATCAATCATAAAAATAACATTGTTGAAACATAGCCTTTAATTTTGAAAAAAAAAGATTAACAAAGTAATATAATGTAATCAAATTACCAGTCAATGTGCTGTTGTGTGTAAACGTTATAATTGCTAAACTCAATACAAGACGAAGGAGTTGGCAACATTACAAAGTTAAAAACTTTGAAGAATACTCACAGTAGCACCACATCCTCCCGGGACTTTCAATCCATTTATAATTATGTCATCAGGTATCCAGCGAGATGTTCCTGGAGCAGTGGGGTACAGGCGCAGCGTTTCCTTCAACACCTTCAACATTCAACAGGAGTAAATAACACCAACAATTTTCATGACTGATGATCAGGTGTTTACTAAAGTATTGTAAATGTCAAAGGAAAGACCTGAGACAAGTAACTGAGTTTTCCAAGGTCTTCATATAAAATTTCCCGTTTTGTGCCAAGGACTTCATCCACTTCTGCTTTAGCTCTAGGAAGTAAAATAAATGCAACTCTTATTACCCTGTAATAACAGACTGGTGGAACAATATTAAAAGAAATTGTTACACAGAATGCTGCTGCACGCCTGGTCTTCAATGAGCCCAAGAGAGCACATGTCACACCTCTGCTCATCTCTCTGCACTGGCTCCCAGTAGCGGCACGCATTAAGTTCAAGGCACTGGTGCTTGCTTACAAAACAGCCACTAACACAGCACCCATCTACCTCAACTCTCTCTTACAGACCTACATCCCCTCCAGAAGTCTGTGGTCTGAAAACGAGCGGCGCCTCATTGTTCCTTCACAGAGAGGCATGAGATCCATCTCAAGGACATTTTCTTTCTCCATTCCCGGCTGGTGGAATGATCTTTCTGTTTCCATCAGGACGGCTGGATCAATTTCACAATTCAAAAAACAGCTGAAGACCCACCTCTTCCATGAACACTTAACTGTCTCATAATATAAAAAAAAAGAAAAAATTCTACCTCTATTTTTCCTTTCCTAATGTTCTCTATATACTTGCTTATACTATCTTGACGTTGTATTTGAAACCTTGTATTACTAGCACTACTCGTGAATATTGCTTACTTAGACTAATCGCTTGCTGTTTACCTCAATTGTAAGTCGCTTTGGATAAAAGCGTCTGCCAAATGAATAAATGTAAATGCAAACATTATTAAGCTAAATTCACATTCATGCTTTAAGGAGACATATTCTGGAAAATTCACTTTTATAAGGTGTTTGAAAACTAACATGTGTCCGCAGTGTGTGTAAAAACCAGCCTATAATAGTAAAAATCCACTCGCTCCTTGTTTTGTAATCCACATAAACCAGAAGTAGTCGTAGATTCTCTAGTTTTAGATTCTCCCCTACAATGGCGTCACCGTAGGGAAAACTCCGGCCACAACAGGCAACGACCTGCCCTATTAGCAAAGACACACCCCAGATTTAGAAGCACGGGTTCCCTTAATGAGAAGACGAAAAAGAGCAGCAGCAAACAGCCCTACCGCTCTGTGGTGTTACATCCCTCACCATAGTAAACAGCACACCTTGCCATAGTAGGATAACAACATGATTGCAATCTCTAACAAGGATTGACGTTTACACGTACACACTTTCACACACTAGCAGGCCTCCATTATGTTTGAAAAAAGTCTTCTGATTGATTCAGACGTTGAACTAATGAAGTGAAACTGAAGCCATTCTTACTGCTTACAACTCCACCTGACCAAGACTGAGCTTCCTGCCACTCCATCAGAACAGCACCAACTTACCATCCAGCTTGGTCCATTTAAGATAACCCAATCAACTTCAGTCAGGAATCTTGGGGTAATCAAGAATGAGCAGCTGACTTTTAAGGATTACGTTGCTAAAACAACACGGTCATGCAGGTTTGCATGTTTCTCTACTCCCTCTTCACACTCGACTGCAGGCCTGTGAATTGATCTAATGCCATCATTAATTTTGCAGACAATACTACAGTGATTGGTTTCATCAGCAACAACGATGAGACTGCCTACAGGGAGGAGGTCCAGCACCTGGCCACATGGTGCTCAGACAACAACCTGCTCCTTAACACCTCCAAGACAAAGGAGCTCATTGTGGACTTCAGGAAGGAGAGAGGAGGCACACATGACCCCATCCACTTTAACGGGATGGCTGTTGAGCTTATCTCCAGCTTCAAGTTCCTGGGGACCTATATTTCGGAGAACCTGTCCTGGACCACCAACTCATCCTGCCTGGTCAAGAAGGCTCACCAGCACCTCTTCTTCCTGAGGACACTGAAGAAGAACCAACTGTCTTTAGCTATCCTGGTGAACTTCTACCGTTGCACAGTAGAGAGCATCCTAACCAACTGTGTCACAGTCTGGTATGGCAGCTGCTCTGTTGCAGAGCACAAGGCACTGGAGCGGGTGTTGAATACAGCCCAGCACATCACAAGGACTGCGCTTCCAGCCATTGAGGAAATCTAGAGGAAACGCTGTCTGCATCAAGACCAGCAGACTTTTTTTCCCAGAGCTGTCTCCCTATAGAACTCCACCCCCCGCTGATTACACTGCCCCCCTTATATACCTCTAACTTAATGCTGCTATATTGTTTTGTTTATTGCACTACAGGCCTGTCAAGTGCACGACTGGACTGTCTACACATGTACTACATGTTTATTTGCTCTACCGGTGTAACGCCCTAGGGCCAGCGCCTCGGGTCGCCACCTGAGGGCGTCTCGTTTAGTGTTTCTGCCTTGATTTTGTCATGGACTTCATATCCCATCATGCCTTGTGTCTCGTCATTTTTAACCTGTTTCAGCTGTCGTTCTGTTACGATTGTAGACAGGAAGACAGAGAGCGGATCCAAGTGCAGTATAAACATTTAATATAAATCACAAAATAAACCAAAGACATACGAAAACACGACAGAGGAACAGAGTAACACTAACAACGATCGACAGAAGACAACTGAAACACAAGGGCTATATATACACAGATGAAGGGACAAACAGGAAATGAGGCACAGCTGAAACAGGTTGAAAATGTCGAGACACAAGGCATGATGGGATATGAAGTCCATGACAAAAACAAGGCAGAAACACTAAACGAGACGCCCTCAGGTGGCGACCCGAGGCGCTGGCCCTAGGGCATTACAACCGGACTATTTATACATATACTGCATCATTGCACTTCAGTACTATGTTCTGAATGTTCATTTGCACTACTGGTCTATTTATACATATAACGCATCATTTGCACTCCAGTACTATGTACTAAATACCGCTGAATACTGCAATAACCCATCAACCTCACTGTTAACTTTAATAGCTGCTATCCATAATTTTTGCACACTTAATATTCATTTGCACTACTGTTCTGCTTAGTCTAATTTATTATTTGTATATATCCATCAGTAAACAAGCAGTTCAGGGTATACAGGTAATTCCGGGCAAACAGATAATTCAGGGCAGACAGGTGGCTCCGGGCAAACAGGCAGTTCAGAGTCCGTAGGCTTGGGAGGCTTGTAAGCCGGAGGAGGCCACACTGGAGGCGGCTCAGTGTCTGTAGGCTTGGGAGGCTCGTAAGCCGGAGGAGGCCACTCTGGAGGTGGCTTGGGGTCCGTAGGCTTGGGAGGCTCGTAAGCCGGAGCAAAAAACTTCCACAGCAAAAAACTTTTGAACTGCAATGTCATGATTTTCACTTAAACATGGCTAAACAGCGGCATACCGGACAATGCTATTGAATTAGCGGGACTCCACACACTTCGGGCAGATAGGACGGCAGATGAATCCGGTAAGACCAGAGGCGGAGGATTGTGCATTTACGTTAACAAAGCCTGGTGCACGAACTCTGTTACTGTTGGGAGACACTGCTCAGCTAACCTAGAGTTTCTCATGGTTAAATGTAGACTGTTTTATCTGCCACGGGAGTTCACTTCCACCATTATAACTGCAGCTTACATTCCCCCAGATGCTGATGCCAAGCTTGCCATGAAAGAACTTCATGCGGCCATCAGTAAACAACAGACTGCTCACCCGGAGGCTGCATTTATTGTTGCGGGAGATTTTAATCACTCAAACTTAAAGACAGTACTCCCCAAATTTCACCAGCATGTTTCCTGTCACACCAGAGGAAACAAAACTTTGGACCATGTCTATACAAACATGGCTGAAGCTTACACCGTGACCCCCCTCCCCCACCTGGGTCAATCTGATCACCTTTCTTTGTTCCTCACCCCCAAGTATTCACCCCTCATCAATCGTGTGAAGCCATCAGTAAGGACCATTAAAGTGTGGCCTGCGGGGGCAGACTCCACACTCCAGGACAGGTTTCAAGACACAGACTGGAGTATGTTTGCTTCTTAGGCCACCCGTGGCTTTCATACGGACATAGACAGCTACACCTCCTCTGTACTGGATTACATCAACATCACCATAGACAGTGTTACAACCCAGAAGCAGATCACTACATACCCAAATCAGAAGCCATGGATGAACAAGGAGGTGCGCCTCCTGTTGAAGGCATGCAATACTGCCTTCAGATCAGGTGATGCACAGGCCTACAGCACTTCCAGGGCAAATCTGAAGAGGGGCATCAAAAAGGCCAAGCACTGCTACAAACTAAAGCTAGAGGAGCACTTTTCCAACTCTGATCCTCGACGCATGTGGCAGGGCATCCAGGCCATCAGTGACTACAAACCCAGCCATTCCACCCCCGTAGCCACAGATGCTGTCTTCCTGAACGAGCTTAATGACTTTTATGCTCGCTTCGAGAGAGACAATAAGGAAACTGCCACTAAGCTCACACCCGTAGATGACCACCCGACCATCACACTCAACGCCTCAGCTGCCTACACGGCACTGAGCCGGATCAACGCACAAAAGGCTTCTGGACCAGACAGCATTCACCAAATCACCAAACTTGGGAACCTGGGCATTAACACCTGCATTTGCAACTGGATTATGGACTTTTTGACGAACAGACCTCAGCTTGTTAGGTCAGGCCACATCTGCTCCACCACCATCACACTTAACACTGGCGTACCACAGGGCTGTGTTCTGAGCCCCTTTCTCTACTCCCTCTTCACATTCGACTGCAGGCCGGTGAATGGATCTAATGCCATCATTAAGTTTGCAGACGATACTACAGTGATTGGTCTCATCAGCAACAACGATGAGACTGCCTACAGGGAGTCCAGCACCTGGCCACATGGTGCTCAGACAACAACCTGCTCCTTAACACCTCCAAGACAAAGGAGCTCATCGTGGGCTTCAGGAAGGAGAGAAGAGGCATGACCCCATTCACATTAACGGGATGGCTGTTGAGCGTGTCTCCAGCTTTAAGTTCCTGGGGACCCATATTTCGGAGGACCTGTCCTGGTCCACCAACACCTCCAGCCTGGTCAAGAAGGCTCACCAGCGCCTCTTCTTCCTGAGGACCCTGAAGAAGAACCAACTGTCTTCAGCTATCCTGGTGAACGTCTACAGCTGCGCAGTAGAGAGCATCCTAACCAACTGTGTCACAGCCTGGTATGGGAGCTGCTCTGTTGCAGAGCGCAAGGCACTGCAGCGGGTGGTGAAAACCGCCCAACGCATCACAGGGACTTCACTTCCATCCATGGAGGACATCCAGAGGAAACGCTGTCTGCGTCGAGCTCGCAGCATTCTTAAGGACTCCTCTCACCCGGCCCACAGACTATTTTCTCTCCTGCCTTCCGGCAGGCGCCTCAGATGCCTCCGGAGAAGGACCAGCAGACTGAGAAACAGCTTTTTCCCCAGAGCTGTCTGCATATTGAACTCTACCCCCTGCTGATTCCACAACCCCCTCATATACCTCTAACTTATGCTGCTATATTGTTTTGTTTATTGCACTACAGGCCTGTCAAGCACATGACTGGACTGTCTACACATGTACTACATGTTTACTTTCTTAACTGGACTATTACACATATACCGCATAATTTGCACTCCAGTACTTTGTACTAATGTTACTTGCACTACTGGACTATTACACATATACCTCATCATTGCACTCCAGTACTATGTACTGAATACTGCAATAACTCATCTACTGCACTGTTTACTTTAACTTAATAGCTGCTGTCCATAATTTATGCACACTTTATATTCATTTGCACTACTGTTCTGTATAGTCTAATTTATATTTTACATATCCATCAGTAAATTTCTGTTTTTAGTAAATAGCCATCTGTATATAATGTCCATAGTACATTCCCACTTGTAAATTTTTCATAATTTTTCCTTTATCCTGTATTTATGCACAACTGTATATCCTGCATTTGCTTATTGCACTTCTGGTTAGACCTAAACTACATTTCGTTGCCTTGTACTTGTACATGTGTAATGAAAAATAAAGTTGAATCTAATCTAAAAAATGATGACAGAAAAAGCCATTTAGCCAATGAAAACTTTCTTTTTTAGATAACATGTAAATTTTGTCTTGCATATACATAACATCACTGAACATGGTGCCATCTACTGGATTCTCCTGAATAACAGGCTAAATTAATGTATACTTCACAATTTCTTATGACAACGATTAATTTTAAAGTATAACTCTGGAAATATTAAGTAACTAGAGACATTATGAATTTGTACTCTATGCATATCGTAAACCATTAAACTGTGTTAAGAAATGTTAACGCGATTATGCTTTTAATGCCGAAAAAAAGCAGCTTTCCCCTTCACTTGTATGGGTTAGTGGGCTTTAACCCTGACTAATATGGTGGCGCCGTTGACATCGCAGCAGTGGAGCAAAGCTGCCAATGTTGTGTCTAGGTATTTATAATGTCTATGCCTGTAATCTGTCCTACCCGGCTCTAACAAGGAGGCTAAAGGCAATTGCCTAGAACACCTCTTAAGGTCGGGAGGGGAGGTTTTACCTGAACATCTCTCACACTAGCTGGCCTCCATTACATACCGTTTATATATGTCAGGGTGTCGCCCTAATTCCATGATTGCAAACGAGAGCTGATTGGCTGTTGTCTCTTGTCCTGCAGAGAAAGGAAAGCTTTAGTTATAATCTCTGCAGTTTATGAACACAAAACACACAACAGGATAACTCACCCGCAATGAAGAAAGTGACAAAATTGTCCAGCATCAGCTCATGATCTTCTGAGTTGTTCACTTTTTCCTCCTCTTCAGCAACAAAATGAAATGTTAGATGTCTGTGTAATGTTTAAAAGGCAGTTAAAGTCTCAGCCAAAGAAGACTACCTGCTGTCTTGAGAATTTGAGTGAGAATGTCTTTAGGAACATCTTCACCATTTTCCACTGCTGTCTTCCTCTGCTGTATCCATTTCTCTCCCGTTGTACGCAAGAGTTCAACTGCATCTTTAATTTGTTGTACAATCTTCCAGTTCCAGGGGTAAAGCTGAAGTTTCACAAATGTAAGCAATGCCAGTTTAATACTGTACTACATTTACACTCTTCCTTCCACAAAACAATCTTACAAAACATTCTCAAAAAATGACTTTACTCTAAAAAAAGGGTCTCTGAGATAATACAACATGCCCTTTAAACACAGCTCTACGGCATTCTGGAAGGGGGAGTCAGTATTCTTTAACAAATTCAAGTCAACACCAAAAGCCACCTGCAGGAAAAAAACAAATCAGAAAAAAATGGATTAAAAAAATGTCACACATTTTTTATGTAATTAATCATGATTATAAGATTATTGGGTCTCATTCACTAATATTTGCATAGATTATTTGTATTTATACGCACATTTGAACTTCTCACAAAAATGCTCCGCCTAATTCACAACACATGAATGAACCGCGTGCATTCGTTTAGTCATTTGCATAAAACACGCCCCAGACTGTCTCCATATTAGTTGTTCAGGTTCTGTATGGGGGGCAAGCCCATCAAAAGCCTTGGATGACGGTACACCGCAGAACTTAAAGACGCAGAACAGGTGGAACAACTTGGTGGCATTTACATTTCAATGTATGAGCTCATGTTATCTCATGCCAAGCAGCTGGCGAGATTGGTGAGTACACAAGTGAGGAAATGGCTTGGGCTACTAGGATGCTTTAGCAATATAGGGCTGTATGGAGCTCTCTCTCTCTTCCTCAAAGAATCGCGTGATCCCTGTGTAAGAGGTGCTGCTCCATCATTAGCAACTGGAAGGAAATGGAATTACTATTGAATTCACTGTAATGGTGTCTAGACAAAGTGACCACGAAAGTGAAATTTCAAATTACTGTGAAGAAGAATGTGTCTTATCTTTTCCAGTTACATTTACACTGCGTGTATGTTGCGTCATACGCAGACACGCTCGCACTCTTGTAAAAAGTCTCACGTGGAGAAGAATGGAGAATACCACATAGAAACAAATTGGCGAACTAAAATGACAAAAGAGCATGGATTATTTTGCATCCCTCGCAGTTGAAGAGTTAACTAGAGTTAACTTGGATGTTTCCAAAGCTTTTTGTTGAAATAGGGTGTTGGTAATAACTAGACCAAACCAATATCATTCTTTAGGCCAGGTGTTCATTCCACAGTAGCCATGGAAGACAATAGGCTGTAGGTTTTATGTCGGAGTAGCTCTCCCCTAGACTGCTGCCAACCAAAGCTAAAGGGCCCAGTTTGCCTAGTCGGGTGTTTAATATCAGAATAGTCCTCTATTAGATGAGTGTCTGACCAAGGTTAATAAGCCCCATTATAGCCAGAGGTAAGATTTTAACATAAAAAAATTGCATATATAGATCTTTACTACCCTGTATTTAGAGTGAAAATCACTGTAAAAATATATTTGAAATGAGTAATGAAGCATGAAACCTTGGCGATGACGTCGAGTGTGACACAGTTGACCATATCGTGCATGACGACAGGCGTTTTCGTGTCTGCCATTTCCTCAAGTTTGTCCATGAGGCGTTCTGACATCTCATTAAACGTGTCCATCAGTCCTCGCAGGTATCTGATAAATATAAAATATCATCAAGTGCACTGCACCAGCCTTTCAGTGACTTATAATGTTCTGTTTTTGACTCACGAGCTGCTAAAGGCTGGATCCATGATGCGCCGCTGCCTGTACCAAACATCATGATCTGCAGCCGTAATCAGCCCATTTCCCATGAACCTGAGAAGATTGGATTGATCATGTTTAGCTTTAATCCTCTGCCAAAGCAAAACTTACAATGCACTCACATTCAAATTAAAATGATTTATAGGGTTACCAATTTTGCTACCGAAAGTTTAATTACTGGAAAAACATATTTTGGAAAGACAACAACTTTAAGATTGTGGAATTATCCCCAAAAATATAGGGCATTCTCAAATCACTGTTTGCTTTATTTCACAATAAGCTTGACATGACAGCCCTCCAAAGACAAGATAGTAAGGGTAATCATTAGACATTGGGGGTTATAAATAGGATAAAAAGTGAGTAAAGGTTCAAAATGGGTAAAAAAAAAAAGATAAGAGATAAAGATTAAAAAAGATAACTTTCTGAAACATGCATTTCTCCTCCACACCCTTTTTGTTTATTTTAATGTATATTTAAGTTTTCTTTATTTTTCCCATCCCAAATAGCTCAGGACAAAAAAATTAAAGCTCACCTTTTTCCAAACAAGTTAAAGAGGCGTTTGTAGACAAGGGGGTCTTTGGGATACTTAGGTGACATCATAATTGTCTATATTAAAAAGACAGAAATTTTGTTAGCTTTTGCTTATTATGAATACAGTGCCACTTGAAAGTTTGTGAACCCCTAGCAGAATCTGGAAAAAGCTGAAAATATTGGAAAAATAAGAGGAATTTTTAAAATGATGGTTTATTTTTATTTAGTCCTGCACTGAGCAAGTTATTTTACTAAAGAAATGTTAACAAAGTTTACACCAAAGAATAATAACAGAATCTCTAAAAATAGCTCATTGCAAAAGTTTACACTCCCCGGATTCTTAATACTGTATGATGTTACCTGAACAATCATTGACAGTTTTTATGTTTTGTCATAGTTGTTTAAGGGTTTGTCCTGAGTCATTAAACGGTCCACTGATCTTCAGAAAATCATCCAGGTCCTCCAGAATTTTTGCTTTTTCAGCATTTCTGTATATTTGACTCATGTCCAGCAGTAACTGTATGATGTTGAGATTCATCTTTTTACATTGAGAACAATCAAGAGACTCATACACAACTATTACAATAGAGAGAAACATTCAGTGATGCCCATGGAGTCAACACCATTCATTTAAAGAAAATGACAACGTGTAAATTGTTATTGTTTTGTTTATACATCTTATTTTTTCATTTAGTAATGTCTTTCAGAAGCTATAAAAATACATGTTTCTCAGGGATAGAAATATAAAAAAATTACACCAGTTGTCATTTTCAGAGGTACAGGGCTATTTTCTAAATTCCTCTTTCAAATCTTCAGCTTTTTCTAGACTCTGCAAGGGGTTCACAAACTTTCAAGCAGCACTTTATATAAACAAGGTTAAATATTTACCTTTGTAGCCTCAGGGCAATAAACCATGAGTACAACAAAATGCAGGATGTTAAGTCTGTAGACAGGACCATATTTTTCTGCCCTTTTGATACAGGAACACAATCACATTGTTACTAGATTTTACCTTGACCACTAAAACATTTCTGTATTCTGTCTACTGCAATTTTTAAATAAAATGTATTGAATGTTGCAAACGATTCATGTTGTCAATCTAAGAAATAATGCAATAAAAGGTTTATTCAGAAAGAATCATTCTTTCCTTGAAAAGAAGAAATATTTGGTTTGATAATATAATAATATATAATATTCGGTTTACTAATATTAGATTAGATTAGATTAAACTTTATTGTCATTACACATGTACAAGTACAAGGCAACAAAATGCAGTTTAGGTCTAACCAGAAGTGCAATAGCAGCAAGTGCAGGATATACAGTGGTTGCATAAGTTACATAAATAAATATTACAGAAGTAATTTACAGATGGAAAAGTACTATGACCATGATTTACAGATGTCTCTTACTATAGACAGAAATTAACAGATGGATATTATGAACATAATATAAAGATGTCTATTACTATAGACAGAGATTTACAGATGGATATATACTATGAACATAATATACAGATGTCTATTACTATAAACAGAGATTTACAGATGGATATGTATTATGAACATAATGTACAGATGTCTATTACTATAAACAGAGATTTACAGATGGATATGTATTATGAACATAATGTACAGATGGCTATTACTATAAACAGAAATTTACAGGTGGATGTATACAATAAGTTAGGCTATGGTGAGCAGCAGTGCGATGGATATAGAGTAGTGCAAATAAATTATGGACAGAAGCTATCTAAGAAATATAGATGTGTTTACAAAAATGTTTTGAGTAATAGACTATACCTCTTGCTACAGAGAGAGAGAGAGAGAAAGAGAGAGAGAGACGTGAAATAATTAAAAGTGACTTAGTGCACGTGAATTTTTGAAGTTCACGTTTAAATATAACAAATTAGTCCCATAAATAAGCAAGAAAAACTTACCATTTCAGACATGTTTCATGAACGACGCGGTCCAACTCAATTGCTTTAGAAAACGTTGACGTATGTCCCAAGAAAAAACTATAAAGAGTTCAGCTTTCGTATTAGTTTAACTAACATGAAACGTTTATTTGAAATACCTTTTATAGAATCGTAATAATCATCAACAATAGGCTACAACATTGAATAAACATAACGTTTCTTACTTGTCCCTTGGAGGTCCAGGTATATGATCATATTTCTGATGAACGTGTCTAACATACACACAATACGCAACAAATGCGATTAAAGCAACACACAGCGCGTAAAACATAATATATGAGAGCCATCCTGTGATCTCCTGAAGGACTGTCATGGTCGCGTTACGAGTGCAATGTGTGTAAGTTACTCCAGAATAGAATACTTGAAAGAAGTCTAACAAGTTCAAAGTCTCGCGTATTTCCGGGTATCAGGGCAGTTTTGAACTGGTTTGGACGAGATCATGATGTTATACATCGCCAAACCGTAAAGGGATAAATGACCCAAAATAAAAATGTTGTCATTTATTCACACTCATGCCATTTCAAACCACTATAAATCTTCCGTGGAACACGTTTTGAGGAAATGTCTCAAGCGGTGCCCATACAATAAAAGTCAATGGGACCAACTTTGTTTGGTTACCAGTTCTTCTAAAAATATTTTATTTTGTGTTCTGCAAAAGAAAGAACGTCAATAGTAATATAAACAGCTTTATGTTGAAGATTACTGTTTAAGAGTCGGACTTCACAAATGACATAAATTCTTCTCAGTTTTATATTTTTTGTATTATTTCTTTATCTGCAGTTATACAGGCTTAACTGCAGTCTAGTATAACACCTTCCACTGCATTGTACACCTAGATAAGTACAGTTGGACCATATTTTATTCATTTATGGACACATATGAACAAATGATATATGAAATCTGTGTTTTTATATGCATTAAAACAACAACATATAGCCAAACCATTCTTGGAAGAATCTGCAGAAAAACGATGGATTAATTAACGACAGTGATTGTATGTCGGTAATTTATCTTTTGAATCTTTATTTACTGTTTTTTTGTTTCAAGATTTATAGTCTGTTGTAGTGTTATGTATCCAAAGCGGTATGCCGCTTAGTGTTTAGCTGACATTACTTTTGACGCGCACAGAATAAGAACATGGAGGACAGTCTAAGAAAAGTTCTATCAGCAAGTGATCAGTTTACCTTTAAAGGTTATGGGCAGATAGTACTTGGTAAGTTTTTGTTATTATCTTACAATAACCAGTAATTTTGTCATGTATTGCAAAATCACCTTCTTGTACCGTATGTGAAGGTACGCCTCCACAGTCCCTAAATGATAGTGAGAGACACTCATGTGATATTATACAAACAGACCAAGTACACTGTAAGTAATGTCATGATAAACACTGCACTTGCAAAATCTCACTTCACTTAATAAATACAGGTCAAAATTTTGTCTCTCTTTTCAGACCCCAGCCAGGGTTCAGTGATGGACATGACATCCCTGCGAAGTGTGTAGCCAAACAGAGCATGCTGGATGCATACACAAAGTAGTGACCAAATGAAGATGGTATGTTGAATTGTTTTGCATTTTTATGCAAAGTGTATACATATACTTGTTTTTGTTTTTCTAGATAAACAATGCTTTAAATGAAAAGGAATTGCAGCAAAAGTTTTTGGCTCAAGTAGGAGCAACAATTCTGGACAGATCAGATGTTTTGTGATGAGAAAATATTAAATTTGGTTTCTCTCAAATTATTACAGATTTTGAATGCCTGCCTTTCAGTTGTCAGAGATATTGCAAACTTAAAGGTAATATTTTTCCTGTCTTCTGTATAGAACCTTTTTTTGGAGTGAGAAATGAGCATAAGTGATCCTTTATATGCAATCCAATTAACTGTAATTTTAAATAATATCTAACAGAACACAAAGATCCATTGTTTTAGCTCATATGTGACAGTAACAAGGTTGCCACCATTGTGTGCAGACCCTTCAGCTAACTTACATGTAAGTAGGACTGACATTTTTAATAGACATTAACTATAGGTCATTTTGGGAGGCATTTAAAAATGTTTGTCATCTGCATTAGGACCATATAGCAAGATGTGACTTCATCTTACTGCCTTCCTGGACATCAAACCATTGGATGATATGTGTAAGTCTGTTATGTTTAAATTATTAGTTCTCCTTAATGCATGTAACACATTGGGGAGTGCAAGTTATATTTTGACAACTATAAATTGTATCTTCCAAGAATCATTTAATAAAAGCAATTTTACAGATCATGAAACCAAAAAGCAGAGAGATGTATTTGCTTGATTCACTGTACGGCCCTGGCTTCAGCGATAGCTGTTACATTGATCCCTACAGGTTTTTTCAGTAAAATATTAAGAGATCAAAAGAAGTTCAGGATTATTCTGTTTTATACCATACATCCTTTAGCATGCATTTTGTTTTATGGCTCATTTTTCATTGATGCCTAAATGTTTTAAAACTTAATCACTGGAATTATATTTTATAGTTCAAAGATATAATTGTTTAAACGGATACATGAGCAAAGAATTTTTTGGGGGTTGTTCCACCCCAGTTTTTGTTCATTAGTATTAGACTATTTTTGTTTTAATTGTTGATGTTGTTTACATGCTTTGTAGAATACTTGCACAGTACATACATTCTGGGCCATGGAAAGGGTTTGGACGTGATGATCTCATCGTAAGCAGTTGTCTTGTTTCTTGTTACTAAATTCCATTTTAGATGTTCAACCACATTGTTTTATTTTTGAATAATTATAACATGTTTATTTCAATTGAACTCAACAGGGTGCTCCAAGGCAGATATGTTCAAATAATTGTGGAGTGTCAAAGAATTGTGTTTAAAAAAATATTTGAAACCATAAGAAATGTTTATTTTGCTTTGTCAGATTGTTGTCGGTCATTGTTAATTTATTTTTTAGTTTATGATCAAAACCAATAACCAACAAATTTAGATATTGATGCAATCAACAAAAAACACTTAGTTTATTGCTATTGTTCATGTCTGTTTTGATGTAACTTACTATAATGTTACTGTAACAAATGGCAGGTCACTGGCAGAAGAGCACACCACAGGGTAGTGTATAATGAGGATTTATTAAACAGCTGAATGTGCAAGTAGGTAATTCCAAGACAGGTGATCGGGTGAGTATTTCCAAAACAGGTTCTTCAAGTAATTCCAAACAAAGACAATCGGGTGAGTATTTCCAAAACAGGTTCTTCAAGTAATTCCCAACAAAGACAATCGGGTGAGTATTTCCAAAACAGGTTATTCAAGTAATTGCAAACAAAGACAATCGGGTGAGTACTTCCAAAACAGGTTCTTCAAGTAATTCCAAACAAAGACAATCGGGTAAGTATTTCCAAAACCGGTACCATAAAACAGCACACCAACACAGGTGACTTACAACAAGACCGGACAAGAAACAAAGCAAACAACTGAACTTAAATAACACATGGCAAACACAAAACAGGTGCAACACAAATCAAAACCAGGTGCAGAGTCCAATCAAAGATGGCGGAGGTGAAGTGGATGCTGGGTACTGTAGTCAATATTCGGGTGACAGGGAACGGGTGAAGCGTGATGTAGGCTCTGATATAGGAGGCGTGGCTGGCGGGTGAGCTGAAGCCGTTACAGTTACAGTATGCACTCTATGTCGTAATGGGAGGTCACTTTGATTTTGCTCAGGTGAGCTATCAAAACTAATAATTTGGGAAAAGTTTAATCTCAAAGGGTGATTGTGATTTACATTAAGCATATTTTCTAGTCTGACATGGCTGCAGTAAGGAGATGGTGGTGCTTACATTTACATTTATGCATTTGGCAGACGCTTTTATCCAAAGCGACTTGCATTACATTGTACTATACATTTGTACATTTTGTATAGTAAGCAAGGTTAGGTGCCTTGCTCAAGGGCACTTCAGCCGATACCCGCCAGCCCTGAGAATCAAACCAGCAACCTTCTGGTCACGAGTCCAACTCTCTAACCACTGGGCCACGACTGCCCATCATGGTGCTTCCTTCTGCTAACAAATTATCCTGTGAAGTAAGTGTATTTGCAAGTACTTCCTATTATTAAAACATTTATTAGTAGTTGTAGGTGAAGGAGGAGTAGAAGTCTCTTCAATAAAATTAATTTGCACAGTATTTGGTATTTTATGGTGGTTTTCCTGTGTGAAGTAAATACTTGCTAGGCAAACTGTGTAGTTTTCTTATTCTTTTTATAATTTAAGATCAGGTACTGAAAGACAGCTACTCAGAAAAAGGCGCAAAACAAAGAACACATGTATAACTTTAACTTAAATTGTTTTGAACTGTTCAAGTTCCTTTTCCATAATTATTCCATGATTATTCCATCATCAAAAAATATTTATTACTCAATAATTACTTATGACTATTCATCAGTACTACTACTACACAGGTTAAAATGTCATCACAATACAATATTGAGCATGCGTATCACTTAAGACCAGTTGCTCATTATAATCAGAGATAGCTACTGCGCATGTGTCTCTGACGTCACCAAAACACACCACCATGCATGCGCGTAACAACGTAAAGTACGTATTGGATCTGATCCAGTATGTCATCGCGCTACAGGCTGCAGCGAGGACTGACTCGATTCTTCTCGGAAGACCAAAGCACGTGCCATCTTTCACCAACTCTCTACTGCGCATGCGTCTATGACGTCACCAAAATGCGCGTAACAACGTCCAGTACAAACGGTAGAAGATGCAATGAACGGTAGAAGATGGCGCAATAATAGCAGGTGTGAGTTCTAGCGCTCATCAACAAAGATAGTTTTAAGTTATGAAACGGACGTATTTTATTCTGATATTAAGTGGTACTCTTGTGCTACAGATCCTTTTCATTTTGGAAGAGGGAAAAAATGTCAAGTGACAAGAAAAGGAAGAACGTGGCCAAAAAAGTAATTGCTGTCGACCAGGAGGCAGGTGGTTCAGCTGCCATCTGCAATGTCCTTGTTGATAGTTGTCATGATTATTACATGTCTGAGGAGAATGTGAAATGTTCGATGATGTCAGAAGAGGATTTCCCTTCGCTCCCTACTACTCCTGTGATGCCTCCCTCAAAAAAAGGCAGAGGTGAGGCTGGAATTTGAAATTACACGGCTTGCCTGAAAACATAGATGAGAAAAATGTGAGGAAAGAAGTTGTTTGCATTTGTCAGAAATTACTGCCAGAAAATGCTAATTGTCTTCCAGATGTGATTGACACGGTTCATCGTGTTGGTGTAAAGAAAAAAATTACACCCACAGTGTAATTATCCAGTTCTATTCGCGTGTACACAGAGTAGAGGTGTGGGCGGCCGCCAAAAACTCTGCTTATCTTCGGGAACATGGTCTGCGTCTCAGAAAGGATCTTTGTAGGGTCGACAGAGAAAGCAGGATGAAATGATGGCCGCTAGTAGACGAAACACGAAAAGCAGGAAAAATTGCCTACTTTATTGCTGGTCATGCCTTTGTGGAGAAAAAAGAGATTTTTCCATCAGGTTGAATTGTCCTCGACATTGTGAAAGGTTTTATGTTTAGCCTATTTTTTACTACAGTAACAAAATGCCTCTGCGCTATTCGTTGTTTGTAGTTTAATTTACAAAATAACATTTTTTAATGAGCTCTTCATTGGCCTGAATTGTTATGGTTCATATTAGTAGTCGACAGTCATGGTAATATATTTCGTATACCGGGGAGGCCGGCAGTGCCGGCGGGAAGGCCGGAAGAGCCGGGCCGTAGGCCGGCTGTGCCAGCGCTTGAGCCGCGGGGATCACCGGCTGAACCGGCACTTGCTTTCGCCGCTTCTTCTTCCTTGGGTCTCGAAGAGACAGAGGCTCTCTCCGAGGAAGAGAATCAGAATCAGAATAAGCTTTATTCGCCAATTCTGCACACACAAGGAATTCGTTCTGGTTACAGGAGCTCTTAAACACACAGTATACACATAACACAAGAAATAGAAAAGAATTTAAAATAAATATGGATAAAAATATAATAATATACAAAGGTGCAGTTTAGTTATGTGCAAGTGTGGCTAGTAAGTACTGTATATTACAACTGTGTACTGTACATGTTTAAGACCAAGAAAATATAATAATATGTATTTACATAAAGTGTCAGAGTAAAGATATTGCACTGATATATATTGCACTTAACAACTAGGAGGTTATGGTGGATGTACTAGCTGTTCAGGTTTGAGATGGCCTGTGAGAAGAAGCTGTTCTTGAATCGAGATGTTCTAGTGCGCAGAGTTCTGTATCGTCTGCCTGATGGCAGGAGTTCAAACAGATTGGGTCCAGGGTGGGAGGGGTCTTTGATGATGTTACCAGTCCGTTTCTTCACCCTGGAGTGGTACAAGTCCTGAACATTGGGCAGGGACACACCAATAATCCTCTCAGCTGTTTTTACAGTCCGTTGCAGTCTACTTATGTCTGATTTGGTGGCTGAACCAAACCAGACTGTAATAGATGTACACAGGACTGATTCAATCACAGCTGTGTAGAATTGTTCCATCAGCTCCTGTGGTAACTCGAACTTCCTCAGTTGGCGAAGGAAGTACATTCTTTGCTGAGCTTTTTTGACAATGGAGTCTATGTGGGTCTTTCACTTCAGGTCCTGTGAGATGGTAGTGCCCAGGAACCTGAATGACTCCATAGCTGTCACAGTGCTGTTGTGAATGGTGAGGGGAAGAAGGGATGGAGGGTTCCTCCTAAAGTCCACAGGCATCTCCACAGTTTTTAGTGTATTAAGCTCCAGGTTGTTTTGATTACACCAGACAGCCAGCTGTTCAACCTCTCCTCTGTATGCAGATTCATCACAATCCTGGATCAGGCCAATGATTGTGGTGTCATCTACAAACTTTAAAAGTTTGACAGAGGGGTCATGTGAGATGCAGTCGTTGGTGTACAGGGAGAAGAGCAGTGGAGACAGAACACAGCCCTGAGGAGCTCCAGTGCTGATGGGGAGGGTACTGGATGTGAAATTCCCCATCCTCACTAGCTGTTGTCTGTCCGTGAGGAAAATTGTAATCCACCGACAGGTGGAGGTGGGTACAGAGAGCTGAGTGAGTTTAGTCTGAAGGATGTTTGGTATGATTGTATTAAAGGCTGAGCTGAAGTCCACAAACAAGATCCTGGCATATGTCCCTGGTCTTTCAAGGTGTTGCAGGATAAAATGCAGCCCCATGTTGACTGCATCATCCACTGACCTGTTTGCCCGATAAGCAAACTGAAGAGGGTCTAGCAAGGATCCAGTGATGTTCTTTAGGTGGGGCAGCATCAGTCTCTCAAACGACTTCATGACCACGGATGTCAGGGCAACAGGTCTGTAGTCATTTAGCCCTGTGATCTTGGGTTTCTTCAGCACAGGGATGATGGTGGAGCGTTTGAGGCAGGAGGGGACTATGCACTGCTCCAGTGATGTATTGAAGATCTTTGTGAAGATGGGTGACAGCTGGACAGCACAGGCTTTAAGGCATGCAGGTGAGACACCATCTGGGCCTTTTGCTTTCCTGATCTTCTGTTTCCAGAAGACCCGGCACACATCTTCTTCATAGATCTTAAGTGCAGTGGCAGGAGGAAGGGGGGCCGGAGGTGTTGATGATTGTGACCAGAGAAGGTCAGAGTGGGTGTGGGGTGTGAAGCTGGGCTTTTCAAACCTGCAGTAAAACCCATTCAGGTCTTCAGCCAGTTGTTGACACGTCACAGAGTTGGGGATGGCATCTTGTAGCTGGTGATAACTTTCAGGCCTTTCCACACAGAAGCAGGGTCATTGGTTGAAAACTGTTTTCTCAGCTTTTCGGAGTAGCTCCGTTTGGCTACTTTTATCTCCTTTTCCAATGTGTATTTGACCTAGTTGTACAAGGCTTTATCTCCACTTCTGTAAGCATCCTCTTTGGTATTTTTGTCTCTCGTGGGACATGTAATGTGTTGTATATATTTTGGCAGTATACGAGTGAGATTCGCCTTATTAAAATCTCCGAGGATAATAATAAGTGAGTCCGGGTGCCACAGTTCTGTCTCTGTAATCTGATCCCCCAGCTGTTGCAGTGCAGTGATCACGCACGCGTCCGGAGGGATGTAAACACTGTGGGATGTAAAAAGGGGCGTCTTCCATGCTTCCCTCGGAGGGTGACCGGCGCAGGCTCGTTCCCGGAGACGAAGGAGGCCGTGGGCCTCCCCTCCAGGAAGATCCTCTGGGATCGGGGGTAGGGGGGCGGAACTTGATGGGACTTGATGGGGGGAGGTGAGGTCTCTCCTCTCCTCACGACGCAACAGGTGCTCAAGCTGTTCGGTGAAGCTCCCGGACCGGAGTTCCTTTATCTCGTACGGTGTCAGGGGCTCGTCGAGGCAGCTGTTAAACATGAGTTTTAACTCAGCCTCGTTGAACCCCGAGCCGTACGAGGCGTCCAGGAACTCCCACGCGAACTGGACGAGGTCCCCTCCCCTCTGTTGGAGGCCGTAAAGGAGGTGAGCCTGCTGGCTCCGCAGGGCTGCTGTGGGGGTGGGGTCCGCTGCCCGCTGGGTCCTCTTGTGGCTGGTTCGTTCTGTCATGAACATGCAGGAAGGACCCAGATGCAGGACAACGGTGGAACAGGGGTAACAAAAATACTTTAATAAATATTAAGCCCACGAGGGGGCAAAAGCAGGACAATGACAATAACTAAAACACTTAAGTAAAAGGCAAGAACAGAAAACTTCCCACGGGGGGGGGCAAAAACAGTAAACAAAAACTTGAATACGAATACAAATACAAATGCAAACAAGACTTTCACTGAACTTGACAGGACACAGGGAAATTTCAACGAGTAATACAAAGTTTACAAACTTACAAATCTTACAAAACGAACCAGCCCAGGACAATGAACACAAGGGCTTTAAATAGGGAGACAAACAAGGGATAATGACACGGGGACAGGTGTGAATGATCAGAAATATTTGCGGGAGAGATTATCGGAGAACGAGGGGGCGGGGCTTAGACTCGCGACATGGAAACACACGGCAACGGCAAACGACTCGGGGCTTAGACTCGCGACATGGAAACACACGGCAACGGCAAGCTGTGTCTCCACACAGAACATGAACATAAACACAAAGACAAGATACTGATGCAATCCTGCCCACTAGATCATGAAAACACTAGATCATGACATAAACAAGGAGGACAGGATTGCGGAAGTATCCGGGGGGGCGTGGTCAAGACGTAAGACCGGAGAGCGCGTGACGTAGGCGATCCACACCCTAGCCACGCGTCTCCACACGAAACATAAACACAGAGACATGGCACTGTTATGGCCCCGCCCACAAGGCTCGAGGGATTTACTCGACAAGAAGGGCAGAACCATGACAAAAACTTAAGCGCGGTACTTAATTCTCCTAGGTTTGAATTGCAGCGGGGTATACGTCAGGGGTGCCCCATTTCACCATATTTCATATATATTCATATTAGCCACTCAATTATTAGCCACTCACATTGAGAATAGTGCTTTGCAAGGAATTAATATTGTGGATAAGTCAAAAGTCAAAGTCAGCTTTATTGTCAATTCTGCCACATGTACAGTACATACAAATGGAGGATTGAAATTGCTACTCTCAGACCCTAGGTGCATACAGATAACATAGAATAAACATATATAAAAAAATATATCAAATTACAGATAAATACAAAATATATATATATATACACAAAACAACTTTACAAGCAAGAGATATGTAACCGAGATAAATGTGCAAACCAATGAAATAATCAACAGTGCAGATGAAATAAACAGTAGTGCAGATGAAATAAACAACAGTGTAGATGAAATACACAACAGTGCAGTTGAAATACACAACAGTGCAAATGAAATAACAACAGTGCAAATGTAATGTAGTGCAAAGCTTATCAGTCTGTTTTAAAGTGTCAAGAGAGCAGGCTTGTTTAGATTAGATTAGATTCAACTTTATTGTCATTACACATGTACAAGTACAAGGCAACGAAATGCAGTTTAGGTCTAACCAGAAGTGCAATAGCAGCAAGTGCAGGATATACAGTGGTTGCATAAGTTACATAAATAAATCAATATTATAGAAGTAATTTACAGATGGATATGTACTATGACCATAATTTACAGATGTCTCTTACTATAGACAGAAATTAACTATGATATGTACTATGAACATAATATACAGATGGCTATTACTATTAACAGAAATTTACAGGTGGATGTATACAATGATAAGTTAGGCTATGGTGAGCAGGAACTTGAAACTGGAGACACGCTCAATAGCCATCCCATTGATATGGATGGTGTCATGTGTGCCTCTTGACTCTTTCCTGAGGTCCATAATGAGCTCCTTTGTCTTGGAGGTGTTAAGGAGCAGGTTATTGTCGTTGCACCATGTGGCTAGTCGTTCCTCCCTGTAGGCCGTCTCATCGTTGTTGCTGATGAGACCAATCACCGTAGTGTTGTCCACAAACTTGATGATGGAGTTAGATCCGTTCACAGGCCTGCAGTCGGAGGTGAAGAGGGAGTAGAGGAAGGGGCTTAGCACACAGCTCTGTGGTACACCAGTGTTGAGTGTGATAGTGGTGGAGCAGATGGAGCCTGATCTCACTTGCTGTGGTCTGTTGGTCAGAAAGTCCATAATCCAGTTGCATAGGGAGGTGTTAATGCCCAGGTCTTCAAGTTTAGCTATTAACTTGGATGGGATGATAGTGTTGAATGCTGAGCTGAAGTTAACAAACAACATACGTGCATAAGTGTTCTTATTGTCCAGATGTGTGAGCACAGAGTGCAGTGCCATGGAAACTGCATCTTCTGTGCTCCTATTGCTGCGGTAGGCAAACTGGTGTGAGTCCATTGTGGATGGCAGAGAGTCCTACAGGTGTGCCAGGACCAGCCGCTCAAAGCACTTCATGACAATGGGTGTCAGTGCTACAGGGCGGTAGTCGTTCAGGCACGTTGGGCTGGAGTGTTTTGGCACTGGCACAATGGAGGTGAATTTAAAGCATGTTGGCACAGCTGCTTGGGCAAGAGACAGGTTGAAGATGTCAGTAAAAACCCCAGCGAGCTGCTCAGCACATGCCCTGAGTACGCGTCCAGGGATGTTGTCTGGTCCAGCTGCTTTGTGCACACTGATCCGGCTCAGTACGTTGCAGACGTGTATGGAAGAGAGTGTGATTGGTGGGTGATCAGCTGAGGGTTTGAGCTTGGTGGCAGTTTCTCTATTGTCTCTCTCAAAGCGAGCATAAAAGTCATTAAGCTTGTTCATAAAGAGGACATCAGTGGCTGCAGGGGTGGAGTGGGTGGGTTTGTAATCACTGATGGCCTGGATGCCTTGCCACATTCGTCGAGGGTCGGAGTTGGAAAAGTGCTCCTTTGCCTTTAGCTTGAAGCAGTGCTTGGCGGATTTGGGGGTGAGGAACAAAGAAAGGTGATCTGACTGTCCCAGGTGGGGGAGGAGGGTTGCAACGTAAGCTCCAGCCATGTTTGTGTAAACATGGTCTAAGGTTTTGTTCTCTCTGGTGTGACAGGAACATGCTGGTGAAATTTGGGGAGCACTGCCTTTAAGTTTGAGTGATTAAAATCTCCCGCAACAATAAAAGCAGCTTCCGGGTGAGCAGTCTGTTGTTTACTGATGGCCGCATGAAGTTCTTTCATAGCAAGCTTGGCATCAGCATCTGGGGGAATGTAAGCTGCAGTTATAATGATGGAAGTGAACTCCCATGGCAGATAAAACGGTCTACACTTAATCATGAGAAACTCAAGGTTAGCTGAACAATGTCTCCCAACAATAACAAAAGTTTGTGCACCAAGCTTTGTTAATGTAAATGCACAATCCACTACCTCTGGTCTTACCGGAGCATTCTAACGTTCTATCCACCTGGAGTGTGTGGCGTCCCGCTAGCTCAATAGCATTGTCCGGTATGCCGCTGTGTAGCCATGTTTCCGTGAAGATCATAACATTACAGTCTCTTGCTGTAAGTGATGCTGAGTCGAATCTCCTCCATTTTGTTCACCAGTGACCGAACATTGGCGAGGAAAATGCTGGGTAAAGGAAGCCGGTGTGATGTTAGCTTTAGCTTAGCTCTTAGTCCTCCGCGCTTCCCCCGCCTTTGTTTACGATCTCGACGCCGCCTGCGAGCACTTCCGCCCGGCCGGGTAGAGTGAGCGGCCTCGGGTGTTCTGGCGATCTCAGGAAGGAGCTGAAGGTTGTCGATAAAACTGTCAGTTAGTCGCAAACCAATATCCAAAAGCTCATGTCGGGTGTACGATTCTGCACGAACAGACCCGAGATGAGCAAGAAAAATACCACAAAATTGCAAAATCTGGAGAGAGCCTGAGCCTCGCGATGTGATCGCGCCACCATCTTGGATCTACCAATAGATTAACTGACTGAGAAGTAGTTAGTGGAGGAGGCTCAGACCACTAATGAAGAGGGGTTGAGCAGTCCAATGTTCCGTAAAGTGACAAGTGCGGGACAGAGTATGATGTGGGAAGGGATGGATGGGTTCAGAGTTCAGAGGTGCGTGTGGCAAGGGAGGGGAGGGAAGGCAGGGTCGGAAGGGAGTTTAGCTTCCTGACTGCCTGGTGTATGAAGCTCTCCTTCAGTCTGCTGGTCCTGGCCTGGAGACTCCGAAGCCTCCTCCCTGATGGCAGCAGACTGAAGAAGCTGTGTGACGGGTGGGTGGGATCACCTGTAATGCAGAGTGCTTTGTGGGTGAGACGGGTACCAAAAATGTCCTGGAGGGAGGGGAGAGAGACACCAACGATCTTCTCAGCTGCTCTCACTATGCGTTGGAGGGTCTTGCGGCAGGATGCGTTGCAGGCCATACCACACAGTGATGCAGCTGGTCAGGATGCTCTCGATGGTGCCTCTGTAGAAGGTGCACATGATGGGGGTTGGGGCTCTGGCTCTTCTCAGTTTGCGGAGAAGGTAGAGATGCTGTTGTGCTTTCTTCGCCAGTGCTGCAGTGTTGTTAGTCCAGGAGAGGTCCTCAGTGATGTGCACACCCAGGAACTTGGTGCTGCTCACTCTCTCTACGGTCGCACCGTTGACAGTCAAAGGGAGCATGCTGAGTGTGCGCTCTCCTGAAGTCGACAACAATCTCCTTCGTCTTCTCCACGTTCAGAGAGAGATTGTTGTCACTGCACCACCTGGCCAAGTGGCTCACCTCACTCCTGTAGTTTGTCTCATCTCTGTTGCTAATGAGACCCACCACAGTTGTGTCGTCCGCAAACTTGATGGAGAGGTTGGAGTCATGTGATGGTGCGCAGTCGTGGGTCAGTAGGGTGTAGAGGAGGGGGCTAAGTACACATCCTTGGGGGCCCCCGTGTTCAGTGTGATAGTGCTGGATGTGTTACTGCCTCCAGCCGAGATGAGAAAAGCATCTGGGTGGGCTGTCTGCTGCTTGCTGATGTGCTGGTACAGTTCATTTAGTGCCTCACTCCTGTTGTTGTTGTTGGAGCTGGGGGGGATGTATACAGCAACGAGAAGTATAGCTGTATATTCCCTCGGAATGTAGAACGGACGGCACTTAATAATCATAAACTCCACCAGGGGTGAGCAGTGTTTGCAAACCACAACAGTGTTGCAGCACCACGCATCGTTGATATAAACACAAAGTCCGCCACCGCGGGTCTTACCTCTCCTCACTCTCGATAGCATGTTAGCTCGTCGAGCTGGATGGTGCAGTCTGTTACGTTGTTGTTGAGCCATGTTTCCGTGAACACAAAAACACAACAGTCTCTTACAGTCCTCTGAGTTGAGTGTAGTAGTCGGATGTAGTCCAGTTTATTGTCCAAAGAGCGTACGTTAGCCAGTACGGCTGTAGGGATAACTGGCTTGTGTGGGTTAGCCGCTAGCCTAGCCCTGATACCTCCGCGCTTACCCCTCTTCTGCTTTCTCTCACGCCGCTTGTGGCGCCTCCACTGTGGGCGAGATGCAGTAGTGGGGGTCGGTGATGATGTAATCCTCCGGAGCAGACCGAGGTCACAAAGCTCTTCGGCATGTGCAGAGTTTAACTCTAAAAATGTTGTTCTGCCAACATCGAGAATAAACTCACGACTGTATGCGCGCTTAAAGACAGTTATGCGCTACGAAGACGTACAAAGACACTGCGACTTACAAGACAAAAAACACGAAAACACTGTTCTGTCGGGAGAGAGAGAAGCCGCAGCGTGTGCATGCGCCGCCATCTTGGATCATCATCATGAGGAAATCAAGGAAATCATAATCAGTCAACTGGCTGATGATACCACGCTTTTACTTAAAAATTTAGACCAGATTCCCTTAGCTCTTAATATTATTAAGTCATTCTCTAGCACTTCAGGGCTTCAGCTTAATGTGCTTAAATGTGAATTAATGCCAATTAAGAAACTTTGTGTTTCTATGTAATATCCAAGTCAAAGACATAATAACCTACCTTGGAATAGTAATCTCCAAAAATCCAAAACTGCGATGTGATCTAAACTTTTTGCCTGTTATAGAGAAAACTAAGTGTAAATGTAATCAGTGGCTTCAAAGAGACCTATCTCTTAAAGGAAGGATTCTTCTCTCCAAGGCGAAAAGGCATTTCACGTCTAACATATGGTGCTATCTTATTAGACCTTGACAAAACTATCTGTAAAAAGATTGATCAACTACTATGTAATTTTATTTGGAAAAATAAGACGCATTATGTTAAAAAAATCTATTTTATCCAACAGCTACATTAATGGTGGTCTTAATTGTATTGACTTTGCAACACTTAATAATACCTTTAAAATAAACTGGTTAAGAAATTACTTTAAAAATCCATCCAGTATTTGGAATATTATTCTGGATTATATTTTTTCTCAGTTGGGAGGTTTAAAGTTCTTATTATTATTATGTAACTTTAGCATTGAAAAGATCCCTGTTTTTCTCTCCAATTTCCACAAACAAGCATTATTATCTTGGTCTATGATATTCAAACATATTTTTTCCCCTACCAATTACTATATTTGCAATAATAAAAATATATGTTATAAACATAAGTAAATTTTTTTGAAAATTGGTTCAAGAATGGAATTAATCGCATCAGTCAGTTATTTAATCAGGATGGCTATTTACTTATCAAGAATTCCTCTGGCAATATAATATCCCTGTCTCTCCAAAACAGTTTGACATTGTATTTGGTGCTATCCCTAATGGTGTCATTATGTTATTTAAGGGCAATAATAGAAGTGTCTCTTCCAGACCTGTCTGACACTATTGTGGGTAGAATATGTTTTAAATCTACATTGAAAAATAATATAAATATTTGATCACTTTAAAAAAAAAAGATGTTTCCATTCCTCATGCTGTTAGCAAATGGAACAGTTTGGTGCAAAATATTTTGTGGAAAAAGGTTTGGACTCTTCCAAACAAATATCTCTTAATGAATAAGGTTAAGGAGATTTCCTTTAAGCTCCTTAATCAGTATTATCCTGTTAAAACCTTTATTGTGTCAAGATTTAAAATAAATATAGATGTAAATTGTACTTTTTGTGATTCACAACCAGAGACTGTTCTGCATCTTTTTTGGTACTGTAATTATACAAGAAAACTTTGGCTGGACATTTGCCATTTTATTGTAAAATTTATCCACAATGACTTTGAGATTTATTTAAAAAATGTTTTGTTTGGTTCGTGCAATTTTGAGAAGCAAGATAAAAATGTGCACTTTCTTAGCAACTTAATTATTTTGCTCGCTAAATATTTTATACACAAATGTAAGACAGTAAAAGTTACCCCACACTTTTCCCATTTTCAAAATGAAATGAAGATATATATAAAATCTTTATTTACCTCTGGTAACAAAAAGGCTACAAAAACTTTAGATATGCTCAGTTTTTGGTGTTTTTCTGTAATTTGTATTATTATAATGTATGCTCTCATTTTGGTTTCTTTGTAATGTATTATTATTATTGTTTATGTACGCCTATGTGTGTGTGTATATGTATATACTGTGTATACTATATATGTATGTATGTATATATTATATATATATATATTTTTTTGCATTTATTTCTTCTTTTTCTTTTTCTTTTTCTTTCATATGATAATTTGTCTGCATTGTTTGGTCATCCTACAACCCCCCTGGCTGTTGTTTATACTATATGTTTTCTATGTGATTATTCAATAAAAAATAAAAAATAAAAAAAAATAACTCTTGTTCCAGTTGCTTCAGGACATTTACAGTATGTCTAAATGTTTAGATTTCAGATTTGGACGACAGAGGGTACTCTTCTTCCATTCACATGTCATGATTATTCAGTGAGCTATGAGAAATTTACAAATGTAAAATACTGCCAATATCATTGTTGCAGTTTCAGATAAGACTTGTTTAACTGAGAGTTTTATATTTAGCGTTTCTCAAGACTTTCAAAGTGCAAAAAATGAAAGTTTAGATTTTTGTGATAATGACTTCGTTCTGTGCTGTTTGTTACTGTCAGCATTTTGCCTCATGTAGTTGCTCTCCGTGCCTCTAGAGGCCTCCTGTGTTCCCCTTTCCCTTAGCTCTTCCTCGGGTGTCCTTGTTAGCTTAATGCACGTCACCTGTGCCTTGTTTTCCCATAGGATTTAAGTAGACTTTTTCCCTTTTTTCCTCACTTAGTTTTTTGAGTCTAGACTGTTAGTCTCGTGTCTTGCTTTCTCCAAGTGCTTTCCAGTTACCTCTAGTAAGATTCTCGTTTGCATTGTTATTACCCCGTGCTTTGTTTTCTCCCCTCGTGGAGTTTTCCTTTGCTATTTATACCTCTGTCTGAGAAGAAGTTTTGTTGAATCATTTTCCATGCCACAAGACCATTTTCTTCTTAATAAAGTAACATCACCCTGTGGCCTAGTTGAAGATTGCCTGGCAACCACACCAGAGATCCGGGTTCTATCGTGGCGTCGGCTGACAATTACACAGTACTTACTAAACAAATATGTGAAATATTTGATTCATTTTAATTTTTTATTTAAATGTTTATTTTAAGGTTGCTGACTATTACAACATGTAAAAGTGAGAAAAACTGGAAAAACAGTTCAGTTTATTATTATTATTAATATTATTTATGACTTAATATAAACAGAAACATAGATGTTTTTTGTGACAATGGAGTAAAACATAAACCGATACATTTTTTTGCCAAATTTAATTTGTTTGTGTTGTGGGCTATTTCAGTTGTGGCTTTGAATAATGAAAAAGAGTCAGGCAGTTCATTTGATCGATATGCCAAGGTTTATCGAGTGGGCAAACAAAACCATGCTGAGGGCAGGTAGACATCAAAACCAGGTAAAAAAACAGTCCAGCCAAAACAAGTTTAAAACACTAGATAAACAGTGTATACACCAAGGGCAATGCTTCAAACACAGATAGAAATTATGAACCTATGTGTATAAATTAGCATACTTAACTGTTAGATATGGAATTGGGCTTTTGTGGAATTATTTTGTGGAATTGGGCTTAACCGAAAAATAGTCCCTTTTCTGGTCAAATGTGTATTTTTCATCACAAGATGCCACCCCTTGAGGTTCCTAAAGCAAAACACAAGATCTCTTACAAGACTCAGTATGTGTTTGAAAGGATCACCACAGTTCAATCCTCAAGCAACCAGTTAATTGAAATGGAAAAGCCTTTGAATGTATGGCCTGTATCATTTACATCTGTGGTCTTGGTGGGTGGCAAACGGCACGTAGGACTAAAGAAAAGACACACCACAGGCACACAACAGAGGAAATCTCAAATTCCAGAAAGCCTGAGAGAACAAACAACACTGCAGTCAGTGCTGGCCAAGCAACTTAAAAACCCAGACATCTGATGTCAGTATAGCTTATAAGCTAGTTTAGATGGAGAATTGTTTTTGATTTAAAATAAATATAATAATCTAATTTAGGGTAGTAGTTAAAATTTAACATTGTGGAATGATTAAAAAAAATAAACACTTTGGATAGTCTCTGCCCTATGCAACAATGCAAATATAGCCACAACCTACTGCTGTCTACTTATTAAAAACAGTTTCTAATAACATCTTTTTGTGACCTTTTCTTTCTTCATTTTATAGATTTATATTACCTTGCTCTTTGACCTTGTAATCCATGATAATCTCTGCCATACTGACAGAAGCCTCATGGATCTTATAGGTAAGTAAATGCACAAATTCAATTTACCTTTTATTTCTATGGTGCTTTTTCCAGAGTGCATTGTTACAAACAGTTTTACAGAAAACATTTTAGTACAGTCATAAAAAGTGTATATAGTGCCCTCCACTAATATTGGCACCCTTGGTAAATGTGAACTAATATGGCTGTCAGTATAAATCTGCATTGTTTCTCATTTTGATATTTTATTAAAAAATTCCAACACTTAATTCAAGTAAAACAATTTGAAGTGGGGGTAATATCACATTGTAAAAAAAATGTACGAGTAAAATATATCCCAATTATATATATTTTCATTAATATTTACATTTTCTGAGCACACCAAGGTGACTAGAAACATGATGTTGTCCAGTCATGACTTAAATATTAGTAACAAAAAGCCCAAACCCCCAGGGTCTGGGGTCTATGTCTATATATGAAATGAAAAATCGTTTTTTTGGCAGCAATAACACAAGATGCACACAGGGATAAAAAAGTGCCCCATCCACAGTTAAATAAATTTACTTCATTTTTTAATTACCTAAAACAATCCAGCAATTGAATTTAAAAAGTACATACGTCCCTGCACGGCATAGATAATCTTATAAAAACAGATTTTCACAACATTTACTATCAGCTGGGACAGATCAGATGCCAGTGTCTGTATGTTTTTGTAGTTAAAGGCCAAACAGATGGAAAAGGAGAGTGATCGAAAAGAATCCCAATGCAACACATGATATAATATTTTACTGATCTATGGCTATGATTGTTCAGATAAATTGTTGACAGGAATTTGCATTTCAGTGCCAAAAAAATCCATGTGGTTTAGCATTAGTCAATCCAGATGTGAAGAGCCACATCTTTTTATATCATTGACATATGCACATTGTTTTATTCATTTAAGGAGAGTTAAAGCCTGTATAATCTTTCATTTTCTAAAAAATAATAACAGCACTGGTAACTTTGAAAAAGTGAGTGAAAGAATGCAGTTTTATTCTCAGTTGAGTTATGTTTAAGGTTATGAGTAGATTCATTTATAGTATATATTTTTAGAACATTTTATATGTTTATTATGTTTAATTTGTATGTTATTATAGTATGCCAAAAATTGTATAATTTGTCTATTTATTTTTAAAAGGAATTTTAGAAAGGGCAGCCTTTGTTTCACCTAAAAGGGTTAAAGAAATCAAGCAGAAACTAAACTTTGCATTTGTTTAATAGAGTTTGCAACTTGCAAAAGCATCAGAACGGACATAGAATAATAATAAACATGAACCTGTGTTACTTTTAAAAAAGATGTGTGACAACATGATTTCCCTTTTTTAAGCCTAGTGCACCATCTGAATGGATCATCAAAGCATCAGAACAATACACAATAAATACTGTATAATCACATGCCAAAACACTAATTCAGAAAATGACAAAAATACTGTTCTTGCCATTAATGTTGCAATAAAAACAGTCGCTTTGCAACATAATCACCAAAAATGTCAGTCAAGCATTTGAATAAACATGAAATAAAGTGCATATTATATTGGATTTCTAGAGCAAGCAGCTCACCTGCAACAGTTCATGACAATGCATGATAAATGAACACACCAAGTGCACATTCTCAGATCAACTTGTCATATAAACTGCAGATAAACGTCATATAAAGTACCACATTGTAACAATCCCTATTCTTAAATATTCTCTTGTCTGCTAGTTCTCCTTCTGAAAGTATAGACTCTATTAAAACTCCATCAAAGAACATTTTTATAGAGATTTACCCTGAGTAACCAGTGAAAATATGCCAATTCACTCACAAACATGCCCATACGACTTTTTTGTAAACTATTGGAGTGTACTTACATCCTTCTTTGTGTATAACTTGAAATACGCATTGATGGCCATTATTAACGTTAACACAACATGCATCTCTGACTGTTACAGACTCAAATGTCAAAATATGTCTTACTGTATATTATGTTTAAATCCAAGCCAAATAGTTTGATTGTGTTCGAATCATACTTTCAGTGAACAGTCATAGCAGCTATAGCTAGTTAATGTAGCGAAAACAGTGGTTCAAGTCTGAGATCACAATAATATCCCATTTAAACCTGAAAAAAAATAGTTTTAGGATAATTCTTTAATTGTTTATTGAGAAACATTATGAATTACTAAGAAATGTTTAATATTTCACACTACTTCAATCATCTTTTAGTCATCTTTCAATCAGATGGCATTGCATACCTTTGTACAAAATGTCACATTACTTTCAGAATACACCAGATGGTCTTTGGAACATTCTTAAATCATGCTGGAATACAAGTTTTGTCAATAAAGAAATATAAGGATGGAAAAAAACCCTGATTGTTATGGTGATGATAGAAAGAAAAGTACAAAAACACTGTGTTTGATCCACTAGAAAGGTTTTTGAAACATTCCTTTTTTATACTTTATAGTTTACACAAATACTGCTTTCACACTTGCATCATTCAATTATGAACCATGTTGAACCACAAAACTCTTAAAAGTTACAAAAGCAGCTACGTGGCAAGAAGCCATACTTGACAAACAAAGTTACAGTAATATGTCCCATAAAATCTGAGCACCAGAATGCAGGGCCCGGGGACAGTAGTTTGGTGCTTCAATATTCTCTGGCCTCCTCCAGTTCGTTCATGTAGACGTCCTGGTGCGGGTTCTCAGTGCAGTGCAGGCCGTTATTGGGCGGGCGGACGGCATGAAACCTACTCCAGTCTCCTTTGCACAGTATCCAGGGCAGAACATCCACCTTGAAATGCAACTCCGGTGAGAATTCTGTGCTTATTAGGTTAGGGGTACCCGCCCCCTTGCCCCTTGTAATTAGCTGCCTGTGGTCATCATAGCAACAATGCTGGACGGCAAGTGTGGCGCCATCTCCTGAGAGAGCAGAGCGCAAGCAGGTGCGCGCAGAGGGCTTGTAGATGTCCAACCGTTCTTTAGGACCACTAGCATCCCTCCACCGAAAGGTTCGGTCATGTCCCACGTCCAGCAGATTGATAATGCTGTTGGAGGCCTCTAAGGGATAGGTGCAAGGGCAGCTTGGTAATTCAGTCATGACCTGCTCTAGGTAATGCTGGAGAAACGCACTCTTACAGTTTAACCACTTCTCACAGCTGTCAACATCTGCAGAATAACAGACAAGTCACACATTAGCTAAATGAACGGTTTGACATTGGCCTGTTTGACAACAGTAAAGCTTTATTCATCACTTACCAGTACCAAAAGGTTCTGTACCATTCTCCTTCTCGAACGGAAACACTTCCGCCACGCCGTTTAAATCATCTGAAAGAAAAACTTTCTTACGTGAAAATAATTTTACTACAAGAAAGATATTACGGAAGTTAAACTAACCTGGGCATGGGGCAAGGTCACAGCTTTGGGATTCAGTTGATGTGCAGAAATCTCCACATGAACGTGAGCGAGTCTGGTTGCCATGGCCACAGGTGATACTACAGGGTGTCCATGCACTCCATTCCTCTGTCTCTTCTGAGAGATTAGTTAAAATGTGTATTAGCAAGCATCGCTAATATTTTTCCTCAGATTTAGGAATATTTATAATCTGACTTATTGAGAGGAGGTGTGTCTTAGCAATTAGACTGCAACTTTTTTGGTTAAAAAAAACTGTTTTGTAAACAAAGATGGTTTTTAAAAGTAATCTTTTTTTGGAATTTGTGGGAATTCAATTCAAATTTATATAGCACTTTTCTAAGTTTTGGACTGTTACAAAGCAGCTTAGTAGATAGTAACATTCCAAGAAACAGCCAGGCATCAAACATAATTTCATACCTACCACAATGTATCAATTTGTCTGTTGTTTTTCAACCCACATAAAATAAATAAATAAAATAACCTTCAATTTCATGTTTCAAACAAATATGGTGATAGAGATCTTGTCCACACAAATACGTTTTCATTTGAAGTCAGACCACACTTATGTTTTTAAGCGTTAAAATGTGAGACACTTCAATATGTGTCATTTCAGTCATTCTTTATGTTACGGCAAAGTAGAGGAAAGGCACAACATTTTAATTGGATGGACAATGATTTAGAAATGTTGCTGCAGGAAACACAAGACTATAAAGTTGTAAAAGTGAGTCCTCGTGTTACACTGATAAACATTAACTGTGGATAAACATTCATCTTCTATGTAAAATGTAATCTATGCACAAGATGACATTAACTATAGCAGCCAAGCAGCCAAAACAACTGCGATTTCATCTTTTTCGAAAGCCTCCGTTTTCATAGTCCACACTGCAACATGAATGCAGCATTTTTAAATGTAACCAGTTTGAAGAGCATTTTCAAAAAGCCTTGTTTTTGTTGACCAAAAAGGCAGTCTCGAAAGGCCAAAACGGAAGGAAAAACATGGGTTTTCAAATACAAATTATTAAAGAGACTTGGGGGTGGACTGGGATCAGTAAGAAGTCATCTAGCAACCACCAGTCATTGCTCTAAAACCACCCCGAGCACCCTAGCAACCAAATAGCAACCCATTAAAACACTCAAAACATCCAAGCAACAACAGCAGCACACAATACTGATCTATATCCCTATATTTCGAGGTGGGGATCTTTTTTCTGTGTTCTGTAATTCAGAGCATAGATTAGAGAGTAGCATAAATATATGACTGAAATCTGGGTAGAGTGTTAATGATATTGCACACATTGATATGGCAGATGATTAAAAGGAGGCATTGGTTCAGTAAATACTCCAATAGACTTTGTAGAACTGCCAGATTGCAAAGCCCAACCACAGGTTTAGTCTAGAAGTCATTTAAAGTGGGAATGAGATGTGTTACGTCATAAAAAGTGTCTGGCAAGCAAATTGCAAAAACAACATGATCATAAAGTTACACAAGTAACACATTTTAGAAAGGCTCTTAAGAGTGTAAAATACTCTTTGGGGCGGTTTCCCGGACAAGGATTAGACTAAAAGAAATGTAAGAGCTGTCCAAACTGAAAACAACTTGCACTGACATATCTCAAAATACATCAGTGCCTTTGTGTTGTCTCAAAATGCACACAAGTAATGTTTTTAGTAAGGTATGTTTGTTAAAACTACTTCAATTTCCAAATTAAACTAAGGCCTAGACCAGGTTTAAGCTATTCCCCACCCCTTTATGTGTAGGCTGCATGTCTTCCATCTGGAAGTTTTAAAGTGATTCATAAAATCTGAATGAATTAAAAAAATCTTCTGGCAGCTGGGCCATCCTCTATGCTATCCTTCCACATTAAAAGTCAAGCAAATACGTTAACATTTGTTGACATTTGAGACCTTCTCCAGGACAAAACTGTAGAACAAGCACATTAATCTACTCAGTCATGATCTGTGCTCTCTTTAGACACAAGAAGTCATTCAAGTAAGCCTGAGAGCTTGTCTCTAGGGAGACTGGACTGAGGCTACCCTTAATCTCTTTTTAGGACTCAATCAGTCTTTCCTTGACCACTCCAATTAAAGCACCATCTCATTTCGTCATTATGAGCCGTTCTACACTGAAAAGTGTGCAATTCCCACCGTGATACAAACAACAGAGGCATAATGTTATGTGTGGCCTTGAAAAGCCTAGAATTCTTGAACGGACTTAAAAGACTCAGCCGCTGTGGGCTGGAAGTGGGGGTAATGCAGAGCCTGGGGCCCAACCCGCAGGATAGAAAGTAAACGATGACCTCTCCCACTCTGTTCCTGATCTGTGCTCTAATTGAACACAAGCATGGGCTTATTTGTGCGAGAGAACGTCCTAACGCTGCCATTAGCGAGCGGACTGGGCCCGTCTTCAAACGGCAGTGTTCCCTGCCAAGTGGGACCAGTGTTTACTTCAAAGATCCGACACTCACAAATAAAACCCAGCGGCTGAGTTTAGTCTGAATCAATGATGTGAAACAATCCTTAGCACACTGTAGCTTCACTCGACAACCTCAACGTTTCTCATTTCCTTCAACCACTCTTTAAATCACTTTTATCCAAATTCAACATCTGCTTTTTAAAATTCTTTATCTTCCAGTCTGACATAATCTTTTCTCATAATTTTCTTACATGGGTGAGCATATTATACAAGTACATGGGTAAAGTTGTTTCTTAGCAATTATATTCCAGCCTGTGCTTTCAAACCTTTGCAAATGATCCAAAATGCAGCTGCACGTCTGGTCTTCAATGAGCCCAAGAGAGCCCATGTCACACCTTTGCTTATCTCTCTGCACTGGCTCCCAGTTGTGGTTCGCATTAAGTTCAAGGCACTTGTGCTTGCTTACAGAACAACCACTAACACGGCACCCCGCTACCTCAACTCTCTCTTACAGACCTACATTTCTTCCAAAAATCTGCGGCCTGTAAATGATCGGTGCCTCATTGTCCCTTCACAGAGAGGCATGAGATCCATCTCAAGGACATTTTCATTCACTGTTCCCTGCTGGTGAAACAATCTTCCTATTTCCTATCAGGACAGCTGGATCAATCTCACAATTCAGAAAGCAGCTGAAAACCCACCTCTTCCGTGAGCACTTAAAGGGATATTTCACCGCCAAATCAAAATTTCCCCATGTTTTACCCTCAAGGCATCCTAACTGAATATGGTTTTCTTCTTGAAGCATAATGCAGTTGGAGTTATAATCCCACGTATCATTTTACTTCCAAGCGGTAAATGTGTTTATCTTTATGGCAGTTAACTCCAAATATAAGATTTTACAATTTTCTGGTTACTCAGCTTTGCAGCCAATCGGCTGAATGATAATTGTGATATGACTCATCAACAAAGCAGGGTTGCCAGATCTGCATTCCTAAAACAGCTCATTGACCACAACTAGCTCAAAACTAGCCCACTGACCCTATCCCAAAACTCAAAATAAGTCACTGTAATAATAATAATCAAAGACAGGCTGTTTTTTTACCTAAAGATTGACAGCTGATAAACGAAATCCTTCTACCTTTAACTCACACATAGAAAAAAAACAAGTGCACCAGTTCTAAAGAAAAACCAACAGTGGCATGGCTTGGACTTCCATTATGGTGGACTTTTTATGTATAGCGGCCCATAAAAACAGACGCTAATTAGGCATCTATGAATATATATGTATGTATGATAGCAACACTGATAGCACCAATTCATCTGTGTTATATTAAATAGATATAATACAATAAGAGGGATTCGGAGAATGCTCACCATAGTGGATTATAGCAGGAGTCAATGGTTCTTCCCAGTCTCCTCCCAGCCCACTTGGAAGGGGCTCTCCACTGTCATACTCCACCATGTAGTCATCCTCTTCCTCCACTGTTTGGCCTGTGCCATCCTCACCTGAATCTGTGTAACCCCAGAACAAAGGCCAAAACAGCTTTTTCCCACCTAGCAAGTCTACAGAGGAGGAGGAAGACGTAGTCCAGTCATCATTCCATTCTTTAACAATGTCCACTTCTGCTTTCAGTGGAGGATCATCTAACACCTCGATAGTCACCTACAATCAACCAGAGAAAAACAAAGATTAAAAGCATTGAAAAGGGTTTGTGTCTGGAGAATAACAGAAGTGAAAATCAAAGTGCTCGGGAGCTTGTGCTGTTGTGGCGTCTGCCGTTTCTAAGAACCATGAGTTGCACTCGTCGTGAAGGTTCCGGCAAAGGATAAATGAATTTGCAGCACTGACACACTAGGAATAGAGATCGTGCCGCACCACATGCGCATCGTGACATGTAAAATAACAAACTTTTGCATCCAAAAGACACAAAATATAAACGGCCCCTAAGTTATTCATACAAGGCATGATAATAAAAACATTCGGGGCTTTGCTTAAAACTTTCGGGGCTTCAGCCCCCTTAGCCCACCCCTAGCGCCCCCCCTGAATATAGTCTACTTTACTGCAATATGTGCTCTCGCATGTTCTCACCTGAATGTTGGGGTTTTGGGAGCCAATATCAGCATTCACCAGGTCTGGGAAGTTTTTGAGGTCTAGGATAAAAGGTTTGGAGTCTTCCTCAGGCTCGGGTTGAGGTAGGACACCCGTGGACTGATGTTGATGCCACCTGTTTTGGTGGGAATGTGAATCTGACAAATCTCTCTGGACCTGATTCTGCTCATTTAAAAGGTTACGGTCATGGTCATCTCTGGAGGTTGTCTGAAATTGATTCTGCTAAAAAACAAACATGATTGCAAAATAAGCACTAAACTGCAGGGAAGCATTTTGAAACAGTTATTGGTGAATGATGATGACAGCCAGAGTGACCTGCATTTGTCAATCACAGATGTTAAAGAGATAGTTCTCCCCAAAATAAAAACTCTTTAATCAATAATTTCCCCTCATGTTATTCAAAATGTGTATGAGATATTTTGAGAAATGTAGATAGATGTCTGCAAATTTTGAAGACATCTTGAAAACATCTGCTGTGTAAAAACATCTGATAAACGTCTTTATCTAAATCACAAACATCTTACAGACTTCTAGATGTCTACATGACATCTGACAAGAAACATCTCAGAGACGCTTTGCAACAAACAAAACAAAACAAGCCACGGCCACTGTTTTTCTTATTCAATATTCGATTTTAAGTAAAGATGAAACTTCAGGTTCAAAGACGACGACCTTGTTAACCTCATGATAATGATATAATTGATTTAGGAGAAAGATGTTGTCCACTTCAACGAGTTGTTTAAGGAATGTTACATATATGCACCTTTACAATTATAAACTTCAAGCAAAAGTGTGAAAATCATATTAAATAACTTCTGCTGTTTGAAAAACTTGTTGACCTCAGAACAGAACACTGACAGTTAACACCTTTGTTGATTTGTGGGAGTGTGTTGTTGATGGAAAAGTGGTACTTGAGCTTTTGTGGAAGGCATCTTCTCAAAATGACCAAGCCTGTCTTTCCTGGCGAAGTTCTTTTAGTCTCAACAACAGAAGTCTGGTGGATGACTCGCTGTGGAAGAATTGCATTTCCTAAGTGTTCAGAATGGAAACCAAATCTCCTTAAACATCCTTCACTTCTGCCCTAGGCCATCTCATACTCTGTCTATGCTTTTGTATCTCTCTGTATTGTTAATTCATAGTAGAATCATCTTTCTTCTCATTGGAATGTGGCCTATTTTGCCATTGGGCTTTCTCACCATCATGAACATATGGCAGGAATTCCACAACCTAGCCTTCTGCACCAGTTAAAGACTATGAGATACACACCGACTCTATTGAGCTCTCTGGTTAGACACATTTAGCTCATGCACTTTATGCTAAAGCAATGGGGAAAGCAGCCGACAGTGCAGCCTATAGATTTATGTGACCTGCAATATCAAAGTCCCAGGACCACGCCATTTCCAAACCAGTGAAGAAAAACAATAAGCTAAGACCCCCCATACCCTCTCCCTTTGATGACCCCCTCCGAACATGTAAAAACAAAGGAGACATTTAGTAATACAAAACTGAGTAGCAGGACCTTTCTTGGAGAGGTTAGACGTGGCTCCCTTTTACATACACACAGGATCAAGGAGACGAGAAAGCAGGAAATTCCACATTAAACAGAAGAGGGGCTAGAAAAAACAATTGAGGAGCTAACATTTGACCCTGTGAGAGTGAGGGAAATTGAGCATATCTTTTTTTTACCACTATTAGGCGAGTAGTGAAAATGTTTTTTCCCAAGATAAATGATGTGTCATCTGTTTACACCATGATCCATAACCACAACCATATACAAAAAAAATGTTGTTTTAACTTTCAAGGTTATATGCATACTAAATACAAGTTTTGGAAAAGAATGTTACCATGGTTTGACAAACTGATTATTGAAAAGTGAACATATGTAGAAACATCATTAAGTTTTGCTTATGACTAAACTTATGACAACTTTATGAATAAACAAACTGTATCACATTCAACAATGTTACCTGCAATCCTGTTACGTTTTTTAAAGGCAATAGTACCCCTTAATTTGTTTGGTTTAATTTGTTGTGAAACCATGATGGTAACTATAAATTTACTATGGGCTCACCTGTAATAGTTTAAACATGGTTTTACTACTCTTGTAGCTTAATAACACATAGTTAATTTTCATAAAGAACATAGCCTACAGTACAGTGCCACTTTACAAATTGTATTTGTTAACACTGCCTTAGCTAACCACAGTAAAAATAAACAACTTCATATTAATTTCAAAATTTACTTATACATTTTTAAAACCAAAGACTGCAAACATTACTTATACATAAATAATTGTATTGGCATCAACATTAACAAATATTAATAGATGCTTTGTTTTGTTAATTTGTTAATAAGCAAATGTTTAGGCTACTAATGTTAGGCTCACGACATAAAAATGTTTGTTTTAAAATAAACTATTAAGTTAAAGTTTTTTTAATTTCTTTTATTGGCCCACTTGGGCTTATTGTTGTGTTTGAGTTTTCCAAAAAAGCAGTTGCAGTTGAACAAGTAGCTCTCACCTCTCCATGTCTCTGCTGATGTCTTGTTGGGAAGCTGATCGCGCGCACTATCCAAACAGCCAGAAGCACACTTAAAAGAACCCAAGCACTTTTACCTGCTTTCAGCATTTTTGAGCAGTTTCTGTCCATTAAACAACGCTTAAAGTATTCTCTGTTCCGAATAGGGAAGATTTTCTCAGAACGTTTTGGGAATTGGTCTCTTCGTGAAGGTATGTTGCAATGCACAATTCTTCATCTTCAGCCAAAGTTCGTTAAAACTTGCACAGGTATGAGCATTTCATAAGCGCAGAGATAAAGAGAATCCTCAACCGTTCATTTCGTGGACAAATAGGCCTACACATTGAACCATCGTGTGTGTGTCCATGTGGATAGATAAGGTCTCCGCATAAGTAGCCCTGGTCTTACCCACGCATATTTGCTCCTCAGTCCACACCGGTGCGCCTTCATTCAACGATGTCTTTCTCGTGCGTTTGCGTTTTCTTTAAGCTGCTAGGAAAGCCAGTCATTGTCATCGATGGTCCATTACCCCTTTGGTAAATGAGATTATCTTGAATACGAGAAAGATGCGCTTGAGCTGTAAAGCTGCGTGCGCTAGAGCACCGAGACTGTTGGTGAGTCAGTGTGTGGGAGGAGAAACTTCTCAGGTCTCAAGTCTCATATGTAAAAGAGATGCTCAACTCATGTATGTGACAGGTGTGACAGAACAACTCATTTAACTTCTGTTTAAATGTTTGTTTGTTTTTTAAATATGGACGCTATAAAACACGTATACGCTAATATTACATCATCTATGTGGTTAGGTATGGTCAGTATTTAACAATCAGTTTTGTATTTGGGTATAGTTGACAAATAGTTGTGTCCTATGGTGTAAAACCAAACCATACTGTTCATCATATTTTATTTTATATTATTCATATTTATATTTAGCCTATAATAGGCTATAAAAAAGCATAAAAGATCTTCATTTACAAATATTTTTATAAAGTTATCTGACAAACAACACAAAAAGAGACAAACACAAAACAAAAGGAAAAAACAACTGGGCAGCCTCAGTCAGTTAAAAAAAAATATTTATAATTTTGTAAGTCTGCGACTCATATTTTATAAAGATGCAAAACCACAAATATATAAAAACGGACTAAATTCATTCCCCATAGTGAAGACGGTTTCAGTGTTTTTGTAAATGCTCATATTGCAGGTGGTTTGCATTGCTTGCAGTGATGTCATTTGTAACATATCAAGCAATATTTCTGTTAACTGTACAGTTAGCTCAGGCAACCAATTTCTAGCTCTAGTCTCTCCTGATTCCACAATCTCTTTCTTCCTTCACATAAAACATATTACCAAATCAAATATTCAACATCTATTTATTTATGTATTTGTGAAGTAAAATGCTGTGCAATTAACAGGCAGGTCTTTTATCCGTTTTTTTTTTTTTTGCAAAGATCATATGACATTATTTAACAGCATAGTACATTTAACGGTCTGTCTTGTAATAGCTTAAATCTCTTTATCTTTGTTCAATTTGTAGTAAATATAAGTTATTTAACTAATTTAATTCTATACTAAAACAAATAATACAAATAATAAAATAAATGTGTCCAGATCAAAGAATTGCGAGAACATGTGTATTTGCAGAAACTTGCAACTCATAATGTATGACAAACAAACAAAAAGTGTGGAATACCCTTTGGTTTCACAGTCGAATGCAGCTCAGTGGCATTATTTGAGTCTATAAGCTATTGCTTATATTGTGTGTGCCAACATCATATCTGCATCTCTTAACAGTCATTAGTAGCTCGGTCATATAGTCCCGCTCACATACATGTGTACTGAGACATATTTAGAGCTGCCTTTCCGATTAAGAACGCAACTTCAGAAAACAAAGCAAAACAGGCATTAAAGAAAAAAAACATACATCCGATGGGCGCGAGCCACATCATCATACATATAGACTTAACCGAGCACTTCATTTCATATCAGTGACCCATATTGAGCACTTTCATTACAACAACGAAGAACAAATCAACATTTTCTTAAACATAGATTATAATAATATATCATTATTAAAATAACATTTCAAAAAAGCTATATAAAAAGGCTCTCTCTCCTGAAATGTGATGTCATGGCTAATCAACAAATATGTGAATCAACAGCAAGTTACAGATATTCAAGTAAGACAAAAGGCTCTTTCCACAAAAATAATAATGGTGTTTAAATTTAGCCCTACTTAAGCTGTCACTTGAGGAATGTGTTTTTGTTTTATTTATAGATAATGTCAATTATATTTAAATATACATGTATACATTTTAATTCATTTGACGGCACTAATTTTATTATTGTAATTGTTGAATGTTTCTTAAAGAAGCTAGACACCAAATTGTGTCCTATTCATGTAAAGCGCCACTAAAAGAGATAAAACCATTGGTAAGAGTGCATTTCCTTAACAGAAAGAGAGATTAACAATGTTCATCAATAGTGCATTATTTCACTACAAAGTGAAATTTGTATTTTCAAAGATTAAAAATCTGAGACTTGGGGACCTATGCAAAGCTAGTGAAATGTAGGCACACTGAAATGTGGAGATACAGTATAAAATGTGGAGTGGGCAAATGCATTATTTTATAGGTTTTTGATTTCTGTGGAAAGCATGTATAGTAGAAAACTAGAGGAAAGATATGATGAATCCATCTCTCTCTCTCTCTCTCTCTCTCTCTCTGGGCTATTTCTAAATCACCATTACAATGAGAATGGGAATTGAAATGTTCTGTTGGAATGGAAAAGGACTCACTTCCCACCACTTCACTCACATGCTTTGCACTTAAAAAATGTTATTGAATAATTCTTTCAAACCTTCTACAGATGCAATTGCATAATGTATATACTGTATATAAATAGTCACTTATCTGTTTAACTATAAGACATTCTTTTCATTCAGGAGTAGATTTCTTATGTGAAGTGTCAGAAACTACTGCTATTGCATCTTAAAATGAATGTGGTTACTGACCACAGAGGTAAGGCTTGAAATTTGGTCAATCTGTGTCCTTCAATCAGTCCACTAAAATAATCATTATGAAATGTACAAATAAGATAATTACGAGACAGACGGGTTGACAGGAAGCATCAAGTGACAGTTAGAAGCAATTAATCCATCGTGACAACACGAAAACTCTAGTGGTCCTGGTGACTCTCCAGGTATGAATAACAGTCTGTGCCTTCCCTTCGGGGTCTGTTGTTTCGAGAGTATTTCAGCTGGAGTAAATCGCCCACTTCACTGATGGCGTTTAAAGCCTGAGAGAATAAATGAGATGCTTGGGTTACTACTGCGTCAATAAATGTCGCTTTATGTATTATGGATGACTGTGAGATGAGTCACAAATGTCTGTGCGTGTCGCTTTAGTTTAAAAACATTGGCATTGGGGTTGAGTAGGGACCGAAAATTCATATGTATACTTTGATCTAAATTAAATTACTATTATTATAAATAATACATAAAAATAAATAATAGTTTTCAATATTAAATTGTGCACAGTTAGATATATCATTTATCAAGTAAATACTATGAATTTTGATGTCATCATGAAGTGTTCAGTATGAGACTGTAAGATAAGGCTGTGCTCATGTGACTCACTGTGTCAAGCATTTCTTTGGTGTGAGCGGCAGAAACGCAGAATCGTGCCCGGGACTCGATGATGGGTGTGGCGGGAAACCCGACCACCACTGTCCCAATGTTCCTCTTCAGCATCTCCCGCCCAAATGCTCTGAACATCAAACGTACAATAGATACTCAAATAACATCAAACAATCTTCATAAAGCAACACTTATCATTTAATTCCCTGAATAGCATTTCAGCAGATATAATAGCCGTGATTCCGAACAAAAACTGACACTGACCCGATTTTAGCTGGCATGTACAGCATCAAGGGCACAACAGGAGAGTCTTTGTTTCCATAGATGATGAAGCCCATCTCATGGAGTTTCCTGCGAAAGTAGGTTGTGTTTTCTGACAGCTGAAAGAGTCTTTCCTGACCTGCATAAAAGAAAAAACACATGGGCTCATAAAAAATTACTTATTTTCTTTTCCAATACATAATGCTGTGTCCTTTACATATTATTCATTATATAAGGAAACCATCACTATTACTATTGCTTGTATGGTTGTTCTTTTAAGCGTAAGTTCAAGTTTACAATTACTTTACAAATTGTCATGGACAAAATGTACATTGAAATGCTTGGTGTAAGTGTTAGGGTTATCTAAAATAAAATATTATATAAAATAAAAAGGGAAAAGTAAAACAAATTAGACAAGATTAGAAAGCTATTTTCTCAAATTCAGTGTTGAGAATATTGCTAGAGACTAGCGACAATTCAACACAAAACTATGAGGACAGCATCAAACAGTTATCCTCAACATTATAAACAACACCGACAAGAAACAGTTTTTAATCTAAAATGAGAATAAACATAGGCACATGTTTCTGGCTTACACACACACACAATAACCCTTACAAAAATACCCTACAGGAATCCTGCTGGACGGAACAAAAAACCCACAGGACAGGATACATTCCTGTGCAACACTTTTTGTGATAAGTGTGATACGTAGTTACTGATATATCATAAACAATCTTAGCCAGATCAAAGTTCAAGGCAAACACACCCAGTGCAGATGGTCAGTACAGGTTACATAATGTGTACATATAATATATGATTAGTTGAAAAGTATATGCAAAATGTAATGTAAACAGATTGAGAACTTGCAGCAAGTTCTTTAATAAAGCAATATGCTTTGTTATCTTTTATAACAGCTTAGAATGTGTCTCAGCCAATCAGAATCAAGGACCAGAACTGATGATATATAATACTAATAAAATTAGACATATTTATCACCTTTCGCTCTTCTCTCAGTTGATACTGCCATCTTGTGGCTCTTTTTTAAAATACACTCCACAGAGAAAAACCTCAGAAACCTAGGATCCATATTTAATTATTTATTATTCTAAAATTGTTTTTTAGAATGATTCAAATTTAAAGTTGAGTTCAACTTAAAAACTAAATCTGTTTTCAGGCTAGATAGAACTTTGGGCTAAAACTCAAAAGCAGAATAGTGATCTAAACTCACCTAATGTGGTGCCATCCTCTCCCATAATGCACTTCATAGAAGTGATGATCTGCTGGGTGATGGGAGGGGACATTGAGGTAGCGTAAACCGCACTGTGAGAGTGTGAGCGGAGATAATCTATCAGCTCCTACAAAACAGGAATTTCCACATAAACCATGTAAAAAGAAATCCTGAATTATATTATTTGTGGTGATATAGAAGTAAGAAGGCCATCAAACTATTTGATGTTCTCTAACTATTTCATTGTTCCTTGCAGAAACCATGTACATTGGTTCATTCTCTTTAGAAGATGAACTTGTTTTCTGTATTATCACAAATTTATGAAAAAGGTTAAGTGTGTAATTTGTTTTTTTAACACTTTGCCAACATTGATTTAGCCAATAGTGTGACAGTGGAGTGGGACTATGTATTTGACAGAACAATAATCCTTTTTAAAATTATTTTCCACTTCATGTAATGTATCAGTCCTTTAAGTCAACTGGTTTAAATGTATGTAAGTCTCCAACAATACACAATAAATGCGGTATTTCAGAAAAAAGTCAAAACTATATGTCTATAAGGATTCAGTTTAGAAATCTGTAATACCCCAACTTCACATTTCCAAGTTCCAAGTTTCCAATCATTTTTGAATGATAACAGTACGAGCCGTTCACCTTCTTTCCTCCGATGTATCCTCCAGCAGCACCAAAACTCTTGGTGAAAGTACCCATCATGATGTCGACATCAGTGGGATCCAGTCCGAAGTAGTCCACCACACCTCTACCTCTTGGTCCTAGTGCACCGATACTATGTGCCTCATCTAGGTACAGGTAAGCTTTGTATTTCTTTTTTAGGGCAATGATCTCAGGAAGCCGTACTATGGAGCCCTCCATACTAAAACAGAAGAACACAGGAGAAATTTAACAATAGAACTGAATATGGCAAGTTCAGATCTGAAGAACTACGGAAATAGGGAAGAGGCCAGATTTGTTTAGAACTTTATATGTGTTCAAACTAAAACATTGAGACTTTCATGTTTTATTTGGCAGCTAATCCCTATTATATTGCCCATGACCCTAACATGAGTTTAATTCCATGACTGGCAAACGATTAACTAGTATATTCTGTAAAATCATTTTAAGACACGATGATGCTAATTTTTCATTAAAAATCAAAAGACATTAGTGTATAATTATAATAAATTATAATTATATTTTATTATTGCATACCTCCAGCAATTTAAAAAAATCCTAGTTTTTAGCTTTACCTGTAAATTCCCTCCACAACGATGAGGATCTTTTTCCAGGGTCGGTGGGTTCTCGGCTGGCCGTGCACGATGGCATCCCGAAGCAACTTCTCTAAACTCTGCATATCTAAGAGTCAGGGTAAAAAATATATTTAAGATCTACATACTTTATTTAATATGTCATGTCAATAAACAGAACTTTAAATGTTTTTCAGAATGTTTATTGTGTAATATTACTTCCGTATATACATAATAATGGTTTTAAAGTAACTCAACAAACCAGATCTCAATATTTGAGCAGTCTGTAGTTGCATGACCAGTTGACTATTCTGACAATTCCGCAGTGCATATCTGTATTATAGATTATTCATGTAATTGAGTACATTACATGAACTTACTGTTGTGTTTATATACGCGGATGGTGGAGCCGGAGAGACGGGCACCCAGAACCAAAGAAGCGTGATTGAGCTCATCACTTAAGATCAGACAACCCTGAAACACAAACACACCCGCACATAAAATAAATGTTTTGTTTCACAACCTATACATATCGCACATTCTGATCTAACCAGGCAGGGAGAAACTTTGTTATTTTTTTCAGGCAAAAAATGGAAGGTCATCAAAAAAAAAAAGCTTTCAAATATGTTGTGTTATCACATGCTGATGGAACACACATGGCCATTAGGAGTGTTTTTAATAGAAAAACCAAAACAATGGCAGAACTTCAGTGTGTCTTTCCACCCAACTTTGTTTTGATGTGAAAACTAAACTCTTAGCCTTCCATTTGACTTACTGTTTGAGCTTCAAGTGAAACAAAACACTAGAAGCAGGTGTTTCTAGTAATAACAAACCCTTACTCTGCCCATAAGTGCGGGAATATTCATGGAATTTGTAGCGAAGCCCATTCCAAACACCATGGACGACTCCACCCCTAAAAACCTGGCCATTAGCTTTTCAAGCTCCTCGTGTTTGTCAAGATTGCCTGAAAGAGACATCAAAAGATTTCAGTATTATTAGAAATAAAAAACATAACTTTCTAGAAAGGGTCATAACAGTCTTGTAGTAAAACCAGTTAAGAACCCCAGAACTGACTATTTCTTATTATTTGATTTATTCCACCAATAAAAAAGAGGCAGGTAAAATTAAATAAGAAGCGATTTGGTGCAAGAACCCTCAAAAGGTATTATAAAAGACCTTCTGAGGACTAAAAATATGGTACCCTAAAAATGATTAGTCTATTAAAACCTACTAAGGACAACAGCGGTATTTGGCGTATTAAACCATAGATGTAAATGGATGAAAAGAGACTATTACCTATTTCCTGTCTTGTGCTGCTCACCGCCACACCATATTTCATACAGCACTCTGATGCAGCATCAGCACACGCACCAAAATTTTCTGCAAAGCCTAGGTAGTTATACGAGCCCATATTAATGACATCTTTCAGAACCTTGCCTGTATGTCTGCAAGACAAAAACAAGTGGACCAACATGAACATCTGAAATTACTGGTATGCAGTAATGAATGATAAGAAATAATAAAAAAATATTTTGAAAATGGCCTTAATCTTTTAAACAACAGAAAAGGAAACATGTGTACTACCTGGACCTCAGAATCTCGTACATACCTCCTTGTATTATGCATGTTATATTTTGACATTGATGTCAATTGATGCCCCTGAGTGTGTTATAGTGATGCTTTTAGTTCCACCGATAGCAAGATGTTTGATTTTTGTCTAATTGTGCTGGAAATGTTTATACCTTTTTATAGAATAAAGTTTATTTCGATACTTAAACAAATCACTCTCAGACCTCTCACAATCACTCTCATTTTTAGAACTAAAAATTACAATTAATCCTTCAGTAAATAATAATAGTGAAACGAAATCCCTTAACACCTGTGAAATTACTTATTCTTACCTGCTGTTATCAACACCACAAAATGATCAAATTCTGAATGAACAAAAGCAAAGCCCCACCCTAACTTATTTCCTGCTAAATATTTTGCAATACCAATGAAATAATGTTGACTGAATACACGCCCTCTAAATCACATTTATTAAATGTAGAAACACAAACACTCATCTGAGCTTAAAGGATTCTTACTCAAAGGTCCAGTTATAATCATGTGTGAACCGCTCCACCAGGTCCATCTTTGCTCCAGGAACACTGCATATGGGTCTGTTCCAGTTATCTCTGATTCTCATGTAAAGATTCCTGGTGTAGAAGTTTTCAAAGTCCTGATACAATGGAACAAAATCCTGGGAACAAAACATAAAACAAAATAAATCTAAAAGAGCTAAATGACAGAAAATGTTATAAATTGAATGCAAACCAGGGTCGTTTCAGGTTATAAAAAATCCCATGTATCCTGATATTTATGTTCAATCGATTCACTAAAAACCCAATATGAGATTTCAACTCTACCTTCTGTTCTTCTCTCTCTCTCGCCAGATGACACTTTTCAAACTTCCATTCCCTCAGGAAGTCTCGCAGGTAGCCAAAAATTGTGAGGATGCCATAGCCCATGTAGGTGAGGACGGCCACCAGCAATGGCGTCTCCTCGAATGACTGCACAAAGGGCTTGTTGTAAAGCCCTTGATGGTTTGACACATGATGGTTCTGTTAAAATAAAAAAGTTTAGATATTAAGTTACTATGTACATGCTCATGTAGTAACCTATCTACAGTGCAGGTACAAACAACATAATCGCCGATAAAGGACCAATGCACCCGAAAATGAAAGTTCTGTCATCATTTACTCACCCTCATGTCATTTCAAACCTGTATGACTTTCTTTCTTCTGCAGAACACAAAAGAAGATATTTTGAAGCATGTTGACAACCAAACAAACCAAGATTCCACTGTATGGGAACGGTAGGAACAAAAGCGCTGGGACTTTCTCAAAAAAAAATCTTAATTTGTGTTTCACAGAAGGTTTTGAATGACATGATAGTGACTACATGATGAAATAATTTTTATTTTGGGGCAAACCATCCCTTTAAGTTTTACAAAACAACAAACAAGCACTTTTAGGTATATTCGTTATTGGTCTTAAATTAGATATCTGTGACAAACAAAATAAAATTTATTTACTGAAAATCTTATCACACCTTCTCTCAGCCTCTTCATATTTGTGTATGTTATTACAGCTTGGAGAATTGTACAGAATTATGGACGCATCCAACAGCTGTTTACCAAGACATTAACCAGAACCCCTTAGCAATATGGTGGCAATGTTTGCAATGGCATGCTCCACTAACATTTTCGGGAAGCTTCTATCACACGCAAACATGAAGATCAGAGAAGACAATTGCTAAAACCCACGCACAGATGTAAGATGTGTCAAACAAACACAGTTTCCTGATGGGTTTCGGTTTGAAACCTAATCTATGGCCCAATCAGATGAGCCAGAGTTTGCCCTTACACCCTCCCCTTAGCAACAGTGTGTGATCAAAGTCATGCTTTGTTCTAACTACACCCCTGTGCTTCCAGTATAAGATGGCTTGATGTGACCAATCCTAACGCCGAATCAGCCTTCTTACATAAACCAGGCTTTACACAGTCTGTGGAAACACTGAGTGTCATAGCTTTTTGGAAAAACCTGGGAAATTGTTTGGTCAAGTCCTATTTGCCCAGTTAGCCTGGAATTAGCACAACCAAAACCATTCATATTTGGAACGAGTTGGACAAAGGTTTCATTTAATACGGATTGTAAAGTAACTTATTACACTAACCTATTTACATTAAAAATACAATAAAAGGAGTAAGTGGTCACTAGGTCTATTTTGATGATTGTCAAAACTAAATATTACACAGCCCTATTTAAAAGCTCTACTGAGCCACAAATTTAAGTTTTACATGTTGGTGGTTGAATTATGTTATTTTTACTTATTTTAGTAACTCTGCATGTGACTCTAAGTTCGACTCTAAATTCGCCTGGAATAGATGCACGTGCCTGGTCCGAAGTTTGTTGATCGATTCAGCTAGTGGTAATACTAGAACTATTTATTTAAGTGATAATCATGGTCATAGTACATATCCATCTGTAAATTACTTCCGTAATATTTATTTATGTAACTTATGCAACCACTGTATATCCTGCACTTGCTGCTATTGCACTTCTGGTTAGACCTAAACTGCATTTCGTTGCCTTGTACTTGTACATGTGTAATGACAATAAAGTTGAATCTAATCTAATCTAATTAAAATTAATGTACATTCATATTTTATTGTATAATAATTGTATTAAATAAACAATTTGTTGAATCGATCATTTAACTCAAGTAACGGTTCTACTGGTAACCCCAAATAATACTGGCTAGACATACTTTTAAATTGCGAGCTAATGTAATTTACTTGTAATTTTTGTGGCTTGTTATCAGAAATAAGGACTCTATTCTTTTGTGGACGTGTACCAGAAGTTACGCTTGGGTCACAAAAGCGTGTATGCGCAGTAACGTTTGTTTATGTTGTTGCTTTCAAACCATCTATAAAAGAGTATTGTTTAAATAAAGCCCAAACCTCATTCGTGAACAGATAATTCATGACAATGATTATAAGAACCCAGTATAAGAAAAACAAGCTTGACAATACACTCATGTTCTCTGTAAAGTTGTTTGTTTCATTAAGCTCAGAAGTGCTTTTCATCGAAAAAAACATCCTCAGGTTGCACAGAACAAAGTCCTGCTTCTCCAGTTACCTGTACACGAGTCAACACTACACTGTTATATTTCATGCTACTGTCATTACAGTAAATATTAAAGTAGACTTAAAGAAACGCATGGGTTAAGATTATTTTAATTTAGTTCTCCTGGAACACATAAACATGAAAGATCAATTCCCAATTTAAAGTTTTTTTGTCAATATTTTAAATACAAAATAAAAATAATTCATTAAACAAATTAAAAGCATGGAATGGTCTTAAATGGTGTATGGCATTGTATTGCATGCATTGGAAATATCATAAATTCTTCAAAATATCCGCTTTTAAGCTTACTGAAAGAAAGTAAACAATAACATGACTGTGACTAAATGGGCGAATTGTAATTTTCAGTAAAATAATATTCCTTCAAAGTAAACAGAAATGTTTTCAAAACAAACCCACAGATAAACAAGCAAACACATTTACTAAAGGTGTGTTCGACTTCATGCGGCGCTGCCCAGACTGATCGTCATATGACATCACAGTACCGCGAGAACTGTATGTTGAGTATGCGCTGGATTCACTATCGCGGTACCTCGATGTCATAAATCGATCGGTCTGCGCAACGCCACATTGAGTCAAAAACACTGCACAACTTCTATATGAATGAAAATCATTTCCACTAGTGTGTAACTCTTATGAGCAGAGTGTGCGGATGTGTGTTTCCTGGTGTGTGAAGCACAAGAGTTGGCCTCACCTTCTCTGCCGAGCGGCGGTATCTCTTCTGTGGCTGTTGGAACAGGCAGTGGCTCTTCACAAACCCGTTCGCGCCCGCTGTCTTAGTTGGACTCGTCCGGTGGCAGGTACCTCCATTCAGAAGTTTGCTAGCGGAATTTTGCGTCATGGCAGCCCGGTGAAGTGCGGCGGCTCTCCTCACTACTGTAATCCCACTACAGTTCCTGTCTCCTCCCGAATCAGTCGAACGACTACGCCACGCCTACTGTCAGATTACAGGAAAACACACCCTTCGTACACATCTCGCATCCAATGGATTTAAAGAACGTCGTGCATGGGAGCGGCTTAATGATTGACGTCATTAACCTATAGTAACCCCCATAAAGGGCGTGAACCAGCACGATCCTTCTGTTTTACGTCATTTATTACGCTATAGGAGTAGGCCTAATGGAAAATTATATATGTTAATCATAAACCACTGTCTCACTCTCAAAAATGAACAAACAAATGAATGAATATATAAATTAAACTTAAATAAATAAATAAAAAATAAATAAATGTAGGCTACTTATTAAAATATGCCATGTGGTGATGTGCTACAATCGCTTTTCAAATTATAGCTTCTCCAAATTACAACCTCATTCAATGACAATTCTAGTCTCAATATTCTTGTATAGGTTTCAAAACAATATTATTGTGACCTTGAATTCCAAGGTCAGGCTTCCGTGACTGTGTCAGAATTTAAAGTTTAGTTGCTTCCTGTTTAATAAACAACCTCATATAATACTGAATGGGAAGAAATAAGTTGTGTTTGAAAAGCTTTAGACATATATTGCAAAACAATGTCCTATAGAGTCCAGTATCTGCCACAGTTCGCTAAAAATAAAAATCTGCAAGTCATAACAATCAAGTGTTTAAGTATAAAAACATCTAAATGAATGCATCTCATTTAGGGTGACAGCACTGAACATGTAAAAAGGGCACAGAAATTAACATAATTTAAAAAAACTGTGACATTTGAACAGAGACTTAAATTATTAAATCATTTGTATTTAAATAAATCCTAACATACTAACTCTTTACATTCACTTATTTGGTTTGCACATTTACATTACAGTTTGCACTTTATTGTAGGCCTACACGGTTTCAATGGCAACAGCATAAACAAACCTTATGTAACCCAAACCTAACTTCCTGTAGACCTCCGCAAAGAATCAATAACAGTTGAGTAGTTATAATTTAATTTAATACAATAAATATACAATAAAATATTAATTTAAATTGATATTATTAAATATAAAATAATATATATATTATAACACAGACCGGAAGTTGGATGAAATCGTCTATGCACTCTAAAAAATGTGAATTGAATTCACTTAAATGAACTGGACTTTCCAATACATATGATGGCACGATATGGTGCTACTAAGCTAGGTGGAATGGAAATGTTTGTTCAATATGGTTATTGTAGAAAAAGAAACAAAGAAAAAATATAAATTCTCTTATGGTGCACATATGAACTGTTGGGCTTTGCTTTAAAAGCCTTTAAAAAGCACTTCTCAAACTCACTAATAAAAGAGGCAAATGTGCTCACATAAGAAACACCCATAAACAGTGAGCAAAGTAGTCTTCACATGATCATTTATTGGTTCATTTTGATTGGGGGGGTCTGTTTGACTGACACAACCATTACTGGCTTTTCTGAAGCGCTCTAACAGCTGAACGTTGTGGCGTCTGCTCGAAGAACAAAAAGCTTTTTGCTCAATTGACTGAAACAAGCAGCCTGGAATATTGCTGGTTGCTTCTTTACGGACAGCAGATAAGAACCTATCAATCTTAGCTTTTGTCTGCTTGCCAAAGTTTCTATTATGACACAACACAATGTGCTGGCTGTTTGTTCTTCAAAAGACACAAAGCGTGCAAAAGAACCAATTTCCTCAGGCTGCCGTCAATGAGAAACTCATTTTTCTTGCTCCATGCACCCTAGAAACACAAACAACGGATGAGTGAGGACTCATTATCCACCTGTCCTGAAAAATTAACTATACCTGGATACTTGGACAATGGGAAAAGTAGGCTATGAAGGACAAAATGTATAAGTGTTTTCTGCACAGTAAGTGTGAGGCCAAAGAATTACATATGGGGAAAATTTGGAATTGCTAGTCCTACAAAAAAAAACACTCATGTGGCTTAGTAAATATCACAAACATAATATATTAACTTAATAAAATCTTTTAAAATCAATGTAAATTTTTTCAGTGAGATATTGAATTTATAAAAGGATTAAAAACTGTTACTTTCTCTAAAATGTACATATATTATTAAAGTTTATTTTATGAAAAAAGTATTTAATTAACAAATTATATTTTTAATATACACTTAATATTTTTGATGAATGTATTTGAGTTTCTCAGATTTACTTACACAAACTCAATTTAAACAGTATATTTCACTGTTTTCACAGACTCAAAATTTTATTAATTTAAAGGGGTATTTAAAAATTTGTACTTCTGAAGCTTAAATGCACAAAATTCTTATTTTATCCTGTAGAGTGCTTATACATCTGACAATTGCTTGCAGTTATGCATTGCTATATTTTAGGAACAAGCTTGTCATTAATGACAAATATGATTTTTTTACCTACTTAATTACATTTTAATACTAGAGTGAACTCGCTTTAATGCGGCTAGTTGTGTTTTGATTTACACAGATGATTAAATGGCCACTATAAATTAAAAGGGCCGATAAATAACAGCACCATCTCTAACACTTAGTCTTTAGATTTATGTGTTGTTTAAATAAATGTCAGTCCCATTTATTTTCATTTATTATGATTAATGCTGCACTGGAAACTAAGTAATCATCAGGTCCCCAGGTAAAAAATAAGAAACGAATCTGCGTCCAATCTGGGTATTTCAACTTCAACTTTCATCTTCTTTCTCCTTAAGAAGCAATTTGTTCTTTGGCACATATACATATACTTGCTCATACAGCGCAGGCTCGACAATTGTACAATAAAATAATTTCTATGAGAACCAAACTTATAGTTATACTTAACTAATGCTATTAGAGGTGGTTGTTAATTGAAATCAATAGGAATATAGGTCCAAATATTACATTAAGTAAAATAAAAACTAAAGTAAAACTGATATCGTCAGGCCTAAAACTTAACGATAAAGGGTTCCTACCAGAAACACTGGCAGTTGTTCTTTACGGCACATCATAACCTCTCAAAACAAACTTAGTTTTGTCTGTTTAGTAACTCCAGTGGTGCAGGAATGACATAAATCGTTGAAAATATTATTTTGATTTTGGGGGACAAAATAGAATGCTTTTCTAAAAGATTTTTCTGCTGTATTTGCCTTTTTACAAAACCCAATAGAATCTATTGAGGAGCATATCTATATAGGGTACACTATATTCTCTTAAACAAGTATGTTGATCAACCTTAATCCATTGTAGGTTGTATGCTTAAATGAACAGCAAATTTAGCAGATGAAACCTCTACAGACAGCGCTGGATTCATAAGACTAATGGAGGGAGTCATTTAAAATTAATTTACTTAACTAGGAACACTGTTCAGAGATTATTTCACACCCACTGCATACAATCTCTTACAACCAATGTAATCCTCTATAAGAAATTTATTAGGGTGGATTTGCAGTACAAGACTTTTGGATTTACACATTAAAGAGTTATTAAAGAAACCACAATTGGAGAAAAATGGTACACATCTACACTCAAAATGTCAGATTAGTAACATTGTAACATTTACTTTACAATTACAAAATAAGAAGGTGGTGGTTCTGGGGTGGAGGTTTGACCCTGCAGCTGTGGACAAACAGAGTGCCTCTCACTCCTTCCTGCGCTTCTTCTCATGGTCGTAGTCCTTAGAGCGCCCGCTGGTGGATGCCCTTTTGGAGCCTCCATGCTGCTTGGCCTCCTCCAAAAACTTGTCTAGACCAAAAGGATCTTCCTCAAACTGGACGGGACCGTCTCTGCGTGGTCCGTGATCGACACCCGAGAACTCCCGATCAGGAACAAACCTGAAGAAACCAAACAAATGCTTAGACTGTGCTTTTGCTCATATTTTAAAAAGTCAAGTAATCCAAGCTTTATTCTTGTACTTTAAATGGAATGTCTTCAGTGACCGAGTTGAGCTGTTAAGTAAATTTTATTCTGCTGTATTACTTTCCTCCTAAAAATAAATTCAAATGCACTGCAAGTGTCTTCATACCTGTTGTTCTGCATGAGTGTATCCAAGTCATCTCCATACATATCCTTATCTGCATTCTTACTAGGCCTGTAAATGTTCTGAGCCATGTCTCTCCCACCTCTGAAAGGCTGATCGTACACGTTATACAGTTCGTCCTCCCCACCAGCGTAACCACTATCCATACCCTGAAAACACACACATCTATTTTGAGCATGTGATAGTGACAAAAGATTGACTGTGTAATGTGGGCAACATTGCTGGATAATAAAACGTTTCTTCAAATCACAAGCTTATTACAAAGATTATGAATTGTTGTTGAGAATAAAGTGCACTTGTGAATTGCATACAATAAAACAAGTGCCATCATGTAAAACAAAGTATAGACAGATTCTATATTGTCTAATATAAATGTAGGCTTGTGCCGGTGTTCGGTAATACAGTTAATCACGGTAGTGAAAATGCACGGTAGTGTTATTGCGGGCACGTCAAATCACTGTGAAGAAGAATGTGCCTTATCTTTTCCTTTGATTGGTTAAAATAGCACTCTAAACGTATGCGCACGTCATACGCACCCGCCCTCTGATGTAAAGAGCCTCACGTGGATTAGAATGGCGGAAGGCGGAGCTCTGCCAAACTAAGACGAAATATGAGTTGTCACGCCACTTCTCATATTTATGTGTTTCTGAATACTACATAAAAACAAATAGCTAAACTAAAATGCCCAAATTGCATGGATTATTGCCATTTGCATTCCTAACAGTTGAAGAGCTAGCTTGGTCCGCTAGCTACGCTGAAGTTTGCGTCTCGTAATTTAGCAAATAAAGTTCAGAAATCCGCTAATATAAGTTATGTAGTTAATAATGGCAGTGTGGCAGAACAATTATTTTGACTTCAAGTTGAAGATGGAACGCAACAGTCGTATCTTGCCACAGAGTGCTGCCTTTAAATGCCTATTAAGCTATATAAGTTATCCTACTGCTTGCTATACGGATAAAAACATGAATTAGCACTATTGTTGCACTGACACTGACAGGTAATTATTTATAATGAAGTGATGTGTCAGTAAAAATGACCATTTAAATATCAATTCATGAATATTATGTTACATATGTATTTGACTATGTATGTTGAATACACTATTGTACAGCAAGTAAAGTTTAGCTTAATCATCACTGTGTTCACTTATTAAGATAGTATGGAATAAAATATATTTTATCATATTTAATTAAACACCTGACAAATGATCAATAAGCTGTAGGCTACTTTTCATTTTTTATTATTGGTTAATATTTGAAAAAGTTATTAAACTTGTTATTTACACTATAACACTGAACTTTGCTTATGTTTTCGACCTGTTTTTGTAATAATAACCGTGATAATACCGTCCACCGTAATAAAAGCTTCATCAATTACCGCAACATAAATGTACTACCGGCACAAGCCAAATGTAAAAAAATCTTTGATAACCTACAATTATTATTGCAGATGCAAATAACTATACAATTCTTCACTTTAATTGTTTTATATTGGTTACAACTATCTTCCTACTGTGTTTCTACAGTAAGATGTTTGATTTGAGAGTCGTGTTACCTTGCTCTGATTGAAGAGCCTCTGGTCGTACTGAACCTCACTGGAGGTGCGGGGGTTTGGCTGACCCAGAGCAATGAGCTCACTGATGTCTCTGTCCTGATCTCTCTGTAGCTTAGACCTAGAACCACCAAAATCAAAATAACATCAGCTAAACCCACGTGAAGGTCTCATACAGACAGCCAGACTCATCATGCTACATTACACACATCTCAAACTGGGGGCCCTATGGGGAGTCAGGGAATACTCACACGCACGTCTTTTGTGGAAAAATCATAAATAATTAAACAGATTACAACTGCAGACTAAATGCATTTTAACAACTGTGGCAAGCAAAGCTAGGATATGGGATGTGTCAGTTCATTTCACTAAAAGGTGCCTGATGTTCAAATGAACACCAGGGGGATTTACGTGAACTCTGAAAGAAAAAACTGGTGGTGGAACTGTGTGTGTTGAATTAAAATCTTATGAATGATTAAATTAAAAAAAAAGGCACAGACCTCTTATCAGGGGCAGCTCTGGAGATGTTTCTGTCATGCTGCCGTTCCTTCCTCCTCTCGTGACGGATCTCATCACGTTCCCGGACTTCAGTCTCCTCACCACCTTAGAGAACAGTAAAAAAAAAACATTAGTCCAACACAACTCAATTGGACGGGAAAAGTAACATGTTGTTCTCTGGATTTTACTATAACGTAAATATTAGTCACAATTCATGGACACACTAAGTAAGTGTTAATCCAGTGCTGAAAGTATATTTATGAGCTAAATACTTTCTTAGTGCACCTTCAATGGAACTTATGTGTCCCTAACAATTTTTGGGTTATTCTTTTGCTTGCGTACCTTTATCGCCATGGGCTTTAATACCAGCTCTTCTGTCTCTGGCCATCTTAGCCAACTCTCGCAGCTTCTCCTCTTTCTTTTCTTTCTCCTTCTGCGCCATTTTCTTTTCCACTTGCGCTCTCATCTCCACGGCTTCTCTGGCCTGTGCACATCACACAAGAGACAGCAACACCAGTTGTGTATACATAAGAACTAAAACAAAAATCACTTGTTCCAAAGACTGCGAAACATTGGATTAAAACTGGCAACTAACTTAGGATCTACTGAACACCGATGAAAGCTTTAATCTTTGTAAACTAAAAATGCTGTGGAATATAACGATGCAGGAATAAGGGATTTACCTTTCTGTCGGCGATGTACAAAGCCTCAGCCAGCTTGGCAAAGTTCTCATTGATGTGAACTGTTTGCAAGCCTCGTCCATCAGCCGCCAACCGTTTGTCCAGCGGGATAGTGTAACCCTGCGATGAGAGGTTTGAGAAAGCAACAAAATTGTAGATTAACGTTTAATATTTTACACACGAAGAATACACTACTAAATAATAAAAGATTCTCCAAGACTCGATGTGAAAGGAAGAAAGATCAATGTTACCTTTGCGTTCTTCCAGTTGGAAATGCAGGGAGGAATCTTCCACTCCTGCTGTTCTTTCACTGTCATCTGAGGAGAGAAGGCTTTAAGATTAGCTGTGATGTTTTTAAAAATGGTCTTCAGACAGGTTTCTGAGAGTAAACAAAGTCAGTGCTTAGATCGATAGTTAACTCCAGAATGCTAATGTTTCTCACCTTTCTGCTTGGAGAGTGCATAACAGGAGCAGGAGGGGACGGAGGTCCACGGGGAATCTTCTTATTGATTCTGTTGGAAAGCCAAAACAAACATTGTGAGTTAATGTCCTGTTTTCTATATTCTTTGTGATATTTGTGATATCCTTTAAAGCTGAGATTTTCAGAACATACTTGAAACGTGGGGGTTCCATAGGATCTTTCTGCATTTCCACCATACGGATGACCCTCTGTTTGGCACCAGAGTTAAACGCGAGTCCTTGCTGGGAGGGTGTGTACCTTTACGAAATATACAGATGTGTGATGACAGTTAACATTATGAACTACAAACAATAATATTTACAATTTACAAACATACAGTATTACTATAACTTATCAGTTACACTAAATGGGTTTATATACACTGTATGTACATTACATCATATCTTAACGGTAGCAACACTTTAACAATGGTGACAACGTAACTTCATTTACCTAGTCCATGTCCTCATAAATATTCATTCAATAGCCAGAATGGATTCAATCAGAATGAATTCAATGTTTAATCATACTAACAACATTTCACTTAAACATGAATGAATTATCAGTGAAACAGCTCTTACCGTATGTACTGTGCTGGAGCCTGTTTGTCTGCAGCACGTACAGGCATGGCTGCCGCAATTTTCTGTGAGACCTGTTTATTCAGAGCCTCTCTGGTTTTCTCTGTAAGCTACAGCAGAAGAAATGGATCATTGCAATGATTAAAATAGAAAAATGTTTACAAATTGTGCTGACGCTAATATTGACTACTTGTTTCTTATATCTATGGTACATAACTCACCTCTTTCACAGCCTCTTCATCTGGTTTCTGCAACTCTGGAGCTTCATCATTTAAAACTTCCTTGGGAAGCATGTCTGTATATTTACTGAAGACAACCTAATAAAACACAACAAACAAAAGAATGAGAACACATTCTCACATGCCTTCAAGGTGTAAGCCACTAAATTATGAAGAATGGACATGAGCACATGAAGATGAGGCACCTTGTCTTTGTTTTGACCTTGTCTGGCAATGGCATCATATTTTATCTTCCCCTCGGCATCCACCTGTACAGCCAGTGCATTGGAGGTTCTTTTCTTCCTGCCCATTTCCAGGGGATACTGGGCCACATGAACCTCTGGAAAGGCTCCTCCATCTCCAAAGTCCTTAAAAAGACAATAGACCAACTATGACATGCCAAAAAGAATGCTGTAGTGATGAAGAATTCTAGGCTCTTGTTCATGTTCAGTCAAGCTTTTAGGTCAAATGAAGAGGCTGACAAACAGCATATTGGTATGAAACAGGATGTGAACATGACTAATGTTGCGGTACCTCTAGAGAGCGCGGCACCCATGACTTTCTGAATCCGTATGCAGGGGGTTCTCTTCGGGTGGAGACTAAGGCAGTTGATCTCTGAGCACGAGATCTCTCCTCGGCCTCAAGCTGGTCCTGAGATAGCTGGGTGGGTGCGGGAAGAAAACTACAAAAAATCCAAAAGCAAGGTTGAGAGGAAATGTTATACAAGGGATCAAATAGAATTTCAGACATTTTAAGATGACAAATATGAATTATGTAGAAATGTACAGAGAGAAGTCACCCTATTCTAACCTTTCATCAGAATCATGTCATTCTAAATCTGAATGACTTTCTTCCGTGAAATGCACTAAAATGTTAGGTACTGTCAGTCTCAGTCCCCAATTATTTATATTTAGTTTTAACGGAAACTTAAACAACATAATGGTGAGTAAATGACAATAAACATTTACCACAAAAAAAATGTATTAAAGTTGTACAACCTTTCAGAAATAAGGGCCAGGTGTTAAGGCATTTGGGACGATAATGCATATATATTGTATTCGTTTAATACAGTTACATTTGACTAATAACGTTACACGTCCGCTGAAATTAATACGATGTAACGTTACATCTTGAGGGATGGGTTTGGTATCTGGTTCTACTGTATTTTAAGTAGAAAAGTTTGAATAATTTAATTTTGCGTGCGTAAAAATAAGTAACGGTTAAAGCGGATAAATGTCGTGCACTTGGTGTTTACTGTGGTCAGTAACTTAGTATTATTTTCTCTTTCATGTGGACGTAGCATTAGCATCTTAGCTCTTAGCACAAAGAACAACACCGCAGGCCTCAGCACGTTAAATAACACAGCACAGAAAACAAATAGCGTACACTGTTTTTAAACATAACAAACGAGGATATCTAAACATTTACTCCAATTTCAAAATAGACTTAATACTAAAGTAAAAAGATAAAACAGATAATAACAGCTTTAGTGCCTCTTACCTCGTCAACGACATTTTGCCACAAGTTCTGCTCCACGGCGTGACGTCACGCTACTGAAATAACTTCTCGCGATGGTAGGGGAGGAAATGGGTTTCCAACTCTTCGGGTTGTGTTTTTATTCCGAGGATTAAAATTTGACATGATGTACAGAAATTAAAATAAATAAAACTCATTTACTCTACCAAATGTATATTCTAACAATAATAAAACTGAATGGGATAATACATCTGTAAATAGTTAATTCATAGTTCTAGAAAGAATTGCCCTTCCTAACGAATATTGTTCATCGGCTGTAAATCTTGAGGTAAGATGACAATTTTATTTATGTAAACGTATATACTATGTCATTTATTACTACTGCAAAATTATTTCATTGATTAAAGTGTCTAATGCATAACACAACAGTAACTGTAAAATATGTATTTTATGTATGAGAGTGGCATATTTGGAGTTGTGGTGTTATTTTGGGCTAGTTTGATTAGCCATTGGGCAGGTTTTGTTACAAAAAACCTAGCAACCCTGTGGTAGGCTACTGCAATGAAAAAGTTATCCAGAATAAGCTATTATGAGTACCTATTTATAGCATTCATGATATGTTTATTAGAACAAACATTCTGTCTTAACTTATATTGCCTCAGAAGTATAGGCCTATCACTTCCACCAGTGACAGATTAACACATTTACATTTACATTTACATTTACGCATTTGGCATACGCTTTTATCCAAAGCGACTTACATTACATTGTACTATACAGTTGTACATTTTTTGTATAGTAAGCAAGTGGGGGTTAGGTGCCTTGCTAAAGGGCACCTCAGCCATTACCCGCCAGCCCTGAAAATCGAACCAGCAACCTTCTGGTCATGAGTCCAACTCTCTAACCACTGGACCACGACTGCCCTAACACACATTTTCCCTGGCAAATTTAAGGCGTAACTCTGCCCAAAAATGAACATTCTGCCATTAATTAATCACCCTCAAGTAGTTAAACATCCATAGGTCCTCCAATTCCCCCAAACGCAAATTAGTGTATTTTTGAAAGCTTTCTGACTCCTCCATAGATGGCAACGCAACCAAACTTCAAAGCGCTGAAAGTGCGTAAATACATTGTAAAATAGTTCACGCGACTCTGGTGGTTCTGTATTAATTAATATAAATGTGACAAGGATACTTTTTTGTGCGCGAACAAACAAAAATAACAACTATATTCAAACACTTCCTGATTTGATTGTTAGTTTCCAGTGCGCGCTACCGAAAGCCACACGACGCATGCGTGTGGCGATGACAGTGCATCTTATGTCAGCATTGCTCGATGCATGCGCGTTCTGACATAGAGCCCGGAAGCGCAGCTCTGTGTTTACAATGCAGAGGAAGACGCTCTTGGCGCTGAAAACTAACAATCAAATCAGAATGTGCGGAGTCATCAAGGCTGTTTTGTTTCATAAAAGCAGGTAGGACACTCCGGACACACCCTTCAAATGCGACCTTCTTTGACAGGAATTCGGAGGACACAGGTGTATCCTTCGCTGCTAGAGATAACCCACAATTCCTTGCGTTGCCCAAAGTTCCCTTTCGAGAGAGGTCTCTCCACATTGCGTTAATAACGGTAGGGGGTATATCTTTTCTACAAACCTTTACTGAAGCCTTATTGCACAACGCCAGTAGAAATAAAATTGGAACTGGCCAATGTCGATCAAGATGGCGCTTAGGGGCGTGGCAGCACCCCATATAGTACACTGTCTGGACCGCACACACTCATAATCTTTTTTCTTCATTCACCTTTGTCTGCATGCTGTTGAGGATACACCCAGGAGAAAAGGAAATGTGTTGAGGATCCTTCTGCTCGTGTGTTCCAGCATGCCAGTTTGTGCTTTATGTTCGGGGCCCATCGACCCGCAGGACACGCATGCACACTGCATGCTCTGCCTGGGTCTGGCCCATGCGGAGGGGGCCCTCTCTGAGTCAAATTGCCCGCACTGTGAGGACTTTCCGATGCGGGTGCTGAAGGCTCCGCCGCTCTCAGAGATTTTTCTAATCCGGTTTGGTGCAGCGGGAGACAAGGATGAGCTCATGTTGCTGGCGGCTTCAGACAGGGATCTGTCAGAGTCACACAGGGAGCGAGCGGAGTGGGATGCCGCTGCTGTGCTTCACGAGGAGCTTGTCTGTGTCCTCACCAGGGCTGTGCAAGACCTCAGTCTCGTGGTTTCTGGACACGTGGTTTCTTCAGCCGGGCCGCCGCGCTGCCGCCCAAAAAGAAACGCACGCCTTTTTTCCCCCCGATGTTCACAAGGAGGTCGTGAAAACACGCACCCACGCCTCAGGTTCTGCGATTTTTTTGTTATTAAAGTCAATGGTATGTATGTTTTATAGCGTAACTATGGCAACCACTTATCTATTGCTGTGTTTTGACAGAAATTATCGTGGAATGCTAAGTATTAACAAGGGTGACGGTTAAGACCTTTGTTGCAACGCTCTTAAAGAAATCACTTACCTTAGGGTTATTTTTCTCCTTAGAAAAACCCTCACTTAAGTGTTTTCATGCAACCGGACACTGTACTTCTACTTAAGTAAAGGGTATGTGTACTTTTGCCATCTCTGTGGGTGGGGTCTTTGATAATGTTACCTGCCCGTTTCTTCACCCTGGAGTTGTACAAATCCTGGAGATTGGGCAGGGAAACAATTATGTAACAAGAGTTTGTGTCTGAAACAGAAGAAACCCTGCAAAGAGACCAAGGCACCTTTCCAAAATATTGTCACTACTCACCCATTTGAACTTGTTTCTATTGATCGTCTGCATCTGGATAAATGTACAGGAGGGTATGAGTACATATTAGTTATTGTAGACCACTTGATTGATTTGCTCAGGCATATGCCACCACTTCTAAATCTGCCAAAACTGTTGTGTTATGGTGCGGAGTGAAGACCCAGTTGCAGACAGCGGTGGTGGAGAAGGAGAACACAAAGACTTTTAATATGACACAAATCAAAATAAAGGCCAATGATGGGGTGAAACAGGACAAAATAATACAAACTCAAAGTACAAAAGCAAAACTATAAAAACAAAGGCATCCCACGAGGGGGGTAAAACGTGAACAGCAAAAACTGACACGAACGACGACAAAGACTAGACAGGAACACAGTAAACTGGACACTTGACTTGACACACACTAGCTCACAAAACTCACAACTCTTACAAAACAAACCAGCACAGGACAATGAACACAAGGGCCTTAAATAGGGGAACAAACAAAGGATAATGACACGGGGACAGGTGTGAATAATCAGAAACATTAACAAGGAAGATTACCAGAGAACCATGGGGTGGGGCTTAGACACGCGCGACACGGAAACACACGGCAACGGCAAACGAGCTCGAGCCATGTGTCTCCACACAGAACATGAACATGAACAAAGACAAGATACTGATGCAATCCTGCCCACTAGATCATGAATCTAAGACATAAACAAGGAGGACAGGATTGCGGAAGTATCCTGGGGGCGTGGTTATGACACAAGACCGGAGAGTGTGTGACACGGGCAAACCACGCCTAGGCCACGCGCTTCCACGAATAACAAACACGGAGACATGGCCCCGCCCACAAGGCTCTAGGAATTTACAAGACAAGAAGGGCAGAACCATGACATGTTGCTGATTGGCTATTCAATAATTATGCACTGAAGTTTCAGTTCCCCTAAAGAATTCATCATGATCAGGGAGCAGAATTTGAAAACCAGCTGTTGGTCCACTTAAGAAGAAATGTGGTGTTGCGGAATCAAGAACCACACTGTACCACGCTCAAGGAAATGGACAAGTTGAACATTTCAAACAAACATTGCTCCAGATGTTAAAAACTTTGATAGAAAAGAAAAAAGGCAATTAGAAAGAGTCACTAAACAAACGTATATTCGCATACAACAGCATATGATCTGCAGTCACAAGAGTTTCACTGTTTTATCTTCTGTTTGGAAGATCACCAAGATTACATGTTGACCTGTTGTTTGGCTTGACTCCTGAAATAGAAACTACTGACTATAAGGAGGCCCATGAAATTACCAGGTAAAGTGCAAAAAAGCCAGCTGAACAAAATAAAAGGAATTATGATGGAAAGGTAAGAAGCGTTGTGTCCTGAAGATCTGGTCATTAGATTAGATTAGATTAGATTCAACTTTATTGTCATTACACATGTACAAGTACAAGGCAACGAAATGCAGTTTAGGTCTAACCAGAAGTGCAATAGCAGCAAGTGCAGGATATACAGTGGTTGCATAAATTACATAAATAAATATTACAGAAGTAATTTACAGATGGAAATGTACTATGACCATGATTTACAGATGTCTCTAACTATAGACAGAAATTAACAGATGGATATATACTATGAACATAATACACAGATGGCTATTACTATAAACATAGATTTACAGATGGATATGTATTATGAACATAATGTACAGATGGCTATTACTATAAACAGAAATTTACAGGTGGATGTATACAATAAGTTAGGCTATGGTGAGCAGCAGTGCGATGGATATAGAGTAGTGCAAATAAATTATGGACAGAAGCTATCTAAGTAACAGTGCAGTGGAAGAAGTTATTGCATATTTAGTTCAAGTGTAGGAGTGCAAGATGCATAGTAAACAGTCGGTACTTTAAATGAACAGTTGGCAGTGCAAATGAGCAGTCTGGTAGTGCAAATGAACATAAATGTTATGTATAGACAGTCCATTAGTGCAAATAACAAGTGAAGTCAGGTGTGCAATGGGGGGGAGAGAAGAGTGTAGTAGTATATGAGGGGCAGTGGGATCAGTGAGGGGCAGAGTTCAATAAAGAGACAGCTCTGGGAAAAAAGCTGTTCTTTAGTCTGCTAGTCCTGGTCCGGAGGCACCTGAAACGCCTGCCGGAGGGCAGGAGAGAAAACAGTCTGTGAGCGGGATGAGAGGAGTCCTTAAGAATGCTGCGAGCTCGACGCAGACAGCGTTTCCTCTGGATGTCCTCCATGGATGGAAGTGGAGTCCCTGTGATGCGCTGGGCGGTTTTCACCACCCGCTGCAGTGCCTTGCGCTCTGCAACAGAGCAGCTCCCATGCCAGACTGTGACAGTTGGTCAGGATGCTTTCTATTGCACAGCGATAGAAGTTCACCAGGATAACCGAGGACAGCCGATTCTTCTTTAGTGTCCTCAGGAATAAGAGGCGCTGGTGAGCCTTCTTGACCAGGCTGGAGGTGTTGGTAGTCCAGGACAGGTCTTCCGAGATGTGGATCCCCAGGAACTTGAAACTGGAGACACGTTCAACAGCCATCCCATTGATGTGGATGGTGTCATGTGTGCCTCTTGACTCTTTCCTGAAGTCCACAATGAGCTCCTTTGTCTTGGAGGTGTTAAGGAGCAGGTTATTGCTGTTGCACCATGTGGCTAGGTGCTGGATCTCCTCCCTGTAGGCCATCTCATCGTTGTTGCTGATGAGACCAATCACCGTAGTGTCGTCCGCAAACTTGATAATGGAGTTAGATCCGTTCACAGGCTTGCAGTCGGAGGTGAAGAGGGAGTAGAGGAAGGGGCTTAGCACACAGCCCTGTGGTACACTAGTGTTGAGTGTGATAGTGGTGGAGCAGATGGAGCCTGATCTCACCTGCTGTGGTCTGTTGGTCAGAAAGTCCATAATCCAATTGCATAGGGAGGTGTTAATGCCCGGGTCTTCAAGTTTGGATAGTATCTCGGATGGGATGATAGTGTTGAATGCTGAGCTGAAGTCAACAAACAACATACGTGCATAAGTGTTCTTATTGTCCAGATGTGTGAGCACAGAGTGCAGTTCCATGGAAACTGCATCTTCTGTGCTCCTATTGCTGCGGTAGGCAAACTGGTGTGGGTCCAATGTGGATGGTAGAAAGAGAACTGACTTTAAGTTTGAATGATTAAAATCTCCCGCAACAATAAACGCAGCTTCCGGGTGAGCAGTCTGTTGTTTACTGATGGCTGCATGAAGTTCTTTCATAGCAAGCTTGGCATCAGCATTCGGGGGAATGTAGGCTGCAGTTATAATGGTGGAAGTGAACTCCCGTGGCAGATAAAACGGTCTACATTTAACCATGAGAAACTCAAGGTTAGCTGAACAATGTTTTCCGACAATAACAGAGTTCGTGCACCAAGCTTTGTTAATGTAAATGCACAATCCACCACCTCTGGTCTTACCGGAGCCATCTAACGTTCTATCCGCCCGGAGTGTGTGGCGTCCTGCTAAATCAATAGCATTGTCCGGTATGCCGCTGTGTAGCCATGTTTCCGTGAAGATCATAACATTACAGTTAAAAAGTCTCTTGCTGTAAGTGATGCTGAGTCGAATCTCCTCCATTTTGTTCACCAGTGACCGAACATTGGCGAGGAAAATGCTGGGTAAAGAGAGCCGGTGTGGTGTTAGCTTTAGCTTAGCTCTTAGTCCTCCGCGCTTCCCCCGCCTTTGTTTACGATCTCGACGCCGCCTGCGAGCACTTCCGCCCGGCCGGGTAGAGTGAGCGGCCTCGGTTGTTCTGGCGATCTCAGGAAGGAGTTGAAGGTTGTCGATAAAACTGTCAGGAAGTCGCAAACCAATATCCAAAAGCTCATGTCGGGTGTACGATGTAAAGGCACAGCTGTTCTGCACGAACAGACCCGAGATGAGCAAGAAAAATACCACAAAATTGCAGAATCTGGAGAGAGCCTGAGCCTTGCGATGTGATCGCGCCGCCATCTTCGCCATATCCGAAAATTAACACAGAGAGGAGAAACAGGGATGCCCCTCAGTCATTGGGAAGATGTCATACACACAGTAGAACGACAAGTGGGAGAAAATGGTCCAATCTACGAATTAAAGCCAGAACAAGGAAGAGGACGATCTCAAGTACTTTTGTCATGGTTCTGCCCTTTTTGTCTATTGATTCCTAGAGCCTTGTGGGTGGGGCCATGACAGTGCCATGTCTCCGTGTTTATGTTTTGTGTGGAGACGCGTGGCTAGGGCGGGGTTAGCCTACGCCACGTGCTGTCCGGTCTTGTGTCATGACCACGCCCCCCGGATACTTCCGCAATCCTGTCCTCCTTGTTTATGTCTTTTTTTCATGATCTAGTGGGCAGGATTGCGTCAGTATCTTGTCTTTGTGTTCATGTTCTGTGTGGAGACACACGGCTCGAGCTCGTTTGCCGTTGCCGTGTGTTTCCGTTTTGCGCGTCTTAGCCCCACCCCCTCATTCTATCGTAATCATTCCATCAGTGTTCTCATGCCTCACAGCCGTCCCGGTGTCATTATCCCTTGTTTGTTTCCCTATTTAAAACCCTCGTGTTCATTGTCCTGTGCTGGTTCATTTTGTAAATCTTTGTAAGTCATGCTCTCGTCCTGTTGCCGGGTCTTGTTTTGAAAACCCTTGTTTTTCCTGACCCCGTGGTTTTTGTATGTAGTTTAAGTTTTGCTGATTAGCCCTGTGTTTTTGTTTTTTGTTCTGTTTTGCCGCCTCGTGGGTTTATTATTTAATAAAAGTGTTTTCTGTTGCCACCTGCTGTCGTGCACTTGGGTCCTTGCTGCAATTCATGACAACTTTGCCATAATCTTTTGTTGCCTTGTGACTACTTATCATTGGAAAGTGAAATCAGGACAGAGTTAAGGACAAAGAAACAGTGAATTGATGAGACAATTCTAGAGGAAGACGGTGGTGGTTACTTACCTGATATCCAGGCTCATCAACCTGTAGGAGAAAACGGCGAGTTAGATAAAACCTACTTACCAGTGGTTCCACCCAACAAACCTGAAAAAGAAAGGGAAGAGATTGATTAGAGATTATGGCAAATGATTATGAAACAGCAGCCCAAATGTAGAATGAAGGAGTACCTCAGCAGGGGGTAGTTGTGGCAGCAGGCCCAGGGGAACTTAGCTTGGCAGCGGGCCCAGGGGAACTTAGCTCGGCAGCGGGCCCAGGGGAACTTAGCTCGACAGCGGGCCCAGGGGAGCCTTGTGCAGCGGGCCCAGGGGAGCCTCGGCAGCGGGCTTGGCAGCGGGCTCAGGGGAACTTAGCTCGGCAGCGGGCTCTGAAGACTTGGCAGCGGGCTCTGAAGACTTGGCAGCGGGCTCTGAAGACTTGGCAGCGGGCTCTGAAGACTTGGTAACGGAATCCAGGGGCATCCACTCTGGAACAGGGTCTATGAGCACAAACTCCGAAACGGAATCCAGGGGTACCAACGCTGGAACAGAGACTTGGGGAACAGACTCGGAAACAGAATCCAGGGGCATCCACTCTGGAACGGGGTCTATGAGTACAACTCCGAAACGGAATCCAGGGATACCAACGCTGGAACAGAGTTCAGGGTAGGGTGGAGGCCGTACAGGGGATCAAACTCTTGGAGGGTGTCCTCCTGTAGGGAGCGCGCTGGCTCGGGTGAGCGGCGTGGCGCTGGCTCTTGTGAGCTTCGACTTGGTGGAGGATCCTGCCGTGATGGTAAGGTGAGCTGGGGGGCTCAACGCGTGTTCGGATGGAATCAGATGATGATCGATCTTATCCAGGATGGTCTCGCTCACGCTAGGACAAGAGCCATTTATCTCCCAGATAAGATCGATAAACTCGACCATGGGTCTGTCCCTGAACTCGGGAGGCAGACACTGATGGGAGTCATCATCCAATCCCATCACGAAGCACGCGTTAAGTGAGCGGTTATCCCAACTCACCTGTTGGCAGAGGTCCATGAAATCCTTCACTTACCTTTCCAGAGGACGGCCATCTTGGTGTAGGTGGTACATGAGGATGTCCTCTGGAAAGAATAAGCCAAAGATCCACTCTTGTGGCGTGGTCATGTTGTTTGGTCCGGTCTTCTGTCACGGTAACTGGTGTGTGCAGGCAGGCAGGTGAGGACGCAACAAGGATGTAGAGTGATGGTGAGTTTATTGAAGATAATCAGGTAAGTAATCCAATAATCAGGTATTCAGGTAAGTGTTCCAACAAACAGGTTTTCAGATAAGTATTCCACATGCAGATAATCAGGTAAGTAATCCACATACAGATAATCAGGTAAGTAATCCAATAATCAGGTATTCAGGTAAAGATATAAAGCACAGACATACGGGTGAGAAAATAACAACTAGACCGGACCAAGAACAGAACTCAAATGGAACTTAAATACACACAAGAACACATGGCAAACACAAAACAGGTGACGAGTCTAATCAAGATGGCCGGGTGAGTGCGGTGCAGGCTGGGAGGTGTAGTTCGGGAACAGAAAACAGGGACAGACAGAACCGTTACACCAGCATGAGAGTTGCACGCTCTTGGATTTCACACACTGTCTGGCCTCCGCTGCTCTTGCATATGTGTTTTTGATCCGCTCATTTCATTATTAAATCTACTGTTATTAGCGTACTATTTTTGCAACTGTTATGACGCGAAACGTCTACAAGTGAGAGGAGAGATGAACTGAAAATCGGCCTCGTCAAACTTTGCAGTTATGGTAAGGAGCGTAACATTTCCGCCACATGCTTGAGGTTTTAGGCCAATCACAACGCACTGGTCAACTGACCAATCAGAGCACACTGCGCTTTTCAGAGCAATGATAGTATTTCAGAGTTAATATTATATTAATATATATTTCTTGAACATACATTATATTGTGTAATACTGCATATCTTTTCATTGACAATGAATTTTGACTACTGAATATCTTACTTTTGCCTTTTTCTGTGAGCATTCACCTGTGGGGGGAGGGCTGCACTGCTTAAAGGGATAGTTCATCTAGAAATTCTAATTTGCTGTTTATTTACTCACCTCCAGGCCATCCGTGACGTAGGTGACATTTTGTCTTGAGTAGAACAATAAAGAAGATTTTTTGGTAAATCCGCTGCCCTTTGTGCGTCATATAATGAGAGTATATGGAGTCCACCTGTCTAAGATTTCCTAAAGCATATAATTCCAAAAAAACGACTCCTGGCGACATGTTGATATCTTGCAAAGTGAATCGATCGATATTTTCATAAAACTGAATGTCATTTTTAATAATATTAGCCATACTATACAGCTTCTGCACACGTCCCGATCGCGATCTTATATATATAATATATTGACATCGAAAAATGTATTTGTTTTACATAAGGGGACATTTTCATCAAATCAATAAGAGCAACCTCTGAGCATTAAAATAATCCTCTGGGTCCATACAGAGTATAACGAAACACTTAATCACATAATTTTATTTTAAAAACATGCCACCAAAAAGCATTACAAATGAACCTAAACAAGCAACAAGGGATGTGCTGCAGATTACACAATGCCCGGTAAAAATGTTACTTGAGTTCAGTGTGCATCAGTTCAGCCAGTGTTTCTGTACAATGAAACCGGCTCGGTTGTGTTTAGCAACACTGGGCTGCTGATTTGTGATAAGCGAGCGCCCTAACCTTGAGCATCATGCAGTGTGTTCTCCTAGGACTGAGCAGTCTGTCATTCTCATGAGAGACACCAAGTTATAAATGTGACAGTGGAAAAAAGAACGTGTCAGCTGAGATCAATCACACAGCCTCGGCAAGGATAAGCACACTTTTAATAGACCCAATCATCTTCAGACCACATCCTCAGCAGTAAGGCCAAGCTCAGGAACTTTCTCCTTAATAGAAATAATCTTTCAGACTTTACCGGGTTGATAGATACTTATCGGATTTAGTTAATTGAAGCTCTATGGGTTATCCTTTGACACATGCTCGGTAGGGTTGGATATCGGACTCTGTACTTTTAATGGCACTGACCGAATTACGTCAGTACTACAGAGTATCGATTCACATTAAATCAATCGGTGCCAAATTTCGATACCTGAGAATACATCGGGTGCTGCGAGATACCAGGTAAGTTAGGGAGAGAGAGAGAGAGAGAGAGAGAGAGAGAGCTTTTTACCTCACGCAAAGCGAATATAAAACCGCTAATAAGGCAGGCTGCTACACAACATACAAAATATCATATTTCTATTATTTATTTTACTTGTTCTTGTTTATAAAAATAAGCATACACTCGCATTATGTAAATGCGTGCTCACTGTGCTGAACAATCAAGTTTGTTTTCTGTCCACCAATGAATAAAATCATCTCATGAAGTCCAACAAAGTTTTGAAAGTGACAATTGAAAGTGAGTGGGGCCGTCAAAGTGAAGTTTGAACATTGCAGCATGAGTCTGATGGACATTTACATGTATTATTGTACGATCAACATAATATATAATATATGTAATTATTTCCGTAACTCTGTTAAAATGTATATTAAATATCTGTTAATTTCAGTAATAATGTTGTTAAAAATAGTTTTTGTACACTATTTAGGATTGTTTTATATTATCTAATGGTCTGCTAATGATGGAGGCCTCATTGTTTAGGTAAATGATCACACTGCATAAATAAGGGCTTATGTGTGATGAGGAAATAGAATACATTGGTAGCAATGATAATGCTTAAGTTATTTCTATAGTCTTTATTTCTTTAATCTCTCAAAATATAGAGGCGCACAAGGCAGCAGCGGTAACAGCACGCGTCAATGTCAAAATGTTGACCAATCAAATGAAAGAAAGACATAAGGAATATGCCATATCTTGTTAGAGAGCAGAATTTTGTTACATATGTGAGTTCTGTCATAATTTATTGACCCTCTTATCATTTCAAACCGGTATTACTTTCTGTCTTCTGCAGAACACAAAAAAATATATTTTGAAGAATGTTGGAAACCGAACAATGGTGGTACCCATTGACTTGCACTGGTTATGTGTCCATACAGTGAATGGGTACCGCCGTTACCAACATTGCAACAGAAAAAATAAAAATACAGTAAGCAGAAAATATAAAGTCATACAGGTTTGAAATGACAATTGGGTGAGTAAATGATGACAGAATTTTTATTTTTCGTTGAACTATGCGTTTAACTGATGATTGGCTCTTTTATTGGAAGGCAGGACTTCTGTCACTAGAGCGACAATATTGAGCTATACAATTTTCGCCATTCATAATAATGAAACTGCAGCGTTTTTGGTGTGGCTTTGTGGTTATAGTGCGTGTGCTCTGACATGTTCATTACGATAGGGATGTGAAGGATCATTATTAAATACACTTCTGTGAACAGTGTCTTGACCCTCTTACATTTATCCTCTTGGCAAACTCTTACTGATGTAGTCTTGATCTTATGAATTTCTCATATCATTGCTTTAATGAAGACCTCATTTAACATGACTTCAGAGCACATGTGTGTCTGAGCATTTTGCCTGGAGTCTAAATGGTTTGATAGCACATTTTGTACAGGCCGCACAGTTCCTGTATGTCATCTCTGATTAATTTCTCATTGATTCTAAAGTAAATGCTCCCAGGCTTGGAAAAAAGATGAATGAAGAATACAGAGTTAGCATAAAAGTGGGTCATATCTGCAGTCTGGGGAGCATTTTACCAAGTCCTGTGCTAAGAGTGTGCCAGCAGGTACTTGCTGCACCCAGTAGACGGACTATTTAAAACCTTAAAGAAACAAGAAAGGCTCTTTAGACATTAATGCTTTTTGAGTATTAAAGCTTTATACTGTTAGTTTTGGTCCTTGAATATATTCAATGCTGAATTGGTAATGTTCAAATTGTGCTGTTGTGGTCATACATCAACACATTGACCCTGGCCGAATCACAGCCACAGTGTGACATACTTTAAAGTCCATAATGCACTCTTGGTCATCTAATATTGCTTTTTTATAGCTTTTATCTCCACCCAGTTTAAGATCCATATTGATTTAGTCTATGGTGCCTGTTACAGGCTCACTACGGAGGCGAACTGGAATGTAAAAAATATGGTGAAGAAAAAATGTCCTTACATTTCCTCCTGTGTCTTTCCCTTTCCATAAAAATTCTATTAAAATATCGTAAAAAAAAACATTTTCTTTGCTCTTAAATTCTTGATGTTTTTTCACAATTATTATATCCAAACAGCATATTTTACAGCGTTTTAAACAGTATTTGCGCTGTACACAAATCATTTATAACGCTCTTATTTTGCAGTGTTTTAGTGCCAGAGAAAAGCGCATCCTTTTCCGCCATTTGTCTTGCCATATGACGGTGTGAAATTGTACAACAGGCAAAACGCCGTAAATAATGCCCGCTCTGTGCAACCAAATATCAAATGACAAATATTAAGTAATTTAATTGTAAACTATGTGTGTGGCGGCAGGATTTTGAGCAGTATGTATATAGGTATGGCTACGCGAGACTAGATTCCGGAAAACAAGCCAGTGAGGGCCTTGTCTTTGTTTTCTCACCACATGCATTGGTATTCCAGCGGTGTGTTCTTCTCTAGTATGATCTAGTTTAAACACATGTCGAAGACTCTGCTGAGAGTGAACAGCACAGCCCTGGCACTTCATAAATCTTGAGGACAGATGAGGGGAAGAATTCGACACAGTAATGCAGCTGAAACACTCTCCTTGAGCCGGGGGCGGAGCTTTGGAACACTCACTGTCTTGCTTTTATTCTATATCAGAGCTGGCAGATGTCTGCCATGTGTGGGTCTGGTAAGGTAAAGAAAAGACAAAATACTTGTCTTGAATGAGGAGGTTGTTTTGGGTCAGAGTTAGCTTTCTCAGTTGTCTCGGCTAAAAAGCATTCTGATTATCAGGAAATCATATTATGGAATTAAAATAGAAAATTATTTGCTATCATTCTATGTTTCCTATTAAAAAAGTATCAAATTACTTTTTTTAAATAGCCAATACACTTTTGTAGACATCAACAAGCTATTTCTTTGGCCACACTGACATTTCACTGGCCATGTGACGCCCAGACGCACAAACTTTATATTTTATGCCACATTCAAGACAGATTGAAATTACTTACTTTGACAGAATGTCTGGAATGGCACTTAAAGTCAGAAATTCAACCTGTGAGAAGAACGATGGCAGGGGTGCAATTCCCAGGGTGGACAGAGGGGACATGTCCCCCTCACTTTTTGAAACTTGCCTCTTCAATTTAATGCTTCATTTTTACAGCGCGTTTATTTATTTGCAAATAGCCCGCTGTGTACAAGCCTTTGATGTGGAGTGATGAGTTTTTGTCTCAAAGACTGCATTTAAAGTCACAGTTCAGTTGGGTTCAGGACTTGGTTTTATACAGACCAGTCAAGTTCTTCCACACTGACTGAATACATTTTTTCTTTCTGAACCTTGTCTCAAACACAGGGGCATTGTCATGTTGGAATAGAAAATATCTCTTTCCAAACTGTTGCTAATAAATTAGAAGCACACAGTTCCATAGAATATCGTGAAATGCTGCAGCATTAAGATTTTTACTCATGGAAATGACTAAAGTCATCAAACCTGTTTATTAGATAGGGTGACCCAATGACAATATAGTGTATATAATATCTTTATCTAGTGCCAAATGTGCTTCATTTTAACCCTTTCCGCTCTGCCAGTGCTGCTTCTCCTGCCAAAGGCACGTCGCATAAAGACCTGCAGAGTGCAGACACCAAGAACAGGAAAATAAAGGAGCACTTTAAAGGAACAATACTTGATTTTTTCGTATGATTTATTGAAAGAAATGCAATATAACATACAAAACTGTTTCTTCAAAGGTGTATAAAGACCGTATGTAATGAACAGTTATGTTTTTATTACCTTAGAATAACCCCGTTTTATCTACATAGGCGCGGGCCTATATATGTGGAATTTTCCATGTTGCGTGGCCATGTTTGGTTACAGCAGCCCTAAACGGACAAACAGCTCACAGAGCGCATTTAGTAATTCGTAGAGGCAGCTTGCGTCATCACTGAGTTGAAGACCACAAAGAAGTTAGTCAGTCGTAGTACGAAGAGAAGGAGGAGTAGTTGTCGTCGTCATCATCTAGCTGAAGCATAGATCGTTCTGTTTTTAGAAGTTTTGATACAATGGAAAACCATACGTATTGTGCGCAAGAGCCGATAGAGCGCGAATCTCCGTCGGTGAAGCGCAAATGTGACAAATTAGAGACAAACGACAGCAGAAATCCAGGATAAACATCGGTGTAGCTATTACCAGATGAAGGACAAATGTTTTCAACGCGACGCCGAAGTTGCCTGTTGTCTGCTGGGCTGGTAAGATAATTAAACTTTTGTGAAAGTGAAACCAGTTTTTTGGTAACGTTAGCATTTGATACAAATGGCCATATAACCTACGAGAGATGGACGTTTTTCCTTATAAGTGTAGAAATAATGTAACTGCAATGTAATTTCACGTAAAGTAACATGTGTGGCTAGAATCACAGCCGCTGTCTCAGTCGGCAACATGTTTTTTTTTACTGTTGTAGCCACCGTCGTACTTCGAAAGGGAGGGATGAGCAAATGACTGAAAGATTTATTGCAAACCTATACTGAAACGCTAGTGGCCGCTAAAAATCCAAAACTGCGCCTTTAATTGAATACTCCTCGTTTAGGGGTTAGGGTTAGGTGTATGGCATTATTATCCCAATAAGACCATCCTTTTAATAATTTGATTAAATATAATAATTGGAAGTCCTGCTCCTGATGCAAGATGGGCCAGGGTTAAAGCGTGGCAGATGCACATGTTTTTTGTGCTTTCACACCCAATATGAAATTCATGAAACTTGTGATGTAATGAAAGTATTATTACTTTTATTTTCATAAAACATATTATAATATATATATAGCATATTAAAATGTTAGGCTATTTTGTAAGTGAAATTAAAATGGACTATTAGCCAACATTTAGTTTCATTAGCCCCACACTTGTCAGATCAGAGTTGTGCTGGTCATTTGCCACCAACCCACTGTATGTTTAATTACAAAATTCAAACAATGTGGGATAAAAAATGGATATGGAACATTTTAACTCTGATGTTCCCACCTCTGACATGGGCATATACTGTATGCAGCATATAAATAAATAGTTTATATCACTTATTCAGAAAGTAAAATAATGCAAATCATTCATTTATATGAAAGTATATCATGGATGATCAGCTGACTTTTAAGGATCACGTTACTAAAACAACTCGGTCATGCAGGTTTGCATTGTACAACATTAGAAAGATCAGACCGTTCTTAACAGAACATGCAACACAGCTTCTCGTCCAGGCACTTGTCATTTCTAGACTGGATTATTGTAATGCTCTTCTGGCCGGTCTCCCAGCCTGTGCCTTCAAACCTCTGCAAATGATCCAGAATGCTGCTGCACGCCTGGTCTTCAATGAGCCCAAGAGAGCACATGTCACACCTCTGCTCATCTCTCTACACTGGCTCCCAGTAGCGGCACGCATTAAGTTCAAGGCACTGGTGCTTGCTTACAGAACAGCCACTAACACAGCACCCATCTACCTCAACTCTCTCTTACAGACCTACATCCCCTCCAGAAGTCTGCGGTCTGAAAACGAGCGGCGCCTCATTGTTCCTTCACAGAGAGGCATGAGATCCATCTCAAGGACATTTTCTTTCTCCGTTCCCGGCTGGTGGAATGATCTTCCTGTTTCCATCAGGACTGCTGGATCAATTTCACAATTCAAAAAACAGCTGAAGACCCACCTCTTCCATGAGCACTTAACTGTCTCATAAAAAATAAAAAAATAAAAAAAATAAAAATAAATTCATTTTACCCCTATTTTTCCTTTTCTAATGTTCTCTATATACTTGCTTATACTATCTTGACGTTGTATTTGAAACCTTGTATTACTAGCACCTCTCGTGAATATTGCTTACTTAGACGAATCGCTTGCTGTTTTCCTCAATTGTAAGTCGCTTTGGATAAAAGCGTCTGCCAAATGAATAAATGTAAATGTAAATGTAAATGTTATATTCTGTGATTAAGACTCCGTGTCTGGCATCAGGCTGTTTTCATCTCAATAAACGTATAGATTTTAAACCAGCCGGTGAGAATGGGCCTGTATGTTCCATCATAATGGGCTCTGAAGGCACCTCTGTCCTCTAAAAATCTGCTAAAGATCTGTTCATGTTTTCCGCTAAAAAAAGAAACAGGTCAATTCAGTCAATCCTGTGAACACCTTATCAAGAAGAAGTGGTAGCAGAGAGAGGCAAGGTCAGAGGAGACTTGTAAAAGCTTACAAGAGTAAATAAAATGTGCCAGAGAGTGAGAGTGGCCTTTACAGGGCCTTTAAAGCAAAGCAACTGAGTGGAGTATCGGGGGCTGCATGTCTATATGGTGTCTTTATGATGTTAGAATTCCTAGAAATGCATTTGTTTTAATATGAAGGTCAAAATATGAAAATCTCTTGGAACCGAACATAGGCAATACCATGCCTGGAATGCATTCATTGGGCCAGTGTGGGCACATCCACGTATAAAATGGGATACAGATTACTCCTTAAAGGTGCCATTAACACAGGATGTATTCTTACATTTTATTTGAGCAAATTTACTAACACTTGCTCTATGTTCACATGGTTAATGTTCAATATGATACCTATTATCTGTCACATTAATTGGCTATATGTCCCGAAATTCATGAAAGTATACAGCTTCACTAGATTACAATCTTTCTATAAGGACAATACAATTTGCAATAATGCAATGTATTCAATTGAATATGTATGCTATACATTAAATATTTTATTTATTTATGAAGGTGCCTTAGTTTTAAATATGGTTTATTCAAAAATAAATACACATCTGTAAGATTTGCGACCTTTATCTTTTAGTAACAACAAGCTCTGTGCCAACAATAGTTTTATTGGGCATAGTCTAATTTAATGGTGTTGATTAATTGTATTACTGTATATCATAAAATCTATCCTGCAGCTGCCCATTTATTGTATTACAATCAGCGATTGGGAAGAAGTGTCTTGATTTGTCATCTATTAAAATGATTAACATATATGTTTTCACTGTTTACATGCCAGCAGATGGCAGCACTGACTGACGTCTGATGCCCTAGTTGGGTCAAATGACAGCTTACTATCACTGTCTCTCTGTTACTAGTAAACATCCGGGAGGCATTTTCCAGGTATCTCACCACCCAGAAATTGCTCCCAAGAAAGAAGGCCCAGGAATCCTGACTTTTCACAGCCAGAAACTGGAATTACAGGTGGCAGCGTGGAGGAATGCCAGAACCGTAGAGCGACACCGAGGATTTAAAAGAATCCAAGGGACCGTAGTGTTTAACTCGTCTGTTCTTTAAGTCATTTTTCTTCCTCACTAATCTCTTAAACCGTTACACCAAACAAGCCCTCCAAAAACCCCGCTACCGATGTGATGAATGCTCACTCCTCATAGGGAGAAATTACTCATTTCCTAATTGCTTCACGAGTGCTCATTTGGATGCAGTGAGATGGCTAATTAAAATGCTCTCAGCAAACATCGACAAGCCTTTCCTTCAATTACTTGAAGGCTGATCACAGTCAAATAAACATGTGTAACACTGGTGCCAATGAAATGCCATTTGGTTCATGTATTAGAACAGCGCTTTAAGCTGGGAAGGTCATTATGACCTTGGGATTTCTTGCATGAACTTTATATAATGTGCTTGAGGGACCCTCAGAAACTAATCTCCGCTCAAACACAGACCACTGACCGTTTGTCGCTTATGCACAAAAATGGTTTGCTTCCTCAAAACAGCAATTTCCACTGGCTCACAGTTCTCAAGTCTACACTGGACCTCTTCTTTGTTCTTGGTTGCTCGCTTTACTGGAATTTTGTCAAATTGCTGCATAACATTAGTAAGAAAATCATGTCTGGTGAAGCAATTTCATTTTGCATCAAAGAAACTCCACTTTGCACAATCTCAGTGTTACAGTTGGACAATGGATATTCATTCAAAGCACAATTGGTTTAGTACAATTACAGAAATCATAACTACAATAAATGTAGTAATTAGTGAGCAAGAGCCTGTTTCCATAGTTACAGTGCTGGAATATTGAATTGGTATCAATGTTCACTGAATATTTCATATTAATATTAAATATACTTACGCACTAAATATTTAAAGTGTCCTCCTGTTATACTTTGATTTGCTCTTTGTAAATTGTCTTTCATTTATTCAGTATAACTAAACTAAACTATGGAACAAATGAATGTTGAGTTCTCTCGCAATCTATAACCACCTTGCTGAAAAGAACTCATCTGTTTTAAACCAGTCTAAAATGGTTTTCTAATTTGATCTAGTTTAAGCTGGTACCTTGGCCAAGCTGCATTTAACTAGTTTATCTTGTCAGCCAGGTTGTCTCCCAGTCTAAGCATCTAAAAAACCTTTCAATTTGTGTTAATGTACATGAATTTCCCTTTTTTCGTGTCATTTAGCACGACTTTCAATCTAATGTATTTTAATTTAGTGTCTTTCATATGTGAGAATTCCTATTTTACGAGGTGACCCATTCATGTGAATTCTTATGATCTCATTCAAACCTGTGACGTTTGGCTTAGGGGTGGGTCTATATAGTTGCTTTGCCACCTCGTAAAATGCGTCCATTTTGTGGCTGTGATTTTAGATTTTGGAGTGGGATAAGGCATAGCTTATATCCACCTCATTAAATACAGTATGTACAATTTCCGCCGATATCAGGTTATAAATATATAAATGTACACAGACCATCTCTATATTCAAAGTCATCCTGACTGACATGAAAATAGGGTGGAATTTCAATAGATTCTACATTTCGTGACTGTGTCACGAACTGCCATGAGACTGGATCGGGCAATCTAAGTTCTCACCAAGCTGTCCTTTCAAACGGTGGGCAGCAAATTACGAGTAAAATTATGTTAGAGAAAACAATTAAACCTATTCTGCAAAACTGAAACCTCATAATACATTTAAATATGGTGGCACAACGATAAATTTCATTGGTCCTTTCATGCCTTTTGACAAGTTATGATATATTTATATTGACAAGAATTTATCCGTTATATACATAAGAGCGTTTGAGCTAAATGGAGCTCACTGTTTCCAAAACAGTGCTTTTATATACACCCTAAAAAGTGAAAGCCGCATTTTGGTCCCAAAAAATAAATAAATGAATTTGTATCCACAGGTGCCCCAGATGCCTATAGCATGCTACCCTAAGGCGACCTGGTACTTGGAAAATACACAGATTTTTACTGCCCACCAGAGTCACAGGCAAACTCTTATCTGTCAGGCAGATCCCTTCTAGAACATACTGAAACAACCATTTCTGAGCTTGGGAAAAGCACATGGGGTCTTATTAGAGAAAACTTTGCGTTGATTTCATCCTTAAAGTTTGCGCACACACAAAAGTTTTCAGATTTATAAAACCATGAGTACGCTAGAACCTGCGCATAATTCCCTTTATAAATCCCAGTTAGGGAAAGACGTACATGTATCTCCACCCAATCTCCTCCCCGATATAACCATATATGGAGCTTACAACGTCTAGTTTAACTATGCATAATGTCATCTGCATATAATTTCTATATGCATATTTCCATTCACATGACGGTACGAGACTTGTGAAATTTGTGAATTGCCTGTAAAGTCTTCTAAGTTTTTCCAGGTCTTTTGTTTTATTAATAGAATATGCATTCCACAAAGTCAAAACGTAGACTGCTACGTATATATGCATTAGCTCTTCAATGTGCTATCAAACTTACGTTAAAATGTCAGTCAAGAGCAAGCCAAGCGTACAGAGCCAGATGGACTCTCTTGTTCACGGCCGTCGGCCGTGTATATTTAAATGCCGGCTGTTTTAAATGGAGATGATCGGAATTAAGAAGCTCTCCTGCTGATATGCAAGTCAGGCCCAGCCCTGTGAGAAACACCACCAGGGGCTGGCAGGCGGAGTTTTTCAACACGTCGGCAGAACATGACGGAAATTAGCCAGGCGTGACAGCAAAATACAGGGGGCGTGAAATTAACCGCAGCTCCCTCACAACTCATCTCCCCCCGCATATTGCATCGTCGCTCACTGATGTGTTCATTTTGTATGTGTTTTACTTCTAATAAACACCACAATGGGGTTTCCGACATAATACGGTGCATTTGCTTAAAGATTGCGGAGGATTTTGCTGGTCATTCAAGATGCGCGTGGTCACACAAACAAACACACTTAATATAATTCTGTTTTAAAGGATTTCCAAATGAATTACAGATCATCTTTCCTGTTAAACTGCAGCGCAAGAGATATTTTGTGATTGTCACACTCCTGACAGTTTCCAGGTCAGAAGCTAAATGGTGGAAATGCATTCAGAACTCTGCGTGAGACTTTGGTTGGCCAAGGGCAAAATTCAGATGTAGGACGAGTTCATAGTGATCTGCCGGCTGTTGCCATCTCATCATTAGCATGACCGTTCCCACCGGTGGGGTCATTCCTAGTATCTCAGCGTCCCCATCATTCAGATAGAATTATAAATAGAGTATTAAAACCTCACATGATCATAATATAAAACAAATACGCTTCTGTACATATAAATTTGTATACTTTTTAACAATTATCTGTCCACCTGTCTGTTTCAGGCCAACCAACCACAGAGCCCCCCCCCCCTGGGATGACAGCAGCCTATATTTTCCAGCATGACCTTTTGACCTTCTCAGACCCTTAATCAGGATAAATCTTCTCTAAAGACAATAGGGCAAACAGTCATTAACCTCTCTGAAAGTGGTGCGCTGCTGGTTGACTGGAATAATGATCGGCAACGGCAAGATTTAATGAGTATTGGCATCAATCTGAACATCCTTTAGAACGTCACAAGGGACGTGTTTACCTCAGCTGTGTACCGCTGCCAAACAACATTCAGCAAACTTTAGTTTTGTCTGCTGTCCATGACCCTGATAAACCTTTATACAAAACCTTTTTAGAATGCCAAGGTAGATTCAGTCACTAAGACAAGGAAGAGATAAAACTGATTATAAACAAAACTGTGAGTTGGCAAAACTCTTTCTCTAATACTGACAGGATATAGATCATAAATCTATAGGTGTAAATGAGGTCATGTTGAAAATGAAATGCCCCAAGGATTGTTGCACAGAACCAATGCAATAAATATAATGTTTTGTTTTACAAAATTAACAGATAAAAAATCATAATAAAAGGTATCGTTTTTTTATAGGCTGAATAGAAAAAAACAACATGAAAAGAAGAAAAAATAAAAGAGGAAAACACTGCGTCATTTTTGGGACTAAAGATTTTTGGAATCTGAAGTCATGTAAAACCATATACACATTATTGTTTACAGGTTAAAGGTATAGTTCACCCAAAAATCATTTACTCACCTTCCTGTCTTTCCAAACATGAATTTTTTTCTTTTGCAGAGTAGAGGCTGACATTTTTTGGAAATCCCACGGAATGGGAAACAAAATCACTATTAATCACGTGACTGGAACGGGACAGGAAAAAATGTCAGAGGGAGTGGGCACGACCGGGAATCGAAACAACAATATGATACACAACTTTATACACAAATATATAAATAAACAATATATTTAAATTTTGAACTAAATTCTAGTGGCACTGAATAATGAACAATTCAAAACATCTGATTATTTCTATAGTTTCAATTGAGCAGCACGTCTACATAACCGAGCTATACACATTGCACGCACTCAGGGACATTTATGTTGATGATCCTGCTAACATATCCTCTAATATATTTATTTAGGGCCAACACCCCTCATTTTAACCCTTTCTGCTCCGCGAGCACTGCTTCTCCCATAAGTCACGTCAAATAAAGAGCGTACTCTGCGTTTTCGGGCTCAAGACGTGGATTGGTTTGGAGCGGGTTTTATCGCCATGTTAACTTTCGCTACACGGCTAACCTGCTCAGGAGCAGGTTTTATTCTGGGTTAGAGATCGCAAACCAAAACTGGACCAATCTCTGAGCAAGGTGACATATACCTGATGCAGTTAAGCCACTACCCTTGTATTCTTTTTTTTTGTTTAAAGTAATAAGATGTTAGATAAGATGAGATGTTATTTGTATTTTATTGATTATAATTATGTATAGTTCATAACTAACAAGTTGATACATTTTAATCAATTAATAATAAACCAAGCATTTAAATTCATATAAATATACACACTAGCGGTCAAAAGTTTTGGGACACTGTTCATATTTTTTCCATATTTTATAATAATAATAAACTCATTAAAATTATGAAATAAAACAAAGTGAATTATGGGAATTATGTTGCAATTAAAAAAAGAAAAAACAAAGGGAACTATGGGAATTATGTTGTAATTAAAAAAAAGAAATTAAAACTAAAAAATTAGTCACCTTTCGACTAGATTTTGCAGAAATGTTTTCATGTAATTTTATCAAGCAGCTTCTTGAGGTCTCACCCTGAGATGCTTTTTAAACAATATTAAAGCAGTTTTTATGTATTCTGTGCTCTTATTGGTTGTTCTTTCTCAATTATTCAGTCAAAGTTATAAATAAAAAATATATATATTAAATTAAATGTTAGTTTTGTCATGAAAAACATGTATGTTTGCACACTCTGGATCATACCTGAGTTGACAGAGAAAATTTATACCAAGCGTTTTGCAACAGCTGAACCTGATCTAAACCAGGTTGGGTTTATCTGGTTTTGCCGAAACTTACTCTGCAACTTATAGTTTGTTCATCTCGCTTTGTGCAATAGGCCTCTGCAGACACCAAGAGCAGGTAAAGAAATAAATATAAACATCATGGGAATTTACCCCCAGTTTTTTCGTAGGATTGGGATGGGACGCGATATGATATCCATTTGAAATAGATTTGCAGTGCAGACCAGATTCTGAAACATATGCCCATCTACATTAATCAAAACAAAACTTATAGCATTGGTCTAAGATAAGTGGGTGGGCAATACCTACCAAGTGGGCTTTTGAAATTCATGTATTCATTTCAATATGCACCATTAGATAGTCACATCATGCTCTGACACTTTCCACCTATTCCATGTAGACACCTTCAAGCCCCTACTCATTGAGATTCAGAGTTCATATTGCTCAAGTGAACAGGGGCCAGGCTTACCGACAAAAAATTGTTCACCGTCAGTGTGTCAGTTCTCTTCAAGCAGACAGATGGTTTGATTGAAACTTGTGCTATCAGAGATGAACATTAAACATGGGTGAGTGGGCATAGGTTTACATTCCTGCAACACAAACATACCTCTGGCTATGATCGCTCATTCTTTCTTGCCTTACTTCTGACTGAGGGAATAACACTTTGAAGAACACTGCGAAAGGTGTAACGTATAAAACCTACAGCTTCAGCTTTGATGCTTCATGAGAGAACATGGCCTATCGGGACCTTTTTGAAGTTTTAACTGAAAGAGCGTTCCCCGCAACTCAAGGTGACTGCAGAGAGGCAGTCGAGTGGAGTGGCCTTGTCTTTGATGACTGAATTTGCCTGTGTGCGAGTCAGTCTGTAGTGATTCCTGAGGGGAGGGAATGTGGGGATCACGGCGCATTCCACCAATCAGAATTGAGTATTCTAACAGACCATGGTATAGCTTTAAATAATTTAAATTCACAAGCTTTACAGGCCCATTAACAACAAGAAAGTACAATAGCTATAGAAAGAACCAAACGATAACTATACTATAGTGTCCACATCAACGAACAATAATGTTTGACCATTTACATAAGACATTTGCGTTGTAAAAATCTACTGGAATACTATAAATACAAAAAGCGGATTATAAATATGTGACGTTGGGCATACCAACATGGCGGCGCGGTAGCTTCAGTGTAATGACGTCATGAGCAATCCAGTCATTATATAGATCAGTGCAGTAGGCGGAGTTTAGTGACGCCCCACTGCATTAATAAAATTAAATAACTGATGCGTCACTAAACTAATAAATATAACTATAAAGTTAACATTACATTTGAAATAATGAATGAATAAATGCTTAAATGGAAAGAAGAAATGTATTTTGATGTGTGTGACAGTTATTGGCCACAATGTTGTCTAGGCAACAACGGCCACTTCCGTTTCATGTTAGTATGTCCCAGTGACAACAAAAACAGTACATACTTTTAGTGCATAGTATAAGTAGGCGAATTGGGACACAGTCGTTTTGAATGGATTGGAAAAAATTGCTGCAACCTACTGGCCATTTTATTTTCACATTTAAAGTAAGCCTAACATATCCTTTATAAACATTGATGTATACATGAAATTTGTCACACAGTTGAATTAGTTTCCATGTAAAAAATGTTCTAGTGTACTCTAGTATTTACTAATATTCCTAGACAGTGGTGTTTTTGAGCCATAGTAAATATATACAAGTATAAAAAAAATAAAAAAAAATAAAAGTATACTAGTAAATACAAAATGTTTCATTTAGATCTGTGTATTAAGGAAAACAGGTGGTTTATTTTGTAGATGTCAATTACAAGGCTGCTGAACCAGACGGCATCCCCAGTCGTGTACTTAGGGCATGTGCAGAGCAAATCGCTGGGGTCTTTACGGATATTTTCAACCTGTCCCTCGCCCAAGCAGCTGTGCCAGCATGTTTTAAATTCACCTCCATTGTGCCAGTGCCGAAACACTCTAGCCCAACGTGCCTGAATGACTACCGCCCTGTAGCACTGACACCTATTGTTATGAAGTGCTTTGAGCGTCTGGTCCTGGCTCACCTAAAGGACTCTCTTCCATCCACACTGGACCAATACCAGTTTGCCTACCACAGCAATAGGAGCACAGAAGATGCCGTCTCCATAGCACTGCACTCTGTACTCTCACACTTGGACAATAAAAACACTTATGCACGAATGCTGTTTGTTGACTTCAGCTCTGCATTCAATACTGTCATCCCTTCCAAGTTAATCACCAAACTTGGGAACCTGGGCATTAACACCTCCATTTGCAACTGGATTATGGACTTTCTGACAAACAGACCTCAGCTTGTTAGGTCAGGCCACATCTGCTCCACCACCATCACACTTAACACTGGCGTACCACAGGGCTGTGTTCTGAGCCCCTTTCTCTACTCCCTCTTCACACTTGACTGCAGGCCTGTGAATTGATCTAACTCCATCATCAAGTTTGCGGATGACACTACGGTGATTGGTCTCATCAGCCACAATGATGAGACTGCCTACAGGGAGGAGATCCAGGACCTAGCCACATGGTGCTCAGACAACAACCTACTCCTTAACACCTCCAAGACAAAGGAGCTCATCGTGGACTTCAGAAAGGAGAGAGGAGGCACACATGACCCCATCCACATTAACGGGATGGCTGTTGAGCGTATCTCCAGCTTTAAGTTCCTGGGGACCCTTATTTCGGAGGACCTGTCCTGGACCACCAACACCTCCAGCCTGGTCAAGAAAGCTCACCAGTGCCTCTTCTTCCTGAGGACCCTGAAGAAGAACCAACTGTCTTCAGCTATCCTGGTGAACTTCTACCGCTGCGCAGTAGAGAGCATCCTAACCAACTGTGTCACAGCCTGGTATGGGAGCTGCTCTGTTGCAGAGAGCAAGGCACTGCAGCGGGTGGTGAAAACCGCCCAACGCATCACAGGGACTCCACTTCCATCCATGGAGGACATCCAGAGGAAACGGTGTCTGCGTCGAGCTCGCAGCATTCTTAAGGACTCCTCTCACCCGGCCCACAGACCGGCAGGCGCCTCAGATGCCTCCGGACAAGGACCAGCAGACTGAGAAACAGCTTTTTTCCCAGAGTTGTCTGCCTACTGAACTCTACCCCCCACTGATTCCACAACCCCCTCATATACCTCTAACTTAATGCTGCCATATTGTTTTGTTTATTGCACTACAGGCCTGTCAAGCACACGACTGGACTGTCTACACATGTACTACATGTTTACTTGCACTACCGGACTATTTATACTATACTGCATCATTTGCACTCCATTACTTTGTACTAATGTTAATTGCACTACTAGACTATTACACATATACCACATCATTTGCACTCCAGTACTATGTACTGAATACTGCAATAACTCATCTACTGCACTATTTACTTTAACTTAATAGCTGCTGTCCATAATTTATGCACACTTTATATTCATTTGCACTACTGTTCTGCATAGTCTAATTTATATTTTACATATCCATCAGTAAATTTCTGTTTTTAGTAAAGCCATCTGTATATAATGTTCATAGTACATTCCCACTTGTAAATTCTTCATAATTTTTGCTTTATTCTGTATTTATGCACAACTGTATACCCTGCACTTGCTTATTGCACTTCTGGTTAGACCTAAACTACATTTTGTTGCCTTGTACTTGTACATGTGTAATGACAATAAAGTTGAATCTAATCTAAAGTGGCACAGCACTGTGATATTACACGATACCGTAATACTTCAGCTGGTATAATATCGTAACAACCCTACTTTCTACACCTTTATATTTTGCGTAAATGTGAAGTTTCCCCTGCAGCATTTATTTACAATCAAGCATGGTAATAAGACTTGGTTAGATCAAGTTTAACTAGCCAAAACAAATCTAGTTTTACTTGTAAGACAGCTTTTAAACATTATACTATGTTATAATTAATAAATAAATATTACTATTATTAAAATAAGAAAAGATCCGGTATTTCCTGCAACATCTTTAACCTATGTATTTCCTACAGACTTAAAGATGAATGTACAGCAAGGTTCAACACGGAAAACCCTGTAAACATTTAGGACAGCAATGTAAGTCTTGTACAGGACTGAGGAGTAACAAAATACTTGTAAATTATTAACATATTTAAAATACAAATTTTGAGTAACTGTATTTCATTACAGTTACTTTTTTTATAGGAGGAAATCAAATTAAAGTCACATCCAAAAAGTATTTTAGAATACCAAAGTGATTACTTAGAATTTTAACATCATTTATTTCATTTAAACATTAATATAAATGGTAACAAGCAATTAATGTAAACAGCAATCTGTAATTCTAACTCTGACAATCTGCATAAGCTTCCTAAACTACAGTTCTGTTCATAAGTTTCATATCCTTTGCAAAAATTAATGCATTGGGTTGCCTTCTTGAGCATCAACATTTTTCCTTTTTTTCTAAGATTTTCAACTTATTTTGCTTTGAGAAATTTTGTGAAAATCTGTTGTTGTTTTAAAAAATATGCAGTACTCTGTTGGTGATCCAGTACCTATTCCAAAGTATTCTAAAGTATTTAGATTAAGTAAAACAATTTGTGTAATGTAACAAAATACGTCACAAATTACTTTATAAAGCATGTATTTTGTAATCTGTAGTGAAATACATTTTAAAAGTAATCTGCCCAGCCCCGGTCTTGTAAGACTCAATTTGCTGAATACAGAAGTATACAGAGAACATTAGAAAAGGACAAGAGAAGGGTTATTTTTTTTAAGAGACAGTTAAGTGCTCACGGAAGAGATGGGTCTTCAGCTGCTTTTTGAATTGTGAGATTGATCCAGCTTTTTCTTTGTGTATTTCCCCGGCATTGAAATCAGGTACAAAATAAATTTTAGGATGCCCGAGTGCTTCATAGGCAAGTTGTAAGGATCACAGCAGAGTCCAAATGCTTTTCATTTCAGCAAATAATTGCTCATTTTAGTCTAGGTTCTGTTGTTTCTCCTATTGAAAGCAGCCATTTTGCTGAATACTTTGTGTTTCAGTGTAAAAGCGACCATTCATTCTTCCGCACAAGAGAATGTTGGTAACCAAACAATCCTGGCCCCTGTTTACTTCCCACTAAGTTCTCACATTTCGAAAAATGTCTTCTTTTGTTTACATATGAAACAAAACATATTAAACAGGTTTTAAATGACATAAGAGTAAATGAATGAAATTATAAATATTTTGTGTAAACCGTTCCTTGAAGGCTCCATCCTTCTTCCTTGTGTATCATGTGGATTTGGAACAACCCGAGGGTGAGTAAATGACAATTGTGACAACAAAACCAATCTCAAGGGTAAATTTTTTTGAAATTGAGATTTTTACATCATCTGAAAGCTGAAAAAATAAGCTTTTTGATGTATGGTTTGTTAGGATAATACAAATTTTTTTGCTGTAGTTATGCAGCAGTTTGGCAATAACTTACTCTAGATTTATATTTGTTTCATTTATTAGCGACAGTTTATTAGGAGATAAATTAACATAAAAACTACAAAATTACAGCCTCATGCAAAGCATTCTGGGAACAATAATTCCTCATCAACCTTTTTCCGGTTTTTTTTCCTGATTTTTGGTTCTCTCTAATGTTAATTTTTCTTTAAACAAACTGTTGCTAATAAATTAGATACATAAAAATCTACTATAAGTTACTGGCAAACTGCTGCCAGTAATACTGTAATTTCTACAGAATTTGTTAACAGTGTAATTATTATTTGAAAATCTGATATTTGAGGGTGTAAAACAAATCACAATATTGAGAAAGTTTTTATATATTTACAGTAGAAAATTTTACAAAATATCCTTATGGAACGTGATCTTTACTTAGTTTGACTAGTTTTACTAACCCTAACCCTACGTTTGACCCATACAATGTATTTTTGCTATTGCTAAAAATGTTCCTGTGCTACTTAGGACTGGTTTTGTGTTCGAGGGTCACAATTGCAAGAACGAATATTAATAAAGAAAGTAATAAACACTTGCCTCCAATCCTACACTGGTTGGAGGCCAATCAAGCCAACTGTCATTCCGTTTGATGTTACTTTTTGTGACAAACTTCACCTTTCCACTTTGTAGATTTACACACTTTACACACTTAACCACCGACCAGGGAGCTGTAAAATCCATGTGTAAAAACTTTTCTAACCCCACAACTGACAGATTCATTAGGCCCTTAAACACTGTAATTACCAGAGCAGAATGGTAAAATGGTCTGTAGAGACAGGGTTTTTCGCCCATGCTTTGTAAAACACAGGCTCTTGCTTTTCTTATCCTGACTCTTACCAGCTTTAACAGCTCAGCATGCTCTCAAAGACACAAATGTCACAGACGCACACCCTCCACTCTTATCTACCCCTGCAGACGACAGAAAATAAATGATTAATCACACAGACTCGTCACAGAGACGCCTCATCAAGCCGTTACGTGAAAAATGCTCCTCTCCGATATTAGTGGAACAAAATATAGCAACCCATTCACATGGAAATAAATGACGGCAATGATGGGTGATGACGACGATGCCGAAATGACATTCTTACCGATAAGACTGCATAAGCGAGAGCCGCCGTTGCAAGATGAAGTGGAACCGCATGGATAATGACTCACGTTATAGCTGTGATGAATCAAGATGAATTGCCCTCATACTCTCAGGGTAATTCTCACAAGTGGCCTGAGTGATATTTCATGTGACCGTGCATTGTTTCATTATTCATTTCATTTTTACAGTAGATTACAGACTGCTTTTTTGTACGTCATGTGCTGGTTTAGTCAAATAACGAAGACTGTGTTTTCTGGATTCTCTTCACACAGTAAATAAAAAAAGTTTGACTGAAGATTGTTATTGCATTTTATATTGCTATAAACGTTTGAAATATTTATTGCACACAATACCTGATTCTGTCAATTGATGCATTCAGCTGTCAAATTTTAATGAATAATCACCGTTGTCCATAGCAACACTGTATATCTGACTGCACTTTATGGTCAACACAGAAAACTCTTGGGAGGAAAATGCTCCTCCGTAATAATTTTTAAGCAAAATTGTGGGTTATCGCCAAGGGCAAGGCATATTACTTAAGCAGACCTACAACATTTTACCACGTGGGGCTTTAGGTTCACTACACTTATTCCAACTTGTGATATATAAATAAAAGCAAACAAATTCATGAAACTCCAAATCAAAGTTGCACTAGAAATTATTGTAAATTCAAACCTGTTGCAATAACATAATAATGAGTTAATGAGTTAATGAGTGTTTTGCAGATGTTGATGTTATTTGTTGGCTTTGTGAGCTGTTGATATTATACTTTCATATCGCTCCTGGTTGATGTTCAAAGGAAGCTTGTAGGTTTTGCATTTGAAAGGTTGCTCAATTGTGTTGACTTTATGTGGGTAAATCAATAGAACACAGAGGTTCGCTGAAAACAGATGCTAATCAGAGAAAGATGGAAACAGAAGACACATGTATTTGATCTAATAACTGCATGTTAATGACACTGACTTCACACATCAAAGAATTGACTTCTGTATACAACTCAATGAGCTACACCTACTCACAATTTTGCTGTCAATCAGCAGTTGATACAAACATTGTTAATTTATGTAACGTAAAATAATAATCTTAATTAAATAATTTGATTAGCTGAAGTGTTTGTGTCTATAAATCAGTGGCCTTTTGACTTCAAGATCCCCTAATCGTACAACAATATTTGCAATATTTTGGAGCTTAATATTACTAAAAATATGTATAGGTTGAAAAGATGACTACTGAACATTAAGAAATATCGGGACTTTTAGTTGTTTTTATTGTATTTAACGCTTATTATATTTGATATCATTTTAGGTTTTCTTGAGCCCCCCTTAATTATGTTTAGCTCCCCCTTGCCCCTATAAATGGAAAGTATTGGAATTTTGATCAGCATTGGAATTATTATGAATGTTAATTAAATAAGTATATTTTATTTTCTAACGTTTCCTACAGAAAACTCGCTGCCTTGACGCAGAATGTTGGTGTTGTTGTGAGGGCATTGCTACTCTTTCTTAGGTGTCCAGAATAAATGTGCTATGTGGATGCTAATGTTTGCTTGCCTAATGCATCTTTCAATGTAAGGTATTGTATTTTTTTATCTGTTTTATCCACCAGGCAAAGTCAGATCGAGTAGATCTAAATGATATCACTAAATGATAAGTTTGTTGAAAGAACGAACAGTTAGCATCAAACTTGTTTCCTCAGCAAAACGGGATTTTTCCATAGACTTTCTAGATTATTGGAAATAAATAAGCTTTGTGATCAACAAACATTTATCATACGTATGTGACCCTGGATCACAAAACCAGTCTTAAGAAGCACAAGAACATTTGTAGTGATTTAAAAATATCTTTTATGCCAAAAATCATTAGGATATTAAGTAAAGATCATGTTCCATAAATTTTGTAAATTTCCTACCGTCAATATATCAAAACTTTATTTTTGTGAGTAGTATGCTATGCTATGCTAAGGACTTTATTTGGACTACTTTAATGGCGATTTTCTCAATATTTAGATTTTTTTGCACACTCAGACTTTCAAATAGTTGTATCTCGGCCAAATGTTGTCCTATCCTAACAAACCATACATCAATGGAAATCTTATTTTTTCAGATGATGTAAAACTAAAACTAAAAATTGAACCACAAGGTTTTGTTGTCCAGGGTCACATATGTGTTTTGTGATGTAATCTTCACAAATAAACACAACTTTTATGATAAATACAATTGCCAAAAATAATCTAAGCTAATCTTAGGCCTAAACAACATGATGGTTGCTCAACATTAGCATCACCAGAAAGCATCCAACAGCTCTTTCAAACTTTATTAAAAACATGTTCCCTAATAGGAACACATATTTTTATGTGTGAGGCCTCATGTTGCAACCTTTTCAAGACACTTAAAGGAACACTCCCCTATTTTCGGAAATAGGCTCATTCTCCAACTCCCCCAGAGTTAATAAGTTGAGTTTTACCTTTTTGAAATCTATTCAGCCGATCTCTGGGTCTGGCGATAGCACTTTTAGCATAGCTTAGCATAGATCATTGAATCCAATTAGACCAGCAGCATCGCAATCAAAAATGACCAAAGAGTTTCGATATTTTTCTTATTTAAAACTTGACGCTTCTGTAGTTATATCGTGTGCTAAGACCGGGGAAAAATGAAAAGTTGCGATTTTCTAGGCCGATATGATCAGGAACTATACTCCCATTCCTGCGTAATAATCAAGGAAGTTTGCTGCCGTAACATGGCCGCAGCAGGCGCAGTGATATTCATAGCCCTGGGGACTAATTTCAGGCGCTGCGTGATATTGTGTATATATAGATAGATATTGTGTGTAAATATATATATATATATATATATATATATAGGGTATTGTGTATATATAGAACTGTATTTATCTGTATTTTTGATATATTTTTTGATATATGTTTATTCTGTGTTATCTGTATGCACCTAGGGTCTGAGAGTAACGCAATTTCAATCCTCCATTTGTATGTACTGTACATGTTGCAGAATTGACAATAAAGCTGACTTTGACTTTGATTTGATATCACTGCGCCTGCTGCGGCCATGTTACGGCATCAAAGCTATGCTAAAAGCTATGCTAAGCTATGCTAAAAGTGCTATCGCCAGACCCGGAGATCGGCTGAATAGATTCCAAAAAGGTAAAACTCAACTTATTAACTCTGGGGGAGTTGGAGAATGAGCCTATTTCCAAAAATAGTGGAGTGTTCCTTTAAAAGACATGGGTAAGGCATACCGGTGTGTTATTCGTCATAAAACAAAAAAACAAAAACAACATGAGATTGTGTTAACCACAGACCTTATTTCAGGCAGTTTCAGGCAGAGTACTAGGCTTTGGTCTACAACACTTCGTCATGACTCCATCACGCAAAGATGAGAAGAGGTGTAAATAAAGATCTGCTCTTTCAGTTCAAAGGTCACACATTCTGTAGGAGCTTGTATTCTCTCCCGACTCCGCACCGCAGGTCAGACTCCTGACAGAGCCTGTAATGCACTGATCAATTGTGCATTAATTTCGAGAACGAGGTTATAAAAGAGGGATTAGCGCTCATTGATTATCACTCTTGAGCGCGGTCTGTCTATGAATAGCAAGTCAATATCTGCAGCATTTATCGACACAATATTGAATAGCACAGTGCTAAAACACAGCCGGCTTCTCATTCAGACGAACAGAATGATCACACCAACTGTGGAGAAATCGCTGCCAAAGCTATTGGTGAATACTTTGAAGAAAATCAAACTTAATCAGGGGAAATTTGACCAAGTACCACACCAGAAGAGGTACTGCTCGATGGCCTTCAAACACGATCAATATCTTTGTTGTGTTGTGAATGGGGAAAGGCAGTTGTGTGAATTTCTTACTGAGACACAGAGAATGTGAGTGCATTACATAAAATAAATAACCACAACCAAAAACAATACAATTAAATAATGTGTAACGATATTTACATTTACATCAGTCATTGCACCGTATATAAAACATGACGATGATGCAGTCAAGTATTGGGATACAATCACATATGCTGCTACATAACAAATGTTTTGTGTTTGCATCTGTCGCTGTCAAAATCACATTTTGAGGAATTCTTGCCCCACAGCATCGTCCTGTAGACCAAAGGGGATGTGTGATTGATGTGCCCCTCTGACGCTCCAGTATCTGTCATTGTGCTCAATGTAATGATGTTAAATGTTGGTGGATACCGACAAGAGATTTTTTATAACGTTTCTAAATCATAGTCTTACAGATTTAATTCACAAAGGTACAACAAACTATTTTAATAAAACAATTCTGGCTTTTGCAGCAGAAATAATCTACATTGGCTGATTAGAAAAGAATAAAAAAAATCTTTTTTTGACCTCTGCACGCTTAGGAAAACCAATGTAGTCTCATATCTATCTCCGTCTGTGAAAGTGTGAGTGTGCTAAAGCATTGTGCTATCTCTGAAGTGACATGCCACAAGGCTTATTTTGACAGGTTTCTAAAGATGTTTCCATCCGATACCTGTAAGCTGTTTTCTGCAAAGGAAATTGGATGACTTAAGGTCCTTGCTGGGGATGCCAAAAATGATGGGTCTGCCAATGCCCATGATGAGTTGATCTAAAGCCTTGATGCCCAGACTGCTGTTCATATGTACCTGTTTACTTGTCTCCATCTTTCTGTAAGCACTCCATGAAGGATATAAAAAGCTACAAACAGATACATGTGTTGGTCAGTAGGCCAACAAGTATTTTGCTTGAAGCACGAGTGCTTTAGGATTCAATTAACCTTTCTGAAGCATCTGTTTTGGCAAAGACACCACACAGTCCTGTGATCTAAATTAAGTTGAAATGTATATGTTAAAGCACAAGAAAGCTCAGCACAGATTATAGCTCATAAATAGTTACTTTTTATAGTCCAGTTTAAGTATCAATTGATTTGTGAATAAAAGCTCAATTAACTTTTTGCAAGTAGATTTAATTTAAATTTATAACTAAGGAAACGTGACATCTAAATGTTAATTATTTATTCCATGTCATAGTTCACCAAATTTAACAAAAATCTCATCAACAGTGGCTTCACACGAACCTCACCTCTATAAATTCTTAATGTCAGCTATTGATGCCCTCGTGAGTTCTAATCCTTTCATCCAGAATAGATCATTTATTTAGGTGCAATGGCTATAACTTTTGCACTTCAAATGCATTTTGTATTTGATCATTCAAATTTATTAGCCCCCAATTTGTGTGTATTTTTAAGTGTTTTTTCTGAAAACATTCATGTAATATTTGTTTGGTAAACTTGATCTTTTCACTAATATCAACATGACGGTTTAAAGCACACTTTTCAGTGTATCACTTGCAAAATAGTGACAGCTACACGAGTTCACGAGTTTCAGCTTGATCTTGTGGGAATGCATAGCTTGTGGCATTTGAATGCATACATTTATTAGAAAAACCATAATGAGGCCTCACCCCTGCTGTAAAAAAAACCCTGTAGTTTTATTAACTTATTTTACAGAATTTTACCGTATTTTTGAAAAGCATCAAATTAAAATAACATTATTTTTCTTTGCAAAAATGTAATTTTAGAGTATTTTTCTGCAACTCCAGCTGAATATTACAGTTCTTTACAGGATTGTTTTTTACAGCTTATACTAAAACATGTGAATAAGACTACACAAATTCATAAGAATTAGCCACACTCAGGAGCGTTGCTAGACCTAAAGCAAACAAGGTTGGTTCAGTTTTTGAGAATTTAACTGTACTCCCTATAGCTATCTCAACCATATACTGACAACGTTTATGTATTGTTTTAAACTAGAGCTAATGAATAAAATATCAATTTATTGTCAAAAGTACAAAACAGTACAGAACACACAAATGTATTCTGAGCAACAATGTAGTTCTTTAGATTTGACAAACGTTTTTCTGATACTTTCCTCTAATGTCCGAGACCTGACTGGCTGGGGTTGTACAGTAGTTTGTTTATTAAGTCTTGATAATCAATATTAATTAGGAATTTACTTTAGTTTTGTCATGTTTTCATAGCCTATCTCAGTCACGTGTCGTCACCTGTGCTCGCTGCAGTTTTTGCAAGGAAACACAGATGAGCGCAGACATGGATTTCTGCACCAAGGACGGCCCTGAGTTTCCTGATGTTTGATGGCTTTTAACCGACACCACACGCACGCACGCACGCACGCACGCACACACACACACACACAGAAAGAGACTCCAAGGTGACACCATTTTGCAGGAATCCCAATAAAACCATCCAGTGCCTAAGGTTAATGCAGTTTATTTACCAGCTTTGTGCAGCCCTTATTGTGATTCTTATCCCTAATACAACACATTCACTGCCTGTAATTCTCTTGCACTCTCTTCGCTGGATCGGGAGGAGGGAGAGGCAAAGATTACAAAAGCAGGCATTACATAATTCATTATCCAGACTGGTCTGGTTTGGTTCAGTGGAAGGGGAGGGAGAGGGGACACCTTCAGATGGTGGTTCTGACAGAGGAAAATGGTTGTACAACGCTTCATTGGTTTTGGTGAGAGAGGAAGAGAGAAAGAGAGATGCCCATATTCTCATCTTCCTTCAGCAGGACAGGAAGGACACATTGCAGTGGACAGTAAACAACACTCGGACCACAGCTTTTCTATCACATTTTAGTAATATTATACATGAAGTACAATTCTTATATTTTTCAAAATATGAAACTTTGATTTGCAAAACATAAACGATACCTAAAACTATTACTTTTTGCAATGGCATATCATAGTCCCAGAACAACCTAAAAATGCTTTATTAAGAACTTAGCATCCCCCTAGAAATCACCTAGAGCACCCTAGCAACTACGTAGCAACGTACTAACAACCACAAGGAACACTTTACATAAGAACATACAGTAACAGCAAGACCATTCTAGCAACAATTTAACAATCACCCTAGCAACCATCTAGAACAACATAGAAACTGTCCAGCGATAAGATAATGCTCTCCAATATGCAGGTACAGTCCACAGTGGGCAACATGAAATGGTTCCTTTTCATGTGAAGAAGATATATAGTCCGATAAGTGCTACTATCTTTAGTATGCAAAAAGGCTCAATTATACTGTCACTGTATTTTATTTCACAGAGCTGTGATAACATCTTTCTTGCAATCCGGCGGGTGATGGAAATAATTGCTTTGTTTGTACCTGTGACAGTGATCATTTATAAAACGAGATCTTATTAATTGATGCATTATGCATGCAAGTGAAGTAGTAGTTATATGCTCTTAATTTGTTAGTTTTTTGCTCCATGTTGTACAACAGTGTGAGTGCTTTCATGGCCTGGAAGAGATATTCAGTTTCTGAAATGCTTCCTGGGCTGTTAAGCTGAGTGGAGTCAGTTTCATTACTTTCCAGTTTGACCTTGCTGTGTCTGCAGGCATCACTGTGATGTCATTAATGGGAACCATGGTGAGAGCCCACCAAAGTAAACAGACGTTCATTACGCGCCACTGCGAGTATGTTTAATCACACAGTTTTGTTCATATGCAGTACATCATATATGCAAATCTTATGCAAAGCCCTGTGTAAATTCAGATGAAGCTGGTGCAAATGCCATTATTGTTATATCAATAAAAAGCTAATTACATTGCAAGGTTTGAGCATGTATATTCCTTAGTTGGTATTACCCGGAGTATGTTGGGTTAATGGATTTGTCATTTTATTTGAAAACATTATTACTGATCTTTTAGGAAATCATATTTTCTCACCAACAACATAACCACGGTCTACGCCACAATATTTACATTAGTGTTAAATGTGTGGTTATAGCAAAAGTACCATTATTTATTTTTTGTCAACATAATTTTATTGTCACGGTTCAGTCTGCACCTGTCTGCCCCATTTCCCATCATCCTCTGCACTCCCTCACCTGTCCCACATCAGCTAGTATCACCCTCACATGCCTGCCATCAGCCTCATCATCCGTCTTGTATATATTAACTCCTGTGATCCCTGCCTTTGTCCAGTCTTAAATGTAGCATGAAAATGTAACTTATATGTGCTTAAAGTATAATTGTGAGTCTGTGTGGAAATAAATCATTATGAATACTCTTACCTTTTGTCTGCCCTTGGAGTACTGTTACAGACTGGACCCCATATAATGGATTTATTTGGCTTTGACTCTTCAGAGGACATCCTCGTGAACCAGTTATGCTAAGACTGCCGTCCTCTGGAGAGTTACGTGGAGGGATTCATAGTTTGCCATGGGATGACCGCTCACTCAACACATGCTTTCTGATGGGATTAGATGCCCATCTGTGTCTATCCCCGGAGTTCCGGGACAGATCCGTGGTTACGTTTATCAGTCTCATCCTGGAAATAAATGGCCCTTGCTTCTGCGTGAGATAGACCATTCCGAAAGAGAGTGATCATCATCTGATCTCATCAGTAAGTATGTTAAGCGCCCCAGCTCAACCCAACATCACAGCAGAGTGCTTCACCGCTGTGCACCTGATTGGCGTTCCCGACTGCTGCTCTCCCGAGCCTGCACGATGAGATGCACCCAAGCTCCCCCTAGTGGATTGGCTTCTGTTAAAGTTCGACCCCCCCTGTCATCACTTGGAATCTCAGGTACTCCTCTACTCTGGTTCAATTCCTGGACAGATCCTACAAGGTGTCATGGAGGGGCTCACTGGGTTCAGGACTTGGTTTTATGCAGACCAATCAAGTTCTTCCACACTGACTGAATCAATTTTTTCTTTCTGAACCTTGTCTCATACACAGGGGCATTGTCATGATGGAATAGAAAATATCCCTTTCCAAACTGTTGCTATTAAATTAGAAGCACACAGTTCCGTAGAATGTCATGATATGCTGCAGCATTAAGATTTGTACTCATGGAAATTACTAAAGTCATCAAACCTGTTTATTAGATAGGGGGACCCAATACTTTTGGCAATATAGTGTATAAGCAAGTGTACAGAGAACAAAGGAAAAGAGAAGTAGAAGGTATTTTTTTTATTTTTTTTAATAAGAGACAGTTAAGTGCTACCTCAACTCTCATATCTCAGGTTGAGTTGTAGGTGATGGTCTTTCATCCATGAAGAGATGTCAACCAGGCAGTTTATGATTTGTGTGTCTACCGTGGAATCATCTAGATGAAATGAGAGGTGAAGTTGAGTGTCATCAGCATAGCAATGGTAGGAGAAACCATGTGCTTGTATGATGGAACCCAGTGATGTGGTGTATATGGAAAAGAGCAGAGGCTCAAGAACCGAACCTTGTGGGACCCCGTTGACTAGTTGGTGTGCTTTGGACACCTCACCTCCCCAAGTTACCTTGAAGGATCTCTCTGTGAGATAGGATTTAAACCAAGAGAGTGACGTTCCAGGGATGCCCAATGAAGAGAGGGCAGACAGAAGAATATGATGGTTAACTGTGTCGAAGGCAGCAGAAAGGCATAAGAGAATGAGAACAGATGATTTGGACTCAGCTCTTGCTCTCCTTAGAGCTTCCATGACTGTTAGTAAGGCAGTTTCGGTTCAGTGACCATTCTTAAAGCCTGACTGGTTAATGTCCAGCCTGTTGTTTTGAGTAAGGAAGGTAGACACCTGATTGGAAACAACCCGTTCAAGTGCTTTTGCTATTGTCACCTGAATATTAACATATTAATATGAATATGTTTGTAATCCAACTGTTTATGCATATTCATTTATTTTATACAATACCTAATGTGCTTAATGTGTTTTTAATATGCATATATGTTGTTATTTAACATTTCTGTATAGAAGCTGTGTTGTTCTGCTTTACAGAGCCCAGAGACAACTAAATATAAATCTACAACAAAACATCATAAAATTACATTTCATGTAGTGTGTAACATTGCTGTGTGTGAATTTAAGCAGTCTGTAAGCAGTCCAAGTTGTAAAGCCGGAAGTGAACGAATAACAAAGTTATTGGCTTGGGGAAAAAGGAGACAACTCTGAATCACACGAACGAGTCGTTTGTCGTTCTAATTTCAGATCCACGTCAGATTTGCCAACCTGATCTCCCTGGAAGTTGTAAGTATTTTACGAGGTGGCTAATTTGTATGAATTTGACACAGTGAGCCACCAGATCCTGCTGTCCACTCTCTCCAAACAGGGCATCTCTGGATCTGCACTCAACTGGTTCGACTCCTACCTCACAGGCAGATCCTTTAAGGTATCCTGGAGATGCAAGACATCCAGCTCCCACCAGCTAACAACTGGAGTTCCTCAGAGATCAGTTCTTGCTCCTCTCCTCTATATATACCACCTCCCTGGGTCCAATCATTAAGGTGCATGGGTTCTTATACCATTTTTATGCAGATAATGCGTAGCTTTACTTCTTTACCTCTTTTAAGCCAGATGAGCCCACCATCTCTGCACGTATCTCTGCCTGCCTTCTGGACATCTCATCTTGGATGATGTCAGGAGGAGATGTCGTTATCACCTCCAACTCAACCTTTGCAAGACAGAGCTCCTTGTTATACCGGCCCACCCATCAATTGAACACCACTTCACCATTCAGCTTGGATCCTCAACTATAACGCCCACCAAGTCTGCAAGGAACCTGAGGGTATCGACCAACTTAAATTCACCTCTCACATTGCAGCAACCACTTGAGCATGCAGGTACATGCTTTACAGTATCAGGAAAATCAGACCATTCCTGTCGGAGCATGCCTCTCAGCTTCTAGTCCAAGCAATTCTAGCTGGCCTTCCAACCAATACAGTCAAGCCCCTGCAAATGATCCAGAATGCAGCAGCATGTCTGGTGTTCAATCAGCCAAAAATATCTCATGTAACACACCTCCTGATTTCACTTCATTGGCTGCCAGTTGCCGCCCGCATCAAGTTCAAATCGCTGACACTGGCCTTTAGAACGGGAACGGCAAATTCGCCACTCTACCTAAACTCACTTCTCCAGGTCTACATTCCCTCCCGTCACCTTCGCTCTGAAAATGAGCGACGCCTTGTTGTTCCATCACAACGAGGCACCAAATGGCTTGCAAAAACCTTTGCACATTCGGTTCCTCTGTGATGGAATGATCCACCAGTCCCTACCCGAACTGCAGCATCCTTCACAACCTTCAAAAAATAACTCAAAACATTCCTGTTCCGCATCTATCTGACTAACCAATAACTGTATGTTTCGTCAAGAAAATGTCTGCATGTTGTTCATTTTATTCCCTGCATACTTTATCTTAATCCTCCTAGTAACATGGTCTTGTAAACTATGGGTATGGTTTAGTGTGTTGACCAAATGTTTTATGCTCTCCTACTTTGCTTTGGTTAAAAGCGTTTGCCAAATGAATAAATGTAAATGTATAGTCACTCGCATCAAGATGGCGGCGATCCAAGATGGCGGCGCGATCACATCGCGATCACATCGCGAGGCTCAGGGTCTCTCCAGATTCTGCAATTTTGTGGTATTTTTCTTGCTCATCTCGGGTCTGTTCGTGCAGAACAGCTGTGCCCTTACATCGTACACCCGACATGAGCTCTTGGATATTGGTTTGCGACTTCCTGACAGTTTTATCGACAACCTTCAACTCTTTCCTGAGATCGCCAGAACAACCGAGGCCGCTCACTCTACCCGGCCGGGCGGAAGTGCTCGCAGGCGGCGTCGAGATCGTAAACAAAGGCGGGGGAAGCGCGGAGGACTAAGAGCTAAGCTAAAGCTAACACCGCACCGGCTCTCTTTACCCAGCATTTTCCTCGCCAATGTTCGGTCACTGGTGAACAAAATGGAGGAGATTCGACTCAGCATCACTTACAGCAAGAGACTTTTTAACTGTAATGTTATGATCTTCACGGAAACATGGCTACACAGCGGCATACCGGACAATGCTATTGATTTAGCAGGACGCCACACACTCCGGGCGGATAGAACGTTAGATGGCTCCGGTAAGACCAGAGGTGGTGGATTGTGCATTTACATTAACAAAGCTTGGTGCACGAACTCTGTTATTGTCGGAAAACATTGTTCAGCTAACCTTGAGTTTCTCATGGTTAAATGTAGACCGTTTTATCTGCCACGGGAGTTCACTTCCACCATTATAACTGCAGTCTACATTCCCCCGGATGCTGATGCCAAGCTTGCTATGAAAGAACTTCATGCGGCCATCAGTAAACAACAGACTGCTCACCCGGAATCTGCGTTTATTGTTGCGGGAGATTTTAATCATTCCAACTTAAAGTCAGTTCTCCCCAAATTTCACCAGCATGTTTCCTGTCACACCAGAGGAAACAAAACCTTAGACCATGTTTACACAAACATGGCTGAAGCTTACGTTGCGACCCCCCCCCCACCTGGGACAGTCAGATCACCTTTCTTTGTTCCTCACCCCCAAGTATTCACCCCTCATCAATCGTGTGAAGCCATCAGTGAAGACCATAAAAGTGTGGCCTGTGGGGGCAGATTTCACACTCCAGGAAAGGTTTCTACACACAGACTGGAGTACATTTGCTTCTCAGGCCACCAGTGGCTCTCACACGGACATTGACTGCTACACCTCCTCTGTACTGGATTACATCAACATCACCATAGACAGTGTCACAACTCAGAAACAGATCATCACGTACCCAAATCAGAAGCCATGGATGAACAAGGAGGTGCGCCTCCTGTTGAAGGCACGCAATACTGCCTTCAGATCAGGTGATGCACAAGCCTACAGCACATCCAGAGCTAACCTGAAGAGGGGCATCAAAGAGGCCAAGCACTGCTACAAGCTAAAGGTAGAGGAGCACTTTTCCAACTCCGACCCTCGACGCATGTGGCAAGGCATCCAGGCCATCAGTGATTACAAACCCACCCACTCCACCCCCGCAGCCACTGATGTCCTCTTCCTGAACGAGCTCAATGACTTTTATGCTCGCTTTGAGAGAGACAATAGAGAAACTGCCACCAAGCTCAAACCCTCAGTTGATCACCCTCCAATCACACTCTCCTCCATAGACGTCTGTAATGCACTGAGCCGGATCAGTGCGCACAAAGCCGCTGGACCAGACAACATCCCTGGACGTGTACTCAGGGCATGTGCTGAGCAGCTTGCTGGGGTTTTCACTGACATCTTCAACCTGTCTCTTGCCCAAGCAGCTGTGCCAACATGCTTTAAATGCACCTCCATTGTGCCAGTGCCAAAACACTCCAGCCCAAAGTGCCTGAACGACTACCGTCCTGTAGCACTGACACCCATTGTCATGAAGTGCTTTGAGCGGCTGGTCCTGGCACACCTGAAGGACTTTCTGCCATCCACATTGGACCCACACCAGTTTGCCTACCGCAGCAATAGGAGCACAGAAGATGCAGTTTCCATGGCACTGCACTCTGTGCTCACACATCTGGACAATAAGAACACTTATGCACGTATGTTGTTTGTTGACTTCAGCTCAGCATTCAACACTATCATTCCATCCAAGTTAATAGCCAAGCTTGAAGACCTGGGCATTAACACCTCCCTATGCAATTGGATTATGGACTTTCTGACCAACAGACCACAGCAGGTGAGATCAGGCTCCATCTGCTCCACCACTATCACACTCAACACTGGTGTACCACAGGGCTGTGTGCTAAGCCCCTTCCTCTACTCCCTCTTCACCTCCGACTGCAAGCCTGTGAACGGATCTAACTCCATCATCAAGTTTGCGGACGACACTACGGTGATTGGTCTCATCAGCAACAACGATGAGACGGCCTACAGGAAGGAGATCCAGCACCTAGCCACATGGTGCAACAACAATAACCTGCTCCTTAACACCTCCAAGACAAAGGAGCTCATTGTGGACTTCAGGAAAGAGTCAAGAGGCACACATGACACCATCCACATCAATGGGATGGCTGTTGAACGTGTCTCCAGTTTCAAGTTCCTGGGGATCCACATCTCGGAGGACCTGTCCTGGACTACCAACACCTCCAGCCTGGTCAAGAAGGCTCACCAGCGCCTCTTCTTCCTGAGGACACTAAAGAAGAATCGGCTGTCCTCGGCTATCCTGGTGAACTTCTATCGCTGTGCAATAGAAAGCGTCCTGACCAACTGTGTCACAGTCTGGCATGGGAGCTGCTCTGTTGCAGAGCGCAAGGCACTGCAGCGGGTGGTGAAAACCGCCCAGCGCATCACAGGGACTCCACTTCCATCCATGGAGGACATCCAGAGGAAACGCTGTCTGCGTCGAGCTCGCAGCATTCTTAAGGACTCCTCTCATCCCGCTCACAGACTGTTTTCTCTCCTGCCCTCCGGCAGGCGTTTCAGGTGCCTCCGGACCAGGACCAGCAGACTAAAGAACAGCTTTTTTCCCAGAGCTGTCTCTTTATTGAACTCTGCCCCTCACTGATCCCACTGCCCCTCATTTACTACTACACTCTTCTCTCCCCCCTCATTGCACACCTGTCTTCACTTGTTATTTGCACTAATGGACTGTCTATACATAACATTTATGTTCATTTGCACTACCAGACTGCTCATTTGCACTGCCAACTGTTCATTACAGTACCGACTGTTTACTATGCATCTTGCACTCCTACACTTTAACTGAAATATGCAATAACTTCTTCCATTGCACTGTTACTTCGATAGCTTCTGTCCATAATTTATTTGCACTACTCTATATTTATCGCACTGCTGCTCACCATAGCCTAACTTATTGTATACAGCCACTTGTAAATTTCTGTTTATAGTAAAAGCCATCTGTACATTATGTTCATAATACATATCCATCTGTAAATCTCTGTCTATAGCAATAGACATCTGTATATTATGTGCATAGTATATATCCATCTGTTAATTTCTGTTTATAGTAATAGCCATCTGTATATCATGATCATAGTATATATCCATCTGTAAATTTCTGTTTATAGTAAGAGACATCTGTAAATCATGGTCATAGTACACTTCCATCTGTAAATTACTTCTGTATATTTATTTATGTAACTTATGCAACCAATGTATATCCTGCACTTGCTGCTATTGCACTTCTGGTTAGACCCAAACTGCATTTCGTTGCCTTGTACTTGTACATGTGTAATGACAATAAAGTTGAATCTAATCTAATCTAATCTAATCAAATTCCCCTTACCTTCACACGCTTATACAGACTTATGTACCCTCTAGATCCCTGCGCTCTGCCAGCGAGCAGCGTCTTGTAGTGCCATCCCAAAAAGGGAAAAAAAACTATATCACGGACCTTCTCTGTATCTGTTCCACATCTGTGGAATGATCTGCCTGTTGCAACAAGATCTGCAGATTCTGTAGCCGTCTTTAAGAATCGGCTAAAAACACATCTCTTCACAACAACACCTGACTCACTAATATAGAGTTCTATGTCTCTCTCTACTTTTCCTATCTTTTCTATCCTTAAAAAAAGATGAATCGCCGAACGAATCATTTGAGAGTCAGTAAAGAATAAGGTAATAATAACTGCCTATTACTAGAAAATGAAAGTGTTTTTACAACTTGTATGTATGTAAACTTGTTGTTGGACACTTCATAAACCAAAGTAGGACCTTAAAAATCACAAAATATTTACTCTTTAATAAATTGCTGTATTTTTTTAACACACTCAACACATTTATACAATTTAACATTAAGATCAGTAATGTGATTTTATAAAACAATTTGAAATGGTTTTTAAATCTAAGGAGCAGTATCAGCACAAAAGGTCTTAAAAACACATGTATCATTGACAATTCAGTTAACAATGCTTAATCCTTATGTGTTTTCATAAAATAATCTATGTGATATTCTGATCCCTATATATAATTATGTTTAATCATTGAGTTGACACTTTTATCCAAAGCAACTGTTGGAAAAGCTATTCATCCTAAATAGGAAATAACTAGGAGAATTGCTACAATGCAAAGTCCCAACAATTGTTTAGCGAAATAAAGGACAGATGAGGGAGACAAATAAGTAATGATAATTTATAAAGGGATTTTTAAATTTGTAAATAGGGTAGGTGCATTCATGCTGTGCAATCCTTCAGTGCTCACAAAAAAGATGAGTTTGCACATTATAGTTTTATCCCCAAAAAAGTAGTACATAGTGCATTAAGGGGATTCATTCTTTTCTGTGTGTGTTTCCTGGAAAAGAAACTCATGAACTTTACTAAACAAACCAGACAATAAGATATTATTTGTGTCCACAGCACAAACTTTGAAAAGTTATGCTCCATAAATCTAATACTTAGGGTTATGAGTTTTCGACAACTTTAAATAAGCAATATTAGTGATGCTAAGAAGGAATGTTAATGTTGCAAAGTATGTTTTAATTTTACAGTATTTTAAGATCTGGCACAGAACCTAGACTTCATCTATTAATGCAACCACAGTGACAGAGACTAATATCCTTCTTTTGTTGTTAATTTAAGTATAAGTAATTCTCTCCCACTCAGAGTTCTAGTTTTTTGCTAAAATCAAAACAATTTTCTTTTTAAGAAAAACATGACTTTGTCTGTCACCCCCTATCATTCCAAACCTGTATGCTGCGAGAGTCTACAAAAAGTCTCCTTTCATGCTCCACTGAAAAATAAAAAAGTGTACGAGTTTGGAATGACACAATGTTTTTTATGGAATGACTCATGAGCAGATGTGCAGTTGAATTATGGTTTTATTCTGCTTTTTATAATTAATATGAGACTAAATGTACTTTATTGGAACAAGTAAAGAGGCTCACAACACGTTTGAATTGTTGTGATCTGTAGTGATTTTGTGTGGAAACAGCTTTTCACTTAATATAGTGCCACTGCACTAAAATAATGCATGTCTCAGTTTAATGGAAACAAAATGTTTAAATATATAAAAAAAACATCGCCTACTGCTGTACATGATATGACAGGGTTTTAAAAAATTACATTAATATTAAATGTGTTGTGAATTAGTCTTTTTTTATCATTTTATACTGTTGTCTGAGGTCTATGACGTTCGCATGGTTTTTACATTCAAAACATCAAAATCAATAAGTAATAGGCTATTTTTGGTGGTGGTGATGTTGATATCGAGCGACCATAGTGTAGTCGGTTTATAGCCTCATGTTAGCTTTTTATATCTGACAACTTTATTTAGGTTTCAAAATGTGTAAATGTTATGTTAAGTTGTAAAGATTATCTTGATAAACAAAACATGTAAGTGCCATAACCCTTTGTTAAACACAGAGCATATTTTTTGCGATTTTCTAAAAGTCAATGGGAAAAGTGCATAGGCTTTCGATCGAGAGAACCCGTGCGCCGCTAACTTCAGGGTTGGCCTACAAAAATACGTCATCTCTGAGCCTCTCTATTATTCGCTATGGTTAGCAGTGTGTCAATCATCACAAATGTGGGAGTGTGTACATGCGCGAACCAGTGGGCGGGGCTAGAGAAGTAGCCGTTGATATTTCTCTGTGGAGGTGGCGTTCGCTGGGTCTGGTGTCAATAATAGTGAGATGGGTATCAGCGGAGGTCGGAGCTAGCTGCAGATGCTTTGTTCATTTATTTTTCGTTTTGGTTTTATTGTAGATTCATTTGATGCATTTTGACAAACTGTGATGAAACAAAACTTTAAACTACGATGAAATTGTAATTTTAAACACTGTTTTCATTACTGTCTCTACCTCCTGCCAACCTCAAATCACTGTAAAAAAATCAAGCCTACTTGCGGCCTAAGCTCCACCCACTTGCAGTTTATGGCGTAGGCTCCTCCCATCTGCAGTTCTCCGGGCTGCAGCGATCACTACTTCATAATAGTTGTCATTTCAGTAACAAGGGCATTTTCAGTTCTGACACTTAAAGGATGTTCATTTGAATATATGAACTCTTATATAACAAAAGCACAGGCTCAAATTCAGTTCTTAATTCTTGCCGCCTTTAAGAAAAATAAATTCAGATCCAATCCAGTAAGAAGAAACAGCTGCAACTTCAGTGGTATTATATAATTGTAACGCATCCGTCTGTTCCCCCTGTTTTTATTCCCTTTCACTTTACTGGAACTTCCCGCCACCATGATTGTTTGAGCACCTGTACCTTATTTTGTTCACACCTGTTTTGTTTCACGGTCACTATTTAAGTTTGCACTTTTGTTCTAGTCTTGTTGTCGTTATGGTTATATGCTGTTCCTCTGAGTTATTTATTACCCGTTTTTGTATATTTACCTGTTTTTGAATATATTTACCCGTTTTTGGATGAATACCTGTCCTTGGATATTTACCCGCTGTTGGAATTACCTACCGGTTTTTGAATACTTACTTGTTTTTGAATATATACCTGTTTTTGGATTACTTACCAATTTTTGGAATCTTCTGTTTTTGAATTACTTGCCTGTTTCTCGAATAAACCCCTTTTGTTACCATCAATCCCCTGGACCCCTGACATGATCCCTGGTGCCTGGACCTGGAATCTTGGGAAGAATCCGTATTTTCCTTCTACGTATGGGATTTTGCGGAAGCTAGCATTCTGGTGAGTTGGGACGACCCCACTCTTAACCATTCATTTCTGTCCGGTCTGGATAATGATCTGCTTGCTCTCATCATACTCCCGGAGGCGGATGAGTACCCCCGCCTGGTTTTCCTAAACCGAATCCTTCAGGCCATGGGGTATGAGTCCTGCTTCCGGGAGGATGATGAGGACTGGTCCAGTAGTCATCCAGAGCCGGACGAGAATGGGGATCTTTCCTGGCTCACCGGAGTCATGTGTTCCAATCCTCCACCACCCTGTTTACCGAACCCCTTTGGCTCGATCCTCTGAACGTTTCTCGCAAAGATTCTCCCCGGTCTGCTAGACGTGGAGCTCGTCATCGAATATGACGCCACCGAACCCCCGCTGTCCAGCCCACACCACAGACCGAGGTGGTCGCCACAGCCAAAGCCCCCGAGCCAGAACTTTCCCCACTGGAAAGAATACTGCAGGAGTTCAACCCTATGTGGGTTAAGGGGGGCATAACGGGAGTGCCAGCCTGGACCTCTGAGCCTGCCACGCCAGACCCGAGCTCTGAGCCTGCCGAGCCAGCCCCGACCTTCCCCTAGGGGCCTCAGAGTCCCCAGGTCCCGCCCACCTGGTCATCTGCCTGTCTCCACCTCCAGTCCAGCCGGGAGGGGGGCATGATGTAATGCTTCCCTCTGTTTGCCCTGTTCTTTTTCCTGTTCACTTCACCAGACCTTTAAGACTTTAAAACTACATATCCGAACATGCACCACACTTCCTGCCACCATAATTGTTTGAGCCCTCGTACCTTGTTTTGTTCACACCTGTTTTGTATCACGGTCACTATTTAAGATTGTTATTTAAGGCCGTCCTTCGGATAAGACGTTAAACCAAGGTCCTGACTCTCTGTGGTCGTTAAAAATCCCAGGATGTCCTTCAAAAAGAGTAGGGGTCTAACCCCGGCATCCTGGCCAAATTTGCCCATTCGCCTCTATCCATCATCATGGCCTCCTAATCATCTCTGTCTGTACTAATTGGCTTCATCACTGTCTCCTCTCCACCAATAAGCTCCATCCAGGTGGATGCTGCACATTGGTGGTGTTGAGGAGATCCCCCTTCTCTGTGAAGCGCTTTGAGTGCCTAGAAAAGCGCTATATAAATGTAACGAATTATTATAATTATTGTTGCACTTTTGTTCTAATCTTTGTTCAGTCTTGTTGTCGTTATTGTTACATGCTGTTCCTCTGAGTTATTTATTTCCCGTTTTTGTATATTTACCCGGTTTTTAATATATATTCCTGTTTTTAAATACTTACCTGTTTTTGGATGAATACCTGTCTTTGGATTACTTACCCGTACTCGGGGCAGATGGAAGAGCACACTACAGGGACTGATGGTAACAAAAGGGATTTATTCGAGAAACAGGTAAGTAATCCAAAAACAGGTATTTAAAGGCAGGTAGGTATTCAAAAGCAGGTAGGTAAATCCAAAAGCGGGTAAGTAATCCAACTTGGCGGAGTTGACAATAACGCACATCAACTTAAGTCAAGAAAAAGATCTTTCTGTACCTTTCAAAATGTATTGCTTACTCAATACTAGATCTGTCACAGGGGAAAAAAAGTGATATTTCACATAGTATTTTAGTTGTATATGTCATGCAGATAGTAGTGCTGTAGTAACACTATGGTATTCTACAAAATAAACCATAAAATAAAATACTCTTGCTAAAATATTTTAATTTTTGGTTTTCCTTGAATCCCCTTTGATCAGGTTTCATTGAACTGTTCTTTTTAAGCACAGTTCATTTATTTTCATTGCCAACATTTGACTATGGTTGACCTTGCGTCATTTAAGCCGTCTTTTCGGCTGCTGCTTTCGGTCCAATCTTGAAAAGGCCAACTTATTTTCTATCTCCGAATTGAATAAGTCAACTTTTCAATGAGCAACATAATTAACTGTTGTTGACTGTCAAGCATTTCTAAGGTTCCATTTGATTGCAATGTTCATTGATGTCTACGCTGTCTGTTTTGTAGTGGCTTTAAAAGATTTGCTGATTTCCCCTGAAGTACACAAATACAAAACGAACGCATTGCAAACAGTACCATTTCTTTTAAATATGACCTTTTAAAAAATACATTTTCTTGCAATTAATATATGCAATATATTTAATCACATTTGAGGTTTGATCAGTTTACCTTTGTCTTGCAGCATACGTATAGTACCTTTCACACCCTAAAGATTTTTTAGTGGATGTATTGATACATGTTGGTAATTATGCACAAATTAATATAGTATACAAAAATATAATGAGGGTTGCCCTTATTTTCAACTCACTGTTACTAGAATTCTGAATTCTGACTGATGTCGTGACTGCATTAATAGCCTCTATCCTTTTCAATGAAAACCTGCTTGCATCAGCTGCCACTGTCTGTATAATTTCTGACAGAGCCCCAGAAGTGCTTTTTGCCTACATACTGTATGTCTGTATGGTAATAATATTTCTGTAGGCATAAGTGAGCAATCTTTTTTCTTAATACGTTACAGGCAAGTATATGAAAAGTGCTTTTTCTGAGCCTCAGGTTTTGGCGGTTTGCCTGGTGAAGAGCCCTTTTGTCTTAGGTAACATTTAGTCTTTTGAGGAGGATGTGTAGGAGTGTAAGATATATTCTCAGCTCACTTCAGAAGGAAGGATATCTCTCTTAGACTGTTTCTACTCTGTATTGTGACAACTACAGTATATGATGTTCAGTGTAAAATGTTATTTTAAGGAAATGACCAGCAACTTTTGCAGACTATTCTGAGATCTTTTATATCCAAAAATGTACATATTTATTAGAGAAACGGCATATATAATAAAAAACATATAACAAGATTGGACCAAGATAGGAAGTTGTTTTGACAGTTTGGAAATCACCCATTGCTTCAGAGTATTTGATAACCTATGTCATTTAGTATTCAGATAATTGGCCTGAAAATGGAAAAAAAAATAAAACAAGGATGACAGAAGGGATTGGTGATGTACAGCATTAACAAAAGAAATGGTCTGAAAATAGTGTCAGAAAGGGAAGTTATTCAGATTTTCAAAAGGTTTACAAAGACATATACTCTTAAAAATAAAGGTGCTTAAAAGGTTCTTCACAGCGATGCCATAGAAGAACCTTTTTGGTTCCACAAAGAACCATTCAGCTTAAGGTTCTCTTTATGGAACATAAAATAGTTAATATCTTTTAATTTCATGGTCCCATTTATGAGGAATATGTAGCCTACCATTATGGATGTGACAATCCTGATCATGAAAACTCATGCACTAAAAATAAAACAAATGCTTTAAAAACTTGAAGAGAGACCTCACATGGGTGTTTGAATCACCGAATGTTGATTTCTGTGCTGTTAGCATAGTAAAAACCGTTGGCAAAAACTTTAAATTTTCATGGTGGGGTTGACATTTTCACAGAATTGCCCATATGATGAAAAATTCAACATTACATTAGCACTTTTCACAGTGTTGCATTGTTGTAAAACAGTTTTACAGTAAATAGATGGGTACTTAATTGATCCATATGCAGAAATAAGGAAATGCATATTAGAACAGTAGAGACATAAGGAAAAGATGACTAAAACAATGACAACATCAAATTTAATCCATTTCAAGAAATGGATATGCATCAGAAATACACATTTTATTTTGTATTTTATACAGGGATGATATACTAAAATGGTAATTTTTAGATTATATATTAGACTTTTTAATAAGCACAACATGTACCATATTAAACTGGAAATTTCATTCAAGCCTAGGTGGAATGGCATAACAACAGAATTATGTTTTTAGAAAGGAAATTAGTTAATGTTGTTTTTAACGTCCTGCTCCAAGAGTGTATGCAGGTAGGGCTAAAATAACTTACAATTTCCTCTGCGAAATGATTCACAGTTCATGGACTTTTGAATTAGCCGTAAGCTAGCTGGAACATTAACTGATATGTTCTTGTCAGCAGCTATAATCACAGTGATTTAGCCAAATAAACGCTCCCTCCAAACTGCAATCCTTCTTCCTCAAGCAGGGTGCTATAGCTTAGCCCACCACATGCCACGCTTTTGCATCTGCTATATATAGCAGACATCATCATCGGCTTTTAGAGCGCTTTCATCTTTTTTCTCCTTTCTTTCTTTCTCTTTCTTTTTTTCTGTATTAACCGCACCAGTGGTCTCTTTTCCTAAAGTGCTTTCCTGCAGCTCGCTGTAAGTCTCCTGCCGTGTCCTTCAAGAGGTCACGCATTGCATTGTTCTTGACTCTTTCCTTCTGAGTGGTCAAACAAAGTTAAACTCCTAAATACTTTGGAAATAAATATTTCAACATCTATGGAAATGGAAAAGGCATAGGTCACCCAAATATACAAATTCAGTTCTCTACTGGTCATTCACCTCTCAAACCAAAAATAGAAATTTTAAAGATACTAATCTTTTATTTCAATAACATTGAAGAGAGATCAGAGCTTTTAAACTACAACAAGTACAAAAAATGCCCTTTATGGCATTATTCATGAAAATCCTATTATCCACAATACTGTAGCTCTCTTTGGCACAGTGCCTGAACAAATCATCCCTTTAGGATCATGTTACATTCTAGATGTTAGGGGTAGTGGAGAGTAATATTATTAAAGCTATTTTATATGCCAGGAAAACAAAACACATATGATGCTATGGAAAAACTTATTTAAAATAACAAGTGAAAACAGATGCATAAAAAGGTGGAAGTAAAACACAAACTAACTAAAATATTAAGAAATATCAACATAAATGGAACACAGAGAGAAAGAGGGGAGGGAAAAAGGGGCACAAACGGTGCCATCTTAAATAAATAATCACTAGTCAATTACCAAAACAAAGTAAAAAAAAACAATCCAGGACGCCCTAACTAAACTAAATAATAGAATGATTAATAATAAAGTCCCCAAATTACATAATTATAAATACCCCACTGCTTTACTCAAACAGGGTGTTCCTCAAGGCTCAGTTCTCAGACCATTACTATTCATTATTTACATCATGCCTCTATTTACAGAGTTCATCATTATTTATTTGTGTTACTATCTTTCAATCAATCATATGATTTGGTTCACGAAACCAGTTCTTAACTTTAACCAAAGTTCTATTTACTTGAATTGCTTGAGAATTAGGCAAAACAATTAAATAGCATACCTGCATCCAACATTTAAACCGAGGTCGCTTCAGCAGTTGCACATAAGTTGTCAAGTGCCTCAAGAATCTTTGCAAATCCCTGGCCCAGAGAATCGTCAGTGTTTATCGATTGATGATTGGCCCCTTTTTCTGAAAGGCGGGACTTCCTTCATTAGATCAGTCATTTTGAGTGTTCCTTCCTATTCATAGTAATGGTAGTGGCACATCTTGTTAATATCTTTTATATTTGTTTTAATTCACTGACTCAAAGTTTTGTTTAAATTGGTTCTCGGGCTGGCAGTGTACTGGAGTGAAAGATAATCAGTAATTAACGATTGTTCTGTTCCCCACACAAATCAATTTTAAGACTTGGAATGTAGCACACAAAACTACTATTGATACATTGAACGAAAACTCGAGTACACATTCTTACTTTTATATACAGGTGTGACCAAAAGTGATGTCTTTAAATCATTATAAGATTTATTTGTAAGATTTATTTAAAACTGTATTGTGTAGTTGTACTTGCAGTGTAAACTAAAGCTCAGCTTTAAGAATTTTAAGAGGTTTGCCAAAAAAGTACACACAACACATGCACAAAGCTAAGTCATTCTACTGGAGAGTGAAAAACGACATAGAATCAATAAAATATTAAGAAGTGATTTTTTTCAGTGATTTTTTTGTATATCAAAATAATACACATTCTTCACAAATTCTCATTATATGTTTCGAGGTGAATTATTTATAAATTCATTTATTTTGGGGTGAACTATTCTTATTAGCCTGGTTTCCTCATAGCCACTATAGTGAATGTATATCATCCCATGGTGGCTATCTGCCCCCATCTGTAGACTCATTATACAGTGAATGACCCCATTATATCACAGGGAAACTGCTATTTCCCTCGACGACCCTCAAGCTTTGATTTGAGAGATCCCTTGGGACCTAATTTAATTTGATGCCCTATGTCAGACCACTCTTCAACCTGAGCTCTAAAGTATCTACCACATCAAAAAAAAAGCAAAAAGCCTACACTGCATTTAGTTTGGGGTTTAGAGTTATTGATGCCTGTGTTTGATTGCTGGTGCCACTATAGCCACCTGGACTCATAAGACAATAATAGCAATAATGAGACAGAGATCTGCAATTAAACTTTACATTGAAAAGCATTTACCTAATTTGTTGCCTAAACATAATTATGACACGTTAGTTAGTTTAATGGGAACTGAACACATATATAAGAAAAAGAATAAGAAGAATAAGAAGGAGCTTTATTACCAAGTATGTTTACACACACAAGGAATTTGACTTGGCGACAGGAGCATCCAGTGCAGAAGAAAGTAAACACGTAGTGCAACATAGTGCAAAAGTACACAATAGTGGTGAATAACACCAAGCAAAGGGGAGGGGAATAAAAACTGGAGTTAAATAATAATAATACACTATGTAAAGAAGTAAAAAATTAAAAAATATATACGTACAGACAAGAAACGACATATAATTGTTTAAATGAATGTGCAGATGTGTTATTTACAAGTTTATCGTACCTGTTGTTTACAGTTCTAGGTGCATATGTACAATGTGCAAATGTGCAATAAATGGACAGTGTATAGTTGTGAGCTTTTAATTGTTTAGGCTGGATATAGCCTGCGGGAAAAAACTGTTCTTGTGTCTGGCTGTTCTGGTGGCCAGAGCTCTGTAGCGCCGTCCAGAGGGCAACAGGTCAAATAAGGAGTAAGCTGGGTGTGTGGGGTCCAAAGTGAAATTCTTCGCTCTTTTTTCTCATTTTGGAGGTGTAAAGATCTTGGAGGTTGGGCAGGGGGCACCAATAATCCTCTGCACAGTCCTTACTGTCCGTTGTAGTCTCCTGATGTCTGATTTGGTAGCTGAACCAAACCAGACAGTTATGGATGCACACAGGACAGACTCGATGATGGCCGAGTAGAACTGTTTGAGCAGTTCTTGTGGCAGGTTGAATTTCCTCAGCTGGCGAAGGAAGTACAACCTCTGCTGGGCTTTTTTAGCAATGGAGTCTATGTGAATGTCCCACTTTAGGTCCTGAGAGATGGTGGTGCCCAGGAACCTGAATGACTCCACAGCTGTCACAGTGCTGTTCATGATGGTGAGTGGGGGGAGTGCAGGGGGGTTTCTCCTGAAGTCCACAATCATCTTCACTGTTTTGAGCGTGTTGAGCTCCAGGTTGCTGCACCAGACAGACAGCTCTGTAACCTCCTGTCTGTAAGCAGACTCGTCTCCATTGTGGATGAGACCGATGATGGTAGTATCATCTGCAAATTTAAGGAGCTTGACAGTTCATTTGTACACATCCCTGAGGAGCACCAGTGCTTACCGTGAGAGTCCTGGATGTGAGTTTACCCAGCCTCACTAGCTGCTGCCTATCTGTCAGGAAGTTGGTAATCCATTGACAGATTGGGGTGGGCACGGAGAGCTGGGACAGTTTGTGTGAGAGAAGGTCAGGCATGATGGTATTAAAGGCCGAACTGAAGTCCACAAATAAAATCCTTGCATAATTCCCAGGTCTATCGAGATGTTGCAGAACATGATGCAGCCCCATGTTGACTGCATCATCCACAGACCTGTTTGCTCTGTAGGCAAACTGAAGGGGATCCAGCAAGGGACCAGTGATGTCCTTTAGGTAGGCCAAGACCAGTCTCTCAAATGACTTCATGACTACAGATGTGAGAGCAACAGGTCTGTAGTCGTTAAGTCCAGTGATTTTGGTTTTTTTGGGGACCGGAATGATAGTGGAGCGTTTGAAGCAGAATGGAACTTCACACAGCTCCAGAGATCTGTTAAAGATCTGATTAAAGATGGGGGCCAGTTGGTCAGCGCAGACTTTTAAGCAGGTAGATGAGACACCGTCTGGGCCTGAGGCTTTTTTAGTCTTCTGCTTCTTGAAGACCCTGTTCACATCCTCTACACGTACCTTAAGCGCAGGTAGAATGGTGTGGGAGGCAGGAGGGGGAGTTGCCGGGGGGGGTGAATGGAGGTGTGAAGTGCAGATCAGGGCAGGTGTGGGGTGTGAGTCTGGTCTTTTCAAATCGGCAGTAAAACACATTCAGATCATCAGCCAGTTGTTGATTCTCCACAGATTGTGGGGGTGGTGTCTTGTACTTGGTGATGTTCTTTAGACCAGTCCATACTGACACCGGGTCATTGGCCGAAAACTGGTTTTCCAGCTTATCAGAGTACTGTTTTTTAGCCACTCTGATCTCCTTAGTTAGTCTGTTCCTGGACTGGTTGTACAAGACTTTATCCCCACCTCTGTGAGCATCCTCTTTGGTGTGACGAAGCTGTTTGAGTTTCCCAGTAAACCATGGTTTATCATTATTGAATGACAGGAATGACTTGGTAGGAATGCACATATCCTCACAGAAACTGATATATGAAGTCACAGTCTCTGTGAGCTCGTCCAGATCGGTGGCTGCAGCTTCAAAAACACTCCAATCAGTGCAGTCAAAGCAGGCTTGTAAGGCCCGCTCTGCTTCATTAGTACATATTTTTACTGTCCTTATTACAGGTTTAGCTGTTTTCAGTTTCTGCCTGTAGGTTGGGATGAGATGAACTAGACAGGGATCAGAGAGCCCTAAAGCTGCACGTGGGACAGAGTGATATGCATCCTTATATATTTCTCACATAGTGCAAATTTGACATATTATGTACATGACTTCTGTGCTACACTTTAATGTTTTTGCTGATTTTCATTGGAAGGTCATTTTGCCAACTCCATTTCCCGACTGACATATTAATTTAAAGCCACACAAATACAAAAAAAAGATGATTGAAGTTAAAGAAAACACTGTAAAAAAAAACGTAAAATTGTGAATATTCCGCTAGCTGGGGAGCCAGAAAAAACGTAAAATAATAAAAATGTAAAATAATATTATAAGTAAATATATCATAATAATACGGAGCCCCTTAAGGGACATGGTGGTGGAAAAAATATGAGAGGAAAGAGAAAATAATTTTTTTAAGCTTTTGCGTTATCTCTCAAAACTTTTGCGTTCCCCCGAGAAACATTGCGTTCTCTCGCAAAACTTTTGCGTTCTCTCGAATTATCTCTCGAATTTGCATTATCTCGCAAAACATTCTACGAGTTTGGACAAACACTTTTAATGTCCACCTGGCAGAGTTTTAGGCTATAGCTCCATAGGAGCTGTACATTGGAGCGGTTCGTATAGGCCAGAGCCATAGAGAGAAAGGGCTCTGGTATAGGCCATAGTCGCAGATTCCCAGACCAATATCTCGGAAGCTCAATGTTCTTATAAAACAAATGACATCTAATTTCATGTAACGTGAATGAGCTACAAATTAATTTTTCATTTGTGCTACCTCCCATACAAAACTAGGTAGCTCATTCTGAGAGGTAGCACAGAATGTCAAAACACCGGCTGACCACACCGATGGGATCGTGTGCAAAGTGCAAAACCCGAAGATCATTAGGCTACTAAAAATAGTCATTAACGAAGTATAACTAAAATCAGTTTGAATTCAGCAGGAGAACATTGATGTGTAAACTGAATTTTGTGACACTACAGTATGTAACATTAATGTTTATGAATGTTTTTGTAGTAACGCTTTTCGGCTTTACAAGCACTTTGCAGATGGTCCCTTCGGACTGCTCATATAGAGATCATTATAGCCTATTATAAGGCTGACAAAGTTGTAAATCCTTGTTCTAAGGAATTATGTGTTATTTGTGTTATAACAACGTTAGGTCACGATCCGCTCCATTGTTCATGTACGGAGCGGGACAACAGGAAGTGTTTGTCCGAACTCACAGAATTGCGAGATAAAATTTAAAGAGATTTAATGAGAGATTTAAAGAATTTGCGAGATAACGCAAATATGTTTGCGAGAGAACGCAAAAGTTTTGCGAGAGAATGCAAAAGTTTTGCGAGATAACGCAAAAGCTTTAAAAAAAAGATTTATCTTCCCTCTCATATTTTTTCCACCACCATGTCCCTTAACGGGTTCCGTATAATAATAATATAAGTAAAGCTACCAATTTTTTATGTTATTTTACATCCAACTTGCAGTCTATTTCTGCAATTTGACATTTATGTCAAATCAAGCAGTGCAGCTTTCTCCATGTAATATATAGTACAAGCATAACCACATTGTTCACCACCAATCCAGAAAATTATTTGTTCTTAAATAATACAACAAAAAACAAAATGGCAGGTAATGCGGTTAACAAAACCTGAAACTTTTTTTGAACACTTTTACTTCTACTCACATCTAAAATGTGGACATTCAGAGCATTCTGGGAAAATGCTGAATGATCAGAGCATGGGTTTACATTGCCTCTGCTCACCTAGCTATGTCCACTTCTTAGTCTTAAAAAGCATCTAATTTAAAACTAAACTTTGTTTTTGCTTTAAAATACATTAAAACTGTTGATATTTTCAATAAGAGTGCTATTCAGTGTTTGAAATTTTGCGTCACTACTCATTATATAGAGTACATCCATTAAAAGTTACGATAGAGTACAATTTTTAAATGCTATTGTTCTAGCAGCAGTCCTAAGGCTTTAGTCACATGGGTGATATTTGTCAGGATCCCATGTTATTAATGGACTGTTTTTGCATTAAAACCCTTTTAAATCAGAATAAAAAGTGGATCACAAAGAAAAAATCTATGATATGACCTTTGTAATAGATCCACCGCTATTTTACAATGGGACACAAAGTGTTTGTGTTTCACTGATAAATGTTTTCAATGTTTTCCCAATATCTTAGTGATGTCCTAATTTAGAGTCGAGCTGTTCATTTTCATCTGCTTATTAAAGCCAAACAGATGTGTTTGAAGTCATTTATCAAAGAATCAATACGGCAATGAAGTTTCTCATCTAATTGCTGTCGTGCCACTAATAGCTGTAACAGCACTTTGCTTTGGACAGACACTGCAGGGATTCCTCAAGAAATTATGTTTTCTGTGTTCTTCACTGTCAAGAAATCCAAACCCTTTGATGCTGTATCTAGGAAAATCATAACGTTGAAAAAATAATAATATGAGGGGGACATTTAAATGCTATTCTACTGGAAAATGCTGATTATTTTTTGTTGGTATGAAATGACACATCTGTAGACACAATGTTTCTTCAAAATCATTTTTGAAAAAATTGTTTATCAAGCTATGCGGGCTCGTCCATCAATCATAAAGCCAATCCCAAGGCACATTAGCAGCCAATCAAACATTGCCGCTGCCTCGGATTGCCCCAGTGCACTCTGGGAGCTGGTTTTGACGGCTAACCACATTAGGATGTATGGTGGAGCATGGCATTAGGGACCCGTCCTACATATAACCAGTAGCTACACGTCACTATTCTGCCAAAATTCTTCGCACGGTCTTTATTATAAATTATTCACAGTCCTAACTAACTAACTTATAAATGTTGCCTATTATAATTAGTCTGTGCTACAAACATTAGTTACATTACAGTTCCAACAGTTGTTTTAAGAAATACAGGTAAGATATGGTCAATATCTCCCAGACAGAAATGAGATCAAAATGTACCCAAACTGTCTGGGGCAGTAGCCTACATCTTTGCACCTAAGAAGTGCATAATACCTCAGAGGTATCAAATGGTACCAAAATTCCCACCACTAGCAAATACTGTTTATTCAGATGGATAAAAGCGTCTGCTAAATGTAAATGTAGATGATTTGAATGGACTCCTTCTTCTGTTAAGACGGACAGGTAATATGTGCATTATGGGTTGATAGGAATGTAGCACTGTTTTGGTATTCATTGAGTCTCTTTCCCTCTCCTACCATCACACTTTGAGATATACACGCGGGAACAAGTGCCTATGCGGTAATGCAGCGTGAATCAAGGGCGTTCTGTCTTGTTTCATCCCTCTCTTTTCACCTGCCTCTGGGATCAACAGCTCACTGCTTGATCTCGTGCCACTCCAGCACCATGGCTCAAATCCACGTGCTCAATATGAACAGACCAAACAGTCCATCCAGACGTTATCGTTCTGCTCTAGCAAATCCTGAGAGTTTAAAACAGTGTCCATAGTCAACATGAGTGTTTAGTTATTGGGATGTATTAAATATGATCAAATGGATGACGGTCATCACGTTTTAAAGTAGCTCATGCAGAAAACAGCACCAGCCCTTTCTTAAATGTCAGCGCTATAGTGGCCCATCCTCGGCACTGACCCTGAGCTTATATGCCACATGCTGTGATTTGAAGAGGATCACTGCACTGTACTCGTCCAAACCGTTTCCTGTTGTCCTGCACAAACCCCCGACCTGCAGTGAATGTGATGCTCTCTGTCAGAGTGGGAGATGTCTGTCCATCTGATAATCAGGACGCTCCTTTCCCTTCCCATAGGTGTTTAGAGACAGATTACTTGTAAATATGGACTGTATTTGGTTGACATATGTTGACATTTTTATGTATGTATCAAATGTAGAACATAATTTATAATGTTCTACTGTGAACTATAGTTATAATAATTGCATATATCACAACAAGAATTAATAGTTCTAATAGTTCTGATCAAATAAGCTTCTTTTAAAACCATTGCATGCAAATAAAGCCTGCATTTGTTGATGCATAAATCCTGTATTTTGTTGGTGTCAGAAAATATTTCTGTATGAAATCAAAAGGATTCTAGTATGAAAAGTATATATACATTTTAGAGTATATACTTTCTTTTGTATATAACATTCTTTTGCAAACATTACCAAAGCATAAAATCTACAACTAGTAAGTTTATTGCTCAACTTTAAAAATATTGTGCAATCCCCAAGTTAACAGTTATCATTGAACTGTAATCATATAAGTAACATTACAAGTAACATAAGTAACACACAAGCTGTTCACTATGAAAATGAGACGTGTAAGTAGTGTAAATACTCTTAGAGGTTTTGTTCCTCAGAACAATGTCTTGAGGGTAAAACAACATCAGGGTGAGTAAATAATTTGAGAGTTTATATTTTTTGGGGGATCTATTTCTTTAGCCTTTGTAAAATTGCTGTCACCTATATTGTTCTGATGTGTATTACGTTTGATCATTCAAAAAGCATTGGAAAAGGTACAGTATAAATGCTATTTGAAACACAACTTGATAGTTTTGATAAACAGTCATTATAAGACCTAATCTGGAAAGCAGTATGAAATGCGATAATTGAAAAAAGCACTGGGTCTTTCACTGGTGACATTAAAAAAAGCACAAAAACAAACAAATACGTAGGAAATGGTTTTCATGGACAATTTCCTCATGTAATAATATCTTACGGCATTTTCAATGAATGCATCAACGTTATAAGCTTATTGAAGAGCGGCACAGCAGTACAAAATGTCCTTTAAATTCTCCAAAGTTAAGCCCCGCGGTCTGGTCGACTCACAGCTGTTGAAATGAACTGACACAAATGAAAAACTACAATATCGCATCCGCAGGGCGGCAGCTGTGACTTTGGTATCTTCCTCACGTACCCGAGGTTGAGCGTTCTTTTATAAAGCATACGTTCATAAAGTGTCGGCTGCTCTCTGTAGTGCAACCCGAGGGCATCAAATGATTAGATGTTAAAGCTGAAGTCTCTCTGCTCTCATAGCAGTGTGTTATGGCACCTATTAGGCAAACTCTTGCTGCAAAAAGCGAAACGTCTAGACGATGTTCTTTTCATTTTACTTTGAAGTTTAATTAAGCCAAATGCATACGTCAGCTTCTGTAGCTTAGCATTGCAAAAGGTAAGTATGCTTTTGCAGTATAGTAGAGCCTGTATTGTAATGCTTTGGGAAGAAAAATGCCATATTGATGAGATCTTTGTTGGCTGTTATGGTTTTTAGATTCCTTCACATGTTAGGTTATGTTATAAAGCTACTGTGAATTATGCCTGACTGACAACTCAACAGAGACAAACCACAGTTTTATAAACATTTGCTTCCCATACTGTATGATTTCTATCACAAATTGACTAAATTGTCATTAAACCCACAAACTCTACCAACTGAGCTGCAGCAACATTTTTATGTTTTTTTTTAAGACTTAAAGGGACAGTCCACCCAAAAGTGAAAATTCTGTCATAATTTGCTCACCCTTGTTCCAAATCTGTATACATTTCTTTGTTCTGCTGAACACAAAGGAAGATATTTGGAATGATGTCAGTTACCCAAACAGATTTTATTCCCCATTTACTGCCATAGTAGGGAATATAAATACTATGGGAGATAATGGGGGATGAGATCTGTTTGGTTAATGAGATCTGTTTAGATCTTATCTACACACGCTACTGCTCCACTCATCACACTCGGGTCACCCCGCTGCACACGTCTGATTATTTCCTCGTCACTCTCGATCTTGATCTAACCTCTCAAGACACTGCACACCTCTCCCCACTGGTAACCTTCCGGCGCAACCTACGTACGCTCTCTCCCTCCCGCTTATCCTCTGCTGTCTCCTCCATGCTCCCTCCCTCTGAGCAGCTTTCTCTTTTGAAAACCAACAGCACCACTGACACGCTTTGCTCCACGTTAACATCCTGACTAAACAGCTTTTTCCCCCTTACAGCTAGACCAGCCCGCGCATCCACTTCTGCCCCCTGGTTGTCGGATGTTCTCTGTGAGCATTGTGCCGGCCTCTGGTCAGCTGAGAGAAAGTGGTGCAAATCACAAGATCCTTCTGACCTCTTTCTCTATCAGTCTCCCCTCTCTTCCTTCTCTGCTGATGTCTTCTCTACAAAAACTAAGTACTACCACTCTAAAATCAACAACTTGCCTGACTCTCATACTCTCTTCAAAACCTTCTCTGCACTTCTTTGTCCGCCTGCTCCCCCACCCTCATCGGATTTAACAGCTGATGATTTTGCGTCTTTCTTTGTAAAGAAGACTACCGCCATCAGCAGTCAGTTCTCAGCGCTCTGCCTCTTGAACACGCCCAACCCCCCGACTCGTGTTCGCTCCTCTCTTTTTCTCTCCTATCTGAAGCGGATGTTTCCAAGATTATTGCTTCTAACCACCCTACCACCTGCCCGTTAGATCCCATCCCCACCCATCTCCTGCAGGCCATCTCTCCATCGGTTGTCCTTGTTCTGACCCACATCATCAACTCGTCTCTCACCACTGGGACATTTCCCACAGTCTTCAAAGAGGCCCGTATAAAACCGCTACTGAAGAAACCCACCCTTAACCCTGCGCTTTTAGAAAACTACAGACCGGTTTCCCTCCTAGCCTTCATTGCTAAAGCTCTTGAGCGGGTTGTATGTAACCAGATCTTCTCCTATCTCACACGGCACAACCTCCAGGACGTCAATCAGTCTGGTTTCAAGAGCGGTCATTCCACCGAGACTGCATTGCTCTCAGTCATTGAAGCCCTGAGGCAGGCAAGGGCAACATTCAAATCATCTGTACTCCTCTTACTAGATCTATCCGCCGCATTCAACACTGTTAATCACCACATCCTCCTGTCTACCCCCAGGGCTATGGGCGTCTCTGGAATGATGCTGCAATGGTTCAAGTCTTACCTCTCGGGTAGATCATTCAGAGTATCCTGGAGAGGCGAGGTATCTGGGTCCCAACACCTCAATACAGGGGTGCCACTGGGCTCGGTGCTTGGACCGCTGCTCTTTTCCATATACATACATGACATCCCTGCATTCGGTCATTCAGAAACATGGCTTTTCCTATCATTGCTATGCGGATGACACACAACTACACCTGTCATTCCAGCCTGACGATCCGACTGTTTCTGCGCGCATCTCAACATGCCTCAGTGACATTTCCCTCTGGATGAAGGACCATCACCTGCAGCTGAACCTTGCAAAAACGAAACTGCTTGTAATTCCGGCCGACCCAAAGATTCATCACAAACTCTCCATTCAACTAGGCTCGTCAACCCTTACACCTTTAAGAACAGCCAGGAACTTGGGGGTGGTAATTGATGATCAGCTAAACTTCACGAGTCATGTTGCCAGCGTCACCCGGTCCTGTAGATTCATTCTCTACAACATTAGGAAAATTAGACCTTTCATATCTGAGCAAACTACGCAAGTCCTAGTTCTCTTGTCTTGTCTAGACTAAACTATTGCAATGCACTACTGGCTGGACTCCCCGCTTGCACAATCAAACCTCTACAGATGATCCAGAATGCAGCAACAAGAGTGGTCTTCAATGAACCGAAGAGAGCGTACGTCACTCCTCTCTTCATTAGGTTACATTGGCTCCCTGTTGCCACCTACATCAAATTCAAAGCTCTGCTCCTGGCTTACAAGACCACCACTGGTTCGGCTCCCCCATATCTTCACTCGGTAATACAGACTTATGTTCCTGTGAGATCCCTGCGCTCTGCAAACGAACATTGTATTGTGGTGCCATCCCAAAAAAGGAAAAAATCACGCTTTGGATAAAAGCGTCTGCTAAATGACTAAATGTAAATGGTTACTGACATTCTTACAAATATATTCCTTTGTGTTTATTAGAACAAAGATATTTATACAGGTTTGGAACAATCTGAGGGTAGCTTATCATTACGTGATAAGTGTCGCAAGTGATTGAGAAAGGGTGAGGGCCCTAGCATTTGAGGGGCCTTGAAGCTGCTGAAATTATGATTATTATTAATTGTGCGTGTATACTGCGCATCTGTGCAACTTCTCTGTTCTCCAGCAGACATCTGTGTACATGCCTCACATGAGCACAACACACATGCAACTGCAAACTGCACAATAGGCTGTATGAATGTGGAATGGTATTCCTCTCCAGGTTTTCCATTTCTTACTCGCAGCCTCTGTTCATTGACTCTACTATACACTTTACAGCTAGTGCTTGATCCAATAAAGTAGTATTCGGGTAGTTTGTTTTTAGTATTTGTGTCGAAAATATATTGTATTTAATCCTGGTAGTGCAGTGACAGTATTTTTGGAAGCCCGCGTAAGTTAATTAAATTATTGTTTGTATTGAATGTATTGAGACAGTACTCTGATATATTAGTTGTATCCCCAATAATATATAAATATTACATCAAAATAATAACATGCTAAAGTTAAACCAATACATATGTAAGTAATGAAAAAGATGTTTACTCCGGGTGTTCCGGATTCCTCCCACAAGACATGCAGGGTAGATTGATTGAAGATTCCAAATTTCCCTCCAACTTGTGTATGGATCGACTTGTGTAAAGGACAGACTTGTGTATTGATTGACTGATTCTTGCCATAAATATAGCCTGAGATAGCCTGGAACGGCGTTAAGAATGAATTTGTAACAGTCATCACCTGGGTGCCCGCTTGCCCACACAGTCTTGTTTGTCTTAACTGCATTTCTGAGCGTTTTGCCCTGTTGGTTTCTTCATGGTTTTGATCTTGGATTGTGTTTTGTTTTTTGCCTATTTGCTGCCTGCCCCAACCATGGCATGTTTACCATTCTCTGCCTGTTTGCTGCCGGTCCTGACCCCTGCCTGTACCTTTGTTATTCTTTTAATAAAGCTGCATTTAGATCCTCAACCTTTGTGCCTCGGAGCGGTTCATAACAGAATTAAACAAACAAACATGAAAAAGATGTGCTAGCTTATTAAGTCCTTTTATTTTTTTTATAAAATTTGATAAGATGACACATTCAACTTTTTAACAAATATAAATTGGCAACCTCAGTTACAGTCATAAAGTGCCATTATTACTACCATTTATGCAGTACTAGCCTATTCTTACACTACACACACATGATTTGTTTTACCGTAGTTAAATGTGTAATGTTTCGGACTACACTGTACCAACTCTCTAATGGCTGGTGACTTTACCAGCTACTTCACCAACAAATCCAAGTCCATCAGCAGACAATTTTCAGCTCCACACACCCAGGATCTCACACCACACATACAGACAGCAGATCATCTTCTCTCCTCTTTCTCTCCTCTTAAAGAGGAAAATGTCTCTAAACTTCTTCTCTTCACTCACGCAACCACTTGCCCGTTAGACCCAATCCCCTCACACCTACTACAAGCCATCTCACCCACACTCCTACCGCCGTTCACTCATATCATAAACAAATCTCTCAATACAGGAATTTTCCCCACTACATTGAAGCACCATGCTTAAAGACACTGCTTAAGTCACCATGCAATTAAAAACAATAATACGCAGTGTTGCAGTGATTATTATAAGGCAGCGGCTATTTGCACTAAGTGTAAATAGCAATAGATTTTATTTACACTGAGTAAATATAGCAGCATTTCATAGCAATATGTTATTTACACTAACCGAAAATAGCTGTATTTTCTTTGGATTAAGTTAGATGTTATATTGATACTTATAAATAGTGGCAAATACTATTTGCACCTCAGTATTGTAGTGCATTAAAAAATAACAGAGTGTAAATCATTATATTTAAAATTATTAAAAGGTGGTAACCTATTGAGATAATAAAGACCTACTCCTGACATTACCCTAACCTAAACTTTATAAACAAAACTTGATTTTAAGTTTTAAATTAATTTTATTGAAAACAAATGTCTTCATGGTCTGATATGTGATGGAAAAAGGTAAACGAGCTAGTTTGGCAAATGATGGATTCCAAGACAATCGCTACTTCCGTTTCATGGTGACTTTCAAGTGACCTACACTTGACACTTCTTTTCTGGAGAACTATAGACCTGTCTCTCTCCTTCTGTTCATAGCAAAAACACTTGAATGTGTTGTTTTCAATCAGGTGTCTACCCTTCTTTCTCATAACAACAGGCTGGACATTTTCTTTCACTGTTCCCTGCTGGTAGAACGATCTTACTATCTCCATCAGGACAGCTGGATCAATCTCACAATTCAAAAAGCAGCTTAAGACCCACTCTTCTGTGAGCCTTTAACTCTCTCATTAAAAAAAGGTAATGCTTTAGATTATGGCCCGCAAAGTACCGCATAAATAAACATTTTTTAAACAATTTACAAATTGCAAATTGGTCCCAATTCATTGGGTTAAAATAACCCACAGTTTGGAAGGTGCTATACCAATCCATAGTTGGGTTATTTTTAACCCAACATTATTTAGTGAGTATGTTCATGCTAAGATTGTTGTAGCATAGGCTACTGCAGGTCATGCACCACGTATTGTTAAAGTTACCCCTTAATTTATAATACTTAGGTCTACAGTATAAATATGTTTAGAATTTTTTGACTCTTACCCCTTTATTTCCCAAACGTTGCATCTTGTTCCCCTTTACCTACAGATATGTGCTGTAGAAGTACATTATTGTTACAATTAGTAACACTGTAAATTCTGTTTAATTATGCGGTACATTGCGGGCCGTAATATAAAGCGTTACCAAAAAAATCACTTTCTGCACTGCTTTTCTAATGTTCTCTGTATGCTTACTTATTCCGTCTTAAAGTTATATCTAAAACTTTGTATTACTGGCACTTCTCATGAATATTGCTTTACTTGCTGTTTTTCCTCAATTGTAAGTTGCTTTGGATAAAAGCGTCTGCCAAATGAATAAATGTAAATGTTTATGTTGGCCATGTGCTTACCTAGCTCTTCCGCCTTGTTTCCCATTACAACACCCCCTTGTTTAGCTCATTAATTGACCTTGTTTCCCTGATCGTGCTCACCTGTCTTGCATGTGCCTACATTTTGCACCGGTGTATCCTTGTCAAATTTTGGCTCTTGTTGTTAATTTAAGTTTCTTACTCAGTATCTCTACTAGGTTTTAATTTAGCATTTACTTCATTCCTTTACCTTCTCTTGTTGTCTTATCTCTATCTTTATCATTGATAGTGACAGTGATTTTTTTTTGTAATTTTGGGATCTAGTTTTTCTTTTTCTTTTTTCCCTGTCTTAATATTTTACTTTGGAATTTGGTTTACATTTAGGATTATAGTTTTTGGTTAATATATTCTTTGTTGCATATTTTTATTGCATACCTAATCTGTTAGTAATCTTATCTATTCCCATTGTCCTGTTTTGAGTTTGCCTTGTTCTCTCCTGCCTTGTTGTGTGTGTGCTGTGTTCCCTAGTACTGTCTAGTTCAGCCCTGCAACCCTACACTCCCGGTCTGCTGGTTCCCTGGGCCTGGCAGCTAGACTAGTCGGTCACCTGAGATTCTGGCCTCTGGTTCACTAATCATTCATTGGGTGCCCAGTGCTGCGTCCGCCTTATCTGTTCTTAAGCCTGTTACATACTTCGGCTGGTTCCAGCGGTCTTCCAACGCCTCCTGTGTCTGTGCCTGTTGTTGGTGTTTATCACGCTAAACTTGTGTCTTGTCTGCTTTGTCAATAAACTGTCTCAACTCGTTCTGTGCCTGGGCCTGATCTTATACAGATCCTGACATTATTGTAATAGGTATTGAGTGTATTTGTATTTTTTTTTTGTAAAGTGAGAATAATAGTTACTGGGATGTTACATGAGGAATAGTTTGCCCAAAAATTCTGTTCCAAATTGTTCCAAACCATTTCCATTGTTCTTAACAAAGAACTGAACAGAACTGTTTGGTTTCCTACATTCTTCAAAATATATTATTTGGTGTTCAACAGAACAAAGAAACAGGTATAACAAAAAGTTTGAAATTTTTGGGATGTCAAAGGTCCTTTATGGAACCATTTAGACAAAAAAGCTCTTCTATGGCTTTGTGAAGCACCTTTATGTTTAAGTGTAGTTTAAATGAGCAGATGCATACATGTGTAGTCCATTTCTATTGTACACAGTCTTCACGTCTACATAAAATACAGTTACATTATATGTGAATATTATATTTTAGTTACATACCTGTAAGTATAACTATAAAAATTCAAGCATTAAATGCACAAAATCTAGTTTAAAAATAGTGCAAGTTCAATGTATACACATAATCAACCGAAATAAAATGATGCATTCTGCAAAATATCACATTTCTAGTGAAACTAAAGATTATTTGGAAGCATCAGTGCACATGGACACACTGGTGTAGAGGGTGATGTATAAGCATGAAATGAAATAACCTCGCCTCCATGAAATCCAATCACAATGTGGAGGAGACACATTTGAGATGCATGTGAATATGTAAATGCTATCTGAGTTAACCACTTCTATCAGAACACCTAAGATCTTAAAAAGTAGTTACCAACATTACTTTTTCATTTAACACAGTAAATAGTAGACGTAGTCATGTCTGTAATCAAACATCAGGGATGTCAATATGAACTCAAACAATTAACCTATTCTCCAACCCATATGACAATATGACCAATAGGAGCATTTACTAAACTATACCTTAAATGCATTGCAAATCACTTATTTAGTCAAAGTCAAAGTCAATTCGTTATTGTCAATTCTGCCACAAGTACAGTACATACAAATGGAGGATTGAAATTGCGTTACTCTCAGACCCCAGGTGCTTACAGATAACATAGAATAAACATATATCAAAAAATATATCAACAATACAGATAAATACAGTTCTATATATACACAATACAACTTTACAAGCAGGGAAGTATAACGAGATAAATGTGCAAACCAGTGAAATGAACAACAAACCAGTGAAATGAACAACAGTGCAGATGAGATAAACACAGTGCAGATGAGATAAACAACAGTGCAGATAAGATAAACACAGTGCAGATGAGATACATACAGTGCAGATGAGATAAACACAGTGCAGATGAGATAAACAACAGTGCAGATGAGATAAACACAGTGCAGATGAGATAAACACAGTGCAGATGAGATAAACAACAGTGCAGATGAGATAAACACAGTGCAGATGAGATAAACAACAGTGCAGATGAGATAAACAACAGTGCAGATGAGATAAACACAGTGCAGATGAGATAAACACAGTGCAGATGAGATAAACACAGTGCAGATGAGATAAACAACAGTGCAGATGAGATAAACAACAGTGCAGATGAGATAAACAACAGTGCAGATGAGATAAACAACAGTGCAGATGAGATAAACACAGTGCAGATGAGATAAACAACAGTGCAGATGAGATAAACAACAATGCAGATGAGATAAACAACAGTGCAGATGAGATAAACACAGTGCAGATGAGATAAACAACAGTGCAGATGAGATAAACAACAGTGCAGATGAGATAAACACCGTGCAGATAAGATAAACAAAAGTGCAAATTGAAATTACAGTGCAAATTGAAATAAACAACAGCGTAGATGTGATGTAGTGCAAGATGCTGAGCTTATCGGTCTGATAAAGTGTGCAAGAAGCAGAGCTTATCGGTCTGGTAAAGAGTGTCAGCTAAAAACAAAAAGCTAATGAATATTGGGAGAATGGTGAGAAAAGGTCACACATTGCACAAAAACAAACCTTCATTTTGACTGGTAGTCAAACAACACTTTGCAACACTTTTTTACGACAGCTAAAAGGGTCTGGTCATTAAAAAATTATCCTATAGGTCATATTTTAACAAAGTTAATATTTAAATGTAATAAATAAAATCAACAAACCAATAAAAAATCTATCTCATGTTTTTTCACAACTATCAAGTGCTGAGAAATAACACGTCGATGGCTGTTTTGTTTGTCCCGTGACAGCTGAGAACGAAATAAATGCAATCAGTAGTGGCAAGCGACTTTCTGAAGTATTGAAATTAGCCTGCTAAGGATCTAGCCACTCTCTTTGTCCCCAAGGTTGTTGTCCTCAGCTGATAGCATCAGCATGCCGGGCTGGTCTCAAGATAGATTAATGTGTCATTGGACAGGAACACTCTTTTATCAGATGTCTACAACACCTGTCTGGACCAACCAAAGTGTTGTCAATGAAAACACACACTGCACACGATGGCAGCAAACGTGAAATTCGCCCGGTCTTTTATTCTAGTGATGCTGAACACAAGGTGATCCTTGAGACATTATGTGCATATAAACACCTCAGCGGGGCTCAGGCTACTTAAGCACCATGAGATCATGCAAGTATGAAGATTTTCATTCATTTTCACAATGAATAGCTCGATGTCTGGTGATGATGCCCAGTGAGATAAAGTACACAGCCTTAATGTTTGTTTTCTGCATTGCCTGCTTGTTAAATGGATTGATGTTGTATTCTAACAACAAACCAGAGAGATTAACGCCAAGGGACATAACAGCCTGTTTGGTTTAGCCAATAAAAGGCTGGCACAAAATACGCACATGCGTCCCATCAGATCATGAGGAGGTCATGTATTCCTTAGATAAAATACTCGCTAGTACTTATATGACAATAACTAAGGTGAATGATTTTCAAACTGTCATTGACTTTCAAAATGCTTTTTAAAAATTAAATCAATGAGTTCTTTGATGCAATCAATAAGCAAGGCCTACCTGATGGACGTCCTGATGGAACAAGCATGTTTTAAAATGAATGATAATGCAAAGTGTACAATAAATTATTCATAGTTAAGGAGGAATTATGGGCCCAAGTAATTACAACACAAGGGTGGTGCACCTGACTGATAAGAGTGAGAAATTCAAAGACAATAGTGATCTTGTCTTATACAAACATTTACTTCCCAACCCTACACTGAGTATGAAAGCAGACACAAGGCTGACCGTCTGGTGGTCTAAAAAAACTTCAATAACAGCTAGTCAACACGTTGCTGGTTAAGCTGCTTATGGAGTGTTCTGAAGCAAAACAATATGTCAATGAATAAAAGGATTAATGTTTTGAGTGTATTTGTCCAAGATTGTGTTAGACTTTATGCATGTTATGAAAACACATGTAATGGTGGTACGCCAGCCTCACAAATCCCAAGGATGAATCTCATTGGTTTATCTGCAGTGAGATATGTGCACCAGCATGCCTCCATTTTGTGTGTAGTACATTCTCATTTGTATGTTATGTTTTGTTCAAAGTCTATTTTGGACAAATACACTCAAAAAAGTTTTATTGTAAGTTTTATTCACAAATGTAAAGTTTCGCTTCTGAAGACAATTTATGATGTATTTATGTGTTTTTCGAAGCTTCAAAAAGTGGGATTTATCTTCTGCCATTACCAAGCTGGGAAGAGCTTTTAAAATGACTCAAATTGTGTCCGGCTGAGGAAAGTCATATACACCTGGGATGGCATTAAGGATTAAGATACAATTTTCGGTGAACTATCAGGGCATAGTTATCATTTTAGAAGTAAGGGGGGACAGACATGCCAAAATAAATTTTAGGGGGTGCATATTGAAAGTAAAAGGCATGTTCTCTGCATTCTGCGTGTATTCTACACCAAGTTTTTATGTCGAATAGGGACACACACACCAGCATCTTATGCGAAACAAACTTTAAGCATCCTTTGACAATAGCGTATCCTCATTTTACTCATTCTAACTGACCACATGTACGGCCTTATCTGAGGCCTGTAATGTTCTGTGTGTGTGGACCAGTTCTTTCTGCATTATGAGTTTGGCAATTGGCATGTGCGACGCGTCTGTGGAGGCATGTGCGACGAGTGCACCTAGAGAGCCAGGTAAGTCGGGTAAAAGAAGGTGATTTCATTTTGCACTAGCTATAGGGCAACTGGTTTCAAATTTAATGCATTTATTTATTTTTCTCTGACATTTTGTTTGTTGACATTGAAATGTTCAAACAATTTAGTATTTTGACAAGATGTATAAAAATAACTGATACAATTTTTGTACACCTACATTTTATATTTGTTATTGAGAAATTTAAATGAGAGATCTGGAAACGTGATTTCAATTTAGGTGGGATACTTCAGGTCAGGACGTAAATCATTCTAAGCAGCTGCTGTTAAATAACTTTAAAGTCTCTTTCTCGGCTTCTGGTACGTAACATACTAGAAATATAAATGCACACTGATGCTTACCAGAATTATATCCTCTAGATGGTCCGATATTCACATCTCTTGCTAAACAATGCTTATAGTTGTTAGCGTCCACGCAACATGGCGACACAAACACGTGTACAGTAGACCCCTCCTCCTCTCTCTTTCATTGTTGTACGAGACGGCCTGGAGCATACACGCCAATGCTGATTCTGAGCCGAAGGCGGCGCAAGGCTGCGGGGACTCCGGCCGATTACTGCATGCTATCTGGGAGATAGCGGGTGAACACACAGTGAAGCAGGAGCAGGTGGGTATGGAATATAATTTACCGGGAGGAAAAACCCACACAGACCTCTACCCTAAGGGTTCGCCACTGATATAGACAGAAATTCTAAATATTGTATTATTGTTTCAAATTGAAGATATTACAAAGTTTATTATAAAATGTATTTAATAATAAAATAAATAATTTCTTTAGCTATACAAGGCAAATTTGTTCAATGAAAACTTTAAGTCGAATTTTTAGAATTGCATTTAAAATGGCCTTTTCGTGTAATTTGACGAACTTCCAGTGTAATCCCCTCAGACCCCTGCCATGTTCAAGTGGTGCATAACACTTTAGCTCACATTGTGTTTTGCTGTCAGTACATGGGGTTGTTTAACCACAATTCTGTTGTTAACAATTTTTTATATTAACAAAAATCTTGGCAGACTGCTTTGTGGATTTAGCCAACATGGCATTGACAAACAGGGCTGAACTGGGACCAAAAGTGGCCCTGGACTTCTTTGCCTTCGCCATTCCGTCCGCATTTCCATTCCGGCCCATTCATGACTGCATTTCACGTTTTTCCATCAGAAGTGTAGGCGGGGGAGGAATACAAATATGTAATATGAATATCCTGGTGTGTGTGGTCTCCAGCTGTCTTTGGGGTTAGTCTCCAGATCAGGATGCTGATATTTCCACTTTGAGACTTAACCTGGAAGCACAACAGATCGATGGACCTTCTGACACTTTTAACACTGACCCTGTTCATTTTACAGTGGAGTACTGTTCATATAGATGGTACATATACTCTGAATGGTGTGCTATTCTGTGTTCCAGTAACATCAAGGGTTTGAAGCCAAAGGGCCATAAGTGCCATGTCGGGTGAGTATTATATATCAAATAAAAGCTCTCTGTGAGACATTTTTCAAGTCAAAAAGAGACTGAAATGATTAGACTTACATTAACCCATAAGACAAAAAGCTAACAGTAAATGGTGCTTAAAAAATGTAAGTGCACTTTAAAAGCATCATACAATTCAGCTTGCTTGACAGTTGTTCCAGACAATAAACATGCTTTGAAATAAAGATGCAGTGGGCTCGAGAAGTTCAAGACCACTAGTGAAAATGCTTCTATTTTTCTGTAAAATAAATTATTTTCACAACATGATTTTCACCAAATTGTAGTACACTCTAAAAAAAGGGGGGCTTCAAAAGGTTCTTTGATGCCATAGAAGAACCTTTTGGTTCCATAAAGGACCTTTAACATCTGAAGAACCTTTCTGTGTCACAAAAGGTTTTTTGAGGTGAAAAAATGTTCTTCAGATTATAAAAAAGTAAGAAAGAGATGGTTCTTTAAAGAACCTTTGACTGACTGGTTCTTTGTGGACCCAAAAATGGTTCTTCTATGGCATCGCTGTGAAGCATTCATGTTGTGCATTTTATATTTTAAAAGGTTTGCCATGAAAACCTGTATTTATATAGTTTTTGTGAGACAGAAAGATTCTTTGGATGTTAAAGGTTCTTTATGGAACCATTTAGACAAAAAAGGTTCTTCTATGGCATGATGAAGCGCCTTAATTTTTAAGAGTGTATTGTACATACAGTATTATAGACCACTTTGCAAGATGTAAACACTGGCCCAGAAGCATGCATGGTTTCATTTGTATTTATTTTATTTTTTCAAGCCTTACATACATAATTAAATCTTAGTTATATTCGTTTAATATTTTGATTTAGTTCTAAATATTCTGTTGGTTGTATTTTGTTCAAACGTTTGTGAAAGGTTTAAAATGGAAACAAGTTCTTCTGAACCAGTGTTGGATCATCGTTGCTTACGTTTTCCAAGGTGGTCTATAGCAGCCTATGCTTCCATAGGGTTAGGAGATTTCAAACCTCATGAACTCAAGCCTAATTTTAAAGACTTATTGTCCTGATAAACAAATAAATCATATCCAATTTTATTTGTATTTTTTGATAGCATGCTGTCTGTTATGTTATTCTATGTGCCGTATATTTCTTTTTAATTGAATTGCTGTTTTGAATTAAAATGTTTCAAATATTCACTATTATAAAATTAACCTACATCAGTAAACTAGCCCGTCGCAGAATACGGCAAGAAATATATTGTACTTGGTAGATGTACTGCTGGAGGAATCTAATCTTTACAACTGCTTTACAGCGTATGTGGCGTGCTAATGGCAGATCCAATGCATAACATAAATTCTTGGTTTTCTATGTGAGTGAAATGATGACTGGGATAAACAACAGCTTTGTTTTTCATTTAGTCAGTTCAGATGATGAACTTAATCTGTGCAAAGGTTCTCAGCAGGCATGCAGGTTACTTGCACTCTTCTCAAGGTTACAGTACTTGTTAATTATCCTAATGAGAACTAACTGAGTATCATCTGGGAAAAATGACAGCTGTAGTCCTGGAAGATGATGACTTTGCAAGGTGATTTGGAGTGCAAGTATAAAAGTAATCCTGGTTGAAATCCCTGGAGGATCTGGTGTATCTGGTGTGAACATGAAGCAGCACCTTTCCATGATATCTGATCTGGAGGTAGGATGTGAAACACGAGAGTGAAAAGCCTGTATGTTCAGTTCACTGAGCCTGGAAAGAAGGATTTGGGGTTTCAGTGTTGAATACTGCAAAATAAGAGGTTTAGCAAAATCCGGACAGATGAAAGGTTGGCTGATATTACTATGTTCAGTTTGATTGGTTACTGAAATTAGGTCAGTTTGTGTGCTGGCTGATCTTCATCAATAATTATTTTCTTGTACAGTAGATGTACTTTGAGACCTGGTTGACTACAGCATACTTTGCTGATAAAGGAAAAATAAGACAGGTTGTTTTTGTAATGATGGCCTGTAATCTGAAGGGCACTGACTAGATGTTAGGGAGGCATTAGAGCAGGAGTGAAGGGAGGGGGTCATATGAATTAGCCAGTATTTATTACATTTATGCATTTGGCAGACACTTTTATCCAAAGCGACTTACATTACATTGTAAATAAATTACATTTACATTTACATTTACATTTACATTTACATTTACATTTATGCATTTGGCAGACGCTTTTATCCAAAGCAACTTACATTACATTGTACTATACATTTATACATTTTGTATAGTAAGCAAGTGGGGGTTAGGTGCCTTGCTCAAGGGCACCTCAGCCGTTACCCGCCAGCCCTGAAAATCAAACCAGCAACCTTCTGGTCATGAGTCCAACTCTCTAACCACTGGGCCACGACTGCCCCCATATTACACATTTCCATGAGATCGGGCTCATGAATCGGTCCACATTTCAGTTGCTCGGTTTCACAGATGAGGTTTAGGGCTAGTCCCAGACTAAAATGAATGTTTAAGCTGTCTTAACTGAAAATAACATGCCCTGAAATATTTTAAAATGTATTAGTGCCATTGTTTTGTCTCAAGATGCGCACCTGTAATGTTTTTTATAAAAGCAACTTAAATATGCTTAATGAAGACATAGTCCTGGCTTAAACTAAACCTTATCTCTGACTCCGGACCAGAGACCAGAGATCTCAAAATTCTTAAAGAAATGGAGTAACTTTCACAGGTGAGATTTCAGAGTTCATTTTAGTCACAACATTCAAACACCATCTTAAAACACATCTCTTCAGTGAATAGTTGACAAGTAAAAAAACAATCTATTAATCCTCTCTTTTTCTATCAATAGGTAGTGTTCTGGCTTTTGTGGAAACTAGTAACTTGGTGTAAGCACTAATTGTATTATTGACCCTGTATTACATATCGCTTTATTGCTTCCAAATCTCTCTGTAATTTGCTTTGGGTAAAGGCATCTGCTAAATGACTAAATGTAAATGTAGTTTTTATATGTATTAAGGAAATATTACATGTTTTTAAATGATAGTAGCTTTTTAATATAGTATTAATGCCTTTGCCTTGTTGTATTGTTATTTTAAGCACATAACAGCATATTGTATGTATACAATAACTGAAGTTTCAGATGGTTGCTTGTAGGTTTAAACACACCAGCGCGGACCATTCCAATATGGCGGATGACTTGCGTATCATGGTCAAAAGAGCCTGTGGTGGGGTTGTAAAGATTAGTAAATGTTTTATATTTGAGAGTGTGTTTTATTGGAGTGGATTCTCAAGAGAGGAAATGATGCATTGAGGTTCAGAATCTTGCTCTTGAAGAAAGTGCCAAAGTCATTAGGAAAGGAGAACTAATTAATGAGGAAAAGGTACAGGAGAGTTTCCGGGGGTCTGATCAGTAGTAAAGCTTAACTTGACAGTAGATTTTTTTCGTCTCCATATTTCCAGCTGGTCTGAGGTCTTGTCTGTGCTGTCTGAGCATGTACTAGTCAAGAGGATGGAGGTGAGGGACAGATCTGCTTTGTGGAAGTAGGACAAAGAAGACAACAGAAGATCTGAAAGTGGAGAACGGATTGGGAGGAAGTAAGAACCTAAAAAGGGGGTAGACATAAATGTTGGTGGATTGACATGAAGTAGTGATCAGAAATGTGTAGTGGTGTGCTGTAAAGTTAGTCATTAATCTTGCCTGGGTAAAACATACAGTAGGTGTCATAGAAACACATGGGGAGAGAGGTAAAAAGAAAATGTTGAGGACAACCCTGGAGTTTCTAAATACAGAAATGTAGGTCTCCAGCAGGAGGGTGATGTAATCTGTGAGCAGATGTAGAAAGAGTTGTCTGAAGGACAGCGGATAACTGTAATGTTGAGTTTAATTGGAAAGTTAATGGATCCTGCATTCTATTCAAAAGAGATGGTGTACCTAGAAATTCTGTCCAAGTCTGGATTATTTGTTTATAAAATAAAATTACAATTCATCTTTTCGTTTAACAATTTATCTAAATGGGTTATTCGGTTTTTACAATTCATGTCCACTTCTGCCCTCCGGTGGAGATTCATCTCTGATGATGTCAGTTAGATGGATTGGGCAGAGCATCTGTTAACCCCTCCCTTCCAACTATCAGTCAAAATGAAATGCCTGCTTTTCTATATCCAATCAATTCAAGTGGAAAAGTGCAAGCCATGGCCAGTATTTTTCTCATTCAATATTACGTTTCACTCGAAAATTCTTTAAAATATGGAAGTAAAGACGATAGCGATTTCAAGTTCATGGTGACTAAGTTGTTTGATGTTTCCTACAGTCATTGCGTGTGTATTGTAGTATGAAATCAATAAAGACCATTCATTTCACCTCATTTTTGGTGTCTTACATTTGGTGTCAAAATCCCTTTTATGCATAATTTTTTTACCTTATCCCAGTAGCTTACATGTCATATCAGAAAATAGATGTCTTGTTAGTGAGATAGATATAAGTTTCTTGCATGTCACATCAGTATTTGCAAATCCATGTGTATGTGTTTGGACAGTGTTATGAAATATTTAATCTCTGTGTGGAGCTTTTTGTTATTGCGTTTTCACTAATGGAGGCCTGCGGATGCTAGTCGTGAAAGGAGACAAGACAGCCTGGCTCAGCTTCCTGGTATTGCAAAACACACAGCTGTCAGTACTCTCGCCTCTTGAAATTCTTCACATGGTTTTTTTTCTGAATCAAGTGTGGGTGTTACATTTAGCCATTTAGCAGACACTTTTATCCAAAGCAACTTACAAATTAGGTAAACAATAAAAGCAATTAGAACAACATAAGGACAGCAATACATAAATGCAATAAAAACTGGTCTCAGCAAGCCTACCACAATATACGAAGTTAAGAGCTTTTTTTAGGAAAATAAAAGTAAAAAAAACGTAAAACTAACTCTGTATTAGTGAGTCAGGTGTTGGTGGAAGAGATGTGTTTTTAGTCGATTCTTAAAGATGGCTACAGAATCTGCAGATCATGTATATGGAAAAGAGCAGTGGTCTGAGCACAGAGCCCTGAGGTACCTCGGTTTTGAGAAGTTGGGACTCAGAGACATCACCTATCCAGGATACTCGAAATGATCTACCTAAGAGTTATGTGCGTACTCAACCCACGAGAGCTGCTGAATCCAAGAGGACGGATTCTGAGAGACCAAACATTGCAATGACAGCAACCGCTGTCTCTCTGGCTGAGGGTAATTTGGGCAGAGCAATAAAGTGGGTAGCCTTAGAGAATCGATCCACCACGGTCAAAACCACCATGTTCCCACATAAGGGTAGGAGACCTGTAACGAAATCTAACGAAATGTGGAACCAGGGTCTCAAAGGAACTGGCAGCGGATGCAGAAGTCTGGCAGGGGAACGATTGGATGTCTTGGAAACCACACACACAGAGCAAGCCAAAGCAAAATGTTGTATATTGCGAGCCATACAAGGCCACCAGAAACGTTGTTTAACGAGAAACAAAGTGCGAGTCAAGCCGGGATGGCAAGCCCCCTTGAAACAATGACCCCATCGAATCAGGCCGTAAATTCTCTGGCACAAACAACCGACCCGGTGGGCATCCAGGCGGAGAAATTACCCCTTGTAAGGCCATGCGGACTTTCAATTCGAGAAAGCGCTCAGATCAGTCAAAAATACAGGATAAAGCATCAGACTTGATGTTCTTAGAGCCCGGTCAAAAAGAGATGAAACGACCGAAAAATAAGGCCCACCGAGTCTGCCTGGAGTTCAATCTTTTGGCAGACTTGATGTACTCAAGATTCTTGTGATCGGTCCAAACAATAAAGGGAACCCCAGAACCCGCTAACCAATGACGCCATTCTTCCAAAGCGAGTTTGACTGCCAGCAGCTGTCTATTATCAATAATTGTGCTCAGTGTGAGAAAAAAATTTGCAAGGATGCATCTTGTCGTCCGAGGAGGAATGTTGGGATAGGATACCACCAACCCCCACCTCTGACGCATCAACCTCCACCACAAACTGTCGGGAAGGATCAGGGGTGATAAGGATGGGAGCTGAAACAAAGCAACTCTTGAGTTTGGCAAACGCAGCTTCGGCTGCACTGGACCACCTGAACGGAGTCTTGGTGGAGGTTAAGGCAGACAGAGGAGCAGCTAGCTGGCCGAAATTGCGAAATCTTGAATCTTGTCCGGATCCATACGCATCCCCTCGACCGACACGATGTAACGATGTCGCGGTTTCCACCCGAATCGACAGATCGATTAAGGCATCCAGCGAGGTGGGTAACTCCAAAGCATAGATCTCATCCTTAATGTAATCTGACAAACCATGAAAAAACATATCCCACTGGGCTTCGACGTTCCACCCGCACTCCGCAGCCAAGGTGCGAAATTCAATGGAATCTCCAGCAGCCATATCACCCTGTAGCCCAAGACTGGTTGCCCACTGGAGCTAAGTGGGGTTGAGCCTGGCCAGTACCTGGATGGGAGTCCTCCTGGAAAGAACTAGTTTGCTGCTGGAGGAGGTGTTAGTGAGACCAGAGCCTGAACGGCACGGCCAGTGGCTGCTATCTGTTCTTCTTGACGAACCATGCGTGAACTGCTGTGAGTCAAAAATTCTCTTAATTCAGATGCACTCGCTGGATCCATAGTGGTCAGTTTGTTCTGTCACGCTAAATAAAAGTACAAGATCCAGTAGCGAGTGCAGAAAGTTTATTACACAATAAGAGCAAAACACAACAAAAAAGTCAATTCGAGGATAAGTCCCAGATGCAGATTTCGTAAAGAATCCTAGAATCCAACACGTCGGTGAAGTGTAAACAATTGTAGAATCCAACCTGTTGGTGTGGTGTAAACAATCGTAGAATCCAACCCGTTGGTGAAGTGTAAACAATCGTAGAATCCAACCCGTTGGTGTGAAGTAATCCAATACTAGGAAGTCTAACAAGAGCAGGACATGGCATGAGAACAACAAACTGATAAGGAACCACAGAAACGCTAGCCAGATATAGCCACGCAGGCAAGCTACACCTGTAGCCGCATAGCTCGCGTCGTGTTAAATGCGATCTATTAAAAAGTTAGTCAAACCTCAATCTTTACAGCATTTTAAAATGTACTTTTAGAAACTTAAACTTGGACAAAGTGTATCAATTCAGAGGCTGCGCCCTCCGGAGATTGCATTTGTGAGCCGCGTATAACGTTGAGGTTTATTCAGGTTTTATTTCAGAAAAGCAACTGTTACATTGGTTATGTATGACATTCCAATGATTACGTCTCACGAGAATTAAATAATTATTTTAGAATGCTTTAAGATTAGCCTGTATCAAGCTTTGTTGCTCCGCACCGCAATCCTCTGCAAATGGACGAGGCGCTTATAGTGGATGTGCATGCCGTTGCTCTATTATTCAGGCTTTAGGCTCATGCGGTGTACACAGGACAGTAATCCAGCAGCGAAAAGCAAATCACCAAAAGAGCTGAGCGAGCGATGTTGTCGCAGCTACTAAACACATTTTTCCAGAACGTTCTTGGGGCCTGGTGGCTGGGTTGCGACCCGGTGGTTGGGACCTCTGCCTTAAGTAGACCTAGAGGTGGATCAAATAAAAAAATTATTTATGTTTAGTTTCTTTATTAAGTTAATTTAGAAAAATGTTTGGAGTATTTTGTGGCTCAGATGCTGAACGCATAGTTTGATTGCCAAAAACATTGAACTACTCTGTTGTGCTGAGAGAGTGTGCACTTTTCTTACTGTATAACTCAAAACAGTCTCATCAAAATAATGTATGCGTGCTCACAGGTGTTTTTTTTGCATGTTTATTCATTGTACATACACTATATTGCTATTAGAATACCATGATATGCTGCAGCATTAAGATTTGTACTCATGGAAGTTACTAAAGTCATCAAACCTGTTTATTAGATAGGGTGACCCAATACATTTGGCAATATAGTGCATTTGTCTGTATTTAATACACACAATCTATCTTCAATATAGCATTGTTCGCCAATTCGCCATTCAGACCCTATTTACAGTGCACAAACTCTTACTAACTGCTAACTTTTACTCTATTTCAATTTATACTATATTTACTATAATAAAACCATAGTAAATGTTCCTAAGGATCAGTCCCCATAAAACAGTATGAACATAAAGAGGTCTGAGTCCCCATTACTGCTTAGAGTCATCTTTCAGGCACAGAGACAGTATGAACATAAAAAGGACTCAGCCTTTTCATTCGACCCACCTCTTGGTCTACTTAAAGGGTTCTGAGTTCGAGTACCCAAGTGTGGAAACACCAAGTGCTCCCTCCCTGTAATGTGAAGTCATTGCTATTAATTATCCATGCAATGATGCTTTGACTCGGATTGGTAAAATATAAAAGGGCCGTATGAGGAAGAAAAAGTTAAGCTGTTGTGGTTAGTAAGGTTAGTTCATAAGGTTAGTTAAATGGATAGTTCATCCAAAAAAATCGTCATCATTTACTCAACCAGAAGTTGTTCCAAAACTATATGAATGTCATTTTTGTTCTGAACACAAAGATATTTGGAAGAATGTTTGTTCTTCCAAACTCTATTTACTATCACAGTATGAAGAAAAACTATGATATCAATGGCGCCTCAGAACTGCTTGGTTTTCTACATTCTTCAAAATATCTTCTTGTTTAACAGAACAAAGAAATAAGTTAGGTAATAAATTACTAAGGTAAATGGTTAATAAACCAAGTAAGAGGAAACAAATGAATACCCTTAACATTTGTGGTTGATACAAATTGATCTTCTTTTATTTAAACTGCATTATTCTGAATGTGCCGTATAAAATCTTTCTTGGATGTTTTACTCTTTGTACCTTGCTCAGTATTGTGGGGGGGGATGTATTGTCTGAAACCTTAGCTTGAGTTGCATTACTGGAAGTCTGTGTAAACTCATTTTACTACCCACTTCAACAACCACAACCACTGGCTGCTACTCTGATAAACACAAAAAGTTAGATTAGATTCAACTTTATTGTCATTACACATGTACAAGTACAAGGCAACAAAATGCAGTTTAGGTCTAACCAGAAGTGCAATAGCAGCAAGTGCAGGATATACAGCGGTTGCATAAGTTACATAAATAAATAAATATTACAGAAGTAATTTACATTACAAAATATGACTTTGTTAAGATCGCTACTTCCAAATGATTTAGTATGACTATGACATGAGTCTACTGTATGCCTGTAGACATTTGAAAATTGCCTGCTGAACTTATTGTTTTTTATGATTTAAGAGCTGTATCAGAAGAATAGGAAGCATGGGGCTTGACACTGTTTCACTTGGACTGTCACTCCAGTAAAATATTTTAACAGGACTAATTATGTTATGCTTCTCCTAATAAAGATCATTTTAAAGAATTACACTATTGTGTCAGTCAGGCAATATGAACTATAAGCTGTGTGAATCATCTTTTGATTGATTTTTTTGAACATGTTTATGTCTGCTGTACATTCCAAAAACCTTGCATTATCTCCAGTTCACTTCATCTACTGACAATTTTGTAAGAACAGTTTCTTGTGTGAATACTTGAATTATTCATTAAAAATCCAGATCTTTGTCTTGTTTTGTAATACAAGTTTATACAGATACATAATACCACCCACCCAAGAAAATAAAAAAACATCTAGTCACTCAGTATTTTTCTTCCAGTCGGCTGCAAATAGTTGAATAAGTTTAGCACATTTCTGCAGTGGAATAAGAGCACAATGAAGGTAAACAGCCATTAAATAAATTATTTAGGCATTAAATATTCAACTATTATAAAATATGTGTTTATATATTTATTTTCCCACAGCTTATGGTGTTTACCCTTATTGGGTGAAGAGGAGCGCCATTAGGAATCTTGTCCAAGGTACCAGAAATGGCTTGTTTTTCAGGGAGCAATATTAATAAAGTCAAACAAGCACACAAATTACTCAAGTCTTTTTAAGTATGAATGAGTCTATATAGACTTCTTAAAAAACAAAGAAATTATTCTATTATTGAAAATCAATTTCATTCACAAAACTTTATTTTTGTGAGAATGCAAAATCGCTAGCACAAATTCCCAGAAACACACCTACAAACTTCACTCGCTGCTGCCCGCTCTTTAGGATCAACTATTCTCCACAATGTCATTACAGCAGTAAGCCTATAGAGAGAGTTAAAACAAACTTGTTTCTTTTGACCCTCAAGACTTTGTTGTCCAAGGTCACATATATATGTATTCCAAATAAAATAACTTTTTCATGTTTTATAAAGAGCCATCTCGTTTCCATTTGTTGGGTAATATTGCTTCTGGGTTGCTTACTTTAATATACAGAAATCCTACAATGTTGTCTGCATCCTTTATCACATCTATAACACATCAATTTTTTCCTCTTTTAAATAGAAAACTTGTACAATAAATAGGCTGAACATTTTCTGATATCTGGACTTAATAATCAGGGGTTTTATAAAATATAAACAGATGATATTTCATATATTTCATGGGATGGCATGAACAAAGTATCTTAGCAGTAGCTTATCAATAATAAAATGGTGGTTAGCCTACCTAACACAAACACAAAAAAAGCAAACAAACTTTTGTGCTGACTGTAATTTGCGTCTGTAGAGCATCACTTTATCATTATGACACCTGAAGCACTCGTAGAAAGAGCATGCCAGGTCTGGAGACATGCCATGTTGTAATACGTTTCTCCATCATTTCATAATAAGAAAATGTTTACAAAACCTCATACTTTTCGTGGGCAATATCTACTATACTGTTCTATACTGATGCATTGTCGTGTTAAACTGTGTTGTGGGTGGCCGAAATACGACGATGATGAAATCAGTAAATTTAACATTAACTAAAATGCATTTTGTAAATGAGCGACGAGAACACATCTACCATAAACACGCTCATACGCACACATTCCATGTCTGATGTATAAAGCTTTTATAGGACTCATTTAGTAAAGGAGGCGGATTGCTGTTGTTAGATTCTCTGGCTTTTGGCTTCTAGTGATAAGAAACGCTGGCAGAGCAAAGGCAAACAAATAATTTCAGCAATAAAAAGATCAATAGCATCTTGACTAAATCTCCCCCTCAAGACTCTCATTACAGTAATCCAAAGTCATCGTTCTCTGCCAGATCAGAAATTGTAGAGACAGAGACAATATTAGCTTTACCGGCTGAAAGCGGCCAGCACTTGCGGCTATCTGGGAATTACTGAAACTAGAAGGGAAATGAAACAATGTTGTTTAAATTACAGCATCACCGTGTATTTACAGCAGTTTGCAGATGCTCGATCTTGTAAACCCGGTTTCACCCTGTCAGTACATCTGTATCATATCATATAAGAAAATTGTCTTTACTCTGACCTCAAACATCATATCAGGCATGCTTTTCATTGACACTGTTGTCTGCTTTGTAGTCAAGTTAACTTACTTTTAAAAGAAAATGTTTGTGCAAAATTATTAGTCTTAAACAATCAACCACCGAGACACAAAAAAGCTCATGTAGAAGCACATCCTGCAAACGACAGATGCACATCTACAAACAGCAGCATAAAACTGCAACACTGTATGTGATCTTTGCGTTATATTTTTGTTTCTGAGTAGGAGAATTCATCTCCCACACTAACAGGCAAATGTGTCTTCATTTGCATTGCTTTACATTTATATGTATTTATTTTGTAAATGCCTTTATCCAAAACAAATGTACATGTTAGAATAAAACAGGCTGGAGTTGCAATAAGAAACTCACATTCCTTATAAATTGCAACATAATTGATTGTATATTCGTCCTCAAACTCTGTATTTCTTGTTCTTAGATTCAGACCGCCGTTCTTGGTTAAAGGCACATGGGTTACAGATTCAGATGAAACACATTTGGGTGCTTAATTAATCAGTTAAGCAGACCAATCAAATAAGACATCCTAAGGAAAGTGGTTGTGCAACACTGATTAAAAGAGAGAGGAAACCAAAATGCCAAGAGGAAAGGAGATATCCGAGGACCTCAGGAAGAAGGTGGTGACAGCCCATCAGTCTGGGGAAGGTCATCTCCAAGAGATTCCAACTCCATACATCCACTTGAAGGCAAACAGGTCCACCTGTGCCTGGCTGAACCGCTCCCAAATGAGCTGGACAACATCGGGGTGGAGTCACCACTCACCACTCTCTGTCCAGCAATGATGAGCCAGTCGTCGAGGTAGTTGAGGACACACACGTCCTGTTCCCTGAGGAGACAGGGCCAGTGTGTTCCTTCCTCGCACTGAGGTGAACAGAATGAGTGAGAGTGTAGAAGGCGGCGAGGTGAAGAGGTGTCCGACGCAACGTCGAGTCGAGGCCGCTGTCGAACTGCTGCCGACGCAACGTCAAGTGGAGGCTGCTGTGGGCTGCAAGAGAGAGGCCAGGAACAGAGGAAGCTCTTATTGTGAAAGAGTGGGCTAGAGGGGCCAGGCACGGCTGGGGACGCGGCAGGAAGCGTCCTTCTCTAACCATGTAGCGATGTTATGGCTCCTCCGCGGGGCTCTACGTCTCTGGGGGAGCGTCTGTTGGGATGGTGCCGGTACCAGAGGGGAAGCCGGACCTGGAGGATTGCCATAGCGTGAAGGGCGGAAGCAGCCTGACCCGCAACAGAGTAAACCTTTCGAACTTACACGCCTTGGAGGGGATCCTTGGTTGACCCCACCAAGTGACAGCGGTCTGCGGGCAGAGACCACGTGCACCGCGACCGCACACTCCACCTGGAGGATGTCGACATAGCCCCTAGCTGCCCGACGGTTGAGGGAAGAAACAACTACATGGATTATTGATGGATCATTACTAAAATCATTTAAATCGATTTTTAACAAATATTTATTCATTTTGCAAATATGCACTCTAAAAACTATAATAATACATTTTGTTATAATTCTGTAATCTACAAATCAAAAGTTGTAAAGCTTATGTTTTATCTCCACATAACAGTCTGTATTGGACACACAATAACATTAACATTAAATATTCTATTATTTAATATACAACATATTTACCTAAAGAGCTAAGAAATTAGCAATGTTAGCTTGATAATTGCAGGATTTTTATTAAAATACTATCATTGTTGATACTATCATTGTCAATTGTTGGCTGAACAGTTGACAGTTAAGCAGTTTAACTGTAAAAAAAAAATATGATAGAAAAGCACAAACTGACCTCTGCAAACTTAATCAAAATAAGTTATTTTCCCTTTTTTTAGTAAGCACAGCAGTTATTAAGCATGAATAAATACATTTATTAACCATTAAATAGGCAAGTATTGGAAAAAAGTTGGGCTTTTTATTTATGTATTTATAACTGCTTATTAATTATTTATATTACATTTGTAAATTATCCTTAACAAATGCATTTATAAGTAATTTACAAAACGAACCTACAAAACAGCAAATGGCAAATGAACATATCTCATCAAATTTTATTCATATCCAAATTATTTTCATCTACCATTTAAATGCATTCTAAAGCTATCAATGTACATTTTTAACATTTGTCTCATTTGTTTTTATTTTAATTTCTCTAAAGCAATTTTAAGAGCAAAATCTGAGGCTAACCTAATACTTAACTTAAATGAAACAAAACTAAAAAATCAAGTAGGCCTATCTTGAATTATAAAAGCAAACTCTGTGCAATACAATTTTTCTCTGTTAAGCCTAAGCAAAACAACACAAATGTCAGAATTCCTTTGAAAATCAAACGATTAACACACACGTGTTTCTGTAATATTATAATATTTTGTGTCTGTGAATTTATTTTTATCCAAAATGTCAAACATTGAGATGATCCTTAAATCACATAAAAAAATTATTACTGACGTATGTGCATCAGATCATAACAGTTGATGAATGTTGTCAACACATTGATCTTTTTCATGTTTTATAGTTTCATTTGCTGTATACACAACATTGCACATGGCTGCCATTAATATTCTGTGTGCACGGTGTCTATAGCAAACGCTATCCATGGACATTGATTAGCGGTGAAAACCTTATCTGCTCGATAACTCAAAGATGTTTACCCTGGCATATGGAAGCAGATGGTATGTGTGGATTTGTATGGCTGAGCAGGTGGACATCGTGTCACATTAGTTTTGAAGTGTGAATGTTGCCAGTAGGAAATCCCTCCTTTCAGACTAATATAACACACAAAGTGTTAAACTGCCATTTGCAAAGTCCCTAACAATTTTCTCAGCTTAACAATGTTGTCAAAATGACTATTATAAAAAAGTGCACAGATGTCTTTTCTACTTCATTTATACTGAGGCACAAGCAAAGCAAAATGTAACATAAGATCCATACATATCTGTATAAATAACCATCTAAAATACAGGTTTAAAAAGTTGTTTTATAACTTGTGCATTTCAATTCAGAGGTAGTCATAAATGCAATATATTATATTATAAAAGAATATTATCTATGCTTGTTGCATAATTGTCCTTGGAGTGAAGCTCAGCTTTGAAAAGAATGTAAGGAGGTTTGGCAAGAAAACCCAGGAGTGAATCAACAAAATCTTAATGATGGATACATTTGCTGTCAATGTACTTAATAAAAGTTCAGGTAAAAAGTATTTTAATTGCATCCTGAACTACTTTCTATAGGGCTGTTAAACGATTAATCGTAATTATTCACATCCAGAAATAAAGTTTGTGTTTACATAATATATGTGTGTTGTGCATATTAATTTAGTATTTAAAAAATATTTATTAACATGCAAAAATGTCCTACATGTATGTGTTTGTGTTGCAAACACAACTTTTATTCTGGATGTGATAAATCACGAATAATCGTTTAACAGCCTTACTTTCTAATGTTTACTTTCAACAAAATTTTGTTTTTATGGTAATTAGCTAAATTTGATTTTAAGATGCTGAAAAGTGGGCACTTTTTTGATTGGGTAGTGTTGAGCCTCATACTTGTAATCTCCAGTAAATGTCAGAGCACCGTGGGGTGTGAGAGCACTCTTGAATCCTGTATTGTGATGGTGTGGGGGTGTATTGGGATCCCTGCAGAGCCAGTGTGTGTCCTACCAGAGTCTGGTTTTGTTACAATATGCGGTGTCATTTTCTCTAAGAACAAATTAGGGTACTGTGTCAAAACGAAGTAGAGAAGAATGGGATCATTTTAAAATACATCATATACAGAATAACCACTGGGCTTTCCTGTAGCTCAGTGGTTAGAGCATGGCGCCAACAACGCCAATGTAAGTCGCTTTGGATAAAAGCGTCTGCCAAATGCGTAAATGTAATGAGGATTAATCCCTACCTTTGCTTCTGTACTTGCTTACACTTTTCTCAGAGAGGAGGATACAACATGTTGCAACATTTTATGACATTCAAACACATGAACATCTGACTTTTAATTCATCCCTAAGGTGTTCATTGAGATGCAGGGGTGCGTTTCCCAAAAGCATCATTAGGAATCTATGGTGGCAAGTTCCGTCGTGATCTCCTGGGCTTTGTGGAGATCACTTTTTTTGTGAACCTCGCTTTTGTGCACAGGTGTATTTTTGTGATTTAGGATAATAAAAGCCCCTTCCTAAACTGCCACATTTTAAAAAGTGAACACACTTCACCTTCAGGTTAGACATACAGATAAACTGATAACTCAATGAAAATATACAGTAAAAACTCATTGAGATTCCTTTTCTTTGGATCATCTGCTCTTGAAAGAAAAAGTGATACCATACTCTGAGCTGCTTTGTGGACATACTGTACTGTATAAAACGGCCAATTTATTAAGATAAGAAAATGACGTACTTTTAAACAATGAGGCCGCCATCTGGGAACATCATTAGTTCCACATCTGGCAAATTTGCATTAAATATCACATTACAGCCTTTAAAAAGGTCTTTCACTTCATTACAATCATTTAGAGACCTATTACTGACTGCACCACCAACAGATATGAGTTCAAAATAGATATTAACCGGTCTAAATGATCATTTAGTTTAGATCCAAAAGATCCAAAATGAACACTCAGTGTGCATTAAATGTAAATCATTTCAGAGTCTGAAAAAGTAACGTCTGCTTACAGCATATACGCTAGTATATAGAAATATAGCTCTAGGTTGTCTAGGCTCTAAATGTCATAAACAAACCAAATGAATTATTACAGTAGTGTATATAAAATAATCAGTAAACATCTATCCTGAGAGATGTTCATGTGTTTTATAAAGTCTTTCACAGTCTTCAGTGTCCATTTCACTTCGCATATACCACCACAGACCTGTTCATGCCTTTCCTTTCACTTCTACAGAGAGCTCATTCATAGCATGAAGAACAAAAGTTGACAGAGGAGAATATGCCTAGTGCTTTTGAAGAGTCTTATGAAAGATTCCTGAGTGTGTCCAAGGAGAGGCTTGCCTCTTAACACCACCACAGCACATGCTTAGAATTATAAGTCAGACATTATTATAAGAATTGAAAGTACAGGTACGCTTGTCTTGTTTTTAGTTTTAAAAGAACTATTTGAGACTTATTTGAGGTAGGAAAGAACAACATCTGAGAAATAAAATGTTTCTCTGGGTTTTGTGACCCTGACATGACATTGTGACATTTTATTATTAATAGAATGTTTTCCTCACTCTCTGTTTGTATCGAACCTAATATGATAGAACACATTTTCTAAACTTTAATTGTTGGCTTGGTTTCATTTTCAAAAATGTTAGTCATGGCTTGGCAGGATTTGCTTTATCAGCACCCAACCACTCTCCACCGAGGTTTTGCGTGACACAATACCAATCATATGCCTCGCTGAAATTATTCTTACGTGACAAACAAAATGTCAGCTTGTCTAAAAAAACAGTTGGAGTCATTCAAGCCAGAGAAAGCATATAGATGGCTATGAGATATAACAGACATGTTCAAATAAAACAGACATGGTCATTGAAACATTAGCTCCATATTTATAGCTGGCAGTTTGCCAAAGTCAGGATGCATTCGGTAATGAGGGCAATTTGGAAGCAGTTCCTGATGCACCCCCCCAGCACCCCCATTTAATTCCCACCCTGAGGCAACAGAGATAAGAAAATGTTTTTTATGCACATACTCTCTTTTCGTGTATCTCCAAAATTTGCTTTTTCCTCAAAGTAAATATTAATTTCTTTAGGAAGGAGAATGTATAACCTGCATCCTTGCATCCAAAATTGAATTAGTACACAGTGCTTTTACACATATGCATGACAAAAAAAGCAAACAACTCAGTACAATATACAATAAGATCATTAAAAAGAAAAACATTTACACATTTAGACATCAAACATACAAAATGCATTTTAAACATTTGTTCATAAAACAATTCGTTAATGTTCATTTTTACGATTTGATCTGTTACATTGACTGTCAAAGGGAAAGTTTATCCAAAAATAAAAATTCAGTCATCATTATTCACCCTGATGTCATTCAGACCCTGTATATGACTCTTTCTTTAGTGGAACACAAAAGAAGATATTTTAAGAAATGTGTTTGTTTTGTGTCCATACAATGAAAGTCAATAGAGGCCGAATGTTGTTTGTTTTTAAAAATATCTTCTTTTGCGTTCTGCAGGAGAAAGGAAGCCATACAGGTTTGGAATGAAATGAGAATTGGAAAATGATGCAAGAATTTTGATATACTGCATCTTTTACACACACAAACACACATATATATATATATATAATAGCACCATTTGTATATATAAAAAAATATATATAAAATATATCCCACTAAATGTAACCCTAAATGTATTGGAAATTCTGCACAGATATCTGATTTGATCTCATATACTGCTGCTAGAATTGCATTATTCACAGAGATGTCTAAAATATAGATTATTACTCTTATATTTTTATGTTGTGTAATTATACACTATGTGATACACTATATGAGGTATTTTCTGTATGCAAGGAATACCAAGACAGTTTATAAAAAAAGGTATTCCATAATCCAATGGGCTCAACCTGACCTTTTATTTCAAGTGTGATGAATGAACTGGAATTAAATCAGATCATCATAGATAACATTTTTACACACACTGGATAAAAAAGGTTATTTATTTCTTAAATAACCACTGGAAGCCATTCGCTGAATTACACAAATGAAGGAAATCTGTTAACTTCTCTAGGCATTCATCTCAATAGCAGCTGTTCGGCTGGTGCATGCAGGCACACACTATGTGACACAACCTAGATGCTGCCATATTTGCTTTATGGGCACATTTTTTTAAACCGTGCAATTAGTTCTTCTCATACCCGATCATTCCATACGATATAAGATTTCACTGCAGCAGACATAATTCTTAACGGTGGGTGAAATATGACAATTCTGAGATGATATGATGAAAAAAGTTGCTTAATAGAGAAGAATGCTTTTTACCTGCATAATGGTTTTGTTACGGCATGAGCTCTTGAATTAAATATGAAAAATATGCAGACTCTGCGGCAAGATCTTATCATTTAAAAATATGTTTTTATATTTATGTTTCATATTCATATTAAAAGTGTATGGCTAATCAAAAGTGCCGTTGGGGCTAAAATATTTAAGGAGTTTAAATACACAGTAGACAGTGCTTGCATTGAGATTTACAAGCTACAAAAACACCACAAGGAAAACGTCTCTCTTTGGGTTTAGTTGTTTTATCTTTTGATGGTAGTTCACATTACAGAATGACAAATCACTGAGTGGTTTTGTGGCTGGTTATGTAATTTTTCTTCCTGGGCGATAATTAACCTCAGAATGCTGTATTCCCCAAACCCCATGCAAATGTGGCAATTAACAATGGGAATTACAGGCGGCTTTTAGTTTCATGCATACAATAGACATGGAAACTTTACATATAATATCATTTTCATCTAATAACCACATACATCTGCATGGAATTTGTTTATGTTTAGAATGATGGACATGGAATGCATGGCATGTTGCTTGCTTATTTTGCTCAAGAGCATGATGTGTGTAAGTCTACATGTCATAGCAACAAGGAACTATGCTTCTAACCACAGCTCAAAAGCTGTAGTTTCAACCACGCAACCTTTGGGGACAAACAGTTTTTGGTTACTAACATTGTAGTCATGAAGTTGAGTAAATAATGACATTTTGGTTTTGGGTGAACTACCCCAAATCAGAACTATGTACATGCCATTGTCAACGTCTCTCATTCACACCACACACCCACCTCAGTCTGTCCATCACACACCCTCACTCAGAAGAGCTCAAATTAGTGCTGACCTTCAAGTGACAACTAGCAAAAGCAATCTTCATCCCTGTTAGAGACGCCAGCTTTCTTTATCAGTTCCGTTGTGCCAATTACCTACCAGCAGTGAAAGGTCTTGCTCAGAAATGGGCAGGTGAGCTTCTATAACAAACACAAGAAGTAAACATCTCGGCTACTCTGACTTTTTCCATTGTGGTATTTTTTTATCGAGTGGCTCAGAGCTTTTCTGAAGTTTCATGCAATCTTATGCAGTTTGCCCTGTGCAGAAGACCTCCGGAGTTATTCTCTGATGATATGATACTGCGGCTGTTTAAAGAATATTTCATGTTTTTTTTTTCAGTTTATTCAAAACATATCACATTTGCAGCATGTTGTCGATTACCACAGGCCAATATTTAGACTTGTCCCTCTGAGTAAACAAACAGTAAAAGTTTGAACATTGATTCAACTAGTTTTGCTTCAAGGCCCAGAATTTATATTGGAAATCGAGAGGCGATCCAACACAGTAGCTACGAAAGTTTGTTAATACAACATCTCTTTAAAATGAACACTTTTACATTGAACATTTTGCAAATATATAAATATATTTATATATAATATATTCAAACTAGTTCATTTTATAAAACAGTGTTGTTGTTCATAGTCGGTCAGGGACTATTTTTTCCAGTTATAGGAAGGCTTTTAGTGACTGTGTTTCATGAAAGTTGCATTGTTACATTTTATTTTGTTTTAATGTCTGTATTGCGTGGTAATGTTTTTTTAAGCAACTCAAGGCTAGAGCTGTATCATGAAAAAGTCACGACTGCTAATAACACCCTATTAGACTGCTAATAATGATTTCTATTCGGAATATTCTATTCCCTAACTCTAACCCATCAGAGAAAACTTATGGCATTTTTCAATGAACAAAAAATCTGTATGTTTAGTATGTTTTTAAGCGATTTGGTTTACAAGGACATGGGAATTGTTTACGTTGTTATACACATGTCATTACACATTTGTCCAAAAACCATACACACACACACACACACACACACACACACTATCTTTCAGACCATTGCGATTAAGCTGCTGATGAGCGCTGATCTCATCCTGATCCGTTCATGCGCTGGTGCTGATTAAGTGCTGGCCCAATGTTTGTTGACACATCTGCCTGATTCAAAGGGTCCCCAACCTCATGCTCAGTCAATATTAACATCCACTCACCTGAGCTGGCTGGGTTAGCCATCTGCAAACACTTAAAGAACCAGCAGAAATAGCGATGGTTTTGTGTCCGTACAATAGAAGTGAATAAGTATCAAATATCTTCTTTCGTGTTCTGCAGAAGAAAGAAAGTCATGCAAGTTTGAAACGTCAAACGTGTTAGTAAATATTGACAGAATTTTCTTTTTTGAGTGAAGTATCACTTTAACCTAAAGAAGACATTGATTATTATGGTACCGGTTAGCTCAAGTTCTGCATTATTAAAATTGAGATAGACACCAAAAAACAATGGAAAGTAAATGCAGATTTCTGCCCCAACTTCTCAGACTTCTCAGAAAATGACCATAGCAATCTCTGATGTGTCTCCCTTAGAGTTTCAGAAGAGATCCGTACTGTGCCAAAATACTAAAGCCTGTAATTATTCAAAATAATCTCTGACATTTCTCATTAAGATCAAATTTTCTGTGGTATGTATGATTTTCGCATTCTTTTTGCTTAATATCTTACTTTATGTCAACAATTGTCCTTTAAAAAATTGACTTTTTTTGTGATGATAAGTGTGGTAGCAGTATGTTAATGAGTCCAGTTTATAAAAATTGAACTTGACAGGTCATATTATCATTATTATATTAAGTTTACCATTGCAAACCAGCGTTTTATGTACTTGCTTAATGATAATTTAGATTATTTTTAACTAAAAAAGCGACACATTTTTAAGCATAACTGTTTAAATCTGTATAGAATTAATTTTTATGCACATAAAAAAGCATTAAAGCCAACAGACATGGGCAGATCACCCCACTAAACTTTAATTTGGCTCCGTATACACGTTCCTAATAAAGGAGATAATAAAGGGCACACACAATTTAGCTCAGACAAGCAGAGAATGTTTAGGGAGCGAATGGAAAATCCATTAAATGCACATAAATAATAGAAACTGAATCATTTTATTCAAAAAAAAAACCTCAATGTCACAGAAATGAGACATTCTTTGCCTTCGGAAGAAGAAAAAAGAAATTGGAGAAAAATGTGTTCTGTTAGTAAAAAGTGCTTTCTTCGCTGCCTCGGGGCACAATATGAATTCTCCACCTCACCCCTGTGAAAGAAATAGAGACTCAACAGTGAGCAAATCTAATCAAGAACACTGCTTCCTTCTCGCCTGTTACCAACAGAAACACTCCACCAATAAAACCAGCCGCATTAAAGCCAGTTAAGCGCAGATTGCAAAGCCGACTTCATTTTACTGGTAGATTGAAATGATTTTTCCTTACGTCCTTTGAGACTGTGGTTCTTTTAGAAAGCTTTGAGAAAACATTTTTTAAGCATCGCAATACCAAAGCTGTTCCAAGTAATAGAAGACACATTATTATGTCCAAATTCAAAGGGAGCTGCTTAAACAAGCCTATAGCTATTTGTTGGTTTTAGTTGGACACAAAAATGGCATCCTCTGGTGACTTTTGTAGTTTTGCAATGAGACAATTCCAGAATACACTGCGTATGTGTACATAACAAACTGCTTAAGAGTATTATGTTTCAATCTACTTTCTCCTGTCTTGAATCAGTATGTTCCTAACACAAATTTTGCAATTATTTATTATACCAGGATGGTTTTGCCCATAGCTATGCCTGAGATCACACCCACCCGTGTTCAGGTCAAGTGCGACTGGACTCCACACAGTTTATCGTCCACTGTCAATTTTGAAGAGAGCGTGGCGGTAACCATTAAGGGTGCACTCTTTTGAGACAGGGACTTTACTGACAACCTGACACACAGAGTCTTAACAAGCTCTTTCTGAACCATGGCGAAGAACAGCCTATGCTTGGGTGGGAGTCCCAGCCCACCCAAGCCGGCATTATTATGGTTACTGTGGATTTCACAGCTGTGAGTGACAGGGACGTGACAGGTCGCAGGAAGTGCTCTGAAGGCAGGTGCGATACAGGCGAGCATCAGTCAGCCCAATGCAAGCAAGAGCAAATTAGTCGTGACAGGCTGTATATTAAATAAGTCACAACTGCTCATATTGACAAACTATATTTAGGCACCTTCATATTAGACCATGGGATGTTTGAGGCTGAGATCAAGTTGGATGATTCAGATCCAAGGTCTGGACTAATGAAACCGAAGTCTGACAAGTCATACGGAGCTGTCAATATTGGATGTTGCATTGTCAGTAAGGGAATAATTCAATAAGAAAATCTACTAAAAATTCTGGATGCATTGTGAAAATGGCATACATTTAATTGAATTTGATTTTAAATATAAATGTTTACATTTCTTGCACCAAGCTGCGCCTTAATCTTGTGAATAGATACGGAGCAAATTATGAACTAATATTGGAAGACAAGACATTATAAATTGTGAAAACTGTGTCAGAGTAAACCATCTGATCAACCCACTACACTAAACAAATAAATTAAAATATGTTTTTTAAATGGCTGGCGTAAAGAGTCCTTAACATTCTATACACAACTCACACAAGTGATTGTCACGACGGACGGAAATGCAAAAAAGTTGAGTGGAACTTATATTTATGTGGTGGAGAGATGGAGAATCGCAAATAGCAATCTTCTCCCAGTTATTTCTAGTCATCACTGAACATCCACTTCATATCAAACTGGTTGCTGAAAAAGATTATTTTTATAGGCAATCATGAATGTCTTTTAGTGTTAAATTTATGTAGTATGTTCTTTTTTATTTTATATTTGGTCGGGTGAGTACTGGTCAGTTTTTACCTGCGTAGGTGTCTCTCTCTCTTTCTCTCTCTCTCTCTCTCTCTCTCTCTCTCTCTCTGGTGCATGCTGGGAGGGTGTGTAGAGGAGCTGGGTGCGTGCCGAGAGCATTCTATGAGAGCGATTTTTGACCGTTTACACTGTTTATTTATTTATTTATCTTTCTTTCTTTTCTATTTTTCTTTATATATATATATATTTTCTCCTTGTACTTTTCCCCCTCGTTAGGTAGATAAGTGTAGGAAGAAAGGACTTTTTTGGTTGCGCGGCTGATAGTCGCCGGAATGGCGGCTGTTAACGCGCAAGGAGCACCTGCACTATCACTTCGAAATGGCTGCAGGTGTGTGCCTGAGCCAGGGGTGACAGTGGAAGATCTGCTCTTGATTATTGGTGAAAAACTAGGTTTCGAAAATATCGTCTCAGCCTCACGGATGAACAAAGCAGTTGTCGTGTTTTTAAAATCTGATTCACTGGTAAATGAGTTAACTGTTAGCGGAATATGGATTAAAGAGACATTTGTCCCTGTAACCCCACTATCCGCCCCAACAACTAAAGTCACGATTTCCAATGTTCCACCTTTCATACCGAATGAAGTTATTGTGAAAGAGTTGCTGAGATTTGGAAAGATCGCTAGTCCCGTTAAAGCAGTGCCCCTAGGATGTAAAAATGCCGCGTTAAAGCATGTTTTTTCTTTTAGGCGGCATGTTTATATGTTCCTTAATTCTCCGGAGCGGACACTGGAAGTCTCCTTCCGTGTTATGCACGGTGATAGTTCTTTCATGGTGTACGCGAGTACAGAGAATTTGAAATGTTTTGAGTGTGGTGACTTGGGCCATAAGCGGTATACATGTCCGCATAAAAATGAGCAACGCGTGTCTACTTCTCGTAGCGGTGAAGTTAACATCGATCATCATATTAATGTCTTATCCTCTCAGAGAGCTGAAGAAAAGGATAAAGGAGTTACTGAGGAAGTGAAGGTGCAACAGGAGGTGAGTGGCAATATTAATGTCAATATTGGCTGTGTGGAGCAACCTGGATGTAGTCGCTTGCTTGTTAAAGCTGTAGTGAGCGCTAACACAGATAACGATCAGAGTGAAGTTGAAGATATAATCGAAAGAAATGACATTGTACAGTCAGGGTTTTCTGATGAGAATATGGCTGATGAGACTGAGAGTTTGTCGCAATATACAGATGATGGCATAAGAGATGACGAACAGTGGTCTGATGTGTTTAAAGGGGCTGAGAGCGATTTGTATTCTCTTGAGCAGATTAATTCCTTCCTTGACCAAACAAAAGGAAAAGTAGGTGTCGAAATAAGCGATTTTTTCCCTGATGTTGAAAAATTCATTGCTTCAGTTATGCTGGCTAGAAAAGTAAGTAGTTATGATGAATTGACACAACAAAAAAGATTTCGTCTTAAGAAACATCTTACTGTAATTAGATCAGGTAGAAAATTTGGAAAAGCGAGGGGAAAATCAAAACTACCCTAAATGCTGCTTATACCTCTTTGTTTGTGTTTCTTTTTCTCTTCCTATTTTTCTTCCTTATGGAGATTTTGAGGGTGGCATCTCTTAATATTAATGGAATGAGGGATGGGAGAAAGAATGAATTATTATCAGAAATGATAAGTTTAAAAGATTTGAATGTTACTTTCTTACAAGAAACTCATAGTACTTGTGACAATGAAGTTAACTGGGGTTTATGGTGGAGAGGGGAGTATGTACTGAGTCATGGGACCAACTTAAGTGCCGGTGTAGCTGTTCTTTTTTCCCCTACTTTAAAAGTTAAAGTTCTATCAAAAAATGAAGTAGAACCAGGAAGGGTATTAATTGTAAAGGCTGAAATTAGTAATTTTAATTTTATGTTTATAAATGTTTACGCCCCTAATGTTGGAGCAGAAAGAAGTGTACTTTTTAACAAAATTGAGAGCATTGTTAAAAAAGAAAATGATGATGTTTTCATTGTTGTAGGTGGGGACTGGAATTGTACACTTGATTTTACACTAGATAGAAATGGGGAAGAACCCCATGCACAATCATCCTTCTGTCTAGCTGGTGTTTTAAAAACACTAAATCTCTCAGATGTATGGCGTGAGCATAATCCCTCTATAAAGCAATATACATGGGTGAAAGTTTCTAATCAAAGGATTTCAGCTGCACGACTGGATCGTTTTTATACTTCTTATAATCTGAGAAATAGAGTTGTTTGTTCAGAAATTATTCCCAATGCTTTTTCTGATCACAAGCTTATTATGGTTGGGTTTACCTTGTGTACATATTCAAGTAAAAGCTGCTACTGGCATTTTAATACCAAACTTTTAGAGGATAAACAGTTTTGTGATGCTTTTAAAAGTTTTTGGGAAACTTGGCAAGTAGAACAGAATTTATTTGAAAATATTATTCAATGGTGGGAAGTGGGTAAGGTGCACATAAGAGATTTCTCTCAGAAATATGCTTCTTTCTCAACTGTACGTTTAAAAGATACTTTGAAGTGGCTAGAAACAGAGATTATTAACATTGAAATGAGTATGATTGCTAATAATGATGTTAATTTAAAAGAGATTTGGAGTGAGAAGAAAAGTCATCTGAGTTTAATCTTAAATGAAAGAGTTAAAGGAGTTCTCATAAGAAACCGTTTTTTAACTTTGAAAGATATAGATGCTCCTACCTCCTATTTTTTTAATTTGGAGCGAAAAGTGGGACAACAGAAACAGATGCTTTCATTGAAAGACAATAAAGGACGTGTTACATCTGACGCACTGGAGATGCGAAGGCTTGCTGTCGATTTTTATTCCAATCTGTATGCTGATGAAATTTCTGATGAACATTGCAGAAGTGAGCTTCTAAAAGACCTTCCAGGGTTATCTGAAGAACAAAAAAACATTTTAGAAACTGACATATCCTTTGAGGAAGTTACTCTGGCGGTTAATGGTCTGTCTTCAGGACGCAGTCCTGGTCTGGATGGACTACCGGCTGAGTTTTATAAGACTTTTTGGTCTATCATTGGGAACGATTATTTTAAAGTACTACAAAAGTCTTGCAGTGAAGGAATTCTTCCGACAAGCTGTCAACGTGCTGTTTTATCATTACTCCCAAAAAAGGGGGACCTAACACTTTTAAAAACTGGAGACCTGTCGCAATTTTGTGCTCTGAGTACAAAATCTTGTCTAAAGTGTTAGCTAATAGATTGAATAAGGTGTTGCATGTTATTGTACATAAAGACCAGTCATATTGTGTTAAAAAACGGACAATTGCTGATAACCTTCACTTAATGAGAGATGTTTTTGATTTTGCTTATTTTAATGATGTCAATATGGGCCTGGTATCATTAGACCAGGAAAAAGCCTTTGACAGAGTTGACCATGTGTTTCTGTTTGATACCTTAAATGCTTTTGGTTTTGGGGAAAAATTTATTTCTAGAATTAGACTTCTATATACTGAAGCTACATGTATGATTAAAATGGCTGGTGGTTTAAGTATTCCTATTAAAGTCAAAAGAGGTATCAGACAGGGATGTCCAATTTCAGGGCAGTTGTACAGCATCGCAATTGAACCCCTGTTGTGTAAATTAAGGAGAGAGCTTAAGGGTCTGCCAGTCAACAACCTTGATTGTTCGATTAAACTCTCTGCATATGCAGATGATGTCACAGTCATAATTCGAGAGCCAAGGGATATTCAGGCGTTAAAGGGAGCTATAGAGTGCTATGGAAAAGCTTCCTCAGCAGCAGTAAATTGGAGCAAGAGTGATGCTTTATGGTGTGGAAGAGAGTCTGAAGGTCCAATACTACCTGGTGGGCTACAGTGGGGAAAAACTGGTTTTAAATACTTGGGTATTTTTATAGGGACAGAAGAGTACAGGAAGAAAAACTGGGAGGGTCTTGTGGAGAAAGTGTGTGCTCGGTTGTCTCGCTGGAACTGGTTGCTACCTCAGTTGTCTTATAGGGGGAGGGTTCTGGTTTGTAACAATCTGGTTGCCTCTTCTTTTTGGCATAAAATGATAATACTTGAACCCCCTGAAGATCTGGTGAAAAGATTACAACAGCGACTAGTGGATTTTTTTTGGACCGGACATCATTGGTTGAAGGCAGCGGTGTTGTATCTACCTAGACAAGAAGGAGGTCAGGGGTTGATCGACATCAGATCTCGGCTGAGAGCCTTCAGAATTCAGACGGTACAGAGATTGCTATACGGAGTGGATGTGAGCTGGACTGAAGTATCTTGTGCGCTCCTTAGGAGAGCTGGTAACATGGATTTAGACCGCCACCTTTTCTTGATGGACATTAACAAACTGGATTTGAGTGGACTGAGTTGCTTTCATAGATCACTTTTAAAATCATGGACACTTTTTAATTTTTCACGGGATGCTAGTAACACCCACAAATTGTGGCTGAATGAAGAACCATTATTCCTCAACCCTGCTCTGGATTTGGATGTTTTAAAATCGGACAATCTCAGAAAAGCTATGTGGGCAGCCAACATTACAAAAATTGGACATTTAAGAGATAAAGGAGAATGGATAAATCCTGAGAATCTTGCTGCAAAATTGAGAATAAAATCAATTAGGGTGACAAATAATATTTTGCAGCAGATTATAGAATCGCTGCCTCAGGATTATAGACTTTCACTGGGAACTTTTAATGAAGAGGGGGAAAAGTGTGTTTTTCCAGAGCTGTGTTTTTCAGATGGGATAAGACTGTGGCATAAAGAAGAGGGCTGCTTATTAACCTTCAAAACACCCCAGTTGAACTCTTTTAGTAATGCTGACAAGAAAGCTATCCACATCATGTGTGTGAAAATGATGCATCATAATTCTCTGGAGAGTGTTCGAGAGTCTAAATGGCAGGAGATTTTTGGGTCAAGTGCCTCCCCCAAAGGAAGCTGGAGGGTCCTGTACAAATTACCCATTGAGAAAAGATCTGGAGATCTTCAGTGGAGAATTGTACACGGGATTATAGCTACAAACAGATACAGAGCACACATTGATCCACAAGTAGGGGAGGGGTGTCCTTTTTGTGGAGAACAAGAAACAGTTTTTCATCTGTTTTTAAAATGTGAAAGACTTGAACCCATGTTTTACATTTTAGAAGAATGGTGTCACTCTTTAGGGGAAGTTTTTACACCAGCATTTTTCATTTACGGTCCAAAGTATTGCAAAAGTAGGAGGGCAGTGCACGTGTTAATAAATTTTCTTTTTGGACAAGCAAAGTTGGCCATATGGCTGTCAAGGAAAAATCAATTGAATGGTGTTGGTTCAATTGATAAAACTGCTATTTTAAAAGGTTTATTGAGATCTCGTATTAAAATTGAATTTACCTATCATAAACTGGTCAATGATATTGAAAGGTTCAAATATGAATGGGCTGTAAACCAGGTTTTTTGTGATGTGAATTATGATGGCGTTTTACAACTTCATGTGTAGTTTTTTTATTTTTGTTTACTTATTTTATATATATATAAATATATATATATATATATATTTTTTTTTTTTTGTATTTTTATTTGTATTTTTAAAAAAAAAAATTTTTTTTAATTTTTTTTTTTTTATTTATTTATTTTTTTTTATTTTTTTTTTTTTTTATTTTTTTTTTTTTTTTTCCTCAATAGAACAGTGTATTTGTTTTAACTCCTTTGTAATAAATGAATCTTAAAGTCTCTCTCTCTCTCTCTCTCTCTCTCTCTCTCTCTCTCTCTCTCTCTCTCTCTCTCTCTCTCTCTCTCTCTCTCTCTCTCTCTCTCTCTGCTCTGTAAGCACCTCTTGTAACCTATACCCGATCCATAGCAAACAACATTCCTGATCAGCTCTTGTGTACAACAAAGATCAAATCATCCAGATGATAAAATGGCTGCAGGCGTTGCTTTCTCTCTGCAGGCTTATTAGCTGTGATAAGTCATTTGATAATGCTGATAGACTCTATGCATTGACATTTTCCTCACATAAGCATGCTCACCATTTCTTCCAAAGAAGGCTTTGAAGTCCTTCTTTGAGGTTACACATCAAAGCCTGGAAGAGAATACTTGAAGAGGGCGGAGCAAAGAAAATCCTACTCACCTCAAGTGCAGAAACTATTCCAGGAAGATCAGGTGTCAACAGGAGTCACATCTGGAAAAAAGGACTCACATTTACTGAGAAATGAGAAGTGAGAAATTCTAATTATTGTCTGCAATATTTGTACTTTTTAAACAACAACTCAGTGAATGGGATCTTGGTACCGCGGCTCCACCTTACGTTCTCTGTGCAAATTATGCAGTGGAAGTGAATGGGGGCATGTCGTCCATCTTTCATACGATCTATGATTTATACTGTACGCAATAGTAACAATTATTTGGGTGAGGGGTGAAAATAACAATGTATTCATAATGGAACTTCAAGCCTTTATTATATCTGTATAATTCAATCCAGACGTCCTGCACTGCCAATAGTCAATTCCAAGCTTTCACAAGATATTGTTCATTAGCACTTTTTGACCAAAAAATAGTCCGGGGTGGTTGCCACTTGGACAAATAATTGGACACAAAATATTGATTCCAATATGACAAATATTGATGGATTTTTAGCTCATTTGTAACATATGTTGGCATGAGAAAAGAGCAGCAGAATGATCACATTTTTATAAAGTCAAGAAGACCTGCAGTACCTGGACAAGCAGTGCGTTGTCAGTTTTAGCAGTTGCTATCAAGAATAACAGACCTCAGAACGTCACGACTGACCAACCAAAATCAAGATTTTCAGACTGCCGAGTAGTCAGAAAACAGAAAAAACATTGTTCCATTATTGTTAGGTCATAATAATAGTGGTGCTACAGTAACTAAAATATGTCAAATCAAGTTGTTTTATTGTTTTGCATTTGCATTTGCTTTAACTTAAATAAACTTACACAGTACATTGCAAGAACAGTGATAAAATAGAAACTATTAGAAATAATATGCTGAAATATGTTTTAGAGCATCACTTTGTGTAACCACAACACAACTGTCTGTCATATGGGAGATGTGGGCAGTTGCACAGAACCTTGACGTGTCAACAACAGGGCTGTCATAGTATCATTGAAATAATCTGAATAGACAAGCAATTCATTAAAATATTCAATTAGACACACATGGACGTCAACATTCACTGTAACGCACATACCACAATAACAATGACAAGAAAAGATGAGCTTTGAAGAATCGCCACATGACAAACAATTAGGCACAAACACGAGAAGCTGGGAACTCAAATAGGCCTACAGTATGAATTATAACTTTCAGTGCTAAATTCATTACACTTCATCCAACCACTTTCAACATTTTTCATCGAAAGAGACCAAAAACTCTTTTTAATATCAAGAAAAAATGTAGGATGCCATAAACCGATCACGAGACTGCAGCAAATAACAGCCAACAGGCTTTTCTGTTTTCTGTCAAAATAGTTGAATTCAATAGCTTTTGACGGGTAATGAGCGTTGTCAGGAAAAGAGGTTTTAAAATGCTTTGTACCGGATGCTGTTTACTTTATCAGTGTCTGCTATCACCCATTTTGGCCATAAGAGAGAGAGCGAATCATTTCCTGTGTTGATGACTAGACTTTCAGAGCTGTTTTCCTCTGTGTTTTGAAGGAAATCAATGTGGGCAGAGAGCCTGCTAATTGTATCAAGGTTTTAGGCCTGTGATATTAGATCAAATGGGAGGCATGAATATTTCATGGTTTTCATTTCTCTCGTCACCCCTTAGCGCTTTCACACTTGTCTTTTGTCGTACATCCGGAGAGCTGAGAATGCCGTGTTTTTATTAACAGCATATGCAGATTCACCCCCAGGGGCCAATCGACATGTTCTTTGACACCTGTAAATGCACAGATTTTTGGATGAATTAAACCTTTTCTCTATTGTCAAGTGTTATTTTTTTTCTTTAGTGAATCCTTTTACAAATCTTTCCAAAAACCAGTTTGGGTGGCAGTCAGTTATCATATGATTTTTATTTGGTTCAAGCTATTTGGTTCTAGATAGTTGTTTCCGCCTTTTCCAGCTTACATCTGAGACGCAGGAAACATAAGCAAAAAATTCAATTTGCTTTCTGTTTATTCTGTTCTGTTCCACTCATTGTTGGGTAAAGACAACCCAGATTGGGTCATCTTTAACCCAGCAGTGTGTTCTGTCCAATATTTACCCAGCATGGGTCAAGAACAACCCAGCACTTTATAGAGTCTGATATTTGTATGATTTTAGTTTCTTATGCATAACATTTATTGAAAGTTATTTTTTAGTTTGTTTATTAGCATAACCTGAAAAAGAACCTGAAACATTTATGTTAATAGCTCATCTGTAAGCATTAGGCTGTCACTTCCTCCTTTGGTAGTCACTTTTCAGACACCATTTATCCAAATCAACAGAAAGAGCCTTTATGGAGCAAACTCAAGGACACACTTATGGCAGTCAGTTCGACAGTCTAGATCATGGGTCAGATCTGTCGGAGATCGATAACTTTAGTGCTACGAGAGTGAGTCGAAATCCTTCCCCACCGCAGTATCATTTTCCTATTCAGGGTTTAGTTAAATAACAGTTTAGGCTACTTTTTCAATGGCAAGATCATTAAATCATGTTCTTTGTAGGCTGGAAAGTATGTGTGGATGAAAAGATTTCCAAGTATAAATACACCATGGGTAAAATAAAAAATGGATTATTTTTATTCACCATCATCGATCAAAATCAGTATGCAAAAGTAAACAGTACTGTTTACTGTTCTGTTGACCTGCAGTTAAGGTAAAATACACCAAACAAGTACAATTAACATTTCTAAATTGAATAAAGGCATACAAGTGGTTTTAAATCCACACAAAAGTCTATTGCATCAGAACAATAAAAAATATACACAGGTTACATGAACTACTTGAATAATATATTTTCTAACAAATAACAGCTATTGGGTTCAGAATAACAAGAAGGGGAATAAATAATTACAAAAGTTTCATTACGATGACATTACAATGTCAGTGCAATGTCCCTGTTGACATTAAAAGAATGTACTACTGTACTTAAAAGTCCACAGAGACTTAGGAACAGCTCTTTTATGCCCTGTCATTAATATTCTGGGGCTTTGTATTAAAAAAAAGAATAGTTAAGAAACAGAAAAAGGTAGCAAGGGGCGGAATAATGGTTTTCCACACCATAAAGAACAACTCCTGCCATGCTGCCAAGCAGACATAATGACATCAGAGAAGACATAATGACATATTTATAGCACCACTTTATTATTCTCCAAGCTCTATATGCCACTTACTCTGTTTTTACTGGCACCCGATGGCTCCCCGCAGCTCTGAGCAACCTCGGGGCCTCCCCGCAGAGAACAATAAGCAGCTTTCATTACAACATCAAGAACTGTTCTTTGACTGAGGTACATTACATCTCATGATACCCTCAAAGATTTGTGGTAGTTTTGATTCGATCTTGGAATTTGGCAGTTTATTACTCGCAAGAGATAATAGCAGGTCTACTTCAACACTGACCCCTCTGGAACTGAAATGTGATGTTGTGATTCTTTGTTGTGACTAGCTTTGAGGACCTTTGATAATTTACTTATCATATTTCACTTCATCTCAATAACATTTAACGGTGCATTTTGTCTGGCATTAAACATTTAGTCATTTAGCAGATGCTTTTTTTAAACAAAAATATTTTTCTAAAGTACAATAAAAATAAGGTTCTAAAAAGGTGATTATTTTGGTTCACAGAGGATTCTTTCAGTCAAAGGGTTTAAAAGAACAATTTTCTACTCACCTTTTATAGTCTGTGAACCTTTTTACACTTGAAAACCCCTTTTCTGCAACAGAAATGTTGTGTGGATGTTAATGGTTCTTTAAGGAACCTTAGTTCAACAAAGAACCTTTTAACCTTCTTACATGCATAGAGGCAACTACAGTAGATGGCTATAGTATCCAACCTAAATAGGATGCAGTCTAGTGCATGTTGTATGACTCTTGGTTAACGTTGGTTAGTTGCACCTGATGTGATCAACTGATGCAAGCTTGACTAATGTGACTTGGCAGAACTGATGATACACTTAAATTTGTCATATATTGGCTGAATCCCAATTCGTCTACTTATACTATGCACTTAAAATATGTGCTGTTTTTGTCAATGGAAAAGTATATACATTTCAGTGTGCAGCAAAACAGCATGCACTGGGACATACTAACATGAAACAGAAGTGGCTGCTGTTGCCTAGACGACACTCGTGATTGTTAACAGTCACTATCATCAAAATACTAGTGTACTACTATAATATTTTTCATTTCTTATTTCTTATGTAATGTTTACTGTATACTTACATTTATTAATTCAGTCAAGCATCACTTATTTAATTTCATTAATGCAGTCGGGCGTCACTAAACTCCGGCTACTCGCGGTGAGTTGTGGGTAGTATCAGCCGTTAGAGTGTGCATTGTTCTGCACTTCGAATTTCTACCGGAAGTAGTAGTAAATCTTTGGCATACTGTTTTTAACATCTTCGATTTGGGACATACTAATTCTACTTCTAGGATGGATAGTATGTGGATTGGGACTCCGGGATTGCCTTCCTGTGTTTGCACATGTGATCTATCAGTGTACTAATGTCAGTAGTAAATAATTCAAATGTATTTCTAAAGTGCATTTAAAACTGTTGCATTGTTGCAACTTGTAAATCCATATAATACAGTAAAGACATACAAGTACATTCTTATACTCCCAAACCTAACGTTACTGAGACCAAATGGACAACTTTAAACATAATTTTACGCAAGCTAGCCATTAAATGAAAGGTACTGTGCATAGTTACACTGCCGGTGTTAAAAATTACATTTGAGATGCTCAGATACAAAAGCCTCCAAACGCCACCTTCGTCAAAAATGAAATGATGATATTGAGCAAATGCTCTCTGCATGTATTATGTTCATAAAATACCTTCGCTTCAAATCTGCTTGTTCCCGCTATTCAGAAATACCACTTTGTCGGCAGAGTCCTCTGGGTTCCTTGAGGTTTTAGCTAAAAAAAAACTTTTGTGTAGGGTTTTGCAGCTAAAGACAGTCAAATTTGTGAAATACCAATAAAATGGCTAAAGTGACAGTTGTAAAAAATAAGGCATTTTAAGAACTGACTTATAACCTTTTCAATGCAATTAACATGAAATTACTGAACCTAAACATAAGAGCCTGAAAAAAAACTGCTTGTTTACATGTCAGACGCACTTGCAGGGTTTGCAGGTAGCTCCTCATTTTGTGTGAGCTGTTATATAACACACACTCTCTGGACACACTGAGCCATGTAGTACTCATGTGGGAAATTAGGATTCAGATCCAGTCTGTGCATTTCCTAATTCAATTTTCCTAGTAACATTTGTTTCAATAAAAATGTCTAAAAGCCTGTCCAAACCTATGCTTTATTTCTACAAGAAATGGCACCTTTACATAACTTAACTAAAAAACTACTAAAATGCTAACTGAAATATACAAAGGCAGATCGGAGTCAATCACAGCAAATGCTCTCCGTTCAAAAGTCACAATACAGGCCCAGTTGTGATTTAACAGGTTGCCCATTTCACCACAACATCATTTAGCAGCTGCAAAGAGTCTCAATAACACGGGCGGTGAGCAGCTGTTGTCGCAGACAGCGAGAGAGTTAATCAATTAAATGCTGCCCAGTCCTGAAGAATCATTCGCAGACATGCGGTGAGGTCTAGTGTTTATTGCATTAGTTCTCCGGCAACCCGCAACGCAAAGCCTAAGTTTGTTTGGTCTATCTTCTCTGCAAAGTGAATTTGATGTGCCCTTCATACTGAGAATATCTGCCCTACATGCCAATAGGGAGAACTGGAGGGAATGTGAGAAAGACAAGATTCTTGTATATAACAAGCTGTTCTAAAGTAAGGTTTGGTACTCCACCTGGAACAGTTAACCATAATTTTAGTCTCGTGATTCTGACAAAGCAAGATGCAGTGTGGGACAGTGTGAAAATAGTCATCTCCTCAACAATTTCAAGTCAGCCAGAATGTCCAAAGCTGTAGTTCAACAGCAAACTCCTTGGTTTCAGCACCATGGACAGAGTCGAATCACCACAATAACAATCTCAGTCTTTCAATTCTATCTATAAGTGAACGACTCTTGTCCAAACGTGCCGGATCAGTGGTTTTCAAGCCTGTCCTGAAGGCCACTTAGGCTGCGTCTGAAAGCTTAGGCAGTTGACTTCTTGCGTCACTGCATCAGGAGGCAATGACTTCGGAGGCAGCGTTTGGGCATTCTGTTTGAAATACAAACAGAGAGTGCCTTGTTGATAACTAATCGATTATTTTAAAACTAAAATACGAATTTCTCGCTAGAAATGCAATCAAAAGTTGTAAAAAGAGAAAATATAACTTTCCTGGCCGCCATTTTATTTTTTCGAACTTGACCCTGCTCGACCAATTACATCCCCTGCACAAACGCACGCATAGAATTGTGGGACATTGAAGGCAGCATGGATGTAAAGCAAGTAAGCAAACATTGATTTAGGACGTGCCTCGATGCCTTCCTGCTATTTTAGAGCTTTCGGACGCAGCCTTTGTTCTGCAGATTTTGCATGGATATTCTTGACAAGACGTTTGACTGTGTGTTCGTTTATATGTAATGTGTGAACTTTATACATAGTCCCTTACCCAGTGTTATTTCAATATGAAATTAGCAAAGTCTGCATTTACATGTATGTCTAACGTAGAAACCTTGTGGAATAGTTACGTTAACTCATGTTATCAGGTTGGAACAACTCAAGAGAGATGACAAGAAATGCAGTCGCCCGTTCTCAAAAATGGTCTCTGACAGTAACAGGGCCATTTATAATAACAGAGAAAGGTCATGCTGTATTTATTGTGAAATAAGGTTGTAAGTGGGAAGGACTGTTTGTTTTTACACAAGGACAGAGAGAGTCAGAAGTGAGAAAGTGTTAAGTGTTCTGTTTACAGCTGAGTATGTTGAGTTTCTTACTCTCTCTTTGCTTGTATTCAGTTGAATGGATTTAGCTGTAGTCCCACTGTAGATAGAAATACTAACAGAATGCTAATAACAAGATTTGCTGTAGAGCCGTGCAGAATGAGCACTGCAGACATGCTGGAGTGCCTCTGGAAAGAGTCGTGCAGGGCTGATAAAGGGTTCAGGAGAGGAGCAGTAAAGTGGGCACATTTACTAAACAATTTCACAGAAACATGAATTTTACTAACCACCTGCATTCCAATTTGACCAGGGGCTAAATGTTTACCCTCTTTGCATAAGTCGATGACATCCTTAAGGTATGAACCCATGAAGGGAGCCTTCAGTGATTATTCAAGAGCATATGCATATCAGGAAGATTAACCTGCTTATTTGTCATTTAAAGATTTCTGCAGGCTTATTGCACAATATCTCAATATTTATAATGGTATATTAATATAAATATATTTTACACTGGTGTTGGATGAGAGTAGCTTTCTCTCAGCAGTGGAATCTCGACTGTATGAATGACAGTGGAGAACTACGGGTGAGCTCAAAAAGTTGAGAAATGCATAACTTCATACAAATTATGTCAACATATTTCTTCAAAAAAATCTGATTTGACCCAAAAGTGCTTTTTAATACCCTTTGTTATGTGTGTTTTTAATCTGCCGAATGTAAATAATGTGTCTCCACTAATCGTAATGGTGCAGTTAAACTACTTGTTGCTGGAGAAACATTAATAAATATGTTGCGTAGCACAAATACACTCCTGTTTGCCACCATTATTGTTTTGGGAATACTCACGCATACATACAGACTGAACACGTACAGTGATATAAATGCGCATGACTCCAGTGTTTTCACAGTTTACACAATAGTGTTGTTTTTTACCTTTGGTAATTAAGTGCAAATTATTAATCACTTGATAAAATACCATCCAGAGTAGACAGATACCAGCAAGCCATGTGACATACCCTTTTTCTCATGAACCATGAACAAAACTGTTCAAGTTTGTCCACTATATAGATATACAGTACATTACATATGGGTGTTAACTGTAGTTCAGCTTTGAAAAGAATTTGGGGATGCCTGCCAAAAAACTAAATACAACAAATGAGCCAAGCTTACTGAATCAAACCCAGGAGGATTGCAAAATATTCTTGCAAAAAAAGAGTTTAAACTAACCTATGCTGGGCTATATAATGCCTTCTTTCAAATGTAGCATTGTCTAATTTTTTCAACTTAAAATTGTAACCAATTGAAATCTTGAATAATTTTTGTGTGGTTTTTATTGCATACCCAACATCCACATGCAGAGAGAGAGAGAGAGGGAGAGAGACCCAGAGAGTCAGGTTGGGAAATATTGGACCCTGGTCATAGAATAGGGATCTCTAATATAATACAGCACAGGCTCATAATAGTATTATAGTGATAAAATGATTATCTGGATGTCTGTTTGGCTGGCACAGATGTGTCTGTGGAAGCTCAATATGTTCACTGGCAGCTTAAGTGCTTTTTGCCAGGTAAAGATACCAATGTGTGTAAAGTACTCTGAAATAACTGTTTTGTCTAGATGTTCTGAAGAGAACGGACAGATGGAACGAGATGGAAAGATTGGGGGGGGGGGAATTCACTAAGAATGAATTGTGATGTTTGTTTGTATGCATTATCTGCTTTGGTTTAGCACCTCTTCGTGCACCTGATTTACTAGAGCCCTGTTTAAACTGTTTAAACATGCAGTAACCAAGATCTGATGAAGCAGACTGGATCGGAACCCAGTGTTTACATTTGTCATTATCAGATTTCCAGATCAGAGGCCTCATTTATAAAGCATGTGTACGCAAAAACGGTTTCTACTCAACAAAAAGAAAAGAAAAAAGATGTATCATGCTTAATATTGTCTCCCTCACTTCTGCAACAAATGCAATGTCCCCTATAATGGTATACACATGACCAGAAGAAAATGCTACTTGACAAAAATGCAAAGCAGAAATCTACGTCTAGGCTCCTAAATGATAGATCGGGCAAAACTGCAATTGCAGCACTACTAAAAATCACTACTAAAATGCAAGTGTTGTGCTTGACTGCACTGCATGTCTGGATATATGCCTGACCATAATGCTTTTGATGAATCACTGCTGCCAAGATTCCTAGAAAATGTACCTCTTTACAGCAGGGGTGATTATAGTTTTTTTCCACTGGGGGCACAAGTGGGGCGAAAAATGTATACAATAGGTGCCAATCTTATGTTGTGTATTTGTACATATATAAATAATTTAAAGTTCAGTAAACACACCAAGAGGGTTACAACACTACTGAAAAAACTACTGTGTTTGTGACTGTGGCAAAGTAAACTTGATTAGAACAAAATTCTCTTTACCTTTTCCTTTTTCCACAGAAAGTAATAAATCTATGCTAGTTGTGGCTAATAAGTAGCAAAAAAATCTGATTAATAATGTACAGTTTTTTTGAACTGGCATGCTCTCTCATCCATCCAATCAAAAAGGGCAGAAGCCCATTTTTTATCCAATCATCCTATAGAAAAAGGAATTGGGAATCACCCATCTGAATTTTCGAGAACTGAGCCTATACCTGTTTGAAAACGTCCCATAATTTTTGCTCTTTTAAGACCCCAGTCTCTGCAAATGTGGAACTGCTTTTTAATGAATGCACACCACAGATGGCAAACATTCAGGAAATTATAATTAAAACAAGAATAAGACTGAAAAGACTAAGAAAGAGGGAACGAGATGGTTCTTCAGATTGTCAACATGACATTGGAAAATAGAAAATGCATCCAAGCAGATGCATCATTATCATGTCCATTATCTGTTGGTCCAAACTATTTAGAGAGAGAGAGAGAGAGAGAGAGAGAGAGAGAGAGAGAGAGAGAGAGAGAGAGAGAGAGAGAGAGAGAGAGAGAGAGAGAGAGAGAGAGAGAGAGAGAGAGAGAGAGAGAGAGAGAGAGAGAGAGAGAGAGAGAGAGAGAGAGAGAGAGAGAGAGAGAGAGAGAGAGAGAGATTAAACAATTTGGAAAAAGAACATCAGTATCTGATCCCTTAGAGAGTGAGTAAGAGTAACAGACCCAAAGCCCTTTAATGCACCATGATCTCCCAGGAGTTAACAATCTACTGTCCACCATCACCTTCAGACTTTCACTAAGACCAATGACTTGCTGTCGTAATCCAATTACACTAAATTAGACCCAAGAACACCTCCTTACTTTCACCAAGCAAATTTGCAATTCAAAAATAAATGGATTTCTATTTTGGTGCAGTGCTTAATTGTGATGGTGTTATTTAATGGTGATGGTTATATCGAAAGGCATTATCCAGAATTAGATTAGGAGCCCAAGGAAAGTTGGTTCAAGTTTGAATAATCTAAATTTAAAACAGGCCAAGATTTTAATAGGCCACTCACGATGACAATGTAAGTTGTAATATAACTTTGAAATACTTTAATTTAGTGTGGTTTGATGTGATTAATGAAGAAAATTAAAAAGTTGGGGCACTGTCTTCTGAAGCAAGTTTCCAATAAGTGAAACGGCTTCTGGGATGAAAAAGAGTGATCCCTCAAAATATTATTGGATCGTTGATTGGAAGTTGGAAGCCAGGCCATTAAACAGTCAATAAATAAATAAATAATAAATTATTTATAATAAACACTATACATTTCAATTTGTTAATACAAAGGAATTCAACATGGAAACCCCTACTGAGTTGGAATGAGTTTAACAATGCGTGGTACAATTCGATCACACAATAAGTAATTGGCCTCATAAAAGTGCCTATTGAAGGTGGCTTCTGACTCGGGGTGAATTAGTATTGATTGTTGCTGCTATCACTTCAATGTTTTTTTTGGTCAATCAATGATGAGGTGGGAGCAAACTGTTAACTCCTTATCACTTATAACCCTTCTCATATCTTATGTATGATGGGGTTTCAGCTGACCTACCCTGACTTTAACTATTTAAGAAGGGTTTATACATACATGAGGAGAATCTTCTAAAACTCTGGATGTGTGCAAAGTATATTCTAATCACTTTGCATGGAGTGCTAGTTTATTTGCATGTTTAGAATGAACAAACATCTCAAATCTTCCCTGTGTGAGCATGAAGCAACAATCGGCTCAATACAGGACAAACATCACCATGTTATGTTAGAATAAACATTTATGTACATACAGAATAAATATATGACTGAAGATGCAGAATAAAGCATAAGGCTATTCAAATCAAATGTATTTCTATAACACTATCATAAATTGGCATTGTTGCAAAGCAGCCTTACAATAAATACATAGTACAGAATAGGGGTGTCACAATACACCAGTATTGACAATAACCATGATATTAAAAACCATAATTATCAATATTGTGTTACTTCTACACATATGATATAATTTAGCACCCCTTAGTTTTGCCTTAAGCACCACAATGGTTACAAACATTTCATTTTGATTTCACTGGGAAAATACACAAAGCAAAACCTTAAATAAACATGTTCTACTTGAGCAAAACCTGTTTAGTGGTTTAACAAATGGAATCTTACTAAAGGTCTTTCTAAAGGTTTACGGTGTTGACAATGCGTTAATCTTAAAGTTTGTATAAAATACATCTACTTGGGCCGAGCAGTCACCGCAACCTCGAGGAACGGATGGGCACGCCAGCGGCTCATTGGCGGCAGTGGGCCTCAATCTGAAGAGCCCATGAGCTACGTTCCTGCAAGTCCACTCGTGCCAGCAGGTCCGCATATTGCACGCAATCACTCGCAGGGACTGCCTCCGCGAGCCAGGCTCAAGACCACGCAGTAGTTGTGGGCACCCGGCAGGTCAATGGGGCCTGCACACCGATAACAGGAAACCACCATCGGATGCTTTGAATGAAGTCCAGGTGCATCTTCAACGATGGCAGCGTGAAAGAATCTATGGTAATTGTGGCTATGCATCGTACTACTCTGCCAAAATTTGCATACTATTGCATGTCTGGCAACAACTGGCCAGTTTTTACTGCCATTATTCAATTATCAGTAAAGTGGAGAAGGGAAGAGTTCCTCAACAGAAAGCTCTGCAATGTTGAAAAGGAACTAAGTATTATTTAAGCATCATACATAGACGTAATTGCAGTGTTATTTGTTTCATGATGTACCCATTTACAGTTTGCCACACATCATCGTGATAGAAATTCACAGGTCAGAGTTCCCCAAATATCAAGTTCATTTGTTAGAGAGCCTTTGAATTAGATCTAGGAAATGGATTGTGGTCTAGATCTCAGACATTAGTCAAATGTATTTTAGACAGTCCCACAGCACAGAAACTCAAGCTCTGAGGGCCTAGACGCTAACTGCAACAACCTGTATAGAGTTGTGACCTTGAATAGCTATAACTAACGAAGGGGATTCGGTCGGTTCTGAAACTACCCATACATTTGACCAAGCCTAGAGTCAGGAATGAAAATTCAGCTACAGCTTACTGCATTTGCCCAATTTTGAAAAGAAAAACACTTGGGTAAAAATCTGACTCCTAGTTAAATACCCTTGCCAAACAAAAGCAAAATCAACAAATCCTAGTCAACAAAACAAATTTTATTGGCAGTAAGAAACAAACATCAATTAGACACCACAATAGGGCCAATGGTAGCTTTCCCTTCTGATAGTAGACCTAAAATAAAAAAAACATTTAAGTCAAGCAAAACAATAACCACAAAAAAAGCCTCAAATACACTACCTGAATTAGCAAGCGCTCGCCCTTTTCTGCTAGAGCCACACATGGAGTCACAGCACATGCACACTTGGTCATTATCATCTGCAGAAATCCATCTGAAAAAAAGTGAAGTACCCATATTGGACATCAATGTGTAAGACGGGGTAAACTTAAAACAACATACCCATTGGCAAAGGAGCAAGCCTTGGTCTCTGGACTTGTAGGGGTAGAAGCAGCAACTGCTTTTAAAGCACATGTGATGTAGACCTACGAGGCGGAACAGAAAAGAGTTGACGAGTAACAAACAAAACATTGCATCCAGCACACCCAGAACTAAACCTCCATTACATACCAAGCTACTGCTGGTTTGCTGAAATCTAAAAGCCTCCAACTGAAACTGGAGCTTGTCAACCTGAACTCGCCGCATAAAGTTAGAAGGGGAGCCTGTAAGCTTGGCATCGACAAAGCACCTGAAAAGCAAATCAAATTTACATAGACACTTCTTTAAACATGTTAAGTCACAGAGAGAAAAATAAGAGCACTAACCCATGGTTCTCAATGAAGGAATATATTGGAACAGTGTTCACATCAGGGGCTGCAGTGGCAACACAGCCATCAATAAAGACACGCAATGGAACGTGGTTGTACTGCTTTACAGAGGCTTCAATGTTAATGAACTGGCCCAGAAAGTACTGATTGGCAGGCCTCTCAAACATCCAGTCATCTGCAAAGAAGTAAAGACCTTGAACCTTTCTGACCTGGGTGTTATAGGAGTGTCAAGAAGAAAAAGATGCTTCACCAGTCATGAGCTTGAGAGAGAAGACAAAAACTTCCTCTCCAAATCTTGTAGCAGCAAAAGGAACCCAAGCGGGAATCAACACATTGCTGCTTACATTATGCAATCTAAAGAACAACAAAGAGTTAGAAAGTAACCTGGAAAAAAAGTGCTCAACCTTTGGAGAAGGTTTTACCTTGGATAGTGACAATCAATTCCAACAGCAGCTGCATCTGCTCTCACAATGGGAGTTCCACCGAACGCCTCAGGAGTGTAGAGTAGAGTGAAGGTGTACACAAGCTCATCAGCAGTCATCTGAAAACAGTAATCAGAAGTTACCACAGACACTTAGCTTGATGTTCAATTACTGTAGCCAACCCATGAGCCACTACTTACAGTCAGAGAACTGCCACATGTCTGGAGCTCAGATTCAAATATAAAAACTTGAGCATCAGGATCTTCCCCTATAGCTCCACAGCCTCCTAAACTGAGGAATGCAGGATTTACCAGCTGACCATTCCCATAGAAGTCCTTCTTTACCTCAACGTGCACAAAGTTCTCCCCACATTGCACTGCAACACTCTCAGAACGGCTAGGTATATGTTGCTCAAAGGGCACTTCGGGCTGTTGGGGCTCTTCTGGCATTTGGGGATACCCCCAGGTCAAAGGTGCCACAGGACCCTGCATTAGCTGCTTGGACTGAGTGTTGCCTTCTTGAAGCAGTTTCCTTGGATCTACCAAACCAAGAGCCATTCCAGGGCTTGGAGGCTGAAAGTAAGTTGACCCTTGTGGGCTTTGGAGAGCTTGCTGAGAAGCTAAATCTGGTGGCTGCTGTTGTTGGGGTCTTACTAGAACCTGGCCATGTTGAAATCCTGACCACTGTTCCACAGACAATCCAACTGTTAAAACCAGCAGAAAGCCAACAGAAGTAAAAGCCACCAACCCCATTGTTGAAAAGACTCTGAAAATCTCAGAATGCTTACTGTTTCTCTGCTGTGGCTTTTTCAAGAGCATGCAATTAACATGGCTCCACCCCCTTTGACAAGCCTAATGATTCTTCAGACCTGTTAGGTTAAAGGAATAGTTCACCAATAATTGAAAATTATGTTATCACTTACTCACTATTATCCCCGGGTTCACAGACAGGGCTTAAGCTAGTCCCAGACTAAAATGCTGTTTTAACTGAAAGCAACTTGCACTGGCATATCTTAAAATATGTAAGTGTCTTTATTTTGTCTCAAGATGCACACCAGTAAAGTTTTTTCTAGGGTACGTTTATAAAAGCTTTTTAAATGCCCTTATTGAAATTAGGCTTAATCCTTTTTTAGCCTAAACCCTGTTTGTGAAACCGGGCCTATAACTTTCAAAATATGTATGAATTTTTTGGTAACTAATGTTAACTTTAGCAAAAAGTCAAGGCATTTTTTTTACCAATTAAAAAATACAAAAGCAATTAATAACACAACATTAATAATACAACTCATGCATTTACAGCTGGTTACCAATTGGTTTTGTTTAAAACTCAGTTTAGTTTGCTCCCAGCCACCAATAACGTATTGCAGTAAAGCATGTTTATCCTGCAAGTGAACAGATATTAAATTAAGAATTTACAGCAATTAAGAACACAAAATTAAAAATTAGACAAAAGTGAGTATGAACTAGGAAAGTCATTGTCATAAGAGAACCAAAGTGCCATAAAATAACTATAAGCCATTGAAAGGCCCCAAAAAATATGTGCTTACAACTATTTTAGATGTGAAGATTTGACCAATAAAACCAATTCTGAAAATCTGAAATAAACTAGGACTATCACAAATGATCTATTTACAAATTTCTCACAGTGAGTCTAGTGGGTTCCGCCTGTTCCCACTGTACGTTTGTCATAAGTTGTTCGGTCTGTGCAACACCAAAAATCGTCAGACACATGTTTAGTGCTTAGTTTGGAGAGGGAGTGTGCAGGCTCTCTGCTTGATCTTTCTTGCAATCTTAACAAGCGCAGCAGAATCTGCATTCATAAATCACATTTAATAATTAAACAAAATCTTTGGAAGGCAAAAATGTATTTAGGTAGCCACCAAAACAATTTAATGCATGAAAAAACCTCAAACATGATATGTTATAACATCACTACACCATGGTGCCAATCAGGGCAGGATTATGGACTGGTTAAGAGTGCACTGTCAAAATAAAATTAACACCAGGACTCCTGGCAAATGTAATACTATAGCTGACCACTAGGGCCCCTAGACAGTGGCAAACTACATGGACCGACCTTTAGGCCTCTCAAGCAATATAGGACAAGCCAATTACTGGGCCCATGTTCATGTGGCATTAGCAAACCTAGACTGCTTTGCGTATTAAGGATAGCTTGGACAAAGGTCAATGTGTAGCAATATTTTTAACAGTCAGATCTTACCCAACCAAAATGCACAACCAGCTCTCATCAACCTGCGTATAAATAACATGACTACACTTTCCGAGTGCAGAAAACGTATACGCCAAAGTGCAATTGTGTGTGCTTGTGATACACAACTTCTTACTATTAACGGTGAAGAGCAGTGGCATTAAATGAAAGGACATGTAGGATGTAACTCTTAATGTAATCAGTATTTTGTGTACATTTAGTTTGCACAATTTAGAAGCATTTGAGCACAAAACCTGACCCCCACCCTTAAACCTAACAAGTTGCATATGATACAATATAAAACACATAACAGACAGGTACAATTACATATGTTATTTAAAAAAAAGTGCAATTATTTTAAGCATTGCAATGCTGAAGAACAACCCTCAAGCAATCACCTTCTCCATCCACCATCAGGCTGCACACAGATTCAAAGCAGCAGCGTAATGTCAGCCTCAGTTGTGACATGGCATTGGCTCTCGTGTGTTGTGACTTGTCATGTAATTACCTTAAGTGACATGAAACAGCATTGGATGTTCTGCTCAGACGGTCTCATGCACTGTGCTTGATTGTATACTTTTAAATGACATGCATTCCTGGAGCGCAATCAACAAATAAAACCTACGGTGCTCACACAGCAGTTTCACATGACTTTAGAAAACTTGTAATGCAAACTGTTAGTAATGCTTTTATATAAATACCAGTGTCTGACTTCTATTTGCTTGTGTACGTTTATATGGGAAACCGAGGGTTGTGATCCAAAACATTACAAGTAATACACATTTATGAGATTGTTGCACACATTGTGGGGACACATTTACGCATTTGGCAGACACTTTTATCCAAAGCGACTTACATTGTACTATACATTTTGTATAGTAAGCAAGTGGGGGTTAAGTGCCTTGCTCAAGGGAACCTTAGCCGTTACCCGCCAGCCCTGAGAATCGAACCAGCAACCTTCTGGTCATGAGTCCAACTCTGTTATTTAGATGCAGATTGATGGGAGCATGTTGCTACATGCATGTCCAAAGTTTAAGAACTCCTGAAATTACTCAAATTATAATATGAGGGCTCACACTATAGGTAAAATGGGCAGATCACACCCAATTATGTCCTGGGAGAGTAATCCATGAAATTTTAAAACCAAAAAAATTTCAAAACCCCATCAAGGTGTCAAAAACATTTACTTTTTATGGTCAGTGGTCTTACTACAGTTACATTAAGTGGACACTTTTATCCAAAGCGACTGCCAGAGAAAATTGTACAGAGTGACTTTGTTCCTGCAACATTACTTAATGTTATGTTAGACCATTTACACAGCTAGTTACAATATTAATTGACTTTCACACCTCGCAACATTTAAGCATTACTGGGCACGCTTGCGCCATCAGCAGTCTGTACTTACTGCTACCAAAATGGCCCTCACAACCACAAAGGGTGGCAGATATAGGTCTGGAGTTTTATGCTTCCTCACAAAAAAAAAAAAAAAATTCTCAGTAAAGAGTCCTTTCAGACCTTGAAGTCTGTAGCATACCCACACAGCAAACCAGTTGAGTAATTAAACCTCTGTGTGATAAACCGCAGTTCAACAAATGTTGGAAAGAAAACCCACAGCACCACAATATCAATTTTGGGTTTTTATTGGTCACATCATTCAGATATCACAATAGGTCCAATAGTTGCATAGCCTTCTGAAACCAGACCTGTACAGAAAAGTTGCAAGGGCATCAAGGTATGCAGTGATGTTCCTGGAAAAACTGTATGAAGTGCACTTACTGTACCTGAGTCAGATAAAGATCTCCCTTTCCTACTGGATCCACAAATGGCATCACAACACATGCACACCTGATCATTATCATCGGCAGAGGTCCAACTGCAAAGATAGCGTGACAATGAGTCATGGTACACAAACCCAATTTGGCAGATGCCAAATCAGTCATGACATACCTATTTGCAAAGGAACAAGCCTTGCTCTCTGGACTTGTGGGAGTTGAAGCAATGACAGCCTTCAAAGCACATGTAATATAAACCTACAAAAAACAAGTTGAATCAGACCTAGAGACTACAAAGAATTAAAGGAGTTAAAGGAAAACACTTCACATACCGAGCCACTACCAGCCTGTTGAAACCTGAAAGCCTCCAACTGAAATTGCAGCTTGTCATTCTGAACTCGGTGCATGAATCGGGAAGGGGAACCTGTAAGCTTGGCATCAACCAGGCACCTAACATGGAAGTGAAAAATTAGCCAATTGCCTCATTTATTGAAGGCACAAAAATCCTTGCTCACCCATAATTCTCTATAAAAGAATATCTTGGGACGGAGTTGACGTCAGGGGCCGCAGTAGCCACACACCCATCAATGAAAATATGCAAAGGAACATGGTTGTACTGCTTCACAGAAGCTTCAAAGTTCATAAACTGACCCAGAAAATATTGATTGACTGGCCTCTCAAACAACCAGTCATCTGCAGTGAAAAGAAATCAACATCCACTTAAAAGCCAGGTCAGAAATATTTAAGACAGGGGTGTCACTCAATTCCTGGAGCTCTGCACAGCCTTGCTCCAACCACAAGCAAACCCAATTCAGCTCATCAAGAGCAGTAGAACTTTTAAACAGGTGTGGTTGGAGCAAAACTGCTGCACACTAGCCCTCCAGGAACATGTGATTTGAGGCAAGATCTTCATTACCAGTCATGAGCTTAAGAGAGAAGACAAGAAATTCCTCTCCAACTCTCGTAGCAGCAAACGGAACCCAAGCGGGAAGCAACACGTTGCTGCTTACATTCTGCAACCTAAAGTGCAATAAAAAAAGGAAAAGTTGAAATGTAACCCAGAATGACATTCCTTAACCTTTGAAAGGGATTTTACCTTGGATAGTGACACGCAATGGCAACAGCTGCTGCATCTGCTCTCACAATAGGAGTTCCACCTAAAGCCTCAGGGGTGTAGACTAGAGTGAAAGTGTACACAAGCTCATCAGCAGTCATCTGAAAACAGGAATCATGAAGTTATCACAAAGACCTAGCATTACATTCAATTACAGCTAGCCCACAAGTAACTACTCACCGTCAGAGAACTACCACATGTCTGGAGCTCAGATTCAAATATAAGAACTTGAACATCAACATCTTCCCCTACAGCTCCACAGCCTCCCAAACTGAGGAATGCAGGATTTACGAACACACCATTCCCATAGAAATCCTTTTTTACCTCAACGTGCACCATGTTCTCCCCACATTGTGCTGCTACACTGGCAGAAGGGCTAGGCATCCGTAGCTCAAAGGGCACTGCTGGCTGTGGGGGATCTTCAGGCACTTGGGGATACCGCCAGGTCAAAGGTACCATGGGTCCCTGCATTAGCTGCTTGGACTGAGTGTTGCCTTCTTGAAGAAGTTTCCTTGGATCAACCATAGGAGACATTCCAGGTCTTGGAGGTTGAAAATATGTTGAAGCTTGTGGGTTTTGGAGAGCTTGCTGAGGAACTAAAATTGATGGCTTTTGTTGGAATCTTACTGGATCAAAGCCTTGTTGAAATCCTGACCACTGTTCCACAGACAACCCAACTGCTAAAAGCAGCAAACCGCCAACAAAATTGAAATCTACTAACCCCATTGTCATAAAACTCTGAAGTCCTCAGAATACCTCCTACAGCTCTGCTGTGCCCTTTTGTAGAGCAGGAAAAAGTAGCTCCACCCCCTTTAACAAGCTTAATGAAACTCCAGACTTGCTGTGTTAATCACATTCATTGCAACAAAGAAACCAACTGCAGTCCATATCTACTGAATGCAATTATGATTTTTAGGTATTTGCATCAAATTAACAGAGGTACTGCCATTTCCACAAGAGTTTGAAAGTTGCATTCTAATAAAATAGTTTAAAGCTTATTTTTTTTATTTGCTCCCATTTCTGTACACCCTTTGTAAGAAATATGTAGTGCTTTTGCAGAATTGTGAACAGTGATATATGAAACCAGTCAAGGATACACACACACACAGTGCACAAACATCCCATATACACATTTTATTTCTTATCATGCAGTAAAGCCTCTCAATGATAATCCACTGCCCTATGAGCTCCTCTGCTGTTGTGTTTTGACAGACTCCACCAACTACCAAACAAAAACTGGCTTGCATCCTCTGCACTTGAAACAGCTTGGAAAAACTTCCACAACTTCCGACTAAAGGTCCCCAAGTTGCAGCCTGTAATATTCCATTACTGGTGAAAATGAATTCGGGAATTCAAAGTTAATGTGATCTTTGCATTAGCAGATTAGAAATGTCTTTCATGCTCTCATTTCCATGTTAGACCACAGCTAGGCCCAAATAGCTTTCTCTGTGCTTAACCTCATAATGCCAAGAGGACCAAACTCACTTTGAATGTGGCGGGGCAATTTTTTTAAGACAAGGCCTAGGAGTCCACATAAACTATCTCAGTGACTTTAGCTTGAACTTTTTGATTAGTGTGTTTTACAGTTGTTATTAGATTCCTAAATGAATATTGTGTTATTTTTTTACGCTCATGTCACTCAAACATATATTTTAGAAAACATCTGTGGTTTTGTGGCCATAGTGTGTTTAATTACCAACATTCTTCAATATATCTTATTTTGAAAGTCATACAGGTTTGGAATCACATGAGGAATAAAGAAACGAGATCTAGCATAAACATGTTAGCAAAAAAGCAGCATGCCATAATGTACTGTGAAATTGTGGCACCCACCATTGCTGGTTTGTGTGAGTTTTATTCTTGTTACACTTAATGCATTTGTAAACTTTTAAGATTTACAAATGAGGGAGCATTTAACAGTTTGGAGCCAACAGTAAGCAGTCTACAAAGCTATGTTTACATGTAGCCATTTAGTAATATATTAGCATTGCACTCCTTTCACATGTGAAAATGTTACACAGGCTACTGGCAGCAGTCATTAACAAATAAGGGGGAAGTTGGAAAACTTATAATGCATTGGTTTTCTTGCAGGCGTAAAATACACTACAGCTTTAAATGGCATGCTCATTTTCACAAAGGGCACATATTGCCACCACAGTGCGATTTGCCTATTACAGGTGAAAATATCATCTTTCCCATGTTCACATAATTGCCAAAAGGAATTTCTTTCTCCAGGAACTTGCTCTGTCCCAGAGGAAGTAGCTGGACTGGTTATTGGCCCATCCAAACAGGCCAAGAAAAATAAAGCTGAATGCAGCAAGTCAACAACTGAGTTATGTCACAGTATTTTAATAACTGTTCAACAAGTGTTGAAAAAAACAAAAATGCCACAATATTCATTTTGGGTTTTTATTGGTCACATCATTCAGAGATCACAATAGGTCCAATAGTTGCCTTTCCTTCTGAAACCAGACCTGTACAGACAAAATTGCAACGGCATCAAGGTATGCAGTGATGTTAATGGAAAACTGTATGAAGTGCACTTACTGTACCTGAGTCAGATAAAGATCTCCCTTTCCTACTGGATCCACAAATGGCATCACAACACATGCACACCTGATCATTATCATCTGCAGAGGTCCAACTGCAAAGATAGCGTGACAGTGAGTCATGGTACACAAACCCAATTTGGCAGACACCAAATCAGTCATGACATACCTATTTGCAAAGGAACAAGCCTTGCTCTCTGGACTTGTGGGAGTTGAAGCAATGACAGCCTTCAAAGCACATGTAATATAAACCTACAAAAAACAAGTTGAATCAGACCTAGAGACTACAAAGAATTAAAGGAAAACACTTCACATACCGAGCCACTACCAGCCTGTTGAAACCTGAATGCCTCCAACTGAAATTGCAGCTTGTCATTCTGAACCCTGTGCATGAATCGGGAAGGGGAACCTGTAAGCTTGGCATCAACCAGGCACCTAACAGGGGAGGGAAAAAATTAGTCAACTGCCTCATTTATTGAAGGCACAGAGAAGACCCTTGCTCACCCATGATTCTCTATAAAAGAATATCTTGGTACGGAGTTGACGTCAGGGGCCGCAGTAGCCACACACCCGTCGATGAAAATAAGCAAAGGAACATGGTTGTACTGCTTCACAGAAGCTTCAAAGTTCATAAACTGACCCAAAAAATATTGATTGACCGGCCTCTCAAACATCCAGTCATCTGCAGTGAAAAGAAAAACAACATCCACTTAAAAGCCAGGTCAGAAATGTTTGAGAGGGGTGTCACACTCAATTCCTGGAGCTCTGCACAGCCTTGCTCCAACCACAAGCAAACCGAATTCAGCCCATCAAGAGCAGTAGAACTTTTAAACAGGTGTGGTTGGAGCAAAACTGCTGCACACTAGCCCTCCAGGAACATGTGATTTGAGGCAAGATCTTCATTACCAGTCATGAGCTTGAGAGCGAAGAAAAGAAATTCCTCCCCAACTCTTGTAGCAGCAAACGGAACCCAAGCGGGAAGCAACACGTTGCTGCTTACATTCTGCAACCTAAAGTGCAATAAAAAAAAGAAAAGTTGAAATGTAACCCAGAATGACATTCCGTAACCTTAGAAAGGGATTTTACCTTGGATAGTGACACTCAATGGCAACAGCAGCTGCAGCTGCTCTCACAATAGGAGTTCCACCTAAAGCCTCAGGGGTGTAGACTAGAGTGAAAGTGTACACAAGCTCATCAGCAGTCATCTGAAAACAGGAATCATGAAGTTATCACAAAGACCTAGCATTACATTCAATTACAGCTAGCCCACAAGTAACTACTCACCGTCAGAGAACTACCACATGTCTGGAGCTCAGATTCAAATATAAGAACTTGAACATCAACATCTTCCCCTACAGCTCCACAGCCTCCCAAACTGAGGAATGCAGGATTTACAAACACACCATTCCCATAGAAATCCTTTTTTACCTCAACATGCACCATGTTCTCCCCACATTGTGCTGCTACACTAGCAGAAGGGCTAGGCATCCGTAGCTCAAAGGGCACTGCTGGCTGTGGGGGATCTTCAGGCACTTGGGGATATTGCCAGGTCAAAGGTACCATGGGTCCTTGCATTAGCTGCTTGGACTGGGTGTTGCTTTCTTGAAGAAGTTTTCTTGGATCAACCATAGGAGACATTCCAGGTCTTGGAGGTTGAAAATATGTTGAAGCTTGTGGGTTTTGGAGAGTTTGCTGAGGAACTAAAATTGATGGCTTTTGTTGGAATCTTACTGGATCAAAGCCTTGTTGAAATCCTGACCACTGTTCCACAGACAACCCAACTGCTAAAAGCAGCAAACCTCCAACAAAATTGAACTCTACTAACCCCATTGTCATAAAACTCTGAAGTTCTCAGAATACTGCCTACATGTCTGCTGTGCCCTTTTGTAGAGCAGGAAAAAGTAGCTCCACCCCCTTTAACAAGCTTAATGAAACTCCAGACTTGCTGTGTTAATCACATTCATTGCAACAAAGAAACCAACTGCAGTCCACATCTACTGAATGCAATTATGATTTTTAGGTATTTGCAGCAAATTAACAGAGGTACTGCCATTTGAAAGTTGCATTCTAATAAAATTGTTTAAAGCTTAATTTTTATTTACTCCCATTTCTGTACACCCTTTGTAAGAAATATGTAGTGCTTTTGCAGAATTGTGAACAGTGATATATGAAACCAGTCAAGGATACACACACACAGTGCACAAACATCCCATATACACATTTTATTTCTTATCATGCAGTAAAGCCTCTCAATAATAATCCACTGCCCTATGAGCTCCTCTGCTGTTGTGTTTTGACAGACTCCACCAACTACCAAACAAAAAACTGGCTTGCATCCTCTGCACTTGAAACAGCTTGGAAAAACTTCCACAACTCCCGACTAAAGGTCCCCGAGTTGCAGCCTGTAATATTCCATCACTGTGGTGAAAATGAATTAGGGAAGTTAATGTGATTTTTGCATTAGCAGATTAGAAATGTCTTTCATGCTCTCATTCCCATATTAGACCACAGCTAAGCCCGAATAGCTTTCTCTTTGTGCTTAACCTCATAATGTCAAGAGGACCAAACTCACTTTGAATGTGTTGGGGCACATTTTTTAAGACAAGGCCTGTGAGCCCACATAAACTCTGTCATCACAGTGACTTTAGCGTGAACTTTTTGATTAAATTGTGCGTTTTACAGTTGCTTTTAGATTCTTAAATGAATATTGTGTTATCATTTTTTACCCTCATGTCACTCAAACATGAGACTCTTTCCTTTGTTGAAAACATTATGTATTTTAAGAAATGTCTCAGTGGTTTTGTGGCCATACAGTGTTGTTTGGTTACCAACATTCTTCAAAATATCTTCTTTTGAAAGTCATGCAGGTTTGGAATCACTTGATGAATAAAGAAAAACAAGATTTAGCATAAACATCTTAGCAAAAAAGCAGCATGCCATAATGTACTGTGAAATTGTGGTGCCCACCATTGCTGGTTTATGTGCATTTCACTCTTATATTACACTTGGATGCATTTTTAAATGTTTACGTTCATTGTTTAAGATTTACAAATGAGGGAGCATTTAACAGTTTGGAGCCAACAATAAGCAGTTTACAAAGCTATGTTTACATGTAGCCATTTAGCAATATATTAGCATTGCACTCATTTTACATTTGAAAAGTTTACACAGGCTACTGGCAGCAGTCATTAACAAATATGGAGGAAGTTGGAAAACTTATAATGCATTGGTTTTCTTGCAGGCATAAAATACACTACAGCTTTAATGGCATGTTCATTTTCACATAGGGCACATATTGTCACCACAGTGCGATTTCCCTATTACAGGTGAAAATATCGTCTTTCTTTTCCATGTTCACATAATTGCCAAAAGGAATCTCTTTCTCCAGGAACTTGCTCTGTCCCAGAGGAGGTAGCTGGGTAACTGGACTGGTTATTGGCCTGTCCAAACACAGGCCAAGCAAGATGAAGCTGAATGCGGCAAGTCAACAACTGATTTTGCTTCTGCAAACCAGCATCTGACCTCTGAGCCAGTGTGACTCCTGCAGGGGAATGCTTTAATCATGGCTCTCTTTCTGCACTCACTTCAACAGAGATTAGATGACCAAATCAATTAGGAACTGAACGAGAATGTGAGAGGAAGAGAGAGAACGTACCATTGAAACGTCTCGTTGAATCATGAAGCAGATCAGATGCTGCCCTCTCGCAGAGATCGGAAGATTGTGGTGCAGAAGGGAGAGAACGACTTATGTAATACAAAAGTTTTATACTCTAGAGATCCCCATGGCTGATGATGAGAGACCAAGGTAAGAAATAGGTTTTTACCCTAGGGAGATAAACTTATGTATGTGTGCACACATGCCTTAAACTGAGCGTTTTTGTTCAAACTCTTTGCCCAGCAAAGTTTAATAAACACCTCCAGTTTTGGAATGCCTATATCGCCTAGAATCAATCCAGGCTTGCTTAATCTTTTTTTTTTTTTTATTTTGCCCTCTTTTAGACTGCAATTACAGATCTGTGACAAAAAAGACATCCCTCCCTGCTTTTCATTAGCTTCTCTCTCTGCCTCTTCTCGTCCCGGCAACTCTAATACACTCGCTTGTGGCGACAGGCTTAAGGAAAGCTCCGTCTTAGCCTTTGACTGCTGTCCCCTTGCTGGCATTGATTGATCTGTCTCTGGGCGAGCCACGCTAGCTGTACATCCAAATCTAAAAGCAAACATTAACAGCTGTCTTCAGCTGCTGGCCCCTTTTCAACGTTGTGCAGCGAGATCATTTGTCACCGGAACAGAGTAATAATGCATTTGTCGGCACAGGCCGAGGTTGCTTCTGCATGCGGCATTATAACAGAGAGAGATTGCTCCCCAGACACAAGCAGGAGAATATAAATGATCACACCATGATGATGGTGATGGCTCCCATTATGGTTTAAGATTTTCCCTCCTGGGTTCCGCAAGATTATGCTCCACCCATCTGGACATTTATATCATCCAATCGTGACGGTTTTTAGAAACAAGGTTGTTTTCATACAGTAAATGACAAACTGATGCGTACATGTTACCTTGAGGCATTTCATGGCAAATTACATCCTGTAGACTTGAGGAATTTGGTCATGTTATCTGCCATCTCTTCCTTCTGCAGGGGTGGAGACGTCCATAGCATTTTGAAGGATTTAAAGAAGTCGACAAAGCACTGTGGATAACAACGTGTTCTTCTCACTGCTAAATTAGAATTTATCAGCCCCTGTCCTCTGGCTGTGCTCATGCTAGAGTCCTGCTAGCTTGCAGTAAACTGCTCTAAACATAATTATTCTACAACTAGCTGTCTGTGATCCCGTTGGGCTAAAATACTTAAATGAATTCACTAGAATCCATTTAGTGTCTTCCAATCACATTTATTTACGCTGGGCATATGATGCTAAGATCCCTACCAGGCATTTAAGCTAGCTTAACCAAGACTTCAATGGACAACACAGCCAAGCACAATTTAGCCGGTGAAGCAGATCAACAAGCAAGGGTTTTCTAAAGAAGCTAGTTTACCTGTCAGACTAGCACTAAATCAACCAAGAGTGTGTATGCATGTCTTTTTGATAGGAAACCTATTTTTCAAATGCATTTCTTGTTCAGCACTGTTTCACAACATCACCCCGGTTTACAGAAACCAGCTACAATTATGCACATGTTTATATAAAGTGATGTTACAGTAAGTTTAAGGTATGCATTTAATTTCAGTATACTGTATGTGTTTTCTTGGAATTGAACCCATGACACAATGCTAACTGAGATACAGAAACACAAAAGGATTTTTTGGTTGTTCGAATCACAAGTGGATGACGTTTAATACAGGTTTAAACAGGGTCTATATGTTTTAATCTTTTGACCATTTCCAGATGTAGTCGAAAATGCATTCTAGCAGATTATGTTTGCGGTGTCGGGTGCTAATGTGGATAAATGCGCTCGAACAGCCTACTGACAAAATGAGCAAACAAAGGGCAATAATGAACGCATTAGCCAGACAGAATTTAAACTTTGTTGGCTGAAGTCAAATAAGTGGTCAAAAGTGGAAAAAAGAGACAGAATAAAACACCAGGTGTAAACAGGGCCTACTTTTGAGAAGACAACCCACTCTAATAATCCTAAATAATGTCCTGCCAAGATGCCAAGGACGCTAAATGGTTGGTTAATAGCGCTGTGACTGAATCACCAGGAAGGTGTGTGAGAGCCCACCATGAATTATTTCTAACACGCAACCAGCCTGGGTGTGTATGTTTACACACACACACACACACACACACACACACACACACACACACACACACACACACACACACACACACACACACACACACACACACACACACACACACACACACATGACGCACACACACTGACAGACACACACACTGGCCATCTGGCAAAAGTCTGTAGCACCTAGATATCCAACAGTCATGGCTGGCAGTAGGGTTGGCTGGCGGGGGATACACGTGTCCACCTGGACAGTGGAGATATAAGGAGATATGGGATGTCCTTAGAGTGGACTTGGTAAGGGACTTTCTATGAAAAAACAAAAATGTCATTGTGACACACTAAGTTGTTCATGTAGCTCAACTGGTAGCGTATTGCATTAGTAACACAAAGGTCATGGGTTTGAATCCCAAGGGACACACATACTGAAAACATGTAATGTGAGAATGTACTGTAAGTTGCTTTGAATAAAACTGTTTTCCAAATGTAAATACAAATGCTATCTATTTACAGAAATAATGGATCTCTTTTGCTAAGCATGTGAATGATAATCTTCATGAACAAATCATCATTCACCAAAAAAATAAAAAATTCTAAAATTCTATACACACACATAATAATTTATGGAAAAATATGTTCAAATGTGCATATAAAAACAACTAACGTAGGCATGTAAGTGAACGCTATCCAATGTTCTCCATTATTCAGGCAATCATGGGGCTTGAGCTTTTAAACCATAATATCACAGACATGCAACACTAGGAGAGCAGAAGCATATAGTGCAGACTATTGCTTTAACCGAGTGAAATAAACCCTGCATAATATTGCTGCAAGAGTGTCTGCCCTGCCTCGAAGACCTGCTCTTCAGGTGTCAGAATTGTGACTGTCTTACAGGGTCTCCCACGGGGCTCCTACACCTGCCTCGGCTGAAGGATGTTGCTCCTAATTATGACAGAGGTGCCGCAGGCCGTGGGCCAGAGAGCATTAGCTTCACACAGTGTGGGAAAAAGAATCAGGAAACAGTTCTGGCAGGATGTGCTTCTTCAAATTTCTGTGCGGTCGGATGGAGGCAAGAGAATGTCAGGAGAGAAGAGGAGGATCGTGGGTGGATTTCTGTGAGGGGTTGGTGTGGCACTTTTTGTGGGGCTTTGTTTGATGTGAGGGCTATATTTGAATGGATGATGGAAGTGGTCTAAATGTAACTAAAGCTTGTTAGACACACTACTGTTTTTTTTACTGTTTACTAACTCGATACGGTAATGGGCTCGTCTTTGATGAAACAGTGGCATCTGGGCTCGAAGAGTGTTTGGAGGCAGAAATTTGATTTGCTGCATGTTTTATGTGTTGGCGTGTTGTTTGGGTGGTGCTCTAAACGCAATGTAGTTAGACGAGTTTCGTGGGATAATGAATTGTAGCAGATGGTGTCCTGGAAACTGTGCAGGTGTCTTCGGAGAGGAGCCGTTCAAGGGAAATACTGTACAGTGCTGTCTCTGTAACGCTATGAAAAAGGATCTCCAGCCACATGCGCAAAACAAGCCTTACAGAATGAAGACAAAAGATGATTTCTTTGCTGACACACTCACCAGCCGTTGCAAGGTGTCCATGTATGTGTTGTTGGCATCTTGTACATCAATTAGCTAATTAAACATTTTACATGCATTTGTAAGATGCCTCAATCCAAAGCAATGTCATTTTTATCTGTTTGTGTGGGGTATTTTATTTTATTTGAGAATCAAACCCACAACCTTTAACCAACTGAGGTACACTAGTAGCAAAGAACTTAATGACACTAAAATGGGATAGACAAACAATTGACAGCTCAGTATACATTGCAATACACCAGCACTGATAATAGCCATGATAATTATACATTTGAATATTAATATTGTGTTAATTCTACACATAATATTGTAAACAATCCAGCAGCACTATCTGGTTGCCACTTTAAAACCTGTGTGACTTTCTTTCTTCTGCAGAATACAAATAAGATATTTTGTAGAAGAATGTTTGTGACCAAACCACAAAACCAGTGCAGGTCAATGGCTCCCGCTGTGGTTTGTTTACAAACATTCTTCAAAATATCTACTTTTGTGTTCTGCAGAAGAAAGAAAGTCATTCGGGCGAGTAAATGATGACAGAATGTTCATGTTTGGGTGAACTAATGGAAACAAATGAACAAAAGATAAATTTGTACTATTTAATGATTTACTTATAATTGTCATAATTGTTTATCGTCTTTTGTTTATGATAATTGTTGTTGGTGAAAATCTGAAATTATGACAGCCTTAAAACAAATGAAAGTGGTTATGAATATGATCATCTCTGAATGATTTGTACATGGTATAAAACACATTAGAATGTGTGTGTTTGTGTGTGTGAAGCTGTAATTCTGGATGTTCTGAAAAGGAAAGCATTTGTATTTTTGTATAGTTACAGCAATGAGTAATGCATAATATCATAAACAAGATGAATGATTATTAAAGCATAAATCAAACTCACTTGGAAATGCCTACTGTTTCAGCGTTATTCGCCCACGACAAGGTTTTCCACACATCTCATTTTATTATATGACTGTATGTGGGCAGAGTCAAATCATACATATCGCTCACAATAACATTACCATCACCTCCATCTTGTTACACTTGACTACAGTACATTATCTCACAAAAGATAGACAATGTGAGCTGTAATTACTTCACTCCTATTGGTAGTTGCAGCATTGTATCATGGCTCTTTTGCATAGACTGTTCTTATCTGTGTCATGTTGGTGGACAAACTCACATTGCATCAGTTGCTGTTGCTTAGTCACCTAAAATTGTCAGCTCTCTATTTGTTTTGTCACCAAATTTTGGTAGATGTAAATTCCCCTTTAAAATTTTAACTGTCCAAACATCAGTGACTGGAAAACAACAAACTTGTATAATACATTAAAAGATAAGTTATACTGTAAGTGCAATACTATTCATGTTTTTTTATATAATAATAACGACTGCAGTGTGTAAAATTTCAGTGTTACAATGCTATCTCCTATTTCATCTTAATATGTAGAGGAAACTTTAAATTATTTGTATTTCTTCAAAGAGTGTAAACATTGTGGTTCTGTGGTGCTATTAAAACATTACTCTGCTCAGCCACATTGGTTTAATCAATGACTTGGGTTTGGGAACAGATATCTTTACGTTTGAAAACAGTTTTTCCTCAGCTCTGCATGTTTTCACTGTGTCTGATAGGAAAATAACTCAAAAAGGTTCAATGCATTCTCGGCCCAAAATGTACTTCGAAAAACAATGAATATAGTCGCAATCTGTAACTTTGAGCTCTCTATGGCCATCTCTGTTAAATAATTTTAATTATAATAATAATTCGTTACATTTATATAGCGATTTTCTAGGCACTCAAAGCGCTTTACATAGAAGGGGGATCTCCTCAATACCACCAATGTGCAGCATCCACCTGGATGATGCGACAGCCATTTTGTGCCAGAACGCTCACCACACACCAGCTTATTGGTGGAGAGGAGACAGTGATGAAGCCAATTAGTACAGACAGGGATGATTAGGAGGCCATGATGATGGATAGAGGCGAATGGGCAAATTTGGCCAGGATGCCGGGGTTAGACCCCTACTCTTTTCGAAGGACATCCTGGGATTTTTAACGACCACAGAGCGTCAGGACCTCGGTTTAACGTCTCATCCAAAGGACGGTGCTTTTTGACAGTATAGTGTCCCTATCACTATACTGGGGCATTAGGATCCCCTGTTGGTCTCACTAAAACTGACATGTTAAAACAAACATGTTAGGTTTACTTTACTGTATGTACCTGTACTGTTTACATGGGTTGTAGTTTAATGTGAACATTATCAATCAGGGTAATGTAAGGAGACAGAATTTTTAATAGCCAGTAACTGATTTTTCTCTTATCTGCCGAAATGTTTGTAGATTTGACCTCAGGACTGTAGAGACAGAAAGTGACATATAGTGACTAAGCGCAGAAGTCTAACATTTACCTTTACTGTACTTAGAGTAAGGCACTTTCCCAGCATGGCAGATCACTTTAGTTGAAACAAGCCCATATACATTAAATATTTCAAATGCACCTTAATGTTTTTTGCATCAATGTAATATTTTGCAACCAAAACCTTTCAGCACTTGGTATACAAATACAGAGTGTTGTTTGTTGTCATGTGACCGTTGTGTATTTTTCCTGCAAGACTTCCTGCATTTACTTTCTGCTGCTTGCTCCCACAGGACCCCTGCGCTGTCTCATTAAGCTGCATCAGTGATCTTTTCATTAACTTTTCCGTTTAATTAGGCTAGGAGAACTACCTCATATGTCACTATAGACTAGATTAGCTTTGATCTAAGCTTTGGCAGACTGGCAGGAATAGAAATCTAAATGTTAAAAGCGGGAGTGAGAATGCATGGGATGGCAATATAATATGCCAATTAGCTGTTGATTATCAGGCCTCTGGCTGGGCAAAATGAACCAAAAGATAAAAAAGGAAGGTTTTCATTGAGATATTCTGTTTGTTTACCTATCCTGACAATTAATTGAGTTTCACATAACCATTAAATATTGCTTGATTTTATCACTTAAATGTATAGCATGTGTGGCAACAACTCCATCAAACGTACCAACAGCCAAGCAATATTGCTATGCAAATTACGAGGGATTCCATACGCCCACATCCGTTTGTTTTTGTGTAGAAATGTTGCAGTTATCTTTTATGGAAATATGATCATAAGTAAAGCATTGTCACTGTTAACTAATAATCTCTGAAGGTGATACCTGGCTAAAATGCTCGATTTATCTTCTGTATCTTATATCTTTAAATGGCGTGTTTGATGTAAGTAGTGGGCGGAGCTGCATAGCGGAGCATCAGAGCGGAGGAGAGAGCGAGCTTGTATGCGCGGACACGCGGATGCGGATTAGCGCGGTACACTGGACCTGAGCTCAGCATCATTACAGCAGCGCTCCTGCACTCGGATTTAACCTTTCTTGAAAACCATTTTTAATAAACAGGATTGTGAGTTAGGGGAGAGCATTCCTCTGCGTTTATAAGGTAAGACAAAGTACTTTCAGAGATTTAGAGAGTTGAGATGCGTTTGACGGTATGATGACGAACTCGTGGCATTATATAGCGTTTATTCCTTTTACGTTTGTATTTTCATAAATATATGTTTTATAGGTTAAGACAGCCTTTTCCTAGCTTTCTACATAGTTATAGCTCGGTGTCTGCAAAGGTCGGTTTCTTAAACAACACAACACATTTTAAACATAAAAAACGAACATATTCCTGTTGTTTCTACCCATGTATCCTCAACATTCCTTAAGTAGTATCTGCATGTGTGAAATGATGTGGTGTCATTGCTCAGAGACGTCTGAAGGATGCTTTCTGCAGTCTGAACATGACTTTCTCTCTCATTTGGCTTTAGCATGCAAAAAGTTTAATGTCTACAAATGTAGAAATGTGAAATGTTTATCATTTATTCTTTAAAATACTATATTTGAGTCCGTCTTGATATGCCATGAAGTAGGGGCAAAAGTTGTTTTTTTCAAGTAGACTCATAGTGATACAGTCAGTACAGAAGGAGCCTTTTATTAAGTATATAATATTGTATTTTATTTGAGTAAACACAAGCATTTCTTCATTAGATTCTGATTATTTAATATTTAAAACCATTGTTTAATGCGTACACTGTAAACAATGATCACACTGCAGGTTGCTATGGCTTGCTCATTTGACGTTCTTTGTGAACGCATGTCAAATTACACCATCCTTTAAAATGTGGAAAATTCTGATCTTTGGAGAATTTGACAGCTGAATGGTGGAGATCTTTGAGGATGTGAACAGAAATTTGGCTTAGTGTGGCATGATGTTGGAGAAAAGCATGCATATTGATGCATAATCAGTATATATAATATATACTTGTGGTTGCCTATATCCAGCATATTGCCCTTGCTCAGAGAGAAAAAACATGCCGGCAATGACTATAAATCATTCAGGGCAGATGGAAGACTTTTCCTCTGATAGTTGTGTAAGCTTTTTATACACACATGCCTTCTGGGAGCCAATGCAACACTTTTTCTGTTCGAGTTCATTTTGGATTAATCAACATATGGCAGAATGCATACTTAATTCACAGTCTAATTCCTCACGTTAACCTCATTGTTAACTCTTTTTGTATTTGATACACCAAACGTATTATTCCCATGGCCAAAGAAGTGCTATAAAAGCCTGTCCGAATGTGTTTCGAACAAGAAACCTCCTAGACTACCGCTCTGTAAAGTTCTGATCAGATCTGTAGCATTTGAAACCCTATAGTCTGTATTATGTTTGTAATAAATCCTCTGTGTGATTGCTGCCAAACCAATGGCAGTTGTCGTGTGATGCTTGCGAGAATCGGGTTTCAGCCCACCCCATTCCCAGTACATCAGCCTGTGCAGGAAGTCTTTCTGAAAACCCTTTCTGGCCTGTCTATTAGTGCGGCATGCATGGTAAATGTCTCGACCGTGACCACTACGTTCTGCTTCGCTCACCCTTTTCACCGTTTAGTCTCAAATCTTATGCTGCACTCGTTCACCAGTTGAAACAGACAAGATCCACCATCGCCCACGAGACGGTCCACGCATCAGTGTTGGTATCGGTTGCCTTAATTCAATAGCTGGCTGCCAGGGAGAGATTAACTATTCAGGGCAGGTAGTTAAAGGGGCTATTGTGTTGCACCTCTGTGGAACCGCTACGTTTGGGGAGGCTTTTGTCTATAGGGGCTTCATGCCAAAGCAACAGCCTGGCCGGGGACGGATGGAATTCTACACACACGTGTGTGTCTCCGTCAGACATCTGTCAACTCACTGTGTGCTATATAAATACTTATGTACACTAAATATTTCATTCTGGCTTTTGTGACTGCTTTTCTGTAAAATGCAAGTGCAAGTTTAATTTTATAGACATTCACCTGGACAAAAGTCAAACCAAAACAATCTAATGGTAATTCGTCGGAATTATTTCCTATAGGATTGCTTTTGTAATAACAAAATAATGCTTATGTTTAGGGGTAGAGTTTCATTATTGCCTTTTTTCAAATAATCCCATTGTATGAATTTACACGAATTAGCCACCTCATAAAATAGTTACAAAAAAATTCCTGTGAGATCAGGCTGGACAAGTTACGCACAAACTGCAATAGTTGAAGCAAAAGTTAACATATTGGATTATTGTTTCTTCAAGGTCTTTAGTGGTCATTTCACCTTACGGCCCATTGAAAAATATTTTTTTGTATATTTCACATACAGTATATTGTATCTGATGAACATTTCTGTGTAATCTTTCTTCTGTTAACAGGTTAGGCATAAAAAGGCCTATGTAGCTGGTAACATGTGGCGATATAACAGAATTCCAAATATGGAGCATCTGTGTTTAAGTCCTGGAAGTCGGCTCGAGGGAACATCATCAGTCAAGCCTTGCTAAAACAGATAGAGGACGCTGATCAGTTGTCCATCTCCCATCTAAAGACTCTTTGGAATTATTCCTGGTGCCCCTCAACAAATTTTGGAATAGCAGTCCAATGGCCATACCTTTTTAGTTCATATGGTTAACGGATTTGATGTGTCTTCAATGGGCTTCCCATCATATACCAGATAACTCAATTAAGGAATTTATTTTGTTTGTGGCCTGAGAAACTCTCAAAATCATTACCATGCTTCCCCTTTGCCGGCCCCATTCTGTACTATTGCTGCTCAGTACTGTCCTGAGTCTCAGTTTGGGCCTAGAATTCACCGGCTCAGAGGGCCAGTGGGCACGCTATCTCCGCTGGGATGCCAGCACCAGAAGTGACCTCAACTTTCAGTTTAAAACAGCTATATCTGACGCTCTGGTTCTCTACTTTGACGACGGAGGATACTGCGACTTCTTGCTCTTGACGGTTAAAGAAGGCAAGCTAAAATTGCATTTCAGTGTGGACTGCGCAGAAACAACAATAACCTCCGACAAATTGGTCAACGATAGCCGCTGGCACTTCGCCACCATCAGCAGGCACAACTTGAGAACAGTGTTGGCGCTAGATGGAGAGTCCAAAGCGGATGAGGTGAGACCGCAGCGGCAGTTTATGAAGATCGTCAGTGACCTGTATGTTGGAGGAGTGCCTCAGGACATTCGGACATCTGCCCTAACTCTACCAGCGGTTAAGGAGATGACACCGTTCAAGGGGATTATTACGGATCTGGGCTACGGGAATCAGGTCTCAACTCGGTTGGGAAGCCAAAATGTTCGGTTAGAGATGGAAGGCTTGTGTACAGAGAACATCTGCGAAAATGGAGGCATCTGCACCATGGCTGATGGCGAGTCTTACTGTGACTGCTCCAGAACGGGATATGTAGGCCGGTACTGCAATGAAGGTAGGAACATTTCTACCCCAGATTTTGAGCAGAATCTTGGCAAATAAATATACATATTAAATTAAATATAGATGATCTTAAGGTCAACATGAAATCATTTCTTATGCCTCCATTTTGTCATGGAACTGCCACTTTTGACTAACATATCAATAAAATGCACAAAAATTATCGTGGAATATTGCGTTTCACACAAACACAAATAAAATGTACTGTGAAATGTTTCATGCTGGCTAAAACATTGTTTATGGTATATGAAATTTTAGTATGATTCATAAATAACACCTCACATGCAAAGTATCCTAATTTTATACATTTCTTTTATGAAGTGGTCATTTTAGAACTGTTCAGGTACAACATGAATAATTTTTTATGAGAACATTTATATATCTGTATATCTCATTTGTTTGTGAGACATTATTCTGTCCTTGAGACCAGCTGGTTTAAAGTCATTTAAAAAATTGGCTAGAAAATGTTTTTAGAAAAGGGTATTATTTGTTTTGCTCTAATACGATGATGCCATGCTTTTTTTAAATGTGATGTAGGTGTCCAAATATGTTCTGACCAATTTCTTTATTTGTAAATAATAACTAAAAAATGTTTGATTTGTCCATCATTGTTTCAATTAACAAATTATTATTCAAAATAATAATAAGGGAGTAACCTTATGTTACAGAAATATTGATTTCATTTCAGATCTTAAAAACAGGGATGCCCATCTTCGGCTTTTAATTGTTTACCATCATTGTGGCAGGTTAAAAGATATCTTTTTTCCATGAAACATCTAGATCCTACACTTGTTCCAGACAGTGGAAGGTACACCACAGTTTCAAAAGTTGAACATTTTGATCTGAGATTCTATTTTCTAAATTAGAAAAATAATTGATTCTAGACGGTCAAATCTCTTCTTTCCACTGCACTTCAATGTTGAGACCTATTTGCGATTATTCTCACTGTTGACTCACCAGCAGGTATTAAAATAAGACTCAGGATGATTATACTTTATGAATGCACACTGAATTGCCAAGAGACTTTTGCTGAGAGATTACTCTTTTCATGTTGTGCCCTCTGTATAGTCTATAATTCCAAATGCATCCCAATTTATTCCGGGCATAAATATAAAGGCATCCAGACAGGGAAGGAATTAGAGGACCTGAAGACCTGAATGTAGACGCTTTATTGCATTTCGTGAACCTTCAAATCCAAGCCCTTTAGTCTGATCACAGCAGTCGTGCTTAGTTCGTGGTTTTGCATGAATCTTTTTCCTGCCTGCAGCATTATCCAATAGCATAAAAATTCATATCACCTGATAACGGACTCACTAAATAAATGTGACTCAGCAGCACAGCAATGAACAAACTGTTACGTTATTTTAAAACAAGCTGTGTCCCTCATTCGTAATTGAGAATTAAGAATACAGGCTTTCCTGTAGCTCAGTCATGGGTTTGATCCCAGGGATTTTCTTGGTTAATTTAAACCATCAGTTGGGTTTGTCCAAATTTTACCCATCCATAGATTGAAAGAACCTAGCAATTTTAGAGTATATTATAGGATGTTCGAAGGCCCAAAATGCTGATGATCCAAACAGCACATACATCCATTCTTAAAGTAATCCAAATGACAATAGGTGTGTAAAGGAAACAATTAAATATTAAAACAAAACACATTGCTCATTGCTAATTTGTTGCCACCTGTTGTTGTAATAATGTAACATGAAGAAAGAGTCACTGAGCAAATCGATTACTGATTCAGAACAAATATTTTCAGTCAATAGAGTCCCTTGGATGGATCAAAATCCCCAGCACTAGATTAAACCAGTTGCCCCAATGCTTCTTTGAGGGGATTAAGAGATAGTCCTCTTGCAGCAGTGACAGGAGATCAAGCTACATGATCACATCACCCTTGGATCAGGAGGTACGCTTAAAGCTGGAGGGTCAGTGAAGGATGTTGCTGCATCTCTACTCCTCAGGCAACCAGCAGTCCTAAAAAAGTGCTCCTAATGAGGAGCCAGTCAGAAGACATGATGTGATGAATGTGTAGCCATTGGACCTCTAATCTCAGAGCAGTGGGGTTTTGTCCAGCTTTGACCGCCGGCGTGGCCATCACAGCCATCACTGCTTGTCTTGGCTCCATCAGGCCCCAGTCGTTTCTAGAGATTAATGGATGTGTCTGATAAAGGATTGCGCCGCTGAGCTGAGGGAACGTTCTGTAATTAGGGGCGTAACAAAAGAGAAATGGCTAATTCGCTGGTGGGCGATGGAGACAAATGACGGGCTTAAATTTGGACTGACATGCTCTCAGCGTCTCACAGCATGTCTGCATTTACTCATTTATGGAATTTGCTAAGAATAAATTGCGCCTGCTGATAGCGTTGCTTTAGCGTCCGATTTACCAAAGACGTTACGCAAGTGACATAACAGCGTAAGCGCGTACGTCTGATGCAGATTGCACATGAGAGTTACCTAGATAGCAGCCCAGGTCTGAGTGCTGGGTTGTGGAAAACGTGGGAGAGTAACACAACCTGACGTGTCTTACTGGGACGATACAGCATCACTATTGTGATTCAGACACACAAATCAGCCTTTTAAAATGCAGAAAGTGCACTCGACAGTACCGCGCATCTGGCCAGTTATAACACTCGTCTCCACTATTTGATCATTTATGATCACTTGAGAATTAACATCTGGTTGAAATAATATTCAGTCTAGCACCTACTTTTTATGCAGTTAAAAGTTTATGTAAAAATAAGACATGATAGCAAGAATGACTAAATTTGAAAATAGTGCCATATGTCAGCTTATTTAGCACCATGTTAAACTGAATTGTGAGTGGCAAGTGAATAAGATGAAGGTTGTGATATACTGTTTAGAAATAGGCACCAGCATATGTTGGGCTCCCCGTCAGTGTCCCCATCATGCTTAAATTGATAGTTCAACTAAATATAAAAATTCACTCATTATTTACTCTCTCTCATGTCATTCCATACCTGTATGACTTTTGTAAAAATACAAACAAAGATAAAAGACTAACCATTGGCTTCAATTATATGGACACAAAGCCACTGAGACATTTCTCAAAATCTTTATTTGTGTTCCAGTGAAGAGGGAGTTGTACTATCATAAACCAGCATAAACCAGTCTGGACCACCACAGAAATTAGACCAGCCTATAAGGTGGTCTTTTTAACAGGATTGGTGTTGCAAATATAGCATTTCATATATACAGTAACAACTTGTAAATATGACCACGGCGATTATTTGATGTTCGAAACAAGCAATCTGTTTAACTTGTGGGGTTTGAGTAATACGGCAACAGACTAGCAGAGTCCCTCAGAGCATGCAGATGGCACAGAGAGAAGACCACACACACCTCAGTGTGTAGGAAAACGCTGTAAGGACCAGCAGGAACATAACCATCAGTATTACAATGAGGAAATCTGTCTTAAACTGCAGACATGTAACAATATGCATTTAACCATATAACACATGTTCAGTCTGCCCTGATAAAGTGGATCAGAGGGTGTCATTAGCTAACTGCGCATTCAATTATTAAGATTATAGCGACCACATGACACGCTTTACTAAAGCAATAAGCCCTAGAAGCAGTGGGTTATAGTGCATTTTATAACAGCTAAGAGGCGTTTTTAGCGTAAACCCCCTTAACTGTTATAAAATGCACTTGCATTTTTGGGCTTATTGCTTTTATAAAACGGTTATTTCATATGCGTTGCAAGGTTTCATAAAATAAAACACATCAAATAGGCGATACTTAGGCTATCGGGGTTCTTTATAACGGCTTAGAATCAGAATCAAGGACCATAACTGACCGTTTTATAATGTGAATTCCATTATTGCAGTTTAGATGCATCTATTACATAGTTTAGGTAAATCTATGCGAGTCTATGCAAGCATAATATAGTCACTAAATGATACTTGAATTATTAATAAACAGCTTTCTTGTGATTTAACATACGTTATTTTCTTCTCGTTTAATATGATAAAAAATAAATTATAAGGAAAAGCATGCAAGCTGCAAAGAAAATGTCAAAACAATGGCCGTGGGCTTAGCTGTGAGGATTAATAAATATACATGGAAATATGACAGTTACTATAATCTTACTAGGAAAGTAGGTCAGTTAAAAAAGGGGAAACGCAACCCGATTCAGGCACAGCGGGCATTTGTGTCTTTTGACCCAACGCTGGGAAATGTCGGGATTTGAGTTAGGGGATGAAAAATAGAGCAAAGGATTAAATCTGAGCAGCATGTCATCAAGCGGGATATGGTCACGTGCAGGCGATAAACCCTTTTTCCCTCTCTTAACGCTTCAAGTAACCAGCCAAAGTGACACTGACTGGAAATCCGATTCCGCACTTCATTCCACGATTTGATTTAACAGAGAAGGCAAGGGTATTGTTTTAGTGGCAGCCATTTTGTTGGTAATGGAGGGAAATTGTGGGATGGGAGTGCGGAAACGTTTCGTTCATGCACGTTACAGCCGAGCTATATAATTTACTTATGTATTTAGCGGCAGACGATAAGAAAAGACTTTTATCTTTATTATCAGCTACACAATAATTGAACATGAAACACCACACTGTTAATTGACACAAACGAAATGCTTAAAGCTGAATTCTGAATTCCGAATACAATTTTACGGACAGTTTGACTACTATGTTGAAAGCAAAGATGATGATAGAGAGGCAAAAGTTATGTTTGCAGCTTCAAGAAACTGCACTCACCTGAACTTTTTGGGTGATTGGATTTGTCATTTTAAACCTTGACATCCCCATCCTCTTTTCCTCTCACTAAAGTTGATGGTGCCACCAGTGGAACCAATTTGAATAGCAAAAATAATGATGTTTTCAAACAATCTTTATACACTTCTTCTCTCTGCCATTGGAGTGTTCTCATTCAGGTCAGGTTGCTTGAACAAAAAGGAACTGCATGTGGTTCAGAAATTATATTAATATATTTATAGTTTATGTCAGAAAGTTTATACTTACTGTATATCATATAGTGTAGGGCTGCCACAACTCATCGATGAAATCCATAATAATCGATAATGAAAATAATCGATAATGAAAATCTCTCCGTGCAGCGTGAGGTGTGCAGTTTTAAAGTCTTGAAGTCGGTTTTAAAGTCAGATGCGTCTTGCATGCTTATCTTCGAGTGCCGCAGTTTTAAAGATGTTTGTCTTTGTTTTATTGATGTTATGTTTTCAAAAAAATATGAACCACAAACTAAGAATTAATTTTAAAGTAAGGAGAAAATCCAAAGATCTTACATTTATTTCTGTTATAATGTGGATATATCTCATCCGTCTTATTTATTTGTTTAAATAAAAGTTTTTAATTTTAAATCCAACACATTGTTATTATTCAGATATGTTGGGCATTTAAAGGAGCTTTACTGTTGTTTATTGAAACTTTTTTGTTTTGAATGACAAAATTAAAGATTATATTAGTAAAACCCAGTTTGTGGAGTTTGTACTTTGCAAAGTAAATAATGAATAGCCTGATTGGGGGTTTATTTAGTTATTATAAGCAAAAGATCTAATTGAATTTCGATTAAAAAATAACCATCCGACTAATCAATTAGCAAAATAATCGTTCGTTGCAGCCCTAATATAGTGTCATAGAAGACATTATATTGACCATACAGTTGACCAATCCGACAACCAACAGCCATTCATTTTTATGTTTGTCAGTTAGTCAGTATGCTTAGATTTACTCTGTAGATATTTCAGTATTTTTCACTGAGAGATCCATTCAGTGCTATGAGAATGTTGTTTTTAATTTAAATTGGTTAGTCATATTATAGTAGAAAGACTTTTAGGATGATTCATGTCTTACAATCTCAAAGGCCCGGTTCAAGGTTATTTTTGTGTGGAAAACCGAGCTGTGCTCTTGCATTGCTCTTGCAATCAGTGTGCATTCATTTAATGGGGCTATTCAGAATCATAAAAAGACGGTGGATGATTCAGTGACACACACACACACACACACACACACACACACACACACACACACACACACACACACACACACACACACACACACACACACACACACACACACAGTGAGTCTTCAGTGAGAGTAATTTTTTTGTGTCCAGAAATCCACAAACCTCACAACCTCGTAAATTCCCTTGGTCCACACGGACAGCTGGTTTTGTAACCTGCTTGAATTTACGACCCTATCCAGTGTATGTGAGGAACGCTGTGGCATTCCAAACACTAGATGTGTAATGACTCATTTTCTCAATGAGATGGGGTGATTTGAAACAATAATGTCAATCTGTTTCTCTGAGACAATGGAACAGATATTACAGACTTTTCTTCCACAGGGTTTATTACAGGCATGTACAGGGGCAGTCCTGCCCCTTGCATGACATAGTCTGTTTACAGTTAAATGTTTTTGCATGTCTTCATGCAAAGTCAAAAAGGGTGTCTAACTGTTGAACTTTCTCTGTCTTGCTTTCCTTTCGTGTCGTCTTCTCAAAAGCTGTCAACAAAACCCCTGGTAAGTTTAAAGCTGTGAAAAGAAACATCAGTATATACACTTAAGTGAAGATAATTTAAATCATAGAGTATAGCTTTCATCCAATAGTCGCTTTCACACATAAACGCGTTTGATTGATGTGAAATTGTACGATTAACCTTAACAGTAACACATTTCATCGCCTTAGAATTGTAAGGTTCTATGTACACAAGAGGACAAATCATCATCAGCTTTCTTGGATCCCAATCTTTTAAAATTTTTTGAAATTTAGTTCTTCTAAAAATGTCTTGAATTTTACAATATTAAACCTTAAAGATCAAATAGTCAACAATTTGATTTATGTAGTTTAAACAATAAACGTGTGTGTGTTATTTCAGCTATACTCATTTCTAAAGAGAATTCCCTATATCATTTTTGCTATATGGAATGCAAAGATATTGAAGCTCGATATCTCAAAACTGCAGATAGAAACAAATAATTCTAAGGTGATGATTTGTTACTTACAATACTTACAATGTTACTTCAACTCACAACAAGAAAAAATATTGTTAAAGCAATCGTTTACCTAATAATAAAAATGTTTTTCGGTAGTACTAAATACTTTGTTTTAACCTCACCGATCATAAAGTCCGTATTTTATATTCTCAGTAATTTATGTATGTCTTTTTGTGCAAACTGCTATGCTTTTAGTGATTTAATACCACTTATTTCTGATAAACTTTAAATATACACTGGTAAAATGTATCTAATTTATTGGCAAGAGTTTGTTCAAAGATAAATGAACACTTAAACTACAAAATAAAAGCCTCATGCAAGCATTTCTGGGAAAGAAAAAGACTTAAGGTTTAATGTTTATTTATCTTTGGACAAACTGTTGCCAATAAATGAGATAAATATAAATCTACAGTAATTTACTGGCAAACTGCGGCATAACTATACAGCAAAATGTTTTACAGTAATCCAAACTATGATTGGTAGAATTACTTGTCACTCACTTCTTATCTAAGTCAGCTGATCTTGGTCTGCATAAGCAGAAATGTTTACCCGATTTACACCACATTTCAACGTCCGTCACGCTTTACCTTCAAATTATGAATTTATTGTTAAAGCTCTGTGTGAAAGCGGCTAATGTCACAGTTTGCTGATAAAAACAATGTTTTGATATTAAAGCATATTTCTAATGTACAGTAGGTAGACAGTTGTCAAGCTCTTTTCTATATGAGAAGCTTTTTTTTGAGAAAAGCTTCAGCTTTAGTGTGATAGCCATGGTTTGTCTTTCACTAAACCATGAGTGGTCACAATACCTGAATTGTATTGGTATTGGTGTTAAGTTTTCTCTTTGTCTTTCACTCTTGTTTTCCTCCCCAAGGGTTCGCGCATATGGTGAAGTCTCCGCAAGGTATGATCTGTGTTTATTCTCTCTGTGCACATTTTCCAGTGTGTTTAGATTGTTGTTGTTGCATGTACGCGTTGCATGCCGAACTCTGATTGGCTCTTTCATAACGCTTATGCATGATTATTGTCCTCATGCAGAATTACGTAATGTCTCTCTGTGACGCTGCTTGAACTGTCAGGTTGGGAGGGCTGTTTCTTCTGAGATGATGTCATAGTGTGTTTTGTAATTTGTCTCTGTTTACCCCTTAATGTACGATCACAGTTCTGCCCTCCGTGTTACTGAGATCTCTTTCATGCACCGGCAGAATCACTGTGCACCTATAAATAATATATATCCCTGAGCTAAACGGCACAGCTCTGTTCTGAATGAATGCTGCTGAAGGGAAATGAAATGGCATTTTAAGAGAATGATTCGTTTGAAAGGTTTTACATTTTTTAAAAGTGTCATGAATGAATAATCTAGAGCTATATGGTTTTGTACCCCGATGGAGTTCTGTGCCTGTGTCAGCTTAATCTCATATCTCTACAATTGTACTGGTAAGGCAACCTTATGGACTGGCACTTTCTGTGAAAAGGGAACAAAATAATGTCTGAATCTCTTAAATAATTCGTTACATTTATATAGCGCTTTTCTAGGCCCTCAAAGTGCTTTACATAGAAAGGGGGGGTCTCCTCAACACCACCAATGTGCAGCATCCACCTGGAAGATGCGACGACAGCCATTTTTGCGCCAGAATGCCCACCACACTTTTTTGAAATAGGTGTTTCACCTTTAGATAAACTAAATGGTAGTCTATATACAGTAGTAGATTTTTTATATGAGCTTCACAAACTTTACAACCTGTAACTATAATTGGAACATAAATGTGTAGTTTAAATTCTTATCATGTGTGATTTTGTTGTTTTCTAGTAATATACTGTATATATTAAATGTCTAAATAGATTTAATGTCAGAATTAATTATCTAAACTTTATAATAAAGAAATTATTATGTTAAAAGGTAAAAAAAATGTCAGTTTCTTTGACAGTTTCTAAATAAACATGAAAGATCTCGGTTGTGCTATCGGATTGTGAGCTATTTTCTTCTTTGTTGTTAGCCTACCAGGACCTGTCATAACCTTTTTACAGGCTTCTGATTGGCCAGCATTGCTGTACGGATAGGGGTATATTGCCACCTGTTGTTTTGGCATGATTTTGACAGCGCTTTATAGTGTGTTCTTGCCCTTTTTATGTCGTATAAAAACGTTGTATAGAACGTATACAAATACCTGTGTGCATGTGGACTATAGGCCTTACTGACAAGGTGCATGTTAAAGATCTCCTTTCCTTAATGACCAACACAATCTACAAATAGCAATGCAAATTAGCATAGGATCACAAATAAGCAGAGCCGATGTCGTTCAGGTACGTGTGATCTACAGATACGGGTGAACGGCACAGATGCAGCAAAATGATTTATGGCAAAGATGGTATGCGCTGGCGCAAGCTGTTAGTAAAACTGGCCCGTAATTTCTAATGCTTTAAAAAGTAATGGGACTCTAACGTGTACCCTATTCATTGCATTTCCCACCTCATAATTAAGGTCACTTGACACAGATATGTACGAGTCTCCTGGGTACAGTACATGCCTGCCATGTGTTCTCAGTGGCAACAGACAGTCATGCGGATTCAATTGTATGCATGTCTTTCATTCAGCTACTTGTGTCCTTACATGAAAGGTTAGTCCTCATAGCAGAAGATACAGTCGCATCTAAAACGAAACAGTGACAAACATTATCCATGAGCATCTGTTAGCATCAATTCAAGGAATGTGGATGGGGAAACAATTGAATGCATATTAATTCTGTAGTAAAGAGGAGACAACAGCGATCATGCTCATAGATTTTTCTCATGTGCATGTAATTCTCATCTGTCTTTAATGTGTATGTTTGTACCAGAACTAACTTTTACCCTGCTCATACTACAATTTATTCTGTTCCTGTCTCTGTCTTTTCAACTGTCCTCCCTGTGGTCACCTGTCCTCCTGTGTTTCTGTGTGGAACCTCTTCAACCCTCATGTAGGCAGAAACAAAGGTATCGCATGCTTTTCTTTGTTGTCTTTCTAGCTTTCCTGTAGCTCAGTGGTTAAAACATGGTGCTAGCAATGCCAAGGTCATGGCTTCGATCCCAGGGATTGCACATACTTAGAAACAAATATATAGTATAATCTTTGGATAAAAGTGTCTGCCAAATGCGTAAATGTAAATCTTAGTAGGCTACAGCAGATTGTAATACTGTAAGCAAGCTGTTGGCATGGGATCTTCTCTGCTTGCGAGATCTACTGTCACAAAATTGTGCTACAACTTATAGCATTTTTGTTAAAGTGAATGTATCTTGTTATATGGATAATTGAATATTTTCACTGGGAAAAAATAAAAGTTGATATCTGTGAATGTATTTTTCAATGAGCTGGAGAGGTAGTGGTGATATGTCATAAATAGGCTGGATTTTCAGTACGTTAGGTTATAATGTTGTGTTCTTGAGTCAGTGGCTCCAGGAACATGTCGAGTGCATTACAATACTACAAACACTAGGGCCTATATACTTAGAAAGTATCTGCTGTTGCCTTATCCCTATCTTTTTTTTTTAATTCTCTTTCTCTGTTAAGAAAAGAAACCAAATCCATGCTGTGGCATTGCGGTTAGCTCTTTAGCAGGACACTGTGTCTTCACCAGACACGTGGAGTGTGAAAAAGTAGATTGCAACCGTTATAATAAATTGAGTTGTCTACACCAGAAGCACCCGTTGTGGCTTTAGTTGGTGGTAACGTGGTTTCTATGCTACATTTTCCCTGTTTGTCAAAAATAAAATAATTTAGTTTGCTATCTCACTGTACTCAACTTATCAATACAATTGACAATGAATGGTCATAGTTATGCAAGCATTCCCACACAAAGCAGATCAGAAGAGACAGCAAACAGTTTTTCTTCATGTTCTTGAGGAGGGAAATAAAATGAGCACTTCACCAACCCTCACTTATGTTTTATAGAGATGAGAAGAGGTTATTAGCTCGGGCTAATGACCGAGCATCACTGTGCTGGTGCAGAGAATGATGAAATAGATGGGGGCTGAAGGTCATCCAAATGGCTTCTGCTTACAGACGGCACACGAAAGTGTAAAGTGACTGGGGTTGGGTGGGTTACTCTCGTATTGCAGTACGAGAGATATGCTATGTGACGAGTCGTCTTTGAGGAGTGATTAGAAGAGTCAGGAGAAGTTCAGCTCTGGTTTAGATAATCTCTGTTCAGAGCTTCAGAGTCTCTCTGTACGCCTCTGGTCCTCGGCATTCACACTAACTAATTATTCCTTTAAAGTTTCTCCCTCTTTTATTCTCTCATTCCCTCTCTGTGCATTCCAATGCTTTAGACTTCTGCACGGACTGATCCCAAAAACCCAGTCTTTTAGGATTGTGCTACATTAGATGCATACACACACACAAGCTTTAGACCATATATCCCTGTAGAAAACTGACTTTCATAATCACCTTTAAAACAAAGACTACTTTGGAAAACGTAAGTTTCAACGCTGGTCCAGAAGAACGTCCTGTTTCAGAACATAATCAAAATGTTTTAAAAAATTAAGGATCACAGATATATCTAAGATCTAGAAAAGAAAATAGTAGAAACCAGAAGTGCTTCTGGACCAGTGTTTAGATCTGGCAAAGTGGTCTATAGAATACAGTGTGTGATTTATCTAATATGATAAACAAATTGTTATCAATACTGATGAATTGAGTACTGAGTACTAACAATTATGTACAATGTATTGGTATAATGGTACTTTTTACATTTGTGTCAACTTGGTAGCAAATCACATTTCAACCTTTGACATCTCTAGTACATAAATTATAGAGCATATAGTATATAGTGTAGTGTAGAAAGCCACTATATTACAACAGTTTAGAACAGTTTCATATGGTCATTCTTTCTCTGGCTTAACCCTGTGGACATCATCCAAACATCACTGATCTTTGTCCCTTTGCTCGAGTGTGCGTCAGTGCTTATGTAACACGGCGAGCGCAACTCAGACTCACAATATGCCCTTAGCAGCCTGTAACATTCAGACACTCACCCTTTACCACAAAGTGTGCATTTGGGCCTTATTCACTTATATGGTAAACATTTAATGGAAGTTTCCTGTCAGAGACCATTTTGTGTTTAGTTTAGGGCAGTGGCGACGTTTCACCAAAACCTAGGGTATGGCAAAATTTCCTCAGGCAAAGTATTGATGTACATTATACACGAAATACAATAAAAATAGAGTGATTAGATTTATTAAATGGAACTAATTGAGAAAATAAAGACCTCCCCACTACCCCTAAGCTCACCATACACTTGATTTCTAAACACCTGTTAGCCATTTTTTAAGCAGTTTCTTTATCTTATTGAAAATGAATGCCTGTATATGATTTAAAATGTGAAAATGTAGACGAGCGAGTTCCGCGAAACAGGGATTCAAACATTCATTAGCGTTGTTGTCAGAACTAGATGTCACGCGTCTTACTCACTACGCCATAGAAGCTGTTGGTGAAACGGTGTTGTTTGTACATTCTAAAATGCGCATGCTTTCGTCACCTATGCTAAAAGTACACTATTTTAATTATTTTTAATGAGCCTCATTATGCACACTTTGTTTCAACTATTTTTTTCTGAACGCTAGGGTATGGCAACTGCCATACTCTGCCATACGCAAACGCCGCCCCTGGTTTAGGGCTGTCAAACGATTAATCGCGATTAATCGCATTCAGAATAAAAGTTTGTGTTTACATAATATATGTCTGTGTACTGTGCATATGAATTTTATATTTATAAACACAGACACATACATGTAGGCCTATACATATTTTGAAAATATTTAGATGTATTTATTTATATTTACCAATACTTGAAATTATATTTAAATGTTAGTAAATTTTTATATTTTATATTTTTCTTAAATATATGCATGTATGTATATGTTTTTATAAATACAAAATGAATATGCACAGTACACAGACATATATTATGTAAACACAAACTTTTATTTTGGATGCGATTAATCGTGATTAATCGTTTGACAGCCCTAGTTTAGTTTTATTTCAGGATTCCCATGTTTGCACTTTCTCTTTTTAATGTGTTTTTGTTGTGTTTAGCCCTATTCAATTGGGACTAGAGGAAGGTCTCCCTGAGGAGGTTTGGTAAATTTGTTATGTTTTTTCATGGTGTGAATGTTGTTTTTCACACAACCACAGTAGAAAGGAGAGTGCAGTCTGTATGATAATCTAATCCAGTCCAGATATTATTTTATTGAATATCACAACTAATATTTTGTTATAGTGTGTAGTGCACATAGTGTGTGCAATAGCACAGCATTACTGCTGGCATACAAAAACGACAGTATTTTAAATAAGCAGAATTCTAGAATCTGCATATACAGTACAGTAGGACAGTACAGTAGCAGCATCAACTATGGTATTCTTATCATATACATAGTTAGATTCAATATCTTTATTGTCATATCTACTAGGTACAATACAATTCTTACTTTGTTTACTTCTTGCAAGAAAAATGTATACAAATAACAAACAATTTGACAATCGGCGCTGGCGGTCCAGTGGACTGTGTGCTGACATGTTGCACAAAAAGGGCTGTGAGTGAGAATTTGTTTCCCAGCTCTCTTTCATCCCATTGTTTCCTGTCTCTCTACACTGTAAAGTCTCGGAAAAAAGCAAATCAAACAAAAAGTATATATAAAAAGGAATATTGAATATATACCAATACAAGTAAATAAGCCAGAAAAATACAAATAAATAACAGTAACAAAAAAAAATTTGTGCAATGTATAGAAAGAGAGCAAATATGTATATGTAGCAATTGACAATAAAATAATTACTTTACAGTATAGAAGGCAGTTCAAGTAACAGTAAAGTGTTTATCCTTTAATTGTAATGATATTATTTTAATTAAATGTCCTTGAATTTCTCTTAATTGTGTAATGCATAATTATGTTTTGACGCACAGGTGACAGATGTCATTTACTGTCAAAACTATTTTTATTCAAAGTGCTTTTGGCATGCATTCTTTCTACTCCATTATTACGCTGTTGTATGGTGAACATTTTCTTTTTGCATCCTTCACTTCTGGTCTGCTCATTTTCTCTCGTTTCATGAACCTCATCTCATCCTTGACTCTCTGTATTCTAAGCACTGGGATTTTCCGCGTATTGATTATTTGTTCGCTCTGCTAATGCACTCTCCCTCTCTTTCTCATGAACAGCTCCTTAGGATCACTCAGCTCTCAATCAAGTTACGTTTCCTCTTACGGATCCTCATTTGCTCTTTTCTATGTCAGTATTTTTCTGACATTGAAGTAGTTTTCTGTTGTTCAATTCAATTGTAAAGCACTTTTCGCAATACAAAGCAAAGCATTTATCCAAATTTGTTGTCCAATAAATAAACGCGCTGTAATGCAAACCTCCTTTCCTAAAACCACCTACCACGGACTACCAATAGTATCCAAAGCATCCCAATATATGATGCAAAGACAAAAAGGGAATAATTCTCCCAAAAAAGCTTCCTGAAAAGAAGCAATCATTTGGGGCAGGATGATTTGCTTTAAAGATAACCTCTTTTAAAATAGTCTTGTGACATTACTAATACACTAAAGACTATTTGCTGTTATATGAACGGGCCAATCCTTTCAATCTTTCAGAAGTACACATATGCTTAATAGATGACAATTGTGTAATATGTAAAACGTGAACAGTACCAACAGGCAGACCTACAGTAAGAGGAGGGGCTGAAGTGATGAGCATGCAAATGTCCTTGCACTGGTTCAGATATTATGCAGATGAGATGCTAATGAAAGCACGGCTGGCAGTGTGCTGGATAATCAAACGCTGATCAGCACACAGCAGAACTCTCATTGGGCCCAATCACCACCTGTGCAACTCCATAATGTTACATTTCTCTCTCTGCCATAACCTTTAACACACATGGACAGCTCTAGACACATTATGTTATGTGTGGGATGACAGAATTTGTTGTTTCACGGATGTATTTTTCATAGCGAGGTATTGGACAGATGAAAAAGATTAGTGTATTTACACTATAATCGCCGAACTTGCTATTTAAACATGCTTAACGCTTCCCTAGAGGCGTCTTAAATGGTCTGTTGTTATAAAACTGACTCTGATCTTGTGTGCTGCCTGTCAAACTTTCAAATAAATGTAACTTGATACAGCGTCTCATAGTACACGACCCTGCAAAAAACATTGCGAAACAAGGCTTCAGTATGGTGCATGTTTACAGAGAATAGCAAAGGCAGTATAAATGGAATGCAAGGACATTTTTGATTCGGTGGTTGCACAGGACACATTCTTACATTGAAACAACAGTTCTGCAACCAACAGGATAAAGCAGCGCAAAAATAAAACAACTAAATGCTTAAGGGTGCAATCTTTTTGGTTAGAAATAAGCAAAAGAAATAAAAAACGGTTATTGAGCAAGTGCATAAAAACAAATCTGTGTTCCTACCTTATCATAATTCACAACATTAAGCTTATAATGCTGCCAGGAAATAATTGTTGTTTTTCGATACATAAGTAAGTTGCAATTTAATGTTTCAAACAGAGATGCAAAATGATTCACAGGTAGAGAACTATTCCTTTTTGCTATTTAGTTTCTGTTAAGCTATATTTAGTTTTTTGTAAATTCAAGAAAAAGCATTTTCGAAGAAATACCAGAGGCATAAAAAACATTATGAAAAATAAGGTAAAAATAAATTATATTAAAATAAGACAAATTTAAAAGTAAACATGATATTGTTATGACATAAAATGACTTTGCATGCAGGGTTGCCAACACTGCAGTTTTCCTGAGAAATTAGGCTACTTTTAAACTCTTTTTGGCAGGTTGTTTTTTATTCTGCGGTTGAAGATTTAACAATTGTATTCGAGCTAAATGCATATATTGAACACAATTCCGTGGTAAGAGCATGGCACTAGCAACGCCAAGGTCATGGGTTCAATTCCAGGGATCGCATGTACTAAAAAACAATTGTATAGTATAATGCATTGTAAGTCGCTTTGGATAAAAGCGTCTGCCAAATGCGTAAATGTATATTCTAACAATAATAAAACTGTGGCGCTATATGATTTGACTGAGTAAGCACATTTATGTATGAGAGTGACATCATTTGAGTTGTGGTGTTTGGGCTATTTTTTGGGCTTGTTTGATTGGCCATTGGCTAGGTTTTGTTACAAAAATCTGGCAACCCTAAATGCATGTATGGTTTTCTAAAAGAATCACTTTCAGGACCTTCAAGCAATAACACACTGTTGGACTGAATGTACGATGCTGATTTTATTAAACAATTCATAGAAACAGGTAATATTGAGTAACCGACATCAGTACATATACGGCAGCTCTTTTGCTTCGCCAGCGAAAATGGTAGTGTTGCGCAAAATACACGGAGGCACACAGGGAATTCTGTTTCAAGTCTATTATTTTTCCTTGCTCTGTGTGTATATTTGAACAGCTCACACCTATGTGACTGTTAAAGTCCTCTCAGAGGATCACAGAAACCTGATCCCAGCGTTGTGTCATTGGAGCCCGTTGCTGTAACTGTTCCTCCTGACAGAAATGCAAAGCTTCATAATTAGTTTTTGAATGAGAGCGCCAGCGGTGTGGAAATCTGCTGAGTTAATCATGCTGTCTTATTCGACGAATAAAAATGCAGTTTTACTTCGAGTAAGCTAGAGGGAAGGTTTCTTTGCCCTTTTGTCCTGAAGGTCATCGCAGAATGGGTGCTGAACGGAGGAGTTTGTGAGAGCATTAAAGTTACATACAGTATATGCTGTACACACTTGTTCATTGCAGCTTTCAGGTGTGCCAAAATGCATTTGCATCTTTTTTACTGTTACGAAAACCAGCGTGTGTGTCGTTTTTTGTAAAAGAAAGGTTAAAAACAGAACTGCAAATGTGTGACGTAACGTGGTGTTTCTGACAGCAAACAGTGCTTAACCCGCATGATCTCATGGGAAATGTGGTTTCTTGTTTTATGTGCTGGCTTATTTGTATAAATTCAGACAATGAGAATCATACCCAAACGTATGAATATTGGAAAAAAGTAACATAGCTCCTCCCCCAAACCTAACCATGCAAGTTCGAATTCCATTGAGATTGTGTTTGGTCAGTTCAGCTCAAACTGCAGTGAATGATGGGAAATTGTGCACTATAATTTCATGTTCATGTAACGTTTCAAGAGTGGCCTGTATTGAGACTTTTGAACAGCGTTCTTCTAGAAATACGTGACTTTAATCATAGCTGTGTGTGTGTGTGTGTGTGTGTGTGTGTGTGTACGTCTACTCTTACACAGCTAATCAATATTCTACTCAAGCGTGACGCTGCTTCCATGGCAACTCCAGGAGTTGAGCCCCGGGGCCATGACCAGGAAGTGACATTTCATCTGAGCCTTCAACCCTCATACAGAAGCTTTACACAGCTAACTGTACATTTATCACACCGTGTGCGTGTGTGTGAATTTTTCTGTCTGCGTGTGTCTTCACAGATTCAGACTCTCCCAATACTGTGGCTTTTATGCATAATTGGCACACTTCATCATGACTGTAAGTCAGGAGGCATCAGTATCAGATCAGACGTTTTCTTCCTGCTAGAGTTATGATGTTCATTAGTGAACCCCAGGCACCACACAAATCCAATACTGTGTTTACCCACTATATCGTGTTACTTGCTCCCACTCGCTTGCAAATTTTTTAATAACAAGCAATGTCTCGATTTTGTTTGGATGAATCAATTTCATATTCATATCAATGCAAATATCTCCTGACGTTGACATACTGTATCTCCCTGATGCTGCCAACCTGACAATTATGGGGAAATTATTTGCTTATCATGTTTTCAATGTTATTAAACAGAATTACAAGCTATATTATTTATGTTTGTTGTTAGTGTTCACAGGCTTAAACTTCAGATATTTTGCAACCACACAGATTATCTCATCGGCAAACCCAAATATGCGCAATAATTCTAGGAGTGAGGGGATCTTGGGGAAGAAGAGACGACAGCCCTGCTTGTCTGTACTGTTTAGACATATGCTGCCTGTGTTTGTGTTATTTTGTAAGTGCTTGTTTTTAGATTCTTGTCGCTGACTAGGATTAAATAGCTTTCTTGTAGCTCAGTGGTTAGAGCATGGTGCTAGCAACGCCAAGGTCATGGGTTCGATCCCAGGGATTACACATACTCAGAAACAAAATGTGTAACGTATAATGCAATGTAAGTCGTTTTGGATAAAAGCATTTGCCAAATAAATATCTATATATTATATGACATGTTCATGGAAGTCCACAGTCTGTTTACCAAGCATCACCAGCTAAAGCACCAAAAAATACCATAAAATAGCATTTTTTGCAGTGTTAGTTTACATGTTTTTATGTTATTTTACACACAACTTGTATATTTGCAGCCCTGTTTGTTTCTGTAATTTGACATTTAAAAAGAAAAAGTATAAATATTCTGTAAATTTTGCTTTGTTTACCTCTAAAATAATCAGTGCTTACCCTTTTTTTCCGGACAGAAATTCTAATCATCAAGTCAATGCATTTTCCTGTTTCAGCTTTTTCTCTGCTAATTTACACACATATAAGATGGACATGCTTGGTCGATTTACGTCACATCTTGCTCTCTTTTCAGTGTCTCATGTCATAGTCATTGATTTTTACATAATGGCACCTTTGTTCCATTCCTATGCACTTTGTTTTGCTGTTTTGAATACAAAATCACTGTAATTAAATTTTTTATCACTTTCTGCTCAAGCACCAGCAATAAGCAAGAATTCTTTTAGTAAAATGTAAATTTCAGTAACTCTTCGTGCTCATAGGGAACGTGTGACTAACAGGAGAATAAAGCAGAGAGCGTTGCACTAAAATAAGAGGCGTCTACGTCAGACTTAGCAGGAGCTCAAGGTCATCGCCTCTCTGGCAGCGGCTGCTTGAGGTTATCAAAGGGGCCGTGACTCAGCGGCTCCTAAGGAATCATTTGCATTTGAATCACTCTGAGTCGAGCATGCTGAGGAGAGCAAATGGCCGGTTGACATGAAATTTCAATTCATTTCTGCAGTGTCCTGCAGTGTGATGTGCTAGCATTTGGCTGAAAATACTTTTTCTGGTATATTAATTAATATACGTGCATTATTATGAACTCACATTCGAGGAACTGCCTGGATTTCTTTTTAAAGTTCATTTGTGACTAGGGTTGCAAAATTCCGGGAATTTTCAATGCTGGAAACTTTCCATGGGAATTAACCGGAATTTATGGGAATTAACGGGAATTAATGGTAATAACTGGGAATTTATGAATTTGCCGGTATATATCCTATAACAGGAAACCTAAATGTAAATGAAATAATCTTGGTTAAAACAACCAGATTTAATGCAGTTTCAGTTGAATTTCTGATATGAAAATTTCTGACCCAAGAAGCTAGAGAGAAAATGCTTTGATTTTAAATTTTGATTGGGACTTTTTTTTGGAAGGGTTCAACATTTCGTCAAACACTCAACATTTATGCTTTTGTGTTACTCGAAAGAATTAAAGTACTACTTAAATTCTAGGTAAATCAGTAAAGTTCTAATTAAATCAAAGTGAAAATTTTAGTTTTTTGCTTATTAGCTTGCATGCATGTCAGCTTATTTCCAAACAAAATGTTTATATTTAAGTTTTCATACAATTTATATAACATTTCTAATTAATTCCTATAAATTCCCGTAGATTCCCATTCATTCCTGGTAAATTTCCAATCTGGAATATTTCCCAAATGAAGTTCCCATGGAAAGTTTCTGAAAATTTTCCGCCCCTTTGCAACCCTATGATGCAGCAGGACAAACTGGTTTCTTGTAAGTCCAGCACAGCATTAAGAGAGCTGACATTGTGGTGTCTGAAAGTGTCCCTTATCTCGAGTTCATCTCCAATTTCATGCTGTTTGCATTGTCACGAACAAGACAGCTAGGCCCCACTCAAAATGTTTCTGCAAGGCTCTGGGTGATGTTTCAGAGTAAAAATATAACATACAGTCATAATGCATGTACATCTAAAGTAAAGATGGACTGATCAATCTTAATGTATCGATACTTTCAATACTCATGTATTTAGAAGTTCGATTGTAACATATATATAACAACCCCAAGGGAATTTGAGTTGTTTATAGTGAATTTAAGATTAATTTAGCATTACAATTGATCTAAGGCGAAAACAAGTGTTGTAGGACAGGAAGTAGTTGCAGAAAAACACACAAGCAGTCACAGACATCGTGTTCTTGAATAAGAACACTCAATCATACAGCGTTTGACAGGGGTAATGATGGATTGAAAAGGCATCTGGAGTTATTTCACTTTAAATAATGAAGAAGCTAAATGTGACAGTTGTTAGAATGAGTTTGCTTGAGTTTTGTTATTTAAATGAAAAGTTGTAAAACATTTGTCGCGCAATGGGCTGTGCGAATGCTACATCCTGAAAAATGGGACAAAAAGGGACAAACATTGGGTCAAAAAGGGGCGAACATTGGGTCAAAAAGGGGCGAACCCAAGTGTTGGGTTAAATGAACCCAGAGAATATTGATATAATTCTAACCCAACAATGGGTTAAACCAGTCCAGCATATTGGGTTAATTTATAACCCCCGTTGGGTTCTTCCCTTTTTGACCCAACGATGGGTTGGTTTTGTGCCAGTGACTTTTAGATTAAGGGTGGGATTGGGGGTGAGATTTCATAATTGTCTTTTTCCTACAATTGTACATGTTTGATTAGTTTCATACATAGCCATCGCTATCTCCCTAAATAGGTATGAATTCTCATAAGATCAGGTTCGCCTGACCTTGGTAATGTCCTGATACCACCCTCCTGTCTACATTGACTTATCTATATAAATAAACAATATAAAAAGATGCATCATATTCTGTAATTTTGACATAGGCTAGCTGACTAGTGGCAGATCTAAACAATCTAAACATGTCTATTTCAACCTTAAATGTTGATGATAAGTTTAAAAATGGCTATGGACTGGATAGATGTCAGCTACCCAAACTGTGTTTGTCAGATGCTCATGCTATGGCATAAAACTGCTGATGTGAGACAGTGTCTCTTACCTGTTGTTGCTCAGAAAGCTTTCAGAGATCTTGTGATGTCTAGCTCGCAGGCTAGACTCAAGCATCTGAAATATAGCCAAGCCTAAAGGCTTGTTTTTAACTTCTTTTTATGATGGTCACATACATCGTGTGACCGTTTTGTTACAGAGAAACACATTTTGCTGACATTTTAAACATATATTTACATAGTAATGTTTGCAAGTGCAAAATCATTGCTTTTGTATTACGGATGATAACTGATACCGATAACGTAAACTAGAAAACCTGTATAGAAAAAGTATTTACTCACTATATCAGTGATATCTTGAATAGGGGTGCACCAGATTCCTAACTGAACAGAGCCTGTAAGGGTTTGAACTATACAATCGTTCAGTTACGATCCTAGATCCTTAACCACCGCACCATAGCACCTTCTTAGAGTTGAATGTGAAAGTATTAGCTAGTCTCTGTAGAACAGCCTCTTCTCCAGTTACCTACAAGCGTTATTTGACTGTTGGCTTGCATTAGGCTAATATGTTGAGGCTGCAGCTTTAGATTTGTTTGACTGGATTTCATTTTAGTTTGCGTGTGTAAATTGCTGTCGGGTATGTTTGCCAAGAGCTTTGCTGCGATTTTCTCTCTGACATGATTATTTGATATCAGCCTTTGAAATGTTGATGAGACCAGCCTGTACCTCTTACCACACATGGCGGATCTGAGCGAAAACAAATTCTGTAAACAGTGTCATTTCTGTGAGATCACGGCAAATTTCTAATATTATACATGCATTGCTTTTTGGGGTCTTAAAGAAATGTAATAGCTTTAAAAAACATATTCAACCTTGAAGTACTCTATCACACAGTGCTCATTCCCATGGGATCTGTCGAAAATTGAAGGAATGGATTTTATTTGTGTTCAGGGCCGACTTTGTTTGTAGGTGTTTCATTGAGTTTTTGTGTGCTTGTGCGTTTGTGTAACACAATATTCTTATAATCCTACTGACACACTGACTGGTGTAAACCAACTCCAACCGGAGCAACATGAAACCACTTTTTCTTAGAACCGTAAAATGATTGTCTCTCTCAGTCTTACACAAGGAAGCATTTTTATATTCCCCTAAAATTCCTAAAAGTGTTACTTTTGCTATGCAGCACATTGACATCGTATCTGTCTTAATTATTGGTTAAAATAATAAGCTCTTAATTTTTGAAGATCATATTCATTCATCATAATCATTCATATTTAATACTTCTATAACACTATCACAGTTAAGTGGGGGTGAATTTTAAATTATTTCCCCACATTCAGTAGATTTAGCCATTTGTGTCATAATCCTAGATGCTTAGAAACTTAAAATAAGTTTGTACTGGTGCCGTAATCAATTTATTATGTGTTTATTATGTATTAAAAATACATATATTTTATTATGTTAGTAACATAACCTCTTTAACATTTTAAAAACATTTTCTTACATTACAGCCAGCGGTGCTGTAAATGGTGCATTATCGGTGGAAAAATGACTTTTTTTCAGAATACACAGTACATCACAGTTTGTTGCGTATGGGGCTGCTAAAGCGGGACCAATACAATATTAGGAAGGTGGTCATAATGTTATGCCTGATCGGTGTATATGTATATATATATATATATATATATATATATGGCTGACACTTGCTAGACTTCCGTGACATTGCTTTCCGCATATCGAGAAATCCTAAGAGACAGACGCAGGACACCTTGCCCTCAGGCGCTTAGACCTAAAGTAATTGGAGTTGGTTTCATGGCAGAATGAGGCCACAGTGGTGGATCAGTAACCTACTGAACCTGGCTGTGGAAGATGAGTCCAACCACCCCCCACCACCCCTCTCAGAAAATAATCTGAATGTGCATTCGCAGATGGAAACCTTCAGTAGAACATTATATATTCCACAGGGAGCGTTTTGGAGGTGACACACTGATAAACGACTCCATTAGTTTGTTTGGTGGCGGTAATAACTATGACCTTATAGGATCACCTCATCATATTTAAAATAGAGCCTGCTTGAATTCCTTTGAAACCTTTGACCTTGTCTCACCGTGAGCTGACCGTGTTTTGAATGATAATTTGAGGATCACATGTAATCAACTGTGATGTGTTTACACGCGTGCCTGCATTTCTAAAGATGAACTCCTGGTAAACATTCGTGGTGCGTGATCAGCTGCAGTGGTCGCTGGTCGGACTGCGTGTCGTAGCAGAACGGCATGCATCTGGAGAGTTGCAGATCTTGCATTTCTCATGTTCATCTGTAATTGAGTCATTTTCTTTGAGCACTCGTGTCTCGCTCCGGCAGACGGCCGACTGAAGGTGACCCTGTGCTAATGGTGGCCAGTATCCATGCCAGCTTCTGTCTCCTCCCACAATGCATCACTAGAATTTGTCAGAGGCTAGTTTGAAGGTGTATTACTTATTTTTCCCAGCGAAATAGTTTCTTTGGCTATTTTCAGTAGAATATTTAAGAGGTTACGACTCCTTTAAAAGTGGACATTGCAGACAAAAGTGTAATTGCATTTATAATCATTTATAACCAAGTAGTAAATATATTTATACAGACACATCAAGAAATATGCCTCATTATAATATAAGTAGTTATATATGATGCACAATGGGGTATAGTTCTTGATGTGTCTGTTTAAATATATTTATAGAACACTTCTACTCGCTTATATGTGATTATGGGCTTAATAGAAAGTGTTATTTCTTTACCAAAATTATCATTTCATATATACCTATTCCTAAATGCTTCAGTTGAATGTTTTTTATTCATTTAATAATAAAAAAATGGATTGTGGCTGTTGTTTAGCAAAGGTTCAAGAAAATGTTGGGCCACTTTCGTGTGAATAATGCAGCTGTCATTGAGAAAGTTGTTTGTGTTGTTGCCAGTTATCCATTCTGGTTTGCTCATTCCCACTGGTGTTATACGGGTCAGCGTTATTCCAGAGTTAGACCTGCTCTGGGCTAGCAATGACATCACTTCTTATCCCGCAGGGATATCTGGATCTTGTGCATAGATAACACAGATAACTGCACACTGTCTTTCCTCCAAATCTATTTTCTCCCTAAATAAACCGAGGCTTTCTGGCCGTGTTTCAATTCCTGTTCCCATTTCTTGTGCTTATTCTCTGTGCTCTTCACTCTCCACTCCAGGAGTCAGAATGTCAATATGGATATATACAGTTTTAATGCTGGTATCAGTTGTGCGGCCTTTTTCCATCAACGTTTTCTCTCTTTCTCTGGGTGAGGAGGTCTGGCTGTGACCTCTGACCTGTCTGTCAGTTATGCAGCCATGCAAACATTGACTGACTGATGTTGACCTGACTTCTGATCTCCCGTCACACCTGCCTGCCATTCTGCCAGAATCCTTTACGTGTCCGTTAGACGGTAAGGTTATGGTTCCTCTAGTTTTTCTACCCCATCCAAAAGGGTTTTAATGTGTATAAGGTTGAACAGCTGCATTAGCTGCAACCACAGCTCCAAATTAGTGCATGCTAATGTCAAACACTAATGAGTACACACAGCAGCATTGGGGATCATAACAACAATAGATTCACATTAGTATCATTTCTGCTTGATGATTTCTGCTGGTGTCTCTGGTTCGACGGATAATAGTGGAGAATTTGGGCTATATAAAGGAAGCATTCTGTCCAATCTGTGCTGGGGACATTAGGAAGAAACTACTAGCTGACTTTCTCTCTTTTTTTTAGCTTGGCTTATGACTGATTTGGCTCATTAAAGAGAGAGAGAGTGGGAATTAATTAATGTCATTAAATGAAGCGTGCTGAACCCTCCACAAGCTGTGAACTGAAGTGTAGAAGAAGAGAGCGAGGAAAGGGACATATCAAGAGAATGATGAGTAGATTATTATTTTCATAATTATTATCATTATTTTGATCATTATTGTGATGCCAGCGATGGCATTTTTGCTCGAAACAATGTTTTAACGCGACGAAACCACTCTATTATATAAAACGGATAGTAGAGCAGTTGTATTTTTGGCACACAGAAACACATTTTTCACTGTGTAGGTGTGTGTTAAGCTTAGAAGTTGGTTGGAACTTTAAAGGTCATTTGTCTTTTTCCACTGTACTGTACATCTATCTCTCGCTCGTATTCTTACCGTCCCGTTCTTAGTGTCCTAACTAGGCATAACGTGTAAAGTTTCATGCAAGAAGTCAATTGTTTGTCCACACTGGAAGTACTGTGATGTGACACAATGACTTTCAATCAGAGCATATTTAATGTTTATTGCTATCTGGGACTTTTTGTGTTCCTCAGCTGAAGATCGCTAAGGGCTAAATGTAGCAGACACTGGTAGTGCATGGAGAAAGCAAGGTCCAAGGTCATGGGTTCGATATTGCAATGTAATGCAATTGCATTAATGTAAATGTAAGGTGATTGACATTATGTGTGATTTTAGCAAAGATGGAATTTGTTGTGTAAAATAGGTGAGATTGTATGCCACAGCAAATATTACAAAGGAAAAAGCAACTGAGAGAGAGAGAGAGAGAGAGAGAGAGAGAGAGAGAGAGAGAGAGCACGAAAGGAAGGAAAAGCACTTTGACTTGCGCCTGAGGGCAAAGTCACTCAAGAACATCCACGGCAATTCAGCTGACCTGCTTTCTCAGCGTGCTTTTTCCTCCTTACCCGGAGTGGCATTTCATTTACACTCCATCATTCTTCTTTTCTTTTTTGGCCTTGTCCAGGAAAAACTGGGTTTCTCATTCCCCTCCTCTCTCCCTCTTCCTCGCTCCCTCCCTCTTTCTATTTTCTCCTCCCGTTTGCTGAGCTTAAACCTCTCTGGGGAGAATGAAATGTGGCCACTGATAGTGTTGTTTATTCACCTGCACTGTTTTCATTGTTTTAGTACGTGATTCACTGAAGTAATTATGCAAATCGGGTAAAGGCGCAAACGCCCCAAAAATCTGTGCTGAGCGCAATTCCCCGTCTAGGTTGTTGAAAATGCAGCAGACTGACACCATCTGGCACACTTTACTGTGACAGCAACACTCCACCATTGCTATTGAGACATCCGAATTGGCTTTTCAAAATGCATGAAGTATGCATGAACTATACAACCAGCCTGAATGTATGTCTGTTTTCCATTATTTGATCATACAGATCACTTCGGCTTCTGCCTCCTTTTCACGAGCGGTAGTAGCACAAACCTACACGCACCAAAACATCTGCCACCTAAAGTAAAATAAAGGGTTAATGGGATAGTTTGCCCCAAAATAATAATGTTTTCCTAATGCACTTATCCTCCTGTCATTCTAAACCTCTATGACTTTCTTCAGCGAAATACATTAAAAGATATTTTGAAGAATGTTGGTAACCAAACAACATTAGTGCCAATTGACTTCCATTGTATGGGCGCAAAACTACTGAGACATTTCTTTTGTGTTTCACTGAACAAAGTAACCATATAGAGGTTTGGAATGACACGAAGGTAATGCATTTTGGGGTTAACCGTCTCTTTAAATAAACTTTTGCATAGCCTCATTTGCAAATACATTACAAATTAACAAATCACATTAACTTTAAATACTGTGTAGCACTATTTCAGTGTAGAAAGTACTTAAATTAGATTAAATAAGTGAATTAGATTCTGGTTTTTTTGTGTTGTACTGCGTGCAAAAGTGCAACTGTTTCATGAATCCACCCACAATGTTCTAAAATTTTTTGTGTCTTGCAGTTTTCTCTCTCTGTCTCTCTCTCTCTCTCTCTCTCTCTCTCTCTCTCTCTCTCTCTCTGTGTGATGGGTCAGTACGTGTTCTGTATTCGTAGGGCTCTCTGGTGACTTGCTGCGAGTGTGCGCTTTGCTATTGATAGGTGTGGGTTAGAAATGCAAAGCGATGTGCTAGAATAACGAAACAAATCTCCTCTTGCTGGAAGAAGAAGGTGGTTATCTGCTCTCAGCCAGCGTGGCTTTGATTAATCACTGTGTTTACCCTCTTCTGTCCTCTCTGCTATCCCAAGATGCACCACAGCTGCCTGGTTTCTCTCGCTGCTGCATGATTCATTCCTTATCTCAGAAAGAAAAGCAAAACGTGGAGAAGAGTTTGATTTCTTTGCTTGTGAGAGAGGTTTTCCCAACACGGAGACCATTTGGATGAAAACCATTTTCAGAAAGTCATTGTTTATCAGAAATAGTTTTTATTCTATCACTTAACATGAATTCAAGCAACATTTGGAAAGCTATCGCTATCGTGTTGCCTATTGAACGTATTGAACTTGTTAGCCTGAGATTAGTGTGATTTTGAACTCCTTACAAAACTTTTCTCATATCTAGTCTTTCAAGTCACCTCATAGCCAGCTAAAAAATAAACCAGATTCTTTTGTTTTTATACTGTTGTTTCTTCTCGCTTGTTGACCTTCATACGTTTTGGCATATCAAATAGCAGACCCACTGTGTTCGGATGTGATGGCAGAACAAAGACGCACTCTGAGAGCTCAGTTCTCCAAAAACACCCTCACACTCTTTGATCTTCATTCACTCACACCTCTGCTGACAGTAAAGAACTTGAGTCCTGTGGAGCTACTGAAGGAAACACTGCAGTCTGTTTATCTTTTCTGGCTTTTAATTCCTCCATTTATACGTAAAGGTTATGCACATTGTATAAAACTGAACAGAACCGATTGAAATGAAAGTTTGTTTAATGGGGCAAAGGTAGCTAGTACTGAGCATAGTGCAGACAACGCCACATTTCAACACAATCCCATGGGAATTTGTATGTTTCTGATTCAGACGTATTAGTACAAATTGCTTTTGTGAATGATGTTAGGTTTAGGGGTGGGGTTAGGGGAGTATTGCTTTTTTCTAATAATCGTAAGTTTTTGTGTGATTCACAATACGATTTAGCCACCTCGTAAAATAAGTATCGGATTGCATAGTCATGTCATTAGCATTGAATTCATGTTCTAATGTAAAATGTTATAAAATAAGTATCTTGTGATTTTTACGGTCCTACTTTGGTTTGTGGATTGTCCAACAACAAGTTGACGTACATACAAGGTGTAAAAATACTTATATTTTCGAATAATAGGCAGTTATTATCACCTTACTTCTAGACTGACTCTTAAATAATTCGTTCAAGTGAATCGGAGTCGACTCCTTTTTTCCAAGCCAATAACTTTGTTATTCGTGCACTTTTGGCTTTACAACTTAAAAGACTGCTTACATACACAGACAGAAACTGCATGACATTTATTTTTAATGATATCAAAATACCCGCTCTTTAATGTATCAGGGTTTTTCCTGCATAGAAAAACAGGTTTTCCTGCATCAGTGTTATACTGTACACAGCGAGTTTGCCAGTATGAACGCACATTGCGATCAAAACGACTCAAGAGAGCGCAGGATGTGAATGAGCTTTGCTCATTTAGTAAGACTGGTTAGTTGAGAAGGATAAAAAGCTTATATTAAAATGTTCAACTTTTCTGTTCGGTTGAATAAATGTAATATATAACTTATTAGTTTTCAACAAATGTTTAGAGCTTTAATATATGTGTTTTGTTAAGCCACTTAAAGGGACGGTACAATATAACGGAATGTACAGTAAGTTGCTTTGCGTATATGAATACATGTCTTAAATGATCTTGAGGTGGACTGAAATCTGAAGCCCAAACTTGTACACAGCAGGTTATATGCTGTAGTTTAATACCTGCTTAATTTAAACCAAAAGTTGGGCTTGTCCATATTTTACCCAACCCAGCATTTTAGAAGTATAGAGCCCACTCTCTCTCTTTCTCGTGTCAGTCCCTGCATGCGTGTAACTCTTTCGCGCCCCTGCGTTCTGATGCTGTTAGGTAGCAGGTGGGGAGATGTTTGTGCAAGCTAAACTCAGCAGCAGGGCTTTGAACAACGCAGCAGGCTCTGTCACAAACATCACCACTAGTTGGGAGGGCAGATCCATTGTTGTGTTTTATTTTCCTTGTCGGAGTTGTGACAGGTGTGTTTACGTATCTGAGACCGGAGCGATGTGTTCTGACAGACAAGCGGTGGTGTTATCTGCTGTTGTCACACCTGATGGTCGGGACACAGGCAGCGGTTTTATTATAATATAAATTTAACCAACTGATTTGTTGTGTAGTGAAAGAGAAAATATAGCATTCTTGGTTTTATTGTGTAAATGGTCGCCGCGGCTTTCTTTATTCAGAGACCTGTTAAATGTTTGAACTGCCATCTTGTCAGTTTTATTTTTGACAATTTAATAGGAATGTACAGACCAAACCCTATATTTGGTTTGGTGTATTATTGTATGCCCGCTGACATGCAAATAGGCACAGACACACATTTTTTTTGTGCTGTTAGACTTTTAGTTTTAAACATTAAAGTAAAAAAGTCTAGGTAAACCTTATTTTAGGTGTCCTTAAATGCTGCATACTATGTATTGTGTGGTTCTGGGCAACTTTAAGCCTATACGTGTGGTTTCATATTAGGGATAGTGTATTAGTAGATTATATTTGAAGTTTATATTGTAGGTTTATATTTACTGTAACAACATATGTTCATACAACTGTGTTTTATTACAGTATTTTATTACTGTTTTAAAAAAGATTATAAAGTCATATACACTCTAAAAAGAGTGACCCATGCTGGGTAAATATGACCAATGCTGAGTTATTTCAAGCCAACTGCTGGGATGTTTCCACTCATGGGTAATGACAACCCAGAAATTGGCTTAGAAATAACCCAGAATTGAGTTATTTTAACCAAGCATGGGTCAAAAACAACCCAGCACTTTTTAGACTGAAGTAATATTTTGGCATAAAGTTAAAATTGCAATAGTCATTGATACAAGAAACTTTGATATTAGCATTAGCTTGCTGTACATGGTATACAAAGTTGTTTTATTTATTGTTTTTATTGTTATTGTTTATTGAATTTGGCCTTTTAACATACCTTTTATCAATTTATAATTCTGAAAAACTTTGACATAATGTAACAACAAGCAAAGCACATTAGAATCTGCCCATAAGGCTCTCTATAAGGGTGCGTTTCACCACAATTTTTGCAGCAATATTCTCTGTATATAATTATCCTACTTTATGATTTAAAATAGTCAAGAAACCCTAAAAATATGTATTATATAATACTAGACACATCCATGAGTAAACAGTGTAGGTTTGATTCAGTTTACATACAGTTCTGAGTTTGTAAGTGGATGGATATTTTAGTGGGGCACTGCCCCGCCTGCCCATATAGATGAGCCGCGTCTGCTTTAAAAAAAAAAAAAAAATTGTAATAACAAAGAATAAGTCAGTGTGTCTTATGAATTTGTGTGACATATGCTTCAGGTTAACGTAAATGAAGTGTGATTTTATCCGATGGCAGCTGAAGTGGCCAGTGCCAAGACTAATCAGCCAGGTGAATTTATTCCTTCCTCTCGGCGCTATAAATTTAGACAAAGGGAAACGGCACCCTTAATCTGACAGCAGTATTATTCATGTTGTATGGCCTGAACCAAATTATGTTCCACATATTTCATTGCACTGCCGGCTGACTGTCTAAGGATCTGGATTGCCCCATAAAACCACAATTGTTTTTTTTAAGATGGTTTCAATTCGTGGATAGATCATCTTTGCAAAACACTGCACATTCATTTGCCTGGAAATGTGTTTCACTGAATTGGATAGAATTTGCAGTGTTGTGAAGTGCAGCAGATATGAACCATGGAATGCAGAATGCATCAGTGGTTTGTGTTTGTCAAGGTCATTTCTGGGTTCAATCTTTTTTGGACAGATGCAACAGGGAACGTCCTAAAATTTCAATACTTCAGCAATAGCATAGTACTGTACATCGCTACAGAATGAGATGGTTTTTAAATAAATGTAGGTATCAGTTTTGGTAATTTAGTAGCTGTAAGACTAGTAACTTTTCTTTAAGTGCAGATAAAAAAATTATGACTAAGCAGTATCTACAGTAAATACCTGTTTTCCATATGAATAGTGCTCAAAGGCTGCATTTAAGTCTTGGCTTAATATTTCGAAAAGCTATTTTCACTTTTTTAAGTGAATGTTCACTCGTTTGCAAAAAATAGATGTGGGGGTTGGATGGATAGACAATACAGAAATTCAGACTTTCAGTTTAAGGTCAAAATATTCATCATCATGACATCACCAGACTTTTTGCAGTCTCAGTGTGCTTCACTGGCTTAGCATATGATCATATATTCATGACTGCACTGTCAGCTGGGAGATGAGACGTGATGCCCAGTCAAACCTTCATCAGTAGATCTGACTGCATGATGAGGGAAGTTTCATTGCTCCAGACCCCAAGCAATGCTTCGGTGCCAGAACGCATTAGCTCACTGTCATTCATCTTCTGTACCAGCACTGCGTCCGTGCCAGATATCCCTTGCTTTCTGCGAAACTCATCTGTTTGCAACCAACTGATCTGAGTTCAGTTTAATGATCAAACATGAAGAAATGTTTCATCTCAAGACTGTTTAAGGGTCAAATCTCAAACAGTTTCTGATCTATGTGATCTAGATGAATAACAGAGAATCCCAGATCTCGTACTCTGCGGGATGGAAGCAAACAGGATTCAGCATTCCAAACGTTTTTGTCACCTGCCAATGAATGGTAAATCGAGTCAATGAACATGATTTTTGCATGACTTTTTATTTAGCTGTTTTTCTCTTTAATGTCTGGAACAAACCACAGAACTTGTGTGTCTGGCAACTTTATTAACATTTTTGATTTGAATCACGTATGACTGGCAAACAACAAGAATAAAACATAGACAGTCAATCTGAATCCGTTTAAATATATAGTTCGCAAACATTTAAAAGCTAATTTACACTGATTCAACAAACGCTAACAATGCCAACAAACACCAACATTCAAAATTCTCATTCACATTGATCGCGTTTGTTGGTTTTGTATGAATTAGCTTTAAAATTAGATGCCAAAATAAAAGTCTGCCAATTGAATACATGTAAAATAAAACTTTAAAATTTGATTTTTTCTGTTAGTGTGGACAGTAATATGGTTATTGTTATAGTTATTTTCATAGTTACTTGACTTTGGGTGCCAAATGAATTACTGAGACTGGATGAAAATATTCCAGTGAGTATATTTTGTCTTTTGTTGAAACATTGAATTCATGGGCCACTCAGTCAACACTCAAGTTTGAGTCCCCCTGTGATCCCATCTTATTCTATTTCCCCAATAATTTCTCAGTAAAGGGAGAAAAGCCATGAAAAATGAATGCCTTGTGATGTGATGAGTGCAGTTTAAGTGTCTGATGTCATATGTTGGAACAGTTCCTGTCTCACAGTCTTTCGTTCTCGCTCGCTCACTCTCATTCTAAATGGAAAGCTGTGCCGTTTTTATCAGGAACCTCCTACAACAGATGGATTAAATGCACTCTCTCCATTCCGCAGCGTCACAGCTGGGAAAGCTTTCCAAAGCTTTCACTAATTATCTAATGACACTGAGTTGCTACCCCACTGGCTTTCCATTAAAGCCACTTCTGGTTGTATAGCACACAAAACAACGGAAGCTTATTTTTATTAATATATAATGTAGCATTTAGCACTTTTTGTATTTGAATGCATGCTGAGGTCAACCTTGGTTTAGGCTGAAATGAGAAAGATTTTGTAATGCTGTCAATGGGGAACATCGGGAACTCTCCAAGGTACTAAAGTCATGCCACAGTCCTTGGTTCTGAATTGAATCCAGGACAACCTTCAAAAGTAGATGTATAAGCTGTATTATTTAGATGTATTATTCTAGGTGTTTGTGATGGCATATTTTTTAGATGCTTCAGGAATGCATTCAGCATTAGGTGGTATTATCTTTATATATTGTCTCCCACTCACTGAAGGAAAATGGACTTCTTCTGAAGGTTGCATTGGCTTGCAGCGGTGCGCTAGATGAAGCTGAATATGGGGTGTGGCTGTACTTTCTAGTGACGGCAGTTTGATTCTGTTTCCAATGATGGTTTGACATGGTGTAATCCTCTTTTCTTGATCTCTTCTCTCCATCTGGTTGATCCCAACCCCCATTCCTCCTCTCTCATCCCGACTCTCACCCCATTACAATACACTGTGTATCCTCTCCAGTTATCCAGCAACTACACAGTAATCGCTTGGCCACTGCCCCAACACCTTTGCTCTAGCCTGTATAGTCTTTTTGCATTTTGTGGGGTGCGCATTAAAATAAACTGGACAAGCAGAGGTCTGGGCCACTTGTGCTCTTAATCTTATGAAGATTGTTATTTGTCTGTTAATCTCACAGCAGCTCGGCTGGATGACCTCCTTCATAGCAAACATAGATAACAGGTTGTGCACTGGAACAAAATAATCTTTTGAATATAAATATCCCTGGTCGTAGTAACCTACTTTGATCAGTGATGTAGGGTTTATTGGGCATTTGGGTTTTAAAAGGTTAAACCATAAAACAATATTGTGAGGTGTTGCATGTGTGTAATTTATGATAGTAACGTTTGGTTGGTAATGTTTGACCGTTTTTTTGGGTTGGTGATGTTTGAATGAACCTTGTGTTTTACTTTGCACTACTGCTAGAATGTTTTGTGCGTAATACACAACACATTGCACCTCCAGTTCCGAATATGACTCTGACTGCACCTGGATGCTTGCATTTAGTCACTCGCTCGCTTTTGGAATCACTTAGATTTGTTTTCATTGGGAAATCTGTATGCCATTTGTAGCTTTAATTATGTATGTGCTGGAGGAAACAACTGCACATACATCAGTTTTGTAAAATTGAAAACGAAAAGGACGGGGGTGTTACGCAGACCCGGAGGCAAATGGTTCCTTCCGTTAATACTATGGCAGCTTGCCATCAGAGCAAACACCAGCGCAGTATGCAGCAATAACCACAGCGCTGGGGACGCCGAAAAGGTGGTGTTTTTTCATAAAACACATGTCTTCCCCTGAGCAGTGCCGCTGAATCCAGGTCAGTTCTAAGCTCGGTTCTCACCTGGAAACATTTGCTAAATGATCGAGAGCTGTGCTGTCATCACTGTTTTTCAGAGATTATCGGTTGAGGTGCGTTTATGTACAAATACTGCATTACTCTACACATTTCAGCGCTTACATTACATTAGCAAGGGGGCAACAATAAACAACAATGCATTAGGCTGCTCCGCAGAGACGTCCAACGCCCTCCTCTCATGACGACTGATGTGGGCGCAGTAATAGGGATTAGAGATGATTGAAATGGTGACGTGAGAGCGTCTCTACTGATGACACATACTTCTGGAGAGAAAGAAGGTTTAAAGCGTTTGTTTCTGGTTGGTGGGTCATAGGTCTGTTCTGACAGAGTTGTGATCAGGAAAAGCTTCCTGCTCTTATGCTCTATGCTGTGTATTTTGTCATAAATTCAGCTATTTCATGCAAATCTATGCCCTGTGCTAAGATATGCCTGCACACTCAAAACCTAAAGGATAAAGATACCATGCAAATTAAAAGAAAGTATGACCTAGATGACATTAATTATTGCTTGTGTTAAGAATAAGCATCTTTTTCCAGCTTTTGATGACAAGCCTATTAATATCCAATTGTTTAATTTATATTTTATATTTCAATGTTTGATATTGCAGCACGGGCCTTGGTATTTTTTTTTTTTTAAGATTTCATGCCATATCAACAGAGCCGAAAAGATAAAACAGTGGGTATGTGCTACGTGGGTATTGTGCGTTTTATGATTTCTGTACTTTCTACAGGCCGCTTTTTGAAGCTTGGTATAAAGAGAATGAGAGACTGAACCAGAGAGAGCATGATTCAGACAGAGTGAAAAAGGCAACGGGCCTCTGGGGCTGATGGGAATATTCATCCTACTGCAAGTTTGCTGATTAACAAAGATTGGATTTTTTCCGTTTCTGCCTCTCTCCTCCTCAGAGGCTTTTGCTCAGTCTGTTTGTTCAGGCAAAAACGCGGATTAAGGACCGTGATTGAAACAAACAGGCTCTGGAATATCTCGGATTGACTCAATATACCACAGGGATGGAGACTAGGCCCAAACCAGATTTTACTAGGCACGCTCTATGCCCAGACTACACCAGTGTGTAACAGAGCCAAAGTTCTTATTAGAACTTTTGAGAGAAATGTATAGTATATATATTGTTGTAGTCCGTGTTTTTGAAGCCTTATATGATGCAAGATCCACTGGATCTATATTTTCTCCTTCTGGTTTGTCAATAAAATTTAGGAAGATGTCGATAGCACTCTGCACGGAGGCTTTCTTTTTCCAAGCAGATTCATTTAAACTGATAAACTGGACTGTGTCATAGTAGTGGATATAAATTCACCATTAGAATTTCTATTCATTTCAACATGATTCAATATTGCCTATATTTTGAACTGAAATGGGCAAAATTAATAGCCACCTACATAAATGACCACCGGCCCAGATAAATATTCAGTTTTACTCGCCACATTACGACAGTTCAACATGTTTTAAATGTCATTTTAAGTTCTATTTAAATCAACCCAAATGTCAGCGACTTTATAACTTGTTCTGTGGCTTCTACGTAAGGCATGAAATGATATTTAGTAGTACATAAATGAAACCGGTTGGTCATAAAATGTGACCTTAGCAGTGGTGCACTAGCTTTAAATCACTCTCAAGCTCGTTTTGAATGTAAAATCTGCTGTGGAATAATGCGATGTGCTCCACTGCAGTACTGTAGGAAGAAGTCTTGTCTATATGTTAACAATGCTGTCACAAGAACTCACTGTGTGTGCTACCAGCAGCCGATGCCACAGTCTGTGTGTCCTTAGAGTTTATATTCTTAGAAATGAGGTCAAAACTTCTACTGTTGTGCTGAACTTCATTGCTATATTTTCAGTGTTTCAGTACACCGTAGTGTGTGTGTGTGTGTGTGTGTGTGTGTGTGTGTGTGTGTGTGTCTGTTATTGTCCATCAGCCATTGTTATCCGTATTCAGTTTTTGTTTATCTGTTCCACAATGAGCTGCCTGTACATACAGTAGGCAGTTGCATTTTGACAGCCTTCTGACTAAAATGGAACCTCACAATTGACTGACTTGGAACGCTCTACACAACAACAGCTGCACATAGCTCCTCACATGAAACATGCAGAAGAAAAACACAGAGCATAAATAAAAAGCCTTCAATTGTTTATAGATTGATTTATTTCTGCTCAATATTTTGTAGCACTGAATAAAAACAATTTAATAAAAATGTATTTATCTTGACAATTCAGCATTATCTGCCGTCTCGAAAAATGAAATTGTCACTGAGCTTGTTGCAATGGGTACTGGGATTGCTTTTTTACCTAGCATGTCTACACAAAGAAAATAGATTTAATTGTTGGTCAGCGATTTGCTATTTATTTGTGATTTTTGCCAGCGAATTGGTCTTCTCCAATTCAAGCAGATAGGACTGTGATGACTCAAATAGCTGCCCAGAGCACGCATTTCCCATAATTTGACTTCTCTTTTCTTTTCATGTCATGAGTATTACCGCCAGACATCAGAATAGAAAAATCTCAAAGATTTTCTGACATTCCTTTCCACCTCCCTGTGTTCATTGTGTGTTGCGATGTGTCTCACGCTGAATGTGTCATGAGTTCACAGCAGTACAACTGCAGCTGCAGATAGACCTGGCCTCACCTCATCCCACCTTAGCAAGACTAGAGATATTTACACACTTTATTACGCCTCTTCATACACTGGAATAAATAAGCTCTTAATGGGTTTTTAATGGATCTTTTTACTTGGTTTCGAGTACTTTCTGATTGATTATGATTACTGAAATAACCCACACTGCAACAGGATCTTTTTTGTCTCATTTTCACATTCAAATATACAGGTATATCTTGAATATAGGTTTATTTTATCATAATACAGTGGAAGTTTATAATAAACAAGTCTCCTAGTGCAAGGACAAAAAGTACTTCATTTTGAGAATGCTAAAAATCTTGTTTATGCAGTCAATTTCATACCATCCCTTGAAAGGTAGCTGCCTATGTAGACAAGTGAATGAATGAGTGAAATATTAGTTCGTGAAGAGCTTGTGTTTGGATGGCACTTCATTAGCAAAAGAGACCATTTCTTCTGTTCTCATTTATCTGTGCGTGCGTGCGTGTGTGCGTGCATGTGTGTGTGTGTGTGTGTGTGTGCTCACTTCAGCAGTCAGACTTCTCATCAACACAACCATTTTAGAGACTGCACACACCACATAAATACGATTCATAATATTGCATCTCTGTATGAAAGAGATTTATCTTAAGTTATCTTCATAAATGTACCTGTTTTTCTTACACTGTTTTCACACTCTGTATCTACACTACTTATTGATCCTACTACTAGATTTTTATATTTTTGCGATACATTTTTCCATTTGTGACCCTGGATCAGAAAACTTAAGTAAAAAGTCTTAAGTACTGTAGCACGAGAACATATGAAGAGTTCAGTTGCAAACCCTCTAAATCCGTCAGATGACTTTTCTATTAAACAAGCATTTTTTTATCAATCTCCTCCATTTACTTCCAGCAATAGCAGATATATAAGACTGGCCAGAGTGTTGTATTTAGTGGGTTTTGAAACCAAATTATTTCAGTAACATATGCTATGTGTGGAGAGCATTAACCTACAGGGATAGTTCACTCAAAAATAAAAATTCTGTCATCATTTAGTTACCTTTGAGTTGCTCCAAATCTGTTTACATTTCTTTGTTTTGATAAACACAGAGAAAGATATTTGAAAGAATGCTTGTGACCAAACAGTAGGTGGAAAAATTACTTTATAATTTATTGTGTTCTGTTGAACACAAAATGAGATATTTTGAAGAATGTAGGACAGCAAAATGTTCGGGGGCTCCTTTGTCTACCATTGTTATTTTTCCTACAATGGTAGTAAATGGGTTCCACCTACTATTTGGTCAAGCATTCATTCAAATATATTTCTCTGTGTTTAATCAAACAGAGATATTTATACAGATTTGGAACAACTCGAGAGTGAGTAACTCATGACAGAATTAACATTTTTGGGTGAACTATCACTTTAACATTGTAATCTAATTTTTGATGGAGGTGGCTTTTAGAGGGTTTTGCATCTGAACTTTTCATATGTAGTAATAGCCAAAAATACATTGTATGGGTCAATATTAGCCATTTTTTAAGGTCAAAAATCATTAGGATTTTAAGTTCCTTGAAGATATTTTGAAGATATACAAAAATATCCTTGAAGATATTTTGTAAATTTCCTACCGTAAATGTATCAAAACTTTATTTTTGTGAGTAATATGCTATGCTAAGGACTTAATTTGGAAAACTTTAAAGGCGATTTTCTCAAAATTTAGATTTTTTTTGCACCCTCCGATTCCTGAGTTGTATCTTGGCCAAATATTGTCCTATCCCAACAAACCATACATCAATAGAACGCTACTTTATTCAGCATTTAGATGATGTAAAAATCTCAATTTCAAAAAAATGTACTCATAAGACTTGTTTTGTGATCCAGGGTCACATTAGTGTTTATGAATTTACAAAGTATATGCTCTGCTAAATTTACGAGTGGTAGCAAAAGTAAAAAGGACTATTGTAAAAATGTTGCGCATGCATAACAGGGATTTCCCCCCAAGAAAGGGATTGGTATGGCACAAAAACAGCTTCAATAAAATATAATATATTGATTATATATTTCTGAAAATCGTGCAGGTGCAAACAATACATTTATTACATCCATGCCCCAAAGAGAGATACTGTACATAATCTGTCAAAGAAAAAATTTTCCTATGCCAAACGTTTTGCTCTGTAGAAGGGAACATGAGTGGAACAGCAGGTGTTGAACATGTGGCCCAAGACACAAAAGTCTTAATGGATCTTCTTTTTGTTACACCCTGTTCTTCATGTCTTTTCACTTCTCTAAATTTAGAAGCCAGGCTGAGAGAAAGAGACAATGTAAGGCCTTTCTGCCTTCATAGCCCACTAGAGCCCGGAGGTCACTGCGCCCTTTCAAGAACATGAGGGCAGATACGGCCCACCCCTCATTTGCCATTTACCCTTCGGAAACAAGAGAACAGAGTCACGTGTGAACGGCATGCCAGTCCTCCAGCAGACTGACCTGAGAACAACCGTGTATATATGTGTGTGTTTGTGTGTGTACCTCCAAATACATCATTGGTGTGATCGCTCGTGCATGTGAAGCGAATGCTTTATGCTAATGTCTCTGTGCTCTAGCAGAAATGACAAAAACACTGCATTTGTACAGTGCACACGAAACACAGTTTCTATATGCAGTCCCGAAAATAAATCAAATAAAATCATTGTAAAGAACATTCTACATAATCTTAAAATCTTTATTATTGACTGAGTAAGGCCATGTCAAAGATTGAAATCAATGGTCAAAAGCCAACATGCATTTCTTTTGCACAAAATAACGAAAAAGCTTCAACAAAGCCATTATTTCAGTATTTCATTTATTTCTTTTTGTGTTATACTGTCAGAATGGGTGTTGTGTGGATTGGTTTGATCTACTTTGTTTTTCTCATATTTACACAGCTAGGACAATGTGAAAAGACCATATTTTCTTTATTTGTAAACGTGCAAATGACACTTTCTTTGGGCTAGTGACAGATGGAGAGCCACATACCACCACTTACTGTTTACTGTGCAACAAACAAATTAAAGTTGAGAGCATTGACCAACATTAGGGTTGGTGATGACAAATCTTTGGTGAACTATTCTTTTATATTCCGTTCGGTCACTACGACAAGTATTGAGTAACTGAGTAACACACACACACACACGTCTGGTTTATTAACTCCGTGGGGACAGTCCATAGGCATAATGACTTTTATACTGTACAAACTGTATATTCTATTTCCTAACCCTACACCTAAACCTAAAGATCATTGAAAACATTTTGCATTTTTAGATTTTCAAAAATTATCTTTATGTACGATTTATAAGCTTTTGTACTTGTGGGGACCTCAATTTTGGTCCCTACGGTGACACAAGCCCTTACGAGTTGGTGTGTATTCAGGTTTACGTCCCCACCGGCATATAAAAACCAAATCACACACACACACAGAAGCTTTCCAGTTTTTATCTTTCACTGAGAAGCACAAGTGACAACCTTTCACAACTGTAGACACACACACACAATGTTGTGGCCATGGGCGACAACTAGTTCCAGCTGGATTCAAAGCTGCAGTGATTTGTCTCTGTAGCACAGCTGTAGATCATTTTTCTACATTCTGTTTTAAGTGTGTCCACTGCTCTGTCACTCGCTCTTATTCTGTCAGTTATATTAACATGAATAAACAGAGAACCAAGCTACTGAGAGAAATTCTGCCGAGTCTTATTTATGACATTTCGTTGGATCAATGTAATAATGTGTATTTGTTCTATTTGGACTGGTTTTGTATAGTTAAACCTGTTTCTGGGTCGGAATTACATGTTGTTTTACTAAGCCTGTTTTTTGGCTAACCCTCATGCTAGGGTTAGGGATCCTTAAGTAGATCCTTAAAGAAACAGTTCGTCCAAAAATGATTCATTTTTTCTAACAAATATAATGTTTTCAGAAGACATTTTGAAGTAATTTGTATTACTTAAATGATGAATGTGCATTTGGAGATTCTTGAGTTTAAGAAGAAAACATGTCAGCATTTTAAAATGTAAACTGTAATTTTATTTAATTTTACATAATTTTGGTATTAATTCGGTAAAAAAAGGTAACAAACTGCAAATTGTTTGGTGACAGTAAAATGACATGAAAAACATGTCATTTTACTTTTCTAAAAATATTTACAAATTTTCTGCCAGATTTTTTTTTTCTACAGTGATGTGTTCAGCTAAAGAAGTAAGTCGTACACATCCAGGGTGGCATGAGGACGAGTAAATCAGAAGATTATAATTATAGGAATTCGTATGTTTACGTAAACTATTCAGTTAACCCAAAAAATTAAACCGTCCCACACCATTTGTGCTATGGATGAGTAATATCTTAAACTTTAGGGCTATTATGGGTGTGATCCTGTTTTTTAAAATGTGGATCCAGGCCACATTTAGGGACCCGAATATTAGAAAATTCAGGGTGACCTCTTTTGATTTTGGCCAGTATTGGCGAGTATGAAAACGGCAAGCACGACTCCTGAACAAAATGTAAAATTTAGTGGTTATTTTATATTACACAAGTGTGTGATGCAAAGTCATGATGCAATGCTTGTTTTGTCGGGACTTGAACCTGCACAACATCTAAAAAATTAAAAGCGAAAGTGTCAGCGGGGCCTGAGCTGTAGTTCGCCCTCCCTCTGTGTTTCCCATCGTCTGGCAGCACTACTTCTCATGTTTATTTGAATCTTCTCTGTATGGTTTCCCCCATTTACCTGTTACCCTTTAACCTCTCACAGCATGCCGAGCTGATAAATATTCCATCATCTGGATTTGTGTTTAAGGATGAGCGTCGTCAGTTTAAAGAACGAAAGAAGAGCAAAATGGAGTATGAGTCATTTTTACAGCGATTTGCACAGAACGGGTCAAAAGATACCAATGAGGCAGCGGTAAAGGAGATCTTGGGCTGAAGTTTGGGCTTGTCATGGTGAACTATTTTCCTCTCACGCAATTTCACGATTTAGTGTGCTATATGTCAGTGTCATTGAATCTTCTGTGATCTTCACTAAAACGGGTGATTTTTGTCCCGGGCTAGTCGCAAACTTAAAATATGAGATGAATTTTAGTCTTGTGGTGTGCGCTTGGCATTTGCAGAATCTTCGTCAATGAATGGAATGGTCTGATAGGTGGAGGCGGGGGTAGACACGGCTCAGGTCTCTGCCTTGCCGCTGACAGCAGAGATAATGGCCAATAAGGCAGTGTGCAGTTCTGGATGAGTGATTGGGAGCTGTCAGTCACGCTTCAGGGAGCCCTGCTTCACCTCCAAGGCCGGGAGTGGAAAAGCTGGGGGAGAGGTGCGTTGACCGATGCAATGCTGAGTTATATACTTCTGGAAATGTTGTGGTCCGATATAAATATTTTCTAGTTTCTATATGGTGTTTTTATGTAACTTTAGCTATAAATCATAATGTCACTGCTAACTAAGCTATAATTATTCATATTTACATTAATAATTGATATTATTTCATTAGTTAATAATAGGCAAACATAAATAAATAAATACAATCTTGAACTTCAACTAAGCTATAATTATTTATATTATTGATTTGGTTTATAATATGAATATTAACCTTCTTTTTAAATGATTAGTAAGCAAAAATAAATAAACACATGTGTAATAGTGCAGAAAAAGATGTGCACCTTCAAGTTTAAGGTTTAATTTGGTTCAGAAATGAATAAACGTAAGTTGTAAATTCTAAAATTGGGCCAACTGTGAACTTAGTTGACAGGCTTTATCACATTGACAGGGAAATCAGCCTATAGAGACCTCAATTAAAACGCATGACAGGTCGTCTTTTGAAATGTTTATCTTATAGGGATAACATTGGCAGTTTTACTTTCTTTTTAATAATCGATTTGACCCTGTTTGATAAAACATTTCATGATATTTGTTTTGTTTTATTTTTAAATTGTGGATCATCTGATTTGCTCCTCAGAGAAAACACCTCTGATCTGATGTTCTAGAAATGAGACCACACGTTTTGACAGTATGTGTGTATATTGCTCAACAGTTTAGCATGAAGCATTGCATTTGTTGATCTCATTTGTTGACTCATGCATCGAGGGAGCTACATTTTTATTTGACTTCATACAGTGTTCTTACTCTCAGCCCCCTTGACCTCGTGTAATATTTTACTATGGCACTGAGTGAGCAGACTCTTGGTAAATGATGACACAGTTACTAAAGATTCATCATGTGCACGAACCGCTGCTCGAACACGCTCGTGTTCAGCGATATGTGTAGACAATCGCGCCTGGGTTTTGGATGTCACACATCTTACTGGATGTTAAAAAGAGTGTGTTAATGGTCTCAAGCTGTAATCGCTGTGTAATCAGTCTTGCGCTAAGATTGGCCGTCCCTGTGTGGCACCCAGCTTTCTGCATCGCTGCCTCTCTTGATAGGATTAGACTCCAGGGACCACCGCACCCCCCCCCCACCACATCCCTGTCAGCCGTAGAATCATCATTCACCCTGCAAACTGCCACCCCCAACACCTGTCGAATGGCAGAGCTCAGCTGGACTGGTGGGCCGCCTGCCTCTAACCAACCAGGTGACAGTAGAGTGATGAGCTATCATGAGCACGGACTGCAATTCTACACTGACAGCAAACACTGCAATAATATAACACAACAAACAGTGGCAACCTGTTTGAAAGTTATTGGTTTTGCTCACAAATCGTATGAGAGAACTAAAATTCTGGTATTTTGGATTATCCATCAAATACAATACAATTTAAAAATTGAATTAAATACCCATTAAAAAAAGAACCATTTGAAACATACACAATATTAATTGAGCATGACAGAACTAGAATGAAATATTTATGTTATTTACAGTACATTAAACTTTTTGAACGTTATGAAATGATTCAGTCAAAATCTAAAGACACTAAAGGTATGTTTAATCAACAAACGTTTTTCTTATGTGTTTTTAAATAGTTTCAGATTTTAGAATCAACAACATTGTTTTAACAATCAGAATCTATAATCTATGTAGCATTTTAAATTATTTGGCAAAACATATCACATTTTTTCTTTTTAGATAAAAACAGTGCCTCTAACTTTAATCTCATGTCAACGGGAAGGTAATTTCTAAAAAAAAAAAGTTTGCTTTAAACGGTTCTGTAAATGTTGAGTTCATGTTCATATTTTATATGTATTTTTACTCGGATTTGTACTGTTTGTTCCTACGTTATTAAGTTTACTTTAAGAATGTACTTGACAAAAATCTAAACATGAACCATTGGACAGCAAGTTCAGACTAAAATATACATTGAAAATATCAAAACAAGTAAAGCCATATCATTTTAAAGGCCTAATAGAGAGTGTATCTTTAAATGCCGACTCCCACGGCTACTCTACCACCGTTCTCATGTATGTTAACCCCGCTGGAACCATCCACACATGCGTCTGTTGCCATCAGAGATGTTACCAGTCTGTTTACAGCTGAATTAGACACAGCAAATCACAGCCAGCATCAATGCTTTCTGCCTCTACACATCTTGTTTTCCACTAGGGCAGCTTTAGCTGGCAGGTTAGTGTACGGTCAACCTTGAGACCTGCCCACTCTCATTCACAGCACACCATTTCTGCACGTGGCTGATCCTAAAGCTCGCTCTGTCCTCTCCCTCACTCCAGTCCTGATTCATCAGCATGTAGGAGGCTTCCAGAACCTCTTCCCACTCTTAAATCGTGCTTCGGCATTGTGGTACAGAAATTAGCCTTCTATTTTTAGCCTGATATCTGCAGTGCTTGTGTTAGCGGATGCTGGATGCGGTTTGGAGGCACGGTGGGGCACGTTCCACCGCTGGCTGCTGCCACTGCGGATTCTTCACGCCACATTACCGAAGCCAGCAGCGGCCCACTGCCGAGATGACTAAATCTGCAGCAGCATTAAGGGTGCGAACAACCCTCCGACTGATTGAAACTGCATCAGAACGAAAGAGCAGATTTAGCCTGGTGATTGGAAAAAATGGCAGCGACAGATAAAGCTACCATGTGCTCTGAGTTTATCCTATCAGAATGCCCACACTGCAAACAGATTTCAACAGAATTGCCCGTCATCAACTAAGTTCACCCCTGTGTGGTTATGGCGTATTTTTATGTTTATTTGTATTTCTGCAACTAACAAGAACGTAATACTAGCTCCATCTAGGACATTTTACCAGATCCATTCTGAAATCAAATCAACTGAATCCTATGAATGAAAAAGTGGGTGCACACTGAGTTCTACCGAGGCATATTGAGGAGCGAAGGCAGTTTTTTCCTCAGGACTTGCTAGGTGTAAACATACCTAACCCACTCGAGCACCATAGTTCAGCAATTCAATCGGCTCTTGGCTGGAGGTTCATGCGGGTGTAAGACTGCTCCCTGGTGGTGGCAGGGTCAGCTCTTCATAAGCAACGCCTTTACGACTGCCAAGCCAAATGTCGAGACTGACGCGGATCGGGGACATGTAAATGAGGTAGCTAATTGCCTCCATTGGATTTTGAAATCAAAGCTCGGCATGCTGAGCTGCAAAAGGAGCGGTGGAGAAAATTAAACTTCCCCAGCGAGCGGCAATCAATGTAAAATGAACAAAATGCACACCAAGCACTGTTTCTTTCACTTCCATTTTACTACATCATTCTTCTATCTCAAATACTGCTGGAATGCGTTGTGCTGGCCGGTGAGGAAATTCTCCATCGATTTACCATTAACCCCGACTGCTTTCATTAATTTAAATGGCTAATATTTGCTTTGCCTCTGTTCACTGTAAAATATTGCTAAGATTTCAACAGTAATGTCTTTAAATAAAATACTGTATTTACATTTTTTAAATGTGAAATCAATGCACGTTAGGTTATTGTCTGTCAAAATGCAACAAATGAGTGTCGCAGCGTGGTTTAATAGTGTAAAAGCATTTATTTTTAATCACCATTATGGTAATTGGTCTTGCCTTGACTGGGTTCTTGGACCTTAATAGAGACTCAGATTTTCTCCAAATTGAACATAATTGGTTTCCGTTGTGTTACATGAAGAAAATAAAGGAAAAGCTTTAGGATTGAGTCATAACTTGCGAAGTTTGCTATTGTACAGAAATGAAAATAATCTTTTATGAACAGTAAAGGTGGTACCCCGTAGTGTGGGTCAATTTAAATGATGCGGATAAAAAAGCGCCTACCTAATATATTGATCATTTACAGTAAAAATCACACAATTACATCACAGAAATATATGAATGTATTCTATGCTTTAATTCAGTTATTTAATGTTACAGTGCTGAAAATAAATTACTGTAATGAAAAAAATAACATGCAAAACTAACCAATATACTGTACTGCATATTAGCATAAAATATTTTTTTGTGTGCCTTTGGCCAACGCAATCTCACAGCGAAATCGTAAGTATTTTACGAGGTGGCTAATTTTGGCCAATTCGTATGAATTCGTACGATCTCAGTCATACGTTTTAGTGCGATTTGCTTTCGCGCCAGTGACGTTAGGTTTAGGGGCGGGGTTAAGGGTGGACTTTCAGTATCGCTTAAGCGAACGTTTTTGTACGACTCACAACGTATGAATTCAAAATACTTACGACTTCCCGTGAGATCAGGTTGCTTTGGCCACATGTGAATACATCCATGTGACCACATAAAGTCTCAGTGGAAATAACTCGTACAAGAGCTCTCAGAGCAGGTGACATCGGATCAGGCCCTCTCTAGATGACCCTGATAAGCCCGAGTTGAGATGTAACTGTGATACAGCATTACCGTCCCCTCCTGAAGACCCTGTGAGATCACATGAGAACAGACGTTAACAGATCCTACAAGCTGCTGTGGAAAAACCTACAGTATCCTGACCTTGACCTATCAGAGCTGTAGGGAAATCCAGATGAGAATTTTCTATTTTTCATTGCAGTTTTTAGTGTAAGGGATTTCATTTCCCTTTACACTTCTGAATCAATATGTTATTCCTTTTAATATTCATTTGGTGCAACCTTACATCGCATAATAGTTTCTTACCGTGTTTCAAAGATATTGAGAATCTATACATGGTCGGGCCTGTTTGTAATGTACCACCTCGGAGGAAATGTGAATCATTGACCTCTCTTGTGTGTGTTTACTTGTGTGTGCTGTTGTAGCATGGGGACATGCATATTTCATTCAATAATTTTGACTGTTTATCCAGAGGAGGTCTAATATACCTGGAGAGAGCCATCTGGTAACATTTACATTCATCTCAATGACATTTTCCCAGCTAGCCATACGGTCCGAAGTATGTGACCTGGGTCTGTGCATCATGCACACTGAATTTACTAGCCAATCATCCGAGCTAAAAGTGTAACTCAGTCACAGTTAAACATCTATTATAATGTAATGTCAATTAAAATATGTATTGCTTGCAAAAAAATATCAAGCCAAAATGCCAAATTACAACTTTTAAATGTAATTTATTGTAAAAAAACATGTTTTGTCATAATTGTTTTGATGCAATTACGGTTTTTAGCAAATGAAAACTGTTGATGAGAATCAGAAGAACATTTTTTAACACAGGCGTGAGATTTTTAAAGATATGTTTTTTTACAGTGTTACCACTGCGATTTGTGGTGAGGTAAATTATGTAGTTTCTTAAAAACTGACACATGACTTTTAATTAAATTCTTGATTTTGAGTTGATTTAACATTTAAAAAATGTCAAAGATTTGAACGCAACATTTACCATAACTGAAAAAATAGCATAGCATTCTTGTGCCGCCCTCTCCTCTCTAACTCACTTTTAGCTAAAGCTCTATGCTTTCCAGTTCTGTCACTCCCACAACCCCCTCTCACTTCTCTTCTTTCTTCCCATCCTGTTTTCACTTGTTCTTTCTCCTCCCTTCCTTTTTGTCCCTGTAATTTGCTCAGAGGGGAGCTGACAGGGAGTTCTGATACATCCTTTGGCAAGCCGAAATTCTAGGGGAAGAGAACAGTTAGCATGAAAGAAACAAGCCTGCACAGATTTATGAAGACGTTTGCCATTGTTCTTCCTTTACTGCAGGGTAATTTGCAAACACCAATGTCACACTTCAAACGCTGCATGCGGAAATAAGCTTCCTCTGCCAAGAGGCACTGGCACCTCAGCGTCAAATCGTGCAAAAGCACTTCAGAGCCCATCAGCAGAACATTTGGGGATAAAATGGAAAAAAAGATTGTATTTTAAAGGTTCAGAAGAACATTTTATTACTTGGTGGTTGCTCTTTCTGAGCTCAAGAGACTACTAGAGTATCAAATTAAAAAAATCTGATTCCCTATTGTATAATAGTTAATATCAGGGCTTGACATTAACACCCGCCGAATGCGGGTAGACTTCAGCTGTGGCGGGTAAGATTGCTCCCACTAGCCACTTTGGCAGGTCGAATTTAATTCTTAAAATCATGTGAAACAATAAACTAATTGCAACTGGCCTTGCGAAATTACTGCTGGTCTGCCTTTTTGTTTTCATTACATGCCGGTAATCACAAAACCCTTCACAGACAACCAAAACACAAAAACAAAAAAATGTACATTTACATTACATTTACATTACATTCCTATTTACATTACATTACATTTACAAAATGTACATTTACAATGTAACTAAATCAAGTAAAATAACTACTAAAGCCGTTACGCTTTCTCCAATTGTAAGTATTACAGAACTTACCCTAACACGGTGATTGATTATTAGTGTTATAGACAGCAGTTCCCATTATTTCACGCACCTTCACAGCGTTATCAAGCCCTGTAGAGGCAGATTTTACATACTGCGCCTTTAATCATATCAAACGTATTTTCCCAACGATAAAATTGTGGCTAGTGAAAATGCTGAGGGGCTACTAACTTTGGAAATCAACTTGCCACAGTGGCTGGTGAGCAAAAGTTAATGTCAAGCCTTGGTTAATATGCATAGCATATCTGTTATGATCTGTTCTGTGTTTCCCCTGTTTAGTTTGGACTTTTAGTTTGTTTTCCTGAGTTGTTGTTTCCTGTCTTGTTTTGTAAGGAACAAAGTTGCTGTTTCCTGTCTTCTTTGTAGTTTCTTTTAGTATTCGTTCTGTGTTAATCATTGTCAGGTGTTTCTTGTTTTGTTTTGTTTTGTTTTATATTAAACCGTTTACTGCACTTGGATTTGCCACCTTGTTTGTTTCGTTCCTCCTCGTCATTACAGAAACTACAAAGAACTACAAAACAAAACAGGAAACAGGAACTCAGGAAAACAAACTAAAAGTCCAAATTAAACAGGGGAAACACAGAACAGATCATAACAATGGCTAAAATAAACTGGTTTTGAGAAAATTGAGAAAAACACTTATGAGATTACTAGGCTTTTCGTGCAAGACCAGTCTGAGAAACCAAAAGACTAAAGCAAGATCTCATTTTCTCATTCACATTTAATCGTATTGCTGTATAAGAGAAACAACCGAGTTATGAAAGAGATCTTGTTTGTGAATTATTTTTTTGTGAGGGGGTACATCAATGTACCACGCTTTGTGTTTTCAGACAGGATGGAAGCTGAAAGCATTGGGTCTTTGCTAGGGTGTTAAATCATGGTCTGCCGCTTCTTTTTAGTGTTCTGATCAAGCTCTTGTTATCCTGCCCTGTCTGACTTTACCTCAGAAAGTACCTGCAGGGTGATTTGGGTATAGGAACTGATAGCATGTCCAATGTCTATGGTAGAATGCTAATTTTAGTGGAACATTACTGTATACTAATATCTTTATAGTGACCGCCTCTATTCTGTAAACAACAAATAATCCTACAGTAATATCTCTTCTTGTGTTTCCTGAAAATCCTTGAGCATCGTGAATTTGAGTGTTGTTAGTGCTGGTAAACCTTTCTGGTGATGCTGGTTGAGCAGCATGGTCTTCTGGTGATATTGATGGTTAAGTTAGTTACAATCCACATTTTACCATCATTTGCTTACCCCATGTTCATATCATTAAATTGTATGAAAATATAAGATTTTTCTTCTTGCCTTTCAGCACGTGAGGACAATGTGGCGACGTTCAGGGGTTCCGAGTACTTCTGCTACGACTTGTCTCAAAATCCCATCCAGAGCAGCAGCGATGAGATCACCCTGTCCTTCAAAACCTGGCAACGCAACGGTCTCATTCTGCACACGGGCAAGTCGGCCGACTACGTCAACCTGGCGCTGAAGGACGGCGCTGTCTCGCTGGTCATCAACCTGGGCTCAGGAGCCTTCGAGGCCATAGTTGAGCCTGTCAATGGAAAGTTCAATGACAACGCCTGGCATGACATCAAAGTGACACGCAACCTGAGACAGGTAAACACGAGACGTCAGACACTCCTCAGACTATCCCGACAGCCTAGTTTTAGTTTAAATGAACTAATGTTACTAAACTTTCACCACAAAATTAGGACTAAATTTAGTTGCTACACTTCTACTGTACTTTGTTATTACATTTTCTAATAATGTAGAACTATTGTATAATTTCCTCCTGTGTTCTTGAAGTCTTTATCTCTCTGACTTGATGTGGTTTACCCCTCATGGACGTCAAAAAAACTTAAAGCTCTACCTAATCCTTCCAGTCTGCAATCTGAATTTTTCATGTAGTGTTAGAAACAGATAACACTAGACAGTGTCAGCAGTGTAGACTTTTTAACCCAGGATGACTACTCGCTAGGTTATAGGAAGGAACATGTGACCACTTGGGCCAATAATAATATTTGGCAATGTTATTAAAACAGATGTGTTTTACTGATTTCCTGCATCTTAAAACGCCTAATTTATGTATTAAATTAACAGTTTTCCCATGTTTTGGATTTATTACCTTTTTGGGTTTTGTGGCTCCTCAATTTTGGTGATCTAATGTGATAGAGAAGTGACCATCTAAAACATACTGAGAAAACTCTAAAGCAGTGCACCATCCGGGTATTTTTCACATATCTGTACTGTTTTTTGCATAGGCTACTGAGGTTTCAGACATACTACTCAGTTTGCATACTGATTTTCGCACATGCACACATACACCGATCAGGCTTAACATTATGTCCACCTTCCTAATATTGTGTTTGTCCTGCTTTTGCAGCCCCATATGCAACAAACTGTGATGCACTGTGAATTCTTCTTCAGCAGTTTGAGCTCCAGTAGCTCATCTGTTGGATCGGACCACACAGGTCAGCATTCGCTCCCCACATGCATCAATTAGCCACGACCGCCCATGACCCTGTTGCTGGTTCACCACTGGTCCTTTTTTTGGACCAGTTTTGGAGATGCCCTGACCCAATCGTCTAGCCATCACAATTTGGCCCTTGTCAAACTCGCACACATCAACTGTCAGGACAAAATGTTCACTTCCTGTTTAATATATCCCACCCACTAATAGGTGTTGCGATGAAGAGATAATCTGTGTTATTCACTTCACCTGTCAGTGGTCATAATGTTATGCCTGTATATATTTATATAGTATGCAGGTAGGCAGATTTTGAATGCAGGGATTGCTAAATAGACTGATAGCTAGAACAATGAATACATCGAATCATGTAATGACAGTATGAGTATACTGGTGTCTATGTATGGATTCAGTGAGAATTATGAGTGGCATTAGGGATGGACGGTATGAACAATATTACACAAAAATGATTATTTTACGTTATTTTACTTAATTACTACAAATGAAAGGTTACTATCTTATTTCATGAATGATTTACAAATCTTTACAACGCAAAAGTTTTATAATAATAAAAATTGTATTATTGGCTTACTGATTATAAACGTATTCTGAATACTGATTCAAGTAAATAACGTTAAGTTGTCCCGTCCATTTTGTGTGATGTAAACACTATTGAAAAATCTCTACCGCTTGACAAATTTGGACAGATACATACCGTCCAGCCCTGGGTAGCGTCACACGTTTTTATTTGGCTGACCTTAAACTTCACTGGCAGGTGAGAGAGATTTTTATGGAGTGAAAATATGAGGGCTTGACAAGTAAGTGCTTTTTTCATGTCATTACTTTGTTCAGACTGGTAAAAGATATAGCACAACCCTCATGAGATGTTCTGAGACACAAGCTGGCAGACTAAAGGACTCTCTCTCTCTCTCTCTCTCTCTCTCTCTCTCTCTCTCTCTCTCTCTCTCTCTCTCTCTCTCTCTCTCTCTTATTTCCCACTTTATGCTCTCTGTAACTCTGTCACCCATTTGGGAAGAAACACTCTTTTGAAACTAACACTGTTCATTCATGGGATCATTTTTATTACTAACCTGTTTCTAACCAAACTAATGTACTAACACCCTGAATCTTCATCATTAATTACTTTCTCTTTTAATTTCGTCCATTTATTAACAACCGTTCTGTTCACTATTGTTTCGGTTTCCTTTCTCCCCCCTTCTTCCTAAAAGCACTCAGGCATTGGACACGCTATGGTAAACAAACTACATTGTCTGGTAGATATCATTCTTATTGTCCTTTTTTTGGTTTGCCGTGTGTCCCTCTCCCTTTCTTTCTTTTCTTTGAGTTTCATTCTAGACACTCGTTTCAAAAAATGAGGAAATGGGTTTGTATTACCAGGACTTTTCACGTTCCCCTCTCCCCCTTCAAACTCCTCCCCTTTTTGTATTTTTGTTCATTACTGGTATTTATTTATCAGGCTGGCTTTTACGTCCTCACGTTACCGTTACGTAGAAATTCACGACCTCACTGGGACTCTCACAGGAACTATTCCTTCGTTTCGTCTTCCCACACAAAGCCTCCACATTTTTTGCGAGGACTGTCGGCAAAAACTGACAGAGGATTTCCAACAAAGTCCACAAGGGAAATTTACGCCTCGCAGAGCCTCCCGAAAAACAGAGAAACCTGAGAGCTCTGGGAACTCTGGCAGTTGATATTTCCACAACGCTCATAGCATGTCGTCATCTCCGCCATCTCATTCAGTCTCATACATCATCATCACGACTAACACTACATTCAATTTTTCACTCCACTTCCACCCAAATCCCCTGTGTGTTGGTTTTCGTGCCGTGTGTCGTGCTGCATGGCCTTACTGCCTTGTCTTTTTCAGTTCTCCGTGGCTGCTTCCCCATTGGCTGTTGTGGCTTTGCTCCTCCCTCATTTCCATGTATCCAATGAATCATCCAATCTTCTCATGTTTATTCATTAAGACTTTGCAAAGCAGATAAACATTTGATTTTCCCAGTCGTTGATGCCTTTAATGCATGCGTGTTCAAATGTGTGTGTGTTTGTGTGTGTGCGTGTGTGCGAGAGGTCTGTGTTTGAGTGTGCGTGTGATACCGAAATACTGTAATGTGCCCCCGGAACTAAAACAAGTACAAGCAATTTGTCCTTGGTTTTAACATTTACTAACCCCGTAATTTGTAATCTTCAAAACCAAATCTGAATTCATTTTCTTAACCCATCAAAGATGAAGAAAATATTCCTCAGCAATATTTTCTTTACCTGTCCTGTGAACCTCTACACAGAAAAAGCTTTTCCAAACCAATGGTCCAGAGTATTAGCAGTAACCAATCCACCATGAGGACAAATCAGAACAAGACAGAGCAAAAGAACAGTGAAAGAGTGCTGCTCAGGTTAAAAACACATCTACAGATGAGGTAGTAATTTTTTTGTTTTTTCATATTCTTATCATGTAACAGGTGACTATATCAGTAGATGGTATACTGACCACCACAGGATACACACAGGAGGATTACACCATGCTGGGCTCGGATGATTTCTTTTACGTGGGGGGAAGCCCGAGCACAGCTGACCTGCCTGGATCTCCGGTCAGCAATAATTTCATGGGTTGTCTGAAAGAGGTGGGTCATTTAAATGTCCTTCACTTGCATGCACAATTGTCAGGGGCCGTCTAGCTGGCATAAAAAAAACACATTGATGCGTTGTGTGTGTTGTGCATTAAATTACAAACTTTGCATGGAAATTGTCAAATGAAGACGAAAAAATGTCAATATTTGGTGGTTTCAATACCCACGTGATGTCTTTCTTTTATAGCATAGTTTTTAATAGTCATGTAAGTGAATTGTCACATCCATAGAGTCATCCCTTCTCTATTTGTTTGGTATTATTGCTTCTGGTTTGTACATTTTAATTCACAGAAATAAAAAATAAAAAAATTGTCACATCCATAACACATGATTTTTCTCTCTTTTAAAATAGAAAACTTGTGCATAGACATTTTCTCATGTCATCAGAGGTTTATTAAATATGAACAGATTGTGCAATATATTGGTAATAAATATGTGTATTTCAAGTGTTGACTAAAAATGTACCACTATCAAAACAAGTGGCATACGCTAAAGCTTTCTTCAGTATTAACTTCACAATTTCAGTGTTTTGATTATTCATTTTAATGTACTGGCCCCAAGGTGATTTTTAGTAGAGTTTCTGGCAAGTTCAGGTCGAGTTTCTTCAAGGTGTCCTAGCAGACGGGTGCTGTACATCACATTAAATTAACAGTTTGACCCAAACAGGAACTACATCTAGTTTTCCATGCTGCATTTGCAATGCTGTAATGCAGAGGAGGACACTTTTTATCCAAGCTGTACATTGTGTGCTCCCTGGGATTTAAACCCATAACCTTTACAAATGCCGCTACGGTTGTCACTACATCGCTGTATCGCTACTATAACTACTTTTATTGGATACTGTAGAATAGTCACTATGCAGTAAAGCCCTCCCCCCATCTTCCTGAAAATGGCATTGACACTCCCCTTGTAGTTCACCACCTCCAGATGCTGTGAGCGCATAGAATATATAAACATGCATGCATCACAACACGCACACTCGCGGCTTGGTGTACCCGACACACACGGGTGGTCTGTAATAACCGTCGTAATGAAAGGTCACCTTGTCTCTGCTGTTTAATCTGCCACTATGTTCTTCTGCTTGCTCTCTCTATCCCCAGCCCAGCTATTAATATCAGTCGGGTAGCTGTAGATGTCCGAGCGCATGTCCCTGCTACGTTCAGAGACACAGCCTGTGCCAACAGTGATGAAAGACTTGCCGAGTTAGAATTACCTAAGGAGTACTAAAAAGGGCAGGCACTTTATTTCAGTTAAAGGCAGGGCGAGAGTAGCAAAGCGTCCTCCGAGCTAGGAATCGTCCCTCATTTACGCGCTCTGCTTTATGACAACGATGACACACAGTCCGCATTTTGGTTATAATAACCAATATAACCAATATAATATAAGTTTGTGATGTGTCTATGAATAAATAAGCTTTCTACTGATGTAGGTATGGTTTGATAGGATAAGACAGTATTTGGCCGAGATATAACTATTTAAAACTCTAGATTCTGAGGGTGCAGAAACATTGAGAAAATCAACTTTAAAGTTGTTAACCAGAGGCGAAGTAGCAGGCCTCTGCTAAGAAGAAACAGGTTTGTTTTAACGCTCTCGATTGGCTTGTCGCTGTAATGATGTTGTGGACGTTATGTCAGTAATGTCAAAGAACAAACACGATTAAAAGGGAATAAGATAAAAGTCACATGAAATAAGTCTGCTTGTCTGTATTAGCAATAGAAAGTATGCGAGAGAAGAAACAAAAGGAATCTTGCCCTCTCCTAGTGCAGGCTGGGTAAATTGCCAAAGCTGTTTCTCGCACTGTTCATAGTTCTTGGCGTAACTCATTTGTTATCTTGCTCTATCGGCCTTGGGCGAGCTATACTTTTGTGGTCATGTGGTTCTGCGGTCATGTGACAGTGGACACTGGAGAACAGGAAGTCTGTGTTCATAATTATTGGCTGTGGGGCATCTGCACAGGCTTGTGTTTCAGCAATGAGCTTGTGGCTGCCGATGGTGTCTGCACATTTGACAGCAGGAGATGAACAATCTGTACCATGACACCAAATATGACATTTGTTTTCACCCAGCTAATTTTAGAGTTCCCTTGGAGGGATGCCATCGTAAAGCGCGGCATCACACAATACATACGAGAAATCCAATCTTCTGCTCTCAAATTCCGAAAAAGATTGCCGTTCGCAAAAACTAGAATTAATTGCCTAGTTTTGTTTAGAATGTTGCACATGTTCTTCATTTAATTCATGGCTAAGTTTAGGAAGGCAGAGAAAGCAGATATATGCCTTCCTCTCAGGATTTCTCCATTAATAGAGAGAATGAATTACAGGCAGTAAAGCTTTCTGCATCATCATCAGTAACTGGCTTGAGCTCTTATAGCAGAATTTGTGCATATTTCAGCATTCATGGACCCAGCGAGGGTAGGGAAATCATTTTGAGAAATGAACTGATGATACCTGTGAATAAACAGCTTTATTTTTTTAAGCTTGCAGTAAATGTGTTTTTGGGGGCCATATCTATTATTTTTTCTTTTGAAACGATTAAAAATATCATAATAATTATAAAACATAATAATCAGCTGTATATAAAACAACAGAAGTCTATGCTGTGGCCTACTTAAGTTAGCAAAGTGAACGTGTTTGACTGTAAAAATGGGCTGAGTAAACATTTGTTACACTTAATGAATAAACATGAGACATATCTGGGTTTATGTTCAGCATTTGTTCTGTTTTAACACAAACACACACACTTGTGCGCTCGGTAAATTACAGTATAAAATGATAATTGCCTAGACTAATTACATACTAATATCATGAGTGTACTCTGTCTCACACAGTTGTGTTTTGGATGAAAGCTAGCATGCAGTTTTTTATTTATTGTGATGTTTCAAATCACATCTTTAAGGTCACATATATCATATTTATCAGTGTATACAGCAGCTTTACACACAGTAAAATATAGTACAAATAGTAAAAGTATAACCAGTCAGTTATGAAATGTATAGGAACATGGTGTTATGTAAAAAATCAGTAATACCTGAAAATGATTTTAACAAAAGAATCAAATGATGGCATTAAGTTAAAAGAATGAAATAAAGTTATATGAAATAAAAGAGGAATTACATTGTTTTCCGCATAACCAGGTGTATGTGATTTACTAAACAATCTCTGATGAAAAGGTTTTTACTAATAAATGAATGTACATTTATTTTGATATGTTTACTGAGATTAGAAGACTAGAAAATGTTGTTACATAAATGTTTATGTAACATTAATAAAGAGTTCACACATGCAACACTCAAAAATGTATTTGCAGTTACAACATACCAACTGCTGTTTCACCTCTAAATTATTGATTTTTTCCACTGAGCCATTTTTCCATGATCCCGCCATCTTTCTCTTTGGCCGTCTTCATGTTCTACATGTCCGACCAGAAGCACTTTTCATTAATACCGGGCCTAATGCAGTGGGCAGCTGCACGCTATTACACACGAAGACACAGATGCCAGATAGATTAGGGTCCACTCCCCACTTGGAGAGCCCGATCGATATCCAGCAGCCCCTTGCTTACCCAGAAGGAGAGAGAGTAAGAAAGTCAGGACGGAAAGCCTATAGAGCTGTTAAAGGCTTGGCTTTGATTATAAATGGCACTCTGGGGGCAGAGGATGGCCCCCAGAAAAGGTGATAAAGTGAGGGTCTAGCTTTAGATAATGTATCTGAGTCTGTAGACTACCCCACCCACACCATCTATCTGCACATTATTTTCCATTATACCGCTATCGATCGGCTAGAGGTAATGACCATTGAAATCATAACCTGAGGCATAACTACATCCCAGCGCAGAAAAGGTTGATTGGAGGAGAGCACAGGAGCGCTGAGGAAACATTTTCTAGCGTTGTGCTTTTGTTTCACAAGGGACTTTACACGCATTGTGTCGTAAATGTAGTGGTTTGAAATTGGAATTGCGTTGTTAGAATGTTTCCTTCGCCTTTATAAACATGTTGCATTATATTATTATTATTATATATTACTATGCTATAGGGGTGTCCCCGATTAAGGATTTACATTGTCGAAACAGAATTGTCACGTCTTGCCTATAGTAGACTGATAGTCGAATCGCACGCATGTGTATGTGTGTGCGTGCATGTGGGGATGACCAGGTAGTTAACAAGGTACAGCGCAAAGTACAGCACCGAAAAACATATAACCATAAATATACAGAACTCCTTTGTAATAAATACAAATAAAAAACTAAATAAGCCAGAATCAAGTCACAATGCGCAAAATAAATGTGTTTAGGCAAAATGTCGGAAATGCTAGGGAACATTTATTCAAAACACAAGAACAAAATAGTAAAATGAATGGTCATTTTCCTTAAACATCACGTAACAATGCTGTGCGCCACTTACTAGACCACATCTCGCCTTTTAAAACTACTAGATAATAATGAATATTTTTTTACAAACGGGAATACAGCACAACCATTACCAATGAACTACCAATAAAGTTACTTTATTTACCGCATGTAAAGAAGGAACGCAATAATAAAGCATCTTACCATTTAAACAGTAAAAGTCCCTTTCACATTTTTCATTTCATTTGATAATGTATAAACGTTAAAATCCTGAACAGTAAAAAAAAAGTTAAAAGAGTCTTTAAGTTACGCTTTGGTGTCTCCAAGTGGCCATTTTGTGATCATAATATCTTGTACAAATATCTGTTTGTAACTTTTCAATGTATTTAATATTATTCATTAAATCCTTCTCCATAGTATTTCATTTAAACTTTTTGGAAAAATTCTTAAAGATTTAATTTTGGTATTTATTTTATTAAATCAAACAGTATCAATAGTGTGAACATCCTTTGCCTTTCACTTTTCTCTGTTTACTTGTGGAGCTTTTAAAAGCAAATCCAGGCAGGTAGTTCCAGGTATCTCAGAGAACTTGCAGCAGTTCTTTTATGGCCTTATGCTGTCTCAAGTGCTTCTGCCTCTTCATGTAATCCTAGACTAAGTGGTGCTGTTGAGATCAGGGCTCTGTGGGGACCATACCATATGTTGCACGACTCCTTGTACTTCTCTTCCATAAAAGTACTTATGCAGAAGTTTAGATCATTAAAAATACGTCTGTTTATTTATAAGCATGTCTGTATGTTTGAAATTAGTTTGTACCAGCATATTAATTTCTCTTATTATATATAAGGTGCTCCGGGCTTCTGCGGATGTGCGAAATGCCCAAATTCTGAGCTTGGCTCCACAGTTTATAATCAATGATCAAATAATCAATAATCAAAAGAAAGCTGCCAGTAAAAGTCCAGAATAGATTTGAATATTTTATAAAAGCATCTCAAGGTTAAATCTCAAGGAGCTGGTTGATAATAAGCCACAGTACATAAAAAGGAGATTTCTTATTGCTCAGTTAGAGATAATGAATTGGTTTCACTGCTCTGTTGGAATGGCTCGGCCGCACTGTTGTTTTGTTGGTTAAAGGCGGGGGTGAGGGGGGGGGGGCTGCTGGTAGGTCAGTGCAGAATCTGGGTGAGATGGGGGATTAGGAACTTCGGGATGGGTATCCCAAAGTACAAGCAGAGACTAGATACTAATGTTGGTGAAATAAAGAGCTCTTTGGCGAGTTCATCACACACTTTCTCTCTCTCTCTCTCTCTCTCTCTCTCTCTCTCTCTCTCTCTCTCTCTCTCTCTCTCCACACTGCTTCAGTTAGTACGCAGGGCACCTGTGTTGATTTACTGTCAAATCTTTCAGGATTATCTGTAATCCTGGAGCTGCGAAATCTGTTTGCTGACAGCTGTGTTCTCTAACAGAACTGCTGTCTGCTGCGCACATAGTGCCCTATATAACGGCAAGAGCTCTTCCTTTAAGCAGGAAAGAGAAGGAAAAAGCCTTTTAATTTTCTGCTTGAGTGGATTTCAATTTATAGTTCTTCTAGCTTTTTTGAATTTTGTTGTATTTGGCCGTAATACATAGCTGACTGTATATGAGACCGGTACATAGGCACAATATCAAAGCACATTCTAATATATTTTATTAGGTATGTTTTTCTTCAGGAGCTGTGTTATTTTTTGCGCAGAGAGTATACTGTAAATAATAAATAGGCTTATTTTAAAAGCTATTCTATGCAAAATAACATTTCTATTTCTTAGAAATCTGCACAAATAATATAAAATAATATTAATTCAGATTACTCATCTCAACTTTTTTGAAATATCTAAATATAAGTATTATATTTACTATTATTCATTATCATTGTTATTTTATTATTTATTACTATTATTATTATATTTATTAGATTCTTTCCTGAACATTTTTTACAAAGCCCAATTGTTAGCACAAATTATTTAACTAATTGATATTGACAAATTGTATTTTCATCTTATTGGTATATTATTTTTCATCTTTTTAAACATTAGCAATACCTTGATTTATTTAACCAAATTGTTGTTCTCCCTTTTATCTATTATATTTTTATCCTCCTTTTATCTAAATATTTAATATTTGTCAACTACCCATATATATATATTTTTTATTGGGGCTGTCAAAAGATTAATCGCATCCAGAATAAAAGTTTGTGTTTACATAATATATGTCTGTTTACTGTGCATATTCATTTTGTATTTATAAAAACAAGCCCATACATGTTTAAGAAAAATATAAAATATAAAAATTAATAAACATTTAAATATAATTTCAATTATTGGTAAATATAAATAAATACATCTAAATATTTCCTAAATATATATAGGCCTACATGTATGTGTCTGTGTTCATAAATACAAAACGAATATACGCAGTAAACAGACATCTATTATGTAAACACTTTTTTTTATTCTGAATGCAATTAATCATGATTAATCTTTTGACAGTCCTAATATATATATATATATATATATATATGGGTTGTTGACAAATATAAATATTTTAATAACAGGAAGACTTAGAAATTGTCTTAACTTAGAAAGATGTTGTCTTAATTTATCTAATAGATCACTTACAGTTGTGTTCTTTCATTTCAGGTGGTGTACAAAAATAATGACATACGACTGGAACTTTCACGCCTTGCCCGCATCGCAGACCCCAAAATGAAGCTTCAGGGGGACGTGGTGTTTAAATGTGAGAATGTCCCCACCCTAGATCCCATCTCCTTTGAGACGTCGGATTCCTTCCTGAGCCTGCCCAAGTGGAACACCAAGCGTGTGGGCTCCATCTCCTTCGACTTCCGCTCTTCAGAACCTAACGGTCTCATCCTTTATACGCAAGGCAAGCCCCAGGAGAAGAAGGACTCTCGCAGTCAGAGGAGCAACAAAGTGGATTTCTTTGCTGTGGAACTTCTGGATGGAAACCTTTATCTTCTGTTAGACATGGGGTCGGGAACCATTAAAGTCAAAGCCACACTGAGCAAGGTCAATGATGGAGCATGGCATCACGTAGACATCCAGAGAGATGGAAGATCAGGTGAGTATAGAACTTCAGAGACTCATTTTTGACTCTAAAAGCCCCATTTTAAAACTTAGACAGGTTGTTTTGCACCATCAGGCCATAAAACTCTTTTTGATTTGATCTGTAATGTTCTGTAACATTTTATAAAAGAAATCCAGTCTGCCATCACTTGTGCAAGTCATCAATGTCAATATTGCAGCACTTTTATCCATGAATCTAATCTGTTCTCAATTGAAAGCGAATGGCGTCATTTCTCCTAAAGCTCTCTGTATTTAGGGCTGTTTTAGTGTTGATTCAAAATCATTTTTCGCAGCAGTCGACAAAGTGCAGTCAAAGATTTTAGTGAAAGTCATCTAGAATAATGAAAGAACATTTCTTGCACGCTGGAGATAAATTTTGGGTGGCTTTTACTTTACTATATGCTTCAAGTTCATGGTCATAGAATGTGGTCTAAAAATGTAACATTGAACATTTAAAATGCTGTAGAATTCTTTAGGACTCTCCGACAGCTTAAACTTTTTCAATTGAATTTGTATTTACAATGTTTTATTACGTTAGAGAAGAATGCAACACATTTTTATACGCATGGAGATCTAGCCCGGTATCAGCCATCACAGTCTGATTTTACTGCCCAGCCATCAGGGAAGTCCTCAGAGGCTTGTATTTCTCAGTAATAAAGGACTGAGACAGATATCTAGACATCTGGGTGTCGAGAGACCAGAAATACTTGCATTATAAAGACCAGTGGTGAAGACAGTGCAGCCTCTCAATCTGCCAGAATCCTGCGAACAGCTCTAGTGATGTTTCTATTCTAAAACTTCTGCCTGTCTGTGTACTGTACATGGCTAAATCATTGTGGCAGAAAGCTTTAACACACACAAATGCTATCTATATTTCTTCCACGTCTCTAGAATACTGGATTTTTCTGCTTAATTGTAAAACCCCAAGCAACCTACAATGTTGGGTCAGTTAATGGATCTCCTATCACTACGTGGCCTCTTTACTTAAAACATTAAAATAAATCAATAAACTAAAAAAATACTTATTTGGTGAGTGTTAATGTAATAAACATGATGTTGCATACAAAACCAGCTTCGTATTATGACCCTGATAGTCTTGGGGTTTGAGTTTATTCATTAACCAATTTTCTTTGTAAATTTAACTTGTTTGACCTCCTAAAATGATTAAAAGGTACATTTGCATCAGAATCAAAAATAGCAGGGAATATATCTGTACTATACTGAACTATACACAGTATGTCTTACCCTATGTTTTGTAATCTGCAAATTGTTTTAAGGATATTAGCTATCATGAACTAACAATGAGCCATATAGTTTAAAATTCTTTATTTCGATTCTTTATTTATCTTTGTTTATGTTAGTTAATGCTAATACAATGTTATTTCTCTAGTTTTAACATTTAATTAACCCTAAAATTAACCTCATCCACAATTATTTGTTTAAAACAGTTTCACTTCAAAGAGAATTGATTTTGTTTTACTGGAAAACAACACAAGAACCCGATTTTCCGCATTGTTGCTCTGTTTCTGACAGCCTGTTGTCATTTTAAACAGGTATCATCTCCGTGAACAGCCGTAGGACTCCATTTACTGCCAGTGGAGAGAATGAAATTCTGGACCTGGAGGGTGACCTGTACCTTGGAGGTCTTCCGGACAACCGGATTGGCCTGGTGCTTCCCACTGAACTTTGGACTGCTGTGCTGAACTATGGCTACGTAGGCTGCATCCGTGATCTCTTCATTGATGGACGCAGTAAGGACATCAAGCAGATCGCCGAATCCCAGAACAGAGGTGGGATTAAGTCTTCCTGCAGCAAAGTAACGGGCAAACAGTGCGACAGCAACCCCTGCAAAAACAGCGGCATTTGCAAGGAAGGTTGGAATCGCTTCATCTGTGACTGCACTGGAACCGGTTACTGGGATCGGACGTGTGAGAAAGGTGAGTGACGATGGGTTCGATCCTTATTGTCGATGCTGTACTGTACATACACTTTTTTTGAGGCAGACATAAACTGTACTTCATGGAGAAAGTGAGTTGCTCTGTGTAATTTCCAATATATCTGTCTTTGCTAAAGCGGTGGTTGGTGATCAATATTGTCTTATATAGTAACACAGTTAAACCTGTACAGTTTTTCGAGCAAATGAGGGTTAATGTCTCGCTGTAATGACCAACATTTTCAACTCAACAAGCTCTCGGATGTTCCATCAGAAATGACAGCCGAATGAATCCTTAAGCCTTTCTGCTGTACGGACACGAAGTGGACAGCAGTCGCTGCTTTACAGCTGAGGAGGAGATTTTGTGTAACCTTTCTCCAGAGATTTAATAGGATTTTACTTCCACTCTCAGTGACTTTCTGCCTGCTCTCGTTGCTCAGGAGGATCCAGAAGTTCAATTGAACAAGGCTTGGAGCAAGAAAATGTTCCCATGGTGTTCGGAATTAGGAGCAAGCTCGCATTAAGTTTTTATGACAATTTCTAGATAGCTGCTCCTCAGGCTATTGGGGGATGCAATCTTTACACAGCATGGCCAAATTGCATCTTTTTTGCTATACCATGATTTTTTTGTAGGTTTGGCAGATGGTTCAGGATCCATTGTGGAGGCCATTGACTTGTGAAAAACCATAGACTTGTGAAAAACTGACAATTTGTTTTTTTTAGTTTTTACTACTACTACTTCTACTAATAATAATATACTGTATTATTATTAATATTATTTGCCAGGGTAGTTCATTGGTCTTTATCTGACTATTTTACAAGGTGGTGAGGAGGAGTTTGTTTGATACATTTTTTTGTTTTGGTACAATTTTGACCAAACATGGATTCAATTCAATTCAATTCAATTTTATTTATATAGCGCTTTTCACAATGAGTATTGTTGCAAAGCAGCTTTACAGGAGAAAGCAACAGAAAAAACATAAGGTAAATATTATTAAACCTTTAAATTATTTTAATAAAATAAAATAACTATAAAACTATAAAAGCAGTCTCCCGGTGAGCAAGCCAACACGGCCCTGTGGCGAGGAACCCAAACTCCAAATGATAAATATATGGAGAAAATAACCTCGGGAGAAACCAGTCTCAGTCGGGATGTCACAGCTGTACTAAGTGACTTTAATTAACATTATAGAGAAAACGATTATCATAGAGAGCCTATTAAATGTAATAGGGAAGTAGATTTTGTTAAATTTGTTATAAGGAATGTTATATGCAGAAAACGTAACTGTGATGGCATAATGTAACTGAATGCAGCTGTGACTTCAAAACTTCAAACTGCTGTCATGTGATGTAAGTTTAGCATTTAGTACTAAGTATTGTAATACTGTTAGCATTAATATGACAACAATTAGACCATCGTTGATCTTGGTTGGTGATGGGGTTGCATGAGCTGGAGCTGGGATGGTCAGTCAGGGAGAAGGTTATCGCAGGAGGGTGGAACCGGGTGTTTGGCTGGAGCTGCTGTAACCTCTAGTTAGGGATGAGATAAGGCGTTCATCCGGAATCTCACCTCGGGATGACATCCGCCTGGACCTGGTGTAATCTCTCCCTACCTCGGGATGGGCATCCCGAGGGGGGGAAGAGAAGAGACTCAATTAGCGTAGCTGCTGTTCTTAATATTTTATTTGGTTTACAATTCAAGCATTATGTGAAAGCTTGGCTGAAAAAATATGTCTTTAATCTTGATTTAAATTGGGAGACTGTGTCAGACCCCCGAACAGTAACAGGAAGGCTATTCCAGAGTTTAGGCGCAACGTATGAAAAGGCTCTACCCCCTTTGGTAGATTTATTTATCCTAGGTGTTATTAAAAGTCCGCAGTTTTGAGATCTTAGAGAGCGAGCTGGGTTGTAGCGTGATAGAAGCTCTGTTATGTAGGTAGGAGCTAAACCGTTTAAGGCTTTATAAGTAATTAAAAGAACTTTAAAGTCAATACGATATTTAATGGGTAGCCAGTGTAGAGATGATAAGATTGGGGTTATGTGATCATATTTTCTAGATCTTGTAAGAACTCTGGCAGCCGCATTTTGAACTAACTGTAATTTGTTTATTGACGATGCAGGACAACCACTTAGTAGTGCATTACAATAGTCAAGTCTTGAGGTCATAAATGCATGAATTAGTTTTTCAGCATCAGCAACACACAAAATATTTCGTAGTTTGGCAATATTTCTAAGATGGAAGAAAGCTGTTTTTGTGGTGTTTGAGATGTGTTTTACAAATGATAGGTTGCTATCTAATATTACGCCTAGGTCTTTAACTGTATTTGCTGGGGTAACGGTGCAGCCCTCGATTTGTAGGTTGTAATCCGCAATATTCTGATTACGTGCATTTGGTCCAACAAGTAGTATTTCCGTTTTATTAGAATTTAGGAGGAGGAAGTTTTTAGTCATCCAGTGTTTTATGTCTTGGATGCACTCTGCCAGTTTGGATAGCTGAAATGAATCATCTGGAAGCGATGAGATATATAGTTGAGTATCATCTGCATAACAGTGGAAACTAATTCCATGTTTTCTAATAATGTTGCCAAGGGGCAGCATGTATATGGAGAATAGCAAGGGTCCTAGAACCGATCCCTGGGGCAATCCATAATTAACTTGCGTTAGATAAGACGATTTCCCATTTAGTTGGACAAAGTGATATCTGTCAGATAAGTATGATCTGAACCATTGTAATGCCTGTCCCTCAATACCAGTATAATTCTGTAAGCGATCTAAAAGTATTTTATGGTCTATGGTATCAAACGCAGCACTAAGGTCAAGCAAGACGAGGAGTGAGATGTTGCCTTTATCTGATGCAATAAGCAGGTCGTTTGTAATTTTAACGAGAGCAGTTTCAGTGCTATGATGTGGTCTAAAACCTGATTGAAATTTTTCGTGCATGCCATTATTTTGTAGGAAGGAGCACAACTGGGTGGATACTACTTTTTCTAATATTTTAGAGAGGTATGGGAGATTTGAAGTCGGTCTGTAGTTTCCTAGGTCATTGGGATCTAAGTTTGGTTTCTTAATAAGAGGCTTAATGACAGCCATCTTAAAGGATCCTGGGACATGGCCTAGATTAATTGACGAGTTGATAATATTACAAATAGGCTCAATTGCAACGGGTAGTAATTCTTTTAGTAATTTGGTTGGTATAGGGTCTAGTAGGCACGTTGTTGTTTTAGATGTTGCAATAAGTTTAATTAAATCGTCCTGTTTTATGGGTGAGAAACACTGTAGCTTTTCTTGCGGGCCGATGGTTGATGCTAATTCATAGGGCGTAGTCGAAGGTTGAGTTTTTGCTATATTGTCGCGTATATCTTCGATTTTCTCTGTAAAAAACTTTATGAATTCATTGCAACCAAGATGCGGTGGAATAGCCAGGTCAGGTGGCGTCTGTTTATTTGTTAGTTTAGCAACTGTATTAAATAAATACCTTGGATTGTTTTTGTTCGTTTCTATGAGTTTGCGGAGGTGCTCAGCCTTTGCCACTTTTAGTGCCTTTTTATAACAGTTTGCACTTTCTTTCCACGCAATTCTAAAGACTTCTAATCGTGTTTGTCTCCATTTGCGCTCCAGTTTACGTGTTCCCATTTTAAGTGATCGGGTGGTGCTATTATACCATGGTGCTATGCTTTTCTCGTTGGTCTTTTTCAACTTCAAGGGTGCAACAGTTTCTAGTGTGTTAGAGAAAATAGTGCCCATGTTGCTGGTCATATCATCAAGCGATTTTGTGTTTATTGGAATATTTATTAGATGAGACAGATCTGGTAAGTTCTTTGCAAAACTATCTTTAGTAGTCGGAGTTATTGTTCTACCTTGTCGATAACGAGTTATGCGGCTGATTTCTGCAGTGTGTATTGTACAAGTTATAAGGTGGTGATCGGTGACATCGTCGTTCTGAGGTATAATATCAATATCGGTTAGATCGATTCCACGAGATATAATCAAATCTAGTGTATGATTAAGACGATGGGTGGGTCTGTCGACATGTTGTATTACACCGAAAGAATGTAATAGTTCTGTGAACGCCACTGCGAATGCGTCATTTGTATTATCTACGTGGATATTAAAATCTCCGGCAATCAGTAATTTATCAACGTTGACCAATAGGTCTGATAAGAAGTCTGCAAATTCTTTTAGAAAATCCGAGTAGGGCCCAGGGGGCCTATACACAGTAGCCAATGTGAGTGAAAGCAAGGATTTTTTACTTTTGTTTGGAACGCTTACCTTAAGTGCAAGTGCCTCAAATGAGTTATATTTAAGTCCTGTTTTTAGAGTTACGGTAAGAAAGTCTCTATAAATCGTTGCAACACCACCACCTCGACCAACCAGACGTGGCTCGTGCATATAACAGTAATTAGGTGGGGTAGACTCATTTAGACCAAAAAACTCATTTAGTTTAACCCAAGTTTCAGTTAGGCAGAGTATATCAAAACTGTTGTCTGTGATCATTTCATTTACAATGACTGCCTTTGAATTTAGTGATCTAATATTAAGTAGCCCGAACTTTATGAGTTGTTTTTGCTTGTTAATTATTTTATCTTCAGGTTTAATAACAATAAGGTTTTTTCTTTGACGTAAATTATTATTTTGTATTATTATTCGGGGGACAGACACAGTCTCTATGCATTTAGGAGCAGTCACATTTTTGACAATTAAGTGGGAGGAACACGGACTATGTTTAAAGTTTTTACTTGCCAGTCAGATGGTGCGTAGCGTCTTTGAGATGTTGTCAGAGAGAAGATTCGCTCCGATGCTGCTGGGGTGTAGGCCGTCAGGGCGAAAGAGCCTAGGACGCTCCCAGAAAAGATCAAAATTATTTACAAAGAGCAGCTTCTGTTCAATACACCATGACATCAACCATTCGTTTAGCGCTAATAGTCTACTTAGCTTTTCGCTGCCTCGTCGGTAGGTAGGAAGCGGTCCTGACACGACGATCCTAGCTGTGGGCGATGCTTCGCGTACCGTCTCGATCAGAGTCTCGAAGTCCTTCTTCAGAATCTCCGTCTGCCGCATCCTAATGTCGTTCACCCCCGCGTGCAGCACGACAGCCCCAATGTTAGCATCACGCTTCAATATCTCAGGTACCTGCGCAGACACATCGAGAACACGGGCGCCAGGAAAACAATGAGTGTGCACCTTACCTTTAGTCGAGGAAGGGCGTACGTGCCGGACGATTGAGTCTCCGATCACCACAGCGTTGCAATCCGTGTCGCTGAGGGGGGCGAAGCGGTTCCTGGTCGAAATCTCGAAGATAGGAGGCTGTGGGAGAGAGGTCGTGGATGGGACTTTGTTATTGCTTTTTCCCAATAATTGTGCAGTTTACTTCATATGAATTCATACATTCGAAATAGCCACTGTATAAAATAGTTACGGATTCCCATGACATCAACCTGGTCATATGATTCCCACAACTTTTGATCAGTAAAATTCCATGACTTTTCAACAAGTAATTGTAAAGACGTATACACACCAGGACGATACTCGTGCGCTTATCGCCAGCGTTTTTCGAGACGCTTTTCGACGTTCATACCCAAGCAATTTTCACTGAATGTACAAAATCACTCCCTGACATAAGATATCCATGACATAGAGCTTAATGAACAGCAGAAATACCCCGGTACACAAGGTGGCGCTGCGCAACTTCTGACATTCGGCGTTGGTATCCATGTGTGCTCGGCAAGATCGTTTTGTGTCTGAGTGCCACCAAATCATGTTTTACTGTAACTTCAGCAGCTCTAGTACAAAAGCTGCAATTTCATTGGTCGGCCAGTTTTTAGCGCGGTGCGTCAAACCAAAAAAAATGACATTGGCACCCTTTTTTTAGTCACGAGGCATCAAACGTCGCCGTTAAACACACACGATTATTGTCCCGGTGCGTACAAGTCTTAAGAAGGAACTGTATTTTATCAAGTTATTGTATTACATATTTAGGCATTTAGCTTTAAAAGTCATATATTAAAACATATTTTTTTAGATATATTTTGTATTACCAATAATAGTGATATTAACCGTGATTATTGATATTGTGTTAATACTACCACTAATTTGCCTAAAGAGCCACAATGTTTACAACCTTCCTCTATCTTCCTATGCTAGTATTTTGTCAAAATGTAGCATTATTTATTTACTTTCAACACAGATGTAGTGATAATATCAAATCATTTTCCATGAAAATCATTCAGTGAAAGTCTTATATTGTGACAACCCTACTTATGCATAGCGTGCACTAAAAAATCATACACAGTAAGACCAGAAACGTACATTTTGTAAATGGGGTCAGATATGATTTTAAGTAAACTACCAGCATGCTCCATATTGAAATATCTCTATGTGTCAACCACCAATTTGTTGCTTGTCTTAACCTGGCCCTCTAACAACATTATTTTACAACTTCTCACAACATGACACAAGATAAGATAATTGTATTACAGACGCACACAGTCCTCTATAAAAGCAGCGGTGCATTAAAAATGCATCGCAATAATGAACCACAGGAGCGGCAATTCCTAAATGTAAGGAGGAATCTCTCAGGCAGTGGTTAGCTGAGCTGTCTCATCATGTTAACCTTGCCTGAGTCCTGAAGAGCACTCTATTTTTGAAGCGCTCGGAGGCTTGTGTGTGCACAAGCGCATGTGTATGTGCGTATATGTAGATGTGTTAACATGCCTCTTGTGCTGCTGTCTCCACTATTCCACCTGCAGTCAAGAACACGCAGTCTCATGTTAATGCCAAACCTGACCGCTGCAGCCAGCTCTTATCCAAGGGCCCTTCAGGAATGATTCTGGGACCGCTGTACTGGGATACGGCCTGACTGATGTGAGCTGGAAGTGTTCGATGTGCGCTCGCTCCTGTTTTAGTAGGAAATATAACAGTGATTGTGAAGTGATTTACACACACTTTCTCCTTATGATTATTCATTGAACCCCAAAGTCAGATTCATAATACAGTCAAGAATTACTTGACAAGTTGCATAACAAGGAATTAAAAATGCAGGAATATGCATTTAAAAATTAATTCACAGAATGAGCTGTGCAAAATTTTATTTTAGGCAAATGAAAGTGTTATATGTTCATTTAACCTGTCAGTTAGGACATGTGCTGAGGTGCTTATGTAGACCATGCAAGTTTGAATCTGGCTTGCAACAGCTTCTCATGCTGTCTTCTTTACTTTTGTCTACAATTAAAACAAAAGAAAAGTAAATCACAGAAAAATATTTTCCTCTGAAGTAAAAGTGTTGGAATACCCTCCAGTGGAGACAGATTTTTTTAAGTAAATGGTTCACATTTTCTCTATAAAAATAGCCCAGTCTCTTTCTCCCTTTTAGACACATACACACACACACACTTGTGTGTAAGAGAAGAAGTGTGAGCATTCCTGAGCATTTGTCTTCTCCTCAGGCTGACAAACACCTTCATTGTGACACTGATCTTAGTAGACATGCACACTGACACTGCAAAGTTTCATATACTCTTCTATTGCTCCATCTCTCTTTTCTTTGGAACGTATCTTGTTATTTAGCTTTATCTGCTAATGCGCACATCATTAGGAGACAACATGTTTTATTGAGTCCGTTTTAATTGCTAGTCCTTAAAGCCTATTAACTCTACATTGCATTTTTAAGGGGGCATTTTTTACATGTTTATCTCTAGGGTCCTTTCCATCCTTTCTCTGATCGTTTGAGTGGTCATATATTAATAAGATCGTGGTTGTGAAATCATACTTGACCCAGCTTGAGTTTCTGTTTTAACATGACCTCGTATTGTGAAATCGTATTGGTCCGAAATTCTGCTTGTAAGCTGAGTATAGAGGAGCTTCTGTGTTTTTATTGGTCAACGTCACAAATCAAAGCATCTTCCTGTCGGGTCGGTGTGAAGTGTCACAAACGTTTTATTATGAATCACCGTATAGATCATGAAATTAGGCTCTTATTGTGTAGTCTGAACCCAGTATAAAGTTTTCAAGTGAAAGATGAAGATGTTTTCCATGATATGACCCCAAGTCATCTTATTCATCAAAAAACATCACTGTTATGGAATTTCATGAATAACTATAAAAAATTCAGCAGCTCAATATTAGCGCAGTCATTTATCTTCACACTCTCTGCGGTTCAGGTAGAGCACATGAATAATAGTTTAAAAGAATCCCCTTTATTCCAGGGTGACACGTGCGCTAGAGAGTTGTAAAGCAGAGCTTATTATTCGAACCAAGGGCAGAGATGTAGTTATCTGGTATGGAAAATGCAAAGGCCAGCACATTTGCAAACAAAAACCTTTATCTTCATTCATTGCCATTTGGCTTTTGTTCGTCATGTCATTTACTGACAAAGACTTTCTACATCTGAACAAAAAATGATGAATAATAAAGCTGGCGTCTTATAGGCTCAACTGTAGTCAGTGCAAGTTTAAAGACTAAATCTCTTGTTGTATTCTCATTTGGGAGAAAACAACAACGTTTGTCATAATGCCTTGTAAAGAGAATGTGAATGATGTTTTTCACACAAATTAAAGTTAAACGAACACTGTAGAGCTTCAGAAATGACAGAAAGTACCATGAAGATAGGTCGGTATATAAAGAATAATGTACGATAATGTACAGTAAATGGAAATATATTGTGCACACCCTGCTTATCACCACAAGTAGTTATACCCAAAATATCGATAGATATTGACTTGCAGTACCCGGATAACACAATTACAGTGTTTGTTTAGGGGAATAACAGATCTCTGAATGTCTGACCAGTCGGAGTCATAGACCGTAAAAAAGAATATGGACGACGCGTCCCCATTCACTTCCACTTCAAAATGTTCCATGTGGCCGCTCATATATTATATATATATATACGGCGAGTAATGAGCAGGAGGTGGAGTCTGTGGTGTAAAGGTCCCGTCCATATTCCCCGATGACTAAACCCTGACCCTAAACACAGAAATCATGTTACTACGCCCTTTAAAGAGCATCTTGTAACTAACAAAACCAAGCTTCTAGAAAAACGAACACTTGTACATACATCAGCGTGATAAGAACTAACTAAAATCACAGAAACCATCTTTGGCATAAATATATTTGAAGTGAAATTGGATTTTTTTTGTTTGACGCATTATTGTTTTCTTTTCAATTGTTTTTATGATTGTACATTATTGCAATTTTGTTACAGAGCTGTTCCAGCTGAGCGCTGGGTTACTCTAGAATCATTTCAGACACAGATGTAGTCACTATGAGCTTATAGTAACTGGTTTCAGCCAGTGAACAGCTGAGAGGCTGCGACACAGGGGACGTCACACTGGCTTTATATATGTGCAGATTTCTGCATCATGTTATGTGTTTGACGTTTACAGGAAGAAGATGTTAAAGCATAGCTTAATCAAATATCAAGTATTATAATACTTAAAAAATGGTCATAATCTATTCACAGGTTCATGTCATTTAAACCCGTATGACTCTCTGTTGTGTGGAACACAAAAGAAGATATTTTGATTAGTTCCTTGAAATATCTTTTTTGTGTTTGACAGAGGAAAGAAAGTCATACAGGTTTTTGAATTGAGTAAATGATTAAAGAGTTAATATGCAAGTTTACGTACATACATGGTGTAAAAACACTATTATTTTGTAATAATAAGCAGTTATTATTACTTTACTTCTTGACTGACTCTCAAATGATTCATTCGGCGATTCATCTCTAATCCCCTCCTTTCAGTCAGCCTACTCTGATCTGATTGGTCAGATGGTTTAGTCTGCTGTGATCGGTCAACCGTGTACAGCGTCGCAGTGTCACAAGTGGAACGTAGGTGGACTTTGCACCGAGTGACGCACATCTGTCACGGTAAATTAAATAAGAACGTCCGACGACTCGTTCGAGTGATTCAGAGTCGACTCCTTTATTAAAAAGCCAATCATTTTGTTATTCGTTCACTTTCAGCTTTACAACTTGGCAGACTGCTCACGTGCACACACAGCAACATTACACGCTGCATGAAATGTAATGTTAAGGACATTGTAATAGTTAAATTTTATTTTGGGTGAACTGTCCCTTTAAATTAACACACATTATGTCATCATCACTGGAGCATGTTACAGTACTGAAAAAGAGAAGAACATTAGTTCATTCCACAAATATTTAATACACACAATGTATTAAATATTTATGTTTTTCATTTTCTCACTTGATTCTCACTGCATCTACAAAGATTCTGCATTAACTTATCATTTATTTAGATGGAACAGAACACAGGGGTCTTGGGGTGTGCTTTAAGTTTTTAATAAAACTTTTATTATAAAATAAAACTTGGTATGAAAAGTAACATGTACATTGGGCAATAATGACCAACAAGTCAAGTACCATATATAGTATATGAAGTATATACTGCAGTTACTTGCTCCATTTATTTACATGGGTAACATTTTTAGTCCTTTTTTGAAATGTTTTCCTTGGGGATCCCACAATGTAAGCTCCTGCAGTGTAGTATAGGTTTGTATACCTTTTGTGGGGACAAGTAAAACCTGTCTCACACACACACACACACACACACACACACACACACATATGTTCACCCACATGGCAAAGGAAATGTGGCTTTCAACAAGCAGTCATGTGAGAAATTGACAACACTCCGAAGAGAGAGAGAGAGAGAGAGAGAGAGAGAGAGTCAGAAAGAGAGAATGTGCTTGGTGAGGTTACGGTAACAGACCTTGTATTAAGATTTCTCTCCTCCCTCCCTCCCTCCCTCCCTCTCTATCTCTCTTGCACACGCACACTCATATCTTCCCCCAGTCAATTTCTCTCTATCTGGGTTCATTGAATATAGAAGAAATCTGTGTGCTGTCATCTTCTGCCCTCTACTGTTTAAACTTAAGCATTCAGCATTGGGGGTTTTTTTGTATGCCGAAAATCCCATTGTTGATTTTGATTCAGACCTATCTGGTGTCCTATCAGACCTTATCATTCACCCTCATGTCATTCAAAACGTTTATTACTTTATTTCTTTTGTAGTTCTGTTTTGTGGAAGTCAATGGGGACCAGTGTTGTTTGGTTACCGACAAAATATCAAAGTAAAGAACGTTATACAGGTTTAAAATTACATGAGGGTAAGTTAAAAAACGAATTTCATTTTGAGTAAGCTTTTCAACAATGCATGTATGTTATTTCTTTGTTTGGTGTTTGATTTCAGAGGATTACGGGTTAGTATAAACTATATAGAGTTATGTACATGGCATTTTTAGAAAATCAACCTCTTTGATGGTGCATAGATTCCCCACTGGCCCGCAGATGTGTGTTCCACTTTGGCTACTTTAATACTCTGAAGTGACATGATTTATTTTTGGGACATGCGTGATGTCACAGGGGAGCTTGGCCCAACTAGTCATGAGCTTGAGCCAAATATGGCCAAATCCAACCAAATATGGCCAAATCCAAACCAGTTTTAGTCAACTCGTAAATCATAACGTTTTAGACTTAATTAAAATGGACTGACAATAGGAGTGCATTTTATGCCTACTTGAAATGTAATATTTAAATTGTTTTACGAAATTTTACATTTGCTATTTTCTCTAATTGTTTTAATGAGAATACAAATATTTGCTGTTTTGTGATAGTGTTGGAAGTGCATAGACATCCTAAGATGGAAATCACAATAAAATTAGTAATGCTTCTGACTACTATGGGGCCGATGCTGCACTCAATTGGGCCAAATACCCAACATCATCAAGATTTATTTGTATGTTGAGAAAGAATTTGTGTTGTGATGCCCGCTGACTCGACGGGGGGAGGGGGGAAATCCAGATATTATGGATGGGAAGATATAGAATCATATATTCATTACATGCATCATTTTAATCACACTGTGATTAAATTGACAGATCATTATTTAATAGATATTACAAATAAAGCATATTTATTTTTTTACATTTGTTATATTGTCAGCCTGATATTTTTGGAGGGGCCCAAAAATATCTCAACTCAAATCAAAATCGGATCACTTTTATTGTCAGATCACGTGTGGTGAGTGAATGTCTTGGGTGCGTACTCCATACAAAGTAGAATGCAGTTGGACAGACAACTGTATGATAAACAAAATTGTATGACTATACAAACTTGTGTTTTAAGTGCAAGTATAAATAGACAGACCGTACAAAAAAGACATTATACACATATGCACAGTATATACACATTAATTATACATATATACATATCTGGGGGAATGCTCTCTCTAGCCTGCCCAGACCGGTCCTGGATGCCCACAAGAGTTTAAAAAAAATCTGTCATGTGAACTTTGTTTGCGTTGTTGACCTCTGAGCCAACATAAAATATTCTATCCGTACACAGCTGTCGGGAGGAGACCGTCTTTGTTTAACCTGTTAATGCAGGTGAGTGCGATTCTCACATTGAAGTCGACAGGCGGAGAGCATCGTGGCTAATAAACCACACTCCCGTTGTCATTGGTGATTTAGTTTGTAATTATGTAAAGCGCGGATGACTTCCATTTTCAACTTTGAACATGCCTCTGTCCTCATTACCATTCAAAATGAGCTTTGGATCTGTTGATAACTCCCCGAAAACACATCCAGCTGTGCTGTGCCTTATTTGCGTGTGTTTAAATAATACACACACAGTTCGACAGTGTTGAAAATGACACACCCTGGCAATAGTGTCTGTTTGGTTTGTGTTCAGTAAGACTGTTTAAGAGAAGAGTTGGCGGTTCCAGACAGGGGGTTAATATGCTCTTCATTAATGCTTAAGAGCTCCCTTGACACTCAGCAGGTGTGGAACAGCAGAAGCAGGGATGCTATGCTTCAAATAATGTGATGAATCGGTCGCTGTAATTGGGAATTAATGCATGCTAATAGAGTTGCTTGAACACAACCCCGTTGTTTTTAAAGCACTTGAGCTTGAACACAGCCAAATACAGATTGCTCTTTAACAGCAATTTGGATTTTTTACTATAGCCAATGTTAAGGGAGGGTTCATACAAAAAAGTGTGTGTGTGTGTGTGTGTCTAATTTAGCATACAGTGGGTTCAGACATTACAGGTTTATACGACATTCCTATAAAGAATCATTATTTGCAAAATATTTTGGCCTACATTTTCTATAAAAGTATCTTTCTCTCCATGTTGCACCGTCATTCTGACTGATGTGATTTGTTAAAGGTGGTCTATCATTTCTGACGGTTGTACATGTGTGTAATTCACATTATTTTCTGCACAATGACTCGGCTGTTAAACGCAGTCTCTTCCATCACTACACAAAGGCAGCCAGCTACTATCAGCCAAAGGCTCATTCTTCTTTCTTCACCACTAAAACTCCAGGCAGGTATTTCACGGCTGGTTGCCTTTTTTAATCTATTTTCCCAGACGTTCCTTTTAGCTTTGTTCTGTAGTGCTCAGGCTGAAAATAAAAGGCTACTGTGTATGTTAGTGATGTGAGAACAGCACGTCTTTGGTCATCGGAGGATTTTCACTGCACGCGGCAGATGGGCATATGATCTGTGGATTAGAGGCAAAAGCATTGCATTGCAGTCAGTTGGTCTGAATCAGTGGCGTAGCAAGGCAGGTCCGGGCCCATATTTAAACAAGGAATTTAATTCCTTTTGCTTTTTACTCCAGCCATGGCTGCGCAGTGTTGTGGCATTCTAGCAAACTGTGAGTGACGTCAGTGGACCGATCCAAGATGGCGGATGCATCTACGTGCCTGGAGCGCGTGGCAAACTTAGTCAGAACACATATTTAGTATTGGTTTACCCAGACTTTAAATGTAATAAAAAAAGATTTATTGTTGTATTAAGTGAAAAAAATGAAAATTCTGTCATCATTTATTCACCATAAACTTGTATGACTATCTTTCTTCTGCAGAAATTAAAAGAAGATATTTTAAAGAATATTGCTAATCGAACAATGGCCCATGTATAGACACAAAACCAATGCAAGTCAATGGGTACCGCCGTTGTTCGGTTACCAACATTCTTTCAAATATATGAAGAAGAAAGAAAGTAATACAGGTGGGTGAGTAAATGATGACAGAATATTCATTTTTGGGTAACCTGTCCCTTTAATTGGTGTATATAATTATTGTAATAAATAATGTAGCTTTTAGCAAGTTGGTGTTCAATTGTATTTGCATTCTGTGGTTCTTTTCACAGAGGCGTCTATCCTGAGCTACGACGGCAGTATGTACATGAAGGTATTGATGCCCATGGTCATACATACAGAAGCAGAGGACGTGTCTCTGCGCTTTATGTCCCAGCGTGCCTTTGGTCTATTGATGGCTGCCACGTCACGTGAGTCCGCAGACACACTGCGACTGGAGCTGGATAGCGGCCGCGTCAAACTGACCGTCAACTTAGGTACCGTATGCCGCCATACTTGAGTGCAGTCTCTCTCTCTTTCATTTTCCTTTCTCGATCGTCCATTTATCAAATATGCAAGTTGCTGGATGTCATTATCGCTCTAACACTAAACTGTTATTTTTGGATTTGCATGTTATGCTCCTGTTTTTTTTGTTGCTTTGTTTGCGAGTGATGTGGACAGACTAGCTCTCATAACCGTCTCTCGTAACCTCTGACCTCATGATCTACACGACACATCTATGCCAGCCATTCTCATAGACATGCTCATGAAGTTACTGACACAGAAGGAACGTGTTTTAATCTTATTGCAGTTCAATCACTGCTAAATAAATCAAAAATGTTCAAATAAGGGCTGGGCAATGTTGGTAAAAACGTTTATAAATTGAAGCCTTTTAAGAATTTTGAATAAATATACTTAATTTTTGTGTACTGTTTTTTACTGTACATAAATAATGTGAGAAAATATGCATTTATTTAGTAAAAATGTGTCATATTTCTTAAAGGCTTTCCTTAAGTTTAGAACCAAAATGGTAATGTGTGTTAAAATCAATTCAATATTTATTACATGCATTAATTATAAACAAATGATTTAAAATTAAAGATGCACCAATACTCAATTTCTCCACCGATACCGATTATTCTGAGTTATATCTGCCGATACTGATAGTTTGGTGGTTATATTTACTAACTTCTGAATTAAATTCATACTTATGTTTCTAATTGTTATTAATTCATATAATGGCTATTAATATTGAACATAAAACTGGTGATGTTTCTTAATATTTTCTGAACACAGAGCAAAAATTCATTGCATTTTCCTGTTCTCTTTTGAATGACAGGATATATTGACCCTGATCATTGGCTGTTTTTAAACTATCAGATAGTGTGAAAAATTGCATTTATCGGCTGATTATTGGCCGATATATCGGTGCATCTCTATTTAAAATATTGCCCAGCCCTAATAGATTTTTTTGGTAATTTTTCAATATTTGCATTCTCCCATGTTCTTATGGTAAGATAGTTTTAACAGTCAATTGTCCATCAATTGTCCATCCTCACTCTTAACGGCATTCCTCGCGCCTTATTTAAAGATGGTACTCACCCCTTCAAAGGCCTTTAGCCTGCGGCCCTGTAAGCTAACAGCCCGAGACCAGAGCACCCAGTCTACCTGCAGCTGGTGACCACTGAACATACAGCACATGTTACTCACACACCCTCATTTCATATGCAACATACAACACATAACATGGACTCAAATCTGAAATATTTTGCAACATCATTATACATTTCAGTACTGTTTTTACTCAATCACATTGATTTCCAATACTAATTTTCATTTGCTATTCAAGCCATTTGGCATAACACATTCAAAACCACCAGAACATTCAGTGTTTGTTGCACCAGTTTAATCTGATATTAAAACATGCTACAAGTTTGTCAAAGTGTTGACCGCTGTATGGTGCTGGTGCTTCTTGGACCGAGGTTGTTTGCTCCCACTTTTCTGTTGCGGTTGACGGCACATGATGATAATGGCCGTATGGATTCCAACCCGGATTATTTAATCTACAACCTACTATGATATATTTGTACGTGTCTAGGCTAATGGTTTAAATAATTATCAAAAAAAAGCAATTGCAAAAAAATTGGGGGTTGATGAATCCATTTGGCATAGAGTTGGCAGCCATTTTAAATGGATCATTATGTATATAAAATGGCAAAAATATCACCTTAAATTGCACAAAGCAAACATTTGATCAGCTACTGGAAAATAAACAACTTTTTTACTCTTTCTCATACAATTTATACAGTGGCCCCAAAAGTATTCATACACCTAAGCCACACTTAAAAAGTGTATGAATGCCTTTGTATAGAACAAAATATCAAACTAAGTGCATTTAGAGACAAATAGCACAAAGTTATATAATCACTAAATGTATTGTTTTACACTATTGGAAAATGTTTATGCATCCTCAAAAAATCCCTGTGGAAGGAAGTTATAAATTAAAAAAAATTCTTATTAAAAGTAAGAAAAATAATTTTCAGTAGCATCATTTGTTTGAAGATGCAACCTGGTTTGATATTTTGCTTATAATGTAATAACATTCACACATTTGCAAGTGTGTCCAAAACGTGTAAGTGTCTAGTGCCCTAATGCTTTTCGGGGCCACTGTACAAAGAAATTGGTTTTGGGAGTAAGTTCAAAATGGCCGCCGCTCCATGTGCTCGTCCCCGGAAGGTGGAGTTTCTGTTGTTGGATGTCTGCAGCTGTAACCTTGAAGGAAGCGATTTCATCTGTCACTTGTTCTCCCCTATCTAGATTGTGGCAGGATAAACTGTAATGCCAGTAAGTGCTCAATCTGTTCTTCATTCTTTTTTCTTTCCCTGTTCACATTGAATGTTATAAGAAACAGATACGTTAGCAAAGGAAATGATGGTGTGTAATGAATTTATTTCTCACAGGCGAGACCTTTTTTTTTTTTTATACCATTTTTAACCAGTTTTTACACTGCCGGTCAAAAGTTTAGTGTTGCAAATGTAGAAAATCGTATATGGGCACAATTGTTTTTCAGAACATGAGAAATGTATATTTTATTTGAAAAGTTTGTCCAAACTTTTGACTGGCAGTGTACATTTTGTTCTTCATTCTATGTACTGTTTAAATGCTAATGCTGAGGCATATATTAAAAATGTGATGCTTTCCTGGAAAAAGTAACTGCTCTTACTCATCTAAAGGCTTTCGGTTCCTGATCCCCTGACCTTACTTATTTAATTGTTCTGATACTTTAATAATTTCAGCATTAAAGTCATTAAAGCAAAAATACACCCTAAATGAGGGTCAGCATTTATTTACTCATCTTTATGTTTTTACAAACATGTTTGACTCTCTTTTTTGCAGGACACAAAGGGAATATTTTGAAGAATGAGCTGAATTAAATGCTTTTTACTTGTGCATCTTTTATATTACTTGAATGTCTTTTTTTGGATCTTGTGTGTTTTGATTCAATTGAGAAGAGTCAAAAGTTCAGACATTCTTCAAAATATCATAGTTTGTGTTTGCAAGAAATATAGTTGAGTAATTGATCGACTTTTTGGCCTTTTTTGAGTTCAAAGTCTCAACTCTCTTTTATTTGATTTATTAAGCGTTTTTTTGCGTTGAATCAGTTGGTTGGATTTAAAGAATCTTAATTGAAGAATTTAGTGAATGTATTTTATTTGAGAATTTTAGAATGTCTTCATGCAGTCATGTCTCTGACTTGTTTCTGGAGGGGCACAAACATTTATTAATATTAATGTATTTATCCAAAATCAAACAATATGACCCAGTGGCTTAGCAAGTCCGGTTTGGGCCCATGTGCCTAAACATTACAATCGGTTATTAATCAGGTTCATTATTTAAATGATTAAGCACCAGAAAGAGGGAGAAAGTGTCGCGGCCAGCAGTTTTCACAAGTTTTTAGAAGCGACATATGAACGGCCCCTAACATTAAACATTTAGCTATGTCAAACATGGTTTTCTTAAAAACACTTGTATTAACAAATTTCCTTTATATTCATTTAAAACAAGGTATGATATGTTTAAAGGTATTAATTTCTAAACTTTTACTGACAGTAAAAAAAATTCTCATTACCGTACCCATTGAAAACTGTCAATCTCATAACATGTTTTGTTAAAAACAAGCGAAGCCATGATGCCTAAGCAAGTTTTTATTAATCATACATAATATGACATTAATTAATTCTATTTGAATAGATTATTATACATGTAGAATTTCTTTAAATGTGTTAACTGACCTGTATCGGTAACGAGGAGGGAAAAAGTCGCATACGCAGCGTGACAAGAGATTATTAAGTTTTTAACTGGAAAAATATAAAGTAATTTGTTAACTTGTTAGCCATTTAAAAAGTACTAGTAGTTGTGTTTATTTTATTAAAATAAAACTTCATGTAAATATAGTTGTGTGTGTTTAAACAGTCATGGACACTTCTTTCCTCCATTATTTCTTCATTTTTGTTATACATGAATATTCTGTCAATAATATTTTTGGTCATTTTTTGTAATTTGAGGACGTCTAGTAGAACATCCAATTGTTTTTTCAGAATATTTTAATTTTACTCTGTTTAATTTACAACATATAATGCACTTAGACAAATCAGGACGCATTACGGTTATGAGAATTTCAGCAGAAAAAGAAATAAATACATAAATATTTAAATTTTTGTCAAAATTATTTTTTGTCCAAGGTAGAGAACACAATTATCTTTATTATGACCATTTTTTGTGTTATCAAACTGTAGTTTTATATTTCAAATCTTTACTGCCATGATGTTTCAGCGGTTTCGTGAGAATCACCCAAGTGTTGTTGTGATCGCTTTTTTCGCTTGAAAAAGGGTTTGCAGCAATCTTTAAATGGTGCAAATTTGTCACACTTATTGGGTGTAGATCAACTGATCACAATACTAATTTCATTTCTCAAAATATGATCTGCATTATCTTGAGCTAATATTAGTATTAGTAGTACTGCTTTTAACTTTAACATGATCAGTTCAATTAAGATTTAAAGACAGAATGATACAATCATGCTTTTAACATTGTGTGCATTTAATGGCTGCATTTAGGGTTATGTTACCTATGTTAAAGTACTAAATTGAATGAGGTTTGTTTCACACATGTATTGCATTTACCTAATTTATTGTCTAATTAGGCAATAAAAAGCAGTTCCACATCGATCAACACACAGCAAAACCATAGCAATGAATCTCATTTATCAATAAATGACGGAGAAAGAAGCGTTACTTCATGAATGAAATTTAAATGAGACTTTTAACAGAAGTCATTTGCCATCTTGGCGTGGCAGAATTTAATTATCAACGCTGAGCAAAAATGAATCATTTTATTAGTCAACGTTAAAGTGAAAAGCAACTAACTTTTTATGTAGATGTGTATGGACCGCTGATCTATATAAATGATTGGATTGCACATAGGAGGAGGTGAAGCCACCAGTTCAAATTGGTATGCCCACCCGTCAGAGGCCGACATTGACTGGTTTTTACTGCTTACTGCGTATTGTTACTTTTAATGTTGTTTGCAATGTTTAAGTTTATTTCAAGCAGAATAGTGCTGTATAGAAATAATTAAGGTGAATGTGTATCCGCTTGTTAAGCCTCCTTAATTTCTGTTTAGCTTGTATCTTATTTCTTACTTCAAACCCAGGTAAAACCATTGCAAAATATACGTGATTTTAACGTGGCAGTTTGCATAGGTTTGTTATTTGTAGAATATATATAGTTGAATAAAATGTTAGTTTAACCAACATTTAAGATGATAACTGCTTACAAATACATGCCATTACATAATCGTTAAAGTTTAAAGTACACTGTAAAAAAATAAATGTTGGTTCTTAAAAACTTTTTTAAAAAAGTAACCTGGCTGCCTTAAAATGTTGAAACTTAAAAATATTAGTGAACCTAACAAGTTTGCATGAAATTCATTAGTTAACAAATATTTTTTAAATTAAATTAGTTAACCCCAAAAATATTTTTTTAAGTGTACTGTACTATACTATACTATGTACATACTGTAAGTCACTCAAATTCCCGACTTCAAATAAATAACTTTTTACATGCTTAGGACATTTTCATTGTTAAGAATATACAAAGAGACTGAAAATCTGTGAATGGTAAGGTAACGTTTTATCATTAACATCTGATAATTTCCTATTAATTGAATAGAATATGGGGCATGGCGATGCAGTGGCTTCAATGCTATGACATCATGAGCACTCCGGTTCTTTATTATAGATCAGTGGTATGGACATTATATATGGATCTTCTTATTCAAGTAAAATGCAAGTATTTTCTAACAAAACAAAGGCAGTTTTGTTGTTTAATAAATATTCAAGTCTATGTACGTAATATAAATGTAATACTAGAAATAACATGCCATGCGACACATATTGTGTATGTTGCCTTATTTAAATAGTGGAATAAGTGTTTCAAATATTGTTACATGACCACACCACACTGCATATTTCTTGAGTGCATCTTTTTCATATTTCAGAAAAATATGGTTATTCTGTACAGTTTCTTAATTATATTTGTGGATGAAATGCTACAGTAGTTTGTCTTGCAAAATCTTGTTTCTGAATATTACCGTATGTAACACTGGAAATAAAGCTTAAGTGCACTTGCGTTATGGAAAATGGCATTTCATGTTGTGTGCTCCAGTTCATGCATATAGATAATTTATTGGATGTGCACAGTATACATATTGCAGAAATAGTACGTATAGTACAATTGCTATACTGTACAACACATTGTTTTGCTAATGGCCTGGCCTTTTTCTGAGTAACAGCAGTAAAACTATATATTTTTTTATTTATTTAGAGCACATGGGTGTTTACAATTTGTTAAAGGGATAGTTCATCCAAAAATGAAAATCCTGTCATTCAAACATGTATGAGTTTATTTTGCAGAACACAAAAGAAGATATTTTACAGAATGTTGGTAACCGAACAGCGGTGCTACCTTTTGACTTGCATTGGTTTTGTGTCTATACAATAGAAGTGAAAGGGTACCGCCGTTGTTCGGTTACTAACATTCTTCAAAATACCTCTCAGGTATGATTTTTGGGTGAACAATCACTTTAAGGATTCTTTTTTTCAGAAAATACAATGATCTTGACATGATTTCTTATACATATGATTTATTAAAGCATTGTGTGAGCACTAACTGGCGTGTCATCTTCAGGTAAAGGGCCAGAGACATTGTACGCAGGCCAGAAGCTGAACGACAACGAATGGCACTCGGTTCGTGTGACACGGCGTGGCAAAAACCTTAAACTCATGGTGGACGATGATGTGGCAGAAGGTATGAGTGCTCTATATAAAACAGCGGCTTTTGCCATAAAATGACCCAGGGAATTTATTGTGCGTATCACTTGCTCCTCCACAGGTCAGATGAACGGTGACCACACTCGGCTCGAGTTCAGTAACGTTGAGACCGGTATCCTAACCGAGCGACGCTTTGCCTCTACGGCTCCATCCAACTTCATTGGTCACCTGCAGGGTCTAAAATTCAACGGCCTCCTCTACATCGACATGTGCAAGAACGGAGACATCGAGTTCTGCGAGCTTAACGCTCGCTTTGGCATGCGCTCCATCGTGGCCGATCCGGTCACCTTTAAGACCAAAGGAAGCTACCTGGGTCTTACTATGCTTCAGGCGTACAGTACCATGCACCTCTTCTTTCAGTTTAAAACCACCTCGGGTGACGGTTTCATACTGTTTAACAGTGGAGACGGGAATGATTTCATTGCCGTGGAGCTTGTCAAAGGGTGAGTGAAAAGAGACCGTTTTAAGCTATTGGAGTTTCCAGAGACTCCATCAGGTTAGTGTTATTAGTATTGTTGCAGTAGAAACATAGTCTCACATTTCTACATGTGTGAGAGTAAATGCATGTTGGAGTGCTTTTCATTGAGATTCTATTCCAAATCCTAAACTGGAAGAGACTTGCGCACTTGGCCCGACGTGCTTCAGTAAAGTGCCCTTGAATAGAGTTAAGGTCGTGGACGTATACTGAGCTCAGTGTGCGTGTGTGTGTTTATCAGGTATATCCACTATGTGTTTGACCTGGGAAACGGGCCGAGCCTTCTGAAGGGAAACAGCGACAGTCCGCTCAATGACAACCAGTGGCACAATGTGGTGATCACACGAGACGTCAGCAACACACACACGCTCAAGGTGGACGCCAAGTCTGTCAGCCAGGTGGTCAACGGCGCAAAAAATCTAGACCTGAAAGGTCGGAGACAGTTTCACTTGACCTGACATTTTTCATTCTACATTTGACTTTTTTATAATTAGATCGAAAAAGTAAATATGAAGTAGTGTATACTGAGCATGTGTACTTACAGTAGCAGTTCTTTACATTGTGTTAATTGATGAACTATTAATATATTGTTAAAATATTGTAAATGGCATAATATTAAAACAGAAAAAAATAATGATTATTATTAAAACAATACCACGTTTATGCATTATTATTATTACCCTTATTCATACTCAACAACAGTTGTCTAACATTTATTATTATTATTTTTTTTTACTTTTTCATAAGCATGAATCTACTGTAACTACTGTAAATTTTAAATGCAGATAAACATTATTATATTGTTCTGCTGTCTTTGCAGGTGATCTATTTGTGGCCGGTCTGGGGCCCAACATGTACCAGAACCTGCCAAAGTTGGTGGTATCCCGTGAGGGTTTCCAGGGCTGCTTGGCTTCCATGGATCTCAATGGTCGATTGCCTGACCTCATAAATGACGCTCTGTTCCGCAGCGGGCAGATCGAACGCGGCTGTGAAGGTATTCATCACTCACAATCCTTTATTCTGTTGAAACTACTCAAATTCAAACCTAACATCTGCATCTGTTGTGTTCCATCCAGCACTGTGGCCACTAGATGGCGCCTTGGTCAAAGGCTTGTTAAAACTCTCTTTTAACAGTAACCACATTTGACTGTAATATGGCAACAAAATCTTTAGTTTTTTTAGACAAATATTTTAAATGTACAGTATATTTAACACGTCCTTGTCCTGCTAAAATAATTTTCCCTGCACACACACGTTTTCCCACTCTCCTTTGGATGCTTTTCCTTTACTAACCACCCTCTGTTTTATTGCCAATTTTTCTGTCCTTTCCTGCTAACAAAGTTGGTTTCACCAAAGCTGACCTGCAAGGTAGTGGGTCTCACCTTTGTGCCTTATAATATACAAACACAAAAACAACATTTCTGGCTGAATGTTGCGAAGAGCTTTTACTGTATATTAATATATTATTGATGAATAAATTAGTTTAAAAAACCTCATAGTTGGTATTTTAGGATTTTCTGATTTATATTAAGCAGAATGCATGTTTCCCAAAAATCATTAAAGCAGAAACTGACTCAATATAAGCACTTTCAGCCAGCACAGACTCTCGCTTGCCTTTAAGAGATCCATAGAGAACTCATTTCTTGAATGCATGTTTTTTCTGTCGCTTGCTATTGTTTGTGATGTGAACTGCTGGAATTGACATGGTAATGTGGTTTCGGAGAATCTGGATCAAATGTATCAGCTATTTTTACACTTTTTTTATAGCTTGGTCTGAACTCAAGGCCAGTGCCACTCCCCTCTCAACCCTGCTGAAACAAAACAGCCATCACAGAAAATCGAATGGTTTCCATTAAAATGAACCATTAGCTTCCTCCATTAAAACCATTACAAAAATCCTTTTTGTAGTGTATTCTGGGCATTATTCCAATAGGATGTAATGGTGTTTATCGGTTCCCATGTACCAGATAACACCCCACCAATCCAGCCAGTAGACACTATTATAGTTTCCATTATAACAATACAGTTCCCATTATAACCGTTACATTCATACCGTCTTTTAAGCATGGTTCTGTTGTTTTGTTTCCAGGGTGAATGCGTCGCTGCTGACCCGTGAATGACATTGCATGCATATGCATGCGTCTTTGCTGTGCTGCCCGTGATGGAAATGCATGTTGAAATCTGTCATTGCTGTTGACTCATACTGTTCCTATTTCCACTGTACCAGGTCCCAGCACCACATGTCAGGAGGACTCGTGTGCCAACATGGGTGTATGCATCCAGCAGTGGGAGAACTTCACCTGTGACTGCTCCATGACCTCATACTCCGGCACCCAGTGCAATGACCGTGAGTCTCCCGTTTATACATCATCTTACTTGCTGCGTTGTGTAGGTTTTCCCACATTGCTTCATTGGGAATTCTGCAAACAAGGTCGAACTACCGGCTGTGTCCGAAATTGTAAAAAGGTTGCAGGAAGAATAAGTGCTGTCATTCATAAAAATGTCCTAGTTTTCTACGGGTGACTTTTGGTGTGGGGATGCCGAGAGTGGCAGTGAGGGATATATATCGGTGCAGTGAGCAGACTCAGGTTAATAAGCTGTGAGTAGTTGTAATGAGGTGCGGTAAATGTTCAAATGTCACATTAGCCCGGCAGCCTCTCAAATAAGGCACGGCATACGCGGAAACGCTTCACCTCTAACTTTCCTTCTTGCTTTTTTCCTCCTCCATCTCTTTTCTCGTCCGCTATTAATGGAGAATAAGCTTTTGTCTGTTTCTTTAATGATGTCTCTCATATTTAACCTCTGGCAGTTGTACGCCATTTCATCACACTGACATTTCTAATCATAGAGGCAAATTCAATTTCACCCCCTCGAATGGGTTCTGGTGCTCGCGAGACGACTGTGTGCGCTGTGCGGTCATGGGCAGTGCAGTGAATGCTGAAGCCTTGTAGCCTATGTTAATGTTAATAGCATGATTAACATAGATTTAGGACAGTGTCTTAGGGGGAATGTTAATATTGATACTGATTCTAAACAATGAATGGTTTTTAATCTGTTGGTTTTGTTACGTCCATAATTAAGCTCGACTTATTCTGTCCATTCTTAATGAAGTGAAATCAAGTTTTATTTTGCAACAATGCAGAATCATATTTGCTTTATTTGTAATAAAATATCACATTAAACAGTTGGGGTTAGGTTTGTTATACTCATTGTTGCAATTCAGTGGTGCCTGTTTATCATTTTTGCATTAAATTCAGATTTATGTCAAATTTCAGCTCACAATGAACGAGAAGTAGTGATCGTCTTTACTTCAGTATTGCAGAATGACATGGGAATGACGTATTTCGGAACGAAGTGGAATATTGACTGAGGACAATAGTGGCCGTGGCTTGTGTTTTCCACTGTGAATTTATTTGGTATAATAAAATATTAAAGCGTTCATTTACAAAACAGAAAAAAACATGTTTTTTATTGCGCATTCAAGTAACATCATTCAAACTGCAGTTGGGTTTGGTTTTGAATAATTAATAATTATTTGACAGTAATGTGTTTTTGCAAATAAACGTTAGAAATGGAACTGGCAACAGACTTAAATTTGGAGGGGTTAACAGATGTTATACGTTCTTATTGTGATGTTTGTGACATAAAAAGACATTTTACTAAAGACATTTCGGTTATTGATCTGTATATATCATGAAAATGTTTCTTAGCGCTTCGGAAGACATTTAGAGTAAACCAGCTGTGACAAAACCCATACCAAAGAACCAAACCAGATGCAATACTTTTCCTGTTTCTGTACCTGACTATGCTATTACAAGCGTATCCTCTAGGTGGCAGTAATGCACCTATTGAGTCGACACTAGCGTGCAGTACATGATCAAACTAGAACACACTCCCAGGAGCATGCAATCAGTTCTGCTTGTATTTTCATCTCTGCCAAACACATGTACACAAACGCGCGCGTGCGCGCATCACACGTCAAGCACTCCTCCTCTCGCTTCCTACATAAGCAGGCGGGATGCTGTTCAACATACAGAAACACAATGACACACCACAGAATGACAAAAACAGGCACACTCCAGAGCGTAGCAGGGGTCAGCGATGTTTGCGGCTGCAGGAAGAGCGAACCCGCGTGAGAGTGATTCTAATTAGCGGGTGTAGTTGCCCCTGTGTGCTTGTGGGAGTAAAGAGCACATGGTGCAGGCTTTAATAACTCAAATCCCACTCAGTCCAAAAGACAGAGTAAATGAATCAGACAGAGAGACGGAGAGAGAGAGAACATTGTGCGAGTGTGGTTAAAAATGGCGGAATTAGCCTGTAACCTAGATTTCAGCTGCAGGTTTTAAAGCGGCATGTCTGAGCCAGAAGCTTTCCGCAGCCTATTTTTTTTGTCCGTGTTCATAAATCCTTCCATTGTGTTGCGCTTGAAGTCGTGCAGAATGGAAAGTAAATACGGCAGCGTATTCTTCGGCCGAACGACACACCAGAATGCTCAGCTAAGCTCCAGGGGACCCTTTAGCCTCCAGGGCACCATCTTCAGCCAACTCAACAAACACCTATTTATGAACACCACAATAGTCCGGCGATAACCCTCCACGGCATTCCGACAAAAGGTGCATGCTTGGCCGCAGCGCATGCTAATAAGCTACGCTTGCGAAGGGTCCGAGCAAAATGTCTGCTTGATCTCATTTTTAACTACAGGGTGACCAGTACTGTATGTTGTCAGAAATAGAAAAGACAATATTTAAGCCCCGACTTCAAACTTAACCATCACTGTCTGGCACGAAAGAGCGTAATAAAATGTATAAATGACACTGTACGAATTCATATTAATTAGCCACTTTGTTAAAATAGTTACGAATTGCGTTGGAAATGGTAGATTCACCGCTTTGTTCCACAAGGATCTCCTCCCCCTTCTTGCTTTATCATCACCTCGACTTTTAATTTATCCCAAGGACGTTTGAGCTATAGGCGCAATCCTGAGTACTGACCGGGGCAATTATTCAACTTGCGTAATTGAATTAGCACTTTCTATTAGTTATTTGCCCGCATTCTCCTGCAAAGGTCATGCTTTATTGTTTATGAGCGGTTTGAGAGGCATTCTACACACAAGCATACACGCGCACGACGAATAACAGGCGCACGGAGAGAGCGATTCAGTTTAACTTGGCATTTGTAATCATTCAGACCAATTTGCGATGAATCTCATTGGCAGGCCGTAATTCTGCTGACGATCCAAATGTGCTTGATCGATTTGCTTCGGAAAATGTTGTCCGCTTTTTTATTACAGGGAATCAAATCCCACAATAATAAACTCATATCTTAAGATGAAAAAAAGGAATTTACTAGGAGTTTCCTCTGGTGCTGTCCTTAAGGTGGGTTTTACCTCCTTAATCTTTATATTTACTGATTTATGTAAAAAAGCAAAATGACCCCTGCAAGCAGGGCTGCGTGAAAGAAGCCTTATAAGACCCCCACGCCCCCGCAGCACAGCTTAAAAGAAATAGATCACACAATGGTCTAGAAAGTACGTCATTTTGAATCATCTTCCAAATCCATATCCCTTTTCTTTCTTTCTTTCTTCCTTTCATCCTCTTGCATATGATTTGCTCCATGCTTCCCAGATGTATTCAAGTTTAGATTTAGCATCCGCTGTTGCTCAAAGATGTGATTGAGATGTCCAAAACCTCATTATTCACCGGTGAGCCGTGAATGAGAAACGCCCCTAAAAGAACTACCCAAGGCCCTCTCTCCTGTGTCTCAAGTTGAAATAGGGGCAACATATTTTCATGCCCGGACATTTATAACCCCAAGCATATGTACCTGCGGAGTCCCGCCTCTCCCTACATTGCATGAATAATGCATCTCCTACATAAAACATGACTGTGGAACGCGGTTGAAGGCAAACAGGTGTTCGCACGGCCCTGTTCTCCGGGAGCCGGTTCTGGTTCAGCGTCAGTCGCAGATGGGGAGGAATCTACGCCAGCTAGCTTCAGTCAAGAGATCCTGCCTTCCTGTGGCTACGTTTCAGGAAGAGGACCTCCACGCATCAATGGGGAAACAGGGCCACATTGTAGCCGCAAGGAAACGCAGCGGTATAACTAAAAGGCCCGGCTTTCATGAAGCAGGCACAAGCCCTTGTGCTTTGATGCTAAATGACGGATAGGGTAGCACTTTGAGGCGAGTGAGTCGTCTTGTCGGGACTCTGGGGAGAGTTGTTACGGCATCAAACAGATGCTGTTTCACCCACGCACGAGCTAGCGAGAGCATAGACGTCTCTATTGAAACAACACTTCTCAGGTGTTGTGTTTAAGCAAGACTCATCGCTGATAATTGAAAGATGTGAGCGGCTGAGGTTCTGCCCTGTAATTCTTTTGAGTTCGTATGCTTGAACCATGATGAGTAAAAGCTCGAATGACCTTTCCAACGAAATGAAACTTACTCTCATGTTGTTCCAAGGCTACGTGTTATACGTTACATAGTTTACATGTGTTTTTACATATACAGTGATCAGCTCTGCCAAGCTCCGTAAAGTAAAAGGCTTAAACCTTGTATCTCCATATTTCATGTTTTATTTATTTATTTTGTCATTTTTGCAATTTCATTTCATTATTATTAGTCACGCTTTATGTTCGTTTCCAATACAATTTATTAAAAGTGCTGTGTTATTCTTTCCCTCCTCTAAAAGCACCATCACATCCAGAAATCCAAAGTTAAATTCAGTCTTTCTTTGGTTACTACGCACACGAGATCCATTGTCATCGTTGTGTCATTGGAAGGCTTTGACACAACACGAAACTATTTTCGGTTTTCATGGAACTTTTTCTTTAATTGGAGGTTTCTTGAGATGAAGCACTTTGCATTCTGGCTTTAGTGAATACTGTAAGTGGGTCGGTTCGGAGGACTGCTGATATTCCCGTTTAAAGATTATTTCCTTCAATCCGGAAGCCTGACCTCAGTGTTACCTACATTTAGAACAGAGATAACGCTTATAGACGCTCACCTCTAAACCAGCGGACTTGGAGAATGAGACATTTGTGGCTGTGTGTAGAGATAAGAGCAGCTCTGCAGCTGAGAGGAAAGATTCTGCCAGACTTGAGAAGGAAAATGATTGAATCGGTCACATTTCCGAAACGAAAAATGCACAGAACATGCATCTGTTCCCCAAAGCCAGGTGACCTTGAAGCAATGAGCAGTTTGTCAACACAGGGTCCTGAATACCTTGAGTTTGTGAATTACACAGGCCATGCTCCACAAGATATTCAGTTCAGAATTTGACTGATGTTTATGGAATTGAGTTTAAAGCAATACTGCAGTGGCACAAAATAGGAATTTCATTAGTCCTGAGATTCACAAGATTAATTCTGCCTATTTAATTCCCTAATATTGTCAAATATACAGTACCAGTAAAAACGTACTTACTCGTTCTTTATCTATATTTTTCACCTTTTAGAAAACTGATAAACTGACGCCCAACTTTGCAGTGGCACTGTTGTAACTGTGGGAATTTTATAGTGACTAAATGCAGCTAAAATAAATTAATGTGTTATATTTTAGCATCTTTATCTTCAAGTATTAAAAAAGTTCTCATCTATTTAGGACTCTTATTAGTTGCGTTTCCTTCATTATTCGGTTCAAGTCATCCATTTCAAATACATTATTTAAAAAGATTTGTATTTTCTAATAAGAGAGATGTATATGTTGGCACAGTTGTCTTACATTTTTTAAGCATTTAAGCAATTGAATCCTGTCCATCACAGTTTTCAGGTTATGATATGATATGATATATTCTATAATGATTAGGGCTGTCAAATCAATTAATAGCAATTAATCGATTCCACAATGAATTTATATTTATGTATATAATGCCACATACGCCACACACACACGTATTATATTTACACAACTTTTACTTTGGAATTGATTAATCATGATTAATCGTTTTGACAGTCCTAATAATTATAAGATTCAATAAGTTTTTAACATACAAGAACAAGCGGGTATCAGAAATGTTTATAATTCCATTATTGTTTTTCTAATTAATAAATAGTATCTAGTGAAAATCAAATGTGTCATTAAATTTAAATACATTTGAATTCTACTTGCTAATTTATGAATTTAAACTTCCTGTTTGCTGCCTCATTTCAAATGTAGGAATTTAATCGAAATTGGAGAAGACATTTTCAATTTAATTCAGAACCCTGCATACGGGACATTTATTATTAAATTATCGGCCCACTCGCCTGAGTTGTGATGGTATTGCATGATGATCAGGCCACACACTTGCATTGAAAGTATTGATCGCGACTGTAGTCCAGTGATAATATGCTTTATTTATGCACATCTGTTTCTAAACCTCTCACAAGGATACTAAAAAAAAATATTGCCATCCACATATAAAGTAACTTTTGCCACAGTGGAGTTCCGTGAGCGTCCCCTCAAGTTTAACAAGTTGTAGTCTGTTGAAATCAATAAGCATCTTCTTATTTGCTCCAGGCGTTTTTTTCTTTTTTGAATTGATGTACTTCAGCTGAGTGGACAGAGGATGAAAACAAATCGTTTTTCATCGGAGACAGCGTCTTTTTATTCCGCTCAGTTTCTCTATTTTATGCATTTCCGCTTAGGGATCAGGAAGTTTTGTTGTCCTGCTCAGCAGTGACCTCTTCTGTAATATGCTGTAATTATTCAACCAAACACACTAAATGCTGTGAGATGACTTGTTTAATACAAAAGGCAGAACGTTTTGTAGATTTTGTACAATTTAATTTTGCTTTGTCAAGAATTGGGTTTTTTTTTGGGCTCAGTCTAGCTGTTTTTGTTGCATGTTCCCTAAAAAATACTGCAACATTGTGTCATTGTAAAACTGGTACTCGCTACTTACCCAACTGTCCCACCCATCCAGTATGTCACACTATGTCTGGATTTACAGAATTAATATGATTTGATTTCTAATTCTGTCTGTCTGGTTTAGATCTTGACAAATGACTTTGTAGCTGAGTAATTTCATCATCCTTATCAGAGCACACCGCATGAGAGGCAAACAGGTCCAGCTGTGATAATATTTCATCACTTCTCATTGTTATTGATGCAAGTGTGAAGCTTAGTTTTACTTCGTTTGTCACGTAAGTGCTGAATTGTATCAATTGCAGAGCATTTATCAGGGTTTGTATACCTGGAATGAAAGACCCATGATACTCCCGTTCTCAGAAGTTTTACTGCAGACTCTTTAGAATCTGTTTACTCTTTTCAGAGAAATTGTATTTATTAGCTAGACAAATACAACTGTCCATTACCTATACATAAAGAAAATGTAATTATGAATAACATAATTTGTGCGTTATTCAATCTGCATTGATTGACTGTGGTTTGATTTCTCAAGTCTTTGTTTTCTGAGCTTATCGTCTTCTCCTTGTTTGCGGTCGCCACACCTCTAATAGACTTCGGCTCAGCTGAAGCCTTTCCAAGGAATATAATAGCCAGGAACCAAACTAGGACAACGATGTCATTTAGATTAAGGCTGAGACCGAGAATGTTGTTATTTCATTCAGTGGGTGACAAGGGACCCAATTACCAGTCAGGACCAATGCCTCCGGGGCTCGTGGTTTGAAATTGTCTCACATGTATGTGAGAGGGGATAGAGAGCTTTTGACTGCAGTAAATACGGCGGTCAAACGTTTTCTAAGCAATGTGCAAAGATTTGATGAAATATGTGTCAGTCTTTAACATGTTTTAAAGGTTAAAGGTTTGGTCATTTTTACCTTTCAATACTCATTGTGAAAAGCGCTATATAAATGCCAAAAGGCCAAATGTTTGCAGCTTCCTAACATTATACGTTTTGTATTTTGGTTGATGCAAACAAGGTTATATGAGATATGCATGTAGTGAGTGTTTGACTTTTGAGCAATTCCATGAAAATGTCAACATTAAGATGACCCATCCTTTTTGTCACATCCATAACACATTATTTTTTTCTCTCTTTTAAAATAGAAAACTTAAAATAGCATACATATTTTTCTGTTGTCTGGACTCCTAGTAAAAAATAAGCCGACAGTTCAATGTATTGGTAATAAATACATTCCCTGAGAAATTGAATTGTGTGTTATAACTCATGAGAGGAGAGGCTCAAAGAACCTTCTTTTACATCTACAACAATCAGCCCTCAGATCTCACCCCTTCAGGTAATAAACACGGAAAACATCTCAGCCGATTCCACGGAACAGCATGCTTCCCTTTCTGCCGTTTCTCCGCAGACCTTCTCATCTCACTGACGTCACCATTGTTTAGAGTCTTTTGTACATTTCTTCGTAACCGAAACAAACCTCGTCTCCATCCTCAGGCACTTGCCCTAGGTGGATGTTCCGAATGGCTCTGTCTCTGATCTTTTCCAGCCAATTACAGAAGCCGCATCCTCTCTCCAGAGTCTTGGCAACAAGCTCGTTCCTGGTACCGATCGTTCTTCGTGATTGTTTTCTCAGTAGTAGGGCCAATCGCAACCGCACCCTTGCTGTCACGAGCATCTGCTTCTCCTCCATTCATACGCTTTGTGCGCACCCGCCGCTTCATCTCAGTGTTGTTGTAATCATGTACAGTGACAAAAGCCTGAGATGTGTACTGGCTGGCTGGTGGCAGGGGAGACGGTAGGGCCTTGTGAACATGCCAGCTTGGTGCCGCACCATCTGTCTTGCTGTTGGCTGCTGGCGTTCGGCTTGCGGCTGTTCCTCGTTCCTGATGTGGGGCTGTTCCCGCTGCGGTGGCCCGGCAGGATTTAGCCGTGCCCTCAACTGCCCCCACCCCTCCGAGGCCAGGGATCGGGGTGATTTATTACAAGGTTCAGCGTCTAATGGTGGCACTCGATAAAGAGAATGCTGGCTAATGAGTCTTTTAAAATTAGCCGAGCTTCATGGCAGAAGAAATAACAGATGGGAGAGATTGCGTGTGTTAGTCTGAGATCAACGCTGAAGCAGCATCACCTTGGTTTAGGAAGACAGCAAAAATATACAGTATGTCTTGTTTGGCTCTCTCAATGCACCGTTCGGCATCACGTTGGCACCCTTGGGGTTCTTTGAGTTTTTCTGGTTGGCTGGATGGAAACAGCGGCTCAAATGTGATTTCAGTTATTGAGTCTAAAGGACTTTGTTAAGTTGTCTACCATACTGTACAATCTCCAGTGGAACTTCGGATAAAGTCAACATAACTTGGCTATCTTTTACATCAAGATGATTTGATATTCATTCCATGTCACAATAGACAGCATCACACTTGTTCACTTTTGCATATTGCAGTTCTTTGGCATTTGCGTTTTTCCATGTTTACAAGTTTACTCAAGTTTAAGGTCACTTCCAAATCTAATGATCTAAATGAAATGAATTTTAACTTCTTTAAACATATTAGTGTCAAACTTAAGTTTCAGTTATTAAATTGAAAAGCCAGCACCTCAAGGTGAAACCTTAAAGGCGGCCAATAACATTCCAAGACAACATGTCTGCAAATTCTAGGTAAAGGGTGACCACGCTGAAGATTATTTCGATTATTTTAGTCCCAACATAATTCCCATAGTTTATTCCAATAATATGTGGAAAAAACATTAATGACTAAGTGACCCTGAGCTTTTCAATGACATAGTATTTCATAAAATACACATCAAACAACATTAATGTATGTATTATGATAGAAACGACAATAAAAAAGTTATCATACTGGTTCTGGCAGTATACTGTTATTGTGACTTTTGGTCAGAATATCTGACACTATGGAAAACGAATCGGGCCATTGTCAAACATGTCACATTAAACAGTCAAAGGCTACCTATTTTGCTCGATGATAAAATAAATATTTCACAGTCTCAAAGTCAGCTTTCATTTTAATGAGATCACAACTGTAGTTTTGACCTCCTTGCCAGTGAAGTCTAAATGATGGAAAGACGAACAGACGTCTTCGGCTCAAAATGATGATTATTTCATGAGCTTAAGGTTTCAATTATCCATTATCATTTTCTGCAGAAGGAACGTTGAGGGTAATAGAGCTATGTTTAGCTGTGGTTGGTATAATTCTTATGGGAATTAAATTTGAATTAAAGTGCAAAAACTCCCTGAGGACTTTTTTCCATTTATAGTGATATGGAAGCTGCAAGCGTATTTTCGCTTTGAGGGCCCGCCTCCATTTTATGCCGGAATACGTCATTGTTGAAACATCTGCGCTTTGCGATAATGCTTTCAAAATTTCGAAAAAAGAATTTGTAGTTCATGACAACCATTTTGAGACTTGGACTGCGTCTATATCCATCCCGCTTGACACGCTGCATCATCCTGAACGTGAGAGGGCCTGCTTACGTACATGTAAAATGATGTTCACTCCGGTGGACGACTTGTGATTGAAGACTATCATCATGATGTGATGTTTGATCGACGATGGCAACAGGACCATAGCTTATGAGTCTGATGGGGAGGTGTTAGGCAGCTCTAAGGGCACGACGGGAGATTGATGGAGCTGAGGTAGATGGATCATCTCACGAGAGACTATGAATCCTAGTCATTTTAGTCAGGAGAGCAGAGCTGCTACATTTCCCCGCAGAACAGATGATTGCCAAGTACAATAAATTCATCCGCCGAGATCTCTCCTCTTTTTCAAAGCCCAGTGATGTGCCTTGCTATGGGGGCAGCATTTTTAAAGCATTCTGCTAGCACAAATGCCATTTCAAGAGGTAGATTAATGCTGACTTTAAGGATATCGGCAAGATTTCGTTTTCTTTCCTCTAAAAGTTTAATTATTAGGAGTTTTTGTAAATAATGCTTGAAGACATCCAACAGTAACAAACTAATGCATCAGCCATGTACTGTAGTCACGGATACTGTCATGTCAACATAATATTGCAGGGAAGAGGTCAGCCGAACCGTGTCCTCACGCTGGAGCGGCGGCTGATTTGTTTATTGTGGTTTGTGTTGCATTTGGCTTGTTTCCTCAGGGCAGAGAGAAATGTTGCCGGGTGTTGTGCAGACTGCGGTTTCATATAATTCACAGCAGTGCTGTCAGACTGATATGTTGGGTGCAAAGCTTGAGGGAACCACTCACAGCCATGATCACCTTTAAAAGAATTAGCGCAGAATGAGACACGGCGACAAAGACAGATGTAGTCCGATGTGTCTTTATCTTCCGAAAGCATCCAGTAATGTCCTGCACTAGAGATGAGCAATTCTAAGCAGATGTCAACCTTAAAATAAAAACAAAATCTTGTTTTTATTAAACATTTTTACCATTTTGAATTGTGCCGGTGTCCATGTGTTTAAATACCCATGTCTCTTAAAGTTTTTAAAGGTCCATATTCCTCAGAAATGTGCACATAAAATCTATTTTCTGTTCTATAAAGAGTCATCATATCCGTAAAACATACATTTTCCCTCTTTTAAAATAGAAAACTTGTGCATAGACTGATAGGTTTCTGATGTCTGGACTGTGTCGTCAGAGGTTTAATAAAATATAAACATGATTCAATATATGGCTCAATATATCTATATTTCAAATGTTATATCCATAATGCTGGAATTACCCGTGTATCAATCTTCATAATCCAAGTTTGTTCATTATGAATATTTTTGGTTCAAAATATGGTTTTCTCAGAAAATAACACACATTGTAAAGGCAGTGCATAACTCACTGCTACAGTAAATTGGTCGTAGTGAGATTTCAGGCGAGTTTACCTGCAGGCTCTCCCTGTTAGTGCTGACCTCATTTTTGGATGGGACGATACCGGGGGATTGGTGGATGAACTTTAACAGCCTGTCTTGGTGTTTGAATGTAATGCTCAAAAAATAGAGGGAACAATGATGTTGAAGTGCACAGGTACTGTAGGATAGCAATGCTAATGGCTGCTTTCATATGGAATTGATGTGTTTTCTCTGTCTGAGATTTGAGCAGATTGACAGAACTTCATAAAGCAGTTATTTACAGCTCCACTGCGGTTGTTAGTCTAGTATTTAGACGCCTGCTTTGATTTATTCATGACCCAATCAACAGTTCTCACACTTTTCTTCTGCATGTCTGCCTGTGTAATGACATTTACTCCGAATGTTTCCCTGCTTATACTCACCATGGTGACATTTTTACCGCAGCTAAAAATGGATTGTCACGACATGTGCGACCTATGCGTTTCATGGTGTTTTATGCCCAGGTATGTGCACTTGTTCACTAATGGTGTGTAAAGAAAAATTGCTGCATCCTGTGATTTCGTTTTTCTTTCAATTCTACATTTAAACTTCTGTATAAAAATAATGTGAAATTTGATGTGCATTATAACAAATTTCCCTGCAGCTGTTGGATTTGTTTGGCATCACACAAACCCTGAAGTTGTCAAGTTTCTTTCTAACCTCAAAAGTGGTGACAAATCTGAGACTAAATAAAAGCACAGTGAGCTTGTACTTTTTTGGGGGCATTTATGTAGAATGCAGAAAGTGCAAACTGCTGCTATTATATCTGATTTAAAAAATGATCACTTATGTGTTGTTGTATGTCACATCATTTATCTCCTTGATATTTTTACTTTAACGTGTATTTCTTAAGCTTTAGAAGTTTTTTATACTATTGTCATTTTCTTTTTTTCCCCAGTGGCTGCAACTTAACATGCATGAGGCTTGTATGATATGTGCATATACATTACTGACTGATGCCATATGAGTAGAATCCCTTTCATTGCAGTTGAGATGTTGCATTAGAGCTCTCGAAGGGCAGTCTGTGCATTTTTACGTTGCAGTCTTTATGTTCGATGAAATTGTTGCTTGGATCAACAAATGCAGCTTCCATGATGTTTGAGAGAATTGCTGATTCAATAAAAAAGGTTTCGAGACGTGACTGCTTTTTTTTAATTCCCAATTTCTCAATGTGAAGATTATAGCCAGGGAGTAAATTTAGACTCTTTCGTGTGTGAATGTGTGTCACGAATCAACGGTTTGCGACAGGTTGCTTCTCTCAATTGTAGTCGACATTTTTAGCGAGTTGATGCTGGTGGCACTTTGTTATGTATCGTCTGTTTCTTAGTATTATCTTCAGATTTAAATTGCATACAACCTGGCTATAAAATATGTCTCTTTGGTGTGATGTTATGTTTGGTGTTCCACTGAATAGCTGTGCTGAAGAAAACGCTCACAAAGTATAACTTTGCTTCTGAAAAATGCTACCTGGGTGCTATACATGCATAGTTGCATTTGGTTACTAAATAAGATGAAGACGGGCAATTCCACGCAAATGTCAAATTTAATAAAATGTTTTAAAAAATGTATATATTTGATGCTGTTTTGGGGTCTGTGAAGAGCCATCCCTTCTTCATTTGGTGCGTGTTATTCTGGTTCGTGCATTTTAATTCTCACTGTGTAAGCCTGGCATGCATTAAATCATGTGCCGTATATCATGTCCTGAGAACCGCTTGTTGTGCTCCGTTATTTTCGAGCTGAATGCATATTGTGGTCAGATCTGCTTTTTTCGAGGAAAAAGCAAATGGCTTTGACTTGAGCGTGAACTTCTGCAGTAATGGCTGCTCTTGTGCTGCGGTAAAGCGGCTTTAAATTGTGGGAACTTTAATAGGGTGGTCACGGCAGAACAGGCGGCCGCACACCGTTATTTTCGCTAAAGCCGCAGGCAGGTGTGTGTGATGGAGGTCTTATTATGAGCAGGGGGCACAGTGAACAACTACCTGTCCATTTCTCAACACAATAATGATCAGGGAGGACATGACCTCAAATATAAAACCAAGCAGTTATTCAATTTTTCTCTTTTTTTGTGGATGGCAGATTTAGTCTGCCATGTGGCATACTGTTAGAAATATTCGATTAATATAATACGCATTTGGAGAGACGAGTATGTAAGCGAAAATTAATATTCTGTGCGTCGGTCTGGCGTGTTTAATAAGGTCTCGTGTTTTTCGGCGTAGTCTCTGACATAGATGATTGCGCGGGCGGCAATGCAGTTTCTCTCATAATTACTTTTTGCCGTATCGCTCTTGTCCATTGTCATCTTCAATAAAACACAGGCGCTTTGAGTTCTTGGTGTGTTTGGGTGGATGTGCAGATGTGAGAATATAGAAGCAGAGATGTGAGGGCTTTGAGATGCTGCAGTAGGTTTCTGTGTGAAGACATCAGAGGGTCCATCCATGCAGTCACAAGTAGCGCGTCTGGCTCGAGTGATCATGTGACTGGCACACTAAAGTGGCAGAGCAGCACACACGTGATCGTGCATGCAGAAGACACGGCTAGAGGTATGTCACCTCCTGCTGTGCTTGTGTTTTCTTTTCTTCGGAAAAAGTTCTGTGGGTGTAGTTGTAATGAGAGCTCCAATCGGTGTAGCACTGCGACTGCTGCACTTTTCATTTAATGATACAAATTGTGCCAGATTTACTCATCCATAGTAGTTAAAGCTGTTCTTTTTTTATGTTCAAATACTTTGTTATAGGAAATGTGGTCGTATTATTTATTACCCAGAGGAATGTTTTATTCAGAGGTAATAGATTTGGAGTTTTCAGTTGTTTATCCACATGGTGTTATCTTTTTCCTATAATTGCTTAGGAGAAATAAATAAAAAAGAAACAAATAAATATAGTTGAAGAGTGTAGAGCTGTGCAATTAATGTAGATTATATAGCTGAAATGATCTGTTTTTTCTTTGGTACATTTGATGAAGAATATTTGAGTTTATGTTGAAATCTTAGGTATTATTGACTTAAATTGCACACTTGGTAAATCTGAGCCCAATTTGTCGCAGAATAGAATACAATACAATACAATACAATACCAAATATTGGCATCTCTTTTCAAACTTAAACTTAAACTTCGACATTTATAAGATTTCTTAGAAAACATATCTAAAAAGGTTTTGTCGAGAACGAGTAACAAATCTGCATTTATACAGACAGAAACTGTTGAAAATGGGTTTTTATATTTATATAACACTTTTTGTAGAGCAATGTTATATTTTATCTGTGTTTTCTGGTAAATTGTGACCTTATGTCTACGGCAGACTGAAACTTTTTTCGTCCTCAGACACCAGTAGACATCAGTTACTTAGATTTCCTATTGTGGAGAAATACATTTTCGCTTGTCCTTTATATTGCATTGTTCCTAACAAGATAAGGATGCTTGAAGGACTTCTATTGGTTTACGTGCACATCATTTCACGATTATTTACGTTTCTTAAAACGTATACATTCATGAACAATTTTTGAATGTATTGATTGGGCACTATATATTTTATTCTAAGAGCATAGACAGATTGATGTTCACATTTAGTTTCAATCTATGCACATGTTTGTACATGAAGCCTCATATATTCTTCTTTTTATATTGCATTGTGGCAAATCACATACAGTAAGGATCCTTGAAGGCCTTCTTTACTTTCATGAGCATTTTTCAAGTGTATAGACACTTTTCTTCACTTAAAGGAACATAGGATAAAGACATTGGTGTATGTTCACATTTACTCTCAATCTTTGAACGTCTTTATACATCTCATACCCTTTTTGTTCATTATGGTCTTGTGTCGTACAGAGAAGACTGTAAGCTGCGCACACCCACTTTCATTGAAGACGTTGACTGATCGGGGAGTTTATGGTACTTTAATTTGCTGGCTTGGTTAAACAGATGTATCATAATGAAGTAATGGGATGGGCTCCCAGTGGTACATCAGTGAAAGCACCACAAAACTCACAAAACGAAGAACGCCAGCACGCTAAACACAAGGCAGGATGACAATCTCCGGAAAATTCAGCTTTGCTCTGTTTTGAACCTGTTAAGCGAAGGGGAAAAAACTTAATGTAATCTTTTATACTTAACTTAACCTAACCTTTACTTGTTCGTATATATTCAGAACAAGGGATCTGTGGATGATAAGATAGACTTCACATTCCAGTTATAAAACAGAGATTCTGGAAGTGAATGCTGTGAGTCATGTTAGCAGTTCACACAGAACCACCCGGTACCTTATTTCAATCAAACCAAACCACTGCTAGTCATTTTCTCTTGTGCCGTTTTCCAAAGTGAACCTGTCCCTTCCTAAAATGACAGATGGAGCAAAGGTACAATTTAACAGACAAATGATGCCTCATTCAGTTTGAGCTCTGCCCAGTGAAAATACAGACGTCTGAAGACACATTTACAAGGCTGGAACTCAGGCTCCTCGTCTCAACGCGAATCAGAAGTGTGCATTTAAAACGAAACAGAAACCCGAAGAAGAGATGATCTGACCGATGTTACTGTAGTTGCACATGATGTCTGTTCAAGTAATAGCAGTTATTCGTTGAGATTAAAGGAAATGCTCAGCTCAGCCAGAAATGAAAATTGGGTCGTGTTTTTTTCTTAAACCTGCATGACTTTCCGCAGTGGAACACAAAAGTAGGCGTTAAGTTGAACATGAAAATGTTTCCCGCCGCCAAAGCTATCACATCTCATTTGCATTCGTGTCTATTACAATATGGCGCATCAAGACACCAGATGTGACATAAGCGACGCCAAATTCCAATTCGTATCTAATCCTGACGTACAGACTTTGATTTTACCCATGTACAAATATATGTGAGCTATAGCAGAATAGTGAATAATGACTTATTTCAGTCCGTTCATCACACAAAGACTAAAAGACACCAAATGTAAAGGTATGCAAGCTCAGAATAAACATATAATTGTTTTACCCTGTATAAAACAGCAATTTAACAAAATGTTTGATGTTTTTGAAATATGGTAAAAAGGAAGATTACATAAATACAATACAAAAATACATTTGTTTTTACAATCTTGTTAAACAGTGAATGTTAGTACAGCATCTTTATAGTTATTCTTCTTGGTATGAACAGATCTTCAAGTCATGCTTATTTGACATCTTTTGTGTTTTTCGTAAGAAAGCAGTCATAATATAAATAAAATAATGATGTAATTTCCGTACCCTAAATATGAGACAACCAATTGATGTTTAAGTACGCTACGGAGCTCTGTACTGAAACTGACTGTATCAGTATGAGCTTTGAGAGAAGCAAAAGGGTTTGTTCTGCTTTGTTTTTATCAGGTCTTACTCTGCAGGTTTTATTGCAAATTCAGCATGAAACAGAATCATGTTTTAATAAATAAAGATTTGTATTCCCAATGGTCAGGGGGCCGGTCATAATAACAGCAAAAGTACTCCAACATTTTCACATAATTGTGTGTCATCCAGTTTTTATTTTAAACAACACATCTCTCCTGGTCCTCAGTATCTCTTATAGATTCCATTAAGCAAAACTCTCAAGCTTCGGCTCTTGACTAATTTTAAACCTCATTAAAATCCCTGTGTTTTGTGGAACTCATGACGGGATGTTAAATCTTGCTAGGCTTTAAATGTTCCCCCTGCTGCTCACAAGGGAAAATGTGACTTTGAAGTGCAGGAATGAGGCAGATCCCACAATTTCTATTTCATTATTTTAAATAATGAAAAACATTATTTGTTATCTATATTTGCTTTGTGGTTTTCCTCGCCTTTTGCAATCTTAACATGTCAGGGTTTTTTCCCGACGTCTGTCGCCATGCATCCGTATTTGATCCTACAAAATGAAGTTAACCACATTTAATTACGCTTCATTGTTAAGTGCAAACATTCATCAAAAACATTGTTTGGTTCATTCACAAATAGGACATTGCATGAATAGGACATCTGACAATTTAGGCTTCCAAATTCCTCATGAATTTTGATTGTTTCATGCCAATAAATTGAGGGACAAAACAAATAGTGGTCAGCCCAAACAATTTTAACCTGCCTGCAATTGAAGCTGTATAAGGTTGTGTTTTGTTTGGGTTAGTGTTTTTATTATTTATTTATTTTTTTGTCAAGCGACCTCTCCATGTATCTACCCAATTTGCCTGGTTTCCATATCCAAATGTCAGATTTTATGCCAAAACATTGGAACGTTTGATTGGATACAGCCTTTGACATCAATGACAAGATGTGAGATGCATTTTCTTCTATGTTGTTTCTCCTAAAAAAAGCCTTTTTATTTGGCTATCCTAACTCTGTGCATGTGCGCTGTGATTATGAGCCTGGCTGTCACCGTGTAGCTCAAGGAGCACAAAGCATGTGATCGCAGCCGTCCCTTCTGTAAGCGCTGGCCTTGTGAGGAGCCTGTAGGACAAAACAGAAGTTTGTGCTGGTGGGCATCAGTGTTCCTGGCACAGGTCTCTCTGGGTGACTGCGAGCCTATTTTCCACATGGCTGGCCGAGGTTACAATCCTGCAGCGCTCTCGTACAAATGATTGATTTCTCCTAACTCTGCAGTGAAATTGTAATTGTCACGCACGCTGCCAAGCTCTAGCATTATCCACATGTCTGCATAACGGACTCATCCGTGGTGGTCAACACACTGGCCCAAGAAAGTGCCATATCACTGAAACATAGAGAGAACTGAGTTTAAGTCTTGCTCAAAGGGTCGTTCACAATAACCATGAGTTTTTTGTACATCCAAATCTAATCGAAGGGCAAATAGTGCATTGTGAAAAGAATTAGGCTTTTCTATTCGGATTTAAAGCTTGTGCTCTTCTACAGGATATGCGTTCCATTGATTTTCCATGTAGTCCCGTTGCTGCCATTATATTTCCAATTTGATTTTCCATGATGTCACATTGTTAACCTTGCTAAACCTCCCATGAAGTTTCACATACTGTTGCGCAGCATTTTTCCTTGTGTCTAAGTTAATTAGGTAGCTGGAGTCCCTGTGGTGTTGGGGCAGAAGATGCGGATGGTTTTGGGTTGTAGCCCTTTATCAGAAGGACGCGGCCCGTATCCGGCAGATTGCCCTCGCTTTATGTGCAAGCCTATCGCTGTTTGCAGGAATGCATCAGAGCTTCCGAGTTGAAGAGTTCAAAGATGGAATTGGGAATTACCTCCACTTGGTTACCAGGATTGGACCAAATGCACAATCAGCTACATGTAACCCAAAGGTGGCTTTTCATTTGGAGATGTGTGGAGAAAATGTGTAAGAGTTGTGGGCTGCGCCAAATGATAATGTGGATAAGTATACAGAAGAAATTAAGTATAAATACTGCAAACATTTTTTTTACATAGATACATTTGTTTTGTAATAAATCTGTATAAGATTTGGAGAATATATCATGTGATGATGTTTACATTTTTATTGCAAACTGGGAGGACAGTGGTTCTCAAACTTTTTTGATGTATTTTTTCGCTTTGCGGCCCCCAAATTAAGATTTGTATTAAATCACATATTCAGTTATACAATGCTGGAACATCAATTCTTTTGGTTCTTTTGGCTTATTTTTCTGATGTTTGATGGCATAAAATTTATAATCAATTTCTATATTTCATAAAATGCCACAAAATCAATACCCCCTGGATCCATCTTAGGGCCCCCAGTTTGAGAATCACTGCATTAAGAGGTGAGAAATAACCTTAGGGGGTCCCTCAGATTTATTTTGGGGAAAAAAAAATTCATTTGCAAAAACAGATAAAGAAATTTCAAAACTCAAGTTTTATATTGTGTTATCATGTTTTATAGTTATTATTACTTAATCAAAACAACCCAACTGCATTAATGGATTGATATTAATCGGACTGCACAGTAAAAAACATGATCATTGATTTTTTTTTTAAACAAATGAACTCTTCAAATCTGAAATTTGTACAGATAAGATACAATAAATAATGCAACCTAATTATTTACAATAATTAATACGTCTATTTTTAGGAGACTTGTCAGGTTTCTTTAAAAATGTAAGCACATGAAATCCCCACTTTGACCCAAAAATAACATTTCCAACCTTTTTTTGAATAATTGCCTTTTTCTTTTTTTTCTCTCTCTTTCTTTTTTTACCATATTTATCCATTCCATTTCGAGTTTTGAATTGCTTAAGTAAATCGGTTACATTTAGCCATTGTGTGTTTTGTCTGCTGTTTTCAGTAAAACAGGCTACTGAGTTCATTACTTGCTTAGCATTTATAATCTTAATAGTTTTCTTAAACTTTACTCTATTTGTACAATTAGTACAAATTAGATTCTCTTGCATGGAACTGAATAAAGAATAATAAATTCAGTACTGTTGTACAATATGTTCTATTTCTGTACACTTTTTACTAATATGTCTTGTTTAAAGACCTATAAAAAACTCTTTTGGTGGGAACCCTGTTAGATGTGATTCAGGTCGAGTACTGACTGCAAAACAAGTCAGATATTCTAATTAAGAAAATGATCGTCTCCAGATTTTGTATTAAATAGATCTTGAATAGATTTTTGTAATTCCGATTTACTGATTAAATTAAGATGCTGTTTCTGTGCACTTAAGTGAACCAAAGGAAGTGCCACATTCATCGCCATCCATTCATGAAAGTAAACAGCAGAAAGGTTTAGTTTAGGGGTGTTCGCAATAGGAACAGCGTATCGCTATTGAAAGTGAAATTGCGGCGAAAATAGAATGAAAAGGGAGGTGAGGTCTAATAAACTTTGAAGAGCTCCATTATAGTGCTGCTTCTTTCCTTTTATTTTTGACCATTCGTGAGGAAGGTCTGTGTTTGTGTTTGCTTTCTTTGTTTGTTCCATCACTCTTGTAGAACAGAAAACAAACACTCTTTATTTCCCAAAAGTCCACGTGTTTGAGTGTGCATCGCGCGGAAAATCACTTTCCCCTTTTCTGACATCATATGCATTAGAAGTATGGACGGCTTCCACGTTTTATTCTATCTGATGCATGTGCTCATAAATTATGGAAAAATATACAGCAACCAACATGCAGGTTTTTGATAAAGATCCACTAGAGCTCAATAAAGGAAAGAGAGTACATGATAACACGTCTGTGTGGAAAGGTCAGGGCGTTCTATCTCTCTAAACTAACAGCCACCACATGGCTTCTGATAATGGCTGAGGACTGTAGCGGTACGGCATGTCCCGGCACCTGTGGACTCGGCATCGGATCTCCATGAGGGATGGCTCCATTTACACCATTTGATTGTAATTGGGGATGCGTGCATCACTCGACCGGAATGGTGCGCTGCGCTTTTATTTATGAGATCTGGTGCGATTCCTAACAAATGAGGGTGTTGGCGATAATGCCATCACTGTCAGCATTATCGTCCAGCCTGACCATAATTCCTCCTGCCACAATGTGCCTGTGTGAGATCCACATGAGTGACTTTATTGGCATGGCAAGAGCTTTTTCATTTCATGGACGGGAAATCTTTAATTTGAGTTCCATTTCCTGTCTGGGCTATTTATCCCTTCTGTCTGTTTGGACACACTTTGCAGCGTCCGACTCCAGATCGATAGCTGATTGGTTGTCTGACGTACCTGTGTTTCGGGTCTCCTGGTGACGTACTGTAACAAACGTCAGTTGTGTTTGTTGACTGTTGTAGCTCAACAACCAGATTCTACAGACCTTGGTGCAAGCAGTTAAACTTGAAGAAAAAATAAGCTACTAGCTATCTCTAGACTGACTTTTTGGGTTGAGCTGAGGACGTTTTTGTCAAGTTAGAATAATTCGATTACGTAAACAGCAGAACAATATCAACGTCTAATCAGCTTCTTGCTGCGAGGCACCTCTGCAGGAATCAAGACAGAGCATCGCATGGCATTTTTTACTTATTCTTTACATCTTTTTATAGCTGTTTTCTATTATATAATGCGATATGATCCTGGTGCTTCTAAACCTGGCTTCAGTTTGCACCGATGCACCAGTATTTACATTTAGGTTTGTTGCCAATTTTGTATGTAAATCTTTATTACATGCTTTGCTGAAATGTGTGATCACTTCTGTGGTCAGATATAATGACTGCTGAACTGTACAATCGACTGTTGTCCCTGGCAGTCAATGCCATTGTTTTGTGTGCTTCTTAACACTCTTTTATCTTTTTTTTATTCGGACATAATCCAGTTCCTTTTGCTCAAATCAATATTTCATGTCCATTTATAATAATAACTGGGGTACAACAAAGTTTGTCAGTCGTTATGTTTAAATATCGTCTGGTTTTTTGCAATATTGACCGGCTGACTGTGCATTAACCCATCCATAATCTTTTGTGTACGAAAAATCCAGACCCTGTTCGCTGTTTGAAGAAAAAGCATTAATGACAGGTTCTTATAATAATAGAGACGGGGCACATGATGCTGGTTTGAGAGTCCTTGAAAGCAGGTTGTTAGAGGCTAGATTATACATTTAATTATACACGAGAGTTTGGTTGGAAAACAGAATTAGACAAACATTTAGTAGGAGAGAGCACAGAAAATTGTAACACATACAAAGATCTATTGTAGGATTGTGATGGACGGGCATTAATAGTGACTGCAGACTGCATGTAAACAAGACACAGACAAGTTCTGAAAAATCTGTTTTTAGATTGAACCCATACAGTACACAACAAAACAATATATATTCCAATCTAACTTTTGAAGGCAAGAGAGGACGCTTTAAAATTATGTATGATTTATTGCATTTAAAATACATCTAAAATTATGTCATTTGAATGGATTTTGGATTTTAAAGTGCTCGGAGAATGGTTTTGTTCTTCTGTATCAATATATTTGTGGTGTGGGCTTCAATAACTATATCTGTACATTTTGTTTCTCTGTGTGAACAAGGCTGTCACAATATCAGATTCCCTTATACAAGAATTATACAAAAACTAGCGTGATATCTTATGAAACGTTTTAATGAATAATGGTGGAATACAAATTACGTTTTTTATTTTTGGTTTTTCTTTGTCTCCTTTTTGGCCAAAGAGTCACACTTAAAATATCAATCCGTAAATCCAATCTGTCAACAGGAATAACACTGTTCCTGCAGATTATTTCAGTGTATTTAATATGATTGAATTAATAGGTGGAAACACATTAAATACAGACCTAATTATTCTTAATTATTGACAGTTATGGTACATCATTATATTGAGCAGCCGTTTCTTTGAACTGTTTAGTTGTATCACCGCTGGTCATGGAGTTCCTATCATCAACTTTTTTGATCTATTTTAAGCTTCAGCAAAGAAGATTTTATTCGTCAGAATTGCCTCATGCTGTTCAGGATGATGGCTGTTAAGTCAGTGAACAGCAGTCATGTGAGGCTGAATTTTGATTCTCCGCAGGTCTCCGGACCCCTGGCCTTTATCTGGCCGTGTGGGTGGAAGGAGACTGACCTCGCTCGATACCGTATCGATTTCCTCATTTGGCTTCATAGCTGGAGTCTAACAACGGAGCACAATGGCTCAAGGCTTCATCTTAATACACAGCCAAGAGACAGAAGAAAAAATAAAACTTTGAATCCTGTCAAAGCCAAGGTGGTTACGCTCTTCCGTAAGCCCTTCTTTGCATTACAAGCCATTCAACCTGTGTACTTATCCGAGTCTCGGGCAGGGTTTGATGTCGGAGGACATTGCTGTCAGATCTTTGAGAAAGAGTTTGAATGTTATAGGCATCCACAGACATACAGAATTTAAAAAGTATTTTTAACATTGGGGAAATGTAGTTCACTCAAAAATAGAGATGCATCAGACCTTACAGAGGTTTCTAAACTAAGGGCTTTTGGACCCTTTTTATTAATTAAAAACAAGGGTGAAATGTATAAAAATGTTTGGACATGCCACAACAACAACATACTGACATCACTTTTATATCATTCTTGCTTTTCTTGTGTTGCTTCTTCTAGTCTGCGCTTGTGATACATGTGATGCTTTTCACAAGTAATGGGTTATGTGACGATGAATCTGGCATTGTAGCAATAAACGTATTGACTTGTTAGTTGTGCCATACTGCAGACGTGCAACATTCATAGGATGTAAAAAAGATACAGTTACATGAGAAACTTGAGCGTAATGGACTCAAAGGAGGTGTTTCAGTATCTCTTCAGTATAGGGTGGCTGGTTATTTAAATCATCTTCAACTGAAAGATTGTCGGTTTATATGCTATATGTAAGCCATCATTCCTAAGCTATCACCATTGTGCCCTACTGAAGCAATGTTAAACCTCTAATAATAGTACTGGAAGTCGCTTTGAACAACAGCGTCTGATAAGCGACTACTTGATGTCTTCAAATCACCCTGTATTTGTATTTATCTAAACAATTCATGGGTCAAATAAAGAAACTTAACTGCACCTGTCACCGACTGTTGGAAGTGATGAAGACAGATGACATAGTCCAGAACATTCAGTACATTTCTGTAGTGCTCTCTGAAAAGCTGTCTCCTGAAAGTGTTGAAGCATAATAACACCTTTCATAGGCCTAAATCATCTGTGAAGGCAAAAGAATAAACCACCTGTTGTGAAGTACATACTTTACAGTATATACCGGGCTAATGCCAAAGCACGCTAAAGCTCATGTTCAAGTCAACTTTTTTTGTCGAGCCTTTGATTTTCTGGTGTTCTAGGTTCCTAAGAACATGATGTTTTTAAAGTTAAGGGCAGTTAAAGGTTAGCCGATGGTTTCAGGACTTGATATTTTCTGCTAAGTTTGTTCATGTTTCTTTTGTTTGCATACAATGGCTTAATATCTTTAGCCGTACACCCCTGCTGAACAAATAAAAACAATATCAACTTTTATGGATTTAATGGTTATAATGGTAATTGTATTGGTTCTTATGGAAACTATGATGTGATGCATTCTATTGGTGGACTGATAAATCCTATTGGAATAATGCCCAAAACACAATGTTGTAATGGTTTATAATGGTATTTCAAAGGAAACCATTAGAATTTCTGTGATGGTTCAGGGATAGTAACAAATGAAGGCTTTGTTCATCCAAGTTGCTTTAGTGTTTTAAGCACAAATTTTGCTTCCACAAATTTGATGTTAGTAGACTTCATTCAACAGTATAGTTGAGTTCATCTACAGTACATCAACGTTTTTCTTTCGTTCCTCTTTGCTCCCAGCTTCGCTCTGTATGTCATGGCGATGGAGCTCTTTCTCTGCTAAAATGGGGCAGGTGTCGTTTAAAAGCTCAGCTCTGTCGTAAGCTCATAAAATGTGAAAGGCTCTTTCACTGATGTTCCAGCCTGAGCTAGAGGACGGGCTCCACCAGGGAATGCACTCAGCCCTGTAAGTCTCTTCACTTCGTCTTACAAACTCCATTAAATTATTGACCACCCTCCCGCCCGTTCTCTCGGTTTGGGTGTATGCAGCCAGCCAGGATGATGATAGTGGATGTATTGTTAATACTCTACCCTGTAATGACCCTACATCTTTACAATAACCTGCATGGGACAACATTTTATACCAATTGTATACAAAATGTACATTTTTAAAGATGATGCTTTTGGCTTTTAAAGGCATCAGTTTGATGAAATCCACCCGACACGAAAAGGTGGGTGGGGGTTGTTTTTTGATGAGCAGACCATAGAGATCTGTTTAATATTTGCATTAGCCAGTACTAGTTGTCACCCTTTTTTTTGTTGAAAAGCAAGGCTGAAAGCATCGCCCACGTAGGTCGATAAAAGCCCATAATTACTCTTCTTTCCATATGCATGAGGCATATGCATGCAAAATGTCAGCGATGTTTTGCCAACCCCTTAGCCGCCCGCACCACCACAACCTCATCCAATCCATTTATCTACCTGCTCCATACATTTACATTTAGTCATTTAGCAGACGCTTTTATCCAAAGTCTCGCCAAGCCTACCACAATATACGAAGCTAAGGTTAAAAAAAAATGATATAGAACTCTCAGGACTAGGACTTGCGTAGCATGCTCAGGCAGGAAAGGTCTAATTTTCCTAATGTTGTAGAGGACAAATCTACAGGACCGGGTGATTCTGGCAACATGATCCGTGAAGTTAAGCTGATCATCAATTTCTACTCCCAGGTTTCTGGCTGTCCTGAAAGGTGTAATGGTCGATGAACCTAGTTGAATGGAAAGGTTGTGATGAATCTTTGGGTCAGCCGAGATCACAAGCAGTTCTGTCTTTGCAAGGTTCAGCTGCAGGTGATGATCCTTCACCCAGAGTGAAATGTCACTCAGGCATGCTGAGATGCACGCAGAAACTGTTGGATCGTCAGGCTGAAATGACAGGTGGAGTTGTGTGTCATCCGCATAGCAGTGGTGGGAAAAGCCATGTTGCCGAATGACAGAACCTAGGGAAGTCATGTATATGGAAAAGAGCAGTGGTTTAAGCACTGAGCCATGAGGTTTCTCGGTATTGAGAAATACAATTCAGATGAGCAATGCTGTGGTCAAAGGTTACAGAGACTCAAAAATGAAAATTCTGTCATAATTCACTCACCCTCTTGTCATTTCAAATCTGTATCACTTTCTATCTTGTGCAGAACACAAAAGAAGATATTTTGAAGACAAACAAAGGTGGTACCCATTGACTTCTACTGTATAGACACAAAACTAATCCAAGTCAATGAGTACCACCATTGTTTGGTTACCAACATTTTTTTAAATATCTTCTTTTGTGTTTTGCTGAAGAAAGACATACATACAGGTTTGACAAAAGGGTGAGTAAATAATGACAGAATTTTCATTTATAGTTTATCTATTTAAGGCCCCTGTGAGAAACCTTATAGACAATACATAACCGTTGCTATTAGATAAAAAAAATCACTAACTGGCTTCTGAAGCATCGTTCATCTTCTGCATGCAGCACATTTTTCAGGGATTGTGACCTGCACTCCAATTATACCTCATTACTCTCAAACAATTTAAGAGAGTAAAGAATATTTTTCTTGGAACATAATTTTTTTTCTTTTTTTGTTAATGCATGCATAATGAGAGTAAGGACTAATGATTTTGATTCATACTGCAGACCTGGAGATGCATTATTTGTCACTGTTGCTCTTCTAAAATTTGGTCAACAAAAGCAGCCAGCTAATCACAGAGACTGTGCCTTTTCAATTTGCACTTCTCCCGTACCAATGGCATAATATAGCATGAGAATTAGGTTCGAGCTGCCTCGGCAAAGAGAGATGCCCGGTCTCCCTTCTCCTCTCCCTGATAGCATAAGTTACTTATGTTCCACACCAGAGCCTGCTGCTCGGCTGCGATCTACATACCTCTCGTAGAACACAACACACTTCAACAGTCTTGGGACTCGAGTTATGATGTAATTGGCTATGTTACTACGTAAACTTCCCACAAACAGACTGTCTTTGTTTACTGTTTTTGTTTATTTTGTTTACCCTGGGGTTGAGGGTTCAACGTAAGATAATGCTTGTTAGAGGCTTCTGTTTGCTTTGTGAATGTCATTGACTAATGCAACCTTAGTCAACTTTTTTTTGTCAACAGAAAACTCATACAATATGATACTTTTACATTTTTATTTCAGAATAGCAGAAAAAAATATGATGTGTGATCAAAAAATGGAGGTGTCTGCCAGATTTATTTAGGAGTAGTTTTTTTACTTCAAAACTTAGCTCTGTCTATGTATAGTTTTGATGTTTGATAAGAAACACATTGCAAAACAACTTTTCCTACCCAAAAGTGCTAAAAAAGTATTTTCCGAAAGTGTTGTTCCTAGGTCCGGTACTAGACTGGCTTGGGAGATATATAATCGTAGTTCTTTCAATTGTATGCATACGTTTTCTCTTTAAATTGACACATCATTATTTCATAAAAATGTATTTATTTAAATTGTCAGATGGATTTTTTCTGAGGGGCCCAAAACAAATCCCCCCCCCTAGACCCAGCCCTGGTTGTTCCCTATCATCACTAGCACAGGCAGATGGTATTGTCCCATGTCATTTTTCAAGCTGTAGATGTATGGTATTAGCTTCCATTGCATCCCTAAAATCTTAAAAGACGTTTCCAAAAATACAGTTGGTACTCAGACGCACTTCAAACCAAAACCTTGCCAGTCTCAGTCTGAGCAGAAACTAAGTGCTAACATTAGGCAATTCAAAGTCTAAAGAGAGGTCATTTTCCTCCAGTAGAGTGATGTTTCTAAGGCCAATTACCGTATATTGAAACTGAACCTTAAAATTAAGCTGTTGAACATATAAAAAGACTTCTTACCCAATTTGTAACTTATAGTGATTTATAATTTGAGTTTCATGAAAAAAGGCAGTTTGACATCATTTGACTTCAACCCACGTAAACAAAAGTACGTAAAGTAACTTGCAATTTTAGGTTTCATAGATGCCGACATCGAGGCAAAAGTGATTCGTCGCAGCTTTAAACATGCAATATTGTGACGCACTGCAAGGCCATCTGGCATCTTGCATGTTCATGAAAGCAGGTCAGCTGGGTTGTAACCACACACACGATTCATTCAGAGAGCTCAATTAGAAGGTCTGAACAAAGGCGATGTCTATCAGCACACTATGATCCAAGACCTAACACAATGCCTGCGGTTATTTTCCTGTCTCATCAACAGCTCTCTTTCCACTCGCCTGTGGAGCTCCATATAGGGACCTGGTGCAAATGAGGTACAAGAAACTTTCAACCTTGATAACTTACAGTCTATACAACATATACTATCTATAAATCACGCCTCTGTGATTGAGCTAGAGATGTCAGCAGCAGGAGGCCGTGCTGCCTGCATCTGTGCTTATGCTTGGAATGGAAACCTACTGATTTTCCTCTGGGCTCATGGATGAAATTGTTGACATAGTGCTGGGGGAAGGGGGTTTCTGTAGCAGGTGCTGATTGGTGTTTGACTGTGTGGTTGATCGGAGAATGTTGCATTTTGGGTTTGATCTAATGGACTGGTTTTGGATATTTAAGGAATGTTTGTGTAACACAAAAATTACGGTAACTGCTGTTTTGACAGCTGGTTTACAATAAATGCATCACAGTTTTTTTTTTAAGGAAACAAAAAACCCCATGAAATAATCATGTGTCTTAGGGCAGCTGTTTGCACAATGTGCAGTTTGACAGCATGTTTTTACACCTTTATTTCAAACATAAAAGCATTTTTGGATTATATACTAATAGGTAGACGCCCTGATATCCGAGGGGAAATTCAAATGCAAATATTTATCACTTCAAGAAACACTAAGAGAGTGCTTTGATTGTAAATATATTCTGTACTGTTTGTAATTACTCGCCAGTCTAGTCTCTATTTCAGGCATGTAATCGTAAACCAAAGTATGTCAACAAGAATAAGCATATGCCAACTCATCTGGAAATCGCTCCTTAACAATTATGCAACCAGTTAATAAAAACGTCACGTGCCACCATCTACAGAAAGAATTGCTAATGAACTTGTAGTGGATGGAGTCTCGGTGGGACTCGGTACGTGAAGCACCGCGTTGCGCGGCAAACACCGCCGGCGTATCAACGCATTCCATCTTCTCCTCTTCTCTCTCGATGGCTTTCCATTTCCCCGACCCTCTGCATCGGCTGACTGTTGATCACAGCTCATGCCTGTTTAAAAGCTCTGCCTGCACGGCTGTGGAGCCATCACAGTCCACTGGAGACACGTATGTGCTACATTTACACAATAGGCAAAATAAATGGGAACCCATTTGAGACCCCATTACGGCCCTTGTGGGGCCGGTTATTTTCCAGAGAGCTGTTCGTGATGTGATGGCTCTGAATAGAGACAGCTGTGCATTCACCGGAGCTCCACAGCCTGTGGAAGGTGTCACAATCGATTCAGATTTCTCGTTTTTTTTCTAGAATGATGACTGGAGCCAATGGCGGTTCGCTGCATGAGTTTCCATTGTGTTCTCACATGATATGTGATCTGTATGATGGTATGACCCATGGTCGTATATCACACTCGGAATAATTTGACAGTAATGGTGTATATGTTGTGTATAAATATAAAAGGAATAGTTGGAGTAAAATGTTATATTTCACTCACCATCATGTTATTTTGGACCCATATATTTCAAACATGCATCGGTTTTTCATACAGTTCATAGCTGTCAAGAAGAAAAACACCATAAAAAATGTAACAAGTGATGTGATGGTCTCCACATCAAGCCTAAAATAAATAGCACATTGATGTCTTTGTACGAGTTGGAATAAAGCACATGAGTTGCCTGGGCTACTTTTATGATACATTTATGTGCTTGTTTTCTATTTTGAAGCTTGACAGTTCTTTGGATCTATAAATGATCACGCTCCATTCTGTCTTATCTTGTTTGCGGAATGCAGTCCTGCACACTGATGTATCTACCACAGCATAAACAGTATAGCAGAATACATTACATTTGAACTGTGGCATGCTTTTATATACCAGCACACCACCCAGAACAATATCATGCACACGAATGGTGTCATGTCACATATTATATATACTTAGCACTTAATTTTCCACAATTGCTTAGACACTAACATTTTATAACATCTCCAGCCATAACCATGTTTGAAAGACATTTTTCAAAAGCATAAACATTGCTGTATGTCTTTGTTACGATCCGAAACACAAATTCAATGTTTAAAACCACATGCTTAAGAATAGATTTGTTCTATTCTGTACAGGATTGTGGTCATATTGTTTTAAAACAAGAAGCATGTTTGGTTTTTGGTTTGAGGTAATGTAGCAATATAGATTTTGATGAGAGTTTTTGAAACACAGATCTTCCTTTTGGCTAAAATCATTAGTGCTGAACTAACATAGTGTACATTTTGCATTTTGTTCTAGTCTTGTTATATAATCATGACCACATAATTTCAAATTTGGATATGATATAAGTGTTATTTACACAATGTATGTGGGTGCAAATGAGCAGGTGAGTGTATGTGCCTTATGTCTTCACAACTGCATTCATCTCTTAGGCTGTGTTCACATCTAACTTCTTTATGACAAGAAAAAGCTGACAATAGCGCTTTTTAGTAAAAAATAAAAATGCTTGCAGCGTTGCGGTTACCAATAGCAGCCGGCAACGTTCAGAGGCAGCATTTGTGCATAAAGGCAGCTCAGAGAGACAGGCTTCATACGTAGCGTAATGGAAAAAAACTACAATTCAAATTTCTTGCTAGAAATGCAATCAAAAGATATTCAAAGTGAAAATTCAACTTACATATATACAAAACTATGCTCCAACCGGCGTTTTGGCCACCATTTTTTTCAGCTTAACCCTGCTCGACCAATCACCTTCCTCGCATGTTGCTATGGTAACGACAGGTCTCGCAACTCGCTTTTTTCAACTTAAATAATGCACTAAGACGTTTAAAAAGCACTCAGGCCTGTTTTTGAAAACACGGTTTACTCCATAGGATTGTAATGTAAAACAGGCGCTAGCAGCTTTAAAAAAGAAGTCAAGTGTGAACACTGCCTAGTGTTGCAGCCTTATGAAATGTAAGAGTGCCAACATTCATCCATAAGTGATGTCTGTGATGCATTTTTAATTCTTCAAACACGCTTTCCTCCTTCAATTGCTCCTGTCAGTTTAGATTTTATGAATCATTCATAGTTAATGCAGTTAGCCAGGCTGTGGGATCAGACAGTGGCCATCGGTGTTTCTACACCCTCCATCACAACCCATACTAGATTAAATTAGTCTATTATCAACACAACATGATACTTCTGTGAAAACGCTGCCTGCATCACTACCAGTAAACAGTATTGAATCAGTGATGCCCGCTGTCCATGGTGCTGAACACGGATGAGACATTACACACACATCAGTGTTGATTTGAGAATGCCTTTTCAATTCTAGATCATTTCCTAAATTTGATTTAAGGACACAAGAATGATACAGAATAGAATTCTAGACAACAGAATTAAACATTTATCTATACATGAATGGCGATTACTGATTAACATGATGTTATGCAAACACTATTTAGGGACATTAGATGAACAATTCACCTAAAAATGAATGGAGCGATCATTTTTTACTTATTTAATTGTTGTTATCACACTCAGAATACATGTATCCCACTGGAGTTATTTGAATGATTCATTCTTTTTTGTTTGTTTCTTTTTAGCAGGTTGGGAGCTATGCATAAAGTGACAGATATATAAAAATATTCCTAGGTGTTTACATCTGGGATGACATGAGGGTGAGAAATTTGATACTATAATCTGGTTTGAAATGCCAGCTTTGAAATGGTTTTAAAGAATTTGTTTTAATTTATCTTACATGAAATATCATCCCATATCTTGACTTTGTTTTGTGCCCGTTATTGTTAAGTCTGTTATTCAAAACCATTAAAATTCCTATTTCCATCATTCCAATTGAAATTCCAATTGTCTGTCTTTTGGTGTGTGGCCAATTTAATATAAATTTACACTCAATTCTAAAATTTAATCCAACACACGCGCATCGAAATATGAGTATAATATGGGTACCGTCAGATTCACTTTCATCTTTTCTTGACAGTGTCAGTTCAATCATATCAGTAAACTGCTTCTTGCGCTGTTGTTCTCACTCACTCTTTCACGCAGAGAGCTTTTTATCAACACCCCTCGGCATCTGCAGTTTCTCTCGCTCTTTCTTTTTCTTTCTGCAGCTGTCATTTTCTCAGTTAAAAGGGCTGTGTTTTTGTAAAGCTAAAATGCTGTGAGCCGCACCGCGAGGATTAACCGCGCAGATATAAAGTGTGTGTCGATGATAAAGCGATGCGTTTGAGAGTGCACAGAGCTTGTGGTGGAGCTGCTGCACAAAGTTCCTTGAAGCCAACTTTAAAGAACCCTGTCCACACTGTTGTTTTCAGAAGGGAAACTGTAGTATTTTATAGCATTTTGCAGCCGATCATTGATCTTTTTGATGAGAAGATCAGTGAGATGGTCTTATTTCTGATGATGCTATTGAAGTGCAACGCTAATGGATAAACGCTCTGGGAAATTTGGATTGCGAAACCAGCAGGAGCTTTGTTAATTGTGATTTGTAAATATAAAAGTCAACACGTGAATGTGAAACCCTCTCTGCCAGCTATTCCAGATCAACATCGGCCTGTGTAACAATCATTTTAATGGTTTAGGTATTTTTGAATAAGGGTAGGCACTGCAGAATAGCCATATTTGTGCGAACATTGGTCTTATCGATATTATCAGACGCAAACGCCTTGGTTATCGGTCTGGCTAGTGGCTAGTAATATAACAATTTATTTGATATTTAATTAAAATTTAATTTGATTGTATATTAATTGTATTACATTACATTAAAACTATTCATCAGTTATTGGTTTTTTGGTTTGGGGCACACAATGTTTGTTTATGTTGTAACCTATATTGCAAGATGAATTTGTTTGCGAGTGGAATCGAAATTTTGTCAATTTTCTTAACACCAAAATGCAGTGTTTATAAAGTATCTGTTTATTAAACAGTTATCGTTTTCGTTTTTACCACTCAGTGGGACCCATGTTGGACTATAAGATCATCCGGCAACAAACCAGCTAATATTCCAAAACCAGCTTGATCACTTTAAACTTTTTTACAGCAGTGAGACAGTCCACCAGCCCTGCCAGGTCTCCACCAGCTGGTTGTCCATCTGGTCAGTTACCTGAACCAGTTAGACATCAGCTCACCATTAGATTTTTTTGGGGGAAATTCAAATCAATCTTCACCATTTTAAGATAAATTGCATAATTTCCAAACAGGCATTCCCACCGCCTCACTTTTCTCACGGGGCGCTACACCTGAGTAACACAAGTGAACAACATACCTCGTACGCTGACAGCAATCGCAATCACTTAGCGTGTGAATGCAAAACATGGGCTGAGAGGCTTTTCAGCTGGAAGTCAAATTGAATCGGCAGGCTGAGAGTTTGTGCCGAGACTCCTCCGAGATTGATTTTTATTTAACATCAGCGCTTTAAGCGGTCCCCGTAGCCACAGGAACGAGGGACTCGTGCTGCCACAGATGAAACGCACTAATGGCACACTATCATCCGAGTCACGAATCATCCAATCCGCTGTTCTCCTACTTTGTGGAACAACACGGCATTCAGTTTTGTTCTCAAGGAGATCTAATGAGCCATCTGGAGAAAATGGGCCTTGTTTGCAAAAGTCATTACAAATATTGTGACTTCTTCAAAAAAGTCTGCAAACTATCTGAGTGGACAAGGCAGGTTGAAGAGAGGTGAATTTTATGTATGCGTGGAACCGCAGAGATTTTTTCACTGCCGTTTCTCCACTTTGCACTAAATAAACCCCAGATTAAATATATGCAGTATTAAGCACATAGAGCACTAAAGGATTTTTAGACCAAGTTGTCTCGAGAACAGTGCGAGAAGACAAGAACAGACATGAGAAGATGAGAGGTGTGGAATGCCTTGGAGGTCTGACGATACAGTGGGGAGGTAAAGGTTGGTCCGGCTTAAGTATACGGCTCTACGCCAGCACCGCAGACTCATTAACGCAGACCACATCCTTCCCTCCTGTGAAGAAAATGAATTTCTCATTACAAGACTGTTGAAGGTGAATTATGAAGTAGGTTTGGGAGCACGAGGACCATTTAAATGGTTGGGCAATGAGTAATCATGTACTTCAGCTGTTTTTTAATGAATTAGCGAACACCTTACAATGTTTGCAGTGTTTTATGAAATTTGCCTTTTAATTTGATAGATTTAACATCAGATAGACAGATGATATACCTCTGCTGGAAGAAACAATAGAACCCTGCTCAAAACACAATAGAAAATGTTAATGGTTCATTCAAACCATTAAAGAAGTTGTATTGGTTTGAATGGTTTTAAAGGGATTTGTATTGATTTTAAACTATAATGGTGTCTACTGGTATGTGATGGATTCTATTGGTTGGATGTTAAATCCTATTGAAATAATGCCCAAAACACACTACAAAATAGAATTTTGTAATGGTATTTTAATGGAAACCAATAGAATTTATGTGATGGTTTCTGTGAAGGTTTTTTTCAGCTGAGGATCCATAAAAACCATTTAAACCTATATAAACATCACAGAAATTCTAATAGTTTTCGTTAACATACCATTATGAATCATTCGTTTTTTCCATTAAAACCATTTTGTAGTGTGTTTTGGGCATTATTCCAATAGGATTTAACATCCGACCAATAGAATCCATCACACACCAGTAGACACCATTATAGTTCCCATTAAAACCAATACAATTCCCTTTAAAACCAACACAATTTCTTTAATGGTTTCAATAGTTTTTTCAGCACCCCCCAAAAAAACCATAGAAACCCAATATAAACCATCACAGAAATTCTAATGGTTTTCATAAAAATACCATTATGAACCATTAGCGTTTTCCATTGAAACTATCACAAAATTCTATTTTGTAGTGTGTTTTGGGCATTATTCCAATAGAATTTAACATCCGAACAATAGAATCCATCACATACCAGTAGACACCATTATAGTTCCCATTAAAACCAATACAATTCCCTTTAAAACCATTCAAACCAATACAACTTCTTTAATGGTTTCTATTGTTTCTTTCAGCAGAGCCTGCTAAAAAACAACCATTATAGAGGTTGTAATGGTTTTAAAGGGTTTTAATGGAAACTATAATGGTGTCTACTGGTATGTGATGGATTTTATTGGTTGGATGTTAAATCCTATTGGAATAATGCCCCCCCCAAAAAATGAATTAATGGAAAAAGCTAATGGTTCGTAATACGGTATTTTAATGGAAACCATTAGAATTTCTGTGTTGGTTTCTATTGGGTTTTTATGGGTTTTTTTCAGCAGAAATGGTTTCTATAGCAGGAATGGCAAATCAAGAGAATTTCAAACGGTATTTATGGATAGATTATCAAATGCACAAGAAAACTCTTTTTGTCTCTGCAGCCTTCTGAAGATGAATTCCTTTAGCTCAATCGGTCTCAGGGTTGACTTTCAAGATCCTACTCTTGAGAAACGGGTCACTGTGACTTCATCTGGACTCTAGGCTGCGTTCATTTCCTCTCTGGTTTATGTTACATGAACACAATGAGTAAACAAGCTTAATCTCTGGCACACAGATAAGAGGCTCACATCTTGTGATGCGAGGCTAAAAAGAAGACGTTCGTCAGCAAGGAGACCGTGGGAGGTGACAGATTGAAATATGATGAGTTAGATGTGTTTTTGGTTTAGGCAATTTTACACGATTAGTCTCGATAAGATCCGCATCCAAATCTCCTACGTGAGCTGCTATAATTGAGGAAAAACTAATTGTATCTGTTTTACATTGAAAGGTGCGATTTCAGAATGTCACACGAATTAATGGAGCTGAATTCATCACATTTCAACCCATCGTGTGATCATTAGCAATGTTTGATGTGTTGCGAGTAATGCCGTATCAGATGTTTCTTCTAAAGTTTCTCCAAAGAAATACAGACGTTATTAATCTCAGCTGGTTTTGTCTTGAGTAAATTTGATAAGAAATGCTTGAAAAACGTCTGATTTCTGATGAATTGTCAAATCTTGTTTATCAAGATCCTAGAAAAACAGCATAAACGTCAGAGGAGACACATGGCAGGAGAAGCCTGTCACCTTATTGTCTAGACTGTTACGTTAACATTAAACTGTGAGGTTGTCTTTGGTGTCCAAAAATGCTTCGTTTTGAAATACTTCAATCAATATTAGTCTTCTATTGATTCTGAATATTTTTAAACCTTGTTTGGCATTTAAAAATGCCTAAATATGGCAAGATCTGCATCTAGGAGAAACACCTGAAGTAAGTAGAAAATCTCCTACTTTATCATTCTTCACTTTGGAACTTTATCGCAGTGTGGTTGGTTTTCCAAGACTGAGTGTCTGCTGAAGCCGTGCCATTTGTTTGTGTCTGGTGAAGAAATGAGTATCAGTCTGTATCACCTGAAGATCTGTGAAACATTATATGTATTATGAATCTCTCGCCCCCCCCATCCGAACACGGAGCAGATCTCTCAGCTCATATGACATCCTTATCACCAACCCGCTGCAGGAAATCCGATTCTGTCGCTGCCTGCGAGGCATCTCGCTTTCTCCCCGTTTCTCTCGCTTCTCTTTCACTCCTTCCCTCGCTCTCGCATTCTTCTCGCTCGCTGTCGCTTACACGCTCTCCATCTCTCTCGCGCGCTCTCTCCTCCTCGTGATTCAAAGGCAGCTCACTCCTCTGCAGAGGCAGCCAGCCCTCCTGATTTGCTCGCGCTCTGGAGCCATTTGCATAGGGCTGGCCCACATCTGAGCAGCTCCCGCCTCCTCTTCCACATCCATCCCGTCGTCTCCTCTTACTTTCACCTGAGTCGAGCCTCCCCCATCTATCCCCCCGCTCCTCTCTCCCTCCTCTCTGGCAGCATCTCTCTACATCGAGTCGATTCTGCCTCTGTCTTGCTCAGAGACTGTTGGAAGGGGGTTTGGCATTCGCTATCTGTTAAGACCTTAGGTTTGTTGAACGGACGAGAGAGCAGCTCGCCGCTTCAGTTTGCGGAGAAGACGGGCAGCAGCAGGTTTTTGGTCTCTAAGTGCTGCTTCTCCGTCTCGCGCTTATCCCTTCAGAGGTGAGTTGGGTCAAGAGGGGATACTTCCACTCTCCGAGGAGCAACTGATACATCTGCCGGAAACTGAGGAATAACTACATTTGCAAACTCTCTCAGGACCACAGAAAATAGATCTCACCGCTTTGGATTTTTGGCAAAGACGGAGCTCGCATTCCCTGCCATGGGATCTTAATGGGCGTCAGGTGCAGGTTCACACGTTTGTCTTTACCTCCCACCCGCTGAACGCCGTCCACTCCCGCATCGAGGAGGGGGCGATAACCATGCGCCCCCACTCCGAGACCCGACGCTCTTTGTGGCTCGCCCGCGTGCTGCCCCTGGCCGTAGGGTGCGTGTTTGGCAGCGCTTGGGGTTTGAACCTTGATAACACCCTTGTCCTCTCTTCCTCCACGTTTTCTCATTCTGAGACCCAGCACCACCATCACCCGCCAGGAGCCAGGCATCACCCACCTCCCGTCGCCATCTACCGCTCTCCCGCCCCCCTGCGAGGAGGCCACGGTGAGGTTTTCTTTTTGTCTGTATGCCAGCTGACAGAAGTCTTGGAAACATCAGTGCTGTCAATCATTCCATTAAATAGTCTGTCTGTGCTTATCGCTGTTGTTGTGACGGATCATTTCTCTACACGCTTAATGTAGAACTGTTAACTTTGCCGGCTTATCACTTTTCTGTTATTTATGATGTAACATGTTGAATTATCAATTTCGATATCGTGTACACGTGGCTCCAGGAGTTTATGTGCCCATGTTTGTATTTATGTGCAAATTGCACTGGTGATTCACTTTGACTCCATTCACACAGTTCAAGGAGTTTTTCCCGCTCCTATCGGCAGCGGTACAGCAGATGGGGCTGACAGGAGGGAGACACAGAGAGAGAAAAAGAGTGTGCGTGCATCACTAATCTGATCCTGTCAGGTCGTCACTGCTCACACATTCCAGACCTAATGAGATTCTGCCCCTCTGTCCCTTCTTCCTCCATCTGCTTGTGTGGGGCATCTTGCTTCCTCCACCCGAACGAATACGACATCCTGTCTGCAAAATTGCACTGCGTTTCCAAATCGACTTGATCCGGGTGTCTTCGCAGTCGGACATTTGTTTTCGTGCGGCCACCAGGGGCGTTGCAGTCGTTAAAGCTTTGGGGGGACATGTCCTTGATAGTTTTAGAGGTTTTGAAATTTGCTTTTGGGACATGATGATCATTTTTCAAAAAAGGGGCCTAAAGAGTTTTTTTGTAAGTTTGCAAAGTGCTCTGTGATGACCTGTTGTGTAAGCGCTGTCAGTTTTGTGTCCATACATTGGAAATCAATGGGGTGACCAGCGCTGTTTGGTTACAAACATTCTTTAAAATATCTACTTTTTTGTTCGACATAAGAGTGAACAGATGATGAAAGGATTTTCATTTTTAGGTGAACTATACCTTAACAGTCTCTTGGTCAAGATTTTTATATCTGATAAAAAATGAATACAGCAGTATTCAGTTAGTTATGTAATCTTAGTATTTCACCTCATAAGACAATCCACTCTATGTATTTCATGATTTTAGGCATTTTTTGAGAGTGTCACATATGTGTAAAGCTTTTTTAATGAGAAATGCACCCATGAGATACAAATAAATAATCCTTAAATAAGTACATTTGGAAATAGTATGTAAGAGTACTTTTGAAAATGTAAATAACCCTTGTACGATGAAGGGTAGACTAGGGATAGTGTGCACGTGTGTGTGTTTAAAGACTGGGGGTCTTAGATTGCTCAACTGTGTTTGAGTTAACTGGAATCAGTGAAGCAACAGTGATTGGGATTGAGAAGAGGAAAAAGCCTCTTTCTCCCTCACCTCGCTCTTTGAAGACCTTCTCTGTCCTCTGGGATGAGCTGCTAAACCTTGCCAGGACTGAAAATGAAAAAGACACTGTCAACAGATAGACCCACAACACACACAGAAAAAAGTCAGTCGCTCTTTCACTCACATGCTCAACACAGTACAGCTCTACATTCTTGTAATTATTGATTTTATTTTATTGATAAAGAAATTAAATTCTTGATGAATCATTCATTCATTCAATACTTATTAAATATGAAACATCCTAACCATAAAAATGTAAAATTAGAATATGTATTGTCCATTTAACTGTCTGTTAGTTACATCAAAAGGTTCATTCCTGTGGTTCATCTTCTAGATGTTGTTATAGCTTGTAAACAGTGTTTCATCTATTGTAGATCTGAAAATGTACTAGAAGCATCACCGTATCACTGTTACTGAGAGCATTGTTGTGCATCGGAGGGGCAGTTAAACCAAACAGGCTTTACTCAGCCATTTCTAACAGCATCCAGTCTGTTACACAGATCTTATTGGGAGCACGCACACACATCCTCACATCCTCGCTCCATTTCTATGTCCTCCATTTTGGCCTTGGACAGGAAATCAATGGGCGCCTTTGTTTTTGCTGCTTAATTATGGAGGTTATTTTCGTTTTTTGCTGTCGTCCTCTTTCGCTGATTGACTCTTTATCTTAGCACAGACACACCTGAATGCAGCTGCCCATCTGCATGAGGGCTAATGAAGAAACACGAGTCAGACAAGGCCTGCCGTTTCCCCTCTTCTCTCTCTCTCTCTCTCTCTCTCTCTCTCTCTCTCTCTCATTCATGCTTATTTTTTGCACGTTGGAAAATGACTGGTGCATATTTGCCTGATTCGTCGTAGAATCAGATAGAATAGAATTATCATTAATTTCAATTACGATCTCATGTAATTATGCAGATGGAGTGAAAATAGTCATCCCACAATTATATGAAAAAGTGATTTTTATTCATAAGAACACCCCTGCTGATCACCATCACGTTCACGATGCAAATTACGACATGGATGTTCAAAAATCCCTTACACGCTGCGGAAAAGTGCCCCACTATATAAGCCATCCACGCCGGCGATCAAATGTGTTCATGTCGAACGCTTTTTAACAGAAAGCTATTCAACAAAGAAACCAACTTTATTGGAGTGGAAAGCTTTCAAAAAACATTCCTTCTGCTTCAGCTGTGATCACGTCAGGATGCCATGAGCTTCATCCATGCTAACGTTCTACACTTTCATTGCATCGGTACAGACAGCAAATTTGTTACACCACCAAGAATTGGCAGGTTTTGTGACACCGAAATCATCTCATCCTGAAATATGGTGTTTATATACACCATTACATGACAGGCCTATAAATCACATACTGAGAGTATCTCGGAGAAACAAGTGTTTTTAGTAGCACTTTTGTAGCGACCCAACAGAGTAACTAATTTATTATGATTACAATAAACTGCATAGGCTAACCAATATTCACAATAAAAATGTATATGATTTGTGCCAGTGATTCGATTCTGTCTATATATACAGCAGTGGCCAAAAGTGATGTGCGAAGGGCAAATTTGTACGTTATTGTTTTGAATCACCCCCATCGAAATATGAGTGTGGTACAATATAGAAAAAACACTTAGGGTATTTATTGGACAAAATAATTTGGCGAAAGGCAAGCTGCAGCATATCGGGAATATGGGTTTTATTCAAAAATAGCAAAAAAGTATAAAAAGCTCATAGGAATTTAATCTATTATTAATATTTTGTTGATCTGTAGTAGTAATATTTTGTAATACTGATTTTAAGGTTTGCACCCATGTTGTAACTTTCCCATTCAAACCGCTCAGACTGATAAAATCGTGGACCTTCACTTAGGTAAATTGTATAATAACCAGCGAGCCACTTTTTCATCCAGTATGCATCAGACAATCCGTGAACGATCCGGATAAAAGGTGGGAAACATAACTGACCTATTCGGTAAAAGGAGTGCACTGTTTATTTGAAGGTATCTTCCTGTAGGTGGAAATTCTGTATTAGAGGGCTTTAGATTGCATTTTAAAGTGTTACTTTGCCTCTTGTTCCCGTTAATTATGACAGCTTGTGATATTTTGTTACTAATTGGGTGTCATCAGAGACGGTTCTTTAGCTTTGTTGTGATGTCTGAGATATTAAAGGTACCATAAATGCATTAGCGACTCATCTCTATGGACTAAATCGATACGCTGGTTAAGTGCAACACCTTTAAAATTAGAGTCTGGAGTTTCGCCTCAGGGCTCGATTTTTCTCGGCTCAGGTGGCCGCTATCTATAAAGTAAAAGATTGATTTTGTTTCTTGGAAAACAATATGGTTGTCAATGTGTATCCAATTAGCAAGTATGCTAGGCGAGTGTGGCGCTATGACCATCCTCTACTCATTAGCCGGTCGTTCGAAACCAACCTTATCAGCTTATCTAACTGTGTTTTTAAATCTTTCCTATTCAATATAAAGATCAAAATCAAATGTGATCTCGAGTGATGTCCCTTTATCATCGCATGTTCTTCAGCGTGTGTTTTCTTCTCTCGGACTGGTGGTAATACTCTCATGTCTACTTGAGGCTGAGACGAAACAACTAATAGGCTTGCTAAAATGCAGTGTGAGGATATTGAGGTGGGATTTGCCGGGGTCTCACAGCAGACACAACAGCAGGACTCGTAAGAGGGGTGCCAAGCTGCCGTAAAACCCAATAATGTTGCAACCTCTGAAAGTAACGATTTCTAGACCAGTAAGCGACTGCTTGGTTGCCATAGCGATGTGGGTTTTACTTATAGTGTCCCTTGTGGTTTGCAGCCAGACTGAGAAACCGGGTCGGCGTACAGCAGCGAGCGTATGTGGCGTGTGGTTGCGATTCGCATTGTGATCTGCTTTCCTCGAGCAAGTACTACAGAAAAAAGGGAAAATTATTACATTTAATAGAGTATTATGGGTCTAAATGTAATAATATGTTGAAAGGTTACTTTAACTTTTCATGAGTTGATTTAATTCGGGTAATTCATCGGTGTATAATTAGTTTAAATGACCGCACGTGGAGAGTATATGAAAGGATGGGTTGTAACAAGCTTTAGGATGTCTTCCAAATGAGCACCGTGGCTGAATGCAACCCTTCATTGTCTCAAGACATCCTGCTGAGCCCTGCCTGGTATTGTCAGAGTTAAATGTTTTCAATGTGTTAGATTACATTTACCATGCCACAGAATAGATTGCAATAACGGCCCCGATTAATATATGTCACCAACGCGTTCAACGTAATTTTAGATTGTCATCGTGATGGCAGCCTAAATTTAGAGCCAGTGGTGCGATGAACTAGTCGTGCCCAGCGTGCATTATTAGCCACTCTGAAGTGTTCGGGGAAGAGCGACAGCGGAGGTTAAAGGTCACTGAACCGCTGCGCAATAGATGAAGATTCCTATTGAGACTGTTTCTCTCTTGACCCTTGCCTATTCCCTCCGGTGGAACACTACAGTTAAGACTAAATGATGTTCTCTAATTATTCCTCTGAGATCCATGCGTGTCATCAAGTCCTTTCCAGACTATGAAAACATTCGGTTTCAAAGACCATATCTGTTCCTAGGCATGCGTTTCAGCTTTATTTTTTCAGCCCGCTAGTAAACCTTACGTTTCCTTATCCACAGAGACTTGAGAAAATGAGTAGTACCAAAATGATTAGATATTAACAAGATGCGCCATGGCCAGCAAAGGAAGTCCAGCCTTCCAGTAAAAAGAGACAATCGGTAATCGGAGGAAGGACAGCAAAAATATAAATACAAGAAAGTAGAAAGAAAAATAAATAAATCGATACAGTTTTGGTAGCATTTAAGGTTAGCTATGCTTTGTGTTTTATTTTCTGTCCACGCTGAATGCAAAACCTCTGTTTGATGTGACTAAATAAAATGATCTCAGACAATTTAAAACATTTGTTCTGTGTTCTTTGCCTAAATACAAATAAAAAAAACATAAGTTGTATAAATAACATGTATTTTTATTGAATAAACTAGCTAGCTAGTTTTTTCGGTCATCATGGTGTCAGGTTCTTTCGTATGCTTCTTCTCTGTCCATCCACCTTTCCTCTCTCCTAAGGAAGATTATAACTGTCATCATGATTCATTCCAAGGCGTTCTTTGAGAGGAATGCGATAGCAATAGCATGACAGTCATGTTAGGGAAGCTGGAGGTTCGGGTCAGCGTGGAGGTCAGGTTGGGTTGGCTCTGTCTCGTCTATGAGATCAGCCCAGTGAAGAGGAAATGATTTTAGAGATGGTTCTGGGGTGGATGTGAGTCACACACTCAAACTGCTGTCTAGTCCGTTTAGCGCTGTAAGCTGAATAATATTATTGGCGACTAACCTCCTCACCAACCACCCTGCTTTTCATTCCATGTCCACTAGCATTCATTCTTCGTTTTTTGCAATGTAATACTTCACTTTACTTAGGTGGCTTTGTTTTAACCCCAGACCTCACAGCAACCTCTTTTAAGCGGCCTGGGTTAACACTTATTAGCATATTCACAGGGTTACGCAAGAGTTTCCGTGTCCATCTGTGAAAATGTCATCACATGGAGATGCTAGGGTTGTCTTAGGTCTTCCAAAACTCAGACACTGAAACAGAATTTACCTTTTTGGGTAAACTATCTCTTTAGAAGACAGTACCTTGCCCTACCAGCTGACTATTCCATTTGGGGTTATAAAATTTGAAGGCTTCCTGCTAGAGCAGATTCTTGCCGGATTTGGATAAGCTGTTGATTTTCCCTTCAAGACAAGACTGCTGAGTAATTTTACCTCAGATACTGACAAGGAATAAGCTTTAGGGCTCTCAGAAGACGTGACGTCATTGCCTGTCATTTCCATGTCTCCACATTATACAATGTGCGCATCAAAAATCTATATCATCATTTAAGTCTAGTATTTCACAAAACCTTGAGATTCTCACTGTAGCAGAAGATGTTTTAGTGCATCGCAGCCTTTAGAGATGCTGGTGTCTTGCTCATCCTCCACGTGAGCATGTTGTGGAGCGTCTGCTGAATTCTGACGGCTAAAAAAGACACAAATGACTGTCAAGCAAAAGGTATTGCAAATCCTCTGGAAATGAGCAGGCGTATGAATGCCATTTTAAAGAGCGTTAGACTACAGAGCGCTCACAGGAGAATGAAGCATTCAAGGCCTGATCGATCGTCTGGATCGATGACAAGAGACGAAGATTCTGGAGATCATAGATTATTCAGAGGTGTATTGATCTGTGAGAAGATCACATTCAGGTTCACTTGAGCACAGGTGCACTCCTACTAACTCACGTGTGTATATGTCATGGCCAGTGAGTCAAAGTTTTACTGGTTGGCACCTTGCTGGTAGATGCTGTGACTTGGGGTTGGGAGTCATCGAGGACAATTTGATATAATATGAGTGTTAATCTTGTGATTCTTCATTTTAAATGTTTAACTAATTCAAAACTATATTGCAGTTTTTACTTGCTGATATTCTGCACAAAAGCTTATGTGTGATTTTAGTTTTTTAGGGAAAGCGTTGTTTTTAATGTCCTTGATACCCATGCTATAATATGGCAATGTGTGTTTGTATGTATGCATACGTGTGTGCATTCCCCACGGTGACGAAAGGGATTCGGATGGGTTGTCTGTGAAGAAAATGTAATGTTGTCTGCTTTTGTTTTTTTCGTCCCCCTCCAACAGCCATCGGCCTCTGTCTCTCCCAACAGAAGGCTCCCGGTACGTCTATATGGCTTCAAGCGCAAATTGGATGCACACAGAACATGTGCCTGCGAATATGCACGCACAGATGCTTATTGTGTGCGTGCTCTCGTATACTCAAGCACATACACGCACGGTTAATAGGAGGAGTGATGCATTGCTCCTGACAGATCATTCCACGCTGTACCAGAATAGCTCCAAACATCTCTAAGCATCTATTCCAATGTTTTTCCAACGTGTGCTTTGAATATCATACCGAAAAGCACTACGTCTCGCTCACATAACTAAAAAGCGGATTTGCATTGGACGAGTGATTCTTCATGCTTGTTGAATTCACATTTGTTTCTGAAATCATTCTGCCATGCTAATAGCCACTCAAAACAGGGAGGCAAGGGTATCCTGACTTTTATCCGTGGATTTTGGTGGTGCCTGAGCTCAGTCCTTTTTTAACGTGGTATGCTATGCAACACACAGAAATCATCGACAGCCTAATTGTAAAGTGAATTGCCTTGAAACAGGAAGTTAGGGTGGGATAAATCCAGTGTCTCCGCCCCCTTTATGATAGCAAAGGGCGTTTAGTTTACCTCCTAGCCATTCGGCTTTGAATTCAATGAGATAATAGTTGTCGATCTGTTAAGGTGGTGTTGTGTGCTATATATATTTTTAATATTAGCATGAAACAGAACTTGCACTTCTTTTCCATATCATGATGTATATCTGAGTTAAAAGGTTTCTAAGAGGAGAAAACAATTAGGCCGGAACTTGATTTTGTCCATCCAGAAGTGATTGGATCGTTGGAAGTTGGTTGTCCCACCCTCATGCCACTCCTTGTGACAGGAAGTGAAAAGAGTTTGTTTCAAATGTTTTTGATTTAAAATTATGAGAGCACATGAATTAAACATAATGAAGCGGACAGATATGTCATTTGTAAAAAATGTTATAATATTTTATAAGAAAATCTATTTCATGGTGACTTTAACCAAAAACGTCCTTGCAACCACCATTTACACAACCCTTTTACAGATTCACATATTTGTTTTTCTACCAGTGGTCTCTCTCTCCTTTCACTTATACTGTCTCTGCACGTAAGTATAGTGTAGTGTTAGCTAAAAACCTTCCAGCTAATTAGTTAACACCACAAGTCTGCCGTTGTGGATCATGGCGTTCTAGTAAAGGACTGGGCTTGCATGAAATTTCCAGATGGCCTGTCGCTTTGACGCTACGCTGGTCTGAAATGCGGGGGCGAGGGAGTGTTAGGGGAAGGGACAGGGAAAGGGAAGATAGTTCGTTCGGAACACATGTGCCTATCAAAGCTCGCCGCCTGACTCCCACTAACCCCGCTAGCGAGGAAAAGGGAGGCATCCTGGCTAAACAGCGACTATGATCTCATCTTTGATGTGATTATTTGCAGCGGGGCAGAAGGCAGACAGGAGTGTCTGTCACCCACCACACTACCTCCTGTGCTTGGTGTACATGGCTAACCTGCAGTAAAAACAAAGTGGTCAAGAAGGTTCATGCTTCCCAACAGAAACATACCATTATTATTACGCCCTTGAGCAAGTCACTTAGATAAAGCTTGCTTGAAGCGGATTGTCCTTGTAATACATTCTATGGCGAGACATGAAAGTCATGAAAACGTATGCCACCGGCCCTGGTCATGTGGCAATAGATAAAACTTCTTCATTCAGGGTTAAATTGAACTTGGGGTACTGTTTGCATGCATAACAAATTCATATTCATTTTCAGTCAACACAATTTAGTCAAGCCATTAACGCTCGAGCACAAAATGAATTCGAGACCACTGTAATCGTCTCCCAATCTACCTTTTCCATTGCGGCGAGGAAGAGTTAGTGGAGTGGCAGAGGAATTCATTCATTAACCTGCATCTATATATTATGTGATTACTCTCCATTATCGTACCACGACATGTTTTTTTTACCCTACCAATGCCAACATCTAAAATAACTATTTTTCCTGCTCCAGGGATGAAGCTTCAACATGCTAATGGCAGAAAGAAGCCATTACAAACCTTCTGTTTATTTTAAGTGCCGTTAATGGAGATTGGTGCATGCACAACAATAAAACGTGTTTCCATTTTCAAAAGCAAAGTCGAGAAGTCAGCGTGGTAGGCTAGCTGCTTTAACACTAACTGTAGTACTCTATTCTGTGGGCCTTGTTAATAAATAAATAAATTACAAAATTCAACAAAGCATCCTGACTTGAAATAGATTTTTTTGTGAAGCAATGTCTACGTGTAAAGCTGTGGCTTCTGTCTCTCTTCTCAATTTGCCCATTTCACTCTTCTTTCCATCTCACACACATTTGGCTTGTGGAGAGCACATAAAACCATGTCTCGGTTCTGAGCCATCCCGCTCTTCAGCCCATAGGAAAGATCTTTCACAGCTCAGGACGTCACACTGTCTCCCCCAATGACACTCTCACACTTGCACTGCTGTCTGCCAACCCGAAACTCAACACTAAAACCTTCAACATTCAGACAGGCCCGAGCAGTCTACAGACACTCACTGTAGACAAGACAATTTTCCTTTAAGTGACAGTTCACCCAAAAATGGAAATTTAGACATCATTTACTCCCCTTTTCACATGACTTTCATATGACTTTATTCTTTGTGACACTTGAGGAAAAATTGTGAATATTAGCAATGCTCATTTCAATGAAAGTGATTGGAGGCTGAGGTTGTCAATCACTAACGTAGTGCATAATGTTATGCATCATTATAAATAAACAGGCATTTACAGGTTCGTTATTCCCAGATAACAACCGCTCAAAACTAATAACACCCGGTAACTCGGATGCTGCGAATCATTTTGACATGTACAGTTTAATATTACACCACAAATAAATATAGATATGTCTTTTAATAACATATATGACATATTTACAAATGATTAAACCAAAGTAAACCACTTTTCCTCGTGGAAGGTCTGCATTCAATAAAAGATTTAATGTCCAGTTTTTTTCTCAAGTGGAAAGTAGCCGTGTAATAAGCAGGATAATGTACATGCAGCCGGCTGTTATCGCGAAATAAGCCCCTTCAGTGTCATACTGTCACACTGTCGGGGCTTATTTCTGCAATAACAACCTACTGCCTGTACATTATCACTCACATAAAATATGTCAAGATATTATATGTGATTTATTCAATTAAGATTGTTGGTTCTGAAGCAACATGTCTCCCATCTTCTTATTGGCTGTGTTTTTTATCATGACGTGCATTTGTTTCTTCTGAAACCTAAGAAGAATGTATTATGTACAGTGTGGTACAGTGTGGTGTTCAGAAGAGTGATTCTTCATTCTGTAGCGTGTTGCAGCACGTGGTTGGACCTAATGACTTCTAATATAATAGTAATCCTCAATCAGAGCTTTATTGGAGGTGCACTGCTGTGCAGGACAGGTAGCCAGTGAAGTAAGAATATTCACACTTGTTCTGCCTCTCAGCTTTTAAAATGATGTTTCGTTCGTGTTCAATTCGAACACGTGTAGTGTTCAATTCCAGGGTTATTTGTGACATTTTCAGTCAAAACATGAAATATAAATTCTCAGAGAATGTATTTATTACCAGTATATTGAACCCTCTGTTCATATTTTACTAAATCCATGATGGTAGAATCCAGACATCAGAAAAATGTCAGTTTGTGCACAAGTTTTCTATTTTATAAGAGGGAAAAATTCATGCTTTCTGAATGTGACCTTAGGGTTTCATCTTAAGCTTAACATTATTTTGCATGGAATTGCCCTTGTTTTATTAAAAAAAAATTTACTAAACTTTTGCAGTTTTAATTATTGTTATTTCTTTTGTACGATTTTAATTATTATTTTGTTTGTATTTTTTTATATATATATACTGATGCTGATATACAACTGATTTCTCTAGAATAGTTTTACATTTTCATTTACATTTACTGAGGAGTATGCTTTACCAATTAAGGTACAAGACACAATCACAAAAATTATTTACACATAGTTTTTAACTCCAAAAATGCTAAATTATTCAAAAATTAGACCAATAAAATGGGAAAAATTTAAAGGCTGAAAATCCATTAAGAGAGGAGATAAAAATGTATGACTCTTACTGTTGGAGGCACAGCTAATGCTTCTGTTAATCATCTTATGTCAGGGATCTCAAAAAGCACAAAAGTTATAACTGTCAGTCATAGGAATCCTCATCTTTTTTCTGTCACTGTCCCCGCATATGCTTATTCTTAACCCGACAGTTTCTCCCTACTGCCACCAGTGATTCTATGGGCTCTGATAGGACATTAGAGGAGAATGAATGCTGACTGCTTAGGGCTGTGTGCTGAAACTGACATGCTCTTTTGGGAAAGGCCTCTAAAGGTGACCACGCCGATGAGGGAATGTGCCCAAGGACACATGTGGCACATTGGACCCTTGTAGCAGGTCTAATATACAGTATCTGTCATTCACTTGAGAGAGACTCAAATAGCGAAAGATCCTTTTTTATGTAGTAGTAACATTTCTGTGTGAAATCTCATTTGAATATTGTATTTCAGTTACTGTTAGTGGTTTCTGATGTTTCTCTTACACTTAACATCCTCTTAACTCAATATCCATATACTGGAATCTAGTGCCATCTATAGTGTTGAATGCAGACAGCAAATGAATTCGTTTTTAGTTTAGAAGGCAACCCATTTGGTGATCCATCATCCATGTTTTTTCGAAGGTTGTTTTGGAGCTATTTATGGGAGTCTGGCCGCATGTCCGGAGAGACAGGAGTCACATTCATAGCTTTAGGGCTCGATTTGCATTGGTAATAGCTGTTAAACGTGTCAATGGAATCCACAGTCTTTGACTCTCGGATCTCAGGTGTGTGTTTCTGTAATGGCTTTCATAGCTGCAGGCAGACATAAATCACTTTATATCACTCCGTGTGCAACAAACAGACCGAAAGGTTTGTGCTGGGTGTTTTTTTAATCAATTTCTATGGATTGTTTTATCTTTGGTTGGGGCAAAGTTGTCATCAAATACAATTAACTTCTTTAAATAGAGGTAAATTACACCCCTGAGGGTTAAAAGTGAATAACATTAGGATAAGTGATTGAGAAATTAGATCAAGCGTGGACATTACTGGTGTAAACAGCTCAGAGGACTACCAGCATCCCTCGCTACACAAACTTTATCCTAATCAGTGTTTTACTTATTTTATTTATTTCCCCAGAAAAAATATATATCAAAATCTTTCATTGAAGCTGCAAACTTCTTTAATGGTTTCTATTGTTTTTTTTCAGCAGGGAATTAATTCCTTGAAATATTCTATAGTGTTTTGGGCAAAGTTCTATCAGGGTTTTTTTTCAGCAGGGGTACCATATTGAATTGCATGGCATCATATTTTTTTCCGTTGCATCCTATTGCATTGAATCGAATCGTGTTGTTTCGAATCACACTGCATCGTAATAGGGGTGAATCAGATCGGATTGCATCGGTAGCTGTTTCATATGTATCTTTAATGTATCTTATCGTTGGCTATACATTGAGATGCGTTATGCATCGGCCTCGATATGGAGATGCACATCCCTAATGTATATGTTTAAGAAATATGAATCGTGCATATTTAAATGTATACATATGTAAATTATGTGTAACTATAAATATATGTATACTGTATTTATATACATATATATACACACACACACACGTGTGTGCATATATATACATAAAAATGTACATGCCACACACACACATATATAAACACAATCGATAAATCGAGATTATTGGATTTGACAGAACTAAAATAAAACGACCAATATATGTGTATATAATAACAAAACACTTACATCTGTTTGTCAAAAGTGAAAGTGTTTATGTAATTATGAAAACCTGAGAAATGAACAGGTTTCTAAAACAGGACCAAATGTGATATGAGATAACACACTGAAGAAAGAAAGACTGTAAATATATTTTGACATTTTTAGAGTGTGAAGTATCCCTTGGAATTTGTAATGCCCCCCAAAAAAACCTATTTGCCGTTGAGGTGCAAAAAACAAACTTTGTTACAGGTATAATAATTGTCATCTACATATAATTTGAGAAACAAGAAAACATCATAATTATGATTTGTTTGCAGTGGTAAAAGCACTCTCAGCATGAATTTGACAGTTTAAAGAAGCCGGCTGACATGTTTTAAATAAGTGTGCTCCCGTTTCGAGATGTAAAAGCACGGATTCGATAACACCCCAACTCTCCCTCGGGTGTGCACTTCAGGACAGCATTTTAACAAACTGCCAATCTGTAAACGGCTGAATGACACATTCCCAAATAACGCCTGATTTGTATACATAGTTTAAGCTTATCCTCTTGGGAGAAGCATTCAGGATGTAGAATCCTGATTAACGCACTGTAGTCCAGAGATAGCAGCACTGATTCTAATCCGTAACCTCATCCTGTCCATCAACACAGTGGCCATCCCTGGGCAACTAATCATGTATTGATTTTTTCCTTCTTCAAGAAGCCAGAATTATCCTTTTATGCCTCAGCATCAATAGAAACAAGGTTCTGATGCAGTTTTGAGTGTTTTTAAACAAAAGAGATTTATACAAAAGCCCTCTTTAGAAATAGGGCTGTTTGGGCTGTTGTTACTGAAAACACTAAATGCAATGTCAAATCTAATGTACTAGTGCCATGTTTTTTTTAGTTGAGAATGGCGCATGACAAGCTCAAGGCAATTTTATCATAGTGCTCGGTTAATTGTTTTTTCTTATCGAAGTCTTGCCAATTTGCCACCTGTCACATCCACAGTCGAACAACAGAATTCAATTGCGCATATAAATTAAATCTGTTTGTCAGCAATGGTCACAACTGTTGAGATGAGCTTTTTCACACAGGCTAAACAAAGATTTTAATTTAGCCATATTATGAGTGAAACTTGTTAGTCTTACATAATCCTAATATGCCAGATATATATAGTAGTTCTGAGTAAAGGTACATTTTTGGGTTTTACAGACATGATAATAAAAAAAACGAATTATACGTTTCTTTAAATTATAAAGTCATGACGTACTGATTTTACATCATCCAACTTCCCAAACATTCCAGTGCTATCTATGCAGCGTGATGCCTTTCTGTCACCACATGCCATATGGACACAGACATTCATACTGAAAATACAAATGCTATATAAAATCACTCTCTCTGTCTCTGTCCTGTTCACGCTTTGAAAGTCCTGTGAGATCAGGTTAAATTTGCCATACGTGTCTGTGTGTCTGTGGCCTGTACAGTACATATAAGTTTCACCTATTTCACTTCATAAAGTGACACATTTCTGAGTAAAAGGCTGTTCACACAAATAGCGTTAACTGTAACCACTGGACGATACATTTTATTTATTAGCTTGTGTGCTGCAGTTTCTCATTTTACATTTCAAAAGATTTGAAATGTTGTTACTGTTTTATCATTCATCAGCTGGTAAAAGGTTGTTCTATGTATTGTGACAGTTGTGGTGTGTGCTCACATTAAATTTAGGGTACCACGTTTACACGATGAAAACAGAAACGTTTTTCCTTAGCGTTTTTGAAAAGTTTCATGTATCAAAACGATCTGCATTTACACGGATCCAGGAAAACGCTGTAGTATGCATGCCAGGAAAGTGGAAAGAAACAAGTTACACATACACAGTTATAAGCTAAAAGTGTTTTTTAATACCCTTGGTCAACGTATATGTCTGTTTAAAATCTGGCGAATGTAAATAACGTGTCTCCGCCGGTCTTATTGGTGAAGTAATATCCACATTTTGCTGGGGAAACGTTAATACATAATCGAGCAGGGAGAGCTCACAGTACTGTAGGCCGCCATATTGTTTTGATTATACTCGCGTGACGGCACGTGATGCGCGTGCGTATTCGGAAAATTCAGTCTCGAAATTTACACAGAGACAAAAATGGTGCCGTTTTCAAAACTCGCAATTTGAGTCTTAACTAGTCTCACTGACTAGCAGGACTTACAGTATTAGTCTTGCTTTTCAGATTTTACGTAACTGACTTGAAGAAGTTAACCAGTTTCAAAGAAGAAAATTTGACGACTAACATGTAAGACCCCGTAATGATTTATCGCCCTTGGTGTGAATAGGCCTTTAAACATGATGGTTAATGTAAAAATGTACGATGGGACTTCAGGTTAATGTCTAAACACATAAACAGCATTTTATTATTATATCACTTTTTGGTTAATCATAATCTCTTTGAGAGAATAAAATGCAACATGTTCGACTCCAAACCACTACAGCGCAGGAAGATAACTAACACCTATTATCATCCTCTCCTATAAATTTGTTCAGGCATTAGTAAAGCAATCCATCTTCCTGTCCGAATCTATTAGTCTCTTAGGTGGAGGACTGTCATGAAATTAGCCCTCCTACTTCGCTTCTCCACAAATTTGACTTGAGAACACACCGTTGTGTTGACACACTTTAGGACAGCCATTTTAAAATGCAAATCTGAAGTACCCTCAAAGGTGTATTTTGTCAGGTCACCTGAAGTCATTTGTCTAGTGTAAATGTTAGTTTGTTTGCTGTGTTTATTAATGCTGTGACAGTTACACATTTGTTAGTGCTGGCTAAATGAATTTTCTTTCACTATTATTTTTGCATATGTCTCATAAATAGTTTTTTCCAATGGACTTTTCTACAATGTGGTCTAATGTGGTTATTTTACCCTGTCTGTCTGCAACTGACTGATGTACAGTATGAAAATCAGCCACAGCAAATCCTTTCTGATGCAAAATAAAAAAGGTATTTCCAAACGGCTCAGGGAACATTCGACAGAAAAATGAGTTTGTGCTTCTGTGATGTTTCTCAGTGGTCACCTTTAGTGTTTATTCGTATGAGGAGCTCATTGGCATGTGTGTGCTGTAGGCAGTAAGGTGTTGTGGTCGAATGGGAGGGATTGCGGTACTTTGCATGACAGGCGTTTGTTTCTCTTTCGGGTTTCTCCTCGGGTTTCACTAACTCATGATGCCAGCTCTTCCATTGCCTTTCATGCAGCTCCTGAAAGCCTCTGTTCTTGCCCTGAAATTTCTCATCAGTTCAGCTAAGCACATCTTCAAAGAGAGGGGAGAAAAAATCTGGATGAGAATGAAAGGCAAACAGTGAAGGGCTGAAGAAGGCTACTGGCTTCACAAATAAAAATGCAAACCCACTCATTTGAAAGACGTCACTTTTAGCTTTGTTGGAACTCGACCCCAAGGTAACAATGCTATCGGGATTCGGCAGACTCCGATTTCTTAATGCAAAGATTCTCTGATCACTTTCATCTCAACGTTCTCCATAAATCTGTCAGCCGGTTTTAAGAATTCTGTTAATTTTTTCTGTGTGGAAGACCCCTCCCATCGATTCTTCTCCGCCTCTCATCTGTTTCTCGGATGGGGAGCAGGTCGGCCTCTCCGAGGGCATTTGTGAGACTCGTTTAGCAATTCTATCCTGTTGATAAGGATTGAAAACAGATAACGGACAGACCTCTGCCGCCCAGTTCAATGGCTTACAAAGGAGATGAATCACCTGTCCTCTCGGTGGCTTCTCACGTCTTTCTTTTTGTTTACACCTCCGAGACTCCCTGGAGAGGGATGTCATTGACTGAGACAGGCAATGACATCTCAAGGAGGAATTGTTGAGATGGGGTTGGATAACTTTAGCTGTACCCTGAGGTGAAACTACTGTATGCAGTGAAGGTGATTCACAATTAGCATATTAGCATGACAGGAGTGTTGAGGAAGAACTAAAATGCAGTCATGCTAACTACTCGGATTTTTTTTGTTGTTGTTTTTTTTCCATGCAGCTATTTTAACTGACTTACTTTAGCAGTTTTATTTCACATTGTCCATCAGTGCCACAGTTATTCAGTGTTTTAGGTTTAATAATTTACGGATTAACCATTTAATGCTGTCAGAAACGGGATCTTTTTAAATAGCTTCAGTATAATAATCATTTATTAAAGAATAGTACCAACAAAACATAGAATGCTATAAGAACACAATGCTACATTTTTATTAGTAATTGGAGGTTTAATCAAAATAGACAAAACATATTCATTTTTTGTAAAAAAAAAAAATAGTTCACCAAATGCAGAACTCAAAATGCAGTTATGTTTGACCTGTACTTAAAATTCAATTATGCAACATTCATCACTGTATGCAGTTTAATAATAAATAATACAAATAAAAAAATAATACAAAGAACATTTTCATGGCATGCTTTACTTCAGATAAAAAATTTTCATATTTGACCTTTGTTTAACTAGAACAGAATCAATTATTTTATTATGTTTCAGTCACTCTCATATACAGTAATGTTTTTGTCTCTGAAGCATTTCATTCAGCCCCAAGCAGTGAATTGCTTGATAAAAACAAATTTGCCTTCTGGAAATCTTGAGATTCAGATTTTAAGGTGCTTTGAATTATTTACCGTATTTTTAAGTGTGCACGATAACAACATTGTGCATGTTCATTATCGTGGTATATTGTATTTTTAAATTCTGTATTTTTGGAATCTAGAAGAAGATTATAATAGAACTTTTTGCTAATGTTCCCATTAGGATATAAAAATGTTTAAAAAGGTTCCAATTGCATGGTATTGTAAGCCTATCATTTTTATAGTAATATTTTTCATATTTTTAAAACCTTGAGTATTTTTTTCATTTAGGAATGAAACCCAATGTTGATTAAATGCTCTTTTAGCATTACAGCAATATTGCTTATCGATAGCTTTAAGAAACATTTGGAGAATGTTCCGCTTGCTGGGGAAAATGAATAAATGTTGTTTAGACTTTGTGAATATCTACATAACATGTCGATTTTCTGCATATAACTGCCCTAAACCTGTTCATTGGCTTATTGGCAATGACCTCTCTACGGCGGGACGGGCCATAACAATGCACAAACATTCTGCAAGAGAACATTTTGTTGATAAATGTAAAATTGCATTGGTCGGAGCTGGTGTCCCAGTGGACAGTACTTGGACAGACAAATTGCTTGTCACTGGGAGCACTGGTTAGGACGCGGTGTACTTTGTGTTTTCACTGTGTATGTTTTAGACATGGACATGAGGGTGTGTGGCTGCGTTTCATCTAGAGGTCCTCTGTGGTCCTCACTTCATGTGAGGTGATTGTGTTTATTCTGGACACACACCCCAGCCATAAATCATTCACCGAGGGTGGAATAGAGTTAGAGACCACATCCCCCGATGTCTGTCCATGTCCTTCTCCCGCTGATCAGACTTCATGGAAATTCAGTCACTCTCACCCGGCAACAAATTCATCATCTCCCTGAGAGCTCTTGGATAAATAGAGGACGTTCAAGTGCCTCTAGGTGTGTTAAATTGCACATGTTTGGCAAGAAGGCATCAAAGCGTGTGGACGGAATGAGACTTCTGAAGATCATACAGAGAGAGCTCAGCTCAAAGCTTCATAGACTCAAAGTGAACAATAATACAAGCTTCTCTTAACCAGAGTAATAATTCATGTTCTTGACAGGTCTGGTTGGAAGAATAGATCCTAAGAGTGCGTTTCTCATACAAATAGGTTTTCTTTCAGTAGTTATAAAAACAGTAATAGTTTCATGCCTGTATTCTGCAGAAATACATTTTCTTTGCTTTATTTGTAATTTAGAGAGTGACACGATTGCTACAATTAATGTCTTTTTGATGTTTTGGCTTATTGCTGCTTTATTGATGAGGACTGAACACACGATAGAAGAGGTTTGGGAATGATGCAAGCAAAGCGTGATTTGCGTCACCTACATAAGCACCGGAGCATGTGCAACTTCAAGGTTCTGTACATTTAAAATTGGCTTGGGTTCTTTTTCGTGATGTTTTATTAGCTGTAAATATCCTGACTGCATCATCATGGCAGGACAAACAATGCTAAGAGAGCCATGCACTTATGTAGGAACACAAAGGTCAGTGCTGTCGAGCGCTGACATCTTTCTCCTCTGAAGAGATATCAAAGCCAATTGAGCTGTACGTTACTGTGCTGGTGTTTACTGTACAGATGCGCGTCCGAGACCGGTAGGTGTTGTTAAGATTTTATCCCTTGAGTGCGTCTTCATTGATAGCAGTTTGCCATGGCAACAGCAGCAGTTATTTTGCTCCGTCGGCTGTGTCCTGAATCACACTATGACAGTTTATGACACGGCACTTGGGGGGTCCTGATGGTGGAAGAAAATAAAAATATTCTCTTGGTCCCAAAATCATTTGCTCTATGCAGTCAACAAGAAAATCAGATAATCCTCATTGCATTAGTTGAGGAAATATTGATGCTTGACGCAACACAGTTTTATAGCACTATAGTGCTTTTTTAAAGCTGCAATCTGGAGCATTTTGGTAAAAAAATGAAGACATCATTCATTGAGCAAGTACATAAACATAAGTGTTGAAAACAGTCTCTGTACCACAATTTGATAAGCTTACAGTATTATCAGCTACCGGGTATGAGTTCATGAAAAAAGTCAAAGAAAAGTTAAATACGTAAAGTAACCTGCAGTTTTTTGTTTCAAAATGTGTGGATTGCAGCTTTAAAATATGTGATCAGTATGCGGTAACATGTTTCAAACAGTGTCATGTTCTGTATTATTGTTCACGATGCCATCTAGCCATCAACTGAAAATGTAGTCAGTTGTGAGCGATGTTGTACATCACAGTTGACATCACATTCAGTTCTTTCATTAGATTTCTTAAGGAAGGTCAAGTTGAGCACATTCTGTGCCGAACATTTTACAGATCATCTGGCCATTTTATGCCAGTGTTATGCTTGAATAACTTATGTGCCACTTGTGCAGGGAATTGATAATCATATCTGTATCACAGTTTTATCCTAGAATACAGATCGCTGTGTCTGATCTAGATGATATATTCGTATGGGAAATATGTTCTTATGGCAGATGACGTTATTTCTTTAAACCTGGTTTCCTCAAGCACGTGGTCTGTTCAGCACTGCAAGGTTTTGGAATGCCAAGCAGGCAAGAGTTTCTCCCTAGAGATGACTGAATTATGAATGAGACTTCACTTGCAGCCGTCTTTGGATGGGTTATTCTTTCTAATGGTGCGTCCTCTGTCTCCGAGGGTCTTCTGATGCACCACCTGACGTCCGTGATATGATGAATGGGTTTGGGGGTCTGGCTATAGATTTAGACTTTAGTCAACCTAGAATTTGATTTCATATTCAGTAGTGTAATTCAATTACAGTAACTAATTACTTTGTAACTAGTTACACCCAACACCACCCGTGAGATTAGCCCTATTATTTTTTTGTTTCTTTGTTTTGCTCTTCCATCAAAAATTCTGTGGAGAAGCGTGAGATTGACGCTTGACTTTCAGAGAAGAGCGAAGGGAAATAGAGAGAAGGAGAGGCTGGAGCTGTGGCTCTGTGCTGCATACATTTCCCAAACACCTCCACCATCATGCAGCCCTCAGAGGATAACTACTGAAAACTGAAATAAAAACAGCAGCTCTTCTCCTGTCTATCCGCCGGCAACAAAGAGTGTGTCAGAGCGTGTGTGTGTGTGTGTGTGTGTGTGTGTGTGTGTGTGTGTGTGTGTGTGTGAATCAGGCTGGACTCTGGCTTGTCTGACTTTAAAGAAGGTCTTTGAGAACCTTCATATGTTGCTGCAGCACTGATGTTAATGGGGATATGATATGACATCACACACATACGCAGAATATTCACTTTTGTTGAGCTGATAGCAAGTCAATTCGTACTGGAAATGCATAGAAATGATCTTTTTTTAAACTGCTGGAGGGCTCTTTCTGTTTACTATCTACTAAAGCGATTGATTTGGAGCTCTACACACAGGCAGCAACCTAAAAGGCGGGACTTCTATAGCCACCATATTCGCGTTGTGATTTATCCGATTAATTTATAATGTATCTGCTGGAACCCTTTCCAGTTCAGAGCCATTTTTACAGCTGAGAGACACCACACAGTTTGTGGAAGCCCAAATGTCATTTGTCATGTTGCATTAAACGTCCTTAGCCATTTATTCATCTCAAGCTAAAACAATGATAAATCAAAACACTTAAAAAAACAAAACACAACAACATATGCAGTAATGGAGTCTAGTGGTAATGTAAGTGTTATCATTCAAATTTATCCTCAAATGTCTAGAGGCAACAGACACCAGAAGAAGGATCACGTTTGATGGGGGAAAATCGGTGTATTTAGTTTTTGGTTTTGCATTTGGGTTTAAAAGGAGAGTCAACCATTTTTACATTTTATTTACCAGCATCTTTTTCTTTAATATTTTATTAATTCTGCACAACAAGCATTTGTCCACCAATTTCTAACAAAGAATAACACTTTTTAAAGAGGAATGTTTCTCTCTTTTTAATCCTTATGAGCTATATGCGACATTTTAAAGCATCATGAGCATGTAGGCATGAAGAAGAAAGCATGATACCCTTTTAGTCCAGAATGTTGGAAAGCATGTATATTTTTCTCAAGAGAGCATTACAAAAAATCCTATTGATTATAGCTAATATAATTCTTTTTTTAATAATAAATACTGAATTATTAAAAGAAAAGATACATCTAAATTAATACTGTTTTTTTATTTCAGTATTTTGGTAAAGTCTTGAGTTGACTCCTCAACTCAAGACTTTACCAAAATACTGAAATAAAAAAAATTATTATTATTAAAAAAAGAATTATATTAGCTATAATATGCTTTTGGTATGGTACACAGAGATGCTGCTTACTGTATTTAGAGCGTTCCAAGCTAAGTTTCCCATTAATGGGTGCTAGCTGCACATGCAGGCAGTCGATTCTGCAACAATAATTTCACATGCAGAAAGTAAATGAGCAACTATTGCTGCGTGCGATTTTCAAATCTGTGGTTGTTTTGGCTGTTGGCCACATAATTACAAGAACAGGAATGTATACAAGAGTGATTACAGAGAGGTTGGTCAACAGATCCGATCAACATGCATAAACAAAATACATTATCTTGAGGCAAAATAATTATTGTTTTTAGAGAACAACTTTTATTAATCTTCAATTCTTACCTCTTTGGCTGTACCGTCAAGTGAAAACAAATATGCTTAACTCATTTGTCAAATAAAATAAACTCAAGATTTATACCTTGAAAACAAGTCATATATTTATTATGCCAAATAGCTTCAAATAAATGTGTAAAGCATATTTATCTTTGCATGTATTGAAAAGCAACTGAAAAGAATAATTTAAGCTTACCGTTGTGAATTTGTGTAGGGTTTCTGAACACTGATTGTTTAAGTATTTGTTAATAACAGATGATATTGTTTATTATGGGTTGCAGCATTTCCAATATTTACTGTATATATTTTTACACTAAACAGGACTAACATAATAAATAAGAGCTTCATCTGCAGTGACAGATCTTTGAGATTTAGTTTTAGTGTGAAGCCAGAGCTTGGTGAGTAAAAGTATACTAGATGTAGATAGCAGTTGTCTTTCTTAACTTGTGCAAAATCCCACATAGAACCATTTTTACGATCTTACAGCTCTTTGTGACACTACCTTTCCCATCTCCCCACGTATAAACTTTATCTCTTATTATAGATGTTGCATCCATGAAATCTGAGTATTTGTGGGCTGCATGATTTTTGTGATGTGATTGTACATGTTAAAATATGTGCTTTGGCAATGAATGAGGAGTTTTTCACCTCCAATCTATATATTTTTTGTTAGTGGCTGGGCTTGCTGGACATCTTCGGAAGTCTATGTGACGTTATCCTCATTGTGCTTAACAAAAGCAAGTCATCCATTCGCTGACGTTTCGACAAGTATTCCTCTTGAAATTCAGTCCAGCTGGTCCTACCAGACTTTCTCTTGAATATTTTGCTGAGGTTTGTTGTATTTTGCGCATTGATTATGTTTCCAGTTGCATTGTTCCTCATGACACTGTTGTTACAGAAACAGCCACACTGCGGAATTATGGCCCCAAAATTCTTCTTTTAGTGGTGGATTCACTGCATTTACATTCATGCATTTGGCAGACGCTTTTATCCAAAGCAACTTACACTGCATTATACTATACAATTGTTTCTAAGTATGTGCAATCCCTGGGATCGAACCCATGACGTTGCTACCGCCATGCTCTAATGCATCAAGCCAAATGTAGCAGTAAAGAAACCAAACTGAGCTTTTCTGTTTTTGTTTATTGTACGTTGAATTGAATCCGTTTGCCACGCATCACCCTTTATCAGCACGTTTCTGTAATGAAGTTTTATAATGAAGTTTTTCCCAGCCCCGAAATTCCATTAAGGAGATGCAAACTGTGGTCCGTATTGCTCCAGAAGATGCAATTTTGCCATAATGAATTCATACATAAAACACCAGACTTTCAAAAGCTTTGAGTATTCATTAAACGCAGTCCATTTGTGGCATAATTACAATCTCACTTCCTTTTAGCCTTTTTCTTAACACCGCCGCTTAAATGCAAAACACTGCCTCGGTCTATCAACACTGGCCTTGCGAGTAATTCTCAGTCTACCTGCCAATTCCACGGCATTTAAATGGACACATGCAATCGCTTGATGCGATTAAATTTGGTAAATAGCTTTTTCAACGCAGGCATTTGCTAAGCCTAGCCATGCAGGTTCCATTAAAAATGAGGTGTTGTAAAGATTGAATGGTGTCTCTTGTTACTTAGCAAATCCACTGAGTGGGATAATTGGCTCCCTGGGGTGCAGTGTAGATGGAGGATTTTATGGCATCCTACAGAAACGAGAAGCATGGTATATAAGGACGATTCCCAGATGACTGAGCTCAAATCCGTAGTGGTTCTCATGAGAACTACGATTGGTGGGGTACGTTGAGGAATGTCATGGTTTCGTTTCCAGCGGGTCAGGATCCGCCTCAAGCGTGTCATTTATCTAATAAGAGAGAGGGATGACCTAGCACAGACACATTAGTTCAGGACAAGGTAAGTTGACCCAGTGCTGGTCTTGTATATATGCAGTACATTCTCTTTCATCTCACTCCCATATGTCTTTCTGTCTCTTGGGACTCAACCCCATCCGCTTGGCCTGATGTCTCTTCTCCTTAAGGAATATTAACCAGCTGGGTCCTCAAGCCCAGATGTGCAAATGAGATGGTACGATCTTAATAACAAATGAATGGTGGAGAAAGCGCCAACGACCGCAATAAAACCGTCGTTGCACCTGCGTTCACTGTGTACAGTATGTGGAAATCAAACAGACGTCTTCTTCGATTGAATTTATTGCCGGTTTAAATCTAGTCAGCTTTTTACAAAGGCAAGGAATGTGATTATGATTCCAGCCTCTTCAGGGTCAAATTTAAGAAAAGTACAACTATGCGTATAACTGAAAATATTACAATTGCAAATGTTTGTTATATTATTAAGTGATTTCTTCGGCATACGCTTTTTTTTAATGGGGGCAGTTGTGGCCTAATGGTTAGAGAGTCGGACTCATAACCAGAAGGTTGCCGGTTCGATTCTCAGTACCGGCAGGTAGCAACTGACGTGCCCTTGAGCAAGGCACCTTACCCCCGTTTGCTCCCCGGGCGCTGCAGTGATAGCTGCCCACTGCTCCCGGTGTATGTGTGTTCACGACTTGAAGTGTGTGTGTTCACTATTCACTGGATGGGATAAATGCAGAGGTCACATTTCGGGTATGGGTCACCATATCTGACAAATAGGTCACTTACCTTACCTATAGTAGCTTGTCAATACTCCTCCTGACCTGCAGAGGGCGGCAGAGAGCAAATGCCTTCATACTCTGTTCTGGTTTATGCAGATGCACATTTCGAAGTCAGGTTAAGCATACCACGCTGTAGATGGTAGTGTACAGTATGTGTAAAAACAGAAGTATACTTTGTGTTTAAGGCTGCATTACTGTTAGGGCTCTGCTTATAAAGTATGTAGGTTCACGTTATTACATTTACGGCATGATTCCTGTGTTAGATTCTGATAAATGGTGATGTTTTCAATTCCTCTGCCTCTGAGACCCGGATGCGATTGATTAAATGCATGTCCAGACATTAGTGAAATGGTGCTGAATTGTGATTGGGAATTATCATAATTCGAAGGAACTTTCTAGAATTTAGGCACTCGTTTTATCTTTTGCGTTGAGTGTGATCTGAAAGCGTAATGATAGCACTTCCTGAAGAGGCAAGGTCCACCTTATTTTCTTTGCCCTTTTACAGCTGGCGTTTGTCAAATTAAACTTGGAAAAGGTTGTTCGATTTTATTTCTCTGCTCGCTTTTGTTCTCTGGTTGCAGGTTCATGTATAATGGATGAGGATTGCGTGTCTTACGGGTTTTTTTTTGGCAGCTCTCTGAGCTTTTCCCTGGATGGAGCCCTGTTTAAGAGGCTTGAGGGCCGAGCGTTGATCCCAGAGCTCAGCTCAAGGGCTGGACACTCCAGCCAAGGTCTAAGAGTTATCATGAAAATGAGGTCACTGAAATGAGCATTAAATGATATACACTCATTTAGATCTTGAATCAGTTTTTTTTAAGTTGATTTTACATGGAAATAATTGAATGTCTACACTAAACATGAATAGGAAATGAGAAGATGATCGTAAAACAGGAATCCTGTGCAACATGGACATGAATCCAGCAAGCAGTAATGTTAAAAATACAATTATATTGATTTATTTTTGGTCATGTGATTTTTATCTTAACTTTAGCTGTCATGATATAAAAATTGTGCTAGTCAGTAACAATTTCACTAAATTTGATTCTCAATACTTATTCTGATACCCAAGTTAAAGTGGGTAATATGCAGTTAAACTAGCTTCTTTATTTAATAATTGAACATTTTAAAATTAAAATAAGAGAGCTGCTTGTGGCTTTCATTTATTTCAAGTTTTTTGAATAATGATTAAAGACATGTAAACTGAGGAACAAAGATTTTACAAGCAATAGAACAAAGAAAAACAAAAGAACAAAGATAAAACTTAATTAAATGCTTGGAATATCACTGTCTAACAGCAGTATTAGATACTAAATTCATTTAGAAGCAGAATAAATAACCAATGGCAAATAAAACCGCTTAAATTACTGACATGGATGTCAGTGTATGCTTATTAGATTATTAATATTGATTTTAGTGCTGTTCGAGTTGACTACAAATTAGCTGTACAGTGTCTTTTTTCCTTAGTTTTAACACTTTTATTTGTTAACTGTATTTACATTATTAGCTTTGCCTGAGTATCCTTGCACACAGTTGCCTTTCCCTGAGGCACAAACGCACTGATAAACCTTCTCCTGTCAGTCAGACAGAACTGAGCTGGTACTCATTACCACTGATTATAGTTATAGACCTTAACATTGACAACTACCATTGACGACTTTTGACATTATCAAAACAGTAACAGTAACTGCTTTCATTGTAAATTGATTCGTAAAGAAATGTATTGTTCACAACTCACTTGATTCTCTTGTTTTTCTTCCCTGTAGCTGGAGCGACGTACATCTTTGGAAAAGGCGGAGGACTTATCACATACACATGGCCCAATAACGAGAGACCCAGCACTCGAACAGATAGACTGGCGGTGGGCTTCAGCACCACCATCAAGGACGGGATTCTGGTCCGCATTGACAGCGCCCCCAGACTAGGAGACTACATCATGCTTCATATTGTAAGTCCAATCTTCCAGAATCCAATGCTTTTCTAACTATTTCAACGAAGTTAAAGAGTATATAATACATTGTGTAGATTTTATTTATATTCATGTTTTTATTACTAAAAAGAATTCTAAATTGCTTTCAATGGTAATTGCTTTTGATGGCTAATTTTGATGAAGATAAGTTTCAGGTTTTAAATTGGCCTAGTTGGTCTTCCATACGGCCAAGCTGGTGTATAGCTGGTTGCGCTAGTCAAACAGTTGGTCTCTAGGTGATATACACCCAAAATCCCTCTAAAATCAGCAAACCAGTCCAGCCTAAAGACTAGTAAAGCATTTAGACACCAGCTTCAGTGAGTTCAGGCTGTTTCTTTCAGCAGAAAACGATCCAGCTGAATACTGTTTTGTGTCTTATTTACTGTTCAGGTGAATCATAATTAGACACATTCATTATAATAAGATCCTCAAAGGAGCTTTTGGTGTACGTGTGACCTCAAACGCAACAAAGTCAGGCACTAATGTAATGTTGCTGGAATCCACGGATGTGTTTGTAAGGGAATCTGCTGATGCAAGAAAATGGTGATGATATCTGAAACAAAGCCAGACATCAACCAACAGATTGAAAGTCTTTTTCTCCTTAAGTCTCTGAGGAGAGGTAATGTGCTCACAGACCATCTGTTCAGAGGAACAGCAGCCAGGCATCTCACTTTAAGTGGAGGTGAGAGAGGCTATAGCTCACTCAAATGAGAGACATGTTTTTGACCTCCGGTGTACAGTAGGTGCTCAGGGTGTGTGTTTGATTTGAAACTCTGATGTTCAGCCAGGCACGTACGTGTGACCGCCGCAGATGCATTGAAAGTGATTCGGAGGGTGCGAGCTGCTCTCCTGAAGGTAATTTATTTGGAGCACTTTACTCTAACAAGTGTCACAGGAGCATGCAGAGATGTATATTAGACGTCGCCAGTAGTGGTTATCCAAGCTTGGACGAATTGCTTTCATACAGACTGCAAACTGTACTGAGTTCACATGAATCGTACGCCAGACCACCTTTTCAAGTGGGCTTAGTTCTGCTCACTGGAAAGAAACAAAACTAACTTGGGTCTGCACCAAAAATGTGGAAGTGCCCTTTATATAGTCTTAGTCTTATTTTATTTGACCTTGCATTGTTTTCCTCATAATTTGCAAGGTAAAAAATACTGTAGTGTACTTTGATATTTACTATAGCGAATGAAGTATTTTTGTAGTATATTATTGTAGCCACTACACTTTCTTAATGTATATTACAATATCCTGTAGTGTTAACTGTATTTAATTGATTTCATGTTGTAAATACTGCAGTACACTTTAATATCTACTATAGTAAACTGTAGTGTATTTTAGTATATGATGGTAATTGCTATGCTTTGTTAATATATACTACAGATTTCAGTAGTAGTAACTATATTTGAAAGATCACCTGTAGTAAGTACATCAGTCCATCTCAATATTTACTATGGTAAACTGTAGTATATTGTGGTAATGTATATTACTGTATTCTGTAGTATTAACTATAATTGATTACATATTTAACTGATTAACGTAAAACTGTTGTATACTTTAATATGAACCATCGTGAACTGTAGTATAGTGTAGCATATTATGGTATTTGCTAGATTTTGTTGATGTATGTTGCAGTATTCTGTAGTATTAACTATGTTTGAATGTCTGTTGTAAATATTATACTTTAACATATAATATAGTAAACTGTTGTATGTAAGATATTGTAGCATATTATAGTAATTACTACACCTTGATAATATATACCACAATACTCTGTAGTATTAGCTATGTTTCATTAATATAGCTAATACTGCAGAACACTTAATATTTACCATAGTTTTTGTTGTATTTATCGTAATTACTACACTTTGTTAATGTATACTACAGTATGTTGTTGACTATATTTAACTGATTACCTGTAGTTAATACTGTGGTATACTTAAATATTTATCATAGTGAACTCTAGTATATTGTAACATATTAATGTAGTCACTACACTTTGTTAATGTATGCAGTATTCTGTAGTGTTAACTATATTTATTACCTGTAGTAAATATTGTAGTCTACTCACTGTAGTCTACTAATATTTACTATATTTAACTATAGCATATTGCAGTATGTTATTTCAATTTAGACACTTTGTTAATGTATAATACAGTAGTATTAGCAATTTTTCATTGATTACCTGTTTTAAAAACACTAGTATGTAGGTGTTTTACTACAGTCTATTATAGGATATGCTAAAGTATACTACAGTATATTTTAATGTGAGTGAGGACTCTTCACATAACCTCTTTATGTTGAGAGCTACAAAGTTTGGCAAGCTCCAACCAAGTATTGATGAATTTGAGTGTCATTCAAGTTTTATTGGATCATAAGTGACCCGTGACCCGTTTTGGGGTCACAGAATCTTTGTTGTAAAGGATACACAGAGAGTTGGTTTGCGATGTATATGCTGTTTTGAGTGATGAGATCGATTCCAAGTTCATCCGAGTAGAAATCATAATCGGGTTACCATTGCTCATACTGTGTTCCAGCCCAAATGATGAAGAGCGTCATCTAAATCCCACTCAACAGCACGCAGCAGGAAAGACAACACTCAATATCCCATCAATTCAGTGTTCTGATTGGACCAGCACTATGAGCTTATGTGCACCATGAGACTCATCTAGACACACATACACGCTAAAGATTACAAACATCCCACTGAGAGGTTTCAGTGCAAATTGACTCGCTGACTTTAAACTGACGAAAAAGTGAGATGTCCTGGGATTCAACAGTAAGCTCTTTTCATCAGCTAATGCTTCCTGCCAAACATCACATTCATGAACGTCTGAGTCAAGCATTGAGAGTAACCTTTCACCTGCTGAATTCACACTGTGGATTTTACAGTACCACAACAGTTAGTAAACAGTTACATTTAATGATTTAGCAGACAATATTTTCCAAAGGTATTTACAAATGAGGCAAACAAAGCATCCGAAAAAGGGAAACAATGTGTAAGTCCTCTGCAACTGCTGTAAATGGGTATCAACCATAGACCATAAAAAAGGCTCGACCATTTATTTTTACTGTAGAAAAAAAATTCCACAGATGGAGTCATTCAGCGAAGGTGTAAAGGTCCCGCTTATATTCCCTGATGACTCAATTGTAAACGAAGAAATCATGTTGAGTTCCTGCGATTTTTGTTTCAAACAGAGGTGGCGATATAGAGCTAAAAGTTACATCCAGGTGCGCTCTTGACCTTTAAAATCCTTGTCGTCGTGCATTTTTTTCTGTAGTTTTATATTTCTGTATGTTTGTACATTTGTAATTGCCCAATCAATATTCTTCCTAAACAAAATGAGAATGGTGTTGCTTGTTGTGAGATTCAGAGTTTTCATTTACTCTCATTCCCTCCTTTTTCATTGTCAAGTCCCAGAGGAAACTCAAGTCTTAATGAGTTGTTCCATTGCTGGGCTAATGAGGCGTTGAAAGAGCTTAAACTCCAAGTCAATTTCACAGTTGCTGTAAACAGGAATATTAGCACATATGTCTGATTTGAATCTGATGATGTATTTGGAATAGAATAGTTTATATCCAACACTTCTGTGGATTATTCTACTGGCACACAAATGGCACTGCGATCGTGAAGCGACTCTAATGCGCTGTGAAAAACACTTTAAAAGCCTTAAACCTTACAGTACATGTCATGTGACTAGTGTAATAACATCGCTTGTATATCTCATGTTGGGACATATAAGTGCTTATAAACCTGATTCACCATTTATTACTTATTATTAGTGTAATGTTACTCTGTGACGTACTCTTTTTAGTGGAAACCCAGACGCTACACACAAAGTTTTAGTTAATATATTCCAGTCATATTTTTCTTTTCTTTTCCATCTGTTAGTGACTGTTATGTCTGTCACACCAGCACGCCGAAATGTTAATTTAAATTAATGAGTCACCGCGTGGCCTCTGAACACGACCGCTAGGACAGTAAGACATCTGCTCTCATCTAATAAACCCATTATGTCTTTTTCTTTTGCTGTGCTGACGCTAAGTCTGTCTCTTTTAATGAAGTAACTGCTCATTTGTGGTCTGTTACTACACAAAGGGCTTTTTTAAATCCTTTATTTTACGGAAGGGAACTTTATATTTGATCAGCTTAGTCTGTAATTTGTGTGTTATTGTTTTTGTGCAGCATGCACTTTTACAGTAGCTTTATACAGGAAGGTCTTTAATATCTGAAGAGAACTATACGATATGTTTCCGTTCCATTTTATATCTATAGCAATTGGACAGCTGACCCACATGAACATAACCATGCAGCACTGAACGTTTTCGAAGCCATAGATGTTTCTGAATGGTCAGAGAAAAATATATATAGTGTAATACTAGTTTTTTTTTTATATGACAGTAGTGAGATGTCAGGAACATGGCAGGGTGAGAGACAGGGGGAATAAGGGGACTTAAAATCGAGTCGCCTAAAATGCTATTGCGCAATATGTCCATGTGCCGTCCACTTGTCTATTGGCACAGACAAGCATATCATATATTTAAGAGCCCTCTAAAAAATCTGCCACTGGCAGGAAAAAACTGTTTCTGTCAGCATACGCAGCTACTTTCAAATGACCATCACTTGCAAAAGATGCCTTTGCCCCCAGGAAGGTGTAGCTCTACACTGTTAAAACAATTCTGTAGAAATTGCAGTATTACTGGCAGCATTAACTTACAGTAGATTTATCAAAGATAAATGAACATTAAACACTAACAAGTCTTTATCTTTACAGAAAAATAACCTATAAAATAACTCATGAATGCATTTCTGGAAACCAAAGTTGATGAAGATTTTTGGTTCCCAGAATGCTTTGCATGAAGCTTTTATTTAATAGTTTTTTTCTGTAAAGATAAATACTTATAATTTGTTTAATGATCACTTATCTTTGAACAAACAGTTGCCAATAAATGAGATAAATCTACAGTAAGTTACTGGCAAACTGCTGCATAACCACAGCTATTTTTTACAGTATGGCATTTACCAGCAGGGGTAAACTGCTCATACTAACCAGTCAAACCTTGACCTCTCGTTTCCAAAGAATTTAATTTCTGGACAGGTTAATGGACTATAATTACATCCCTGTAACCAGGGAAACGGCATGGACACAGAAAACTGTTCAGTACAGAGCGTTGAGCTTTTAAATGATCGAGCACCTTAGATGAAGTCTAACTGCCTTTTAACTGCCTGATCCTATCTACCTCAAATCAGAGTTTGGATGATAGGTAGAAAGTCAAAGATTAAGTGTCAGGTAAATCTTTTTTCTTGGAATTTAGAACGAATGCAAATGCTTATGTTTTCACTGTTTGAGAAGAAACACACTATAAGGGTTCTGGTGGTCAGTTTTTTTCACAGGCCCTCAAACTGCGATACAATTATTTTTGGACATTACAATGTAAAAATTAAATAGTTAATATTCCGGAAGCTGGGGCATAAGAAAAAAAACGTAGACTTTGTAAAGAAAAATTACATTTTTTCCATGTTATTTTACAGCAAAATGTTTGAAATCAAAATTTTACATTTACATTTATGCATTTGGCAGAAGCTTTTATCCAAAGCGACTTAGATTACATTGTACTATACATTTGTACATTTTGTATAGTAAACAAGTGGGGGTTAGGTGCCTTGCTCAAGGGCGCCTCAGCCGTTACCCGCCAGCCCTGAGAATCGAACCAGCAATCTTCTGGTCATGAGTCCAACTCTCTAACCACTGGGCCACGACTGCCCCAAAATTCTGTATAATCTGTATAAAAAAGTCTGTATAAAAGACTTTTGTAAAGTTGATATCCCTTATTATAAAGGTGAAACTTTGGTAATTGGTAGCTGTGTTAGCATCTTCTGTCATATAAAAGAAATGAATAGCTTTTTAAAAACCATAATGTTTGGATACCATAATTGTACAGGTAGTAACAATGACTGCAATATATTATATTTTGCTATAGTTAGTATTTGGCCATCCTTAAATCCTTTTACCTAAAATAGAAGTGTTATCTTTGAAGGTGTACTTCCTTACAGACATGTTTATCCCAAGCTAAGCAACAGCTATGAAATTTACATAAACACTCGATGTGCATTTGCCTGCTCTGTGAGACCTGAAGCTCTGTGTGAGTGTCATGAGAATTCTAGATCCCACAATCTGACACTCCAAACATCATGCGTGAGCAGTGAGGAGAAATGTGGCCTGTCAATCATACGCTGGAGCCCTGATGGCTGTTTTATCTCGTCAATGCAAACAGCCAGAATACACAGAAGAGAGAGAGAGAGAGAGAGAGAGAGAGCGCTGGAAAACAGACGAAAAGACCCGTCAGATGAAAACAAACAAACAGTGGCATTTAATGGGCTGTTCTCCCGGGGCTCCGGCCGCGGCTCTGCTCCTTGATGTATATTTCATAGATTAAGATAAGGAAAGAGACACAACAGCCTTGTTTTCACTCTTTGACATCTTTACGTTTGAGACTAGTATGGTTTTCTTAGCGTGTTTGCCGTTTCAGTGTGCGATGGGGAAATTTGTACACACACGCGACTTTAACAAACTCTCAAATGGTTAAAGAAAGTGTTAACTGGCCCGTTCATGTGATAAACCTCGATGCTGGAAAAGAAATCGTCTGGAAGAAAAGGACAAAACAACGATACCGTCAGCAGGGAGAGAGATTGACTCCCGCTGAATGTATTCATTTAGGATTAAGCTCCTGCTGTCTCAAACAGCGAGAAGTTTCTTTCTTTCCGACAAAATAGAGCAGAGAGATCAAACGAAACTGGCAAAGCAGATGCTTTGGAATTCTGTCGAGGATATTATCATACAGCTTGTCTTATTAATTTTGTCCTTATCCTCTAGACAAATCCCACTGTACGGTTTCTCTTGTGTAAAATGCAGAATGTCATCTCGGCGGCGTAAACTTTTCGGTGACATTGTACGCTGTGAAACATCTCCGCCGTGGTAATCCGAATTTGTGTTTAAAACAGCCGTGACAAGACATCGTGTCAGATGTTTTGTTGCTTGATTTCTGTGGACTATTTGCACTTGGCTTTATGACATACTTCAGATGTGAAATAAGGCAGCTCGCCTGTTTACGCTTATTTGTGTTTACAACCGCCACGGTCGCCTGCATCCCAAAGCGGCGCTTAAAATGAGTGTCCACAAGAAGCTTTTCAAATCCAGACATGTTTAGACACAGAAGAAATATTCAGAAAATTACTATGAACAGTCTTCAAAAAATCTCAGGCACATCTGGTTTTTAAAGCTTTCCGTTCCAAGCCGATCTGGCAGAATACAGGTAAACACAGACCGAGACCAATTCACTGTTACTCTCCTTCAGCAACATATTTCACCACATCACCTAAAGTTGAAAGAGACTAGTAAAGCGTGTTAGTGCTGGTGCCTGTGAAACAGCGGTTTACTGCGATGCGTCAGTATGTGGGAGTAAAGAAACCTGTTGAACCGTGATACATACATAATAGATCTAATAATACAATCCAGCAACATGAATAAATACTTTTTTTGCAAATACATAACTGAATTCATACGAAATAGCCACCTCGTAAAATACTTACGACTTCCTGTGAGATCAGGCTGGAATGAACATTAAAGTTTAGGGTGAATTTAGTGTTAAAGGAATAGTTCAATTTATAGAATAAAAATGTTATGATTATTTACTAACCCTCGAGTTGTTCCAAATCTGTATACATTTCTTTGTTTGGTTAAACACAGAGAAAGCTCTTCGTACGAACGCTTGTTACCAAACAGTTTTTGGGTCCCATTGACTACCATAGTAGGAAGAATTACTTTATCTTTTTTTTCATTATGTTGAACACAAAATGAGATCATTTGAAGAATGTAGGACAGTAAAAAGTTCTGGGGCACTTTTGGCTACCATTGTCATTTTTTCCTACTATGGTAGTCAACGGGACATAAAAACTGTTTGGTTACAAGTGTTTGTACGAATATCTTTCTCTGTGTTTAACCAAACAAAGAAATGTATACAGATTTGGAACAACTCGAGGGTGAGTAAATAATCATAACATTTTTATTCTAAAGTGAACTATTCCTTTAAGTATGTACAATATATATACATTGTAGTCAACTAAACTTCATTTACTTTGTTCCAATATATTTGATTTGACAAAAATATAAAAGTTATCTCAACCTTTTTGAGCCAGTACAAAAAATACAGTGTAGTATTTATTTTTAATAATATTATTTAGTATTATTGCTTTGTAGTATTTATATAATTTTTGACACCATATCTTTTTTAGTAAATATACCAAATTACATGATGGTTAACTCAGATTTGAGTCCCATTCAAAGCTGTCATAGGGGCTCAAAAGTGCATGGGTTATATTGATGAGGATAAGTAAATAAAGACAGGAATGATATTTTTGATCGAACTTTTCCATTAAGATGTCGTCCGATTTTAAAGACTTAACAATGTTGCTAACATTGCATCGCTCTTTTGACAGCCGCAGATGTGATATGCAACACAACAGGTAATCTTTTATTCATTTGTCGTTCCGTACAGTTTGTTCCTGGAGTTCCCTCAAACCCGTCTCCTCGTTGATTTTGACAGTCAAGCGCAGTGCAGAGAAATAATCTTGACATCTTAGAGCATCATTCAACCAAATTCTCCGTGCAATGCATTCTGGGCCCGGCAGCAGCCGTCAGTCACGCCGCACGAGTTCGCACATACCTGACATACGTGCCTGTGAGCTTCTCTCTCTCACTCTTATTTCATGACTTGTCTGAGAACCCATCAACCCGGAGACTCATTAAGACCCACAGTCCACTGCAAGATTTCACTACCTTCATGTCTCCTCAGACTTCTGGAAGAAGCGCCTGTCACAGAAGCTTCGGTTCTGTCTGCCTTGAAGGTGCTTTGGTGTATTGTGTAACTGAAGGCTGACATAAGCCTTGTGGATGTTGCCTTTGAGATACTACAAACAGACGGCATGTCAGGGGATGAAGGAGGTTAATGTTTATCAGAGCGGGTTTGTGGATGTGTTTTACGCGGGGGTTTCTGGGGTTCAGCTCTCCAGGGGGGTTAAGAGTGACCCGGGTGACTGTATGGAACAATCTCCCATGTTTTCTCTTGGACGGACACAAAAGATTTGCTTTTTATTAAACCCTCTTTTAAGGATCAAACCTTTCAAAACAATCTATTTTAAACAACACAATACTAATTAAGAAAAGGATGTGCAAGGTAGAAATTTCTTACAAAGAATTTGAAGAGAAACATGTTTCCAACCCAGACCCTGTAAAAAATCTTGGAAAGAGAGAAAAAAAGCAAGATTTCTGTCATCCTTATTAACACATTTTCAAATCATCCATGTAGCATAAGACTCTCTTTTTTTATGAGCCGTGAGAACAAAATATTACAACTGTGCACGTGTGATCACTCCTTTTTGTCTATTTTTACCAAAATTAGAAAAAGAAAGATTTTAGTATTATCATGAAGTGGTGGTATTATCATGTGTGTTGAATAGATGTCAGATAAGCTATTTTTTGTATATATGAAGTACTTGGTCATGCTTAAAGGTACATATGTTTGGTTTTGAGTGAGAATTTCATTCCTGCATATTTAGATGGAGGGTGTTTTCACAAAAAGATTTTATTTTAGAAATTCACAAAACATACAGGACTTTTCATGAAATGGAGAAAATTGTATTTTTATATAAATAAAAAAAGTTGTTGTCAAAGTTGATGGCTTTATTTACAGTTAGTCACTTATGTGAATGTATTATAACAATAACTTACAGGTTATCAAATGTATTGTAGCTTTGTGAGTGCTCAGGTTTTTCTGTTATTTGGCAAAGACACAAGCTCTGTTTAATACTTTTTATTGTTTAAAGATTTGCAAAAACCACAGACAGACGTAAAGGAAGACAAATAGTAACGATTTATGAAAAAATAAAGAAACATGGAGATGCACGGTTTCTGCCTGACAATGACGAGATGTTTCTTTTATCAAAGCGCCTGGCCTTTTTGTTCTGTGGTAACTAAAGAATGCAAATCAAGAAAGTATGTGAATGCTAGGCGATACAATACAATACAGTTTTACATTCTCAACATTGCCACAAGGGGCGCTGTCATTGCAGAGCTATAGTTCCAATTGAAGAACCAGAATAACAACATATTGGTTTATTTGTCACTTTTCTACCCATTCACCAAAAAATCTTTTGTCACAATTTTTTTTTAAATGTTCTTTATTCTTTGGAACACAGAAGAACATACTATAGTAAATATTCTGTGATTACAATGGCAGTAGTGTGTGACTCCTCTTACTGTATACTGTATATGTAGTGTGTTATCCCCTTCCACATACTGTACACTTTATATTAGTGTATATCTTTATTCTTATTAACACTTAATAACTTATTAATAAGCTATTTGCTTGGTACAATTGACATCATGGAAAACAAACTAATTCAAAACTAAACATTGAATTTCATTTAAAAGATCTGTTTGTTTTCGGTTGCTCATGGCATCAGTTATTAATCAAATAAAGACTTTCAATATTTCTAGACATTTAATGTTATCTGCTCATTCTGTAAAGTATGCCAGATCACAGCAGTCCAATAGTCCAAGAAAAGTTTATAGTTATAGTGGACAGATTGCATTTAGCACACATTGTCTTGTCTCATTTGCTCCGTTGTCCGATTTGCATAATTCCTTTAGTAAATCAGATGCTAAAACAAAGAAGACAGTGTGTGCAGAGAAACAGCGATTTAAACTGGTGCAACTTAATTTTTGTAAATTTCACCCATTGTAACCTGCAAAGAGGAATGACAATGAGTTCCTTAAATATCACAAGCCAGATTCAATCACAGAGATTTAACCCTGCACTTAGACAATTGACAGTTATTTCCATAGGTTCGTTCTTTGATGCTTTGTGATCTTCCGATTTCATGGTCATGCCGCAAATATTCATGTGAAGTCTCAGAGACAGCTCGCTTTCAAAGTGTCCAGCGCACCAAAAATCTAGGCCACTCACAATGATCGTGCCATAATGCTATTCCAAGAAGTAGACAGGCGACCTAGATTCTCTTTGCTATTTATCCAACCATTTTACCTATTCTTATTCTTCCCCTCCTCTATCACCGAGATCCAGAGCGATCTTTCTCAATCCATCTTACCCGGGGAACATCTGGCCGGTTGGCCACGTGTCACCTTCCTGTCTCCTCTGATGGAAAGCCAGCGGGCGTTTTTCTCGAGGCGGTGGACCGCATTAAAAACCCTTCTAGGCTGTTTCACAGCGCGGGGTCCTTTTGCATTAGAAATCATCAGCCTTTTTTTCTGATGGTTTCCATCTACAACCTTGGATTTTAATCATTGCTTCATTTAGGATTCATTTTCTTCTCCTGCCATTGATCATTGCTAAAAACTAGACGGGGATCCATTGATTAGGGTGAAGCATATTGGCCGCGCTCATCATCGCAGCAGGGAGGGCGGTTACGCGCGCGCAAAGACGAGATCTTCATATGGTAATGGCGTCGTACTGCGAGGTCTGTTTTTGATGTGGGCATGCTCTAGAGGGTCTGGTTATGAGAAATAAGCGTGCATTAGCACGCTTTGACCCGTGACAAAGAAACCACCACAAATCACAGGAGGACTTCTCAGTCGAAGATTTTCTCATCTTGTTTAGACAGCAGGGAACCGTTTATCTCTCCGGCCGGTTTTCACAGCACTTTCCTCCATTACATTGCAGCCCCTTTCTCTCAGACTTGTTTATTTCGCTGGGGTTTAATTCAGATTAGTGCTGGCCAGACAGCTGCCTGTGTCTGCAGTCTTTTGATGCTTTGGCAAGCAAATCTGCGCCTGTCGGAGAATGAAGAGGCCCATTTTTGTGCTCCATCAGCACGCCTAACATCTCGGTAAGCCTCCGTAGCTGGAAAACATCCTTACAATGCAACGGTAGGTTTTACGGGCCCTCCTGCCAAGCATTAGCCTTAATGTTAGATTAAAATCATGTTGCATCCTGTTGTAAAAAGATCAGTTGTTTAGACCAGCATGAACTCCACGCTTAAAGTCTTGCAGTATAGCCATATTGTTGGTCAACCAAGTATGGTTGTTCTGATTAAGCTAGTTAATCGAGGGGTTGTTGCTGGTTAAGCTTGATAAGAAGCCTGCTAGGGACATCAACATCTAAAGCACAAGTCCAGAGGTTCAGAGATTATACCAGTTTAGTTCTGGCGCTGCTGGCTGGGTGTCACTTCAAACCGGTATTAGTTGACTTTAGTAGATATTTGCAAGGAAACCCGCTGCATTTGAACTTTTTAGTACACATAGTGAAACTCAGTCATTTTAACATAGAACCCCCAAAAATATATTTCATTTAAAACATGTATTTGGGGAACACAAAAGAAGATATTTTGAGAAATAACTCATTGGTTTTGTTGTTCAATTACCGGCGACCTTCAAAGGGGGAAAGAAAGACATACAGGTTTGGACATGAGGATGAGTAGATATTGAAAGAAATCGTTCTTTAATTGGATGCAGTAGACAAATCAAGTTGACATTTTTTCACATAACTCAAAATAATTCATTCACATCAAATATTCTGCACTAAAAACCCTAATAAGCTGATGGTACTTGAATGATGGACTCATCTCCATTTGGACATTCTGTATTATAATTGTGGTAAGAAATACAAATTGGTTTAGCCGTGATTACTTCATGAATCATGAATCAATCTTGGAAACAGTGCACAATAAATGCATTAAGAAATGAATTGTTGTTAACTAGCAATATGTGTTAAATATTTGATATATCAACAATCCTTGGTCTGTGGTTCTGATCTTGGCATTTAAAGGAAGCCTAGCAGGTGTCCAGGCAGGCAGCTCTGGCTAGATGGAGGTCCAGATCTTCTTGTTATTTCCACTTTATCTCTTCTCTTTCTTGTTTGTCCTTTACCTGTCACTCTGCCTCCCCACACCAGGACGTTTGTGCATTGCCCGTCAGTAGCAGGTTGTTTGCAAAAGTATTCCACCTGGAATCACCCCAGATTTACTGTAATACTTCTGTCATATTGCTCATTTAACTTTCAGCAGCAGGTGATGGTAAATTGTTCATTGCTCGTTGTTCATGCTCTCTTCCAGGAAAGGAAAGGCAAAACTTAGAATCATGTTACCATGGCAACTCGAAGCTTGCCGTCCATCATCGGTGCTCGCTGAACTTTACACAGCATATGTGGCAAGCTATAGGTTATGCACACCTCTGGTTTTACATAGCCGCATATCAGTTTGAAGTGCGTTATAAGTACAATATGCAGTAACTGTGGAAAGACTTTAATGGCCTGTTTACCCTTCATTAGGAAAACAAAGAATAGATTTTACTCTGATTAATTTATGTAGCACAGTTTTAACCGCGGTCCAAATTGAAACTGCTTTAATTCGCAAACACATTTAAATTAAATATCTACAGCACGGATTCCAATTTGATTACAAAGCTGTTTCAATTTCATTAACTAAATCCCTAATGGACTTTCACAGCTCTGTACTACCCAGTACATTTACCTTTCCATCTTTTAACGAACCCCAGCCGAGCGATTCAAAGCATAAATTTAACAAAGTTTAGTGAGGTTTATATTTAAAAACAAGACGAACAGTTTGACAGCGGGATGAGAAAATTCAAGATATATCTCCCAAAATAAGTCTTAATGTATGTTCAAATCTGCTTGTTTAAGATGTTTCGATAAAGCGTCTTAAATGTGGATGAAAATCGCCACATTGGCATGCATTGTTCTTCTTGTTCTGTGATAACTTATTTGCTTTATGTGATGTTTAGTTTTTTTTCTGGATTTTTTCAAGTGGAGTTTTTTCAAGTCAAGTGGAATGCAAAACCTTTATAGCGCAATATCTCCAAACTACTCAGAATGCAGATCCTTATAATTCCACGACGGTGGTTTGTACACAATGTATCTTTTAGCCTATTAATATAAAACACTTTTGTAATTTAATGAAAAATCTGGTTGTACATAGGTGCTGTGTGTCATTCATCAGATGTGTCTGTTGTGCAGAACTTTCATTCTCCTGGCATATTAATTCTTTTTTATAAAACAACATCCATTTTTCCCTCATTATCGTGTAGTCGGTATATGGAGTGAGTGCAATGCTGTCAGCCTGACATTACAATGATTGATTTATATCGAGAGAGACAGAGACAAGGACCATGTCAACTGAAACCTCACTGGAGGTCATTACCGCTCTACCGCCGTGGCCCCGTTCTCAAAAGGAAGTTCTCATTTAGTCTGTTTTCAGCGCTTAAGTGTGTTACGGGCAGCTCATAAATCATCGCGGCGTGCGCGGCTTGATTTGTTTGAGAGGGTAATTGAAATGTCTGTTATGTCCCAAGCGAACTCAAAGGGCATCATTGAGTCTGTTGCAGTAGCCGTTGAACTGTAATAGAGAATTCAATATTTCCATATCATTCATAGAGGTGGCATTAATGTGTATAGCTTTCAATACCTGGAGAGAGCTATCTGTTTGCATTCATCTCAGCATTTTCTCGGCTGGTTTGTGATCCCTCCAGGAAACATGCAACCTGCTTGCTGCTATCTTTGCTTTTATTATAGGTCTTCTAATTTAAGGTACACAAAAGTAATATGACATGTAACGCCGGAGCTGATATTGTTTTATTAACACAGTTGATACACAAAAATAATTTGCTGTGTTGTCTTCGTTTTAACACTGATCAGTGTAAAAGCACTAGCACTGTTGGTGTGCAGTACATGCATATAACTATCCACAACTATTAAAGAGAAGTGTCATGTGTTTCTAAGAATCATAATTCAACAGGTTTGAAAAACCACCTCAGTGAGTTTGGGGATGTTTATCTGATTATGTGTTCAATATAAAAATGGTCAGATTTTTTTTCATTGAGGCACGCAAGATGCTCTACGGAACATTCTCGGATCACGCTGGGATAATACGGATCATTGGATTTTGCATTGAAATGATGGGTTCCATGACAGCTTGAATGCATGCGGTCATCAATACTAAAGAGGGACACAGCAAATACTAAAACTCAAATACTAAAATTCCTATTGGAATTTTAATTCATATTGTTCTGTTGTCCATTTTATTTGTGATTAGAAAAAATAGAAAATAATGCTAATTAAAATATTGCATATTTAATGCCAAATTAAAAAGTATAATAATAAATAATGATTACTGCACAAACATTTAAATGATGTCTTATAAGAATATTTAGTAACACTTTTACAATAATGTGCTATTTCTTAATAGTAGTAAATGCATTAGCTAATATTAGATAACAATGAACAATATAGTTTTTCAGCCTTTATTAATCCTTGTTAATGTTAGTTCATGTCAATACAGTTGTTCGTGTTAGTTCACAGTGCATTAATCTAATGTTAACAGTGACAGTGTTTGATTTTAATAATGTATTAGTAGATGCTGAAATTGACATGAACTAACATTAATAAATGCTATTAGTTCAACTAATTGTTAATAAATAGCACCTTATTGTAAAGTGTTACCGAATATTTACTCTTTGTGCTCTTAAGCAAGATGAAAGTATACACTAGTTAGCTTTGTAGTGTGCTAAAAATAATTAACGTTTTTCCCCGTTTGCATGCAATACAAACAACAGGCAATGCAAGGTAAATATTTAATAACTCTGACCCAGAGTAAAAAAAAGAGGATCAAAGTGAAGAGTTTGACTTTGAGAGAAGAGCGAGTCAAAGCCGTTACCCTTCACAAAAGTGCTCAAGTCCCACATTCAGTTTGCGTTTGCTTCTTCTTTTACAGTGCTGGACTGTGCATTTTAAGTAATGGCCTTCAGTATGATTCATGCCATTAAGAAAAAAGTGAATATGAAAGCCTATAGAAATTATAATATTTTCTTACACATGCAGAAATATAACAACAAATGCATGTTATAGAATTTTCATCCTGAATACGTCATTCCGAATATCAAGTGATTAAAATATTAAAATGTTATATATTTATAACTTATATCATTTTAATGGTAAAATTTGTAAGGATTTTGTTACTCTAGTATCTAGTAAATATAAACAAACCTGAAAATGACATCCGGTGTATGCATACACTAAAAGACTCAATCCATCAGACACAAATAAAACAATTTACTTCGAATTAACTTTCCGAATAATATTTGGATTTGAATGAATGCATCCACAGGGTTGAAGGCAACATTGAGTTATTATCACTTCCTTTAACAAACTTTAATTATGAAGTGTTGTATAAAGAACGGTTTCCTTCATGTCTTTCTTAGGATCAGGGAATAAGGGAACTGCACACTGCTGACTACATTTGGAAAAACTGCAAGAATACTTCTACCTGCCTCTTCGCTTGAGTTAGTGAAGAGACCAATATGAATATGTATTGACATTTTTTCTACTTAGCATGACTCAGAGTATGTGGTAATGAGAATGTGCCTCGAAGCACTTAGACTGCTCCCGAAATTAATAGGCAGAGGAACGGCGCAAGCAGTCGGAGGCAGTCGGAAAATGCACATAATGAATTGTGAGGGAAGGGGTTTGATGTAATTTATTACTAAACATTCAGTGAGACATTCAGAGGTAAACTTTATACCCATATATTAGCAGGTGTGATGTGACGGATTGTATGTTCATTGCAAAAAAATTGTGAAAATAGTTTTTGTTAAAATTTTAACAAAACCAGTTCATTTTAACCTGTCAAAATATAATAAAATAATATATATATATATATATAATATAAAACTACTATCCACTTGCTATATTACAAGTCGTTTGAAACTTGTAATATAGTCTTTGTAAAAGGACACTGTTATTTTTTTTTTAAATCCCCCTCCACTGAATCTGACATCTGACCCAGGTTCAGAAATTGATGTAATTTATGCCAAAATGATGTGAAATAACCATATCCAGTGTAATATTTTGTATTCTGGTGATAATGCAGGCTAGATGTAAGCTTCAGGGAAGAGGAAGATGGGATAATGTAAATTTCAGCCATGTCTATTTTTCGAGCTTGGCAGCAGTGGTCACTATCCACTGCCATTTTACCCGCTGGGTAAAAGTTCTTGATTTTTTCCACTTATAACAGCATGTATTTGAAACATGTTTATGTTTTGAGAGTCAGTAGGTGAATAATAGCGCCCTCTAATGTGCACTTTTGTCTGCGCCATGCGGTCCCTCATCGAGACGCATTTATACTCATTATCTGCGATTGCACACGTGTGTCTCTACTTTAAATATTCAGCCGTGTTCCCATTCCATTCACGCTGCGATATTAATGTTGGAATTAAGTTAGCAGGAGGGTCTTGACAGGGCCATCACTTTTCCTAATGATGAGAGCCCCGCAGACTTCCAAACGCTACAAATGTTCTCTGCCACCCTCCAAATATCACGAAATCACTCTAGCATTTCACGGCTGACTGGCGGAAGAGGCCCTCAGTGCTTTGGCCTCGACTCAAACGGGAGGACATCAATCTCATCCAATCGATTCATCTCCTGCATGTTCCGCGATGCAGTTTTGATGAGCTCTAACCTCACGCTAAATTTACCTCTTAGGTCATGTACTGTAGATGGTTTATGTAAACTTATACGCAAAGATCAGTAATACATTTGATACTTGATGCCCCGATCAGGGGTCGCGCGGTTGTTTGATGCAAGAAGCCACAAGTATTTTTACTCCTTTCTTAATCCCTTGGGCAGACCTGAGCTTTTATAGCAATATTGATGATGAAGACTGAATACAAAGGATACTTGTTTTGATCATCTGCTGGGAAGTGCTGATGTTTTCTGACATTGATCTCACATTCTCCTTGAAATCGTATTGCATTCAAATTTAGTTTTGAGCTGTATAGAAATAAGAAAATTATAAAACGCTAGTACTGTCAAATCGATTAATCATGTTATGACATGGTGAAATGCATGGTATTATTGCAAAATATTGTAATTTTATGGAATATTATTCCGTATTTTTGATATACCGTCAAAATAAACTGCAAATTTACACAAAAACATGAAAACCATGTCATTTTACAGGGAAAACGTATTCACGGTATTTGTATTGTAGGAGTATTTATTTGATATATTGGTATATCAAACGCATTACTACTCGTCCTTGCAGAAATCGCGAGCAGCTTGCATTCTTTGCATTTCTTGCGCTGCGTTCTGATTGGCCGAAGCGATTTTTGGTTCCGTGCGCATGCATTTCTGTGCAAAAGGACAAGATACTTGGAAAAGACTGAAGCTGGCATCTGGATCGTAACGTAGCTACAGTGTAAACAGATGGCACAAAGTACTCGTGGTGATGACGCAAATGACTGTGGTTTGTAGCCAGATAATTAAATGTGAAAACTTTAACCAAACAATCCAAACCAGCCTAATTTCGCCTAAACATTTGCTGTTGGACGGCGGGTAACTATTGTTGTGTTTTCATTGATGATGGTTGCTGCATATATTTCAGTCCCTTGCCAAGAGATCAAGGTAGCGCGCTGCAGTCTGCAGTCTGCCGCAGAGATAGAGGCTTTCTGGGAGAGATTTGATGCCTGGGGCTGACTTTGTGTTGGAGCCATTGATCGGAGGGACGGAATTGGATTGTGTAGCTTATTACTGGTGTCAGCGAACATTACATGTGGGAGAGATAGAGCCCTTCTGCATCAGCACAGGCCCCTGCTGCAACTCAAATTACTTTTATCACTCTTGGTTACCCCGGTACCACCCACGGCGGAGCGACGTCAGACAATCGCGCTCTCAGTAGCAGCGAAATTCAGCAATAACCTTGTAAATGTTTGTCGCCATCTGGGAAACTCCGCATCAGATTTTATATCAGAGAAAGTGCAATGTTCAACAAACATCAATCTTGTCTGCCGTTCTCTTTTTAATGAAAAAAAATGTTAATGCTGCTTTTAATACGTGAATAGACCATAATAGTGTATAACAATGGACAGTCATTATCATCTCGAGGAATTGTTTTATTACAATTTATCTTTACATTTCTACAGTCTGAAAAGACAATGAAGAGCTGTGGGCCAACGCAATGTAATTGGAAATGTCAATCTCACTAGCCTGGATATGTAAGTAGGGAGCTGGACTGAGAGAGAGGTGGATTCTTCAGAAAGGTCTCTAGTGAAACTTTCGCACTCCATCCTATTTGTTATCAGTCAATCCGCACAATGGAAACTGTCTGAACTTCGAAATCTAATGATCAGATGGTGCTGCCCATCCAGCCATTGCTTCTTGGGAGTTAGCAGATCTCAGGCTGTGCTGGGTCCAGAGCAGCTGTAATGAGAGAGCTTAAACCAACTCGAGTTGCTGCGTCAGGGCCTTGCAGCGCACTTGCAAAATAATATTACTGTGCACAAATGTGAAAAATGATTTGGGTGCACTGGTGCGAAAGACGCCTGACACCCATTCAAAAAGTTTTTTTGGGACAAAAAACCCCCTGATACATCTAACGCCGTGATCGTTGAGGTAAAATCGGTCTTGTGTTTTTGTAATTTGCTCTCTGTAAATGTGCTTTTTAAAATGAATGTAAAATTCCTGTGTATCACAGGAATGTTAATAGGTTATGCAGATGTTGTTTCTTTTAGGTAACATCAACTATTTGAGGTAGTAAGTTAGGCCTACTTTAAAAAGAAGTCATATATTTAGCAACTACATGAAATTTTCCAACCTTACCTTAAAAACATTTGCTGCCTTCAATTTTAAATACAATTAACTTGGTTTCAAAAGTAATTTCATTTTTTTACATTACTTCAGCATGCCAGAATAAGGCAGGCAAAATATCAGAAGCACGTAAAGATAAAACAGAGATGATGGTAGAGTTACAGAATGCAGCTTTAACTAAACTAATATTAAGCAAAGCAATGATATACATCATTATTTAACAATATTATGGAATAAATAACAAATCATTGAACGTCATTAAGTTTACATTAATATGACTTCATATAAGTGTTCACCTTTATATTTACATTTACATTTACATTTATTCATTTGGCAGACGCTTTTATCCAAAGCGACTTACAATTGAGGAAAACAGCAAGCGATTCGTCTAAGTAAGCAATATTCACGAGAGGTGCTAGTAATACAAGGTTTCAAATACAACGTCAAGATAGTATAAGCAAGTATATAGAGAACATTAGAAAAGGAAAAATAGAGGTAGAATATATATATATATTTTTTTTTATTTTTTTTTTAAACAGTTAAGTGCTCATGGAAGAGGTGGGTCTTCAGCTGTTTTTTGAATTGTGAAATTGATCCAGCAGTCCTGATGGAAACAGGAAGATCATTCCACCAGCCAGGAACGGAGAAAGAAAATGTCTTTGAGATGGATCTCATGCCTCTCTGTGAAGGAACAATGAGGCGCCGCTCGTTTTCAGACCGCAGACTTCTGGAGGGGATGTAGGTCTGTAAGAGAGAGTTGAGGTAGATGGGTGCTGTGTTAGTGGCTGTTCTGTAAGCAAGCACCAGTGCCTTGAACTTAATGCGTGCCGCTATGGGGAGCCAGTGCAGAGAGATGAGCAGAGGTGTGACATGTGCTCTCTTGGGCTCATTGAAGACCAGGCGTGCAGCAGCATTCTGGATCATTTGCAGAGGTTTGAAGGCACAGGCTGGGAGACCGGCCTTTATATGTTCATAAATAACCAATCTCATAAGCCCTCCAATATACTGTACCTCATTCAACCTTTCAATAGGAAATCCATCAACACATGACAGAACAGTCTATAAAAAGAGAGCTCTTCAACAAAAAATGTTAGTGTAGAGCCTATGTACTTCACACCTTTCCCTGGCACCACTGACAATGCATCCCAATGTAATATTGTTCAGTTTTTAGCCCACTCTTGTCAAATTAACATTCATAATACACCGTTCATTAAAACCATGACATGCATCTCCACTTTAACCGTTAATTGCAGGAGTCGAGCTCTCACCGGCAGGTCTTGGGTGACGTTTGTTGAAAGTGGAACATGCCGGGAGTCTTGGGAAGCCCTGAGAGAACTTTGAGAAACGGTCTGGAGTGTGCGGTGGCAGATTAATTTATCACGCACTTTGGGACATAACATCCACGTGTTTATTTACCTTCCCTTTTGTTTGAAAAATGGCTTCCTCTGTGCCATGCCTCGAGGACAAGTAATTACACCTTCAAGAGTCCTGATGGGGATTAAAACAAATGACACGAGAAGAGAAATGTACTCCATCGTGCCTGGCACGTCTCCAGACCCTTTCGTGACGTTGAGCGTGAACCTTGAAAATGAAACGGGGTTTACGGTTAGCATGCAAGCAGTCTAGGCAAAAGTCATAGTTCTCTGAGGTAATGAGGGAGAGTCTCCTTACAGGAACCATATGGGATACATATGTTAAAGGTGGAGGAGCATCTGTCGACGGGTTTGCAGTGGGTCGGTGCGAAGCGCATTAGTCATTGTTACGCTCGTGTCCCACATTTCCGTTGGCAGGTCTTTCTTATCAACGGGATTTAAAAAATGCAGCAGTCTTGGCATCCGAATACGTTTGCGTGTTCTCGTTGGCAGCGTTTGTGCGGAGGTTTCTAAAAGCAGATCGCTTTAACATGGAAATGTTTCGCTGTTATTTAGGCTAGCACCTTCGTCCTCGCATGCCGAGTCGAATGAATCGTTTGGTGTTTCTCCGCTGACGAAATTGTTTGTGTCGTTTCTATTCCAGGAGGAAGGAAAGGTGGGGGTAACGTTCAACATCGGCACCGTGGACATCAGCGTCAAAGAGATGTCTACAGACGTCAACGATGGGAAATATCACGTGGTGCGCTTCACAAGGAATGGGGGGAATGCCACCCTACAGGTGGACAACTGGCCAGTCAACGAGCACTTTCCATCAGGTAACATTTGTGCCTTTCCGAGTTGTGAAGTTCCTCAAAGAAATGTGAGTCATGGTTGTTTACTGTAAAAGGAATAGCTCAGCCAAACATTGCAATTTTGTCGTGATTCTGCTCCCTCATGTTGTTCCAAACCCGTATCCATTTTTGTGGAACGCGAAAGAAAGTCGCTCAATTCTCTGCATTAGAATGAGATTTTAAGCATGCAAAAAGCACTCGGGTGCATCATAAAAATATTCGAGTCAGGGGTTTCCAAACCTTTTTGTAACTTATTTTGATTTTCTTATTGTATTGTATGAATGAAATATACGTTTAATTGCAATACCAAAATACTTGACACTATTGGTTAATGCAATTCACAAAACTAGTCTCAGTTATTTGGTTAAGAATCTAAACTCATACGGACTACTATTGTCATACTTCTATGGGTATTTTCTGTTCTTTCTGTAGTCTAAAAGTCTCACTTGTAATGCAGTTTAAAGAGCGACCAGTGCGTTATTTAAAACATCTTCTTTCGTGTTCCTTTCAAGCCATACAAGTTTGGAACTACATGAAGAAAAGAAATTTCGAATTTTGTTGAAACCCACTGGATATCACCTGCTCTCAAAGAAATCAAGGGTTGTAAAACAAGGAACGACATCATTTTGCCACACGCTTTCTGTCCGTGTAATTTATAATCTGCATGTTTCAAGGCATGCAAATTTCCAAAAATGGGAACAGGTGTTCATAATTACAACACCGATCTCCTCCTCGCTGCGGGAACGGCAAAAAACAGAAAGAACCCTGCGAAGAGGAAACTTAGCCACTTAGCTTTCGATCGACTTGGCTAGTGTTTCTTTCATAATTGTCCTCTGAAACGTCCATATGTGAGAGTAATCAAGCCCGGACACCTGGTCTGCTTACAATGGCAGGCCGAGCCGCTGCTTTTGTCCCTGCGATTAGCTCCGTGACATCTGGCCAGCTGCTTTCGAGAGGCTTTGAAAGGCAAAGTGAGGGCAGGGAGCGGGTTTCGGGCGGCATTGTGGCGGCTACAGCAGCTGTGGGAGAACCAGCCCCAGACCTCTGTGTATCCGTGACTCCCAGACTCAGGAAGTCAGCAATGACGGACGAATACAAATGAGTTTCGCGTAGGAGCCCGAGCGCTTCCTACTTGGAGAAATAGGGCTTGCTGAATACCTTCCACTCAAAAACCCTTCACACTCAATTAATTTAGGTTCTCTTTCTCCCACTTTGATGTCTCTGTTGCTTCGGCACCCTCCACGGGATATCTGGCCCCTGTACTTCTCGACCAATTAGAAAGCGGCTCTCGTCGGGGTTACTAGAGCTGTATTCAAAGGCAGGTCTTTCAAATGACAGGGAGCTGTAAAATGACCAACACACAGCACGTGTGGGACAGCCGGGAGTCTTTAGGCTAGTGCTGCTCCGACAAGTCAATTAAATCCCAACAGGATCTGTTAGGAAAGAGCCAATGCCTTTGCTTTCAAAGCTAAATACAGCATGTTGCCAAAACGTCTATACAGTACATATATGTTAATAATAAAGCTACACGGAATGATGTCAGCGACTGGAGGTGTGTGGTGGCTTTTGTTGGAGCTATTGCATCATTCCATCTCAGAGATAGGATGTAATGATATAATGATCTAGTCATCCAGGACACATACCTTATTTTGAGAAGATGGGCTATTTTTACACAGGTTCGAAAATCTCTGTTGGATCGTGTGTATGTGTGTGCTCGGTTTGTCGACCGCAATAGAGAATATAACCATGTTCTGTCATGAAGAAAGCTGATGTGATCAAATAACCCAGCATCAGATTACCAGATATTTGTTTCTGTGGTGTTTTTTTCAAACAAAATTGGAATTTGCAAGGGTTTACTGTCAAATTAACTAGAACATACTTTCTAAACAAAAGAGAGTTTTGGGAATCTGAGGGATTATTTTAATCTAAAAGATTTAATCTGTCTAGCTGTTTGTCACCTATTTCCAATCATCCATCCATATTTCTTTGGCATCATTGTCTTCAGTAGTAGTTCATGGTTATACATTCCAGTCTACCACATTAACAATATACGCCAGAAGTAATTTTGTTCATTTCTTTCTCTCCACTGTCTTTTCTTTATATGGTGTCAAATGTGCTCATGAAGCTTATCTGCGTGTCTGTCGAGATAAAAAAGATGCTTGTCATGTTACAATTGTGAGTGAATCATGACTTAAATTTCTGTCTGTTTTTCACGCGAAGCTTTCTGAAGACTCGTAAAAGAGAACACAAATCGTACAGACTACATTTTATAGTAATGTATATGCATTTTGGAGCTTGACACCATCATCACATTCCTCATCCCTGAGATGAAAAACTTGCGGCGCAACCTTAGGGTAAATAATGAAGAGAGAATTTAGCTTTTTAGCAAACTGTTTCTTTCACACTGCTCCTGTAAAGCAGTATTTCTTTTTATTTTATTTTTTTATTTTTTTACTTATATAGAAAGAGCTATTTTTGTAAGAGCTGTTTTTATTATTTAAATATTGTATGTATATGTGTACACAGAGAATACAGCATGAATCTAAATTAAAACTTAAAAAACATGCCATATCCATTATTTTATTTTCTTAATAAAAAAATGCTGAAAGACAATAAATGTTTATCACATGTGTTCAATGGAAACAATTAACATTTCAATTCGTGTAAGCAATTTTGGCATTTCCATGATGTAATCTTTTTGTTATTTAGCATATTTAAATGGGTTACAGAAAGTCATACATTAGCTCCAGTACCCTATACAACCCACTCCTTCTTATTAGAATAGCAAGTACAGTGTAGCAGTTTATAGTATGTACTGCCTATTATTAAGAAAAGATACATGATGCAAAAAAAGTCTTTTGAACCGTAGTAGGCTACATTGTTACGTGACCTCACCGTGTCGCATGTTTAATTCAGCAGTGTCAGATATTACACCACGAGTAAAGATAATTTGCCTCGATAATCGAATTCTGTGTAAAAATATCTCTGCTTTTGGCAGATATGTTGAAATTGTGATTATTATCGCATCCAGTCCATTTGTCACTGTCACAATGTAAGCGCACCGTATAGGCGGCATACATTATTCCACACGTCGCGCTTGGAGTTTATTCCATGCATACATAAAATATGCATACTGCACTGTGTATATACTGCTAAAACATAATGGTAGTATGCAATGCTTGTTTGCTTATTTTTTTCTAAATATAATATACACCATCAGTGGACCACATTACTCTGATAGATCATCAGGATGTATTGCCCCTTTCAATTCAATCAATGATGTTTCATATTGGCCTCAGTTACACGCCACTGATGTGAATCAAACACAATGCTTCAATGCTTATTAAAAAGCCAATGAATTTGACTCTAATTTTCATTAAAGCGCTCCGTCTGATGACGTTTAGTCTTTTGTGCCGATCCTCAGCTCTCTCCATCCATTTTTCAATTGCAAATTTGGTAATTTCCTCTTTACTCATTATTTCACACCGTCTCTCTTGCATTCGCGTACACACGCTCCAACACTGGTAATACGGAGGACATTCAGTGGTTGTAATTTGACAATTATTGATTTCAGTTTCTCCGTTAAAGGCTGTGCCATCTCTTGAGTAATTACAGGCTAGGATTCAGACTCATCGACTGAATAGCACTTGAAATGCTTCACGTCAGTGATTCTCGGCGCTCTCGCCCTGCTCAATAAACCGTTACCCTATCCACGCAGCTGTGTTTTCGTGGCATGGTGTGAGAACTTTCAGCGTACCCATGATTCCCTAGATTAGCCGATGCAAATAGCGATATTAGAAATATGTAATGTATACACTTTCAACATCAAAAACACAAAAATGTGTCAAATGATTTAAGCTTAAACTGTACTAAAATTCCTAGATTGTTCTTTCTGGTGAATGTTGCAGATTGTCTTTCACACGTGCAACAGTGTTCCTTTTTTCCCTTTGTGATGTCACTTGGACCAGAAATGCTTTTCATGCTTAAGAAAACATTGGCTATTAGGGATAGTTAACCCATGCAAAATGAAAATTCTGTCATTATTTATAAAGGTTTGAAAAGTGTAGCAAATGATGACAGAATTGGCATCATATAGCATTTCGTAGCTATTTTACGACGTGGCCACTTCATTTAAAATCTTTACATTTTTGTGAGATATTGTGAAATATTCTCCAGGAGCTAGTATGTAGCACAGAGATACGGTTGATGGACTCTGGCTGGTGTGTTTGTGTGTGTGTGTGCGTATGTGTGTTTACTCTAAAGAAATAGGTGGCAGAAGAGCTAATGGAAGGGCAGCGACAGGGTCATGCACCTCACTCGGGTCGCTGGGAACTTTTTTGCCTCCATCAATAACTCTATTATCTTTCTATGAAGCCATGAGTAATTCAATGGCTGTCTGTTGAGTATGACGCTACAATTCCGCTATCAGTCTGTCATTTGCTTTAGGAACACACGGGCATAGCTTTCCCTTCAATTGAATCAGAAATGTAGCAATGACATATGTAGTATATGTACAAATAATCTGAATTTGATGATCTGAAAACTGATGATCAACAGACAAGAAGCTAAAAAAACTCCCTGTGCTTCAATCTGAAATTCGTATTAATATTGCACATTGTAGCTGTAGTATTCTAGTATGTTTGTCTTGAAACACAGCTTATCAATACCGTACAATGACAAGGATTAATCCGTTATTCGTTTATTGAAATTTCTGTTATATGAAGACATACTTTTATATTTCTTTGAGATACGGCAGGTTTATTTTAGCCAACACCCAAACATCAGAAAAGGCACATACTGAATTTGGTTTAGGTGCTAACAGTATTCAGCAAGGGTTTGTACACTGTTTACCTTCTGTACAATTTCCTGCATTTTGTCCTTTGCCCATAACATTGGATTTCTGTATGTAGTACGGCAAAATATTAAACACATTAATGTTAACATATTGACAATTACCAGAAAATCTGTCCATGCATGCTGAAATTCAGATATTTAGGTAAAGTTTATTTTTATTAATAATTTAAAATATATTTTTAATGTAAGATGCATTGCAGTTCAACAACAGGAACCTTATAGCACTCAATGCTTTGTTTATCAGCATTTTAATTTGTTTTTATTTTGTTTTTTGAGATAAAATTGTGACATGCATTGTTTTATTCTTGTTACTTTTTTAATTGTAGTAGAAAGATCAAAAGTCCTCCTGTCTGTTTTTTCATAACTCAAAAAATGGTGGTGGTGGGGTTTAGCGCACACAAATATCCCGCTGATAAGGAACAGCCATAACAAATTCTCCAGCAAAAACCTCAGCCGGATACAGAGACCACGACAAATTACATTGTGGTTGCCAAAACACAATTACACAATTGAGGAACACAAGCTCTCCTGCCGTGTTAATGCCACAAACCTAAAGATGGAGGTTAAATGAATAAAAAGAATTCATCAATAAATGAAAGATCTCTGGTTTTAGATTTGTCCACACGTGACCCTTGTAGCCAAGGTTATGTTGTGCTCCATCGAGAATGGACATTCCCCAATGTGGGACATCGTTTAATGTTACGACAGACTCCACAAAGCCGCGATGAATTGGCATCAGAACCGATTCTAACATTGTTTGTATGCTTTCAGCATCTGTTGATGGCCCCCTGCCGCAAATCTCTGGCACTGACAGAGGACGAATTGACACCTCGCCAGCATTTGTTTTGACTAAAGCGGTGCCATCTGAGGGGAGTGATTCAGATATTGTTCTAGCGGGAAACCTACACAAACGTGCTGATAGATGGATAGAAAAAGACACTATTGGCTTGTTGGATGTCTCTCACTAATCTGAGCTCTTCTGTTGCTCTTAGCTTATTGGGAAAAGACAATAGTGCACTCTGGGGTTATATTGGGAAAAATTCCAAATTGAAGAGGAAGTGGCCACTCCCCACAGAATGTGGGATTTGAAATTAAATGATGGAAAAGCAACAGTCAAGGGAGGAATAGTATTAGTTTATGACATCAAAAATCACATCAATAGTTGGGAAAAGTCCTGATATGTAGAATACATTTTTATTTCAAATTGATTCTATTCTATTGTGTTTCATCTGTGAATTTTTTGTGGTTTTAATTTATTAATTTTAATAAATACTACACTTACAGTAGCTATAACCTTGTTCTGAGGTTTAAAGCAGCACTGTAAAGGCCATCATGATATGTGTTCACATTAACTCGAGAGAGCGTGAGCGCTGGCGAAGCGTCTGATCTCCAAAATAAGTCAAACCCTCAAGCTCTCCTGGATCTCTCCTATATGTAAGCCTCCATCCAGGAAAGCCACTCAAGCTCCGGGCTCGCACATGCCACCAGTTTGGATCAAAGTCATCGGCAGCCCTGCAAGCTACTTATTACCCAGCCGCCCTTACCTTGCCTACGTCCCCCGTGCTCAGCCAGTACTAACCTGCCCGCTTTGAAGCCCCTTTTCTGCCTATTTAAATAGGAACGCTGAAGAATAGCAGGGCCTGAAATCGCCACCGGCCCCATCCATTTAACATCCCCGTCACTGTGGAAGCTTTGTGTTTCTGAATAGCACTTCCATTCTATGGACTTTTTTTTCTCTTTTTCTGAAGTTCTGAAAAAGTGCTCTGTGACTCAGCGCTCAGTAGCTTATTTAGCTTAGTGTTGAGTAACTTTGCTCTTTTGAAGTCCTTTTTACACGTTTTACTCTTATGCTGTAGGGTGTTTTTTTACAGTATCTCCAGAGAACTTCTATAAGGTATAATTTATTTTACAGCTTGGAGAGCAGGAAAGCATTATCACTTTTATATATGCATGACAGTCTTACCTCTGCACAACACAAATCATTTTTTATTCATGTAATGAAAGTGAATGGGAACAGATGCCATCAGGCCTATCGTCATTCTTGTTTGAGCACAATAACCTATCCAGGTGACATGTCATATTTGATGTGAATAATGGCAAACATCACTGGTCCTGATCCTAAAACCATTTTAACCAGCTTTCATCAAACAAATTGCTGTAATTTCTGTAATTCTCTAGTTGTAAGAGTTATACATTTTTTTTTGATTACATCAATTCTTGATCTTACCTCTCATAATAATGAACTTGATTTTTGTAAACATGTGTCAGTTGTCTTTTTAAAAATACGTATGTATGGGGGACAGAATTTTGCACCACTTCTGTAGAATGACTCATGTATTCAAATCAGCACAACGCTAGCAAACCCGAGATGGCAGATGTTCAGTTCCCTCAAATAGCCCTAAAACCTCACTCCAGTCATACAAAGAGATCTAACAAAGTCCACATAATGTCAGAATATAGCGGTGGCCCGGTGTCTCCGAGGGCTTGCAGGGACCCCAGCAGCGGCAGCAACAGCATGCTTCGCACCAGGCTGGTAATGATCTCATCTGTATGCAGTATCTTCCTCAAATCTGTGTCATCACAAGCCTTATTTCCCAGCTGGTTTAGAGCTTCTACACATTATCTCTCTTTCTTTCTTTCTTTCCTTCTCTCTGTCTCTCTTTCATCCCCTTTCTCTGTTTCCCCTACAAATAGTTGGAAAAGTGTTCTTCAGCCCCTTGAAATGTAAAAGCATGTGATGTCCAGTGGGAAAAGATTTGCAGCCAATTTTAAAGATTGCTGCGCGGGAGATCGTCCTCTTACAGATGCGCTGCGGGACTCGAATGAATTTTCCGAATGCCTTTCAGTTTTACAGTTGTCTATATACCGTTTGAATGGGTCTCATTCACTAATAATTGCATACAAGTGTTTTTTAAACAGGTGCGTGTACACATCATTTGGCTGTTACAGCCGTTCGGAATCTGGATGGCACATGCTCACAGATTTGAATGTGTATGTGTAATTGGCATAATAAACACTCAAACCATTTTAGAATAAATATAAGGATGCTCTGCACAACCTCTTTTCTGCAATTTACAGTTGACAGTGAATGAGACCCACAATTTCAATGTGATGTGTGATTCTTGTTACAGTAGCTCTGTGTTAACCTGTTTGAGTTATGAATTGATAAAAATGCTTTATAACCTTGCTTTATAACCTTAGAATGAAACCTAAACTGGCTATGATAACAAGACCTAAATCATCTTAAACAGGGCTAAACCTTCTTAAACAGTGTATAAATGTGAAATGTGCTAAGATGTCTTTCAAACTTTAAAGGCAACAGCGACATTGAGCGTTATCAAATGGCTAATAAGAAAATCCCGTTCAAATATACCCGGCCGGTCGAAGATTGGCTACATGAGAAAGGTAACCCTCACAAAACCCTTCAGTGTTGATTTTTTTTCGTTGCTTTTAGTTTGCGTTCATATATTCCTTGTCATGCCGTTTCGTTATATTCTTGTCCAATCAGATCTGAACCTCAGCCCTAATTAACCTAAACGTTCATAATTTACCCCCCATTACGTAATATTTTCGTTGAGTATTATTTTTGTATGTGGATTGTGATCCTCTTTTGTTATTCCATCAGTTCATTGACCAGTTAAAGGGACTGGTAACTAAGAAAAGCTACTCGAATCCAACTTAAACTCCTTCTCAAAACTCAGCGGCATTTGCTTGTGACTTTTCATTGGAATGATCATGAAAAGCATTAATGTTGATGCCCATATAGTGCATGTAGCGCTTCCAAAGATTACAAACTGTCGGCAGAGCATTTGGAACGGCACTTTGCTGACTCGGCTGTGTGCGAAGGCGGTGATGAAATCGATCGACAACTCTTCATTTTCATTGAAAAGGGCGGAGTGTACCATTCATCAGAATTACCATGAAAGTCCTTCGCATTATAACGCCAGGATTATTAAATGCGTTTAAAGGTCATTGCCTAAACTACATAAGATGATTATAAAGTCCCTTTAACACTGTCTAAAGCCACTTTGAAATCCCATTAGTGGTTCTACATGCATGAATCAACATGATATTTCTTTGATATGTATGAGCTTTTCTCCATTCCCACTGCAATATAGAATTGTAAATGTGTCATAGCTTTAATCGGCCTGCAGTGATGTGAATTTCTATTTCTTACCGTTGAGTCATGAAAAGCCATTTGGAATTCGCCCCAAAACATTTGCATGAGAAAGCATCTCACAATGAAGACGCTACGGATTCAGTACAGAACTGCAGTAAAGAAGCACTACTCTTCATTTGTAATGCTGTGGTTGCTTTCAAAAGCTCACGCGTCCGAGATGCAGTTCATTAAATAGCTAAACTGGACGTGCGGTAAGTGCATCGAACGCGAACCTTTCTGACTGCGTCTTTCCTCGCTGCTCTTTCCCTCAGGTCGTCAGCTGACCATTTTTAACACCCAAGCCACCATCTCGATAGGCGGTAATGACCGCAAGCGCCCGTATCAAGGCCAGCTTTCAGGGCTCTATTACAACGGTCTGAAGGTCCTAAACATGGCAGCTGAAGGTCACGCCAACATCAAGATTAATGGCAGCGTGAGGTTGGTGGGGGACGTGCCCACAAGCAGGAGCCCCTCACGCACCACCACTTCCATGCCACCGGAGATGTCAACCACTTTTATCGAGACCACCACTACCCTGTCGACCACCACCACCCGCAAACAGCGCTCACCGCCCACCATTCAGGTAGGGTCCTTGGTTTACTTTATGTATTCATGAGATTGTGAGATCTGTGTAAAGTAGAAGTAAACTGTGTAAGTTTAGTGGGTCCTGTTGGGTGTTGTTCTTTGATATTAATAATTCTTGAGATTTCAGGACACGGCTTTCAAATGTGTCCATGCAGCAGAAAAAATGTTTGGTCTGTTTCTCACACTATTTAGAGGCCTTGTGCCGTATGTCGATTAACACAATGCCTTCTTTAACACATTCTGACATGGCGCCAATGAATGTCTTTAGTTCTCAGGGAAAGTAATCACACTGACCATTTCATCGATGCCAGAGGAAAAATTGGAGCAGCAGTCTTCATATTAAAGCCATAACTCTCCCCAGGGCATTGCACAGCGACAGGCCAAGAAGACTTATCTCCTCCTCACCTTTAAACAGATCAACCACAGCAAAATAATAATAACCTCTCATGTCAGTGTTGACTGCTGCATGACTTTTGCCGATCAGTTTGCTGGCAACCCTTCCGTCGCTAAAACAAGCGAAACATTTCAAAGGATGAAGACTTGGCCTTTTGAAATCTATATGTGCAGTGTATAGAATATTGGTGGGGGGACCGGATTCGAACCCACGGTCCTCATGTGAGCACAAGGACTTAATGCAGATGAGAGTTGTGAGCGTAATGAGAGTTATTTACTTCAGTTCATGACAGCAGAATTATTACGGAGGTTACAGATTGTAAAATTAACAAGTTATAACAAAGTTCTTTTGGAAGCTTAAAACAAAGGCTCATATATTTAGGATGTTGTCCTCTTCAATGCAGGTCATATGAACAGTAAAATGTTTTGTGGGTTGTATTCTTGGGTCAACATCCGTTTTGGTCCTGGAACAACCAATCAAATTTTAGGAATTGGTAAAGGACATGGCAACGGTTAGGGGCTGTAACATCATTTCTTTTGCATTCTGGTTTTAGGTAGTTATTGATAGATATTGGTTTACCCTGGTGGAAATGTGTTTGTTTGTCCAAAAGTGAAAATTATTTCATCATCATCATCATTTAGTCACTCTTATGTCATTTCAAACCTGTATCTGCAGAAGAGACCACGGCGATACCCATTGACTTGCATTGATTTTGTGTCCACACAATAGAAGTCAATGGGAACCGCCGATGTTTTGAACATTCTTCAAAATATCTTCTGTTGTGTGCTGCAGAAGAAAGAAAGTCATGCAGGTTTGAAATGACATGAGGGTGAGTAAATGATGACCGCATTTTCATTTTTGGGTGTACTGTCTCTTTAACTGTAACCACAGACTTACAGTTGACAGGACATTTTGTCGATTGTTGGTTTTCTATTTCTTTGGTTGATTTTGCGCTCTGTAACTCTGCCCAATGTGAAATCTCATTGTTTCATAATTCTGCTCCTCATAACTATACATGAAACGCCAGCAGTGTTGTGTTTAGTATGGTCAGTCATTGGTAACGGAGTTAGGACAGGTTTTTTAAACATAAATCCATCCTACCTGGCAAGCTAGTATACAGTATTATTTTTATATATAGACATGAATTTCCTGCGTTGATCTGCTTTAATGCTTGAATCTGAATCTGTAACAACATCCATAATAAATGAAATCAAAAGGTCTTTATGAGAGCATTCTCTTCTCAACAAGAGCTCTGTTTTGCTGTTGTTGTAAAGTGCTTCTTTTTTCTTTTGTAAGACAAGCTCTCCCAGATCAATTTCCAGGGCCTCAGGCAGTTTGATTCATGCTGTGCCCACAAATTCATTTTCCATAGGTTACACTTTTACTGCTCCCTCGTTGCCTGTCAACATAGATGGCAAGAGAAGTACCTGTAGAAGCGGGCAGGTTTGCCGTCCCCCGAGGGGCCGGGCTGTGACCGATGTCGGGTCATTCCGAGCGGTTTGGGTCTGTACACCTGCTCTCTCGCATTGGTGTTATTTTGGCACTCTGACTCCCCACCCTTGCATGCCACCCAGGGCCCGAGAGGTGAGGGACGTATAATCGTATTTCATCCATAGATGGAGAAAACCGAAGCAGGCAGGGGCGATGAAACAATCTCACGCTTAATTAATGATGGGACCCCTGGGAGAGGTCTTGCCTCATGCTTGATCTCTGGTTGACGGCGAGTCTAGCGATGGCGAGGCGGAGGCAGGGGGGCGTGAGTTTTCACCGCCGTGGTCATTCATCTCCGGCGAGGACTGTTCGCTGCGCCTCAGGCTTCTGTCTGCTCAATGATACTTCTACGCACCAGGGAACAACAAAGGCAAGAGGCATTGTAGCAATGACCGAAGAGCACGCTGTGCGTGTCAACAGATACACACGCGGCCGCATGTCGTTCGGTGGCGGTAGCTGTTTTCGTTGAGTGTAATCAATGCCCTTGACAAAACCATAATAGGAGCATCAATACTAATAGCTGCAAGCAATTGTGCGGCATACTGTTTTTTAGAGCGGTTAGGTTATAAGCATTTCTCTCAACAAGGGTGTCTCAGGGACGTGCTTGTCTAAGGGTCACATTTTCTGCATTAGCACCCTTTCATACTGATTCTTGTCCTGTTATTGAGTTTGTTTGAGTTGTTCGGTTGTTATGCGTCACCCCTCAACACTCCGTGAAAACAGATGCTGCTTCGGTTCTCGGGTGTTAGGAATGCAAAACGTTTATTTTGAGTGTGGAAAATAAGGTGGCAGTTTAAAATCAAGGTAGGGCAACATTCTAAATTCAATTTTCACGGAGCATGTTCAAAAGTTTACATTCCACCTGGCTCTTAAATGCATTGCCTTCTTGAGCATCGGTGAAGGATTTGACCTTTTGTTACATACGTGCATAAGTCTCTTAAAGAGATAGTTCACCCAAAGATGAAAATGATGTCATCATTCACTCAAAAGGTATTTTGAAGAATGTTGGTAACCGAACAACGGCATGTACCATTGACTTCTATTCTACAAAGTCATACGGGTTTGAAATAACAGGAGGGTGAGTAAATGATGACATCATTTTCGTTTTTGGGTGAGCCGTCCCTTTAAATGTCAATCTCAACGTCATAACGTCATACTTGAAAAGTGTTCAATTTAATGGATCAGGACGGACAAGAGATTCATAAACACCTATTACAAAATCTAAAAGCGTCATTGATCATCCAGGTAACAACACACAGTGTATGAATTTTTGCTTTTCAGTTGGGTCGTTTTTGTGAATTTATGTAACAAAGCGTATAATTTTTTAATTATTAAAATCTTCCAGATTCTGAAGGCGTATATGAATTTCTGACCCTAACTAATATGAAGTTTTACAAATAGTGATAAAAGCACAACAGGACCCAAACAGCTGGCTAAACTAAAGTGCCATGCATCCAAGTGTTCTCCTTTTTGCACTTTTATGTAAACCCCTTATTCCTCGACATCCCATGTGATGCAACTTCCTCATTAAAAACGATGGCTTTGCAGCGTTCTCTGACCTAACATAAACTCTAATGTGTAGGCGCCTTTAATCACCGGACACTTGCTGACAGTTGCAGAACATATGACAGCATTTATCTGCTTTTGCATTGTGCTTGATTTCAGCTCTCGAGCTGTTTACGTCACCTCTTATCGTCCGCCTCCTAGTTGAATGACTAATTCCAATGATTTCAACTCCATGCTCATGCTGTTTTAATGATGGGTGAGTCATGGTGAGTCTCTCGAGAATTAGACACACTAGACGAGTAATCCATCAGAGCCGCATCAAACACATCTGTTGAGGATGTAGTTATCTTATAGAAAAAGCATCGCACTTAAATAATGTAGTAAGGGGAGCTCAGAAGAAATAAATCTTCCAATGAACTCCATTACTGTAATATATTCCGCAGCATTATTATTTAAGTGTGGCATGGAGGAAAGAGAAGATAGAGGCAGACAGACAGAAGCGAGAAGCAAAACAGAGATGATTTGTCATGTATATTGTGAGGAGAGGAGATGCGAAACAAAAACAAGCGTAAAAACACAGACATCCAATAATCCGCCCCATAAACACATAGATGTCTCTCCTAGCATGGTGAGAAATCCATCTGCATTCTCTCTGTGCGGTTTTTTTAAATTGTTTGTGTTTGTACGGATGTATCAGACTGGATGTCAGGATGAAAGACGGGATGCCTTTGGACTTCACGATGCATCTTGCTGTTTATTCTGTCTCGCACCGTGAGCTCCGTGTTTTTAAGATGCGGTGTCAAGTTAAACTTTTAAAAACACGTCTCGAGACCTGTTGCTTTGAGCTCTGTCTGGCTTTTTAAAATGCAAGAACGTGTCCAATCTAAACAGCCCCTAATAGATGAACAACTGTGGTTAAGTATCAGACGGAATGTAGCTACCTTGAAAAAGAAAATTAGTTTGCTGAATCCTGAGGATTTTCACAGAACAACAGATTAAAGTGCATATGGCAGGCACTTAAGGGGATGGTTCACCCCCCCCCAAAAAAAGAAAATTTCATCATTTGCACACCCTCTTGTTGGTCTCTTCTATTGTATAGACACAAAACAAATGCAAGTCAATGTTCGGTTACCAACATTCTTTAAATGATATTTTTTGGTGTTCTGCAGAACAAAGAAAGTCAAACAGGTTTGAAAAAACAAACAAACAAAAAAACTTTTCCTTTTCTAATGTTCTCTATATACTTGCTTATACTATCTTGAGGTTGTATCTGAAACTTTGTATTACTAGCACTTCTCGTGAATATTGCTTACTTGCTTGCTGTTTTCCTCAGTTGTAAGTCGCTTTGGATAAAAGCATCTGCCAAATGAATAAATGTAAATGTAAAATGTGAAATGATTAAATGATGGCAAAATTTCTATCCTTTTATCCTTTTTCAACAACATAAATAAACATTATGTGGCCCAAACTGAACTTCCAGTAGACTTCTGCAAAGAATGAATAGCTGTTGAGTAGTTTAATTTAGGTTAATGCAATTTACAATAACCTAATACAAATATACACTAAATAATAATATAAATGAATATTAATATAAGATAAATAAATTGTTATATACCAAACACAGACCGAAGTTAACTTCCAGGGGGCCAGGCGTGTGTATCCGATGAAACGCAGAAGCGCTGTCCCAAAGTGTGAAAAAGAACGTGTCTGGCTAAAAATACTGTACATTTTCCACATACTGTAGTCATTGAATGTAGCGTAAAACACAGTAGATTATGGCTAATGTTTTGCACAGGTGTTAGTTCAATGGCCCATGAATTCTCCCACATGATGAAATGCTCTAATGGCCTGTGTCTCTGATCAAGAGGAGTCTTCACATTCCCCCTGTTGCATTATTTCAGGCCGAACTCTTCTCCAGAGGCCTGGACCTCACTGATCCACAGCTCTGCAGATGAGCGAGGGGTACGGGTACTGTACGTACGGGTACATTAGATTAGCGTAAAGGTCAAACTCGGCAGTAGCGAGGTGCTGATTTGTGATTCATGCTTTAATTCGACTATGCTCTTGTTCTGGAGCTGCACACACTGAGAGATGGATGCCGGGTGCCCTGGGATGCTTGGTGGTCCCAATTATATGGAGGTGGCAGATGGATGGGGGGCTCCCGTGGCGAAGGGCTCATTAGAAGCAAGCATCCAGGGGACGAGCGTGCCCACTGAAGCTGCACTATCCTGCTCTCCTTGAGCACGCACGATCACCCAATCTATCGCAGATCCCCTGACACTGAGAAGCTAATGAAAGGCATTATAAAAACAAATAGTGGCGCTAATGTGAGCGTGTTACACACGGTCCATCACAACAGCTTATGTCCGCTGCGGAGTTGGGGAGGATGTGGTTTCTTTAAGCTATATGACTTATTGTAGTTCAACTAGAGTCAAGCTACTCTTTTAAAAAAGTTCGATGATGGATTAGAGCTATTTGGGAGGCACAAAAAAGTATGTGAACACTGAAGGTCACATGTAAAAAATACCTAAATGTCTTTTGTTTTATGGAATGTATTATGAAGTAACAGTAGCACAAACTTTTAAAGGTTTTATATTACTAGGAATATGATAAAGAAATACTGTTTCTGTGCTGAAACTGGTTATCAAACATAGTTCATGTGAACATTGCGAATATAATATAACTACTAAGACACTTGAGGGGAACTAAAATCATGAAAATGTAGGTTTTGAGATCAGGTGCATGCGTTTGTTTGCTTATTCTTGCTTGATCATTTTTTATTCCTTAATATTATTTCTTAAGCTGCAAGGTGAAAACAAAAAAGATTCTGCTTTTTGAGGCTCAGGGGGACGAGACGTGATTGGCAGCTGTAGAGCGTTGAATCTCCGTTCACTTTGAGAGCTCGGACCCTGCGAGATCAGTATTCAGATCAGCACTGTTCACATTTAGCCTCGCGAGCCAGCCACGGGATGACAGTGAGTAAATAAGCACTGGGTAAACACACAGCAGGCTCTTTCTGATGCTGTAATGAAACATCTCAGGAGTGATTTATTGTATGAACGCGGCTGCTGTCTGGACGATGACTCGACCCTTCGGATGAAGCCTGCGGATGTCGGCTTCGATCAGCTAATGAAAGAGTCGCTTCCTGGAGAAGTCAAACTGTGTTTGCAGCTGGTCAGATTGACAGGTTGCATTCCAAGTGTTTGACATTTAGATTTTGATGGAAAATTAAGCCATATTTATAAAGATTGACAGGCCAATTTTAATTTCTTTTTTCTTGATTCCTTAAACAAGTCTCATATTACAGTACACAGCACTATTATATATTTTTGGACAAAATAACCTTACAGTAGTCTTATTGATGACACTTGCTTTTGTCTGTGTGTTCCACAATCATACACTCATCAGCTTGTCCTGCCCTTTTCCTCTTCAGAAATTTGTCTCGAATCGATCGGCCAGAGTTCAGCGTTGGCAGTGAAATCCCATATAATCTCTTCTCCCAGGACAACAGATTTCTATAAAGTCCTTGTAAGGTCCCAATCTTAATGGTCCTCTGCCTCTCGGACCTCTCTGCGCCCTGCGGGTCTCTGTCCAGTCTTCCCTCTGCGTCTCCATTACACACAAAGCCACACGCAGTAACTGGACGCTTCATTTTTTTCCGGTCCTGATCCAGGGCTGTAATTGAAACATCCTGTTGGGCCTGTGCCGCTCTCTAATTTTAGCCAGCGAGTCTCAGCTTGTGGAGGGTAGTTCTCTGGGACTGTTTGTCACCACTTCCCTGATGACCTTGCACACTGCGGCAGGGGAGTGATTAAAGATCAAGGCCAAAGACCATTTCCTTTGCACTGGAAGATAAATGACCCTGTTTGAAACTGCCTGCTATGGCCTGGGACAATTAGAGTGTGCTGAGGAGAGGCACGGGCGTGCAAAGTGTACAAAAGAAGGTGCACAAATACACATTCTACCCCAATTATATTATAATATTCTGAGCATATGTTATACAAAATTGAACACGAGTGTGGCAGTAGCACATTTTGCTATTATTATTTTCATGTTACTCAAATTGTGTATTTATTTTTATTGTTCTGTTTATTTATGTGATCGTGCCAAGTCACGTGCATGACCAAATGTTATGTACATATATACACTGTAAAAAAAAATTACCAGTACATTTTCCTTTATTTTACGGACATTTCCGTTAATTCTAAAATGTAATTTAATGCAGTGCAAAATGTAAGATACAGGCAAAACAACTGTAAAAAATGAATACGGATAATTCCTTCATATTAATACAGTATATTGTGCCCATTTTTACGGAATTTTTTTCGAGTGTATTTTTTTGCCTGAACTAATCCCGAATTTTCTTTGCCTCGTCTTTGCAATAACTGTTGGGCAACATGGCGAATTCGTATGAATTTGTTGATCTCATTCGTACGTACGTTTTAGTTTGATCTTTTCTGTTTTTTCTGCACTGTAAAAAAGCTGCCATTTTTACATAATTTAACTGTTTACGTAAAAAACATCATTGTACTGTTTTATTTTACAGAATTTTTACATATTTTTGGAATGCATTTAAAAAGTTAAATGAACAGCAAATGTACAAGTTGGGTGTAAAATAACGTAATTTTACTTCATATATTTTACAGTTTTTGTCCGAATATTACCATTTTTACAGTGTAAAAATTGTGGGATTTACATGGTACAAATTCATCTGAAATTTCCACCTTGTATGTTTTCCCCAGCAGATCTAACAAAGATATCTTTGTTTGGTGCAGGACATTCCTATCCAGAATAGCAGTGAGTTTTTCTACACTGTAGTTAGTAGAAAACCAAATTCAGCATACAGCACAAACATTCGATCTAATCACAGCAAAAACATATTTAGGGTTGAAAAAAGACTTGTGCAATTTTGTATTTTTATCAAGTAAAACTGCTTAATGTAAACAGAAAACATTGGTTGTGCTGCTCCAGGATATCTGCAATACAATTCTTCACCTTAGACTCCTGTAGGACATTCAGCGAAGGTGACAAGACAACAATATCATTCTGATCTTGCTTTTTCTTCCAACCGTCCCAGAAGACGGCTTTGAACAGAAAGACTTGTGGCAGGCCGTTGACAAGGATAGGGCCTGACACCATCGATTCTGTGTAATACAAGCTTTTCTCGTGTCCCTCTGTCAAAGCCAAGATCTGACATGATAATGCAGATCAGAAGTGACCCGATCGAAACGTACACTTCCGAAGCCGAGATGGCTATCTTGTTGGGAGCAGAATGACAGGGGGGTGACGAAGAGAGAGGGTGAATGGTTGTTTCTGGAAGTTTTCGGATTGTAGTTGTGAGAACGAACACATGTTTACTGCGGTCAGAATGAGAATATAGACAAATATTCTGCCTAGTCACAGTGTTATATCCTCAACACGTTTGTCATCCTGGGCTTTGCCTTCTTTCAGTGTTAGTGAAAATTTGTGACACACTGGCTTGAACTGCCGAGGTCACGCTACTGGCAGGGATGCCTCTGTTACAGGCCATTACAGCTATCAAAGATGACGTGACCTCTTAGCCACGCTGCTGTACAGTCTCCATCACTTTAGCACACTCAGAAGTTTCTAGAACAGCTCGTGTCTAGTCCCTCAAGACTAGGTTCTTTGTCTTCATTGTTTCTGTGAGTGAAAGGGGAAATGCATGGACAATGATTCTCACACAATATGGGAATAATTTACTCCCAAACAAAATTTTTGTTTGGCATGGAGATTTTGTTACGAAATTGGATTTAGCCAGCTGTGAAATCATTTCTTTTGTAAAGCACGCCAGCCAGGGACCGTAGATTTGATGTCGCTGCGAAAACAGACTCATCTTTGTCAAACATGCTGTGTATTCTTTGTTATTACTCAATAACTTTTCAGTTTTGGATTTTGCATTTGGCATACGCATACACCTGTGCATTTAATTTCTAATCTTCAAGTACATATACTCTGCATTCTCTTCGCATCATGTTTTACAGTGTTGTGGTTTATATTCTACACAATTTCCTGTTTTTCGGGTTACTAAAGATATTGCCATTCACTCATGTAGCTTCATTTAGTTTCTCTTATAAAATGATGTCACTATTTAGGGAGAGAGCAAAAAAGTTCATAGCTTGTTACATCTAGCTTGTCATTTTTGGTTTGCGTGATTTTTTCCATTGCTTTTAAGACGATGTCGTCTTTAGTCCAAGAAGGTCACTTTCTTTTTATTTTAGGATACTGTGCTGTATAGCTTATCACATAACCAACAATGTATAATTGTCAACTTGAACACAAGTAATCTGCTTTGTTTTCCAGTACCTAAGTAGCTGTTTGTCTGCAATCTGGTGCTGATGTTGCCCTCATGGTTTCGCCGTGGTCGCAGACAATAGATGGGACATTAGTTGTATCTCTGTTAGGGTTAAAAGTCATTTCTGAGCTGTTACAGACTGGACCAGTCTGTCCTCTGACACCACTCTTGTGACTAGTCACGCAAAAACACATCTGTCAAACACTGCTGTGATTTCACACTCCAGGACGCCACAGTGAACAGCAGTGAAGAACTTTAGGAGGTATAGACCCTCCTGTCTCACGGGTCCATCAATGCCACATGTGCTGGTGAAGTGACAGGATCACATCTGTGTTAACTGTCACTCAGCTTGGTCTGCTGTTGTTTTGATGCTTTTAACTCATTTCCCATTTTTAACCCACAAGCACAACATGGGTAGGGAAGCTGTTCAACGGTCATTGTCTTTTGGTAAAGGAGGTCTTGGTGGTTATGCTGTTGTGTTTGCGAAGTAGTACATGTTGTTCAAATTCATTAGCACTCAAATTCAGACGGAATAATGAGTTCCTAACCCTAGTCCCAATTTCCAAAACCTCATTCGTATAACCAGCCTTAATCGTCACCCTTACACCCCTACCTCCAAAGCTTTTTCTAGCCCACATTCCCAACCCAAATGCTCAGTGCAGATCTTGATCCAGCATCCCAAACAACATACCGGCCAACTTTCATTGAATATATACTGTAAAGCAAGATCAACGAAGAGTGAGACCTAATTCACTTTAAGGTGTCTCCTCCTCCAAACTATTATTACAAATGGACCTCTCCACCAGACAACATCCCCTCCACCCTAGCATGCCAGCATTCATCCAGACTCCAGCCGAGCCCTGTTTCATTAGCCTGTCAAACTCAATAATAGTTAGAACCCGGTCCTCTCACCCGGCACTGCAAACTTAATCAGCGCTATGATTTCATAACCCTTGCTTTGTGACAGGGCTTATTTTATCCAAGCTTAGATTAACGCACGGCGCGCACACACGGGGGGTGAAATACAACACTGAGAGAGCGAGTCCGGGACGGGGAAGGCGGGGGCAAGGGCGCCCATAAATCAGAATTGTGGGATACTGGAAGGTGCTGATGAGCCAGCAGAAGGCGAGCGTCCTGAGACAGTGATGATCTGTGACGGCCCGTGAGAAGCTGAGGATGGTAGAAGATGTATGAGGAGTCAGCTACCATAAATAAACCCAGATAGAAAAACAAACCTGACATTTCAGTCCTCGGTCCGCTTCCCTTGAGAAACGAGGGAATGAAGTCAAATATAATGTCTGTTGAGATGATGTGTTTTCATTGGTTTTTACCCATGATCCTCCGTGTTGGCGCACTCGCCGTCATTTAAACATTTGTTCTTTTTGTTTTGCCTCTGAATTATTCTGCAGACGACGGACGACATCGTGTCATCGGCAGAATGTTCCAGTGATGACGAGGACCTGGAGGAATGTGACGGGGGACACACAGGTGGGATGGCTGTGTTATGATTGTGCTTGCTTTAACTATCTCTCCTCTTTGAGTTGCAACCGAGGGTTCCCCCTCTCAAAGCATCACCCCATGACAACACGGTGTAACTTAAAATGCTGTGACATTTTCAATGTTACAAGCGCAAAAGAAAAGCATTAAGTGATATGCAAGTGGTGTAAAGAAGTATTTGGACACCTAAGTGACACCTCAAATGCCTGGATGTCATTGCATTAGATGTAAAATACAAAACAAATGGTGCTGGAGAGAAACTGTAGTTTTAGTCATAGTTAAGAGTTTCAAAATCGCATTAAATAAGTTCGCTGGGTATATCTAAAGCTGCCAAGCAGCAAACTAAATGGATTATTTGTGTTTATAGTCACAAACATACATTTTTATATAGATTATTTTCAGTAATTAAGATTCATTATTTCTTTTAGGTGGTTATTGTGCCTGCCAAAGTGAAAATGAGTTCTGTAAATGCCCAGTGCCTAATTTCATTGCTGTCTTATATATTGATTCCCGAAGCTCCGGAAGTTAATTTGGAAACTTGAATTGTTTGGTCCTTAGCTTTACATTAAATATGTAAAGGAATTTTAAATAGCTACTATATATAATATCTAATATAGTATAGTATATATAATACTATATATATAATAGCTAATAATTCTTAAAAATAGCAAGAAAATAAACAGTGTCCTAGATAAATCATATTTTATTTACAGCAATGACATTGACATCATGAGTGTGACTTGTGTCCAAATTCTGCCATTACCTCTCAGTGGATGATGATAAAATTCAATGAATCAGGAAGCATTGGGTTTATCAAGGTTACACGTGATTATGGGGCTGAACATTACTAACATGGTTGTGCATTTATACTAATTTTGTCCTCTCGGCGATACACTGAGAGTCAAACTTTATGAATAAAGAGCAAAATTAGTATCAAACTCCATGTAGTTCACTGTGATGCTTCAAAATGTATCAGTACTGTACACGATGGGTTTCTTGCAGTGCGTGTGTGTGTGCGTGCGTCTTTGACAGATGATACATTTTGACATGTTTACAAATCAATGAGAATAATGCTTTCGGCATAAAGATTTCTGATGTGTAGCTGAACTAACTGCAACGGAAACTATTCTTCCTTCCTGTTTGTTCCTTTGTTTCCTCACTTTGAAGGCTTGCCTTACGTTAAAGCATTCTAATAGAGAACAGATATCCTCGAATTTCTGTGCTCATCCTTCTCCACACATACTGTAGCCCCCGTTTCCTTAAGGTTAAACTAACTTTGCCCTGCACAAGAGTGTGACACGCAATGCATACATTTGTTTAAATGAACTGATCCGTGTTAGTGTTTTGGAGCAGTGGTTCTCAACTAGTGGGTCACAAGCCAAAAAATGTAAAATCAGGAAATATTATATAATGACTATATAGTGAGGAATATTTACAGAAAAAAGGGACGGTTTTAAAGGGACGGAAAAGGCACATTTGTTTGCAATAACAATATTACGGGGCACATCTTTGAGATTTAAGAGACAGCTTTCAAAGCAATATCTAACCCTATAATTAAAAAAAAGCTGTGCATGTAATCTCAAAGATGTGCCCCGTAATATTGTTATTGCAAACAAATGTGCCTTTTCCGTCCCTTTAAAACCGTCCCTTTTTTCTGTAAAAAACCTTCCACTTCATATTAGTTTAATTTTAAAGAATACGTTTGTATGCTAAAACCGTTTCGGTACTGTTGATGTCCAATGTCAAATCTGGGGTCCAAAGTCACCCAGAACCACTGTTTTGAGAACCACTGTTTTAGAGAACTTGGGCTTGGTTGTAATTTTCAGACTCCTGCCGCCAGTCGAGACGAAACCCTGCTGTTGATTTTATTGCTTACGAGTACATTATGGATGCAAGGCTTGTTTGGTTTATGAAACTTAAGTGGTCGGCCTGCCACCCTGTGCGGGTACCTTTCAACCAAAAGACCTTTAATTGATTCAAAATGCCTTCAAATAATGCCCTTGAATCTATCGTAAACTACCGTCAGCTTTATTCTAAGCATCCTGTGCTGACTACATTTGAACCCTGCACTCCCAATTATACCAATTAAAACCATGTGAATTTTGTTTGTATTTTTGCTACGCGCTCTGTAATAAAAATCACATCCAGCAATAACTAAAAGTTTCACGTGTCACTCGCAGGCTAGAATCCATATGGTCCGTCATTACCTTTGACTTTACAGATGGCCCTTATTTATGTGTTTGCTTATTTAACGCCATTTATTTTCCGCAAACTTCCAAGGTCACTCTGCTCATTATAGAACAATTTCACCAAGTGCTAGCTTCCAAACCTGACAGCAGACCGTTTTGTTTCAATAAATGCTCCCTAACTTTGTTAAATCTAATACCAGCCCCCAAGTCCTCTGAAATTCATCGGCAAGAGGAAGTTCGCTATGGGACAGTTTGCAGTTTTATCTTTCATCTGTTCTCATCCGACATTCGATACGAGTACACTTAGCCACAAACCACCACGCTCATACTATTTCATGTCGACACAGAAATTCACATTTTCAGTCTGACCTTCGCTTCAGATTTCGTGGACAGTTTGCATGATACATTTCTGTTTTGGTTGAACCTTTTCCATGTGGAAAACATCTTCCTACTGTATCCTCTCTTTGACATTCCATTCATGTGCTTTATTTGCCTTATTTCCTCGAATTTTCTTTTTTTCCCCTTCTGGGGGATTTTTCTTTGATGTCCTCATCCCTCCATTTTCCAGGATTAAAATCGTATCCTCTTGTTTCGTCTCATCTTGTGCCGCATGGAATTTTGGTGGTTGAAAAAAAATCGAGTTGTCCTCCTCATTTTTTGTTACGTTTTGTGCCATAAGGCTGAAATGAAACATCCCCACATTCTGAACGACAGGAAATTAAAGGCAACAAAATCTTTTCTTGCCATCACACATATATATATATATATATATATATATATATATATATATATATATATATATAAATATGAATATATATAAATTTTTACTTTTGCCCCGTGCAGGCAACCCCCATTCTGTCTTAAGAAAGTTGTGTGTGAAAGAATGACAGCCCTCCCCACCCCTCCATCCCCGATGTCATCTTTATTTCTGTGCCTTTCTGCATACACATGTCCGTTTGAATGCAGATGGCATAAAAAGAGTTTTATTGCCACAAAGTATATCTGTTTTTCTATTCTATTTGTTGCTATTGGTCAGTCGCGTTCGTGGCATGCGTTGAGTGCCGACCCCGGCTGGAGATCTCCATCAACTGTAGCATGGATGTGATTGGCTTCATGTGGCGTGCTTCTCCACCCAGTGTGCTAACAGGCTGTTGTGCATATCATCTGTCTATGTGCTGCTGTCTTGTCTTTGTGTGTTTTGTGTGTCTGTCTGATGTCTTGCTGATTCTTGTGATTTTGCTCTCTGTTTTGTGAAACTTTGGAACACATTTGAACAAATGGGAATTCCACAATACGGCCAATGACAAACAAATCCGATTGATGTGTGACAATTTTGTCCAAATCATTTCTTCTATCCCAGCTTAATACGTTATTCTTCAAAAAACTGTAAACACTGAGGAGTCATCAACATATTGCAACCAGTGACATAACATGGGATGTTCGTCTGACCATCGGCAGATAGGGACAGTGTCACGGAAACCTGTTTGCAAATAGTTATTTCTGGTGATGCTGGTGGAGCAGAAACGCTGAAACACACTTCAGCCTACAAATAAACGTCATTCATGTTTGACTAGATCACAAGAGTGAACTTTCTGTTTGAAGACTAAAAATAAACCCAGCCGACAAAAGACAACTGACACGGTTTTGACAGAACATTCTTGATGTTCGAATCAAAAAGGAAAAAGCTCCCACTAGTGTAGTTCACAAGAAGAAACGGTCTTTTAAAGTAAAAATGATGTTGTGTCAGTACGATCCCTGAAGTTTTCATTTTGCTGTCATCACATCAGGTGATTAAGATGGAAAACTTGTCCTCAAAGCATAGCATTAGTCAGGCAAGGATGGAGAGGAGGATGGAGAACATCTCTGAACCGCTGCCACAGTTTCGATGTAGTCCAGCCCGTTGGGCTGGTTGTCACTTTGGGGCAGCTCTCAAATCAGTTAAAGGTTATTTAGTTGACACGTCGAGCGTGCAAGAAGGTTAGCTTAATGGCCATACAACAAATCGAGCGTCAGACAGCAGTCACATGCCTCTGGCTGAGGATGTCAATTTGACACCCCGGGTCGCACTGGGATATGAAGGATTAGCAGCAATCTGTGACATGCCAGGACAAGAGATCCCAAAGTGAGACATAAAAACAAACCAGAGGAAACGAAACCAATAATAAGCCATGGGAAGCTTGCCATGACGAAAGTTCAAATTAGTTGACCCCTCCCTTAGCATCACCTTAAAAACATCGACCAGGCCTGCACCTAGCGACTGTTGTTTACTATATTACCTGATGATTTTTTTTTTTACAATTACAGTGCAAAACACTGACAAAATTTGCATGTAGAAGATACTGTACAAGTACTCAAAAAAACATACATTTGACTTATTTGACCAATATGGTCAACAATTTAATGACATCATTCCGCTTCTTATTAGATTCCAGGCTGTAATGTAAACTAAATGCTATTGGCTTTTTTTACTTTAATTTAACAGCAGACAAACTGAAAATAATAATGTTTGAATAAAAATAAATGCTGTTTACCAAAGGCTTGTCGACAGAGGGGGTGGGGCTTAGCTAAAGGTCAGCTGACCAATGGGAGCGTAATCTGATACTCACAAGGGTCAGTTTTTGTCTCAGTTTCGGCGGAGAGACGCGCCGCGACTGTTTACCTCAGCAGTTACGCGGCCTTCTCATTTCCTGTTTTCTTTTCTGTGCGCTACTGATGAGTTAGCAAAGCTGAGGAGAACTGCAGCGGCCGTGCAACACGAAAGGATTTGAGTGCGGCGTGCCTTCTGAAGCGTGGGGGCCGGCTCACACAGCCTTTTCTTTCATGGGATCAGGCAGGTTTAGTCCCGCTCACCTGCGGCATTCATCACCGTTTGGGTAGACTCAGCGAAAGCAAGATGGTCACGGAGGTTAGGTACAGATATCCATTGGCCGGATTTGATTTGCCCTGCAAAAGAGAGAGAGAGGACTATTGTGAATGTCAGCCGTTACGGTCCATTTATTTTGTTTTGCATCCTCGGAAAGTTGCTCGGAAAGGTGAAATTTTGCTCTGAAGATGCTTTTGAAGGCGTGAGAACGCTGAGAAAAAGGGTGGCATCTCAGATTTGTTTACAAGAATTAGCTTCTGTAAGCACACGGAGAGAACGCCGCAATCTAGCGAAGCTTAAGGCTTAATGCAGCGTGGAAGTGTTTGCTATGTAATGGAGCTTAGCCCAAAGAACATTTCCTCCTATCTCCCTTCTTCAAAACAAATATAGTCCCCTAAGACAAGCACATGGTGTTTGCGTTGAATTATTACACTGTGAAAATTATCGTCGCTTGTTAATCGCTAATGCGAGATTAATGTATTTACTGAGACACGGGTTGTCCTCCGTGGCGCAGTCTTTGTGCCTGTGGTTCTACTAGAACTAGATGCTTTCATCTTGATCAGCCAAAAATGAATCCATTAGCTCGGGACGGCCTAGGGAATCACTGCGACTTATTAAAGATGTCTGAGATACAACGATTGTAGTTCAATTACCGTTTAAGTAATTTGCCCTTTATGTTACTTAAATGTATTCATCTCAGTGCACTTTGTGACTGTGTACTCAAATGAAATGTTTGGTGATAAAACTAGCAACTTTTATACCAGTAATTAGTAAGCACTGGTTGTTTAATGTATGTAAGTGTCAATTCATATACTTCTATGTCAGCCCCACCCACAGAGAAATCTCATTGGTCCAAAATCTCGCTCCACAAAACCGTATTAAACCGCAAATATATAAGATTGACATTTTCAATGTTTAAAACAGCTTTTTAAATAAAGTGAACTGTTTAGATTTGTGATCTGCCATTTTGTGGAATTCCCTGTGTTTACTGTCATTAATGTTGAGCGAACGGCTGTTGGTTACACAATGATTTCTGCACAAATTCTAAATTTACTTCAATGCATTCTGATTTGTCAACTTATTATAAAAAACAATGCGTTTATCTGTGAGATGCAGTGTTCATACAGTATCCCACAGCCTTTGGCCCATGTGTTTCTCTAGATGAGCTCTCCTGATCCCAGCTTGCAGTGCTGTGATTCTACTTTCCCTAAATGCAACTTGTTTAAAGCATGAGTTCACCTTGCAGTAAGAACTAAAACCAAAAAAACGTGATTTTCCTCCTTTTCCTAAAACACGCCCTCCTCTGTGCTGTCAAGCTCCTAACAACAGATTGACAAAAGCAAAACTAATAATCCTATTATTAGTTGTGAAGGTGGTGACCGTATGACGTCCCTCCTCAGTATGTGCTTTCAGTTTTACTCTTAACAGTGTGAGAGAATTTCAATTGTTTGTTATCTTTTCATTTTAATGCTTTTTTTTATTTACACATGTATACATATATATATATATACAGTACATAAATGTTCTTCATTTATTTGTATGTGTATGTATGTGTGTGTGTGTGTGTGTGTGTGTGTGTGTGTGTGTGTGTGTATATATGTATATTTTTCTTATTATCTAAAACAGAATTCTATCCAAAATGCTGCAGTTGTGTATAGTTGCGTACAGTTTTTAATAACCTAGATTTGAAGGCGAATCTGTTGAATGAACTGTTGACTGTTAACACATTATTGGCCAAGTAAAATTCTTTTTGGATGGAATTCTCTTTGTTCAAATAACAATATATTAGTAGCCTATATAAGTATCAAAACTTTTATTTTCATTCTTGTTTAGTTACTTTTCTTGATTAGTTTGGTCAACACCAAGACCTAATTGAAATTCGTTATATATATTTAGTTATATTACCAATGCTTATATATAGCTGTGTATACATGCATAATTGTTCATCAAGAAAAAAAGAACAAGATTCTAATTTCTCAAAGCTAGTCCAGTCCGCACTGGTCAACCCATTTGAAATCTGAATTGGTGACACATGTAAATTGTGAAACTGCATGGGACAGAAGTTGCAGCTTAGGGTCTGTAAGAGTGTCAGTCTTGAGTGCTATTTGATCTGGTAGATGGGCATGTATATGCTCATTGTTTGTATATCCCCATCCCTTCCTTACAGCCCAAAGCTCTATTGCCGCCCGACCGCTTCGTACCGCCCTTACATGGACATGGCAACTGACGTACACGTTCACTTCCATCTATGTCATTTCCTACCTAGTCTGTTCATAGGCCTCTCCTTCTCTTTCTCTTGCCCCTCCCCTTCTCTTAACAACGGTAGAGTATGTACAGTCATTCAAGAATTCATATGTAACAAAAAAAGATCAAACAAAAGGATCTAAAAGAAAAGTAATGCAATGATGTACAGTTTTCTTTTGTAGAGAAAAGGATTTATTTATCAAAAATGAGCAGAATGGTGACATTTATTTTTCATGTCATGGTGTGTGAATGTATGTGTCGTTGCCTCCCTGTACCATCTTGTCTAAGAAAAAAATCTGATATATCAGATCATAGGATAAATTGATTGCTTGAATCTTGACGGATTAACCCCAAGCATTCTTACACAACTTTCTTTTGTAAATTTTTTTTCTTCCTGCCAAATTCATGCGGGCAATTTGTTGATGTAAGTCAAAGAACTGTTGCTATGCTTCCACACTTTGATGACTTTGTTTGTAGGCTTATCATTTTTTCAGACTAATTTCATTTTCTTTTTCCGTACCTACTACTTGACTCTCTGTGCCTTTTGTTTGCGAATGTTTCTAGTGTTTTGCTCTAACCATTTACCAGTTGTTTGCATTGCTTTTTTTCATTTTTCTTTCCTGTACTTTGATTTTGATTTATTGTTTGAGACCTGCGTTGCCTTACAGTGCCCTTTTGTTTTTTGTAAGTCTGCAATGTAATCGACGAAGCCACCTTGGCATAAGTTCAAGCTGTTTTTACCAACATCTGGATGTTTGCATTTTTTTGTCATAATGGACCACATTCTCGAAACACAAGCAGAACAAATCCATTGTTCGTAAATACAAAAACTGTCACGTGTGGAGATTCACGTAAAGAATTGCTTTACAGCCGATTCGTTCTGCTCATGGTTCATCGATGAGGCCCAATCTTACCAAATTTCCAAAAATAGTTCTATGAACAATTTACGATAACGTTTGTTCTGATCCTTTTCATTAATGATGTGTGTTCAAATGACATCCTCGAGATCCATCCGTACATACTGCACATTCAGGTGTTGTTGAATCTGTGACTTGCGCCATTGTGGCAGTTTCATAGAAACTGTCAAAAGGCAATTGGCTTTCATCTCGAGCGTGACGGACTTAAAAGAGGAGACAAGTATAACAGTGATTCTCTCCACAGTTTCGATAAGCCGCTCAGAAATGTAGAAATCTCAGAGCAATAATTGTGTTTTTCGCAAGTGCTCCATATATTACTCTCGCTATTGGTCTGATGTTCGTCAGTTTAACAGGACACCAAATTTACTTAGTGAAATCACAACCTTTTAATTAATCTTCAGTTTCACGGTTTTACTTTACAAATCTCTGCATGTAGTAAAAGACTAGAAACCTGTGGATACTTGCACAAGCCTTTTTGGGGCCTTATTTTTTGAAACAGATGACAATTCTTGATCTTATGGGTCATTTCTGAAGTGTGTTGTGGAGGATGCCAAAGTGCATCCAACGACACCATTTGTCTGGATATTTAATAATTGGGCCAGGCAAAAAGCAACTGGCTTTTTGAGAATAATATGCACTCTATAATAAACCTTGTTTAAATAGAAAGGCGAATATATTTACTTTATTTTTACCTTATTGGATTGCGGGCGGTTACTAAATAAGATGATTATTATAAATTAGTTTGCGATATTTGCTGTCTCTTATCTGCACACATTTCAGATTGAATTCTTATTTATGATCAGAAGGATCCTTAATGCCTTATGGGTGGTCATGGATCCCCTAGTCCCCTCCCAGAACATGATAAAGTGGTGTAATTTAGTGAATTTGCTCGTTTTGAATGAGGTCAGTTGAATAAACCAATAGGAAAGCTCAAAGCCCTGCATGTCCCTTCAAGCCTTTTGATACAACAAACCTTACATTTTCATGTTCTCTTTCGGTTTCTTTTTCAGTTCTCATCTTGATTTGTTTGACTATTGATATAGATCAGTGTTTTTTGTCATATTCCTTGAAAAAAAATCTTGCTTTGCTTTACTTTGTCATGTGCAATTGCCTGTTTGTGAGTGGCATAGAGTTTTTTTCCAACGGAAGCTAATTTCTTCTCTTCTTTTCTGCTTCCCAGGAGGGGAGTTAGTCATCCCCATTCTAGTCGAGGATCCCATAGACATCCCTCCCGTTTCCACTCGAGCCCCTTTCATCCCTCTTCCCCCAACCCTTCACCCCGTCCTCACCATTATTGAAACCACTAAAGAGTCCCTGTCAATTGCCACCGAGGCGGGGGTACCTTGCTTGTCGGACCGAGGCAGCGATGATTGTGATGATGATGATGGTGATGATGATGATGGTGATGGCTTGGTGATATCGGGGTTTGGCTCAGGGGAGGCCTTCGACTCGAGCCTCCCCCCCACTGACGATGAAGATTTTTACACCACCTTCTCCCTGGTAACAGATAAGATCTTGACCACGTCGACCTACGAAGGCGGCTACAAAGCTCTCGCACCCAAGTGGGAGGTAAAGGACTTTAAGCCTAGCAAGGCGTCTGAGGTGGGCAGGACTACGGTCGCCCCGCCTCGGCCTGACCTCAGAAGCTCGGCATCTTCGCCCGTCACGCCTGAGACCGCTCCCAAAATCCCCGCCGGGAAAATGAACAACCGCGAGATCAAACCCCAACCGGACATAGTGTTGCTACCGCTCCCCACGGCTTACGACGCGGACGGCACCAAACCGAGAGGGCCGTACATCACCCAGCCCATGTTACGTGCTATCCCCAGCGCCCTGCCCACAGTGCCGGGTATCAGGAGAGTGCCCCCCGGTGCCTCGGAGGTGATACGCGAGTCCAGCAGCACCACGGGCATGGTGGTGGGTATCGTCTCCGCTGCAGCTCTGTGCATCCTCATCCTCCTCTATGCCATGTACAAATACAGGAACAGAGACGAGGGCTCCTATCAAGTAGACGAAACGAGAAACTACATCAGCAATTCAGCGCAGAACAACGGCACTGTAGTGAAAGACAAACAACCCAGCACTAAGGGTGCCAGCAACAAGAGACCCAAAGATAAAGACAAGGAATACTATGTATAAAACAAAATCCCACATACAAACATTTGAGAAATCTTGGACGGGGAGCAGTGATTTCATGCCGAGAATCCTTTAAGAACTCAGTCGCAATGAGTCGAAATGAACCCATTTGAAGCACACTTAAAACAGCAAGCGTAGGGAGAAGGCGAGAAGGACTCTGGGGACCTTGATACCTTGCTTTCTGTCTGGTTGTGGGAGAGTACCAGTGTAAAATATCTCATTGTTACATTGTTACCCCTTAAGTAACTTTCTGAGGTACAAAAATCCTTGGTGTAAAAAAAGACGAAAGAAAAAAAACAAAGCAACCCTTGTCCATCGTAATCCTGTACAAAACGACAATGATCATGGGTCATGATTTTGGGCATGCATGTGACGTGTGTGATGTAGTACTGATTTCTTTGCAAAGAAGAGAAAAGAGGATGAGTTGTTGTGGAGACAAAGTGGGAAAATTTGCCATAAAAAGCAGTACTTTTCTAACCCACGCTCGAGGAGAAATGGTCCATTAGACAAATGGTGTTTTTTTAATTGTGTTGGAATATGTGTTTCGGGGTTTACCATGGAAAAGGACAGATTAACTTTTTCTATTTTTTATTCACATTTTTTTCTCTGTTAGCATTCTCAGTTTTCCTTTGATTTCTTTCCTTTTCCTATTTGTTGTCTGTCAAAAACAACACGTTCTGAATGAGCTTTGTCATGCGTAGGCACATTCACCTTACAAATGGAAAATGAGACATCATAAATGCAGGATTTCCTTTCAGTCATGAATGCTTAAGTCACATTTCACATGATGTGGAGCAACTGTGAGCGAAGCAGTCTAAGATACGACAGACGACTGGAATTTATTTGCAAAAGCTGAGTCCAATGTGAACAAGTGTACATTTCATGTCACAGTCAACTGTGTCAAACAATAAATATGTTTACATATTTTGTTACATCATAGCTGTGGTACTTTGTAGCTCATTATAGTTGATTTTGAGATGTTCGTACTCTTTCTGTACTAACCGAACATCTAGTTTTAGTTTATTGTAGTTCAGACGGTGGGGTACAAATATCTACGACCACTGAAAATGTGAGTAAAAAAGTCTAATACGACCAAATTGACACCAAAACGCGGCTTATTAAGTGTGTGTGTGTTTCGCTGGCATTTGCATTTGGAGTACATGTGGCTCGATCAGTAACAAGGTTTTTTCCACCTTCCTACCAGGGTTTATTTTAGCCATGTGGTATCAAAATCTGACTCCCTGTAAGATTATGACTCCTGTGTCTACCTGCATAGGTTAGGATTAGGTATAGGGCTGGGGCGACCAATGTGGTAGTAGGATGGCGACCAATGTGGTAGTAGCTTCCCAATATATAAACCAATTTTAGTACAAATTTTAGTACAGACCACATTACAAGAGTAAACAATGCTGGTTCAAGCCTTTGTTTGATTGTTTTTTACATTACACAAACATTTGAACAAAATACAACCAAAAGAGCATATACAAGCGAATCAAAATGTTAAATGCATATCTTTCAGATTTTATTGTATAAGTATTTGTTTTAATAATAATATTAAATAAAAACTGAAACCGGAAATGCTTCTGGACCAGTGTCTTGTAAAGTGGTCTATAGCATCAGTAAATACATCAAATAAATGAAAACGATTACAGATAAAAATTGATTAAAAAAAATCTACAACTTGTTATTTTAATAACAAATACAGGTAAACCCTGAAATGATATTTGTTCCCCAGATTATCTGAAAAAATGTGAAACTACTGAACATGAATAAACATTTTGTTGACTCACACACTCTTAAACTTGACGAATTCTCACTCTTGTGTTTACATGACCAGAAAACCATTTTTTATTTATCCTTTATACAGTGTAAGGGTACGGCGTTCATATTTACATGATGTTTTGAAATGCTACTTTCTGCAAAAACCCTGGATTAAGACATTTTCCTAAATGCTTGTAAATGTAATCCATGCCAGCTGGAGTGCATGCGATCAATAATGCAAATGCAGACCAAATACTAACAAATTCTACTCAAATAGTCATTCATTAGCATAACAATATAATTTGTAATTAAACATTATGCATTAAATGAAAAAAAAAAAACAGTGTTCTCAGACATTTGAACCCCACTGCATATGGATAAAGTGTTATGAAAGAGAATTGTTTGGTCAATCTCAAGGGTTTTGCATACGTCACATGTATGAGAAAAACTAGAAGACGTCAATTGACGTCAATTGCCCTCCACGCTTGTATCAAGGCTCCATGTCACTGGTTATTTTACCACTGGTTCTTGTTTTCTATTTAAACAAGGTTACAAGAGCTCACATAATAAAGGTGGATGATGGATTCACACTGCTGCCACATTTCTGGAGCGGAGGATGATTTGTTTTTCGTTTTTGTTTCATTCTGTGTATTTATGATTTTTCATCATGTTCCGCTGTTATTGTGCAGTCTTTAGGTTTGTTGATTTATGACCGTTTGTGCTGGCAGTAGTTGGAATTTGTCATCTTTTCTACTCGTGTTTATTTACTGTTTTGTTATCGCGGCACTCAGATTTGTGTGCCGTCATTTTGTGTTCTTCGTTTCTCAGTTCGTCTGTTATTGTTTTCACTCTTGACTTTCAGCTATGTCCAGCAATAAAATGTTCCCAATTGTTTTCAACACTATTGTGAAATTTGCCGTTTCTTAAAATACTGTAACTGAAATAACACATTGTACATGATAAGGTTGTATACGTAAAAATTGCATTTACTCGTTCTCATATAACATTTTTTTCACCAATAATGTATAAACCTTTCAAGACAGGCCTAGCATGAGCTCAGAGTTTGCAAAGTTAATATAAAATATATATAATAAATATATATATCAAACTTCAATAAACTGCAGCGAATCTACCAAAGGTTCCCATGGAAATGGGAATCACATCAAAAGTGTGGCCGCCCACTCCAATTGAAACATTGCGAATGATGTAATGAAGTCTATGATTTGTTAAATGTTTTACAATCATTTTAAATGTATTACCTTCAGGTTTAAAATTGTTTTAAGTTTTAAAACTATAAAAGGTTCGGAAGTCTCGCTAGCCAAATGAAATCTCAGAAATTAACCTGATTATTCAGCAGAGATTTGTGTATATATATTTATTACACGGCTCGTTGGAATACTTGATTCTGATTGGCCAGTCGCGACATTTGCAGGTTTGTTATTCCCAGATAACAACCGCTCAAAACTAATTACACACGGCAACCTGGATGCTGCAAATCATTTTTTAAAAATTTCATGTCCAGTTTTTTTCTCACGTGGCATGTAGACATGTAATAAGCGGGATAATGTACAGGCAGCCAGTTGTTATCGCAAAATAAGACCCTCCGCTTCGTGCCGGGTCTTATTTCTGCCTGTATAATAATCCTTACTTAATCTGTGTAGTATTATTGAGAAATGACACCCTGTTTACCTTCCTGTCCTCTTCTGTTCTCTTGAAATACATGTATGAACCAACCAGAAGCATTTGAGAACGTACAGTAAGTCATTTTTGATTCTTACTAACAGATTTGTTCATGTTAAAATTACATCTGCATAAAGAGGTGATAGCTCTTTATACAGTATATACGCTTTCGAACACTCATACAAGACTACGGGGATGCTCTCCAGGCGGCAGCTTGTGAGCCGAATCTATTATTTTTTAATTTGCCTATTTGGGAGATTTTACTCCACACAGAAGCCACAGAAATGTGCCAAATATAATACACTGATTTTAACAGCTCAAAGAAACAGTTTAACCCTCCTGTAAAGCAATTTTGACATTTCAGAAAATCTATGCTAGACATTTTTCTGTTCTAATTTACCATTTCCTGATTAATCCCTCTCATAATTTTGCCAACATACTAGTAAAATATCAGTTTCACTTCATACTTATCATAACAAACATCATACAGATACGCACACAAAAAAATGCACATCAGATTCTCAGTAGCAAAGAAACTATTGTGAAATTGTATTTAGTGTTCAGTGTTTGAACATTCATATTTATGCATCTTGGTGGATGCTTCTATTCAAAATGTCCTGCAGTAAACAGGTTATAATTTTCTCAGTGTATGGGACCCATGACCTTCGTGCTGCTACTGCAAAGCTGACCAACAGAAAAACTTTTCAAGCTGTTGAATGTTAGTTTTTTATGTATATATAGCCTAAATCCAGACGGGTTTCTGTAGCTCTGTTGGTAAAGCATTGCATTAGCAGCGCAAAGGTCATTGGTTTAAAAGCCACGGAACATGTACTGCATAAAAACAATGTATACTGCAGATACAGTAAAAAAAATATCTTTGGAAAAAAATCTTTTAAAATGCATAAATGTACATAAAGGAAACACAGAGTGTCCCTGTAGCACTTGTACCTTTGCTATTATGATCTGAGGATTTTTTTCAAATAGTATGTAAAAAACTGACCTGACTGTTCTCAAATGTAATAAATCTTAATATAAAATGTTCATATAACATATCTAAATTCATGTCCTACAAAATGCTGTTTTTCTAGGTAAATGTAAAAATGTCCAAAAAAAATTCAAAAACTTTGAAAAAGTTGTTTTGTCCTAATATCACCTGTAAAATATTGGGTATAGGTAAATTGTAAGTAAATAAAAACTTCTATTTGAGCAATGTTTATATATTTTTTAATTTATAATAATAAAGTAGTTGACGCTACACATTAAAAGTGTTGCTAAAATTTGAACATAGTAGGGTTAAATATATTTGCAGAATGATATGAGAAACCAAATATTACTGACTCAAATGTTTATTATGGATTTGCAACCTGTTCAAGTCCAAATGCTTGAAACATTTTTAGAACAGTGTTCATTTTCATAATTCTTCCTTCTGAGTATTTTTCACTTAAAATAAATGGCGTTCCAGCAGCTCAACTGGTAGAAGAGAGCACACATTTGTAAAATGTATAACTTGAATGAACTGTAAGTCATTTTGGATAACCACTAAATAACCATAATGTTGTCGATGTTGCATAAATGAATGAAAAATAATTCCACAACCAAGACCAATGAAAAAGTGGGCTTTAGTGCAGAACAGGGTCTCCTGAAACCTTAAAATAGAGCAAATGTGATTCTAAAGATAATCTTACAATATTATAATACATCTTGTATGGTGATGGAGTACAGTAGAAAGATGTTATGGGTTACAACTCTTATCTGTATTGAGTGGTTAAGTAACTTTACTGACCACATTACTGATGGCATGCCGACGGCAGCTCAATAATCAATAATCCAATGAGTGTCTATATAGCAGAGATTCCGAGTCTATTGTAAGTGACTTGGAAAAACAGATTAATAGATTGCACACTGTCATTTAGAAGACTAACACTTCCCAAGTGGAAACGTGGCAATGAGCAATTATATTCTTCCCGCTTTCATTATCTACTGATTTATTTGACAGTCCTACTGCATTATTAAATGAAACATGGCCAGTGCATCATGTGATCCGGGTTCTATCAGATCAGTGTTGTGGTTAATGTTGATTAATGAAATGAGAGCATGCAATCAGCCCTCATCATACTGCAGCTGGAGCCCAAATGGAGCGTTTGATGAGCTCTCAGCGCCGCTAATAAACGTCCGTTTCACAAGAGCCGGCCAGAATCGTGTGAAGCTCCAATTATGAGCACTGAGTCAATGACATATCAGACTGATGAGTTTAGCCAATCGTTTTGGTCCCAAAAAAATCTAATGAAATTTGTTACATTGATTATTGCAACCAAATAGGCTGCAAAACGAAAAAAACTTATGCTTAGTTCACACCAAACGCGGCAAATTACATAGCCTACAAAAGGCTCGTTTGAGATGCGCCTTGCCTCGCCTGAAACGAAGACGAGAGTAGGCGGCTGCAGTAGTAAGAGGAGGAGTGAAAACAGCGCAAGCAAGACGGACACTTCCCAAATCGCGCTGTCAAGTCGGCTGGAAACGTCAGCAATGGAAGAGATCGCGTTCACGGTTTTTATCGCATTTTCCTTGGTCCAACTTAGTTTAAACACATATTTTCTTTACAAACGACTGTTTAAACATATTAGAACCTTCTATTTAAAGATTCCAGTTTATCCCAAAAATTTAAGAAATTCCTTCCTACAGAAATTCCTAAGGGTTAGATAGATGTATTTCCAGAAAACACAGATGTATTTTCTGTGCTTAGAAATATTAAGTGCAATTGTGGTTAAATAGGTTAAGTAAAATGTGGTTGATCTTAACATGTAGGCTACTTTAAATGAAATATGTATAGGAGGTCAAGGAGGTTTTTTGATTAATAACTTACTTTTGTTAGCTAAGAATTTTATTCTCAAATGTAGATTTACCGTTTATAGTAGGCTATTTAAGAATTTTTTGACAATATTCAAAAACTCTGTCAAAAACAAATAGGCCTAAAAAAATCTTGAATTTTGTTAGACTTATTCAATAAATATAAATTAGCCCCTGTGTCTTCTACTGTATTTATTAATATGGATGGATTGAAAATTGTGACTGTCTTTTATAAAAAGTCCCTTATAAAATGTATGTTTTTAAATGTAAACTGTATAGGCCTACCATCTTGATTAGTAATGCTGTTGTTATACTTTAATAAGAAAATAAACAGCGCTTTTTATCACAGATGAAATTGATGCAATTGAAATACCTGCTTTTACATGAAGAATGTTACGAGGACAATATATTTCACATATAAATAAAAACAAACTATTATAGTAAATTGACTTATTCATGGAAAATTTATGAAGATATCAGCTGACTTTCTTGCCCAATGAGCATTTAAACTGTGTCGTCAGCAAGTCGTTTCCCATCGTGCTTTTCATCAACGCAGCTGGTGAGAAGCAACTGCGCTCGCCTGCGGATTTTGGCCAGGCCGTCTCGCCGTCGCGAGAGTTTTTTGACACACGTCAGCATGACATCAGAGCAAGGCGGACCGCAGTCGGACACAATTCTAACCGGCATGCATCTTGCGCTGATCACCGGTGATCGATTCTGCGCAGAATTTGGCCATCTCGAACGAGTCAATGCAAAGACGCGGCAGACGATGCGAATGACGCGAATCGGGCGGCGCGATTGCAAGTTCAAAAATCTCAAGTCGAGCGAGAAATTCGCGCGAAGAGCTCATTGACACCTACTGTTTGAAACGTCCGGACGAGCGTGAAGACACTCCCTGTCACGCGATGTTTTCGCGTCACTCGCGCGAAAATAACGAACTATTCCCGAGAGTAATAAAGAGCGATGGACACGATCATTTATTGGTGCAAACTCTTGCTTTTGCATTTTCTAACAAAAGTGCAATTGTTAATACAAAAATGTAAAGTAGGCAACATTTAAGTGCGTTGTTGTTTTACCATGATTTTCTTTTTTTATCATCACCTGCTTTATAAATTAAATGTCAGATGTATGTTGATCAATTGCATATGTTTGTTTAGAGAAAATTTTGTGAATAGCCAAAAAACTACATGAAAGATGGAATTATGACCTGTTCAAAAGCAAGTGAAGCCCCAGCTGCATTGGTAAAGTGGTAACAGATTAGAGAGAGGAAACCGAGTCGTCAAACAATGCCAAGAGGTAAGGAGATATCCAAGGACATCAGGATGACTGTGGTGACGGCCCATCAGTCTGGGGAAAGCTATAAGACCATCTCCAAGAGATTCCAACTCCATCCATCCACTGGAAGACAAATCAGCTACAAATGGAGGACATTCAACATGACCACAACTCTGCCTAGAAATGGACGCCCATCAAAACTATCATCAAGAATAATAAATGAGGTAAAAGACACACACATCACCTCTAGAATTGCAGACCTCTCTGGCAGCTTCTGGGGTAAATGTACATGCTTCTACAATTGAACAGACATGGATGGGAGGGTTGTTAGAAAGAAGCCTCTGCTCTCAAAACAGAACAAAGCTGATGGTTTCAACTTTGCTAGTGAGCATTTGGACAACCCAGAGGCCTTTTGGAAGTCCATTCTAGTCCAAATAGATTTATTTGGTCATAATCAAAACATGGTTTTTCATCTGATTGTAGATACATGTACCCCAGATGCTGCCAGAGAGGTCTGCAATTCTCTAGTGGTGACGTGTGGGTTGTCCTTTACATCATTTATCCTTTTTCTGGTGCTTCTTGATGATAGTTTTGATGGGCGTCCACTTGAGTTGTGGTCATGTTGAATGCCCTCTATTTGTAGATGATTTGTCTAACAGTGGATGGATGGAGTTGGAATCTCTTGGAGATGGTCTTTTAGCTTTCCCCAGACTGATGGGCTGTCACCACCTTCCCGATGTCCTCGGAAATCTCCTTTCCTCTCGGCATTTGTTTCTTCTCTCTTTTAATCCGTGTTGCCCAACCGCTTTCCTAAGGAGTCTAATTTGATTGGTCTGCTCAACCCACTTGACTTCAGCAATGCAGCTGGGGCTTTACTTACTTTGCACATACAAAGTAATGACAGAAAACCCATTACCACTATCTGCTAACTGAACTCGACTGCTCCTTTTCTCTTGTTGGTAAAGACACACAAATAGCCAAAAACATTTAGTCTTTTCTGGAACAAATGCCTAGAATTCCAATATATTCCATATATCTAATAATAGTATATCTATCTGTGTAGTTGACAAATAAACCATAAATGTGTCCTATGGTGTGAGCAAAAATATAGACAAAAATATGTTTGAATGTTTTCTATTATATATGTTTATATTTATAATATGAAATAGCATAAGAGAGATTTATCTTCATTTATTATTTAGATTTGCCAAACCCTCTACAACTACTTCAAGGTTTCAATGTTTTTTTTTTAAATGCAGTCCCAGATATGTCAATGCAGTGCTGAGAATATCACATATTCAAGTTGATAGAAACATGTTGATTAAATTTACATCTAGACATCATCTCTTTTAAAACAAAAAGAGGAAGAGGATGAAGACACAGTAAAGAAAACCCAAGCAATCCCAGCTCTCGCTGTGGCACGGCTCTGACGTGCGGGCATTGACAGTGATGTATTTTGTCTGGGAGGCTGCAGTGTGGCATTCTGTAGTGTGATTGGATCCGAAGAGAATCCCAACGAAGCCGTGAGTATTGCAGGCGAACACTCCCCCGGCACGGAAATCAGTCACTGTTGATTTCGGCTCGGGCGATGGAAATACATTATCACAGTGGGAGCCCGCTGTAATAACACGTCCACCCGCCAGCATCAGGATGCATACAGCTGCTCCAAAGAACTGCAGCACAGTATACATCCAGGTACTGTATATAAACCGTAGAGATTGAATGTTCAGTAAACCGACGATTGAATAATTACAGCAAAATAAAGGCAGTTTGCTTGTGCACTTTATTTGGTATGAAGTGTTGTCATGTTTCCCAAACCATTGACCCAAATACAGGAAGAAAATCTGAGGACACAAAGTGGCTGTTTTATTTTACATGCTACAGTGACTTGAATATGACTCTCACTGTATATCATTGAATCTTATTTGAATGTATTTGACTGTGTTTTGAACCGATATCGTGTCGTTTTTATATCACAGTACAAGATGTATGCACAACTAAAACTTTAACATGCAGCCCAATAATCCCTAACAGTCATTAATGCTCTAGCATTTCATTACGAAAAAACATCTAACTGCTGTTTATCCAGATAAAACGAACTTGAATATGTTAAACAAAACTACAACGTTACCCTAACGGAATCGTGGCCTAATGGTTAGAGTTGGACAACCCGAAGGTTTCAGGTTGGATCCTCAGTAGGCTTCCAGCAGGGATTGTAGGTGGGGGGAGTGAATGACCAGCGCTCCCCCCCCCCCAACTGCTCCCCAGGCGCCGCAGCAAAAATGGTCCACTGCTCCGTCCGTGCCTGCGTGCGTGCGGGCGGGCGTGCGGAGCACAAATTCCGAACACCATACTTGGCCACATGTCACTTCACTTCACTTCAAATATATTCACTGGCAACTTTATAAGGATTGTTATTACTAGCTTTTTCATCATTCGATCAAAGTCATCCATTTAACAAAAAATTAAATTTTGTCATAATAAAACATGCAAGTTTTTCTTAAATAATGAGGAAACAGTTCACTCTAGTGTTCAAAACCTTTTGACAGGTAGTGTAGTTACAGACACAGTGTGACGCAAAAGCATGGATAAATGAGAATATCCATTCTTGATTTTGAAAGAGTTATGAAAAGTGCAATAAAGCTGAATCTATACTCGCACACTACAGGTATTTGACAGGAGCTGTATATAAAAGCTGTGTTTGAACACGGCAAACATATTTTTTATAGCGTTTTTGTTTTCCTTTAAATTTTAGCAGAATTACTTTTTTCAGAAAACTAGACTTCGTGGACGATCAAAAATGTATTGAGAATGCTTAAAACAAGAAAAAGTCAAATGAGGTCAAAAAAAATTGTTAAAATATGATTTTTCCTGCCCTATTTGCATTTTTTTTTTCAGAAAACAAGACAATATTGTCTTTTTTCTTATTTAAAGAAAGAGATTTTTACTGAAAAACAAGTCAAAGGTGCATTAACTTTTAAAACATCACTAAAAGACACGTCGCACATTGCATTCAAGAAAGCAGTCAGAAGTTTAAGTGTACATTTTATTTTTATTTTTTCTGTGAAAGTGCTAACATTTTCAAGAAAGCGTTCAAGAATGCAAATCATCCCTGAGGAAAATTCCAGAGGTTGCTTAGCTCAGAAGATTTGATGGAGTTCACTGTTGCATTGAAATTTATCAACGTAGCCTCAGATGTTTCTCCTTAAATTACTTGGGAGAACTAGAATAGAAACAAATGGGATAATGTTTAGGAGAAAACTGAAAAATCTGTTTCAGCTGAAAACACAAAACAATTTTGAACCAATGTTTTTAATTGGTTTGGTATTCACATAAAACAGGTAAACTGGGTAAACCAGGTCAGAACACCAGTCCCAAATAGCAGCGGGCTGCTCCACACATTTTATCCTACAATAGTGTACATTAGTGATTTTCCTTGTAGTAAAAAAACATTCATTTTGTTCATTAATATAAAAACTGTATAAACTAGCATAAATAAAACATAAATGCATAGAAAAAGGCACTGTACTTTAGCAAATTATTATAACTAAATGTACTGTATAAAAACTAAAATACTATAATGTAATCAATCAATCGATCAAAATATTTGTTTATCTGTATAGGTTAACTATTGCTTCATATGATTGATACAGTAAATGACATTGCAGTAAAAAATCTGGATTAAAATCATGAAATAAATATAAAACAAGACTATAATATAGTATATTAAAGTAAGTATTTCAAGATAATACCAACGTCAAGAAGCACCATGATCTGATGAAACTATGATCTTACACAAAGTTACAACATAGAAAGTCATATAAAGTTAAGCAGTAATTGGCTCAGTGAACTGAAGCCAGACTGTGTCATGCAGACACAACATAAGAACCGTGTAATGATAAACTCAAAGCACTACAGACACGTCTTCTCAGTGACAGGTCTGAATGGAAGGCTTTTGTGGCATCAGTGCATTTGAGGTAGCGATGAGTTTCCAGATGTGGAGCTACGTGCTCGTGTTTTCCGTGTTTGCTCCATTGACCGGGGAATAGTGCTGCTGCGTGACACTGGTGTCTAAATCGGCACTGCCAAGATATTTGTGCGGCGCTTAAAGCAGAAAAAAGAAACAATTATGTACATGAAGCGGTTGGTAGAGGCACAGTATGGTGAGTTTTAATCATTGGCCTGTTCTATTTATAAAATTATGTCTAGACGAGCAACAAAAGAGAGCGAGACAGAGTCATACTTTTCTCTTGTACTTACAGGTATGGTTGGACAGCGTGGTGCTGGTCATGAAATTACTTTGGCTGCGCAGGGATGATGTCAAACCAGTAAGATGAAGACTGCGACACGCAGCATCCAACTTTTCATCCTAAAATCAATCAAACTAGTTCAAATTCCACAGTCTAAGATCAGATTTATACTACATTTTCTAGTGCTTTTTTACACTGCCGCAAGACATCTTTACAGTAAACATATATTATTAGTACAGATAGTAGTGCCACAAGTACAAAACATAGGATACATTGATACTTGGATAGTTGGAATACATGGAGTTTTTTAAGGACGTAAAATGAAAAAAAAAAACCAATCAAAATGACTGTAAATTTATAATCGGCCCATTTTATTTACTGTCTAATAAATCATCAAGATTCAGCGTATTAAATTTTTTTTTTCAATCTATTGGCAACGGCGAAGCAGAAGCATATAAATAAGTTAACAGTAATGACAACCAGTCCCAATGAAGACATAATATGCAGTTGTACGTGTTTTTTTTTTTTTTCGTTTCTTTGATGGCTGAGAAGGACAAATAGTGCCGGACATGACAAAAAGAAGCTTTTGCAACAAGGTGAAAAGTGTCATTTGGATTTATTTTGGATTTGTAAGCTTGCCTTGTAGATGATGGAACTCTCAATTTGCCCTGTGATGCTACAAAAATGGAATGTTTTATATTGTAATCAACAAAGCAGACGTGTGTAAATAAAGCATTTATTTGATCCGTCGGTGTTGACAGCTTTGTTGATTATAATGGGAGCGCTTAGCCAGACTGGATTTACAGATGTTTTTGGATGTGTGCATAAAATAATTTGGTGATTTTTTTAAAGCAGGCCTAAATTCAATTCATGATTACAATATTAAAGGAAATAACCAACCAATACAATGTGTTTTATTATACAGACAGACACAGTACGGAGCATAAGCTTGGCTGCATCCTAACCCTGTCTAACACTATTTAGTCAAACCTGGCTATAAACCTGCAAATCCTCATTCTGCACTGCACATTTATTTATATTTTAGTAATGACAACCAGTGTTCCCCTCTAATTCTTTGCAGCACTGAGCAAAACAATATTTCTCTGAGTGCAAAACTGCAAGTCGTAAACACACATACACCCCGGAGCAGTAGGCAGCTATCACTGCAGCGCCCGGGGAGCAAACGGGGGTAAGGTGCCTTGCTCTAGGGGCGACCTTCTGGTACCGAGTCCAACTCTCTAACCACTAGGCCACAGCTGCCTCCTTTACTTACTGTAGCATTACAGTATGCAAAAAAACATTTTCTGTAGTAGCCTAATGTAACTAGGGCCATAGATAACTCATGAGCAGGGCCATAAGGAATCCAACATTTTGGAAAAATCTGTGAAATTCCATGGAATAGTTTTAAATGTGTTTGCATTTGTACACAAATGTGTTAAAATACTACCTGAAAAAATGCTACCTGTCTATGCATTTAGGTGCAGGCGACGGCAGATTTGCTTTTCCACATCATTTAAAAAGAGGCAGAGCCTACAGTATTAAACCAGACCAAATTAGTACTGGGATTTCAAAATGTCAAGACCATATATAATAGACCTATATATTTTGTATGAAAAGTATATTTTATTGTTTATAGTGTTGTACATAAAAGTAAAATGGCCTTGTGTTAATATGTTCTTATGATGAATTTAGTGTGTTCGCAGAGGCAACCGCCCTCGGCTTCGCGTCGGGCGGTTCTAGGCCCCCACATTAGTTGTGGATTATCCCTTACATATTCTTTGTGTTAACCTGACTGTAACATCATAAATTGTTCTACTATCTTAATCTGTGTAAAGTTGTATGCTTATAATGCTGTTTACATTGTAAAATAAAGTTTTAATTTTTTTTTATATATTGTAATACATAACACCAGGTGGAGCTCTTTTTCAGAGGGACTATTACTTCTCTCTCAACTGCTGTTTGTCATGCGGTTACAAACAAACATTTATAACTGTTCACGAGTCACGTTTCATTGTTCCTATTTTATTGGAATACTGCGTTTTGGATTACCATTTTGTCTTGTTGCTATGGTTGGACTGATTATCTGGATTAGATCATCTGGAACATGCCTGCTGTTTTTAGATTTGAAAAATGTACCTGCTTTCATGTCAAGTTCATTACACGTGTATAATATTATATATAATAGTATATCATTATATCTTTTTTAAATCATTCCTTAATTCATAATACGAGTTGATGTGAGTGCTTTTGCTTGAATGTTTTATATACCCTGTACTCCTGAATCCTCCTCTTAGATTCCTCAAGCTGATGCTGAAGGTTCTCGACTATTTCTTTATATTTGACATAACGTTGCTCCACCATTTCTCTCTGCCTCTGTGACTCCTGAAACCACATGAAACAATTGTAATATGTATTTGAGAGACAAGCGAACTTGATCCCAAAATCATCTATCTAACCTCAAGATCCTTGAAGTTCTCCAGCAGGCTGAGTTTCTCAGGAACTGACTCCAGATGATCCAAGGCCAGCCTGGTGCTCTGGAAAAGACTTTAATCTTAACCACAGAAAGCTTTACCCTATTCCTAAGAGTTCATTTTCCATAAGAGATGAGAGTTCATTCCTGGCACCTGAGTGTTGTTGTTGTTGTTGGACCAAACAAAATGATGTAAATAGACGGAGCTGTGAGTAAAGGCTGAAGGTTTTCACGAGCTAATTAAATGTTCGTCAGCCAGCCGTAGCACATAATGGTGATTGATGGGCTGGCCGTCAGATAGCTTATTTTTCAAACTGCATAAATACTGCCGAGTCGATGCAGGCGTCAATACCTTTAACAAACGGCGGCATACTTCTTAGGCCAGTAATGATTGGTAATTCAGACATTTAACAGAAATCGTTACGCTTTGGAGAATAGTGTACTGAGGTGTGGAACATTTCAGCTATTTAACTTAAGATAGAATATTCTGAACCAAAGCACAAAAGGTCTTGGTAAAGCAGCTTCATAATGTAAACTAGATTCGCATTCTATTGCTTTCAGAGCTCAAAGTGGTGGATAAATCCACCAAACACCAAAAAGTTTTAAGCTAACAAGGAAAATTCTCTTTGGTAGATTTAAATACGCTTGTGAGAGGCACTCGCAAAGGCCATATAATAACTAGTGCTATCAAACAGATTATTCGTCATTTTTTGATTCCAAAATAAATGCTTGAGTTTATATTATATGCATGTGTGTTGTGTATATGTATATATAAATGCAAACACATACATGTACATTTTACTTAAATATAAATGTAAATATATTTATGTATTGTAAATATTTGTTATATAACTCATTTTAGATATAGACATGTATGTATGTTTGTGTATTTAGTTTAGGGCTGTCAAACGATTAATCGCATTCAGAATAAACGTTTGTGTTTACATAATATATGTCTGTGTAATGTGCATATTATTTTGTATTCATAAAAACATACACATACATGAAGGCCTATATCTATTTAGGAAATATTTAGATGTATTTATTTATATTTACCAATAATTGACATTTTATTTAAATGTTTATTAAATGTAATATTTTTATGATATTTATATTTTATAATATATGCCTGTATGTACTGTATATGTTTTTATGAATACAAAATTAATATGCACAGTACACAGATATATATTATGTACACACAAACTTTTATTCTGGATGCGATTAATCGCGATTAATCATTTGACAGCCCTAATTTATATATACATTTATACAACAGTTCTATCTGGTTCTCGAATCTGATTGGTTGAGAGCCGTGCAATATTCCACCAGTATCATCACGGGAACCGCTTCACTCTCGCTTGTATCACTCCTCCACTATTAGTCGGACTTATGAGACTGAGAGTAAACAAAGGAAAATGCAGCGCCAGCTGATACCCGAGTCATTTTTGTAACAATATAGAAATGTATGTAAGCAAATGTATGTGCTTAGGTCACCAGTCCGCCATTTAATGAAAGAAGAAGAAAGTAAACACAGGCACATACACAGTGCTCAGGAATGGTTTAAAAAAGTACAAGAAACAGGAAGGATGATTTTATAATGCAAAATAGCCTGTCAGATTATTCTACCAGTATAAAAAAAACATGTAGAATTAATTTACAGCACATTGAAATTGTCCTACCAGTATTAAATAAATATGTAGAATGATTTAACAACAAAAATACTCTATGAGATTACCGCAGCAGAATAAAATAAACAGGTAAGATGATTTTATAGCTCAAAAAAAATGACGTAACATTGATGTGCGCATGCCTGGTAGGACAATCTGACGGGTAGGATGAAATTTCAGGACACCGGCAAAAGAGAGGAGTCTAAAGACAGCAGCCTCTATCATCTATCAGTCGCTTGAGGTCGGCGAGTGTGATATAACCTGCACAGCGCTCACACTAGCTAGCCTCTGTTAAACGTTTACATTAAAAAGCAATGGAAAAGTGCCGCAGTGCAATGGGAATAACGCATCTTCAATGAGTTTCCTTTGACATTCTCTCTCTTTCATTCTCACACACACACACACACACACACACATTCCATAACTTCACTGAAGCAGCACAGCGCAAATTTAAAAGACGTGACAGTTAGAATCTGGAATTTATGGCGGAAAAAGTAGATCTCCATTTCCTTTAAAAAGAGTGGGTTTAACACTTGCCGTCGAACTGTTGACCTAATCACAGCCGTGATGATATACACTAGCGGCCAAAAGTTTTGGGATACTTACTCACTTGAGTTTATTATTATTCTAAAATGTGGAAAAAAATATGAACACATCAAAATTATTAAATAAAACAAAGGGAACTATGGGAATTATGTTATATTATTATATTTAAAAAATGAAAAATCAATTAAAACATGTTATATTTTATCATGTTCAGTGGTCACCTTTCGACTATAATTTGCAGAAATGTTTTCATGTAATTTTCTCAAGCAGCTTTTGAGGTCTCACCCTGAGATGCTTTTTAAACAATATTAAAGGAATTTTTAGCTATTCTGTGCTCTTATTGGCTGTTCTTTCTTAATTATTCAGTCAAAGTTATCTATTTAAAAAACATTTTTTTATTGAAAAATGTTTTAGTTTTGTCATGAAAAAACATGTATGTTTGGAAAAAGATATTTTTTTCTACTAAACTAATTTCAGATATTTAAGCAAACACCTCAGATCAAAAGTTTTATTTTAATAATGAGAAACATTTCACTCAAGTGTCCCAAAACTTTTGACCACTAGTGTAGAGCACCATCACACTCCTACTCGAGCAATACTGCATTAATAAATATATACAACACACATGCATATTTTACATAAACCCAAACATTTATTTTGAAATCGATTAATCGCGATTATTCAATTTGACAGCCCTAGTAAAAACCAAACTGGTGTATTAAATGTTCTCTGAAAAGTTGACAAAAAGAAAAAAATAAAGCTAAATAAAACTAAACTAATAAGAACTAAAATAACTTTGGTGCTTCAGGATGAAATAAATATAAAAATGTTAGAGAATAAAAGGATACAAATGTATCAGAATCTGACTGATTTAGTGAGACATTTTAGAAAACGGTAGTAAGCGAAATATCCTACCGTTTCAAGATCAGCAATTCGATCCTAAAAGAAAACAACAGAAACAGAGGTGACTTTGACCAGACACAGTCTAAAGACACAGGAAGTGCTCTTCCAGAGAACAGGTTTCGTCACTGTCAAAAGCAACACCTGGGAGAAATCCAGGGCCAGGTGTAATTACTGAAGCTGCTTCTATTGTCTGGCTGCATGCTGCTGGTATCTACTACCGAGGGACAGATTCATAATAAAGGATAGCAGGTGTTCCAGAACTTAGAAGTTTTAAAGCATACAGACAAGTAAGGGTGAGATGGAGACATATCCCGGCTAAAACATACTCGAGGCACACGGGAAGGATATGGAGTTGCATCACCAGCCTGCACTTTGGAGAGCATGTGCAGCATGATTCTTCATTACAGTTTGGGAATTTTAAGTTTACTTTAGCTAAATGTACTTTCATGCAAACGTCTTGATACTGACCTGAAGATTTCTCACTTCCTCTTCTCTCCTGCGGCTCTTCTCAAGAAGATCTAAAAGATAATATTAATGATTAAGTCACATTTATACATACTGGAACATGTTTTATCTAATTAATCACATAATAAATTTGGCTGAGAAATTAGCCCCAAAAAAGTCATTATGTAAACCAAAGAGACATTACAAAAAGTAATGGACCATGATGTTAAGTAAATGACTGAATTTTCTTTTCTATACCTAATGTTTTTAACATAGATGTAAACATACAATATTTTTTTTATGAAATTATACTGTAAATAAAACAACTAAAACTGCCACTATGTGGTTAAGTCAGGACTCCAGACTAACTTTTTTTACTAGGAGCACTGTAGCCCCTGACAGAATTTTTTAGGAGCGCAAGCAGAAAATTTAGGGGTGCTCCTTCAATCAGCCTGCAATGCAATTATTCACATTCATGAGTTTACATTTGTACAGAAATGTAAATGAGTTAAAATAGCCCGTTTATGCATTTAACTGCAGATGACAGTGGTTTGGTTCTGTTCATTTAAAAAGAGGCAATGCTAAGTGTTTAAACTGAATACATCAGACCAAATTAGTAGGCCTACTCTGAATTTATTTGAACCAACAGAATATATGCAATGAAAAATATGAAAATACTATTTTTTAAAGTGTTAAAGCAAAACAAAAGTGCTCGTTTTAATACGTTCTTATGATTAATGTATTGTGTATTAGGAACACTCCCCTCATGTTCACAACAATGTAAAGATAACTTCGCATAAAACTTAACAAGAGCGGTCCGTGTACCTTCGGATAATTTGTTTATTGGTTTTGTTTTTAAGACGGAAAAACAAATAAACCAATCATTTTTTACATTTTCCACCACATACATGAGCATAAAAAACAATTATAAGACACATTTTTGGTTTGTTTTCCTCAATATTTCTTTAAATGCATCAAACAAATATACAATAAAACCAAAACGAAAAATAAAGTATTTTTATGAACAAAGCGCGTTTTAGTCCACCGGAAGTTCAGCTGCAGCCTCTGGTGACCAGTGCTGTAGCACATTAAGAGCATGTTAAGCGCAAGATCGCTATCTTTAAAGACACATCAATTATCAGTGGCGTGTGCCACTAAAACCATAAACGACCTTATAAATATGTAGGTAGTAATTTCTGTGTAATGCAGCAGTATAACTAAATTACTAAAAAAATGGACAGGTGCGTGTGTCAGAGCGATGCTTGCGGGGATGTTTAACCATAACCCCTGTTTAATTCATAGTAAGAGAAGCTCGTTATGCACTTTAATGTGATAAAAAAATGCCCTTTTGTTTGCACTGTTCGTAAAAATGTTAAATAAAAGACATCTACATACTCTACATAGATGTCTTTATAAAAATAAGAGTTATTAAAGACCTGTAGCTATTCATTGCACATTACATTATAAATGATTTTGATAAAAAGTTCAAACTAACTAAGAGATTGTAAACACAAAAGCAAAGTGAGTGTCTAAAATAAAGGTTTATTGTAGTGACCCATGATAAAAAAAATTATTCCGTGAAGAATTTAATATTTTTTACAAAAAGTGCAAACAAAAGGGCACATCTTTTTTTTATAACATTAAAGTGCAAAACGAACCTCTAGCTCGTACTATGAATTTAAACGGGGGGTATAGTTAAACCTTCAATGCTGTCAGAGGCATATCGCTCTGACGCGCGCGCCTGTCCATTTTTTCTGTAACTGTAGGCTACATTGCACAGAAATTACTTTCATATTGACATATGGTTGGCGTACGCCAGTGAAAATCGATATGTATTTTAAAGATAGCGATCTTGCGCTTAACATGCTCTTAATGTGCTATACCAGCACTGGTCACCAGAGGCTGCAGCTGAACTTCCGGTGGACTAAAATGCGCTTGTTAATAAAAATACTTTATTTTTAGTTTTGGTTTTATTGTATATTTGTTTAATGCATTTTTTAAATATTGAGGAAAACCACCCAAAAATCTGTTTCAGATTTGTTTTCTACGTTCATGAACACGATGGAATATGTAAAAAATGATCGGTTTATTCGTTTTTCCGTTTTGAAAACAAAAACGAATAAATTAATTATCCGAAGGTACACGGACCAAGAGCATTCGCCTGTCGTTCATTATTGTTGTGAATAGATTTGAAATGATCCAGCGCTGTCTCAAGTAATTAGATAAATGGCGAATTCTAAACTTAGTTTCGTTTTCTCAAATATCAAATCGATCGTTCAAGTTCAAAAAATCCGTCACAGCAAAAAGCGATGACAGCAAGAAACAAGGCTGGTTCGACTTGATGCGGCGCCGCAAGCACCGACAGGCGGATCAGATGACATCACATTACCGCGAGAGTACGTTGAGAGCCGACTGCTCCATACGCTTTTGACTCACTCTCGCGGTAATGTAATATCATCCGCCTGTAGGTTCTTGCGGCGCCGCATCAACTTAAGTCGAAAGCCCTATTGTCACCCAGCCGCGCACGGCGCACAGCTCCGGAGCCTCCGGACTCTCCCCTTCTCGCGCATATAGGCCTACTGGTGAGCTCGCGATCTACTCGACTGTTCAAGTATAATAAATAGAAGAAACCTCAAATTGGCAGGTCGCACATGCGCGAGTACTTGTAAAAAATGCTCGCACTGTCTCAAAAACTGGTCGCAGTCTGGAGCCCTGGGTTAAGTCATTGTGTCATTCATTAATTCATTTGATTTGTTCGAACGGCTGATTCATTCAGAAGTGAAGAACAGTAAATGGTTCGCCAGATTCAGAAAAGAAATGTTTAACTGCTTTACTACAGTATATCGTAACATACAATGTAAATATGAGACAAAATCTCAAACATATCTTGAATATCTTAAATTCCTTCAATCAACTGTATAAAATGACAGATGACCTACAAACAATAGGTCTGAGGTGGGGCGAGTATGTTAGATGCGTTCATAATTTGAAAATTTTTACAGGTTTACTGTAAAAATCGAATTCACACGTTAACTTAACAGCCCTAATTAATACATGACACAAGCTAAGTAACTGATGACATTCCCTTTACTTTGTGTAAACTTTGAATACGGAAATTAATATTGGCAAATATAACGGGGACAGTTAATCCATTAAAAACAGAACGTCAGATCTGAAGGCTTTCGCCTTTATTGCTACACCAGTCTAAAAAAATTTCAAGGACCTTATTTATTTTCACACACAAGTCAAGCAGAGGGAGAGATCCGACTGAAAAGCGCTGTCAAAGACAAATGTACCCCGAGCAGCAGGGTGAAAGTAAATATTAGCATAAGATCACTGACTGCAATCTCTTCCGGCCATGTTTCTATCACGAATGTAAAGCAAAATCCCTTCAGATGTGATTGCCTACATCTTTTTTCTTTTTGTGCTGAATTGAATAGACCTGACCGCAGAAGAGCTCAGACACTTGATGTCTCAACTGGAGCTCAACAGGAGCAATTCAGAACTCTCATCGGCTCTGGAGGAAAAGGCACCAGATTTAGTGGACATGAAATGAGAGAGTACATTTGAGTTGAGGGATGTGTGGACATTTGTTATGATGTCCAAAAATGTCAGGGGACGAAATGATTTACTGAGTTGTTAAGGTCATCATTCAGATGTGGTTCCAGCCAGAATGTGACTTTTAGGGGGTTGATTTTTGTAGTAAATCTGTTCTTGCTTTTATCTTGTATAAGGGTGTTTCTGGGCAAAGTTGGCCTGAAGGAGGGAATGAAACACTTTCTCTACACCTGCTTATGTTGTCTATCCAGATAAAAATGTTAGAGAAATAAAAACGGGACAATTGTTAAAATACAATTTTACATTGAACTCATATTGACTTTAGATTATAGTCTTAGCAAATCTGAAATGAGTTTAGATCTCTGTAATGGTGACATTTGAGAGATTTCTGACTCTTTCTAAAGAGAAATTCAAAGACAAAGGAGACTTCGCAAAAGTTTTAATTTGCTCTCCATTTAATGATGTGTAGGAGAAATAAGTGATCACAGATCTCATTCTGTCTATTGAAATTTTTGCACTTTCAGTCAATGCTGTATAGTCGAATTTTATTACATCCTTTTGTGTTCATTCACATTTGGAAAAATGTAAATGAACACGAAATTGTCTCAACAACAGAAGTCAGCTAGGATATCATGCTAGTGCCGTAAAGGAATGAGATGTGACTTCACAACATTACAGTGATGATATTATTCTGAGGTGAGTTAGTACCTCTCTTCTCTGATTGGATGTCTTGAAGGAGCCGGTCCTGCTGGGTAATACGGTCCAGGAGGCTCTGCTGTTCGGAATCTTTGCTCTGTTTCAACGTTTTTGTTTGCTCCTTCTGCTGCTGTAGCATCCTCTTGAGCCTTCTCTCCCTCGCCTCCCGCTCACGCACCTCCTCACACAGCCAGTGAAGCTTCGTCTGAACACACAGACAGACACACTGAACTGTTAGAACTGTGTTTCTTCGGTGGAACACAAAAAGAAGATATTTGGAGAAGTGTCTCAGTGGTTTTGTGTCCATACTACATGTGGGTCAATATTGTTTGGTTATCAATGTACTTCAAAATAACTTCTGCAAATGACATGAGGGTGAGTAAATGATGACCACATCTTTACACTTTTTATTCGCCCGAGGTGACACATTCTGCCCTTCCTTCATTAATTGATGGTAATTACTGCTAGCACATCTTCTCTTTCATTAAGTTCAGTGTGCACATGTGATAGTCTATTCTGACTTATCTTTCACATACAAAGCTGTTTAAAGTTGCAAAATCTCAAAAAACTCAATATGCAAATGTTTCCACACCACAGCTGCCCCAGAAACAGACAAAACTACTGCACACAATCCAAACACCTTTGAAAAGACGAGAAAGAGCCACAGCAGGAATACACAACATAACAGAACAGAAAGTGAAACCCTCGTGAAGTTAAAAATGTCCCCTCATGAGGTAAATTACACCTAATTTCAGATAAAAATGGTGCTCTTCTTAAATAAAAATATAAAGCTGAAGTGCTTTGACAAACAGCTTTTTAAAATGTTAAAGAGGAAAGCATTCTGTTGATCTTTCAAATGTATATATATATATTTAATATAGCTACCACTACAAGTATATCTCAGAGACCAGATGACATCACTAGTAAAGATGTTTCTGTTTTTCTTGCTGAAATTAATTATTACTACAATTACTTGATATTCCTAATGCATGATAAATATTAATTTGTCAAATAATCAATATTTTGGAAAAGTGAGGCTGTATTTGACAGGTGGTACCTCAAGCCTAAAAGGCTTTGATAGGACCAACAAAAATTACATAGAGCTTAGACATTTCAATTTATCTCAAATATTTGCTCAGTGACTTGATAGAACCGTAAATAATGTTACTAATTTTACGCAATGCTTCTTTTTTAAACTATAAAGTTTTTTTAAGCTATAAAGTTTTAAAGAGACAGTAGGAAACAGTAGCATACACAAAGACTTAAAGACTAACAATACAAATATTTTTGTTAACTAAAATAAAACTTTAGTTTTTGCTCTTTTGTAAATTCCACAACTGAACTTTTGGGTGATGTTAGTATATATATTAGGGATGCACCGATACCATTTTTTATTTCTGGTACTCGCCGATACTGATCCCTTTACCTTTATTTTTTGGTGAGGTGGCAATATTCCAAGCAAAACACAGTGTTACTAATAAAAATAGAAAAACCTTATAATTACAACTTTACCTCAAACACATTATGAAAAAAATTTATGATTTTAAGTGCTTGTCATAAACTTTAAAAGCACAAATTTAAGTCAGTTATGTCACATGAGCTATCGGTTTTTGGTATCGGTGTACTTTTACGAGTACATGAGCTTAGTATCGGTACCGAGTATACTAGTATCGGTGCATCCCTAATATATATATAAATATAAACATTAAAAGAAACATCGAGACCTTGTTTTGTAATTCGCCTCCTGTCTTTGGCATGCTTATGTACATTTTGTAGGAGTAGTACAAAATTACAAAACATCAGCAGAACAAAGTTATTTTAAAGAATATTGGTAACCAAACAACATTGGTCCCCATTCACTTTCATTGTATGGACACAAAACCACTAAAACTAAATGTATCAAAATATCTATTTTTTGTTCCGTATACAGTTCTGAATAGCATGAGGGTGAATAAATGATATTTTTTTATTTGACAAGAATTTTTATTTTTGGGTAAACAGTCCTTTCAGTGGGAAAATTGTGTGAATGTAAATGTGTTGGATGGTCTGATTTAAAAGATATTCTAAGCTTACTATTAATGTATTTTGTAAATAGAATCACCAAATAAGAAAAGTGTCACAAAATACATTGACATTCTCTTCTCTTTGTTGCAGTGTTGTGCTGTTTTAAGGGTAAATAGAAAAACATACTGAAAAAAATATTTTCAAAGGAATGTGTGAACATGTATAACTAAAACTAGTTAAAACTTGCACATTAATAAATAATAATAATAATATGTATAACCTGCAGCTTCTTTTGGTTTAGTCATTCTTTAAAAATCAAAAACCATCCACAAACATACTTTAAAGACACCATGAATGAAACTGTCTGTACATATATTAGCAGCGCCTCAGACTCCCCCTCCACCACCTCCGTCCAACTCCCTAACGGCTAATGACTTTGCCAGCTACTTCACAGACAAAACTAGGTCTATCAGCAGACAATTTTCAGCTCCACCCATCCATGATCTCACATCGCACATACACACAGCAGACCATCTTCTCTCTTCTTTCTCTCCTCTTAAAGAGGATGATGTCTCTAAACTTCTGCTCTCTACTCACCCAACCACCTGCCAGTTAGACCCCATCCCTTCACATCTACTACAAGCCATCTCACACTCCTACCATCGCTCACTCATATCATCAACACATCTCTTAATACAGGAATTTTCCCCACTGCATTCAAGCAGGCCCGGGTAACCCCGCTGCTTAAGAAACCCACACATGACACTTCCCTACTGGAGAACTATAGACCCATTTCTCTCCTTCTGTTCATAGCAAAAGCACTTGAACAGGTTGTTTTCAATCAGGTGTCTACCTTCCTCACCCAAAACAACAGGCTGGACACCAACCAGTCAGGCTTTAAGAGCGGTCACTCAACCGAAACTGCCCTACTAACAGTTACAGAAGCCCTAAGGAGGGCAAGAGCTGAGTCCAAATCATCTGTTCTCATTCTCTTAGACCTTTCTGCAGCCTTCGACACGGTTACCCATCACATTCTTCTGTCTGCCCTCTCTTCACTGGGCATCACTGGAACTTCACTCTCCTGGTTTAAATCCTACCCCGCAGATAGGTCCTTCACGGTAGCTTGGGGAGGTGAAGTGTCCAAATCACACCAACTAGTCACCGGGGTCCCACAAGGATCGGTTCTTGGGCCTCTGCTCTTCTCCATATACACCACATCACTGGGTTCCATCATACAAGCACATGGATTCTCCTACCATTGTTACGCTGATGACACTCAACTTCACCTCTCATTTCATCCAGACGATTCCACGCTAGCCACACGAGTCTCCGACTGCCTGGCTGACATCTCTTCTTGGATGAAAGATCATCACCTACAACTCAACCTGGCCAAGACTGAGCTTCTCGTCCTTCCTGCCACCCCGGCAGAACAGCACCAGCTTACCATTCAACTTGGTCCATCAAAGATAACCCCATCGACTTCAGTCAGGAATCTTGGGGTAATCATGGATGATCAGCTGACTTTTAAGGATCACGTTACTAAAACAACTCGGTCATGCAGGTTTGCATTGTACAACATTAGAAAGATCAGACCGTTCTTAACAGAACATGCAACACAGCTTCTCGTCCAGGCACTTGTCATTTCTAGACTGGATTATTGTAATGCTCTTCTGGCCGGTCTCCCAGCCTGTGCCTTCAAACCTATGCAAATGATCCAGAATGCTGCTGCACGCCTGGTCTTCAATGAGCCCAAGAGAGCACATGTCACACCTCTGCTCATCTCTCTACACTGGCTCCCAGTAGCGGCACGCATTAAGTTCAAGGCACTGGTGCTTGCTAACAGAACAGCCACTAACACAGCACCCATCTACCTCAACTCTCTCTTACAGACCTACATCCCCTCCAGAAGTCTGCGGTCTGAAAACGAGCGGCGCCTCATCGTTCCTTCACAGAGAGGCATGAGATCCATCTCGAGGACATTTTCTTTCTCCGTTCCCGGCTGGTGGAATGATCTTCCTGTTTCCATCAGGACGGCTGGATCAATTTCACAATTCAAAAAACAGCTGAAGACCCACCTCTTCCATGAGCACTTAACTGTCTCATAATATAAAAAACAAAAAAAAAATCTACCTCTATTTTTCCTTTCCTAATGTTCTCTATATACTTGCATATACTATCTTGACGTTGTATTTGAAACCTTGTATTACTAGCACTTCTAGTGAATATTGCTTAGACGAATCGCTTGCTGTTTTCCTCAATTGTAAGTCGCTTTGGATAAAAGCGTCTGCCAAATGAATAAATGTAATTAAATGTAAATATATAAAATGTACCCTTCCCCATTATCACAGACTTTGTCTAGAAATCACCATGCGCAAAATACAGTTTTCTACTCGGGGTAAGGCTGGTGGCTTAAAAATAAATAAAAAAACAATAAAGACTTATTCAGTATGTTCTAGCCAAACCTACTGTTTCAATATACCACCACAGCAAATAAAACTGCACTGGTCAATATCATGGGGTCTTTAAATGCAATGATTAAATGCATTAGATCAAGGTGTCTCAATACATACTATCGGACATCTCCCACATCACCTAAAATTATTTGTGGGGGAGTGCTGTAGGAAATGATTGAGAAACCTTGATCGCATAACTACAAACACACAGCAACAAACTAGCTGCGTGCACTTCTAAACGTGTCACAAACATTTTCGAAATAAAACCTGTTCAAACATGAGATTTATTCCCTGAGAGCTGAAGATGTTTCCATCAGCCTAAGACAGTAAGAACAGCAACTGTGTTAAGATGAACTGTGTCTGCTAGAGATATGACGCCTTCAGCTGAGTTTAAGAACGTACCTTAGCCTCAGCGAGCCAGCGATGAGGATCCTTCTGCAGTCCTGGAGTTAGTGTAATGGCCTAAATAAAGAAAACACAGAAATCATTCAAATTAAATGTGAAATAAATTGCAACACAAGGTGTATTCATGCCACGGTCTATTAGCAGACTTTTAAAGTGACAGATATTATGTCTGCAAAACAAAGGGTTTATTAGTTAAGCATTTTACATTGCAAAGACAAAAGCAGCTTCCCAAGCCAGCATTCGTCCTGTCGTAAAAAAATGCTTTAGTACTATAAATATGGCTTAGGAAAGCAAAAATATCTGACTGTTCTTGATAAAAATGACACAAATGTTTGTGTCCATTTTAAACTGGTCCAGAAGCATTGTCCTATTGCAAATCTTGTAATCACAAACATTCCCAAAAAGTATTTTATGCTGACATTAATACAAGGCTTTAACGCATGTATAACATGTCTGTGCGAATTATGCGCGAATGTTATTCAGCTAGAAACTTAGAAGTTTAAACGGTAAAACATTCCGAATTGCTCAACGCCAGCCTGCTCAGATGCGCTGCCGGAGGCCGAAAACCTCCCAGATCTTTGGCTCTGTGGGGAAACCCCCACCGCACGCACGAATCACTTTGCCAAACAAAACGAGCAGATTTACAAATTTGTCATTTGCCTTCACAGCGAGCATGCACGGGAGGAGTTCTGTCACCTTTATAAAAAAAAAGTGAGCGTGTGGGGGTGGATCGTGTTCCCCTGACAGCTCTTGCCTGTCGCGTTCGACGGTGTTTGAACACAGCCGTATATATTTAGACTGCTGACACAAACACATGACGGGGGAGGGAAGCCATTTTGGCACTTTTTTCCTAGAACGATCAAAGGTGGCTGCCGGCAGCAGATAAAAGGTGCGAAGGCTGCAGTACAACCTTAAAGTGGAATGAAAGGTGGCTGGTGACAACTCGAGTTGTGAGTACAGACAACGTGCAAAAAGTCGGTTGGAGAACCGACTTGTGTTCATCTGGTGGGAACACTTAGCACTATCAGAGCTCGTCTTTAACATTACATATATTTGCCTTTTTTACATACGCACTGTTTGCTGATTCATAATTTGAAACGTCACTGCAGTGTCAACCAGATCCTGGCACTGAATTGCTCATGATATTATTACATGTGTAGTTTTAACATCAAAATTCATGGTTATTATCACTACTGTGATGCACCTATTTACCTATTTCTATATACATTTTGTGAGGACCATTTACATTTTTTTAAAAGTCATGAACAAGGCTTCTATTACTGATCCATTTGACAGTTAATGATTTAACTCATTTCCATAAGAACTGACACACACCATCAACACAGACACAATTGGAAATCACAAAAACATTTCTGTAGTATGACATGCTTGCGCTGCACATATTGGAAAATCCATAAATAGATGAGCCTATTTGTGGAGCAGGATTAGACAAGCTTGGAGGCTTACATCCATATGTATGAAGTGATTGAATACTGTATGTGTGAGTGTGTGTGCGTACTTGAAGTTTGGCGTCGGAGTCTTTTGACAGGAACTGGCAGGCTGAGTCAATCTGAGCCCCTATGGCGTGAAGGACGGACTCCTGCTCCGTCTGGAGGCCTGTGACCCTCTCACACAGCTCCGCCGTAGAATCCTCTGCAGTTTGTCTTTTCTCCTCAGCCCTCTCTGCCAGCTTCACCTACGGGAGACATCCGATATGCAACGAATACAGAATTGACCTGTGTGGTGCCAAGCTATAAGAAGCGATCATGAAGAGTGTTGATGTGACACGGGACACTGCGAACAGATCAGTAATACCTTCACATCCAGCTCTTTTCTGAGGGTGTGCTGTTTGCGAAGAAGCTGGGCGTGACTCTCCTCACTGGTACTCAGCTGCTCTGTCAGTTTGTCACATTCTGTCTTCATCTTGTCCAGCTTCAGCTGTAAAGCTCTCCGCAGTTCATTATCCGTCACGGCCTCTGACTGCACACCGACAAAGAAACAATATCAGCACAATGTTTTATAGGCATGGAACAACTGATTCTAATACTCTAGCAACCACACAGAGGACTGTACAATTATTATTATTTGAAATGTTTTATAACTTCCTGTGATGCAGCTGCATGCCAAATGGACAGCTGTTATTGAGACTTGGCAATGATAAAATTGGTTCACTCGTAATTGTAATCCCGATTAGTTGATTCGATTATTTGTGATTAATTGTGCCCTAGCAACTGCTTAGCAAAACCACCTAGCAAACACATTGCAACCACCCCAGGTACCCTAGCAACCACATAGCCAGGCTTTGTCAAACCAACATAAAGTTTGTCGTCAAACTTGTTTCTTTTTAAATAATTATGGAGTAGGACACGTAATCTTAAAATACGTAATCTTACATGCAGGGCAAAACTAAAGCCTAGCATAAACTTAAAAATGTTTGAAAACAACAGTATTTAAGAGCAACAGCAACACCAAAGCAGGACACTTTTTTCACCAATTCTCATTCGGACATCGTTCATATTTAGTAAAAACACTGAAACACTAATTGCCTGCATTTCCCCGTGCCGTTGCTGAAAAATCAATTTTCCATTTCGGAAAGTGAATCATATTTTCCTCAATCAGAATCAAATCATGAGGTGCCTACAGATTCCCATCCCTGTTGTTTTCATCTCACATGCTACATTTCTCTAGCTTGGAGGAAAGAACCGTGACGTATTACTATGAGGAAGAAAACCATGTAAAACATGCTCTCAGATTCCTTTGGGCGTTATCTTGCTCTCTGGTGAAAACCTGCTCATATTATTCTTTAGAAGCCCTGAACAATACAACATGTTGAAATATTCAAGCCTACAGGTAGCTTCAGCCACAATGATTTCTTTGCATAAAGCATGTAACTGCTACAGTCTCACATCTGTGGGTAAAACCTGCTCTTATAGGGCTGTTGTCAAAAAACAGTTCGCTTAAAAATAAAAATTCTGTCAACATTTACTTACCCTTCCAAACATTTTTTTGTTCTGGTAAACACGAAATAATTTATTTCGAAGACTGTGGTAAACCAAACACCACTGACTACCATAGTATTTTATTTCTTACTGTGGTAGTCAATAGTGCACCAGAACTGTGTGGTTTTAAGCATTATTGAAAAAGTTTACTCAAAAACAGACATTCTTAATGGTTCTTCAAAAACATTTTTTGCAAAATACCAGCATACAGGTTTGGAACCATACGGGGTGAGTAAAAAATCTTTAATAAGGCTTCAAACCTTAAGGTCTCTGACGAGAACCTCCAGCTCTTCTCGCTCTCGCTGGTATAATCTCAGTGTGTCATGAACATCTTTGTCTTGTTTGACTTTGTCCTCTCGCTGGGCCGTTCTGATGTGTATCAGCTCCTTCTGATGCAGCTCTTTCTCACGTTCCAACTGTCGCCCCAGAGATGAGATCTCTTCTTGAGCCCCCGCAAGCTGTTTTTCCAGCTCCTTCCTGGAGCTCTCCGCTTCAGCCAATTTGGCAGTGAGGTCAGCTCTCAGGGCACTGAGGTTCTTGACTGAGCCCTGAAGATCCAGCAGAGATCTCTGCTCCTCTTCCCTCCTCTGATCCAGAAGCTCCACACGTTCCTGTAGCCTGACATTCTCTTCTCTCAAACGGCCCTGTAGGGAGATCTGCTTCTGCACCTCCTCTTCTAGGTCTCGGGAGGTTTCCCGAGCCTCTCGCAGATCCTGTTCCAAAGCAGTGAGTCGCGAACGAGCGTCGGCGAGATCGACATCACAGCGCCGTACATCCTCCTCGCGTTGAACGAGACGTCCGAGGGCATCTGCGAGCTGTCTGCGTGCGGCTTCTGTCTGCTGGTTGAGAGCGCTTTCTCTCTCTTTAATCTGAATGACAGAACAGATAAATGACACGAATAACAAAATAACAGATCATTTCAAGAAAAAGGATAATAGAAAAAGGAACCCATTTGTAGATGACACAACACCACTTCAAGCTTTTCACAGAGCTCAGAAGTGTGACATGCTAAAACTATTTTTAAACAACAGAATTTTGTGGAGCTTGTGAATCAAACACTGTTACTTTTCCTAATACTCTAACCAACCTTCATCACATAACTTAAGGAACTAAGCAACCTACAAAACCACCAAGCAATCATATAGTGACGTTACCCAGCCATATATCTGTAAGAGTTGTGACATCTCACCCGTTTAGCTTTATCAGAGTCACATCTGCTTTCATCTTTTAGTTCCTGAAGCTCTCGCTCCTGTCTCCTGCACTTGGCCTTCCACTGTCGGATGGCCTCCTGAGCTTTAGAGCGCAGCTCCTCTCTCCTTTTCTCGCTCTCTGTGAGTTGGGCCTCCAGACGGGTGCGCTCCGCCCCGCTTTCCTCCGAACGAGACTGGATCTCCTTCAGCTGCGCCAACATCCTTAACTGCTGCTGCTCACGGCGCTCCAAATCTGCAGAGAGAGCCTTGAGAAAAAAAAAAAGTGTGGTCTAATTAAATCTCACTCAGTACAAAATGAGAAAATAAAATACAAAATTAACAAACAAGAGGACGAATTAAGGAAGCAAACGGAACGAACAAAATGCAAAGCAAGAATGAAATTACAATGCTTAAAATTAGCATGCTGGGATAGGAAATATCATTCACTGTCACCCAACACAGGATTTAGAAATGTAACTTAAAGGGATAGTTCACCCAAAACTGTCATCATTTACTTACCATCAAGTTGTTTCAAACCTGCATAAACACAAAAGAAAGATATTTGAAAGAATGTTTGTAACCAAACAGTTCTGGGCACCATTGTAGGAAAAAACTACTACTATGGAAGTCAATGGTGCCCCAGAACTATCTGATTTCCTATATTCTTTAAAATTTCTTCTTTTGTGTTTAACAGAACAAAGACATTCATACAGGTTTGGAACAACTTAAAGGTGAGTAAATAGGTGCTTTCACACCGCAGGAACAATTTTATAGTTCTGGGACGATTTGCAGGAAGTACCTGCTTTGTGTTGTGTTCGCACCGCAGGAACCGGACAGAATTTTAGTTCCAGAGAACCTTTTTGGAGGAACAATTTAGCTCCGTCTCCGAGGCAGGGTCTAAACCAGCAGGACAGGGATGATCTGTGATGTAAGCAAACGCTGATTGGCCGAACTTCTGTTGTTTGTTGTTGTTCGACGGACGCGCTTAAATGACGTCACTGTAGACTGGCTTATGTCACTAAATAGTTCATTTTGCCCGTGCTAATGCGATCGGGGAAACGACCTGAAAGAAAATTTTGTTCACGAACGACAGCCGTCTTTACTCATTTCGGAACTTTGTTCCTACATTTATCCGGTCGAAAAGCACCTATAGATGACAGAATTTTGGGGTAACTTTAGGGTAAACTCTCTCTTTAATAACCAACAAAACAAAACAGAGAACCAACAAATGACAACAAAAAGAAAAAAAAACAGAACTGATAAGAGCATAAATAAAAAACTATAGATAACAAAGAAAGATAGACAGACGGATAGACAGAGAATGAACCAAACAAATCTGTTCAAGATGAAAAAGAACAAATTACAGAATTACAAATGATAGGACAAATACACAAAAGGACAAAAGAAAGAAAATGAATAAAAGATAGGAAATAGGACTCAAATATCTAAACACTCCCTGTTGCCTTGACAGAGACATGTAATTCTAAACATCCATGATCAAATACCACAAACGTCTTTTAATATTTCCTTTTATTCAAGAAGAAATGTCTTTCTCATCCTAAGCAGTATTTTTTATTTCGCATGTAGGCAGAGTGTTTAGTGGGGACCTGGGGCTGTATCTCTACTTTCTCTGTAGTGTCTGAATAGAGTGATATGTGCTCTGGGACACAGAGTTCCTTTACGCCTCCTCCCTCACCAGACTTGAATGAAACCATTTTGAAAAATGAAAGTTTACCAGAGATGAAACCTGTTGAGCGCCACAAAACAATATCAAAGCACGCACCTCGACCCTGAAAGCAAGCTGATTTTTCTCTCTCTCTTTTCGCTCTGCGGTTTGTCTCAATTCTTCCACCTCACTGGAGGCACAGATTCTACCAAGCTGCACCCGCAGGTCTTCAATCTCTCTCTCCAGCTCTGTCCGTTCTAAAAGGAGCACACACAAAGAGTTGTAAAACAGTGCACGACCTACAAAACAGCTTGGCCTCACCCCCGTCAAGATATGTTACCACGGCCGTGTCCGGTGACCCCTCTCTCCTGATGTCCTCCTACAATCTTCTGCTGCTGAGACTCAAGTAGAGACAACTGCCTCTGCAGGTCTACACGCTCTCTCTCCATCCTCAGGAGCTGTGAACGCATGTCGTCCATCTGCAGAATGACAGTGGAAAGCCACAGACTCATGTCTTAAATGAAATTACAAGCATCTTCCAGCGCCGTCAGAATTCAAAGCGGGAATAGTTCACCTGCTGGAGCAGAGTGTCTCGTCCACCCTCTGACTGATCAAGCTGTCTTCTAAGTTTGTCCAACTCCTGCTCCATCTGTAAAGGAAGTGAATATAGTGACACTGGGAACAAACAGAAAGATGTTTGACTGACCTTTCAGCCTTATTTTGGCCAAGAAAAGCATACTTAAAAGAACAGTTCCCTTAAAAAAAGACATTCTCTCATAATATCACTTCCTTTCTTCAGCTGAACAAAACATTTTCGCCACACTTCAGTATATTCTCGCTATTAACAAATTATTAACTACGACTTTTTCCACAATAAACTCTTAATTTGTCGCTTATTAATAGATAGTAAGCTAGTTTTAGGTATTGGGTAGGATTAGGGATGTAGAGTATGGTTATGCAGAATATGTGCTTTATAAGTACTAATAAACAGCCAATATGCCAATAACAGGCATGCTAATAACAACTAGTTGAGAATTGCACCCTATGCTGAAGTTTTTTTTTATATAGACCACTTCGCAAGCTGTAAACATTGGTCCAGAAGCACTTCCAGTTTCTTTTTTTAACACATATAATTAAATCTTATTCGTTCCACATTTTCATTCAGTTCAAAATGTTCTGTTGGGTATATTTTGTTCAAATGTGTTGTTAAGTTTGTGTAGTGTTAAAAAATGAATCAGGAAGTTCTTATAAGACCAGCGTTGATTTTTTTTCCCAAAGTGGTCTATAAAAAAATATTTGCCACTTTATTCATGTATTTAGATCCCAAAATGTTGAAGCTCCAAATAGAGCTGCACGATTAATCGTTAAAAGATCGCAATCTCGATTCAAATGAATGAAAATCAAAGATTCTCCTGTGTGTATTACACCTCTGACTAAAACCATAATGCTCCATTCTGTGTTGGTGCTGCTGCTGCTAAAGCAGAGAAAGCAATGATCATCATTATGTATGAAACGGCGCCACAAACAGTCGTTATTTCTGTGTCAAATGATCACAGAATATTGGAATTAAAGCGGAGCTGCCAACTCGCACGCTTGAAACACGTTTGCTTAGCTCTCAGCCTGCATAAATTAATCTCACAACAAAGTAATACAGCAAAACTGCTCTTATGGTTGTCTTTCAGGGTTGTTGTGTTGCATTGTTGTGATTATGCATCACACATCTTAACTGGACAGGTTTGAAACAAAACTTTTGATAATTGCAGTTTGTAGCGCGGAGAAATCTGAGTGCGCGCTTATATTTGTCATTAGGGTAAAAACACGTCATGAGAGTTTGTGGCGCTTATCACTGTATTTACGCTGTATTTATAGAGAACTGTATTTATTTACTTAAATAAACTGTATTTATTTAAGAACTGTATTGTATTTATTTACACTGTATTTATAGAGAAGCTGCGCTATAAGAGATTTTCATCAAGTTGCCCAGCATTACATGTTTTCAGGTTATTTTTAAATGTTTATAGTTGAGAATGTCATGAACCACACCAGACGTAATAAAGTGTTGGTATGTTTATCAATTGTATCTTTCGTTAAAGACCTCTTTCAAGCAATCTGTAGATGTCAAATCTTTCTAAAGACCTTTAGTTGCAAGTGTCATCTTATGAATTGTTTTACTGTAGTAATATTTCATATTAAAGTTACTTCAATACATTAATACTTTTTAGGAAGTTTAACTTTTGCATTTGAAGTAAAACTTAAAAAAATTTAACCACAATTGTAAACATGTTCTCACAATAGTAACTATAGGTTAACCATGAAATATGTAATAATTTTTAAGCAAAGTCCTAAATATTAAGTAACCTAAATACATTTTTTTTTATTATTTTGTCAGAACCTTTAGTAAATTATATATTACTTTTAGTCAGCCAGAATCGTAAGAGAATCGTGATCTCTATTTGAAATAAAAGAATCGTGATTCTCAATTTATCCAAAATCGTGCAGCTCTAGCTCCAAAAAGCAAATACATCTACCGCAGTAAGAAAACTATTAATATTTTGAGCTATTATGGCAAATCTAATCCAAACAAGCATTAAATTCAAATTAGAAAAAAGTGGGTAATCCTGAATATCATAGATTTTTCTTGTCTTGTGACTATTTGTCATATTGTCATGAGACATGCAAGAAAAATTTGGAAATTATTGAAATGCCGCCATATTCAAATATATGAATCCCACACCAATCACATTCATTGTTTTGAGTAAATGATAAGAAAATTTTGATTTTTGTGTGACCGAAATCAATTCCTGTTTGTATGTCTGAGGCTTCAGTCCATATCTGTGTAAATATTCCATTAGCAGCTTTATCTACGTAAAAATACGTCTCACATGACCCCACCACAATCTTAATCAAGTATAAAGTAGATTTGTGTGTTATATTATAATTTGTTACATATATTATATTATAAAGTGTACAAGTGGGTTGTTTTGCTCTGTAGCATATACATATCTATGGCATGGCTACAGGAAGCCAATGTTTATAGATTAAAAAGCTAGAACTGAGCCTTTACTTCAAAATAATACTATAGGCAACAGAAATGTTTCTTAGGTAAAGGATGAGTTCACCCCAAAATGGAAATGTAGTCATTATTTGTTACTCTTGTGTTGTTAAAATCTCCCTATGGCATTATCAACATCAACAAAATGGTGGTAAATACTGTAGAACCAAATATTCTACAGTTGCAAGAAAGACTTTGTGGTCTCTTTAGAATTGTCTGAATTTCAAAGATAACCCCATCGACTTCAGTCAGGAATCTTGGGGTAATCATGGATGATCATCTGACTTTTAAGGATCACGTTACTAAAACCACTCGGTCATGCAGGTTTGCATTGTACAACATTAGAAAGATCAGACCGTTCTTAACAGAACATGCAACACAGCTTCTCGTCCAGGCACTTGTCATTTCTAGACTGGATTATTGTAATGCTCTTCTGGCCGGTCTCCCAGCCTGTGCCTTCAAACCTATGCAAATGATCCAGAATGCTGCTGCATGCCTGGTCTTCAATGAGCCCAAGAGAGCACATGTCACACCTCTGCTCATCTCTCTACACTGGCTCCCAGTAGTGGCACGCATTAAGTTCAAGGCACTGGTGCTTGCTTACAGAACAGCCACTAACACAGCACCCATCTACCTCAACTCTCTCTTACAGACCTACATCCCCTCCAGAAGTCTGCGGTCTGAAAACGAGCGGCGCCTCATTGTTCCTTCACAGAGAGGCATGAGATCCATCTCAAGGACATTTTCTTTCTCCGTTCCCGGCTGGTGGAATGATCTTCCTGTTTCCATCAGGACGGCTGGATCAATTTCACAATTCAAAAAACAGCTGAAGACCCACCTCTTCCATGAGCACTTAACTGTCTCATAATATAAAAAAAATAAAAAAAATAATTCTACCTCTATTTTTCCTCTCCTAATGTTCTCTATATACTTGCTTATACTATCTTGACGTTGTATTTGAAACCTTGTATTACTAGCACTTCTCATGAATATTGCTTACTTAGACGAATCACTTGCTGTTTTCCTCAATTGTAAGTCGCTTTGGATAAAAGCGTCTGCCAAATGAATAAATGTAAATGTAAATTTCTGCATTGATTTCATTTCAAATGTATCAAACACAATTTGACTACATTAATCACACCTAACTCACACACTACTAATAGTCCTATTTTCACAGATTTTTATTAAAATCATCAAGCAATCATTCACAGTGCAGGCTGAAAAAATGTGGAATCAGGTGTCTTAAAGGGGTCAAATGACGTGGCTAAAACAAACATTATTGTGTGTATTTGCTGTAATACAGTGTGTTTACGCAGTTTACGGTAAAAAAAACACATTGGTTTTCACATACTGTACATTACTGTTGCTCCTCTCTGCCCCGCCTTCTGAAACGCACCGTTTGTTTACAAAGCTCATTGCTGTGAAAAGTGCTGTGTGCTCTGATTGGCCAGCTACAAAGTGCGTTGTGAATGGCCGAAAACCTCATGCATGTGGCGGAAATAACGGCCCTTATTCCAAACTAATTCATTTGACCAAGCGGATTAATCAACTTTGCCAGCGTGACTACAGCACATCCAGAGCTAACCCGAAGAGGGGCATTAAAGAGGCCAAGCACTGCTGCAAGCTAAAGATAGGAGCACTTTTCCAACTCCGACCCTCGACACATGTGGCAAGGCATCCAGGCTATCCGGGCATGTGCTGAGCAGCTTGCTGGGGTTTTTACTGACATCTTCAACCTGTCTCTTGCAAAAGCAGCTGTGCCAACATGCTTTAAATTAACCTCCATTGTGCCAGTGCCAAAACACTCCAGTCCAACGTGCCTGAACGACTACCGCCCTGTAGCACTGACACCCATTGTCATGAAGTGCTTTGAGCGGCTGGTCCTGGCACACCTGTAGGACTCTCTGCCATCCACATTGGACTCACACCAGTATGCCTACCGCAGCAATAGGAGCACAGAAGATGCAGTTTCCATAGCACTGCACTCTGTGCTCACACATTTGGACAATAAGAACACTTATGCACGTATGCTGTTTGTTGACTTCAGCTCAGCATTCAACACTATCATCCCATCCAAGTTAATAGCTAAACTTGAAGACCTGGGCATTAACACCTCCCTATGCAATTGGATTATGGACTTTCTGACCAACAGACCACAGCAGGTTCGATCAGGCTCCATCTGCTCCACCACCATCACACTCAACACTGGTGTACCACAGAGCTGTGTGCTAAGCCCCTTCCTCTACTCCCTCTTCACCTCCGACTGCAGGCCTGTAAACGGATCTAACTCCATCATCAAGTTTGCGGATGACACTACGGTGATTGGTCTCATCAGCCACTGAAATATGCAATAACTTCTTCCATTGCATTGTTACTTAGATAGCTTCTGTCCATAATTTTTTTGCACTACTCTATATCCATTGCACTGCTGCTCACCATAGCCTAACTTATCATTGTATACATCCACCTGTAAATTTCTGTTTATAGTAATAGCCATCTGTATATTATGTTCATAGTACATATCCATCTGTAAATCTCTGTTTTTAGTAATAGCCATCTGTATATTATGTTCATAGTACATATCCATCTGTAAATCTGTTTTAGTAATAGCCATCTGTATATTATGTTCATAGTACATATCCATCTGTTAATTTCTGTTTATAGTAATAGCCATCTGTATATTATGGTCATAGTACATATCCATCTGAAAATTACTTATATAATATTGATTTATTTATGTAACTTATGCAACCGCTGTATATCCTGCACTTGCTGCTATTGCACTTCTGGTTTGACCTAAACTGCATTTCATTGCCTTGTACTTGTAATGTACAATGTGTAATGTGTAATGACAATAAAGTTGAATTTAATCTAATCTAATCTAATCTAACTGTGTCCTCGTTTGGAAGACCCAAATAAGTAGTTTGTCTTTAGTAATGAAACACACAGCGTCTCCACAACATGGCGGCAGCAACAACAACACTACCGCGGGAATAGACATGCCTTCTTTTTTTGCGTATATATTTTGGGCGGTGTTCTTCATGAGATTGGACATTAGGGTTGCGCAAGTGCTCCTCTTTGTAAAGAGAGGCACACAAAGCCTAGTTGATGACAAATCTGTTCTTCTTGAGGAGGATTGGTTAGTGTGGACCATGCATGTATTCCAATTAACTTTGCCTTTGATGCATTACACAAAGCAAAGGTAACAGCAAAAAGACCTCCAGAAAACCCAACAAACTAACGTTTTATTTATTTGTCCAACACCGAAGACACTGAACAAGTGCCAGGACAAAAATAATACTGTATGTACCACAACACTTTCAGGAAAATGTTCTGTGCATGGACAGATGAGACAAAATGTGTAAAAGTAAACTGGCAGTGCACACCAACATCAAAACCTCAACCCAACTTTAAAAACATTGTAGGGGCTGCTTTGCAGCCTCAGGGTCAGGATGCTTTACAATAACTGAAGAATGAATTCAAGTGTAGCAAGACATTTTACAGGAGAAGTCTCTGTAGGGGCAGCAGTCCATAACCTGAAGTTTAAGAGAGGCTGGGTGATGCAACAAGACACTGATCCAAAGCACACCAGCAAATCAGCTAAAGAATTTCCTGACCTTAACTCAACTGACGTGCCGGGGCATGACCTGCAGAACCACCCAGAAATACTGATGTGTGAGAAATGGTCCCTCAATTCAGTGCAAGTGTTACAAGCAGCTACATTAAAAGGAATAGTACACTTGAAAATTGTAATTCTTTCATAATTTAGACTGCAACATATTAAAGCTTAAAAAAAGTACATACATGCATCACCAAAGTAATCAAAACAAATGCAGTGGGTTAATCATTTCTAAAGTGAAACAATAGGTGTTTGTTAATATGTGATCCTGGATCACAAAACTAGTCTTATGGGTAAATATTTTTGAAATTGAGATTTTTGCATCATCTAAAAACTGATAAATAAGCTTTTTATTGATGTATGGTTTGTTGGGATAGGACAATATTTGGCCGAGATACAACTATTTTAAACTCAGGAATCTGAGGGTGCAAGAAAATCAAAATATTGAGAAAATCCCCTTTAAAGTTGTTCAAATAAAATTTGAAGCATATTACTCGCAAAAGTAAAGTTTTGATATATTTACCGTAGGAAATTTACAAAATATCTTCATGGAACATGATCTTTACTTCATATCCTGATGGTTTTTGGCATAAAAGAAAAATGGCTAATTTTGACCCATACGATGTTATGATGTTAATGCTTTTACTACAAATGTTCTCGTGCTACTTAAGACTGGTTTTGTTATCCAGGGTCACATATTTGGAGCTTGCTTGTCAAAACTGAAAGCAAAACAAGCTGAGTGAGACACATTGATAACTTCATATGTCATTGGTGCTTGCGCGTTTTGTGATAAATTATAGTCACAGATAGTCACGAGAACCAGTAACTTATCAATGTGTTGATATATTTGAATTTACTACTCATAATGTGTGTGCTTTGGTGTCCCTGAAAGGTTTGTGGATTACTCCCAGTCCGCAGTGGTGATAATTTACCAACAGGAGCCCAAGGACAGGGCTACACCATCTGGCCCGGGCCAACAGAAGCTCTAATCTAACATTTTAATGATGCTTATGGAAGGAATGTGTCACAACATAACATATAATGACCCCTGTCCACTGTCAAGGGATCAAAGGGGTCAAATGGGCACACAAGCTGAACCTTGGAGTAGTGAAAGACGGTCGCCTGGTCCATATGAGTCTCGTTTTATTGTACACCGTGTACAAGTGGGTCGTTTTGCTCTCTAGCACATCTGTAGCATATACATATCTATGGCGTGGCATTACAGGAAGCCAATGTTTATAGATGAAAAAGTTTTGAAATATGTCAGCTTTGTAGTGCAGTTGTCTGTGCATACATTTCCGCATAGAGTGCTGCTTGAAAGTTTGTGAACCCCTTGCAGAATCTGGAAAAAGCTGAAAAGTTGGGTAAAATAAGAGGAATTTATAAAATTATGGTTTATTTTTAATTTCGTTCTGCCCCAAGCATACACAACTATTACAATAGAGAGAAACATTCAGTGATGCCCATGAAGTCAACACTATTCATTCAAAGTCAGGTGGGTGTAAACCTTTGAAAATGACAATGTGTAAATTGTTATTGTTTTGTTCATGCATATGATTTTTTTTCATTTAGTAATGTCCTTCAGAAGCTATAAAAATACATGTTTCTCAGGGATAGAAATATAAAATTTTCAGAGGTTTACACCCACCTGACTTTAGATGAATCCTGTTGCCTAAATGCACAATTAAGTGGCCAAAAAAGAAAGTAAAAATACGTATGAAACTTAAATGTGATCAAAATGTTCAATTCAGAAGACATTTTTATGTCTAGACAAAGATTTATGGATTACTTTTATGATGGATGCATCTGGGATGGCATGAGCTATTCCTGAACTATTCCTTTAATGTACTAGCCAGCACTTTAAATTACTCAACGTGTTCGTTTACAACTAATCAAGTATTTATTATGTGTTACTGGTTTACTAGACTGTGTTTGTGTATAATTGTGACACCATAAAGATTTTTTTATAGTTAATCAATGCAATGAAGTAATTCCAAAAAGCAAACAAACCTTGCAACTGTAAATACAGTACACCAGACCGGAAAAATGCTTGAAAGTACCTAACAGAGTGAGCTACAAAATTACATGACTTAGTTTTGAACTTATGGACCACTTTCAGTGGTAATCACTTCTTACATAAGCCTAGCTGAATACCATATGAGACACTGAGGTTAATAATATATTTATGCCATTTGCACACATGCCGAGTCAATATCAAAGACACACACACCTTGCTTTTCTCGTTCTCTGATCTCTGCAGTCTATTTCTGGAGGTCTCATCAGTCTCCGGGGGCTGGGCGTCATGTCTTCTCAAAGCCTTTGAGGACATAGAGTCAAGTCGACAAGAAAAAAGATTAGCAGCCTTTCTGCTAACCTCCTATACTCCACTAACTAGCACTGCAACAGATGGATAGATGGCTTTATTTGATCCCTGAGAGGAAATTCAGCACTTGTGCTGTGCTTTTCTGCTGGCGTGATGTCGTTCAACTGTAATACTTCTAGCAAGCATTTGCAATAACCTCAGCTGGATGTTGTACTGGCATTTTTATCACCACTAGAGGTTTAGCTTTAGTGCTTGGAGTATGTTTCGAACATAAAGACACATCTTCAGATAAATTGCTTTGGTAGGTATAAGCTTTGTTTTAAGCAGTAGGAGTAGTGCCTCATGGTCATTATGATAATTATCGTTATTATAAATGTAAGTGTGATACTTACCCTAACACAAGCTGTCACATGCAAAGTTATAACAACAGCACACTTTTTACTCATTCATTTATATTTTTTTTATGAATGACTTGTAGTTGTAAAAGTACTTTAATTTGTAGAAGACAAATATATCAAAGTTTGAGGCAGAGCGCAAAAACTAAATTACACCACTCCCTGGGTGCCACTCTTTTATAGACCACAGAGTTATTGCACATAATGAAGATGTAATGTACAAAAATGTGTGGAATGAATTTAACAAACAGTGGGAGAAATGTTATACTGGATTACATATAATTCAACTTAATTCAGATTGAAAACAAAACTCTTGCAACGGTAATACTAACTGATGTATTACGTGCCACATGCCTTCATTTAATGTGAAAAGTCAGCGTGTACGGAACACAAAATGAATCTGTTGAATGTCTTTTTGTAAGAAACAGCTGGATTGCACAAGTTATTTATCCTCAGAGTGACAAGCTATACTATAACACAATGTATAATTATAGAATCGTGCCTCAAAATATTACACTAAAGGTACCACTTATTCACAAAGAAAATATAACTAATGCCATCAAAATAGTGGGTCTATTTGGAATTATTTGAAATCTATTTGAAATGAGCACATTTGAACAAAAACTTTCTATTTTAATTGTCATTATACACATCTTAACTTCACTGTAATGCAAATGAATTCAGAGTATTCTAAATGAGCTGCGCACTCACATAAAAATGCTTCATATAAATGTATTCTACAAAAACAAAGTAGCAATTCACTGAAAATAAACGGGAGATTTCGCTCTGAGAGGTGGAAGCCAGAAAAAGTTCAAAAGTGTGGCCATAGGTGTAACAGGTACAGGTAAAAAAAGAAGCATGGGATGCGGTAACTAAGGCAGTAACGTTCATGTGGCTTCAAACAGAGATGCGCATCTGTGTCTATAGTATAGGTTTTGAGATACTGAGCTTTGTTTTTGCATTTCATATAGCAAAAATGATATGGGAAACAAATCTCTTTCAGAAAATATTCTAAATGTACAATATCAACATTTTCGAAAATTTGTTAATGGCGATTGAAAAATCACTTTCTGTTTAGAATTATAAGGTTCTATCTGCGAAACATTCATTAAAGTAATAATTTTCAAGCAACACAAACAATTGATAATGTTAATTGTTGTAAGACGCTTGACAATTTGGCATTCTGGGCTTAATATAGTACAATTTAAGGCATTAATCGCAGTGTATGAGAGTGTATGTGTAAACAGGTATTAGGAAGCTAGCGCTGCTGGCTAGTGTTATTTCTAAAAATATAAAAAAATCTCAACAAAAAAAATATTACTGTAGTTTGAGCAGTAGAAGTCAGGTCATGATTTTATCTGTTGGTTGAATTTGATAGAATCCATGATGCCATATCTACACAAGATCTTCAGGACCTCTGAAAGGCTGACAACAATCCAGAAAATCCCCAAAAAATATTTTTTATTAAAAAAAAAGGTCGCCCACTTTCAATTGTTTTACTTTTGAACAAAAGATCTAAAGGATAAACAATGCAGATTTACATTTTTAAAGCCATCCTTGCTCATATTTACCAAGGGTCACAGTAATTGTTGATATATGCAGGACTGGATATATGACATTACATTGTTATTTTTATATACAGTATTATACATACAGGTTATTCTTTTCATACAGAATACATTTTTGGTGTTTGTGAAGACGTTCAAACGCAGATTATATCCTATTAAATTTCATATTTAAAAAATTTAAATGACTATGAAATATTACTATGACCTCGTTCACGGCTGGCAGTTCAGATCATATGGGTATGTAAAAGAATGACAGCTATTTGGTGACTTTGTTTTTCTGTATTGATTTGCTCGTGTTGCTGGTAATTTTGCAACAAATGTGTCATTTCTCTAGGCCATGCTGCCTTTTCATTAACAAGTTGCGATGAAGTGAATATGCATAAATGCTTTATTCATCAGTTGTCCTTCAAATAAATGGGGCAGCATTGTTACTGAAAGTCAAACATAGGCAGATACTGCTCTCTGCTGGGAGTTCCACATCACTTGTTCCAACACTGGTTTCCCACAGACTTCAAAATTGAATTTATTAAGTTTAGTAACCATAGATAATTTATGGTTATCATGACTTAACTAGTAACCATGATGAAGCAACTAGTAACCATTTCTACTGGTTCAAGATCAAAATGTGTATTAAATACCAACATGCAGTTTACATTGACATTATTTTACCTCCTGCAGCTCTCCAGACATGTGTTTTGTTTTCTCTCTGTGATGTCTTTCAGAGAGCACCTGTCGCCCAGAGCGCATCTCATCCTCGATGTCTTGCAGACGTCTCTCCACCCGTATCGAGACCTGAGAAGCATCATACACATTAAAACTGATTTGACAAGTGCTGTTTTGTCAGCTACAGCAGGCAAGTGATCGATTATTGACTGGGAACATATAGTCTAGGCTTTATGGGTTAAAAATAAAATTCAGTTATTGTGTATCTACAGTACATAAAATAGTAATGCCATAGTAAAACCATTAGTGCTCGGCTAACACAGCAGGCAGCTTAATAAAAAAAAAAACATGAAGCATAAATGCGGTGTCATTATTAGCTGCACTTACAGGTTCTTCTCTCTGTGATGTTTGTATATGACCTGCAAGATTCTCTAATGTTTTCCTGGTTTCAATGTCTGTCCTTTTGAGGGACATAAAAGACAAAACACAACACGGATATTAAACAATACAATTATATAAAAATGGCGAGACAAGGTATTTAAAAAACCAAGCTACATTTATTTTTTGAAAGTTATATTTTAGGGGATTTTTCTGCCTTTATTGGGGCAGGACAGTGGAGGACTCTCGAAACAAGAATCAAACTAGGGTCACACAAACCACAAGGCTATCGGTGTCGACATTTTTGAAGGAAAGAACGTGTTGTGACCTGTTTCTTCTGCTGATCTCCCTCTCAATGTCATTCTCCAGTCGAAGTTGATCACTACGCACGTCTCTAAGCGACTGATGCAACGAGTGAACCTTAGAAACAAAGTAAACTGGATTTTGACATTGTTTTAAAAAGGTGTTAGTGGTGCTGATCTATGAACATTGTTCCTGTAACTTAGACTGGAGAGCATAATGCTCGCAATGATAAGATCAGATTTTCAGGAAACACAACTAAAAGTGCCAAGGTCATAAATGTGCTGTAAATGCAAAACCTGAAATGTTGTGTGTTGAGTGTATTGTATGTAGTATTGTTATGCAGTTGCTGAGGTGCTTAAGGTAGATGCGAGTATGTGGCTATGCAATTGCTAGGGTGTTTCCATTGGCCTGTACGTAATTGCAGTCCTAAATGACACAGTTCCTTGTAAATGTTTTTTAAAGCTTATATTATCATCTTCCAGGCACTAATTGTCTGATATATCTATCTGATATTTATAAGAAAATTCTATTTAACAAGGTACACAATTTCTGGTATCACATGCTATAGCACAAATGTGCAAAATGAGTTGAAGGAATAATTCACTAATCAAATACATGGAGGTGACGAAAACTTCAAATCTCATTAGTTCTGGAATGTCTCGTGAGGAAATATATGACAAGTTACAACAAGATCCACTCAGATTTGCAGTAATCGATGTGTTTCCATAGTTTAATTTAGCACGTGTGTGCTGTTTTTGGTTTCAGTTTTGCAAAACAAGCCTAAAATATCTACCACAAACCTAAACCATCATCATTCTGAATTACTAATGATGGTTTTATGTGCTTTTGATCCCATAAGAAGATAATGGCATATGCTTAATGTACAATTATTTGTTGTTTGAGGGCGAGTACATTTTGAGAATTTTCAGGGAATATACATTTTGGGTTAACTAAGTTTAAGGTGAGATGAATTTTAATATTTCGGGTTTGTGGTTTGTTCAAATTCCTTACCTAAAACAAAAGCCATAGTAAAAGTAATTGCTAATACATTGACTCTCTCAAAACAGAACTAAAATATTGTTTTATTCTTTGATTCAAATTGCATTTTCTATCAGAACACAAAGCGTGTAGTGCTCACTCTAAATTACAAAGTCACAACATGCAACCATTACTACATTCTCATGCCAAATAAATGACAGCAGTAAGTGATGTACAGTATCCATCATAGAAAGATGGTTAGCATGTCAATATTTTAGCAGAAGAGCTGTCATCACAGATTTCAAATGTGACTTTATTTGTAACTATTGCTAAATGTGATTCAAATGTGTCTCAAATTTTCAATCACATGTATAAGATTACTATTTAGTCTTTTTGAATTTTTAGTCTTTGTTTTGTTTTTACTTTTTTTCTTCATAACAATGTTAAAATGTACCTTTCTTTTGCAAACTCTTAATTTCACTTGGTGGACTGATTACTATGTGATAATATAATGCATTTTATGTAATTTCAGTAAAATGAACTTTATCGTGATTACAGTTATATAAACTACCATGATATATTACAACACTGTACACTATTCCATCCATGTAATTCAAACAGGCCTAGGGTCTCAGGTGCACAGTCGTACCTGTTCTTCAGATCGAGCCGTGTCTCTGAAACGCACTGCAACAGATCGAGATTGTCTTCGGTTACCTGTGTCTACACTTCCATAATCCTTCAAAGGGGACGTGGGCAAGTAGCGCCTCCTTTCTACAAGAACAAGAGAAAGATGAAGAGCTGGATATTTTTCATGACATTTAAGACTTAATTAACTTGCTGGGAGTTGCAAAAATGAGGACTTTTTCAAATACTTCTGTTCTGCAAATTCATGCGTTATTCGAGCATGAGCATTAATTATAAAGTTTACCTTTAAGGTGAAGAAAAAATATATCCACCATATTTTGTCAAGACCACACTATTACTTTCAGTCCTTGAATCAATCAGGTTACAGTCTGTGCCATACCCGAAGAGTTGCCATCCTCCAGATCACTGGTGTGCAGAGTGGAGAGGGAGGCACTCCTGCCCCCCCTGGATCTTCGCAGTCGCTGACCCTGTAGCTGTTCGATGGATTCCTCTAAGCTCTCCCTCAACTAGAACACAAGCATGCTCTCAAAACAAAACCTTTATCTGAAATCAGAGACAAACCCATATGAACCCATATGTGAGCAATACTCACAGTCGCCATGGCTTCAGTTTGATCATCTGTGTGTTCCCTGTAATGGCCCAACATCTGATCTACTTTGTTTAGGTTTCGACTTGTGTCCTGCACCAAAGAGCAAGCTGTAAGTCAAAGAGACCCCAGCAATACCACACATACATAACAGATCTGATGTCTTCATTCAGTGAATGTGTGCAGATTACCTGTAGAGTGTTTGCCAGAGTTTCAATTTTATCTGATATATCAGAAACATTTGAATCCCTGGGAAACCTGCTGTCAGGTCTCATTCGGCTCTCTCTGACCCGGGATCGATGCCCTCTGGGTCTGTCATAGGTGTCAGATTCACTAGAGGAGTCCATGCTGACATGAGCCGGAAGCTGAAAATAAACAGTAACAGTTACCTGAAATCTTAAATCAGAAACGTTCGCCCGTTATGACACATGCATTGCTGCTAGATGCGTGGAAATACACCCGACTAACAATATATTATTTACTGCTGTTTATCGCTCATATGGGCAATTAATATTGATCTTTTTATACATTAACAAACATCCTTCGGTGTATTGGCGCACAGATTTCTCGTTAAAATGTCAGGCTAACTAGCTTTATGATTCTAGCCAAGTTAGCTCTGTTCTTTTAAAGTCATGTCTGCTTGTGTAATACTTAACAACACTACACAAAAAACTGCTGAATAAAGTAAGTAAAACGGCACATACCCGTGTGGCCAGAAGAGTGACGGTTAACCTATTTGACGAGTGTACGGCACCGCCATCCTGTGCTATGGCAACTTGAACTGGCCGCCTAACAGGAAAACAACAAACGCAGGGGATCATGGGATAAGTAGTTTTTTCCCACTCGCGGCATACTGGCGCTTGTATGTACATTTACATTTAACGTTATGGATTTGGCAGACGCTTTTATCCAAAGCGACTTACATTGCATTATACTATACATTTTTTCAGAGTAAGTGCAATCCCTTGGATCGAATCCATGATCTTGGCTAGTAGGCCTACATAATATAATATATCAATAATAACGAATTATTAGTAATAACTAATTATTACATGTTAACTACCTAACATGGAGACACTACTGTCAGGAGTTCATAGCAAAATAAGCTTATTGAACAGGCATTGCACTTGTTTTATTATTATTTTTTGATGATGATGATGATATGATTTATGTACTCCGTGGAAAGCTGCGCATGTCGTCTATGCCAGTATTAATAAAACTTTTAAACACCATACGGCTAGCATATTGTGCATCGTCTCAATTGTTTAAATATTTTTTTCATAAAAAACTTACCTTCACTACAGGTGTGAATTCACGTAAATTGGGACACATTTAAAAAGTCATCTGAATAGTAAATATTTATTTCGACTGCATTTGAGCGTTGCATCCTGTAGCTAACTTTACAGTTCCCATAGCAACCGCAAGAGCGCCTCAGCAGCCCGCCTCACACACGGGCTCTCTCACTCAGTTACTCAAGCAGGTCTGAGCTCTTAAAGTGTTAGTCAAGTTTGTGTCATTATCTTAGTGTACAGACCCAGCGGGGCGCATTCAAAACTCTGGTTTAGTTTTTTTTAATGGATACATAGAGATTTAGGGATAATATCATGGAGCCACGCGTGCTTTTAGTGTTGATGCTGTCACCTGTGTGTGTAACTGGACATTTCAACTCATGTCCTCGTGGATGCGAGTGTTCCCAATGGAGAGTCTTCTCTGTCTCATGCATGGACATTGATGTTATTCCCACGTTTCCCTCAATCACAGAAACATTGTAAGTATACATATTTACTACACAACAAATCCTGTCTTTATTTTTATATTAACAGTTACAGATTATAATGATTAGTAAAATATTAATCCATATGTGAATGTAAGTATAATAGCAAGCCTATAGTGGAGACGGTTAACTTTTTTTAGTTTAATAGTCTGTTTTGGCACAAAGTCTTAACTAAAAATAAAAGCTACTTTACAGTTATGGTGCATTCAGTGAGTAGGCTACACTAACTTCAAAAATATAAAACCAAATGTAGTTTATAAAGATGGCATCTGTCATACTGCCTGTCACATTTTTTAACACATTTAAACCTTTTGATTAAAATCCATCTTTGACCCTTGCTTGAATGTATGGCAATGTGATTTATTTGCACATACATTAGCTATTACAAAAACAAGGTTTTAAATTAGGGTGTTTAAAACCAACACAATACCACTGCCATTTGTGATGTCTATGGACTATGGATTGTGTGAATATTTGACATAAAAACCCACAAAGATATAGCTCATGTGCCAACTAAGTCTGTTTGTTAATGATGTTTAACAATTAAAGTTATTAAATAATGTTACTACTGAATTTATTAATTGTAGTTAAAGGTGCAATGTAATATTAAGAAGGATCTATTGACAGAAATCTAATATACATAACTTGCCTGTCGCAATAGCAACTTTTTGTTTGGCGATTAATTGCATCAGAAATAATTACGATAGTCGATATTAGCGTCATTTCATAAATATTTTATGCCACTGATTAAGTAATGATATAATATTGCAAGTGCACTCTTTTACAGAGCAAAGACCTTTTAATATAATATTTGGACATTGAAATTGGAATGTAAATGAAAACTGGTGTAAATATTTCAAATCAATAAAACCGACACTTCAAGTCCTCAATTATAATTGGTTGATTTACATTACAAGCCGTTATGATGAAGTTTAGGGTAAGCAGAGCCCTTCATATGTGAACTGTGGAGAGGGCAGCACGAATGTATGTCATAATGTGGCCATTTAAAATACACTTGCCTAACTGAGCAATAAAAAACAATGTCTCTTTATCTTGTGTGTGTGAGCTTTTGACACACAGACACAGGGCAGCGCTAACAGAGACAGTGCGATCAGATAAAATGTTAATGATATTCATTTATGTAGGCCTAAACAAATGCATAAACACAATGGGGATTTATTGCATTACCAAAAACGTTGTGTTTATATCGTGCAGTAAGTCGATAAATTGTGACAGGCCTAATAACTATGTCTTCAGAGGTGTATAACACCTTACATAATAAACTGTTGTTTTTATTATCTACATACACCGTGACTGCGGGTCCCCTTACATGGAATTCGCCATGTTGTTTCTACAGTATTCCTAAACGGACAAAGCAAATACTGCCTTAAATAGTCAGCACTTCACTTATTAAATGAGACGCGTACCTGTAAAAGGACAACGCTGAGCACTCCACTGTTCATTTGACTGGTGTCTTGTGCCACGCTCTGATCCACACACTCTGGGAGTTTGTTTTTAGCTCTTTAAGAACATTCCTCTATGGCTAGTCTGTTTAGATTGTCTTTCCCCTCCATCTCATCTCATCAGGCACCATCACCATCATGAAATTACACCCAAATCAGTGCGCCAATTCAGGCCACAGCTTGGCATTGCCGCACCACATTCTTTCCTTGAATCCCTCGCTTGAAAGGAGAGGGACATGTAACTTTAAAAACATTGCCCAAAATAGACCAGCAGTTCCTATTCAAGGTGCAATGCCAGTATGCATGCCAGTCTGCCTCAAATAACATCAGTAGACATCTATTAACTCAATCAATTAACAACAAGTTAGTTTGTGTTAAATCTATGTGTTATTGGCTACATATGTAAACTTCACTTCTAAACAAGAATTACATCAATCAACATACAATTTTGTCACATAACAGGGATTACTGTACCTTTCGTCCCAGTATAATGAAAGCACTTGTGAGTCCTGAAAATGTACAGGTGAGTTCGGTTATAGAATACAGGTAAATAACCAAACTGCATGTGAACGCAACCGTATTATAGGTACAGTAAGTGATTTCTGAAAAACGCTGCTGAAAATTTACTAAATTGTCACAGCTATGGACTTTTGGTTGTTTTTTGATATGATTTTTGCCTGTTTTGTTATTTGTTATTTTTACCTCGCACTGTTCATTCTCTTGTTTGTTGCCATGGTCACATATTGTTTTCACCTGTTGCCCCTCATTAGCCCCATTATTTAAGCACAATCTTTTGTTCAGTCGGGCTGTTATTGTTTGTGTTATCCTGTGTGTGTGGATGCTCCTTCGTGATCTCCTTGTGGATATTTAATTAATGCTTATTGTGGATTATTTTCTTTGTAGTGCTCTCTTTTTATGCGTATGCACCACACAGGGTGACAGAATAACCGCCCTGAAGTATGTTTATTTAAGCAGTGTTTCTCTCTTCGTTTATTTTGGTTTTGTTCTTTATGTTTTCCATATGGATACACCTGCCTTCCTCCTCCTCATGGAACAAGGGGAGGGCTCCCTTGAGGATCAAATGAGGGATTTTATAGACCTAGCCCATTTTACTCACTACCTGGACAACTGCCTCAGCTATTTCTATGAGACCAGTCTAAACATCGCTAAGAGAGCTAAGTTGTCCGGGGATGGTCCTCGGGGGAAATTTGCAGCTTTTGTGGAGTGGGTGCTTGTGAGCTGTAAATCATCCCTCACCGTCTGCCTCGAAGAAGAGGATTTTGCCAGACCCAGAGCACGGAACGTGTGCCTGAGCTCCCCGCAGACGAAGAGCTGGCGCCCACTGCGATCACAGAGTCATCGCCTGGGAGAGCGACCGAGCGGATCATCGCCCCAAAGCCAGAGTCTCAAGATGTGTCTGACCAGGTGCGTAAGCCAGCAACTCCACTGTTTGTTTCCGTCCTGGCTGTGGTCTGGGTCCCGTCTGACTCCCCCTGCTTCTGGCCCCTTCTATTTCCTCCATGGCTCCTCCCTCTGTCTTCTCTGCCCTGGTCGTCTGTTGTCAGCCCTTCGCCTGCCTCTCGTCTTCCACCTGAACCCACACCCTCTCTCCTCTGGTGGATCTATTTGACAGGAGGATGCACCTTGCCGGAAGGGGGGTGTCACAGCTATGGACTTTTGGTTCTGTCTTTTCTGTTGTGTTTCACTGGCTCCACACGGAGGTTATAGAACCTCACAAACGTATTGGGCGTAGCCCAACCCGCGGCTCTGTCATATCGCATCGTGAGCTGAGTGAATCGTTACATCCTTAACACCAATAGACCTTTATTTTGTGTGGCTTTATGTATTTTATTGTAAAATGGTAGTGCTTACTGTTTTTCCCAGTTGCCACATTTTATTGTAATAAATGATAATAAAGTAAACAAAAGCAATTGACAAACTATTGAATAAAATATGTATTATAGTGAATTTAACTTAATTAATTTTTAATCTTTTCATTTTTAATAGAAAATTACTTTACAAAAGTAGAACATGCGTAGGCAAACATGAGTAACCAAGCGATCTTACAAAAGACAAAGCAAACACACAGAACTTAAATAGGTGAACTTACGAGCCACAGATGGCAGCTCATCAGCAGTAATCAATGATAAGGGAATGATCCAGTATGTCCCTAGCAGAAACCCAACTCCTCTCCTCCGGACCATAACCTTGCCAGTCCACCAGATACGGAAATCTGCATCCCCTCCGCCTGAAATCCCGAATACGCTTGACCGAATAGACAGGTTCCCCATCTATGAGTTGTGGCAGGGGAAAACGGGGGCTAGTGGGTTAATCGGCAAATGAAAAACAGGAAGACGGGAGGAATTATGGAAGACGGGAGGAATTCTCCTGTACGTAGGATGAAGTTTGAGGTGGACTGCCACTGGGCTAATAATCTTAGTGACAGTGAACGGGCGATACATTTGGGAGCTAGTTTATTACACATGAAGTGGAATATTTTGGGACGAAAGCCACACTTTTTGTATAAACTGCGTAAATGTGGCAATCGGCCTGAGCCTTGGTGAGCGCCCCACCCTGAGAAGAGTCTGTCGAGTTCTTTTCCAGGTGCGGTGGCACCCTTGGATAAAGGCAAAAGCAGAGGGGGCCGCAACTTCGGATTCCAGGTTCTGAAAAATTGGTGGCTGGTACCCTACACTACACTCAAACGGAGAGAGGCCCGTGAATGACACTGGTAATAAATTACATGCGTACTTCACCCAGGAGCTGTTGGCTCTAAGAGGAGATGTTCTGAGACAGCAAACATCATAACACTCGTTCTAAATCTTGGTAAGCCCGCTCTGTTTGGCAGTTGCTTTGCGGATGAAAACCAGAGCAAAGACTGACACTCGCCCCCTATAACCGACAAAATTAGTTCAAAAATGTTGAAACTGGGGCCCCTGTCAGAAATCACATCTTTCGGGAGGCCATGAATGCGAAATACCTGATCAATGACAGTAACTGCCATTTCCCTGGCTGAAGGTAATTTGGTCATGGAATCGAAATGAGCAGCCTTCGAGAACTGGTCCACCACGGTCAAAACAACAGTGTTGCCCTGAGACAGAGGTAGGCCGGAGACTAAATCGAGTGTGATGTGGGACCAGGGCCTCGAAGTACCTGACAGTGGTTGAAGGAAACCCTCCAGGGGTCAGTTGGAAGTCTTACAACTAGCAAAAACGGAACAAGCCAAAACAAAACTCTGAAAATCACGAGCCATAGAGTACCACCAGAACCGTTGTTTGACCATTGAGATGGTACAATTAACCCCCGGATGGCAAGTTACCTTAGAAGTGTGGCCCCATCGAACAACATCTGGCCGTAACCCCTCTGGCACATATACATGGCCCGGTGGACACCCGGACAGAGGCGTTACCCCTTGTAAGGCATTGCGAACCTTAGACTCGATCTCCCATGGAGACAACCAATCTCTTTGTTAAAATGTACTCAGGAGTGGTCTGGCATTCGGAATGGTCAAAAACATGTGACAAGGCATCGGACTTGATGTTTTTGGACCCTGGATGGTACGATAAATTTAAATGGATGTAAAAAAGAGCCCACCGAGCCTGCCTAGAGTTGAGACGTTTAGCGGACCTGGTGTATTCGAGGTTCTCATGATCGGTCCAGACGATAAAAGGCACCCCCCAACCTTACAACCAGTGACGCCACTCTTCCAAGGACAACTTAACTGCCAACAACTCTCTATTACCGATGTCATAATTCTGTTTGGTCGGTTACAAACGATGGGAAAAGAAAACAGAAGGATGCATCTTATCATCCGTGAGAGATCGCTGAGACAGAAGCGCACCCACCCCCACTTCTGAAGTATCGATCTCCACCACAAATTGACGTAAAGGATCAGGGTCTGTGAGAATGGGAGCTGAAACGAAGCAGCTCTTGAGGTTGTTAAATGCAGTTTGGGCTGCACTAGACCACCTTAACGGCGGTGGAGGTCAAGGCTGTCAGTGGGGGGCCAGCTGGCTGAAGTCGTGAATATAACGCCGGTAAAAATTGGTGAACCCCAGAAACCTCTGCAGGGCCTTGCGGGAATCAGGGGTTGGCCAATCCACCACAGCCTTAACCTTATCGGGGTCCATGCGCACTCCCTTGGATGAGACAATGAACCCCAAGAATGGTACCAACTGTGCATGGAAAAAGCATTTCTCTGCCTTAATAAAGAGCCCATTTTCAAGTAACCTTAGGAGCACTCGACTGAACTATGTTGAACATGTTACTGGAGAGAAGAAGAAAATATCAATATGTCATCCAGGTAGACATAAATGAACTGATCTACCATGTCTCTAAGCACATCATTGACCAATGCTTGTAAATCCGCAGATGCGTTGGACAGGCCGAACAGCATGACCCGATATTCAAAATGCCCTCTAGGGGTGTTTAAAGTGGTTTTCCATTTATCCCCCTCTCTCATGCAGACCAAATGGTAGGCATTATGCAAATCAAGCTTGGTGAATAAGGATGCCCCCCTGCAAGCGTTCGAAAGCTGAAGACATGAGACGGCAGGGGATAAGTATTCCTTACCGTGATGCTGTTCAACCCTCGATTATCAATACACGGGCGCAGAGAGCCATGCTTTTTCTCGACAAAAAAGAACCTGGCACCAACAGGAGATGAGGAAGGACGGATGAACCCAGCTGCCAAAGAATCAGAAATATTCTCGGTTTATGTAATCCACATGAAACCAAGCAGAGGCACATTTGTTTTCTCTCACTTCATTATCGGATAATGAGCTGAGTCTGGACACACCCACACGCTATTTACAGGGTAAAGAGTTTGGGTGGTCCACGTGCGAAGCACACGCCCCCTCGGACGATGCCATACAAACCATCAGATTTTCACTTTACTACGTGTTTAGAAGATGGCACGCTTTACCAGCGAAGAAGCTCTTCAGATGGTTTTGGACAGTGAGGAAGAATTGACCTTTTCCTCAGAAGAAGATCGTGACTCTGATGATGAACAGTTGCATTTTAAAGAGCAAATTGATCCAGCTGAGGATATTCCAGCAACTTGTTACGAGTAAGTTATTAAGTCTTATATAATTCTTATTCGGATAATATAAAAGTAGTGTTAAGTAATATTATTATGTTAAACATTGAATGTTGTCAATGACAATTATAATTTTCCGCAAATATTGCTCAAGTGTAAATGTGGTCAATTCTAAACATTGTTATTTCTTATGTTTTCTGTTTTAGTTATGTAGCTTAGTTATATTCGTCAATATCTTGTGGGGTGTAAATGTATTTCGGATAGCTAATGCATTTATCATAGCTTTAGCTTACGGTGGCTAATCTATATTTTGCTCAGTTTGGTAAGCTTGAGACACTGCTTATCCATAATGTGCGCAAACATTTTGGCTTTTGATAAAATACTGCATTATCAACATTGCTTGTGTTTACAAATATTTGCTAAGGTGTAAATATTGATGGTGTTTGCTAATTTCTCAGGTGTAAATGATTGAGATGCACTGCATGTGTACAGTCTATGGCCCATCAACAGATATATACATTGTGCGTCCATACCCATTAATGGCCCACTTGTTTACTCTAAACAATGTTTAGTTTATTTACTTTTAGTAATGTGGCTGTATCACCTCGCATCTCGTTCATTTTTCACTGCGATCAAAAGTGGCACAGACATGTGATCTGTAATGTCTATTTTTGGTCTAAAAATGTTTCATGTGTAAATCATCCGTGTCCCTCTCTCCTCAGGTTTGTTAAAGCCAACTCTTAAACCTTTTTTTACCTTGCATTGTTACTGTTTGCACTTAATTTACATTGAATATCTGTTTTTGCACTGAATGTATCTTCTGTACCACTGCATGTTTCATTTTGAGTTATTTTGCCTGACTATATTCTAAATAAACTACAAACAAAATATATATTTCTCTTGTCCTCACATTCTTTGTAGCACTTCCCTCTCAGTCACATACCTGACTGAAAGGCTTATTATGCATGTCTTTGTCTTCTCACATTATTATTCATGATCATTCACGCCTCCTCACATATGGCCTTTCTAAACAAAAAGTGACTTAGAAAATTTAAATCAATGTATTGTTTTTTTGGGGGAATGAGTGAGCAGGATGATTTTCACATAATTTTGAAGCAGGCTACAACATCCAGTTCTCAAAAGTCTTGTGGACAAATGTTTTAAATGTGTTTTGTGGCATTATTTCAGTAACTTATTTTTTTGTTTTTTTTTTATAACCAAGCATAACTGTTTTCCTCCTAAATACAAACTTATATGCATATATGCTGCTCACATATTATTGTAGCCCAGTTTGTGCACATTACAGTGTCATCAGATTTAGCCATTTATATTTTTAAAAGCAACTGAAAAATGCACAAATGTCAGGGCATGTCAAACCTTCTCCAGGGTCCCAAAACACCCTCAGACCCCAGAGGGTTAATAATCATACCAATAAATACAAAATCACTTGATGATATTACTAGCAACATGTGCACTATTTTCTCTAACACATTAGAAACTGTCGCACCTATGAAAATTTATGAGAAAAGCATAGCACCATGGTACATAGCACCACTCACGCCCTTAAAAGAGAAACACGTAAACTGGAGCGCAAATGGAAACTAACCCAATTAGAGGTCCTTGGAATTGCGTGGAGAGTGTAAACTCTTATAAAAAGGCACTAAAAGCGGCAAAGGCTGAGCACCTCCGGAACGTAATAGAAACTAGCAAAAACAATCCATGGTTTTTATTTAGTACAGTTGCTAATTTAACAAATAAACAGACATCACCTGACCTTGATATTCAGTCACACCTTGGTAGCAATGAATTCATGAATTTTTGTACAGAGAAAATCGAAAACTTACGAGACAAAATAGTAAAAACACAAACTTCAAATCCGCCCCATATGAATTAGCATGAACCATCGCCCATACAATTTTGGCCCATAAAACAGGAAAAATTACTTAATCTTATTGCTGCATCTAAACCTACAACATGCTTATTAGATCCTATACCAACCAAGTTACTAAAGGAGTTACTACCTGTTGCAATAGAGCCCCTTCATAACATTATTAACTCGCCATTTAGCCTAGGCCATGTCCAGGCCAGGAACTTTAAACTGGCTGTCATTAAGCCTCTTATTAAGAAACCAAACACAGGCCCCAGCAAACTAAGAAACTATAGACTGATTTCAAATCTCCCTTACCTGTCAAAACAACTAAAAAGTTGAGCTCTTTCTTACAATAATGACATTCACAAAAAATCGGGTTTTAGCCCACATCACATTGTATTTTTTTGCATGTTTTGTCACACTTTAATGTTTCAGATCAAAATTTTTTAAATATTAGTCAAAGATAACACAAGTAAACACAACATGCAGTTTTTAAATGAAGGTTTTTATTATTAAGGGGAAACAAAATCCCAAACTTTTGGGATTTGTGTGAAAAAATGTTTGCCCCCTAAACTTAATAACTGGTTGGGCCACCCTTAGCAGCAACAACTGCAATCAAGCATTTGCGGTAACTTGCAATGAGTCTGTTACAGCGCTGTTACAACAGGAGGAATTTTGGTCCACTCATCTTTGCAGAATTGTTGTAATTCAGGCACATTGGAGGGTTTTCGAGCATGAACCGCCTTTTTAAGGTCATGCCACAGCATTTCAATAGGATTCAGGTCAGGACTTTGACTAGGCCATTCCAAAGTCTTCATTTTGTTTTTCTTCAGCCATTCAGAGGTGGACTTGCTGGTGTATTTTGGATCATTGTCCTGCTGCAGAACCCAATTTCGCTTCAGCTTGAGGTCACAAACAGATGGCCGGACATTCTCCTTCAGGATTTTTTGGTAGACAGCAGAATTCATGGTTCCATTTATCACAGCAAGTAGGGCTGTGCCGATATATTGTGTAATTCTTTATGCTTAGTTTCTCAATGAATTACGTTTAAATGCCACCATATCCGAAAGTCAAAGGTCACTCTTTTGCAGAAACTCCAACTATTGGCCACAGAAGAAGACACGCAGTTTCAGGAAATGTCAATGGGACATTTTCAGGTATTTTCATGATAGTAAAGCATATTTATAATGTTGATGTTTGACGAGTGTTTAGATGCACGTTCTGATGCACGTTATAATCTCGTAGTGATTTTATATTGAGCAGTACTTCCTACTCATCAAAGAGACGTAGTTCATGGAAGAGCTGTGCATAAAATACCGTCGCAATATCATAAGCGTCCGATAGATGCATAATTAACATGTACCATGATATATATCGACCCCCATATCGCCCAGCCCTAACAGCAAGTCTTCCAGGTCCTGAAGCAGCAAAACAGCCCCAGACCATCACACTACCACCACCATATTTTACTGTCGGTATGATATTCTTTTTCTGAAACGCGCTGTTACTTTTACACCAGACGTAATGGGACACACACCTTCCAAAAAGTTCAACTTTTGTCTCATCAGTCCACCGAGTATTTTTCCAAAAGTCTTGGGCATCATCAAGATGTTTTCTGGCAAAACTGAGACGAGCCTTTACGTTCTTTTTGCTTAGAAGCGGTTTTTGTTTTGGAACTCTGCCATGCAGACCATTTTTGCCCAGTCTTTTTCTTATGGTGGAGTCATGAACACTGACCTTAACTGAGGCAAGTGAGGCCTGCAGTTCTTTGGATGTTGTTGTGGGGTCTTTTGTGACCTCTTGGATGAGTTGTCACTGCGCTATTGGGGTAATTTTGGTTGGCCGGCCACTCCTGGGAAGGTTCTCCACTGTTCCATGTTTTCGCCATTTGTGGATAATGGCTCTCACTGTGGTTCGCTAGAGTCCCAAAGCTTTAGAAATGGCTTTATAACCTTTTCCAGACTGATAGATCTCCATTACTTTCTTTCTCATTTGTTTCTGAATTTCTTTGGATTTTGGCATGATGTCTAGCTTTTGAGGATCTTTTGGTCTACTTCACTTTGTAAGGCAGGTCCTATTTAAGTGATTTCTTGATTGCGAACAGGTGTGGCAGTAATCAGGCCTGGGTGTGGCTAGAGAAATTGAACTCAGATGTAATAAACCACAATTAAGTTATGTTTTAACAGGGGGCAAACACTTTTTCACACAGGTCCATGTAGTTTTGGATTTTGTTTTCCCTTAATAATAAAAACCTTCATTTAAAAACTACATGTTGTGTTTACTTGTGTTATTTTTGACTAATATTTAAATTTGTTTGATGATCTGAAACATTAAAGTGTGACAAACGTGAAATACGAAATCAGGAAGGGGGCCAACACTTTTTGATCTCATCAAGACCAGACGAATTCTCTCAACTATCCAAATCACATAACCACAATTTTATCATATCTCCACTGGCTACCCATTAAGAATTGTATTGACTTTAAAGTTATTTTAATTACTTATAAAGCCTTAAACGGTTTAGCTCCTGCCTACATAAAGTTTTGCCTACTGCAAAGTTACTAAGTGCAGCAGTGACATGTCAGAGGAGACCTAGCTCTCCCGACTGAGATTGGTCTCTCTCTAAGTTTTTTCTCCATTTATTTATCATTCGAGTTTGGGTTCCCCACCGCAGGGCCATGTTGGCTTGCTCACCAGGAGCAACTGTATTTGACCTTTTGAGGTTTTTTTTCTTTTCTCCTATTAAGCTGCTTTGGAACAATGCACAATGTGAAAAGCGCTATATAAACAAAATTGAATTGAATTGAATATATTTCTAAATGATCTCCCTTTCAGGAGCAGAATGCGAATATAACTTGCTTTTAGGCGGAGATGTACCTGGTAACAAGTCTATAGCACAGTCTTAGGGACGGTGCGGAGGAAGAGAAGCAGCCTGGGACTTACTGAACACTTCCTTCAGGACCAGGTACTCAGCAGGCACGTTAGGCAGATTCACTGGCTCCTGCAAAACAGAACTAGACACAGATGAACAAGCAGAGACCAGACAAACAGCATGACAACGGTCACTCTAGGAAAACACAGTATTAGATTGCCAGCCAATGCAAGGGTTATGGAGGGTGAGCCAGGCGGCCCAAGACGGCCGGAGCAAGAGGTGATGAGACAAGCAGGAACTGTATCTCCTCAGTGTAGTTGCCCACTGTGATGAGGGTAAGTGGGCCAGTGGTGTGAATGACGGCGGGTAGCGCCTGACCATTTAAAGCGTTGACGGAGATGAAGTGCTTGAGAGGAGAAACAGATGAAGTTGAATGGCAAATTGATAATTCATGAAGTTACCTTCTGCTCCCAAATCCACCAGGGCTGAACAGGAGCGGTGCGTGATACCCCATTGCAGCCGGACCGGGAGATGAGTAACAGAGGAGGATTTATCTGCAGTTATCCCACCCAACCGTAACCTCAGATCTGTAACAGGTGGCAATTTGTCCAGCTGCTCCACAATACAAACATAGTCCGCTAGCTCTCAGATGATCCTTCTCCTCCCGGGACAGCCGAGCTCTACCCACCTGCATGGGTTCCGGATCCAATGGTTTATGAGACAGACAGAAGTCAAGAAGTTAAGTCCAGAGAAGCTGCAACGAACCAGGAATAACAGAAGCACCAAAACACAGCTGCACGAGACAAGAGCAAACATGAGTAACCAATCGATCTGACAAAAGACAAAACCAACACAGAGAACTTAAATAGGTGAGCTGACAAGCCACAGCTGGCAGCTCATCAGCAGCAGTACACAAAACGACCAGAAGGGGCCAGTGAACACTGAACCGTGACACTGGGACATACTACTGCAAAGCGGAAGTGACTGCTGTTGCCTAGACGACACTGTGATTGTTAACAGTCACGATCATCAAAATACAGCTCTTTGCATTTAATTATGTATTTATTGATTATTTCTTATATGTAATGTTTACTGTATACTTACATGTATTAATTCAGTGAAGCATCTCATATTTAATTTTGTCAATGCAGTGTAGCGTCACTAAACTCTGCCTTCTCGCGGTTCATTGTGGTTAAGTATCCATGGATCTCCACTTCGAGTTTTAGACCACCTGGGTACTTTAAGAATTTTCATTTCAGCATACTATGATTTTGGACATACTAATTTCGAACATTATAAAGGACAGATATGCAAATTGGGATGCAGCATTACATGGTATATAATGTCTTCCAGCTGATTTCAAATCAACCATCTTGAGTTTTATAAAATTATTTTAAAAATTATCCAATCATGTGTCCAAACTGTTGACCGGTATTGTAGATGTTGTGTACTAAAGGGTCTAGTCAAGTCTTAAGCTCTGGTACTGAGATGGTTCATGTGTAGGCTGAGAGACCACCTTGACTCATCATCATGTTTTTTTCATTTCAGTTACCGTGAACTTTATCATTCACTCCACGATTCACAATATAATTATTATTAGGTGTAATATTTCAGTGACCAAACGTTTATGATTGATTGGAACATTCAACTTCCTATTTAACTGTCAATGCTCATTTTTAGTGATGTTGTACATCATTTTTATTTTGTAAAAATTAATATTGGTAAGTTAATTATCAGATTGATAATTAATATGTTAAGTTGTTAATCATCAAATTGTTTGTGATGATCTTCATTTCCAGAAGCCTCTATGAGACAAGCTTGACAACAATTCCTCAAGATGTCTTTGCAAATTTAATCAATATCTCAAGAATGTGAGTAAAGTTTTTTTTATATACAGTATACAGGGCCCCATCGTACACCCGGCGCAATGCGGCGCAAGTGTTTTTGCTAGTTTCAGTTCGATGCGGTTCTCATTTTCCCTTCCTGCGCCACGTTGTTTAAATTGCAAATGCATTTGCGTCCATTTGTGCGCCCATGGGCATGCTGGTCTAAAAAAGAGGTGTGTTCAGACGCATTGTTGGCGCGTTGCTATTTTGAGGAACTGAAAATAGACAATATTTGTTTGTTATTTAAAGAGCGTGTTAGTAGAAAATGTGCCTCTGGACGGGTCCACAATGCACGTTCACTTTGCTTACTACACCGAGGGAACTGCAGCAGCACAGAAACATTAAATATGATAAAATAATAGATTAAAATGTAACACTGTTTTTCCGTCGTTAAACTAGCAAAAGTGGATTGGGAAACACCCAGTGCGCCGTTAGACCATGCGCTTATTGTTAATAATAGGGCCCTTAAGGTGATAGGCCTATTTGACGTTAAAGGCGCACTCTGCAGGTTAGTTAAAGGCGCACTCATTATTAGTTACTGTTCATAAACATTCAAGTTTGGCCCCTCCTCTCAGGTAGAACACCACCAGAAGCTCAGGAAATATTTATGTAGTAAGTGTGTATATGTAAACTTTCAGCACAGAATTTACAGGTAAAAATGTTTGATCCGCTGCTTTTTTTTTTAACACATTCCTTATTTCAACAGCTCTCTGTCTGTGGATGTCTCTCTGAGCAGGTTAGAGAAGCATTCTTTCTACAGCCTGGGACGGATTACTCATATGTAAGTCAAATGCCAAAAAAACATGTATTCCAGTTATTAAAAAAGGAAATATGAGTGTTTACACTTTAATTTCTTTACAAACATTTTTTTGTGGTTAGTTGCTTTGCTTAAAGGAACAGATTGTTACATTTACTTCAAATCACACTGATTAAAACATATGTTTATGTTGTCCTGGTTGACCAACTGAACTGTTTTGTTAATTATGTTCAGTGTTAGTTAATGTCTGGGTACAGGGTAGTATATGACTGATTATATGTCAGCTAAAATATTCAATTACTAAAAATGTCAGGCGACCAGCTCTCAGTGTGAACACTAGACCCAACGCCTCATCATACTACTTTAAAAGTTTAGATTTCACTTTTTCACTTTGTTTATATATTGATAGAAGAAAATATTCTGGGGGCCATGAATTTTTTGTATAAAAATTTGCACAGGTTGGCAACTGTATTAAAAAACGCTGGTGGGGAAAGAGTTGAAAATCTTTGCATTGCTTTTGAAATTATTTTGTTCATCAACAGTGTTTTAGTGACATGCCATGCCATTGTTCATTTTCTCTTATTGTACAGTACCATAAGATGCCTGTTGTTCCTATCACTTAAATGTTAAAGTAACATAAAATTTCCATTACATTCTACTGCAATGTCCAAATGAGATAAAAGGGAAGGGTTTTAAATAATCTTTCATTTAAGAGTTCAAGAGCATGCATTAATCATTAAATACAAAGGGTGTTGAATGTTTACAACCATGTTCACTGGATTTATTTTTTTTTAAATAAGGGCGAAATCTTTCTCTCTTTTATTCTAGAGAAATCAGGAACACAAGAAATCTGACATTCATCCATCCGGAGGCATTTAAGAATCTCCCTAATTTACAGTATCTGTGAGCAAAACACTGTCCACACACCTTTCAGTAGTGCACCTTTCAGAATTAAATTGAGAATGCTTTTTTCATCCCCTGATTTTGAATTGAGGTTGCAAACAGGATGCTGAATTTCAAAATAGAATGAAATGTATTAAAATTCTCATCAGCCTATGTAATTTTTTGTCAGTTTGTTTATTTATCCATAAACACATATGTTGATTGTGACTAATGTATGACTAATGAATTCATGTTCACAATATCTGAATTGAAAGGGGGCCAGTTAACCGAACTTTTCCCAACCCTGTCACACACTGCTGTTTGCTTTGTGTCATTTTTAAACTGTGTTGTGAATAAATCAACCCTCTGTTATTTGAACTATTTGCAACATGTTGCTATAAGAGAGTAAAATATTAAGGTGTTGTGTTTACAGGGGCTTATTCAACACGGGCCTCAGCATATTCCCTGATCTCACCAACATCCACGCTGAGGATTCCTACTTTCTGCTGTGAGGAGCATTCCAGTGCTGTTGTACACGTGTGTGTTTGTGAAAAGATTCTTCATTTGTTTTTGCTCTTTTGCAGAGAGATTAGCGATAATCCCTACATTGCCGAAATTCCAGCTAATGCTTTTCTTGGAATTACCAATGACATTTTGACAGTGTAAGTCCAATGTCACATTTCTGTCATCTTTAAACATTGTCATACTGACAGACAGGGATAGATAGATTGACTGTATGTTAGCTACAGATCCGTGCTGTCAATACCATACGGCATACTGACACTGTATAGAGTATATTATTTATTAGATCAAATAATCGTCACAACACATAATTTGTTTAAAGAATATTGACAGCCAGAATATACAAAGATTTCGAGTGTGTAGGTTTCACTTTTGCGTTTTAAATAAAATCTAAATGACTGCATTTACAATTGTCATATAGCTTTCTTTTCAATTTGCTGTTAAAATGTAAGTGTTTAGTTTACATGTATGCATTTGGCAGACACTTAAATTGCATACAATCTATACAGTTCTCGTTCATCAGTATGTGTGTTCCATGGTAATCTTACCCAGAATCCCTTGGTTGTAAACAAAATGTTATATCGAGGAACTCTTTATTTAACTAACTGCAATTGGATATTTTTCTTAATGTTTTCCCAGAAAATGAATAGGTAAATATTTTCCCTTCTAGTAAAACAAAATGAATGGGTTTCCATCCTCGTTACCACCAATGATTGGCTTTTTCCTGAGAAAGTACACTACTACATATTTATTCATAAGTATAGTATTAGGTTATTTATATTTAATTATCATAATAATCTTTTCACATCATTCCTAATGCTTTTCTAGTTCCCGGTTCAATTAGGATGGATATACTTTTCATAGTGTTTGCAATACATTGAATGACTCACAAACACCTCACTTCACCTAAAGACGCTCTTTAAATATCTGCTGTTTATGCCAACATTTCAGCCCCCAAAAAAGAAATGAAAATAAGAGCATGTTATTTCTTATTTTGTCCTTTTTTCCTTTTTCCAGTAGGCTGTACAGCAATGGATTTAGGAAAATCCAAAATCATGCTTTTAATGGGACAAGGCTGGATTCATTGTAAGGTTCTTTATAATAATCATTTACATCTTTTCCTTACCTGAAGATAAGGGCTAGTCTGCATTAGAATGTCAGAATTTGTTTCTTTAAATAGAGCATACCGTTATGTTCTCAGTCACTTTCCATGGGAAAAGTCTTAAAGCTGCTGTAGCGATTGCCTCTCTATCGCCATCTCTGTTAGAAAAATGAAAGTGCATTGCACTGTACTGACGTATATTTTTCAAAATATAAATCATTGTTATATTATCATTCTGAATAGTGTTAAGGTATGGAGACAATTTTTAACACTGATTGTTTATGTACTTATGTACTTATAATAACTGATTGATAAAGGTACAGATTTCAGCTTTAACCAAACCACTTGCAGCTTATTCCCAAAAGTGTCTACACTTAGAGGCTATCATTATTGTTGCAGTTTCGCAAGTCAGGATACTTGTTTTTCCTCTCATTAACCTTTGCTCTCATGAGTATTTTGCTCAGGATATGAAATTATTATTGTTAGCCTCCCTCTAGATTGTATTTTCTTGCTAATGTTTTTGCATGTGTTTATTTTGGACTGCTAAACCTGAGAAAAGCAGCTGCTGAAAGTCCAATACCGAAATTCAATTTTAGGATTGTAAAATGTCTTGGGGATGTGTTGTCCCCTAGCAAGGTTCACTGGGCTGTTGAATTTCATTTGAGAATTCATCCAGCACGATTGTGAAATTTGTATCATTTTAATTGGTTTAACAGCGTCTGTTTTTATTGTACAACATACAGTTTATTCCGAATATTTTGTAAAGTTTCAAAGAAAATGGGCATGCTGCTTGTCTGTGTGGGTGTTTTTGGCCCAGCTCAAAAGAGACCACTTCTAAGTCTGGTCTCTTTCTTTTTTCCCTTTTCTCACTCACCAGGCAAAGTTATATGCATACAATCCCAAATCAGCAAGATGATGGAGTTAATAAAGATGAGATTAAGCAAGAGTGTTTTCATTAGTATGCATTTCCAAAACTTTGTACTTGTTTTCTTCAAAGGTACCTGCACAGAAATAAACAGCTGACATGGTTGGACGAGAGAATGTTTGCGGGGACCAGCAGTGGCCCAGTGCTCCTGTAAGTGCCTTTTGTTTTTTTCTAAAAGCACTTGAGAGTCAGTGTTTGTAGTTGGTGCTTCTTAACTTTCATGCTTAAGACTCGCTGCCCTGTTTAATGAATGAGTGTGTTATTTCGAGGTATCCCATGGAATACCACACAATGGCAGTTGATAATGACAAGAGGCTCCGGAAGAATTGTGCTTATATAACATCTGTGGTATATTCTAAGATCAGACCCAATCTTTGTGTGAACAAAGTGAGGAATCTTCACCCTTACTGAAACCCACAAATGTAATACGGCACAGTTTGTACGATTTGCTGCTAGAGATTGCATTTCATCCATTTCTCTGGATTAAAACATAGTAGAAAGCATTTGAGATTTAATGATAGTATATACAACATATATAACACTGTGCTAGTGGTATTTGGATATGTGGATGCTAAAATCTTAAATATTGTCCCTTTAGGTTTCTGTTTGTTTTGTATTAAATGCATACTGTAGTCATATCTTGGTCTTGCCAACCGAAAATGTGCATAAAAATATGTGGATGGAAACGCAGCTACTTCCAGGTTCGTAAGAACTAAAATATCCTCTATTTTGACCTGCTGCCTGCTAATATGGACCTGCTGAAATCATAGTTCTTTAATAAGTTAATAAATGTGGCCCCTCAGCAACCCTCTCAGGAGTCAGGCCGGTGTGAAATCATTGCTATGAGGTCACCGGCTAACCATCTCAAAATGACAAAATCAGACACAAGCAGCCTGCTATTGTTGCACAATATAGGCTTTTTGGAAGATCGCTTTAGAAAAATAACAACAAGTTCACACTGTAATAGATATGTTTGCCTCTAAGTTTGTTATGATCTTTTAGCATAGATTGGGTAATTGTAGAGAAAAACAATTCTAGAGATATTAAAGATGAGATTTTTTCCTTCTAGTTATTCCGTGTGAGACGGCAGGGATTAAATTGGGACAGAATATAAAAATTGTCTGTGAATCCATTTTATTTTGTGTTTGCTCCAGACACATTTTTATTATTCAAGGCACAAAGATCAAGGCTCGGCTGGTTGGCATCTGTTGGCTCCTGCTGATGGATGCCGAAATGACACCATTATGTTGCAACAAATATGTTTCTCTGTGGACATCAATTTAATAGCTGTGTTTCTATTATTCAAGTCAATGATCCATGTTCGGATCTCTGCAACGATTGGAAAGCACACGGTTTCCCCACCTCCAAAACCAATTTAACTCTTGAGTTCATCAAAGTTTGAAGAAACTGTTTTACCTTTTAACACCAAAGGCTCGAAAGACAAGAAGCATTCCCTTTGCGTCAGTAAGCTGTAGAAAATCTCAGGTTTAGAATGCAGCATGTGAAAAAGCAATCTGGAGATTTTCTTCTTTGATCCCTAAATAAAAACCAACTGGCATTATATTTGAACCTTTCTTTAAAATGTCTTTTTTTCTCATTAGCGATGTTTCAGAATCGGTTATCACTTCCCTCCCAACCAGAGGCTTAGAGTCGCTTCGAGAACTCTGCGCTCGGAACGTCTGGACCCTAAAAAAACTGCCACCGATCAAAACCTTCAGACACCTGGTTACAGCAGACCTTACCTACCCCAGCCATTGCTGTGCATTCAAGAATTTGAAGAAGAAAAGGGGGTTTGTAACATCTCAAGATGTTTATAGAATTAAGGGGCCATTCACACAGACCACATTTTTCCATTCCAATGCGCTACTTTTTCATTGTTTTTCTATGTAAACATGCGTTTGACGTGCATGCCCGTTTGACGTGCATCGCTCGTTTTTAAGACGCCGTGTCAAGTTAAAAGAATTTAAAGTTTTACACGCAGCGCTGCTCATCAATGTCAGTTCCAAAGCAGTGGACCAATCAGAAGAATCTGGAGGCGGGGCAAGCGTTGCAAGCTTCTGTTTACAGTAGCAAGTTGGTTTTATTTGACGTAACATAGCGGAGGAGGCACTCTTAGTGCGCTTTTTAAAAAAACATTCCTGAGCGCTACGTCTCGCGTTTTTACAGTCTATGTTAATGGCCCCTAAAACTTTTAGCGCATAGCAGTGTATTTTCTGGTATGCAGTCATAAGGTGTTGTTTAAATCGCAGGTTCTTAGAGGACATCATTTGTAACCTGACAGCTAGGTATAATCAACTTCAAAAAAGATCCGTGGGCACTTTCACGATCCCTGGCCTACGCAGCAGCATGGAACCTGGAGTGGACCCGGGCGACACCCTCTTCAAAGACACCTATGACCACCAGGACTTCTACAGCAGCCTGCATTACCACACCTTGTTTGGAGGGCACCCGGATGATGACGTGGGTTTCGGGGAGACCCTGAAGAACCCCCAGGAAGACACCAGCCATGAGTTCGACAGTCGGTACGACTACATCGTGTGCGAGGAGGGAGAGGAGGTTGCCTGTTACCCTGCTCCCGATGAGTTCAACCCTTGCGAGGACATCATGGGTTTTAGCTTTTTGAGAGTGTCCGTATGGTTTGTCAGTTTGCTGGCAGTGTTGGGAAACCTGCTCGTGCTGTTGGTGCTGCTCACGAGCCATTACAAACTGTCTGTCTCACGTTTTTTGATGTGCCATCTGGCCTTCGCCGACCTTTGCATGGGCATTTACCTGTTGCTCATCGCTTCTGTGGACCTCCACACGCGTTCCGAATACTACAATCATGCTATCGACTGGCAGACCGGTCCGGGTTGCAACCTGGCTGGGTTCTTCTCTGTCTTTGCCAGCGAACTGTCCGTTTACACGTTGACCACTATTACCCTGGAGCGCTGGTACGCCATCACCTTCGCCATGCGGCTGGACCGCAAGTTGCGTCTGTCCCACGCCTCTATCATCATGGTGATGGGTTGGGTCTTCTGCCTCTCGTTGGCCCTCATGCCTCTCGTGGGTGTCAGCAGCTACCAGAAAGTTAGCATATGTCTGCCTATGGACACCCAGACGCTTGTGGACCAGGTCTACATACTTTTCGTACTTGTTCTTAACATCCTTGCTTTTGTGGTCATCTGTGGATGTTACATCAAGATCTATTGCGCTGTGCACAACCCCAGTCATCGTTCCGCTAACAAGGACACCAGCATCGCCAAGCGGATGGCTGTGCTCATCTTCACCGACTTTCTCTGCATGGCGCCCATATCGCTGTACGCCATGACGGCCGCGTTGGACCACCCGCTCATCACCGTTTCAAACTCCAAGATCCTGTTAGTGCTCTTTTACCCACTGAACTCTTGCGCCAACCCTTTCCTCTATGCCATCTTCACCAAGGCGTTTCAAGGAGACATCTTTATTCTGCTCAGCAAAGTGGGTCTCTGTCAACAACAGGCCCAAATGTTCCGAGGTCAGACTGTATCCTTTAAAGCAAGCAGTAGACGTGAGAGGGAGCAGACCGGAGCGAAGGAAACCCCCATCTCCCTGCTGGGTTACCCTGGTAACCAGCCAGCCACGCAACAGCAGGATGACAGTGATGGGTAGGACGTGACACATGAGCCCTATGAGAAATCCAAAACACGAGGACTAGAATGTGGACATCCAACAGGATTGGAGTCACCGCGGTGCAGCAAAGACGACACAAAGCACATTTAGCACTTGAACGGTCTGCATTGACACAATGGACTTTCATACATGTAGAGAAATTCTATGCTATGCTGTCATTTGCAGGTTTTGAAGTGTTCATTAAACCAATTACATCCAAACAACTGCATTTAATTCAAAATGATCATTTACATGTAAGCTTGTGCAGATCTGGAGCTTATGTATGTAATGTCTATGTTCCATCCTGTTCTTACATCATGTGTCTATGTGTAGATCATTTAACTGTGGGTGTGTTTTTTGGTGTTGAACTTGGTGTTTACTTACTGTATAATTCATTGTGTATTTTAAGGTATTTTATTAAACATAAAAAGGCATTCTGCTAACCCAACATAAAAACTGACAATGAAACCATAATATTTTGGGGGGAAAAACAGTTCAACAGTTCAATCTTTGGTTAAACAGCAGTCTGCAGGCAAGCATCACAGTTATTTGACTTGTTTGTTTGACAGAACCCCAACAAACAGGATGAAACTTTTTTCGCAGAACAAAAAAATCATCATTTAAACAATTTGTTAGGAGTGACCCACCTTTAGTTTGTGCTTAAGTATCAATCTCTATATTCTCACCGGCTAGACGTGTCTTAGGAATATTGCTTGTAAAAAGTCTGATGAGAACAGAAAGCAAGGAAATGATAATAGCACTCTTTTGTGGAATATGTTAAACATCTGCTTAATATTTTAACCGGACCAGTTCCAAGAAATGCAGATGGAAAACTCTTTAATATCTAACACCCATGTGTGTCTTATTGATGACTATGCTTTGAATTCTGTCTCACCTTTAAACTGTTTTTAGGCAAAATGTAGATTAAACAGGTTCGTGTACATATTGTACAGTGAGGCCTAAAGGTCAGAGACCACATTAAAATGCAAGAGTTTTATACAATTTTTGAAGTTAAATAGGCTATATTGATATATATTCCATATTTTTCACTAATTAGCTGATGACATTTGTGAAATTAAGCATTTTTTTAATGGACAATCTTAATACATCAATTAAAATGTACAGTATAATATAATTTGCCATAAAAAGTTTTAGTTAAAGTAGAAAAATAAGCATTTTCTCTAGTGGTGTTTGGACACCAGCTTTTATCTTCTGTAAATGTCCCTGAATTCAGGGCAGGTTAAGATATTGAGATCTTATACAAAGTAACCTGTTACATTCTTGCTTGCGTTTCCCATCCATGATTTTCCTCCGTTGGTATTCCAAATAAATCATCATGTAAGCTAACTCTATAAGATCGAGTTTCTGAGGAAATATACAGTAAAGGCAAAAGTAAATCAATGAAATTGTTCAGATCAACACTGTATTTTTTTAGTAGAACTGGGATTCTTTTTTTTTTTATATATAAACTGTACTTGACCCTTTCACATGCTGAATTGAATTACTTGAAACGGGGCCAGTCGGCCCTTGAACTTCCTGAATACATGAGTGTTTTCAGCTTGAACACAAATCAGCAGCAGGAGAAATGGGATGCAAAACAAGTCCTATTTTTATTGCCTTTGGCCTTTTCTCTGTGATACAAAAAGTGAAGCTACAAAGGTCCAGAAGTGCTGAGACCAGACGAATCTCGGGCCCTTGTGCACTTTCCAGAAAACAAGTGCACCTTCCTGTAGCCACATCGGCATCGGATTTGATGTTTAGGGTTAGATTAGATCCACCCCTTCTTAGTTGATGGATTACACGAGTGTGTATCACCGTCAGAGAGAGAGCTTACCGTCCAATTACAATCAGTCTCGAAGCGGCTCAGTTTCGTACCTCCTGGTGGTCTGATCCACAGTCTGAGAGAAAACACAGCAGGGAGGAAGGCGCCATCGTGAGCTCTTGAGCTATTATCGAGTGGCCTCATTCACTCGCCTTAAGTTTGAGAAAGTAGTACAGAAATTCGAGAAATGTAACAAAAATAGCTGCTGATTGGTGGTAGACAGATCCAATAACAGAGATCTGATGTGTGGGTTTCTCATTTAAAGCTAAAAGATATTTAATAGAGATGCACTGTTTGGAAGTTATGAACCCAGGAAATTGGACTGGTTTCTTAAAACAAACATCACTTCTAAAACATGTGTCTCTTTAAATGCAGCTGTTTCGTACGCAATGTCCAATGTTGGGTTTGCACGTGTACGTGCTCTAAACACTCAACCGATCATATAATGTGATGTTAGTAACTATGACAACCGAAAAAGAGTTTAAGAGCTCTCAAAGAGGCGAATCATACACACAGGGCTTTTCAAGCAGTAATTATGACTACAGATGAAATCTGATAAACTGGGGCCTCCAATTAGTTTGTCTTTACCATGGTACACTTTTCAACATGTACAATGTTCAGAAAAAGTAAAGTATTTTTACAAGCATGATTATCTAACTTTTCTTCCTCCTGTTGAATGGCTTAAGAAAAGCAGGGAAACGGCGCACTCTTGTGGCCATTTGGCAATTACATCAGTTTGTCACAGAATTAAGTCTCCTCCATTTACGTTGTCCTATTTAAAATAATATATTTTATATATATATATATATATATATATATATATATATATATATATATATATAGGCCTATGTATATCGTGTTAAGCAAACGGAGTTCTTCAATATACTTTACCCATTTGTTTTATTCATTTTTAAGTCGCTTTGCTTAAATGATGCAGCTAAATTTTGTATGTGAAATGGCTTGATGTTTCCACTGCACATTCTTGCAGACTTTTTATTTTAGAAATAAGCATGAGGTAGACTGGCAGACACAGACATGAGTGTTTTTAAACTTTCAATACAAAAATTGAAAGTTTATATTTCCATACTATTAGCTACTATCATTAGTTAGCCTAGGTCTGAAATAAATATTATGCTATGGAATGCATAATAAAATGAAGCTTTCCACTCAAAATCATTCAAACTTGCTGAAAAACAAAACTTTTCCACAAACATGACACACAAGCCCTCAAAAACACTCTCACTACAACATAGTCTTATAGACTCTTCAAAACACTGTTACTAAAACCTCTTATTGTGATTCAAGAATAATTGGACAGCTTAGTGTTTATTACAATATACAACATAAAAGAGTGCAGAGCAAAATGTAACAATGAGCTTTAGGAAAAAATAAAAAATGACACTACTGTAAAGTCATCGTGATTGAATGAAAGTAGATGATCTTACAAGACAAGAAAAGTTCTAAAACCAAAAAACAATATGAACTGGTCATGCAACATAATACAATATACAACTGCACAAATAACATTTACATTTAGCAGACGCATTTATAAGATAAAGGAAACAATAAAGAAATTTGTCAATAGCAGGCAATACAAAAATAGCATCCTCTGCACCTTTGGCCCAATTTCGTAAAAGTGTACTATAGCAGATTTTCTTTTAGTAGTTGTCTCTGAGTTCGGCAAAAATACGGAACAGGTAAAAAAGGCTACAAATTCAAAAATTTGAAGATGTACAGTTTATTGGATACAGAATAGTGACATTTTTTCTCAAATAAAGTTCTGTTACTGTGTACTGTAATTATACTGTATGTTAGTATAAAGGCCTTTAGATTATTCTAGGGTGCAATGTCATGGCACTATCATCTGTGCTCCTATATATATTATCCTGAGATTCTGATCGGTGTGTCATCAGTTTTGTGTTTACTGATGGATATATGTGTGCTATTCGAGTTTACATCATGTTAGGGTTTATTATATTATGTGTTTGTGTTCTCTGAATGAGAACATGGTCAAACCTATGCAAAATGGGGATGGTTTTGTGAGGGTCAAATCTCCGATTTCACCGTCCACATGACAACACTGAAACCGGAGTTTCTAAAAATCTTCACCCGGGCCGGAGTTTTCAAAAAAGTTCGGTTTCAGTGACCAGGTACTGCGTTTTCGTGTGGACGAACGGCCAAACCGCATAGAAAAAGCTGCGGTTTTGAAAATAACTTTATTCTTGTGGACAGGGCCTGAGACTAGTCCCATACTAAACTGAATGTTTGAGCTTTCTAAACTGAAAACAACTCGCCTAGACATATCTTAAAACATGTCTGTGCCATTGTTTTGTCTCGAGATGCGCACCAGAAATGTTCCTCCATTTTCTTCCACCGATTATTTTTCTCAGGTCCAGGTCAAGGTGCCGTGCATTATGGTAAGTGATGTGACATATTTCAAAAAGGACCATTGAACATGTCTGACCAATTTCGTTGAATGTTAAAACGAACCTCACTGGCAGAATAAATAACATTGAAATTAAACTAAGCATCAGCGCTATTCAATTGGTTTGTTAGTAGTAAGGGAAGATCTCCAAAAATGAGTGGAAATAAAATTGTAAGAAGTAAAAAGTACTTTTTTCCTATAAACATTTATTTTTAATTTACTCAAGTAATGTAGACTACAAATCTCCCAAAATAATACTTAAGTGATCAAGTAAAATGACTCAAGTACTTTACACCTCGTGACAGATTCGTTCACTTATAAGATTCGTTCAAAAAGAACAATTCGTTCACAACGAATTCAACGTAACATCACGATTAAACCCAACACTTAACATAAAGAGGTTTTATTGAGCGTGCTGTTCCAGCCTCCGCCTCACACTAAGCTCATACCAAAGGGTCACGTAATTCTAACCTCACAGACAAAAGGTTTAAGATAAAATAATTGTGGCTTCTCACTCTTTTGGGCACACTTAACTCACTCAAATGTATTGTCCTTTAATGTGTCATATTGAAACTTCGAAGCTCACGGACCTAGACAACGAATATAGGCCTACCACACTGCACTGAGTGCCTGAGAAAGAGCCGGAGCCGCTGGCGGAGGAATGCTCGCACCGTTATGGCGGCTTGTGCAGTGCCGGGGTCGCCCACTGGCGATTCGGGTGCGCGGCTCAGGCTGGCCTAGGGCCTGCTGCGGCGATCCGTGGACCGGGGATTTTCCGCTGGAGATACGGTCTGAATCGGCTGCGAATATGGGGATTTGCGGGCACGGCTAGGATTGTTAGCGGCTTTGTGCCACACGGTTTGTGCCACACGGTTTGTGCCACACGGTTTGTGCCACAGCTGCCCTAAATACAGTATTGGAGATTACGTTTGTCGTAGACCCATGGATGAGGGCTCAAATGGACTGCCTTATTTAGGAAAGGTGTGCTATGACTTTTATAAGCGACCGGGCGTAGGGTGTTCGTTAAAGGAGCAAAAAATCACCCGAAAAATCCCATAGATTTAACATTGCGCCAAACTTTGACGGGTCGTAGCTCTGAGTGAGGATTTCATACAAACATGTGAGTCACCACATTTGAAGAGGCTGGCAGGGTCTGTACTAACATTCCTCACGATGGGGTGTAAGAGGCACCCGAAATTCCCGAAATTTTGGAAGGAAATATGCCCATATAAATAAATTATAAATGGCCCATGGGATATCTTTGCAGCACAGTGTCGTAGAGACGAGGGGGTGGGCTCATTTAACTCAGGTAACCAATCAGTCTTTCAGAATCATCATGAAGCTATAAAGCCACGCCCATAGCAACAAAACAGACTAACTTAGCAACCGTTTAATAGGACCTAGGCCTATATCTCTGCATCAGAACGTTGTAGGGACATGGCGGTTGGTTCATTTCACTTCTGGCTTGGAGTATCATCATTTGGCAGATGTCAAGCCACACCCATAGCGACCAAACAAATTAGCTTAGCAACCATTTAGCAATAGGCCTACCTATAGCATATCTAGTTTTACCTATCTAAATCTCATGTGCTGTGTGACAGCTGTGTCTTTGCCAGGTCTGTAGAGCGCACGCTCCTAAAGCCTACACGTAATAAATATGCGTCTTTTTCATTGGCGTAATTTTTCATATTGATATTTTAGGCTATAATATTGTGCATACTGATCGATTCTCGATCTTTTGATGTGGAATTAATGGAGATCACAGATGTTGGAAGAACAGGTCTTGGCAGGAATGGAAACAGCACTTGTGGCATTCTTCACCCCACTTGAGAAGCTCTTCTTTGCCCCAGGAGGCGACCGGGTTGTGTGAGGTGAGCCATGGGCACCCTAGAATGACCCCAACCCAAATGTATACAGACACCTTAAACATTTCTCACATTAGTTTATTCGCCATAGTTGAGAGGTTATAGAAAATGACAAGAACTGTCAGAACAAATGAATCTTGACAATGTCAGCTAACTGAATAATCTTTGGTTGATTGTAATCCATTTCATTCATTTCTATCTATCAGATAACTGTTAGTATGACAGTATTAGTACTATTACAAGCTAATGGGAATTCTACTTCCTCTCCTTCCATCTCTCTTACATCTGTTAGACAGCTATGCATTATTACTTCTTTCTAAAAAAAATGTATTACTAAATGCTCAAATTAATAAATTCTCTAAAAGAATAAACACACAATTGTGACATAGTTCTTACTCAACAGAATGTGACGTTTTTTGACTATTCTATTTTTTTAAAGAATAAGGTTATCAATGTTGAATTTTAAAAAGAATGCTAAACACAGTTCAACAGATTAAGATATTTGCTAGGTTTTTTCTTATTCCAGCTTTAAAAGTTTAACCCTAAACCAGATATTGGCATGTTTGGTTTTTAATATGAGAATCAAAATAATCTGCCAAAAAGATCCTTTGTCCACTTTAAGTCATTAACACAAACATGAAGGATTTTCCTTCTTACCAGATCGTAGACACATGGACACATATCCAGGAAATAAGACAGGATGAAAAAACACATCTTTGTTAAATGTTTGATTGTTAGACTTAACCACCCTAAACATTTGTTAGATGCTAACAGAGAAACAATTCCCCGTTTTCATGATCAGAAAGAACATGTCAGGATAAGAATGCAGACCCTAACGTCTCAGTTAAACACTTTCAACATTTGCTGCTTTATGAGTTGGACATCCATCAGCGTGTGAAGCTTCGTTCTCGTGCGTAAAAACGTAAATGGTGAAGGTGGAGCTGTGTAGATAAATCCACTAGATGGCGCAATTGACTGTTAATTCTCTCAGACTTTGCTAACAACACAGCAGTTCATCGAGGACATTAAACTGTAAATCATCAGTAGGCCTATATAATATAATAGTAAATATCAACAAATGTAATTGAACTTTGTTAGATTTAGATTCTAAATAATCTCAGATATTACATTATGCACAAAATGTACAGTAAGAATTTTTTAATTCAATGGATTTGATAATTATTAATTTATTTTATTCTATTCTATTCTATTCTATTTATAATTTATTATAGTTTATGAACTTTTAGATATTGCTTTTTGCTAAGTTTTAATGCATGGGCCAAATAGCCTATTTCCTCTGTTGGAAATGCGGAAGCTTCCATTTCTAAAGTTATTCTTAAGAAACAAATGCATTTGTGTTACAGTTATTCGATTCCCTTATATTTTCTTTTTTGAAAAATTATGTTTTTAGGAGAGTAGGCTAATGCCAAGTTTTTCACCCACAAAATACATTTTTCTTAAAATTGAAACCTTTCTAATCCATATATTTGTTTAATGTGACATGCGTTGGTCTATGTTGGATAAACTTTGTTTTTTAATAAGAAATAATAAAATTAATGAACTGAAAAAAGTTCTTTCTTGAGAAAGATAACAATCCTCACATCGACTGACAACACTTTTTTGGGATGCTTTTAAGTTATAGACATTCTTCTTATTGTGAGGATTAATGTGTATTAATGTGCATGTTGTCATCAGAGTAACACTGATAGAAAAACTTGAATTATATATTAAAACTTGATCTGCAATTAACACAGATTTTCGGCTGTTTAATATCTTTGAGTAAATGAACAGATAACAATTTAGAAAATTGCAAAAAAATAGATAGATAACAAAAATCAAAAGGTAAAGAATCAAATCATTGTTTATGCCAATATTACATGCAGGGCATCCCCTAACCTGATATGTCTTGAGAACAACCTTATCAACCTGCACACGGTTTTATTATGTCAACTTGTTTATATCCGATAATTTAATACTGAAATGTAAAAAAACAGTTTAGTTTAGAATTCACAGAGAAGATTCTAATTTAAACCGTGTTTGAATACAAAATGCAAAGTCACTTTTGGCAAAAAAAACGTCGTTTTGGAGATTTGGCCAGTTGAGTTGACCTGAAGCTGGTCTGGATCTGGTTCAATTCTTAATTCATTGAAAACTCTTCAGCCAGTAGGTGGCGATATAAGATTGATCCCAACTCGTGAAGTGGGCCTACGAATCTGAGCGCGTGAGTTACTAAAGCCTATACAGTGGTTTGTCAATGATCATTATTTATGTTGGACAAAAGCCAACCTACATGATGTAAATCGTGTAAACGTTTACCATATTTAAATCATGTTTTTATTAAAGAAACTGCTACCGCCAGATTAACTGCATTTCAGATTGAGTATAGCCAATACTCTAATTCCCGCCAAAGTATCATAGATAATATAGTTAGTAGCAGTAATGTAAAATATCTTTTAACAAATAGGGGATATCCTGGGGCAGAATAAGCTTTTTTCTTTTGATTACGGCTATGACATGTCATTTAGTGCTTAGCCTATGGTTTATATTTTTTTAAATCCCAAAACAATTTAAACATTGTCCCACACCGACCCCATCGGTGCGCACGGAGACCCCTCTGTTCCCAAACTGCCGCCACTAGTCGCCCCCAGCGCTCCGGTTCTGCTGCACATCGTGGACCTCACGTCACGTCCGTACTTGAACTTGAATGCCATTTTATTCTTTAGAGGCAACCCCTGCCACACAGACACACAGGGTCCTCCCTGAGAGGGGCTTGTCGGACTTGAAGGCGAGACGTAATAGCGCGGGTCCTGATTGATCTGGAAAGGAGGTGTTGTCTTCACAAGGACCGCAGGAGAGTTGAGCCATTCTGCGCTCTGATGCCAAGCGCACATGGAGGACTGTGCCAAAGACTCTTCTCACCTGGCGAGCCCGCCGTTCACGGACTTTGGATTCCCATAACAGCAGGACAACAGCTTTTAATTGCATTGTTTTAGGGATTTGTAAAGACAAAGTAGTTGAATTTAAAGAGTGCTTCGGAACCCAATTGAGACTAAATCGCTTGCTGCGTACCGGAGATTTTACGCATCGCTATCTCAGGTTGTCTCCTAGTTAAGTCGAAATTTAGTCTGTTCAGAGAGGACAAGTGTTAGTGTTGACCGTGATCACGAGTAAATACCAAGAGAGCGCAGTGGAGCAGTACGCGGACTGTGGAGGAAAGTTTGGAGAGCAGCGGGACTTGCGCGCACATCAGTCCGAGTGGCCGTGAGATGCTGCTGTAAATGCTGGGGCAATGTCCCGACGGAAGCAAGGCAACCCACAGCATCTGTCCCTCACCCAGAGGGAGGACACACTGAGTAAGTACAAGACCTTCATTTTAAACTTTAAACTTCTACAATTTTTACATTTCTTTCTTTCTAAACTGTCTTTCTTTCTTACTTTCTTTCTTTCTAAACTTTCTTTCTTGCGCAGGGTGTAACAAACCTACATGTTATTATTATTTAGAAATATTATGTTATATAATTACATGAATATATATATATAGGCTATATATATATTAATATCGTTCCTGCGAGTTTTCATCTTAGTATCATGACGTCCATCTTCACTAAATGAACAAAAATAATTTGATAGAATCAACAGTAACAGTAAATCTATAGATGTTTAAGTGTTATCGATTACGATAACGTTTGTGATAATGTGTAACCACTTATTTTGGCCTTTTACACACAATGCCTTCTTATTTGTGAGCCAAAAGTGTGCATGACATACCGTTTACAAACAGTCTGACTCTGCTCCCCTCAACACACACACACACATGCACACACACATACTCACAGAGCGGCCCATCTTATCTACTTTTTAAAAGCTCGTTAAATGGGCCAAACTCGATAGACGTGCGTTCATTTACATGTAGCCTATAAGACCTATAATAATTAGTAATTTTATGTTTTTTATTATGTTTATTTGTTTTACTCCAGCGTAAACACAATATCACGGCTCACATGCGATGTGCACTTTCACATAATGTGTTCATTTATCTATAATGTATTTTTTTCACCGGTCCCAGTAGGCTAATCTTAAAGAGCCAAGATGTCGTTATTCTAATCCAAAATAAAAGCATTTTTATATAAGGAAATCTAAAGTAGTTAAAATGTAAACTTTTGAGATGCATGTTTGAGGATGTATTAAAATTCAAAGATCCCCAATCTTTCTAATTAAAAAAACACATGAACTCGATAATCTCCATACAATGTTTAACATGTTCACAAGCATTTATAACATCATTAAGCTACAAACTATAAAAGTGCAAGAACTTTTGGTCTAATAATAATAATAATAATAATAATATGAACATTAGATTACTATTAGCATATCACTGTTATAATCTGTCCAGCATTATTTATTAATTCAACTCTCAAATTCGGATTAAGGTTCCTTTTCAAATATCTGCAACATCTTTGATAAGCTGTTATTCATAAAATATTTAAACAATTACTGTTTTAATTTTGGAACTTTTTTCAGTCTTTAGACCTTCCGTGACCTTTTATTTTCTGATCTGTTATTCATTTTGCTATTTCTGGTTTCGCTGACACCGAGGTTACAATGTGAGTGTCTTCATGAGCATATCTGAATCAATAGCTGGTCTTTACACGTCAAATTTTGCACCGTTAGTGATGCTGATGTTGCCGTTTCACAAAGCGTGAAAACAGGAGATGAAGATGTGGTGTGAAAGCAGTGGGTGGGCTTATAGAGAGCCAGTGGCCTTTTTATTTACACCACTGTCAATCTATCAGTTTGTGTCACCTGGAGTGGTTTATTTAGCAGGTAGTTTTACTTCCATTCTGAGGTTTTACGATTATCGTCATAACATTTACATTTTTGGTTTCTTCACAGTTTTCTGCGATTCTTCAAAAATGAAAATATCTTATAGCTTGCTCACTTAAACACGTATGTTTGTACAGCAAAACCCGTCTAACGTAAATGTGTGCGTTAGTGTGCACACTTGTGTTTGAGCAGAATAATTATACTGTGACTCAAATACGTGTTTAGTTCAAACATAATTAGTGTGGCAGTGTGTGTGTGTGTGTGTGTGTGTGTGTGTGTCTTAGTTGGCAAACGTATAGTTTACATTAAGAAGTGTGTATGCTCTCTGTATGCATTCTCAAATGTGTACCGAGTGTAAACGGACACCTTTTAAAGTGGACCCGCACACCAGCCTACTTCCCAGCCTTCACTGGCTTTTACTGGGGGGGTCTATCTACAGGGGAAAACCGAAGTGCCCTCATTTGGCTATGTCACCGCTCTTGGCACAAAACATGTCAGTTAGCTAAAGGTTGCACAACAGAGAGATTCTGCCCAGAGCGACAGGATCTATACATCAAACTCAATGAGAAAACCAAGGAACTGGAATATCAGCATACCTCACGTCTTGAAATAAACGCGGGGCGCACTCTACGCCCGCATGTTATTGTGCAGGTGTGTGTACATTAAAGAAAATGACTGCGACCTGAAACGGCAAGGCTCCCTTACACAAGCTTGAGTAGAAGGAAGTCTTACACATATGTACATATATACGGCCTCAGTGGCAGATTTGTATTTTCTCCAGGACTTTTGTAGCATGTAAATTGTGTGAACATGTATGATTCAGTGAATGGTAAATTATGATGGGTTGGTGCAAACCGTGGGTGGGGGCTGTCCATTATGGCCTGCACTGGCTGTGGCTCTTAAAAAAGTCATTCTTGTAGTGTCTATTAATGGCTAAGTGTCACATGAGTTGTTCCATGATCTTTGAGTGTCTGGTGGTCACTTTGGCCTGCGCCACATCGTGCTAATAAAACGCCACTGCTCCTTTTGCGGAAAGAGCGAAAAGATCAACTGACTCGTGTCTTGTGATTTGCGTGGTGTCATCCACCTTCTTTGGAAACGCTAGGAGGCATTCTGTGGAGGTGGTGTCTCTTGAAAAATGTACAAACTGACAGACATGTATTTATCAATAAATGAAAAACTGCTCAGTTTTTTAAGCAAAACTGTCCATTTCATTTAGTTAATGCATTAGCTAACATGAACTGTCAATGACCAATACTGTACAATATAGTTACACCATTTATTAATCTTAATGCAAATACATTTGTTCAGTGTTTGTTCCTGTTCCCTCTGCATTAACTCATGTTAACAGCTACAACTTTTGATTTAAATTCGCATTAGTAAATGTTGAAAGCAACCTTAGCTAAGATGAATAAATACTGCAGATGTATTGTTTATTGCTAGTTCATGTAAACTAATGTAGTTAACTTGTCAAATGAAGTGTTACACTTTAAAGACAAGTAAAACTTGTGAACCTGATGAGACTTGGTTTTAAATAAGTAGGTATGAATACAGTAGTATGTTATAGGAAGTATTATCATGCACAGATATTACAGTGTTGCTTGCCTGCCGATAGTTTCAGAGAAATGGTGTTCTACATGCATTCGATCAGGAAACCGTGTAAACGTCAAGTGAAATTGAAAATGTATTTCGGACCAAAAGTGCGAACCCAGACAGGGAACTTTGCCTCCTCATTTCAGAAAGTCCACTGTTTACCACGGCCTCTGGATGAGGACAAGAAGGGAGACGGCGCGCAGTTTGATTGATGTGTGGTTTTTCCTGCTGATCGGACTCGTCCGACCTGACTTGGCAAATATCATAAGCGAGTCTCTGTTTCACTGCACAATATTTCCGTTTATTTTGCGGGTGTCGTATTTGCCGGTTTACACAGTTTGAAAGTACCAAGAGTGTGCGGTTGAAGCTGATAGGGGGTGCTGTAAGTCCTCACGAGAGAGAAAGTGATCAAGAGGGTGTATGTTTGTGTGCGTTTTTTCAGAATCTGATTACTGCCTTCAGGAAACGTGATAACTGTATTTATAATGGCTAATACCCTGAATTGCTATCTCGCCTCCCAAGTGTATCATTCCCACACCAGGCTCAGTATAAATCTCTTATCTTACGCTAAAGGTGATTAATTCAATTTATTGGGGTATAGATTTCACCCCTGGGAGCAGTAATCTAGACGCTGTGCCCACCATGCTCATTGCTCCTAAACATTTCATGTCCTCGGTTCCAACAAACTTTCTCAAACAATGTCGTTGGGGTTCTGCTTTTGATACCCGGCTCTGTGACTTCCAGACGTTGGCACACATGTGCATTGAAACATTTCGGGCGTGTGTTTGGCACACGCTCAGAAGCAGTTGAAAGCGTACGTGAAGATAAGGAAAACCTTTTACTTCATCAAGCACGGCTTGCACATATGCAGACGATTATTTTCTATAAATGCACCTGGTGAGCTCAGAAATCACATTTGAGATCACAAGACCTCTTCGCACATGCTGCAGACGTTAACAGTGCTGCAGATATATATCGCTCACAATCTTTGCGCTGAACGTGCAATCTGTGGTATACTGTGTGTTTCTGTTAATATTGCTGCAATTCACGGACGTTGGCGGTTGTGCGCCCCTCCAGTTTTCCGAAGAGCAAATTTCTACATTTATTTGTGTCGTATGAATGTTTTTATTAATAGTCTTTCATATATACATATTACCTCTTTAAATACATTTTTTCTTTTTGTAAATGAAGTGAGATGCATATGTGTAAAAATATATGTGTGTGTGAGTGGAATTAAAAACGAGATAAAAACTTGTTCTTGCTTCTAGATTTTAATTGATACACCTTGTCTCGCTTTTGCCTTTAATGCACTTAAATCCACTATATAAAACCTAATGATGTATTGTAAGTTATCTCAACATAATTTCAGAATCTTCCAAAAAGCATCTTGTGCGATTAAGTGGAATTTGGACAGAAAAGTTAACATAACCTATGTCACAAATTAGAATCTTTACATTTTTTATAACTATTAATAAACAAATTGTTTACATAATAAAGACATAAAACATTGAACCTCACCGCACAAGCAGTTGATCTGATGATGGTGGCCGCTTAATTACCTCATAACACACTTTACTTACTAACTGATTCTGATTTATTCGTCATCTGTACTGTACCCATGACTGTCACGACCACCTTTCCACTTTTATTGTGTCGTCTGCTTGCATTCAGCCAGTTTGGGAAGGCCCGGCTGCCTCCCAGCATCCCCTCAATGCACATTCCTGTAGCACTGGGTCCAAGCCAAATCCATGATGTTTGTGTTCTCATTGGCATTTGTCCATCGCTCTGATGGCTCTCCTGTCAGCCAGCAGGCTGCAACGGCCTGGCGTCGCTCTCGTAGGCTTCCTCCGGAGCACCTCTAGCCGTCTGACATGTGCGCAATGCATGTCTGTTAATGTTTAAATATCAGACTCCTGAAACGTGGGCAGGCTGGGTGAATCTGGACATATATATATATATATATATAACATTTTTAATCCTTTTAAAAGATATTCAAGTATCCCTTTGGGAAAACACTGTCAAATACTAAGTTACAGGAGTTTTCGCTAACATTTCTGTTCATATATAATAAGCGTGTTCGTCCCTAGGGCAAAGTCTGGAATTGATTTACTATCGGATCTTATATGTATTGGCATTTATCCCCCGTATGTATTTATGCTCTCAGCAAATCTGTTTTGTATCTCAATGTGGTTTCGTGCATTGGGTCCCATCCATTTCACGTCAAAGAGTGTGTGTTGACGGGTTCTTTGTAGCCGAGGCAATAATGATGCAAGGAAACAAGGAATTTTGTGAGTCTATACGATGTTCTAGAAAGATCTTTGATTCACACATAAGAAACGGTTGTTTCTAAGGCTCCTTAACCGCTCTTCCCAATGTGCACCTGTGATGCTCTCACACACGAGGCGACCCATGCCTGAGAACCTATTTTGAGGCTGTTTTGCGGCTTTAGCAAGCGCTCGTACTCGTCTGCTGCGATGTACCTGTACGGTGCATGTGCAACTCTCCAACATCCGTCCAGCATGCAGAGAAGTAGACCGGAAACACAGATACCACTGCAAGATTAACACACACGTAACAGTGCAAGTCACAGGTGTTAGTCTTCTTTACAATGCGAGCTGAATTTTAGTTTGTGAGGAAACATAGATAGGAGAAATATATCTAGCATGCAGTTATGCTGGCATGTATGTGGCATAACAGCGTGAGTTTTTTTTTTTTTTGCGGTTGAGATGTTGCTATCGTCTAGCGCTCCAGATATATAGGCTTAAGACTAATTTCCAGAAGAAATCCTAGATGTTTAAGATTTGCCTGTGACTTAAGCAGATAGCTTAGGATATTTTCAAGTTGAGATTCAAGTTTAGGATGTGCTCACCACTAGCAAGTGTGTGGAAATTTTCAGGCCATGAAGTAATTGAAAAGAACTTATTTATTGTCTGCCGTGTGTATGCAATATCCCAGGAAGCAAGTAAATCATGTCTGGACCAGTTTGATAGGCACAGAAAAACAGATTTGCAGCTCACAATAACTGCAGAACAAAAATCACAGACACACCAACAACAATTTGTCATTTAGAAACCTGACAGGTGCACTAATTACCTGATCCAACCACCTTTGGGTTCAAACCCGGCAAGACAAGTTCATTTTATATAATAGCCGATAGGAGTTGGAACGTATATGCATATGGGAATACAAAAGTGAAAATGTTTAAAGCTGCAACCCATAACAAAACAGTTTTTTGAGCAAGTACATAAAACATCAGTGTTAAAAACTGAACACTAACCTTTATTCATGATTTATCATTTTCGAGTTTCGAAAAGTCAGTTTACATTATTTAACTTTTATTTACGTTTACATTACAAGCCACAGAAAGAAAATAATTCTAACTCTATAACAAGCAACTGGCATTCTACGTTTTAACCAGAGGTGGCGAAAGTGAGGGAAATGTTGTGAATTGGTACTTTAAAATAAGAAAAAATAACAAAAATATCATCTTTTTGTACAATACAAATGCAGTTTTATCTGTCATATGCCAAACCAATAACGCTTGTTGTCATTGACGTTCAGTCTGCGGAAATGGGCTACGTCACAGCAATATTTCATGAGAAGAAGTAAACAGCTATATTGTAGTCTGAGCTTTTGACATCTGGAAACTAAAATGGTCTGTTCACCTGCATCTGCCAAGCAATATTCACAGTGCCGGATGCAGCTGTAATGCAGCTAGATACAAGTTTTGTAAATCACAGATTCATGGGTCTGGATCAGTGGATGTTTTGGTGACTACTCAATCAATAATCAGTTTTTTATTAAACTCTTGTATAAGAATGACATATTTTCTTGTTTATACTGACAATAGCATATTTTTTATGGCTATCAACAATGGATTAAGTAAAACTGCCATTAAAACATAAACTATTATTATTGTTGGTGTTGTGTAGTCACATCACAATATAATTATTTTTCTTTATTTTGCCACCCTAGCTAACGCCAATCACGATGCAGGGACGGAACAGTGTCCCTCGGACGTGGGTGGAGAAAGTGACCTGCTGACCTGCGGTCAGTGTCAGACTAACTTTCCTCTGGGAGATATCCTAGTGTTTATTGAACACAAGAGAAGACTGTGCTCCGGACCCAGCGCATGTTTTGACAAACCCTCTGACTGCGGGGGTCCCCCGTCCCCCAGACCCTCACGGCCGGATGTCTGCCGGAGGCCTGGACCAGTGGAGGTTGGGATTCAGGTCACACCAGGAGAGGAGGAAGAGAAACGACTGACTCCTGCCAGAGGAATCTGCCCTAAGCAGGAGGGCGTCCCTACAGGTATGTGCTTTACACAGAAGACCTGAGGAGGGGAAAGTTTAATGGTCTGAAACTTGGCAGAGACAAGACGTTTGTGAAGCCACAAACAGACAAGTTACTGTAGTTATTAAAAATATCTGCTGTAATGTGAATATTGTTCTCACTAAAAGAACACAAATTGGACTTTATTGACAATAAGACAAATCCTTGAGTGCCTGGTTTTAATTAGAAATGTTTAATCATAAGGGATCAAATAAAAATTCATTCATCGCTTACGCACCCTCATGTCATTCCAAACCTGTATGATGCTTTCTTTTATGCAGAACACAAAAGAAGATATTTTGAAGAATGTTGGTAACCAAACAACATTGACCCCCCTGATTTCCACTGTATGGACATAAAACCACTGAGACATTTCTTAAAATATCTTATTTTGTGTTCCACAGAAAAAATATACAGGTTTTGCGTGACATAAAATTATGACATATTTTTAGGAATAGTTCCCCCCAAAAATCATTTACACACCCTTATATTGTCTCAACCTTATTATGTTGTTTCTTCTATATAAGCACAAACACAAAAGGTGGCAGAATCTTGGACAGAACGTCCAAACCTTCCATACGAAGAAGATAGGTGTGTTATACTGTAAAGGTCAGAAAAAGGTTGATTCTTTTTTTTTTTATAGCACCATAATGCTCCTTAAGTGCTAAGCTTTCTGAAGACATACAATAGCTTTTGTGACTTTAAATTGTTTACTGATTATCTTACCTTATACTGCAGCTCTTAAATCTTCTGAGCTTAATCAGAAAACAGTTTTGCTCTGTAAATTCTGTCATCATTTACTTACCCGCTTGTCATTTCAAACCTGCATGACTTTTTTTCTTCTGCAGAGCACAAAAGAGGATATTTTGGACAATGTTGGTAACCCGTTCACCTGCATTGGTTTTGTGTCCATACAATAGAAGTGAATGGGTACAGCCGTTCAGTTACCAACGTTCTTTTAAAATATCTTCTTTTGGGTTGTGCAAGAGAAAGAAAGAGGTTGGGCAAATGATGACAGAATTTTCATTTTTGGGTGAACTATCCCTTTAATGATGATAGAAATGCATGCTTTTAGGTGAACTGAATAAACGGATACTTTTGTCCATTAGTACGCAAACACACACACACACATACAGCTCACCAACTCTGACTGGATGGCTTCTCTTAAAAGGTCTTCTACTTTTGACTTGGGCCTTCGAGAGGGATTAAAGCTTCTCGTATGATTTTATTAGAGCAAGACACAGCATCTCTCTCTCTCTCGCAACACAACAGCCCTGAGTGCTCCACCAGCTGAAACCAATTCTGTAAGAGAAAAAACCTCCTGAAACCCTCACCCGACGTGTTCGGGCGAAATATCATCGTATTAAGAAAAAAGGGTTTAGAAAGCCTATTAAAATTCAAGTGCAAAGAGACATAGTGTGAGGATTAATACAGAAGATTCCTCATTCAGAGGGTTAAAGACTCAGTTTAGCGCGAGGGCCTTGAGGGGCCTCATGTTATCTTCCACGGCAGTGCAGCCCACCCTCCTCTTCACACAGGGAGTCTGGACAAGGAAATGCTTCATTTGCTAGTCAGAATATGACAAATAGGGACGAATCAAACACACACACACACACTTTTGCTGCCATACTGTTGTTGTCAGCAAGACCCAGACTTCAGCCTTTTGCCAAACTAAATTATAAGCAGTTATTAGCATTGTGTAATTGTTCGAATGCTTATTTTCAAAGCGTTTTTTATTATTATTATCTGAACGCACCACCAACCAACTTTTGCTTTAGTTTTGCTTTGTAGACATAAGTGGAGAAGTCGTCAAGGTTATGCACAGAAATACAGGACAGGAAGGTGCTTCGGGCTCGAATTAAATGTTTCCAGAGCATGAAAGCTTTGCTCAACACTCAACACTTTGATTGCCACTTAACTGTCTTACGATTCGGCCAAATTAGATTATATTTAATGGGGCTAATTAAAAACAATATGGAACTATGGTTGCCTGAAGACAGGAGACACACATGCTGTGGGACAAAACACTAAACCTGATGGGTGTTAGTTAACCCCTTCACATTCAGGGTTGCACTTTGAATTGCTGAAATGACTAAGATTGTATTTAGTAAGTGTAAGATTAAAACAAAATGTTAGTTGCACCGGACAAATACAATTTTGCGAATAGAGCAAGAAGATTTATTTTTACTGAAAAGAATGACAGTGAGTTAATTTGTCACAAAGAGAGTTGTTTTGTATTTCATAAATTTTGCTAAAATACTATAATAGGCTAGTGTATGAGTTTCCATTGTGACAACTTACCCTAGTGTGAAAACGTGTCTTCAATGAATTGTCATTTTTTTCATATTTAATAACCTTTTTAGGCTTATGTCTGTACAGAAATTTACTTTCAAAGATAAATCTTTAGAAATATTTATTGGTATAAAGTCTATTTTTAGTGCTGTTAAATCGATTAATCACGATTAATCGTTTCCAAAATATATGATCGTATTAATATAATATATGTGTGTGTGGCGTGTATATTTATATGTATATAAACATATTTACATATTATTAACATGGTCTATTAATAAAAATATATATTACTCATGTTTCTAAATATACATGTATGTTTGTATATTTATATATTTATATATACATATCGATTACACATAGATTATATAAACACAAACATTTATTTCGGAATCGATTAATCACGATAAATTGATTTGACAGCACTAGCATCTTTACTTCTCATATGTTTCGAATCAACTATACTCCCTGAACTACCTGGCTAATGATATTCCACGAACTCAGGAGAAAGTGTATAACATCACGTGCTTGTCCTTTCCGACGCTCTTGTAATCACCTAGCATGCGCTCATTTAAATATTAGAGTAGGCTTTAATCATGGAAAGTAATCAGTGTCATGAATATTCATACCGTGCCGGTCTAACGGTCTCATTGTCTCATTCCTGTGCCAGATCGTGTCTTCCTGCCTCTCAGCTGTCTGCTCTGATAGCCCCAGTCTGGTATCAATGGGAAGAAGTTTAAAATAAATACACTATTCATGCACGATCCTAAGAGAACAGTGTGTGTGTGCGCACGCGTGTTGTGAGAGAGTTTCAAAAGATGGGGAGACTGATTCCTCTTCCAAGTGATGAATATTTGCACGGAGGCTCAAGAAGACGGCATTTGCATAATGACTTTGTAGTTTTGCATTAATTAAATTTGCATATGAAACTGCGTTAATTACCTCTGATCATCTGTTTTCAACGTTGCGGCATTTGATGTGTCCAGCCTTCAGGGTTGTGATTAGAGGTTACAGTGGCTTTTTCCCCGTGTCTGTGTGTTGGGCACTGAAGCAGAAAAGTACATTTGATGAGTCAGTTTTACATTTCTCTTTTTGTCTGGATTCCTGCTGTTTTGAAGGCACGTGAAAGCACCATTGTGAAGTTTTATTTTGTTTTGTCATAGTGATGTTTAAAAAGTACTAGCATCTTTGTAATGTTTTTTTTTATTGTTACTGTTAGGACGTACCAGTGGTTGTGGGTAAAAATATTTTCAAAGTTGTATTTGTTCTTATGTTGGATTTATGATGATACACATATCACACAAACTTCATTTGAACCAAAATCTGGGATTAAACAACATTTGCGTTGCTAACACAATGTTTTACCATTTGAGCAACAGCATAATTTTTCTGTTGTTTTTCTGTATTTTGTAAAATCATATTAATGTGAATACGATTCTTCCAGAATATTTTTTGAAATGGAAAGAGAATAAAAAGTGCAGTTTTGAACATGCTTTAATAGCTCCTTACAGTCACATTGTTGTTCATGTTAAGTAAAACATTTCTACATAAAAACAACACATTCTTCACAGTGTGAGCAGAGTCATGCCAATTTCAATCTTTCTGACCTCTGACCAGTGGCTATAAAACGTAAAGCCAAACGCCAGGCATCTAATCAGAAACCATACCCATGATCCCTTGCAATACCCAAATCATGCCAGCGTCTCTGTTGGAGGGTGCCTGTGGTTAGAGCCTCCGGGATTTCAGGCCTGTTTATTTTTGGGATCCGTCCAAACGAGACCACCCCATCGCAGACTGATTGGTGCTGTCTGCCGGCAGGGGTCAACCTGGTCCACGTTGGACGCGTTATAGAGCAGGTCAGCAGCGCTGCACGTGCGCTCCGCGCCGAACGCTGGAAAGAGTTAAAGTCTTCCACATAAAGGCATCAAACACTCCACATACCATTTTATTGTAGTCATATGGCAGCAGATTTGATATTTTTCCTTCCACAGCAGGGAATAAAACTCGCCACTAATTTGGACTGCGAGCGTCGCCACTAAATTTCAACATGTGCTGATGGGGTTGACCAGATGTGTAACATTTTTTTTAAAATAGTTTTTGTTCTCGTTCTATCACTCTTTTGTTAACTTATCCATGACCGAATTTGAGTGAAATATTTAGTTGCTTAGATGATATCACAGTGACTCTTGAGGCGTAATTTGGACAGAACTGCCTTCCAAAATCCAGTCGGCCCATTGTACATTCCAGTAAAACTCAAGGAACAGCTTTTCAAAGTAACACCATTCTAAAAATGCACAGTTGTGTGGGGTGGCGGTGTTAAGAAAACATGTTTGAAAACAATCGTTATTTTAACAATTCCAATTGGTGACATCGGTGTCACTTTACAGTGCTGTCTAGCTTTTGAAATCATCCACTTGACATCAGAATGGCTGTGTTCCATCAGTAAGATGTTACAATAGTTTTGGCACTGCAGAGTGAGAAAGCGTTTGCATGGAGAGATGTTTGCCAAACCCTGACTATAGTGTCACAATCACGGTGCATCTCACACAGCTGTGAAGGATCATGGGAGACTCCATCAGATATGTGCAGTTAATCTGCACTGTACATATTCGCAGACATATTTATCCATAGCAATTTACAGTGGTTTTAAGAAATACACTTGTATTAACATCGAACCTGTTTTTAAGAACGTCTGAAATGATGTCAATAAAAATCGAGATGAGATCTTCTAGACTGCACTCAATTATACTGTGGTAAGCAGCAGGTTTTATTTCTGCTGCTGCTGAAGATTTAGCGTCATTTTTGTCATTGTGTGTGGAGTCCTGCTGGGTGGCCCTGTAAAATTCAAAGAGTCTTTTAAAGTCATTGGGATGAGGGATTTTATTAAAAACGAATCATGCCCGCTGGTAGAAGTGTGTCATTTTCTTACACTGTCTGCGTTGTTTTAGCACCCGATTTCTTAAAAGAATTGATCTGAATTAGTTACTGGCACAAACAAACCCAAAATGCGTGCTAAACACTATCCTACCTTACAGGCAAGTTCCAATCACCGGGTTACCGTATGTAAGGTGTAGCAGACTAACACAAATAGCGCTGTGCGTAAGACGCGTATTCCTTACTTACCTGGTTAAAGTGATCGCTTACCCAAAAATGAAATTCATCATTTATTCATCCTCTTGTCATATGCAGAACACAAAAGGAGATCATTTGAAGAGCACTTTACAATAAGGTGCTATTTTTTAACAATAAGTTAATGCATTAGCTAACATGAACCAACAATACTTCAACAGCACGTATTAATCTTCATTTTTAAAATGAAACATTATGTCTGTTAATATTAGTTAGTGCACCATGAACTAACATGAATACCTGTGTTGACATTAACTAACTTTAACAAGGATTAATAAATGCTGAAAAACTAAATTGTTCATTGTTAGCTCATGTATTTACTACTGCTAACAAATAGCACCTTATTGTAAAGCGTTACCAGAGAATGTTGATAACCGAACAATGCCCATTGACTGGCATTGGTTTTGTGTTTATACAATAGATGTAAATGAGAACCAACATTCTTCAAAATATCTTCTTTTGTGTTCTGCAGAAGAAAGAAAGTCGTACAGGTTTGAAATGACAAGCTGGTGGGTAAATAACAGAAACCACTTTTTTAAATTTGATCTATTTTGATGGCTCTAAACCCATTTTTAGACTCTCTTACACTGTATTAAAACAAGGTTTATTCCTAACAGTGTTGATTATGACCAGGCCCAGATATAATCTGTGGACCTTTTTCACATTTTTATTCAGGTTTATTTTTAGTGGAAAATCTATGAAACTGAGCGTAATAGATTTAAATGTTAAACAGAGCTGACAGTATTACATTTTTGTTGGTCGCAGAAAACTTAATGGGCAATTCCAGTATTATGGATGTGACATTTTCATTTAAACTTGAAATATAAATTCTCAGAGAATGTATTTATTATCAATATATTGAACCATCTGTTTATATTTTAAAACCAGGCATCAGTTTTATGCACGAGTATCTTAAAAGAGACAAAGCAAATAACCAGCAAATAGAGAAGGAATGCCTCTTCATAGTCAATCATTTCAATGTGCCCATTTATGAGAAATATGGGTCATTATGGTGACATAAGGTGACAATTGACTTACCTGCACTGTTAGATGTTGCTGTAGATTACTGTAAAAATCCACAGTACAATACCGCATTTCTACATTACAGTAACATACTACAGTTCGTAATGCATTCTGGGTCATTTTGATTGAGCGGGAACATTTTACCGTAAATTTTGGTCTTGCTGTAACCTTGCTGTAATATGCCAGGCAATAATACAGGATTGCTGTAAACAGCGAAAGTGCAGCGAAAGTTCCCCATCGTCAAATCACACAGAGCACAACTCCTGGCTGCAGCTGAAAGAGGACATTAGATTTCTGGAAGCTCGGTAAGTTTGGTTTATTTTATGTGTATAATGCAAACGTATATCATTTAGTTTTAGTATTTTGCACAATAGTTTGTCACAATATTTTGTTTTAAATGTGGACCGAGGCAGAAAAGTTTGCCAATGAATGTTGCAATCTCCCTCAGTAACTAAACCTATAGAGTTAGGTGTATACCTGCTGCTTAAACCCGCTTTTCACATCTTAATCAATGATTATAGGGTAATTTCAACCAAGTTTATTTTTGAATAGTTTAAAGTGTGTTTACAGAGGTAAGCAAGGTAAAATGACGAATACTTTTAAATGTAAAAAACTACTGTTTGGATATGAATATATATTTTCAGTAACACTTACAATCAGGTTCCATTTGTTAACATTATTTATCTTAATACATTTCAACATTTGCTAATACATTTTTAATCAATTTGTCTCTGTTCACATTAGTTTGTGCACAATGAATATGTATTAACTAACATTATCAAATATTACTAAAGTTGTACAAAATATTGTTCTTTGTTAGTAGCTAAAGCATTAACAAAACCTTACAGTAAAGTGTTACTGAATTATATTTCACCATTTCCTGCACAATTTGTACTTATTTCTGTGGCTAACAGATTTTGTTATACGTGTCTTTTTGTGTTACAGTCTCACCATTGCTTGTTTAGCTGGTATGGGTCATCTGTAAAGTTCCCAGGAAAGTCATCCCAGGTTTAGGATGTCCAGCTACGACTGCAAGTCATGCAGCATCTTGACTGCCCTGTTAAACACTTTTTAAAAACTTAAAATGTTTTTATGTTTCAATGAAATGATTTAATAAAAAGTATTTTTGATACAAACATTGAGTCATAATGTAATTCTGAAGTAGGCTATAGTAGTTTTACAATATTAATAACTATAGGTGTATATATTATACTAGTTATATTATGTAATATTATTTGTAATTCTTGCAATAAGTAGTAATTAGTAGTACTGTTTCAATATAGGTATATCAGTATATTACAGTATAATAAAAATACAGTAAGAATAGACAGAAATAGTAAAGTAAAGTTCCGTTTTGTAGCTATTCAGTAATATTTTGTGTACCATAAAATGTATTACAGTACAGGTACTGAAATACAGTAACTTGCTGGCAACCGTGCTGCCAGTAACTTACTGTAAAAATACAGGGAAATTGTTTACTATGGAAAACTACAGTATGCTTTAAAAACAAAAGAATAAAAACTTCACATGGGTATTTCAACCACCAAATACTGACATCTGAACTGTCAGTATGGTAAAAACCTTTGGTAAAAACGTTTGTTCATCTTAAGGTTGACATTTGCATGAAATTGCGCTAATACAGCTAAATTCAATCGCATATAGAACTTTGCTATGATAGGCGTTGCAGTTCTTTGGAAATCTCCTGAGCTTTTTAAGTAATTCTGTCTGCATTGAATCCACGTGAGCCTGACAATTGCCTGTAACTTGCTTATGTGAGATCACATGGTGAATCTGTTCCCATCTTTGTATTGAACTTATTCAGAATGCGTTCAGTGGATGCGTCTCTGTCATGCCGGTGGTCGCCGGTGACATTACGGTGTGAACACTTACAGCCGCCATATTACTTAAGCATTAAATCGTCTCCGGCAGCCCAGTGAATGAAGAAACCCTCGATCTTATCGGTTTTTCTTCATGTCAGTAAGGCCTGTTCTCACACGCAGAGCACGGCAGATGTGGTCCTGCCGGTATGTTTGCTAAAGGCATTGGCTAGATGAAAGACTCTTCTAAACCATAAGCTATGCAGGGAGTCGTGCCAAAAGCTGAAAACGCATCGTTGTGAAAACAGCCCTGGGAGAAGTTGATCTCCCCCTGTTTGTTCCCGCAGAGGATGAAGAGGGCTTCTGCGGAGGGCTGAGGGCGAGACGACACACGATGGATCAGGCTACAGACTGTGGAAAAAAACTCTCATTATTTCTTTTTACGGAGATACTGACTGGCGTGGAGACGTTAACTGTGAATGTTGTCAAGCAGTGGAAAGCTGTAGATTCAAAACACCTTCGTCATAGCGAGCTTTCCTTTTATTTCTTTTCTAAATCTGTGGTAATCTGTGTTTTGTATCTGTGACCGATTGAGAAGTTTATCTCTGTCAAAAGGACAGTAACAAAACATAACAGTTATCATCTGCTAGCGTGGACGCTAATATAGTTCTCGTTATCTTTATGGTTATCATTGTTGGTGTGAACTGGTCTTTACTGTATTTATAAATAACAACAAATGTGAGCTGAGGTAAACATTGAAATGAAGTCAGTGTTCTGTTGAGAGTCTGCGTTCAGCTGGGTGGTCATGCATGTCTGTGCCAGGGATTCTGAATCCTGTCTGATCCTGCATCAGTCACGCTGCAGTGCTGTATTGTGGGTCCTGTCGAGCGTACCAGCAGTGGAACCCATGCACATGACTGGCACGTGTCGCAGATCCTGCACTCATAAGGGCTTTGAGGCATCTAAGGAGCAGTTTTACGGGGACCTGATTGTTTTGGAAGGCGTCCTGAGGGCCTGGGGATTTTTTACAGTGAGCATTAAATGGGTATAGATGCCTGGGCCCAGCTGGGGACCATTATGGTACACTTTATCCAAAAAATGGCAGGGCAACTATTTCACATACGGGAGAGCTTTCTGTTCTTTTCTACTCTTGCTCACACACATGCACGAAGGAAGTTATTTCCTTTGTTGTGAAAGCAAGTGGTCAAGGTTTGTTTGGTTAGCGTGGTCCAGGTAGTTTCTGCCGGCAGATAGATCGTACCGCTGCCTAGACCATCTATCTCCGTTCAAAACCATTCAAATCGTGCACTTCCAAGTGTCAGCTGAGCAGTTGTCATTGAACGAATGCTAGTTGAGCTATCTCCAGGTGATGCAGACCTCCTTGTTTGCAATGTGTTAAATCAAAAAGGCTAAATTGAAAGTACTATGTACTAAGTTATTTGTTAACACTATAGCTATGGTGGATTTAAAGTAGAATGTGATAATATGGAGATATAGAGAAATGTGTTTGCTTTAAACCAGTCCTTCCCTCTCCTCTCAGTTTTGACTTTTCTCTCTCCGCCCTGTGCGTTTGTCGCCACGTCCCTTCAGCCGCAAACGTCGGTGTCATCCATCAAATTCCTGCAGCTCTTCTTGAACGCTTTTTCATGGCAGATGGATCTCAGCGCTGTGACGCGCGCTCCAAGCCATGATTCACACTTGTTGCGACGCCACAAAACGCTGTGCTAATGCACTTTATTTCGCTGCGTTCTCACTGGGCCAAGAGTCATAGCTCTTACCGACAGAAAAGTCTTTCCAGTTGTTTTTGGTGTCTTTTCCCGTCTGCGCCGTAGGATGCCGCTCTCTCTGGCTGCATCAGATGATGACAGAGCGCTCTTAGATGGCATGTGTTTTCGTTTAGATGCTCGCGCTACTCTAGGCTGGCCTGGTTCTTCGTGAGACCGGCGGTTAGCATGCAGAAGGAAGTAAAGTGTTGATGTGGGTATAGAGGCTCAGGGCAGATCAGGTACAGGCCCCACCTGTCCAGAAATGGCCTCCTGCCAGACTGCTAAGTGGATTTGTGTGTTAGTGGGTCAGGATGAGTTTATACTGGGCTCTAGGTGTTTTAGATGTCTGGGTAAGTGTAGGTGTGACTGTGGGTATGTAGAGGTGCCTTTTGTGTGGTCATATGCATCAGCGGGCTTGCGTGTGCTCTGGAACAGCGGCTGCTTCTAGAGGCGGTTTGTGATGTCCCCCCTCTCTGTTCCTGTAGATGGAGACAGATTGGAATGGTTACTGCAACAGGCCTGCTTTCACTTAGACAGGAGACAGCCGTGCGTGTGTGTGCCTGCCATAACCACTATTACTGCCACCATCCACTGCGGCTTCTCTCCACACACACAGTTTTTTCCACTGTAGAATGCAAGCTACGGCCTTTTCAAACGCATTCGTCTGCTGTCATTACGACCATGAATCTCTGATAACTGAAACTATAGGAACCTAGAGTATATAGGACTAAATATAAGACAAATTACCCAAACACTATGGGGAAGTCTGTAATAGCTGATTTTACTGGACTCTTTTTTACACAAAGCACATGACTTGTGGTTATCTAGACTGGTTTTTGAGGGGACATTACTTATTTACATCACAACGATATCTCCAATGGTAAAACCCTAAAAGTCTACTACAGTCAGTTTGTGAAAGTGACATACGTTGCGGTCCATTTGTATTTGAGACGTCAGTGAAATTATTTATCTTGCATTCATTTCTTATTTAATATGACATTTTTCATTAGAAATTATAGTTAACATTTCAATTTCAGGCCCTTTTTTTTTATATTTAGTAAAATTATAATACACGCTTTTTTTTATCAGTGATATCTCGTAATCATGCCCAGTTATTTCAATAGAGAAAGTCAAGGTTTTTAAAGAACGTGTTTCCACATCAAAGAGAATGAGGCTCTGGAATTTAGCATAAAAGTTTTGGGTTCCCCTCAAACATTAGTATGGTGGTTTGGGCCCCAGCTTGTGGTCCAGTCACCTTCCTGCCAAAATCATTTATTTCATATTCATAATTATTTATCAAAGCCAATCTGATGGTCTTCAAGACCCACAGCTCAATCAATGTAGTAATACATCTACCATGATGAATCCAACACAGAGACTGATGAACAGCTACTGTTAGCACACATTTAGTTTGGAAATATTTTAAAGAGACAAAGCAATATATTCCGCATTTAAAGTCACGAGTAGACATTGTTTAGCTCTCTCTTCCTCTAACCCACAAACTTTCACATCCACAATCCCCCCGTGTGTGTTGGTGGCACAGACAGCAGCGTCTCGCTACACAGAATGCTGTGTTTCTCATTTGCATAGTGGCCTGGCCCCCTGATTAGCCACGATCATCACAAACAAGACATCAGTGATGCGAGGTGAGGCCCCACGAGCCCCTGGGAGCCCCAGATCACAGGCATGCTAATGAGGGCCCACGACACGGCGGTGTGAGGTGTCAGCCGGGCTTGTGACAGGTGCACAGAGAGGACGTCGGGGGAAGGGTCCGGAGGGGAGCGAAGGCGTGTCGTGGTCCCCATGGCATCATCTTTTTCTTTGTTCTCTATGCAAATTCACCGCCGTGGCTTTCGACAGCTAGGAACGTAGCAGGTTTGAGGGGCAGAGCTGCAAGAGTGACGGGCTTAAATTTTGCAAATGCGCAAATATGTCGCCGCATCGCTATTTTAGCAATGGCATCCTGCAAACGAGTCACACACTTTCGCAACGTGTAAGTGATATCATAGGTGCGTTTCAGGCATTATGCACACACACACACACACACACACACATCTTTGCATTGTTGTGATATTTCAAACGACTTTGCATTATTGCGACAACGTTAAATGATTTGATTTTTGCAATGCCATCAAACAGCGATTCATGCTCAGGTAGACTACCAGCAGCCAACGCCAATGTTATTTCACTCAGGCAACAGCAGGGTTCTCAAGTCTGACAGATTTATTCACAGATAATTAAAAAACACCCTCCAGCCCCTCCTCCTGACTTCTCAGTCACCGCATTCATGCTCTTAAAAGGAAATTAATTGCCACAAAATGTTGAAATCAACATATCTAAGCTCAGGTTGGAGGTCCCTGAGGATGGACTAATTGGTCTTGAGGTTTTGTATTACTAAACCCAAGAGGGTCTATACCTTTAACGTAAGACCCCCTCTAAGCACAGATGCACCCGTGTCATTAATCACATATCCCACGCACACACACACACACACACAAAACATGTGTGTAGATATCTCTGCACTGTTTAACACAGCGAGGGTGCTACTGTAGAGTTGTTAGCACCGTGCATGCCAACAGCCCGCTCTGCGATATAACAGCCGCAACTCAATTTAGCTGTTTAACCTGTAATCCCGGCAATATTTATTGAAGTGCGAGAGGCAAGAAAATTAGGCTATTAAGCTCTCGCAATTGAATACACTGAGAGGAGAAAAGACACTCTGCTAACTGGCAGTTGACCTCTGCGGCCCGCAGCGAACGGTTTCATGGACACGGACCGCGCGGTAATTACTGCAAATTGAATCACGGAGCGAACAGCGATGATTCCGTAATGAGCGCCTTTATTGGCTAGAGCCCTTCCTCGAGACATGGGCCTCCCAGGCCTCTGCAGCGTGGCACACACACATGGTACGACTCAATGGACCATGATCATGCGGAGATTTGTGTTCCTGAGGTGCCTGATGGGTAATTTCACACCATCATGCCACACAAGCTGCTGTCACATGGATCTCTGATGGGTCATTAGCATATCCTAACTTATTCACTGTGGGCTTCTCTCTCTCGTTCTGGCTTGTTTGGAAAGTTGATGAAATTTGTCTTTGGTCGTCATTAAGCCTGCCTGTCTGTTAGCTGACATGGTCCCTTGGTAACATATGGTGTTTTTTGTATAATGTGATAGGATGCAAATTGCAATAGCTCAGACACACGGTTACGCCAGGGTAAGATCACACGCGTACAAACATATGCATATATTTGTGCTTGTATGAATCACAGTTCCATTTTGTCCGTTCCAGGTTATGTTGAATCATGTGCTGCCATCAAAAGAACAGAACGTGCATTATGATTATTTATACAGAATTAGGCATCTGTTTAAGACCTGAAAGAGACTGAACAGACTGTGTGTGAATTAGTATCTGATCTTTGCCTCATCTCAGTTTTAGCGTCCAAAATCCCTCTTGCCAGTTGTCCGTTTAAAGGTATAGTCAAGCTAAACACAAGCTGTGGACCTGTTATGCGCAACAACTTCCGTATGAGTATCCATCATTCTTTTACTACATTGACCACACACAAGTCATCTGCAAATAAATACAAACACAAACTGTTTCAAATTTAATAACCTTAACTTTCTGTACACCTGGTATCAACATCCATCTCGAGTGATTTCAACACTAAGCACTGGTGTTAACAGGTTCCAAAACATTTGGTGATTGAAGCACTCATACCATATTCAGAGGTAGTTAGAAATTGTATTTGTAGTGTGACTCACCTGTCAATCAGCCTTGTATTAAACCAGCACTGTGTAGGTTTGGAAGGAAACAACCATCTATCCAAGGAAATTGAAAAAGCTCGTACACAGACTTGAAAACTGAAAACATGCACAAGTTCAATTAGGTTAAACAGTGTCTCTTAGCAATCCCTTCTATCATAAATGACACTCTATACTGTAAACCATTTATATTGCAAAGAAACAAGAATTGAAATGAAGTTGATATATATGTTTTTTAAGCACATCTCACAGAACACGTAATATCACATAAATATATGAGTGACTGTGTCAGTAGCTAACTGTGCTAACCTGACTGTGTCAGAATATGGACTTGTCACTATGACACATTCATTTTCTTTCGTTCATAATCCTCCCGTTTTCCTTGTAATGCCACAGAATTATCACCATATGGAAGTAATGAAGGGTGGGGGTGTTTATCAGGGAGTTATATATTATCGTCTGGCTGACATTAGCACAATGTGTTGTGGACTGTGGGCGATACCTGCCATCTGCATTAGGCTTCTGCCCTCGGGGAGCTTCTCTGCTCTCGCTAACCCCTTCATGTTACTTAAATCCGGGGTGAGTCACGTACGGGCAGATCCTCTCAGACACAGCTTTAGAGCAGCAGGGTAGATAACCTGCTAGGCTATCAGTGAGTTCTTGTCTTCTCTCTTAAGATGATGTAATTTTTATTCAGTCTCATAAAATGGCTGTCGTCTCAGCGAGATGAGATGTCTCTCACATGTTGCCTGTTCAATTTTTAAACAGAAATGATCCGTGCACCTCACTGTAGAGGACTCTTGGCTTTGATTACATTCAGAGCCATCACAGAGAACAAACAGATGCGCGAATGACATGGAAAGCTATTAAGACGTGCTATCTCAACCGCCCTTTGCAGCAAATTTGAGTTAATAGCTAATATGTATATATTAATTCCGTCCACGTTCTTTTGTCTTTCAGGAAAAGATGAGCCCTCCAGTTACATATGCACCACGTGTAAGCAGCCCTTTACCAGCGCATGGTTCCTGCTGCAACATGCACAGAACATTCATCGGATACGTATCTACTTGGACACCCACCCTTCTAGCTGTTCTCTTACCCCACGTATGGCACTTCCTCCACCGCTGGGAGCTGATGCCCTGCCCCGTTCCCCGCTTGCCAGCTTTCTGGGTGACAGCGGCAACCCTTTCCAACTGTTACGTATGGCTGCGCCACTTTTACGAGAGCCCCTTCCACACGGATACATGGACGCTCGCTTGCCAACTACTCCGCCCTTTATAAGCCCTCCGCCGCCCCGCCATCCTCTAGAACGCCTTGGCCCAGACGAGATGGGCATCCTGTCCCAGCATCCGAGTGCTTTTGAGCGGGTGATGCGAATGACCCCTATGGGCATGGAGCCATCGATGGGATTCTCTCAACGCCTTCGTGAATTGGCAGGCAACAACAACAACGGTGGTCCAACCCCCCCTCTTTCACCAAACCGTGTACCCCCCATGCATCGGCTTCTCAGCCCCACCCTCTTCCAGCCTGGCTCCAAACCTCCACATTTCCTAACCACACCCCCACAGCCGCCATCGGTTCCGTCCAGAGGCAATTCCTCACCGCCATTAAATCAGGTCGGCAAAGCCAAGTCCTGTGAGTTCTGTGGTAAGACTTTCAAGTTCCAAAGCAACTTGATCGTGCACAGACGAAGCCACACTGGCGAAAGGCCCTACAAGTGTCATCTCTGTGACCATGCATGTTCGCAAGCCAGCAAGCTAAAGCGCCACATGAAAACCCACATGCACAAATCAGGTTCTATGGGGAGTTCACCTGAGCAGGGAGCACAGGACTCTGCCGGAGAAGGGCGAAAGAACAACGAGGACAATGGAACAAGGGAGGGATTGGAAAATGAGGAGGAGGACGAAGAAGAAGAAGAGGAAGAGGAGGAGGAAGAAGAAGAGGAAGAACAACAAAATGGGAGCAGGCCTGAGTCCAACCTGAGCATGGATTTAGAGATAAGCAGGAATAGAGAGAATGGCCAAAGACCGTGCCCTGAGCGAAAGCCTCTGGCCACCGACAAAGTGACAGAAATCCAATACAACAACCTCGACAATCACTTGAGACTTCCACCAGCTAACAGGGCACGTGTGGAGACGGACAGAGAATCGGCAGGCACGCAGATCGACAGGGATGGGCGGACGATGGTGAACGGCAGAGGCTGTGGCCCAGAGGATTCCTTTTCAGCATTATTCCATCGGAAGCCCATGCCTATTTCCAGCCTTAGCCTTTCCGGATCCTCCGCCAAGAGGATCAAGGTGGAGAAGGACATGGAGCTGCCTCAGGTGCCCATCATCTCCCCTGAAAACGTGTACTCTCAGTTGCTGGCTGGTTATGCTGCATCCCGCCACTTCATAAGGGAGCCCATCTTAGGATTTAATGACTCTAGGCAGTCGCCGTTTGGAACTTCTTCCGAGCATTCCTCATCTGAGACAGGCAGCCTGCGCTTCTCTACCCCACCAGGGGAAATTCTGGAGGGCGGTGGGATGTCTGGAAGAAGTGGCAGTAGCACACCCCACCTCCAGCTGCGGGGTCCAGGGCCAGGGAGACCACCCAGCTCCAAAGAGAGCCGCAGGAGTGACACCTGTGAGTACTGCGGTAAGGTGTTCAAGAACTGCAGCAATCTGACCGTGCACCGGCGCAGCCACACGGGCGAGAGGCCTTATAAGTGTGATTTGTGCAGCTACGCTTGTGCCCAGAGCAGCAAGCTCACCCGACACATGAAGACTCATGGGCAGTTTGGCAAAGAGGTGTATCGCTGCGATATTTGCCACATGCCCTTCAGCGTGTACAGCACCCTGGAAAAACACATGAAGAAGTGGCATGGAGAGCATTTGCTGACCAGTGAGGTCAAACTTGAGCAGGCTGACAGAGCTTGAGACCACTACCAACGCACTGCATTATGGGGTTAGCTGGATAGTGTTTCTCTTGACTTGATTTTTTGTTTTTATTTTTGGAGTGTTCTGATGTTTTGTTTAAAGTAAAAACAAACTGCCACCTGAGAAGCAAGAAGACAGGGCAATGTTCATCTGTGGTTCTAAAAACGCTTCTTGCAACTAACTGAGGAGTAGTCCATTAATAATTCATGGAGCCTTTCTACTGTGCAATAATTTCTGTATTTATTGGATTATTTGTAATGATACATGGCATGTGCAGGTACATTATCGATGGGTTTCTAATGCATTCATTTCCTGAAATTATATTTCTATGCCCCATCTTACAATGTTATGACGAATACTGAGATGTTGGCATTCAGCCAGTTTTGTGTTTTAAACTGTTTCCTCAAAGGAACAAAATGGGTAATTTCTTAACAAGAGGTCGACCTCTAAAAATCTGAGAACGTTTTCATGTTGTCGTTGCTGTCAATGGGTGATATACAACAGACAGATGTAAAGCACTGAATGTCACTTTGACAATAAAATATTATAGAAATTTAAGGGACGAAAACCCAGGGATGTTTTAAGGCAGCTGACAGGCAGTTTGACTGCATTTGATACAATTTTCTGTTGCCATTTATGAGAATCAAAGTACAAATGACAACAACAAAATCTCCCGGAGTTCCTGTGTATAAACAGTGTTGAGGCACCAGTGTTGAATTCCTGACATTTTTATTTAAAATGCTGACTTTTCCCCAGATTTTACTTTTAAATGTTTACATTTTCTCCTATTAACCCTCACCTGGCCCTTATTCATTCCCAATTGCTTTCCAAATTCCTTCATGTGTTAACGGTATTACAATATGTTTATTGTGCATTCTTGACATTGCCATTCGATTATTATAATGCTCTGTACATTATATTAAAAGGTATTTCACACCAATTTCAAGCACAGGTGCTCACCTGAAGAACTTGTCTTAGGTCATTTAAGTAAAAACACACACACACAACCCATTAATTTGTGACTTACTCTGCACCATCCTGTGCGTTGTTGAAACCGCAATCACCAAATTGTGCCGGGACTCTCAGGGAGCCCTGCCTCTTCTCTAAAGGATCCTGGGATTAAATGACTTCCTCATTACGGCCTCTGTTCCTACACACAGAGTCGCCTCCACCTGCCTCCTTTCATACACCATCAGCTCAAATTTACATGGCAGCCCTCGCCTGCTCCTTACACGCACACCGCAGTTCACTCTTTGCATACGTGCTGTTTATACCAGCCTACGGTTCATATTTCTTAATTTTTTTCCAAAATCAAACCTCTTTAAATAAAACATTTCACATTGGAGCTAAAGCTGCACATGTTGCCCACTTAGAATCAGTTAGCAGAGTAAAAGACAGATGTACAGCACAAGACTATTTTTTAAAAATGTCGTATATTGTCACCTAGTTCTCGGATACTTTGCAAACTGGAAACTTAAATGAGAGGAAGTGGAGGAAATGTATTGTAGTCAAGATAGTGTGTCGGATTTAAGTGCCACCAATGGCTTTCTGAGACACACGGAACCAGACAACACGGACGTGCCTCAAACTAATGTTCAGCCTTTATCCTCTGACATAGATGAAAACAACCTATAAGCAGCTGTTACCAACAGTACCATTTATTTTCATTAAGAGGAATCGAGCAAAGCTGTAAAGGATGATCATGCGCTTATTTGGGAAATGCAAAGTGTTTTAACACAGAGACTAAGCCATTACTTTACTGACGTGTTCAGTCTACTAGACAATTATTGACAGTGCGGGTGAATCGATAGAATTGGGAGTAAAGAAAAAAACTATGACACTGTCATTAAATGATGTTTACAGTGTTGAAGTATAAAGATACTGAGCTCTTCTGTATATGTGTTTTAAATGAGACAGAAATGTTTTGTCCTCTGTTTTTCTACAATTTTGAATATCATAGCAGGGTTTTCTTCTTTGGTTTCTTTTCGGTGCCGGTATTTCCGTACATTTCTATGGATATATGCGCGTGTATGTTTTGTTCGTTGTTAAATACTCAATGTATTTGTAATTTTAGTGGCATTTTATGAAATGATGCAAAAAATATCTTTATATTTTGCAGTCCATTATGAAATTGTGAGTCTATTCAAATGTTTTGTCACTATATCTGTTCATAATTTTGGTAATACCATCCACAAGAGGATGTAAAAAATGAAATAAAAATGATTAAAACAAAGAAATCAATTCAATTCAGTGTTTCAATAAGTTTTTAAAGCCAAATTAACTCTGTTATTTCACAGTTTTGTTTGGTTTACAACGGTTTGGACACACTTGATAATACTGAGTTTATAATACTGTTTACTAAATCATATTCTTATTTTTCTAGACAATTATAAATTGTGCCCAAGTATAATTTCTTCACACAATGACATTTTTATTTATTTATACATAATTCCTACTACCTAAGGTTAATATTTTTCTAAACATTATTTAATATAATGATTTTGCATTTACAGTTTAGCTGTGTTTGTTTGTTTGTTTATAATAACAATTAGATATAACATTTATATTAAGAAGTAGGAAAAATAATAATAATTTATTATAGCACTGAAATGTGTTTCTCTGTTTGTTCCATTATATTCTACTTAAACTTGCAAGGCGAGCTCACACAGGGCTGATATGTGCCTGACCTCTGACCTGAAGACTTCACTAATTTGTAAGAACCTTCGCCTGCGTTGCACCTGCCCTTCCTCCTTTTTAGTCTAAGTGCAGAGCGCACAAAATCTTGTCTGACCTCTTTTGACCTCTCCCATCTTGCCTCTTTCCCTCTTGTCTTTTGTGAGCCAGGCGGGTCTTTTGTAGCTCCAACGATGTTTCATGTTGGGAGGGGAAGCACTTAAAAAAACTCATCGAGCATTTACACATGGCCAGTCATAGCGTAGGCTTTTTCCTTTGAACAATGTGGAGACCCACAGCCTAGCCTGCATGCTGACCTAGAGATATTGTAAACAAACAATTACCCCATACTTTATTTGTTCTGTGTTGTTTGGGCTGTCCTGTGTGTTTAAGCAACAAGCAGTGAATGTCCCTTTAAAGGGAGGCGCTTGAATACGGTTACAATGGAGTCGGACATCTGGGAGGCATCTTCTGCCCGCAAACATCCTGGTCCCGGCACATCCCTAACTGCTTTAGAAGACAGATTCCCAGAGACTCATCCATGGCACCAGTTTTCACACTCTAATTATGACCGGCCACACCAATGCACAGCGACCACGTACCCCACATGAGGCCATGTCAAAGTTCAGATATGGCGTGCCATAAGTGTTCCGTTTAGCAACTCATAATGGCAGGTCCCATTGGGCCTGTCCTCTCTCTGCCATGGGAAGAGTCAGATCTCTCTATGGTGGTCAAGTAGCCCCTTATTTGTCAGAAGCCAAATGGGTCACACACCGAGAGACATGGCAGGAAAATAAGGGGTGTCAGCAGGGGTTGCGGTTTGTGCCTTGACCGTGCCGAGCGACCGCACAGTCTTGGGTCTTCAAAGGATGATAGGGAATCTTCCCGGCAGTCCCTTGCTTTATATATCCAGTTAGTAATCTCCGCTTCCCTGACCGCTGCCCAATTGCACTGAGCAGGACGGGCCCACGAGGCACAGAAAATGGCAACCAGGGAAAATCTGCTCCAGCTGGGTTGCCGTGGGAATGATAGGGTACGGAGAGGAATTTTGCTATGAAGTGTGGTCGCGCTGTGGCTATTCAGCAGCTGTGGGTTTAGAAGATCTGTCCACAGCAGAGATATGAGCCTGAGGGACAAAGACTTTGTGGTTTTGATGACCCTGCATACAAACTCCTATTGAGTCACCTATGCATTTATAAAAAAATACTTTTATGCTATTTATGTCAATTGATCAAAAAGTGCATTGAGATTGGAGCTTATCACAGCTATTTCAAGCCGAGGCACACGCACCCCAGACAGCCCAGCTCATCTAATACTGATGGCCAATTTAGCATCTCCAATTCAACTTTGGGGAAACAAGTATGCCAAGGAGGACCCTGGTCAGTCAGGAACACTGAGCCACTGTACTCCACAGATAAGTGCATGACACGCTAAATACATTTCATGGTGAATTAGAATTATGAGAATTATTCCTCAATCATTAAACAAGGAGTAAAATGTGGCCTTACGAGTCAATAAACTGTTATATTTTCACATCATCAAACATACGGCTGTCTCTGCGGTGCACAACAATCTATTTTTGCAAAAGCCTTTGTAATTCCATCTTAAGGTTCTTTCCACAGACTGTTTTTAAATTCCATCCGTCTTTGGTGAGTGTTTCGCACAATGACCGCCGCATCTCCAGATTTTAGACCATCTATTTTAGCGGGCTGGGCTGAATAACAAATCGGTGTTCCGATCGTGGTGTTTACTGCTTGTTGAATGTTATACAGTAAATAGAAACTTTTCATATTTCACTTATTTAAAAATAATATATAATATTTTCTACATTCAGGTTTTGTCTTATACAGTGTTTATACTATGCCCGCCCATGCTGGGTTAACAATTAATTCTGGGTATTCAAGACTTACACATTTGAAATGATTTGTTATAAAAATTATTTGAAAAATTATTCAAAGCTTTACAGAGGAGGCATGTATACTGTAAAAATATTCACCTTAAGCTGCCTTCAATTTAAAGCAGTAATTTAAACTTATTTTATGTTAAACTAGGTTTTTGTCTTAATATTGAAGATTTCAATCTGTTTACCTGTCAGTTACAGCAGTTTAATATCACCTATTCCCCAATCCCCAAAACAAGTTCAGATACAGTGTAACACACAATAAATGCATTGTTTGAAAATGGTCAGCAACCATTGGCAGAGCTTTTGCCCTGAGAAGGGGGGGGGGCACTGGTGAGAGTGTGAAACTATGTTGTTTCCATCGCTATTGTATTAAATGACATGCTGACACCCATTCGGCGCAGTCCGATATTAATTTTCCCCCGCAGAACAATTCCATTTGTACAAATGAAATATGAGCTCAGGTCGTGCTGATACAAGCTCCGCAGATACTTGATGACACATTGGAATGGGTGAAACAGTGAAGCGTAGCCTGTATATAATGAAAAACCACACCTACGGTCGGAATAATTGCCATCCCACTTTCCAAGTTGCAGTCATTTGAATTCCTGCAGTCAGACCTCCCTGGAGCACCCTAACATAGTGAATTACTATGCTATTTAGACTGCTCCCCTCTACCTCGGGGGTCAGTGTAATCGTAGACACCGGAGTCCACGCTTGTCCCAACGAAATATGAAATCTTCTCATTTGATTTGGACTGTTATTATGTCGTAAAGGCAAACTGGCTGTGAAACCGTGGCCCCGCCAGTTGAATTTGCTTTCATCAAGTGCAGACTGACTTAATTACAGAGTACAAGATCAGCCATCATTCAGTGCACAAGCCTCGGCTGTTGTTTTACTTTCACACTCGTATCATTCTTCTGTTTGAAGCAAATCACAAGGTGATTGTGCTGTTTGCCACAAGAATTTGAACACTGTGTGATGTATTGTGCAACTTTAAACGTCGGATAAGCTTCATGCTTTTTTTTGATGGTGTATTCAGACATGGGTCAGACATAATATATTCATATTATTCACATTACATTAACACTGCAAAATAGCACCAGTGTCTTTGTCCAGAAAATATGCAAATATCTTTTAAAACATAATTTGAGAAGAAAGATAATAAGACGTTTTTTAAATACAATGATTCAAACATTAGCGATTTTTTTGTGTAAATATAAAAAAAAAGAATAAATGAATATCAAAGTTTTCTTTTTGTGTCGATAAAGAAATGTGGAAGAAAATGTATTTTTTAATTCTTTACAAGGGGGGAAATTGTCACAATTTAATGACAAACATCAAAGAACTTTGTCATTGCATCACTGTAAATATCTCCACTGAGGAAAAAAAGTCAGAGCTTCTGACATGTCATGTCATATATCACTTGCATACAAAAACTTGATGACAGCACTGGTTTTAGGTTGGGGCCTTTAATGCTTGAGCAAATAAATGTGTGCTTCTCTTTAACTAGCGGATAATTTGCTCCTCATATTTACGTGACTTTTATATCTGCCTGTTTTATGGTGAGACATCTTGAGAAGTGTTTGCTCAGCAGTTACATGCGTAAGTGAAGACAGATAGCTCCCTCCTTTACTCAAGCGCTCCAGAGACTTGGAAAGTCTTTCTGTTCACATTTAACCTGCTGGACCGGAAGATGTTAACCTTTCTGGAGCCAGATACCCTGATTCTGTCTGTCAGTCTTCTCAAGGGTCACACTGTAAAAAAACAAGTTCTTATTGGACAGAATTTCCATGTATTTTTGAAATGCTAACCATTTTTTACTGGAATTGTTTGCACCAATATAAACAACAGTATATAAATTACTGGTTAAAGAAAGTGTACCAATGCACTGACTTTGAAATTAAGATTTTTAAATGATACGGTATACCTTTCAAAAGTTAGGGATCACTTACTCATTCTTTATTGTTGTTTCCTCATAAAACTATGAATAATGCAAATATAAATATTACATTTAGATGTTTGACTGTTGACATTTTATCACCCAGAGAGGCTTTTAAAACAGTATTGAATATTGAAAATAAGGAAATAAATTGGTATTTTGACACTGATATTTTTCTCTACATTCATCACACTGTATGCTCTCATATCAGACTATTTTAAAGATTATGGAGGACATTTTAGTGAAGTGACCCTAAACCTTTGAATAGTGGTACTGTATACATACAATATATTATTTTTCTTGTTTTTTGGCAAATTGCTTAATTTGTTTTTCAGAACCCACCCAAGGCCCATCTGACTTCTATTTGCATATAAAAGAAACCAAAAAAGCCTTTTTAAACTTTTCAGTGGTTCACAAAAATCTAAAACACCACATGACCATCTTTCAAATCATCATGACAGAATTCAGCAGAGGACTTCATGTGAAGTTGAGTCTCAAACGTGAGCAGATCACTGGAGTATGACAGGAGATGGTGGTGAGGTTGACCTTTTCTGTCTCAAGTGCATGATGTGGGAATGAATAGGAGGGTCTGGAGGGCCCAGGGGTCATTGTGAGCGTGTCTGTAGGATGCGTTTCCATTGTAAGCCCCGAGGAGAGTTCTTTATGATGCAATCACCTGTGTTTGGGCAGGTGGCTGGAGAAGAGCTCACATCTCTCCGGATGAGGGTCCTCTTTGTCTTGCAGCTTAAAAGACTCTACCTCATTAAAGGGCTTTTAAGAGGTTAAGGCAAAATAGACTTTTCTGTGGAGCGAGACAGAGGCGCTAGAGGGTGAAGATGAGGTCAGAGGAGAAGAAAGGTTTTTATTGAATTGTGTGGAACCTGTTTGTACATTAAATGTAACCTCCAGATTGCTCGAGTGATAATTATTTGCATGTTATTGTGGTCTGTGTCATGTTTTATTTACTTTAAAACAATAGGCTATAATTCAGAATGGCATCTCTCTCTCTCTCTCTCTCTCTCTCTCTCTCTCTCTCTCTCTCTCTCTCTCTCTCTCTCTCTCTCTCTCTCTCTCTCTCTCTCTCTCTCTCTCTCTCTCTCTCTCTCTATATATATATATATATATATAGAAGAGCCAGTTTTTCTCTACTCAAATTGGGATTCAACTAAATTTAGGACCGAGAGAATATTTTCCAAAGCTTAGTGGTAACAGCGTTAAGATAAGAATAAGCTCAATTTTTTACAGTGCAACAGTAGGCCTACAACACAGAACACATTTGAACAAAGACCTATTTATTTTGTTTCTCTGAAAAATGAACACATTGTGTTACTCTTTTTACACATTATGTGTCACTTTAACTCATGCAGTGTTTCTAGCACACTGCCGCTGTTTGGTTAACCATGTGCTTATTAACAGGTGAACAGTTTTCATGTTTAGCTATATATCCAAACAGTCGATAACAGTGACAGGTTTTAGAAACGCTGTTTTGTACTCACGAGTCGGCGATGGTACGGTGAATTGTTCTTCTGCTTCTTATCCCTGCCGGTCACTGACGCAGAGAGTGGAGCATGGCAACATTTTCCACTGAATGAAACCTAAGGTTTATCCAAAAGATGCTAACTTTGTCGCTATGCACTTCCTCTGAACAAAAGTCACTAAGGGGAATTGGTAAGTCGCTAAATTTAGTGAAAGTCCCTGAGTGTGAATGGTGGATGCTTTGCCTAAACAACGCCCTAAAACGACGTGAAAAAAACGTATTATTTTAGTCAGAAATATACACAATTAGACAAATACAACAGACATGGTCAGATGCTTTACACCATGACACCTTGAATGGTTAAACACGCTGAATGTGACAGTATCAAAAGGATACCTGTTTGTTTTTTATATACATTTCCATAAATGTGAATTTTCAAAGCTATAAGCAAGATTTTTTTTCTCCTTTATTTTTTGATTTCCAGTTATTGGGAATGTGTTACATCATTAGCAGAACAAGATTAAAGCCTGACTATACAGGCTTCCCTAATGTAAAGTCTCCCTAACATGTTGGCCAATGAGAATGCTTCATAAAGTTACAGAGCCATTTTATCTTGTTGGCCTATGGGAAAAGACAATGCTGGCAGAACTAAGAAAGCTAGAAAACAGGGAAGCTTTGAGCTGTCCATCATGTACATTGCAGCAAAATGAAACATACCTGCCAGAATCTAGACACTTGGAAGCTTTATGCCAGATTGTCATACCACTCATAAAGGTAACTGAGAGCCCAGATAGAAAAATAATACAATTGCTAAGCTCTTCTACCTTTGATTGAAAAACAGTGAAAAATAGAAATCCATGTTAAGGGCAAAGATTCACTTTTCCAGCAGTACAATGACCTAATGCATGAATGCTTTGAGGTATTCTGAAATAGCCATGCACAGACAATGAGGGAAATTGTGAAACTTAAAGATTGCAGTCCACGGATGATATCTGTAAAATTTGTTAGCGTTTGAGAAAATGTGCATAATTTAAACACACAAAGCTCTAAACTAAACAAGGAACATATAACGACAAATGTTGAATCTAAGGCAGTTCTCAATTCCATTAGCGGAGTTGCTATAAAAATGTAAACGGAACTTTTACGCAATCTTCCTTGCATGTTTCTGACAACATGTTCATAAAATACCTAAATGTATATGAGGAAAAAACTGTTTAGATTTTCCCTATGGTGTGAATAATTCACAGAACGACCTGCTGGTTGTTTCCATAAGCAATTGGAAGCTTTTGCGTGCGTCTGTTTCCAGCTAACCAAGTTAGTCAGGGTGATTAAATCAGATTTTGTGATCGTGTTAATCCAACCGCATCTAGAAATTGATGAAATCTGTGCTCTTCGAGCAAGACAAACAAATTTTGTCCCAGACAAACAAATTTTGGTCTAACGCAAACGTAGCATTACGTGCGACACAGGGTCATCTCTGCTGTGCTAATAACGTTCCACTTTTCTGCCGTCGCGGGGCTCTATTTATAAAATCATATCAATTACTCATTATTTTTATGTCTTTGCATTGGAGTCATTTCCTGACACTCGAGGTCTCTTTCCTGTCACTCATTAGCCTTTATTATGCGGCTCGATGTTTTTTCTTTGCAAGCCCCTCATCCGCTGCAGCACGGTTGCTTGCGGACCACCAGCTGGAGGCACTTAAGTCTCCACAGTTCAGATGTCTTGTGTCCATGGGAATCTGCATCATTAGCCCGATTCAGTGAAATCATTTTCTCAGGTCCTATAGAATCACACAGAACCTCCGTAACGTTCAGGCCATGTAAATCCTTCACGTCGGCTGGCATCGGATCGGTTTTGCTCTTCACAGCCTGGCAGCCTCCTCAACCTCCAGGTAATGTTATGCTACTGAAGTGAGATCAGTCAGGCAATTTGAACTCAACTTTCATTGAGCGTCGGAGATCGGAGGAAGAAGTAGGGGATAAACACAAGCACACCCGCATGCGACGCCGACCGAACGCAGCCGCTGAAATTTGCATGCCGCTCGGTAATACATTAGTGAACATCACTTGGCAATCTGTTCATTCCGGCTTAATTGGATTTTAATACTGCCTCTGATCTTGTTTTCTAATTAACGGCAGTAGCTGGCAACCAAGCAGAAACGTGCAGTGAACAACACCTTTGATCCCGGCCATATGGAGCTCCTCCAAGCATGCCTGGGATAGAGAAATCCGTCACCTCCACGCAGGGTGTAAAGGTACGGGGGCGAAACGGGGGGCGGCGTGGTGCAGGCCGCCGCTCCGGGTGGCTTTCCTATTGATTAATTTTCCTCACGATCGGTTGTGATCACAGATAAATAAAACATGAGCTGCTGAACTGATGCAAATAAGCCCTTGCATGCTTTGGGGAAATGTCAATTGCTTTTCTAATCTGTTTATTTCTCCCCTTGTGGCCGTGCTGTCTCTTCTCTGTTTTTGATGAAGACCTGCTGAAATATATTCCTTTTCTTCCTCTGGCGTGTCTCATGGCGTTGGGGCACATTTTTACATTCTCAACTACCTTTTGTTATTGAATGCTATTTGATGAAGAAAAGACTCCCTGCTACAGGAAATGCTCCGCAATGTGTGATCAGATGCTCTTGTGCGGCCTGTCTGAGTCGTTCTGCAAAATGGGTGGCTTTACCATTGTGACACTGAGTTTTTAAAACTTTAAGAATAAAAACGTTGTTTGAAATAAGATCGACAGGTAACATTTTTGACCTTTTTTATTTGAAGGCGTTTCATGCTGTTCATACCTTACCCTGGGATGGTAACTAATCCTGGTTATTCAGGTTTCATTTTTTTCACATGTACATCTGTAAACCCTGGTATAACATTCTTATTTTTGTATATGAGGTCAATTACATAGGATGAATACAGCTTGCCTGTCATTGATAATGTCAGAACACACATCTGGCTGTTTTAAGGCACTTTAAATTTGCAAAAACAAATGTGTTTTCTCCTCTCTGCATTTGTCATCAAGTTTGACATTTTCATTTGTCTTTTCAACTCAAGTTTCTGCAACTGTACCAAGCACATGAATATTTAAGCGAGGTAAGCGCTCATGTCACTTTTGATTGGTTGTCTGTTGTTACACAGCTTCTTTCTTGCACCAAATTGTTTAATGCCGTATGCCTTCGGCACAGCTGGGGTTCATAACCCAGGGGCTAAAAGACATCTTACACCCCTTTTAAAATGTGAAACTTTGCTTAACCTACCTAAAATAGACAAAAAATTATAAAAAGGCACACAAAAGGTTTATTTCACACATATTTTAAAGGGGGACACAAGCACCTCTTGTTGCAAGAATGACCCCACCAGTAAAGGACAGTCCCCCTTTCTACAGAAAAGAAATGTTTTTTATTCATTTGCAGTGGCGGAAAGAGTACTGAAAAATTGTACTTAAGTAAAAGTATTGTTACTTAAGAAATAACTCAAGTACAAGTAGAAGTACTGAAAAAATCTCAAAGTACAGCGTTACAAAGTACTTGACTATTGTTTTTCTATTTTTACCCCAAATGGGTTTTGTGAGCATTATGGGGAGGCAAACATGCTCATGTAATAATTCATTCACTATGGACAAGAGGGTACACTTACATAAAGACCACAAGTCTTTATGTCTTTACTAAAGTTGTCTTCATATGCAATGTATATTACGTACAGCAATAATCTGACATTAAATCAATCTGAACGGATTTATTGCGACAAATGTCGTGACTAGCTAGTTCGTTCGATTCTTTTGGTTTTATTCAACTCAAGTAGAAGTAAAAGTACCGCAATTTAATTATACTTAAGAAAGTAGAAAAAAAACGGAAAGAAATACTCAAAAAGAAAATACTCAAGAACTGTAACGAAAGTATTTGTAATTAGTTACTTTCCACCACTGTTCATTTGTTTCATTTCGCTCATGACAACCACGATGAATGGCCTTCTGCTGAATGGTGAACTGAAGTACATCTGTGCTGTTTCCATCCATCTAGGACTCCACTTGAGGAACTATTGAAAAGATGCCCTTCAGATTTTCTTTATTTAACAGAATGTGTAGTATCTTTAAGAGCAGGGCTTTTTTTGCCTAATATCCCAATGCATTTTGCTGTACAGTCCTGGTTTAATGGTAACAGGCTGTATTGTGCTGCTACTGATGACTTGTCAGATAATGTTCATCAAGGTCTAACTCTTCACTTCAGACTTCAAATGTATTTTCTGAATGCAAAAGTACTGTATGGCATTCACAAGTCAATGTTCAGTTGACCCTTCTGCTTTTGTCTCTATTTGTCGCTTTTATTTTCGCTCTGACATCTCGTGTCTGCAAAATAAAGTAATCCAAGGTAACATGTTTAAAATATTTGGTTGTTTTGTCTTAAATTGATTATTTTCACTATAGCTTTAAAGGTAAACTTTCAAAATACACGTCAAATCCTCTCATCCTATTTTGACTGTACGTAGTATACAGTAGTATACGTAGTAAGTGTACAGTGTATACTTGACCTCTTTTATAAAGCTACGAAGCTTACAATTAGCAGCTTTTTCTTTGTTTCTGACTCTCCTTATGGTCTGAGCAGCTGAAATATTTTTGTGGAAACAGTAACTCAGCCCATGTTAATGCCCAGTGGCGGAGACAATCAATTCAATTGTTGTTCCTGCAATGTCAATCAGCGCGACTCCCTCCGGCAAAACAGCAGTTTTGAGTGAGAGAGATTCACCTTTCTACCTGTGGATTAATTTCCAGACATGTCAATCAAGTCAGTGAAAACAACAAAGTTATGTACAGGATTATCACATGGCATAAGAGACTGATCCTTAATCAGAAACATAATGATCCGTGTATGAGTCATCTCCTACTTTTTATATCTGTTTGATGACACTTCCTTTGGTATTTGCATGAGTGTGTGTGTGTGTGTGTGTGTGTGTGTGTGTGTGTGTGTCAGAAAAATACTGCTCTGCAAAGTTACTGAAAGGAATGGCACACAAAACTTTTCCTTAATGAATGAAGTAGTTTAGAGATGCTTGCATGAGTTAATTGAATTAATGACCCAAGCAATGCTAAAAAATATTGTGATGCATAAAGATATCTTATCTTGTCCAGTCTGGCCTGTACAGTACGGTTTGAGTTACAGATAAGAAAATGTATACATTTATATATCAGAACTGTTTTCCCTGCTATGATAAGATGTTATTTTAAGATACAGCAGGACTCTTCTATGTATTTTGATGCGTGCAGATATTTTTATTATGCGAGTCGCTCGTGCACTTAATGGTGAGGATTAGAAATTATATATTAATATGGATTTAATGAATAGCGTTCAACTAATATTCTGATTTGCAATTAAAAGATAGCCGTACAAGTGCTTGTGTTTGACTTTCTAAAGCTAAAATTGTCCAACTTAATTCATAGTGTTATACCATGTACTTTATATTAAAGTTTTTGGTGAATGGGTATATAGTTCATTTTAATGTTTCTAAAGCTGCATTTTTTTATGCTCCAGTTTGTCCAATCTGGCCCACAGCCTAAAAAAAGTTCAACCCCACTCTTAACTGACACAGTCATGAGAATAATGCTGGTCATGGGAAAATTTTTGGTGACCAAAGAAAGTTGACATGCTAATAATGTGTCAAGATGAGAAGACAAATGTGGCCACACAGGTTTGGGCTGAACTACGCTAACAGTCGCCACACCTTCTGTAAGCTGATTTTTGATTGAAAGAAAGTTATGCTTTGACAAACTAATAACTATACAGAATGGGAAAGAATATAATATCACACCCTGGTTTAGCTTTTAATGTTTTCAACATCATCACAACTGCACAGAGATTTATCAAAAGATATTTGCATAGTTACTTCAAAAATAAGACACCACACCCATGTGTATGTTGACCACAACACCCAAAACCACAAATGCATCAGTTACGATTTATTAAGTGTTAACAGGATAACTTCAGATAAATACCACAAGAGTGACGCGTCAAATGATAATGCGATTCATTGGAAGCCGCTGTAGGTAAAGAGCCTTAGCCACGGACATTCCGAACACAGGAATGTTCACTGAGCATTTTTGATTTATGATGTTTGTTGCCGTGCCAGGTGCATGCTATGCGCGTTGGGACCGATTTGTTTGTAATATTCCAAGATTCCAAAACCTATAGTGTTGCCTTGCAAATGCCTACAAAGCTAATTGAAATAGATCTTTGTAAGTGACCATGTTTTCCAAAAACTCACAACTGTTTAAAGTAGATTATTTGTGCACATACACAGTATACTGGAGCTACTGGAAAAATATTTTTTTTCAATTCAAGCTTAAGAAATGGAATTTATGGTACATTTCATGTAAAGCTTCATAGCTGGTTGGAACTAAGAACATTTATTTTAAAGATGTTTTCCAATCTCCTTTCAAAAAGAAAGGACTCTCATATGACTAAAATAGCATACGTGAGGCATTGCAGATATGAAAAGTGCACGGATGACGTCCATCATTGTTGTCGAAAATCAAAAGTTACCCTTTTCCAGTATTTTTATAGAGGGGGGAAATGGGTTCCCAGACCCCCAATAAGTATGAAGAGACCTCCCTCAATGCCTAAAATAATGAATTTGCGGGTCTGCTTTTTCATAAAAACTAGACTACTAAAAAAAGTGTCAAATATTGCTAAAACGAAGCAACATTGTCTACTGTTTTTTCCAAATGGAATAAAAAGGACATTTTCATTTGAAAAACCAATGCTTGCCCAAGCACACCAGTGAACATGGTCATATTACAAAAATAACACAAAATTGTTATTTAAAAACAGTCAATTTCCAATAGGATTCAACTTTTTAATTGATACTTTTATTATTTTATGATTTATGTGTTTTTATAATCAACCTTTAGCTTCCTCTTGCTTGCACTTACTCATAGCTTGTCGCATGTATTCTGCAGTTGCCTTCCTCCTGAAAGATACATGCTTAGACTGCTTTGAAATCCTCGATTGCTGTATGCTGTTATGTACCTATAGTACTAAAACAGTTTTTCAAAACCCTTATAATGTTTCAAAATGCTGTCTATGTATGACTAGGTTTTAAACAGAGCCTCAATGTATGATATCTTCAAGTCGCTTCTTATTTAAATTCTGCAACTATTTACTGGGTTAAGGTTTCTGTTTGTACTGATGTAGATCATATATATTCTTCACCTCCGTTTTCACATTGCTATCAAATGTTGCTGCAAGCAGCTTTTAACTTGTGTGAGAACTATCTGTCCTGTGGTGAGTCAGAATGTCAACATGTTTTTTCCTCTTTTTAGACCAGATTAACTTGTCAGACGACTGGTCGTTTGCCAGACTGGTGTTTCTGAACTGATCCTTCATGGACCAATGGCAAAGGCTTAGCAAAGTGCATGGCCGATCGGAAAGAAAGGATGGGGGTTGTGGATTTGGGATAGTTTTACCTGGATATGGCAATGTGGTTCACATGGATTAGCTCTCCAGTGCCTGTTGCATGCTAGTTTGCAACCAATTCATAAAGCAAAATCTGAATGCACCGTCATTTTAAAGACCATTTGTACCATATTCATTTAGTACCATTTAGTGTTTACACACACTTGAGGTGATGTGTTACCAAACCTACAACACGTTCAATGGCTTGAGGGTTGTAAGTTTAAAGATACGTTTTCCTTTTTTATTTTTCGGGTGAACTATTCATTTAAAAGAGAATTTCCGTCAAGAGTCAGATGATAGTAACTGCAGGTGCATTTGTGTTTTAGCAGGTGTCCTTGACAGTACACATACATCTAAGAGATGTCTGCATTTACATCTGCAAGACGTATTTTTTGCTCATCTGCAAAACATCTTGGAGATGTCTCCTGTCAGATGTTTATGATTTACAAAGTATGTAAAACTGCCCTTTCCACAACGTTTATCAGATGTTTTTATCAGACAACTTAAAGACGTGCCTGTACTATCTGCGGTGTAAGAAATTTGGGACATCAGCATGGGAATCGGTGTCAATGAGCATGGTTGAAACAGCAAAAGACACAAGGAATAAAGTCCAACACGCAAGGGCTCTAACATCCCAGCATGCTCCTACACTTGCCATACCTGCTCATGTTTAGTGTTTTCTTTTAATTGGTAATTATTTTCCAGGGTTAATGCCTTTATTCAGACTGTCAGTGTATCGTCACGAGCGAAGGATTAGGAGCCCCAGGAAGACGTGCAGAGATATGAGACACTGGCAACGAAAGGACAGCTCATTTTTACACAGGCAGAGAGGGAGGACAGCTCATCTTTGATCCGGCAGGGGCTTCGCAGGCCAGAGGGGTGACAGCTGCATTTTCTTTAGCCCACATTTGAATTTGAATTCTATCTTATGATGCAGCTATGTGCCGGCTTGGCAGGGCAGTGGGGTAATCTGCTCCGCACAAACGCCCGGGCTTTCTTCCTGTGTGCCCTCACAGAGATTTAAGTAATTAAACTTAAATTGAATGCATAAAAACCTCACTTGTACCGGTGGCTGTCTTGCTTGTGCCAAGAGTGAATAGTCAGGGCTGCCCTCTCTCTCTAATCCCTCTTACTATTTCTGCCCTTCTGACTTTGGCTGGCCTCGTGCTGGAAGCTCGGCATTCCTCTCCGGGAAACATCTTTGCATGCTGGAGAATGTCACTTCTGAACTCCCACAGCGCATTGGAATAAACATCTGTTTGCAAAAGAAATCTGTTCCAGTAATTTCACACAGCCGAGTCAGGATTACGTCATAATTGATGCTAATTTCAACATGTTATGCAAATCAGCCCAATTTACTTTCTTAATAGATACCCCTGGTACAGTGCAACACTTGTGTGTTGGGAGTAAAACTCCTAAGGTCGTTCGGTGTCACAGCAATTAAATCTCTGAATCTTCCCCAGCTAAAAATGTATTTTGTTAATATTCTTAAGAACAAGACGAACGATAGTACAGTCAAATTGTTATCCATATTTGGTGAAATGAACAATTTTCAAATTTAATTTCAAATGATTTTAAATGGATAACATCATGTATTTATTTAAACAGAGATTGGTATGGTTAATTGATATATTTGTTGATTTAACAATGTTTGTTGCATTACGTGCCAATGCAGCAAAATTCTTTGCTGCTTTAAATTTCTAACACATTAAAATAAGTAAAGCAATTTTTAAGTTAAATCAACTCTATTTCAAGTTATATCAGCTCACCACTGACCAAAACCTGTTGAAACAGTTGAAAAGATTTGTAATTAACCAAGTTTTTACAGTGTTGGGATGTTTAAAAATGAGAAAAAACTTTCTGTGTCCTTCTTTAAAGTTTGCATTCTTGCTGTAACAAAAAACTTGTATCTTTTGGTATCTACATGTATAATAACCATATGGTACAATTCCAAAGATGTGGGGATCTCAATCGCTCCATGTTGTACCCTTTTTCAGTGAGTTCGAAACAAAATGTGTCACTTTGCATACAGCCTTTTATTAAAAATTATAATTCCTGTATTACCATGCATTATTACACTAATGACTCACATTACATAGAATGTATTGCTTATGCTCTTAATACTTAAAATTATATTAATACAGAGCATTCCCTATTAAGGTAATAAAGAAGTACAGTATAGCACACAGAAGTCCACACTGTAAGAACAAAACCTGAGTTAAAAAGGTAAAAAGTCAATTTTACAAAAATGTACTATAAAAGAACATTGTTTGTTGGAATGTATAGCATGTGCAGGCAATTTAAAGAAAGAGACTGGAGGCCCCACACTATTATAGCCTGTTGGAGAAGGGGGGAATGTTAACACATCTAACGTAAAAAAATCTCCTGTGAAAGTCTGAAGCCTTGGGCATAATACTTTTTATATGAGCAAAACCTTTTATTGTATCCAAACTGCTTACATAAAGGCTCCTGTGATTGTAATTATCTGGATGGATGACAGGATAAGGAGATAAGGTCCGATTTGGCACAGTCCTGCATCGCAGGCGCCTCGGTGGCCAACGTGCAGATCCCACATCAAAGTGAGAGTGGAAAAGTCTTGCGGGGATGACCTGTTACAGCAAACAACCAATAAAGACAGAAGACAGACAAAAAGAGAGAATTGATCGCGCCCCCATATACGTGGCCGGCCCGGCAGTATCGCTGCGAGATAATTACATCTTATACGTCTCAATGGGCATTATACGTGTATGTTTTCATTTACAACACAGGGACCTCCAAGGCCTGGACAAAAATCCCATTTAATAGTTACCTGTCAAGCGTAATTAACTGTGTTTTTCTCATCGCCTGCTTTTCATGTTGCCTGCAGCGAGACGTTCCTTTCGAGTTGTGTCTGTCTCAGCGCCTTTGCCACCCAAAGCTCCGAGACGGTTTTAATTGCAACACGACGACCACAAGAAACGCACAAAATCCTCATAAAAGTATAGAAAAGCTGGCTGCCTTCCCAATGAGGGCAACAAATCAGGGCGTAATTACAGGTAAGCGACCTCTCCATCTCAGACGGCTCAGCGGGGAGAGAGATTTTTCAATATTTTAAGCACGGTCAAAGCTTGGTGGTTTGTTTATTGTTCGAATGCTGGCTGTAGGCTTACAGGCGGTGCCCCGCGCTATGTTAGCTGCAGACGCACAGTGCAAATATTGACCAGTCAATTAACATTGGCCATATTGTCCAAAAATCTAAGCTCTTTTTCCTAATATAGTTCTACTTTGCTGACTAATTTCATTCATAATCTCTTTTGAATACTTTTAATTGGTAAGATATTTGCAAAACCCATTGACTGACATAAAGGGGGACTAATAATAATGATTTATAGCAAAAAATCCATATCGCGAAAAATGGAGATACAAGGTCTCAGAAGTACAGCAGCGATATGACTCTTTCTACTGTGGAACACAAAAGAAGATATTTTTCGAAATGTTTTATATTTTGAGATTTTGTCCATACAATGGAGGTGAATGTGGGCAACATTCTTTAAAATCTTCTTTTGTGGTCTGCAGAAGAAAACAAGTCATTCAGTTTGGGAATGATATGAGGAATGAAATCATGAATTTGGATTAAGTAACAACAGCATCCTCAGTCTCGAAATGTAATCTATTGATTTGTGTCAATCAGCATGACTTTCGATCTGATGTCTTTTACAAAGTATCTTTCATACAGTATGTATATATCAATGCAATCTTGTGGGAATCTATTTTACGAGGTGGTTCATTCATGTGAATTTGTATGATCTGTGACATTAGGTTTAGGGATGGGGTGGGCCTTTATCGTTGCTTTGCCGCCTCGTAAAATGCGTTCGTTGCCCTTAGGGTTAGGGTTTGGCAAAATTGGCCTTTGCATCTGTCACAACTTCCCTTGATATCAGGTTATAAATATATAAATGTACATACACACATGTTCTGTATATTGAAATTTCATGACTTTGTCACAAACGGCCGTGAGACTGAGTTATAAGTGTTGTTTTAAACATTGCCTGCCATTGACCATTTATGTATACATTCATTTTAATTTTAATTAATTGCCTAGAAAAATACATCATACATGCGGCACTCTATTATGCCTTTGTGTCCTTTTATTATGCTTTTGGGCATTTGTTGACCTGCTGTTTCATGCCACTGTATTGCACATCAAAAGGATAAGTGTGTAGTCTGCAGGCGTTCTGTTGATCAACTCATTTAACTTTAAGTCTTTTTCTCTTGCACACACAATACGTTTTTTAATAGATCTATCATTCCAAAGGTGACAATCTGCTGAGTTTAGAGAAGTCAGTTCGTGTTGACTCCACCCTGAGCTGTTCTTCTTCAGGACATCTTCGCCTACAGGGCTACACAAGAGCCAGCGCGGTGTGTGGGAAAGCGTCCCTCCCTGCCCGCTCTCCAACATGCCTCACAGCTATTTCCACAGTTTGCATAATAACTGGCTACGTGGGGATCTTTGTAGAAAGCGTATCTTGATGAGTGAAGCAGTGGAAGTCCTCTGGAGACACATGGAGATTCTACCAGGAGTAGGGAAATCACACAGTCACACTATAAAAAGAACAAAATAGTGGAGTCTTGCTGTTTTAATGATAATTTCAGGAACTTTTCAAACGGAGGCTCGCGCAACCGTGTACCAAATAACCAAGGGATTGATATGTGAATGGAGAATTATTTAATTAGCCCCTATGAGTAATATTTTTACTTCCTTTTGTGCCGTCGGATTTAATGAAAAACTCTTTTTGGTTGAAAGACTTTTTTTGTTCACTTTTTTTATTTGTATTGTCATTCTTGAAAGCAATGTTAACTACCTCTCTGCTTTAACATCACAGGAACCATCACAGACTGGAAGATGTTTCTAAAACACTTGATTTAAACATTAGCTTGGGCTCAAAGCTTGTTTTATTTACTTGTAATGATGTTTTTTGTCTAATTTTGTTTCGTCTGCAACACAATTATTATTGGCTGGGCTAAGAGAGGTGACATTCAACTAGACAAAGCGATTACACACGCTCAAAGGTTATAAAGGTCATAGGATGCAAGCCACAGTGTATTTACACAACCATTAACCCAGTGAATGTGTTTTAAGAAGCGACTGTCAGGTTCAAAGGTCAAGTGCACAGTCTGATCCTGCAGCAAGCAGGGGCGTATTTCATCTCAGTAGAAAAATCTTAGCTTTCTGAGACAAGTGTGTCACGGCTAATAGAAAAACGTACTTCTTAAATGTATCATTAATCTTTATCTACAATTTAACAGTACACGAGTGACCAAGCAGGGGCAGAGTGCTGATGTTTAGTATTAGCACTGAGATGTTTGGCTGTGTTCGTACGTGAGAGGTGCGCTGCGGAGCAAAAGCAGAGCGGAGAGTGGAGTTTTTGCCTAAAGGCGGGGATCAGGTTTTTTTGAATGTTGGAGTGTCTGTGTTTTATCTTGTTCCAGGATTGCTTGGAGCGGGGTTTCTCTCACCAGCAAGTGAGGAGAAAATAAGTATGTGAAATGGAAAACACGGAATTGAACTGGAGTGATTACAGAACACTTTGAGCACTTTGGCTGAAAATCCCTAACCCCCTAGCAACTCCCTAGCACCATGCTAAGAACACCTGCATAGCAACACCATGTCAACCACCGACAGTAGCCACATTTACGTAGAAAATGTTCATCTTTATTACTTTATTATGGTTTGTAATTGTGGACCTTTTTGTAGCTCAACCAATGTCAAGGTCATGAATTTGATTCTTAGTGAACATACAGATTGATAAAACGATTTTTTTTAAATCGATTTGAATAAAAGAGTCTAGCAAATGCATTAGAGTTCAAGGTAACAAGGTGTTTATGAGACATGTCAATAGAAACGACATCATGTTTTGTGAAAAGGCACGACTGAGAGGAATGCCAAATCACCCACCAAACCATCCTTAATTCATCGTGTGAGAGTTTAAGTAACCATAACTGACCATGATGAATGTATCAGGCATCGCGTAATTATTGTCATTGTTATCTTTGTCACCGCTGATAGCTTACATCACACTGTCAAAATCTATTTTCTGTATGATTAATAGCCACAGTCCTGCGAATACATTACGAGCGTTTAGCCTAATAAGAGCGCAGGGGTCTGAGAGGCTCACTCTGAACTGTCTGCCTAGACTGTAGAGACATGTTCACTTTCACAAGCGTCTGATTAATCTGTACTGTTGACCTTATGGTCATTCCTATTGTTCTGTGCTGTTCCTATCATATGTTTTCACAAGTATTTAACTCTTCAACGACAGAAATCATAGTTGTCTTTTTAGGTCATACATCACAAAAAATAAACATAGAGGGGATTTTTTATTTTAGCTTAATGTTATTTTTATGTACATTTAAGCATTTGGCAGACACCTTTATCCCCAAAAAATTACAGTGTATTAAATCCACACATTTATCAGTATGTGTTTTTCCGGGGATCCAAACCATGAACTTTGTGTTGCTACTGCAATGCTCTACCTACAGAACGAAAAAAAAGGTGCTAGAGTCCGGAGCGAAAGTCGCAGTAGTGTTTTGTTTTGCCGTAATTCTTGTTTGTTTATAGGGAGAGGGCGGGGTTTAAGACCTATACTGCAGCCAGCCTGTAGGGGGCAATCAAATTGCTTTGGCTTCACTTTTCAGAATGTGTGCGGCATGCCTGGCTCTTCCAGTTGAGCTGGCGAAATGTTGTCTTTTTACTTCTAAAATAAACATCTAAAAATGTAATAAAAAATCATTTTAAAATCTTTTATCTGAAGCGTCATATAGTGCAATAATGACATGTGCATTTGGTATGTGCAACACGTGGTTGTTCTTGACTAGCTTAAGTAGCTATTGTTTGGTAGCATCACATGCAAACATCAGAAACTAATTCCATTAGACTTGTTTGTGGGATGGAAATGAAGGTTTTAATGTACTTGTGCAAAAAAGGGGGATATGTCACATGGTTATCCCACACCAACAGAAAGCTAACACAAACACACTGTGCACAGGTTATATTACTTTTATTGTCTTTTTTCTCTATAGAAAGGCTAAATGCCAAAGAACCGAAAGATCTTTGCATTTGTTATCTGAACTCATCAATTATTGTCACCTTCTATGTCTCTTTGTCATCTCTGGAGATAAAGTGTCATATCTCCAAACAAGAGGCCATTGAAGAAGACATGCTATCACCAGCACTAAAGAGAGGACCACGATTTTTGCACTCATAGTCAGGCGATATGGTCACTTCACACAATGATGTGCACTGAAACTCTATCATTTGTTTTTTCCGTCTTCTACAGTGGTGTGAAAAAGCTCAATAGGACAACTAACGTGTCAGGTAATAAGGGTATTCAGGACAGGTTAATTACCTCCAGAACATTGACCTGTTCAATTACAAATTCATTTGTCAAAGGGTCAAGTTTAGGTCACATGCCTCAGTCAAGAGCGCAAGAGTTCAGGTGCACAAACACAATTTTGTTCATATTTCACTGCTAATATTAAACAGTGTCCTACTTTGTGCTTGACAATCCCTAATGTTCATAAAGTATAAGAATTTGGCAGACACTTTTTATGGAAAGCAACTAACAGCGCGTTTGGGCTTTACATTACACCCAGATATTTTTGTTGTTATAGAGCCATGCACAACCAGTTGAGCAACCCTTGGTTGACCAATGCACAGCATTAGATGACATTTCTCTGAAATATGAATTTATAGTGCGTTCGTCTGAGAGTTGTGTTGACAATGAGATCTCAACATTGTGGCCACCAGGAGGGGTTGAGAGGTTATTACTTTCATTTTTTACTTTCTTTTTTATGTTCTATTTTTCACTCTTTTGGTTAAACAAAATATTAGTTATTGAGCAAGTACATAAAAATCAGTGATTAAAACTGTCCCCTCATCTTATCTAAAGTCCCAACTTTAAGCTTATAAAAATGATTTATAAATTGTGCGGTTAGGTACGATTTCACAGGAAATATCAGAATGACATCATTTGACGGCGACTCACATAAGAAAAGTACCCAAAATGTTATGTTTCAAACAAAGAGGGCGATAGATTTTACACAAATTTGATGCATTTTTGAAAGATGGTAAACATTTAAAATGACGAATACTACAGTCATGAACTTTTACTTAGCAAAATTTAAATCTGGTGAGCGCAGCTTTTATGTTTTTTACAGTGTACAACTATATTGTAATTTTCTTAATTATGACAAGATGCTTACATTTCTTATTTGATTTATTTAATTTTCTTTTTGCCAAAACTTTACAAACATACAACAAACAAACAAACAAGAAGGGGTTAAAAGAAAGAGTTGCTAATGAAGAGTGAGTCAAGCTTTCCAGCTGGTAATATCTGCTCACACTGACTACTGTTAACATTCACCTCTCTTGGCTCGTCTTTCGGTCCGTGGTGATGAGAGCTGGCTATCAGCCAGAGGGTTTTCAACACTTAAAGAAACTGCGATCTGTGGACTATGAAAAGGGTGGAAGTAAACATGTACCAGACACAAGGGTTATGTCTTTCTTATAACAACAACTCATAAAATTGGTTGATTTGACTCAAAGGTATTTAGGTGAATGTATCTCAAAGAAAAAAGAATGCACAGCAGATTTGAGAACTCTCCAGTCAAACAGATTCACACATTTGCTTCACACTTTCTCTCGCCTTGTCATTCAGAAGTGTAAACTGTGCTCACAGCATCCTTTAGGTGGTGTAGCAGATAGATGAGGGTTGACTTATAGCAGTGCTGTTTATTGGCAGCTTTGGAAAAAAATCTCTTTTTTCACAAGCAACTATAATGCATCTATAATGTAACAGCATGCATATCAGTGTTGAGGTGTTATCCATGTGTGAAATATATAACTTTCAGAGAAGTCATCCAAAGAGCACTTCAATAGTTAACTCAGGGGCGGTTTATATGACAACACTCTTCAACATTGTGGGGGACTGAACATTTCTAAAAACAATGCCGTTGTCATCTCCATGTAAACTGTGAAAATGCTGACATTATGCGCATGTGTATTACATGTTCAATCTGTAGGCGTGCACAAGTATACCTAAAACAGTAATGGTGGCCTACAGGACTGTGTGTTTGTGCAACGCTACATATTTATTAATGTTTCTCCAGCAAAAAGTAGATTTTCTGCACCATTATGGCCAGCGGAGACGCATCATTTACATTCGCCAGACTCAAAACACACTAATACGCCAACAAAGGATATTAAAAAGCACTTTTGGGTTAAACCTGGATTTGTGTATTTGCAAAGTGACATCGCCAACTACTGGCCTGGCATGCGTAATACAGCATTTTTACTAGTTTTCATGAATCCGTTTAAACCCAGATTGACATTTTGTGTAAACGTACAGTTAATGTCAACTCTCTTAACCCTATAATAAACTGAACATAAAAATACTCTAAATGAATAACAAAGTATTGCTTATTACATGTAAAGTATTGTCCATCAACTTTCCTTATTCTTTTCCCATTCACCAGAGACCTAGTTGAGCAGCGGCTACACGATATTGTCCCTTTTCTATATTTGTTGTTTGATATATAGAGTTAGTAAGCTATAGTGCAGCCAGTTGTTTTGCTAAAGATTATTTCAGTAACTACAAACCCTAACAAAGTACCCAGCAGCTTGGCAGACCACAGTTTCAAATAGAAATCTAAAACACAGTGACAAATCTTCATGTCCTCCTGTCAGGACAAATGATACCATGATTTACTTTAAGAAGGGCACACTTAACTGTGTTTATTACCTACCCTACTTCTGCCATCGTTCTCACCGTTAGACGCTAACTGTTCACAATCCACCCGGGCGCCCCCACACCCACAGCAACCATTCAAGCTTTTATGTTCACATGTGTCAATGCTGGTTTACTTTGTAAAAATCCTGCCGCACAATAGACTTGTAAAAAGATTGACCAACAGCTTTCTTTACCTCACAGCCACCCATGAAGATACAAAAGGACCAGGGCAAGAACCACACCTGTACCTTTATGCGGTGGGAAAGCAATGCCTGTGCCGAAACTATGTACAGCGCAGCGCCTGCAGAAAACTAGAGGACCAACCGGTGAGCGAGCTTGCCGCACAAGTGGCACATGATACGAGCTGTCGCGCAGCACAAAGGAGAGCAGAAAGCTCGCTGAAATATGAGCGTGTGGAGAACATTTGCACGGAGTGAAGGTAAAGTGTGTCACTTGGACAGAGAGCAGCATGAGGTGGAATGATGTTTACACAGGGAGTGAATGTTGGCCATTATGAGATGAGGTGATTTTTCTAATGAACGTATTTGCTTACAGTGGCGTTCAGCTTATAACCGTGGCGAGCAATATCATCCCAATGACTTGTGATAGCTTGTGTGTTGTTAAAATACAGGAGCAAATTCATATAAATCATAATGTGAACATAAATCAGTTTTGTAGCTTGTACAACTAATCCATTGCTGGTTATGACCTTTAATTCTATATCTGCATATACAAAGTGTTATATATTCTCACAAAGTAAAAACAGAGTCAATGGAGAAAATATTGATTTCTTGACTGCGTCATCATTTACGCACACTTTTGGCATTTCCAACCTGTATTTCATTCTTCTTTTGCAGAACACAAAAGAAGATGTTTGAAAGAATGTTACCGAACAACGGCATTATTGACTTGGACTGGTTTGGGTGATTAAATGTTTAGAATGAGTAAATGCTGACATAATATTTATTTTTTGGGTGAACTTTGCCTTTAAACTAGTTAAAATAAAACAAATATCAACAAATAAACACAAAAAATGAAACAAAAAGTAGCTAGTACTTAATACAGCAAATAAATACATACATTTTACACTATAAAAGAAACCCTGGTGATGTCCCGCAGAGATAACAGAATTGAAATTAATACAAAAGTTAAACTGCACTAAACAAATAATACTTCAATTGCGTCAACTAAACATAGAAATGCTTTTTTGAGCAGTTTAACTTTGTGTTTTTGTGTCTTGACCAAGATAGTAGTCACAACCAGACCACAATAAAACACACATTTTTTCAACACTGCGCTGCGAGGGCATGAAACCGGCTTGGTCAGCCAGTGAAAGAAACCGAGTTTAAAAATGTCAAACTAGATCAAGCCGCTTCTGGTTTTGATTTCACCCGAGAGAGTGTCTTGCACAAGAGTGAACCTGTCCTCCGGTTGGACAGCGGCCAATAAACATGCTTAAACCAACTCTGATCCTCAGTGTGTTTCCCTCTCATCTAAACCCACCACGTCTGGCAGGTATTGATAGCATATCACTGTATAATAACTGAGGAGCTCTGCAGTGATGAGTCCACTTGTTTAGTTTGGGTGGAGGTCATTTCTGTCAAATGTGTCTGAACACTTGATAGTCAATGACTGTTGCAAAACTCCCATAGAAAATGTGCAGGATAATAAACATAGGATTAAAATGTATTTCTTTTTATCACTATATATATTTATCACTATCAGTGAGCGTGTGTAAAAAAGCTCAGGTTCATATCACTGGCCCCCCCTACTGGTCTAGAGCTATATGTGTGAATAAAGACATTCAGAGCTGTTTACTTCTACTCTGATGTATGTTAAAGCTGTGTTTTTAATGAAAATTAAATTGTACTGTTGTGTATGGTTCCTGGCAGGGCATTGTGGGAAGGCTGTACTCTTTAATAACACACCAGCATTTGATTTTCTGCTTTTTCATCTTTTTTGCACATCCAATGGATGTTTCATTTAAGTGAATATAAGATAGTGACCCCACTGTAAGAACTAAATGTATTAATTTAAAATGTTCATTGTATGTTCTCTGAAAACATTTTACTTCTAAATTAAATGTATTTTGTTTTCAAACGCTTTTTAGTAGAAATTAAAGGCTATGCAGTATGACTTGCTTGTAAATGATTCTTTTACAAAATACCGTTTTGGTGAATATCATGGTCAAGTACACAACACTGAAACTTACAGTATAGGTGCATTTCCACTGGATGCTACAAATGTACAAAATGTACAAAAATACACCAGACCACCTCTAAACTCGGGACCACCAAAATGTTTTCCATCTCGTGCTCACAGAAGCCATAATGCTGTAATGATTTAATTGCTGTGGGACTGCAAGGCTAATAAGGTTTCTAAATCAGTCTGCTTTATTTGTTTTCATTGTGACTTGCGGCGAGAGGAAAATGCAGCGGGTCTAATTGGAACACTGTCATTAAGAGATATTCTGTATTAAACTTTCTTCCTTTAGTAATAGTTTTGCGGATTTCTTTATAGCAGCTTGTGTTCCTCTTGTCAAAGCAGCTTCAAGGAGAAAGTTATTTAAAATACTGTAATTTCTTTTCACTATACCGATCCTTTGAGATGTGGCCCCAGATAGCAAGAAAGCAGGTGAAAACCATCGAATCATTGTTAAAAATTGTTGATTTGTCAATATGAATTGTACTGAATCAATATCACTTTTATTAATAAAAAAAGAGAGAAAAGCAGTTTTTTTGAAAAGCTGGAGTAAGAACAAGCAATAGGAAAATTAGGAAGCTTCTTTAAATAATACTGAGATCCATTAATGACTGGTGGAAACATTCTGGTTAACAATTTTAAAAAAGTAAGGAAAATATTACTGACACATTCAGACATCAACATTCATCATAAAAACCTCAACAATGGTAACAGTCATCAAACTAATTCAGATTAACAGATCAACTGCAATGCATGCTGAAAGTCATGAATGAGTTCTATGCTGTTACCCATCATGCATTGCAGCATGAAGCTTTCTTTTGTTGATTGTCACCATTGTTGAGCTTCATATGCTGATTCTTGATGTCTAATTGAGTTAACAGTGTAACAGTTTTTTGAAAATCATATATTCTGCACAGTGGCCACATATTAATAACATATTCAAATGTTATTTAAGTAACTTTGTAGTGATGAAATATCGTTTTCTGATCCCACCGGACCTTAGTTCTCTTTGCCACAACGAATGTGTTTACAAGAAAACCTAACCTAACACTAACAAAAGTCAAGGTCCCAACTAAAGCAAACACATTAATGGTGATTTGTTAAAATTGTAACATTTTGTCATTAATTGCATGTGAAAGTGATATTGATTCAATGCCAATAACATTGACAAATCAACTGTTTTTAACATTGATTTAATGGTTGCTTGCTGTCAGGGGCAGAAATGAAGACCACCGTTTTCTTATTAAAATACAGCCCCTCTTGCCTCCCATCCTACATTTTCAAGCATGCTTTCATTTTGACATTTTTGACGAAGCAGAATTTTGTGATAGGGGTCTCTCAAGCAACAATCCAGCCAGGTTTGATCATGGTTTTAGTCTGACGGGGAAAAGAAACCTGGCACTAAATATGTAACTTGAAAATAAGTGATAATGAACATCTGCAAAGTAAAAAGCGTGCGATTCGTCACAAATGGCACATCATCTGAAGTATCATTCATGTACATAGAACGTCCTAGAGCAATAATAACTTGAATGCTTGTCCACTACTTTGTGAATTCCATTGTCATTTGAGTTCAACATTGTTGCTGAACTTTGTTTGTTTGTTCTTAATTGAACTGCGACTAATTGGCGTTGGAAAGAAGAGCAAGGCGTTAAGGGTGTCACCCCAATGAAAGTGTGACAGGTGAGTTTGACAGTAGAGCGAAGGTCTGGATCATGATACCTGGTTCACAACACAATGCCATCACAACTCAATTATCACCTGCTATATATACATGTCGCATCAAGGGAGGGCAAGACTGCAAAAAAACAAGACCTCAATCAACACGATGTCTGAAACGCATGTGAGAAAGTCAAGGAGATGATTTTGTCACTTTCTCACAGGTACTTCAAAATGAGCCTTAACTTTAACACTTTCCTTTTTGACACAATGCAAATCAGCAGAAATTCATTTTAATTAGAAAAGATTGTGTCATAGCCTAATGTGTGGGACAATGTGAATGTGATAGCAGTCATTGTCATACACATTGAAAGAAATAGGGGTCTAATGAATAATTTTAATACTAAGTATGCTGACATTTCGTGCACCGTAAAGAAAAACGGATTTTGATTTGATTCGGAACATGGAGAGTGATGTGGATGGTAAGGACAGAGAAACATCAATTGAAATTATAACACACTTAATGAAGACAAACTAAATTCAACAAAGTTACATTTATTAAAAAAAGAAATTGTGTCTTGTTTTTGTTCAATTATAAAAAATAAAGTAAATATGGAGTTAGGCCTAATAAATATTAGACAAATATATGTATATATATATATATATATAAAAATTGTATGATACATATATATTATTATTTTATTGTAATTGTTTTGCTTTATTATTGCTGTTGTTAGTTACTTGCTCATATATTTATTTAATGATGTTTGTTAATGTTGTTTGTTGAATGTCACCTTTAAAAATCTTTTTTTTTTATATTAGTTCTTATATTTTAATATCTTTCTCTATATTTACCTTAGTCTCACATTCACACTCTTTTAGAGTGTAAGAAGAGATGTACATTTTTATTGTCATTATTTATTAAGACAGTTGTCATGACACCTTAAAAATCTCAAAGGATCACATTGCCTTTATGTCTACACTTTTCTCCACAGCATGTTCTTACAGGTCATGCAGATACACCGGCCTCATCGGCATGCACACACTCCCGATGGGCTCCTGATGTGTATCACCTTCGGTTTCAGGACTCGCTCCTTTTGTTTAATGGCTGGCTGAGTCCTCTCTGGTGATTTGTCCTTTCCTCATCTGCATGGGCCGTAGAAATTCCCCCCGGAGCGCCCGAGAAGCTATTGTTCTCATCACAGGTTGGGTTCCTCCGCCTGAACCTGCTCTCGCTGATGAGTCGGAGCAAGAAAACGCAGGCAACGAATAAAAGACAGCGCTGACAATGATTGATGTCTGAGCCCTCTCCCTGATTCGCTGATTAAACCCATCAATCTATATGCAGAGGAGTTGTCCGATGCAAATGGATCCAATCTGCCGAAACAGAGCAGTATTGTCTGTGCTGCGGTATAGTGCCAAAGCTGGAGGGAGCACGATTGGCAGCTCTGGGCTCGTGGCTGGAAACAGCACGACGGTGCTATCAAAGGTTGTGTTAATGGAAAAACTATTACACCCAGAGAGATTCATATTTAGTTAGGGGTGGGGTTTCTGCTAGGTTAATTATGCATAAATTCTCATGTGTACACAAAGGGCGAGATGTTACTGTAACTCCGCTGGAATGAGTATTGGGAGGTCATTCTACTCGGAGGGCTTTCTTGTGATGAAATGTTTATTTTAAAGTTAGTAGGCTTGCTAAGGCAAACATCGGCATCATTATTGCTAATAGTTGAGCTTAGGGATTTGAACAAACCTCTGACCCTCAATATATCAGATTGAAAAGATTTAGCTGAAGACAAAAGGGTTTGGGGTAGTCGTTCCATAAACCACATCGACTTTGAGACAAAATATGATTAGTCAAATTTACACTGTCAACACCTGCATGAACACAAAAGACCCGATTTTTTGCAGGCGTTACTTATCATTTGAACTGACTAGGACAATTCCGTGAGAAATGTCATTTAGATGTTATGTAGGGATAAAGTATATGCACTGGTTGTGCACTGAAGGGGCTTATTTCGCGATAACAGCCGGCTGCTTGTACATTATCCCGCTTATAACACGGCTCTGTTTACTTTTGGTTTTAAGGTAAGAAACGTGGTTTACATATAATGTCATATATGTGACCCTGGATCACAAAACCAGTCTTAAGTAGCACAAGAACATTTGTAGTAATAGCCAAAAATACATTGTATAGGTGCCATTTTTCTTTTATGGCGAAAATCATTAGGATATGAAGTTCCATGTTCCATGAAGATATTTTGTAAATTTGCTACCGTAAATATATGAAAACCTATATGAAAACTATGCTAAGGACTTCATTTGGACAACTTTAAAGGTGATTTTCTCAATATTTAGATTTTTTTTAAACAATTGTATCTTGGCCAAAATCTTTTACGACATCTTTTTGTGTAATATTAAACTGTACCTGTCAAAATGATTTGCAGCATCCGGGTTACCGTGCGTTATTAGTTTTGAGCGGTTGTTATCTGGGAATAACAAACCTGCAAATGTCGCGCCTGGCCAATCAGAATCAAGCATTCCAACGAGCCATGTAATAATTTAACCCACATTAACATAAGTACATAAAATGATTTGCAGTTCTATGTTTCAATAGAGAGGCCAAAGATCTGTTCATCTCATCTACACAATCTGAATTTCTTTTTGATTTGCAACTTTCTGTTATAGCTGCACATAAAAGATGAAGTAAAGCTATTGTGAGGAAAATCATATGTGTAGATTCGTATGAATTTTTACAACGTGAATCATACACAAAAGCACGATTACTACAAATAAGCCCCACCCCCTTAAGCCCATCAAATAAGATCGTACAAATTCATACAAATCAGCCACCACATAAAATAGTTATGAACTCCTGAGAGATTGTGAACCTTCCTTCGCTGTTTTATTTAGTTGTTCTTTATCGCGTTGTTAGGAAGGCAAAATACATAACATTTAACACAACCCTGCCGTGTATGCCAGTACATTTTGCATTGGGTGTACATTCCGACATTTGAAGGAACTTATTTAGTCCACCGAAGACAAGTTTGAAGAAATTGCAATAAGGTAACCATAAAACCTTACAATTTAACCAGTCTGTTTATCCGGTAAAAGAGTTGAGAGGAGATGAGCAGAGGAAGCCATATGGCAGAATCCGCCTCTGTGGCTGCGTTGTGCCACTTACACTAACTGTGTCGGCAAGAGAAGCTGTCATGTCATTTCTTCTTTCCCTCAGGCTACACCTCACAATGACACCAGCAGGAAATTATGTTTTGAAGAGAAATTGTGCACCATTTCAAATGGTATTCAGCCATTTCTTGCCATGGCAATATTGAAAATTTAAGTTTAAAATGTCGGGATGTAATATATTCCTTGTAAGACAAATCTAAACCGGCTGCCCATAAAATTAGCATAACTTTTTGATCAAGGCCTAATGATGTGTTTTGACCTATACCGTACATATACATATACATATATATTCTTATACATCTCAAAGGCAGATGCCTGCGTTGTACAACCAAAGAACAATGGTTCCCCTTCACTTCTATTGTATCGACACAAAACCAATGCAAGTCAATGGGAAAGTGTTGTTCTGCTACCAACGTTCTTCAAAATATCTTCTTTTGTGTTCTGCAGCAGAAAGAAAGTCATACAGGTTTAAAATGACAAGAGAAATGATGACTTTGATGATCATTTTGTCCTAGTACCTTGATGCCACAGTGACCTTTGACCTCTAACTTACCAAAAACACAGTTTGCTGGTGTCACGCGTTTGGTAAAACCCACTCCCCTCACAACTGAACAATCCACGTGCCCTGAGATCCCACAGTGGCTCTTACTGACAAACAATGACAGAGCCAGTTAAAAAGAGCAATAAAACCCACAAAAAATGAGTAAAGGATGGAAAAGGGAGACAGAGGGAGCGAAAGCAAGCAGGAGCGATGCCAGGGGGACCAACGGGCTGCTCTCCCCATCTCCCATAATCACCAGGGCGATGCTCGGATGCCTCCCCTATTTGCATAATGCCATCCTGACACTTTTACTTCCGCCATCCATCACCAGCGGCGTGAGTCCTGCGCCCGGCTTCATGCCTCCTTCTCCCCCCTGATTGCGTCCTGTGTTTATCTGCCCAAGCACAAAAGATTGATTCCCTGCTGTCTCTCAGCCTTATGTTCAGCAGATAGGGATTTTCACAGAATGATGAAGCACCCAGTCAGCTAATGATAAACAGAAAACACATATTCAAAAGGACGGTCCCTCTTTCTTAGAGATGTCTGTCTTTTTTTCTTTCTGCACTTTTTCACTACGTTTTGTTTTGTTCTTTTTTTCAGGATGTGTGTGGGAAAAACGGATGTCAGGTTAAGGAACTGAACATACTCTGCTGGGACTTCAATTTGAAACGCAATTGTTTTGCTGTCAACTTGCTGCCCCCTGTTTTTTTTCTCCATTTGCTCTGGGGGTGAGAAACGAAGAAATGGGTGGGTAGGAGATAGCAATTAAAATAAAAAATGGCGTTTTGATGGTCGCCCTTGTTTCTCGCGAGCAATGGATTTGACAGCTCGGTTTTTGTGAAGACGCTCCGACAGGGAGATAAGAGACATACATGCACATGCGAGGAAGACCATTTAAAAGAACAGCGACGAGACAAGATCGTCGCGTAACCTTTTGATGCGCGTTACAATGACCCGGATACAAATAACGTCAGATGCCATTAAAGTGGTGTACAATGTAAATGCATTCTGAATGTTTTTGTCACCGGCAGAATACAAGCACCCGCGCTGCATTCATCCAAAACACCAGAGCGATGGCCGCAGAGATCAGAGTTAAACCGCAGCCCCCAAATCACTCAAGCTCTGTCTGCAAAGTTTCATCTAATGATGACAAAATAGCATTAGCTGCTGTCACTTCTAAGAGAAGAGAGATTATTTTATTTATTGAAATGAGATTGAAATGATAAATCCCACCCCTCCTGATAAAGTAGTTGGCCTCATAATCCTCGGCGTGGGGATAGGGATTTGAGAAGATGAAGGGCGAGAAGGAGAAATTCATAATGCATAATAAAACAAAAGGTGTCGTGGGAAACATCACTGATATTAAAATCAGTGGCAGACAGATCTATATGAGAAATGCAGATTTGCCTGTAAATAACCGCAGACGGAGTGAATGCTTTTGATTCAAAGATAGACTGACAGCACAAAGGAAGGAAAAAGACATTTACCCAACTAAGAAAGAAAGAAAATGTTATGTTTGGCGTGTGCAGTATGCTATATGATATTTTTTTACACTCTTGTATCATGCTTAATTCAGTTCAAAAAAACGTCTGGTTACACTCTTGGGGATAAGAGCTTATTTAATGAAACAGTATTAATTAAATGAGTAAAACAGATGCTTATGGGTTATACAGCATGTTTAGTGTGCATGCACACTGCAAATGTAGATGGTTATCTGAGAAATAATCATATACTGCTCACTATATACACCTACTACATGTTGTCCAAGTAGACAATGACATCCTGAACATAACAAATAAACAATTTTACAAAAAGACTTTGGAACAACACATACAAAGCTTTCTTCTCGCCATTAAAGATTAATGTTCTTTTATTTTAATTTTATTGTGACAAAATTCTACAAAGTCCTTTTTGTGAGATGCAAAAACAATTTCAATTCTCAATTCTCTTTTGAAGAAAAAGTGAAAGCAGACAAACATTTTCAAGAGTGCTTAAACCTGTGCTGTTAGATGTGGCAAGACCAACACACAACTCCGAATGTCCGGGATGGTACTGCGGGGTCTTCTTCCGCCGGGCATCAGAGTAGATCTTCTGACAACATATGGTTCTCTGGAGGTGGTGATGTGCCAATGCCTCGTTGGAGGCATTGGTGTAGGAGATGTTCTGGTCGTCCACTTGATTGGACAGATGAAGATGATTCTTCTTTATGAAAAGTGACTATACGTGAGAGGGCATCTGCTTGAGAATTCTTGGAACCGGCATGGTAGGAGATCTGAAAGTCAAATCTAGAGGAAAACATGGCCCAGCGTGCTTGACAAGGGTTTAGTCTTTGTTTCCGATGTCATAGTTGTGTTCCACCAGGGTGAGCTTGTGTGAGTAGAAGGCACATGGGTGGAGTACTTCTGGATCACCCTGCTCCCGTAGAGGAGGCATCCAAAACGGTTGAGATGAAGGAGCGGTGCAGATGAAAACCTTGTCAGTGTGGTGAAAGCTTGGGTGGCCAAAGGAGACCAGAACAGGGATTTGGGCTTTCCTCAGAGAAGGTTTGTGAGTGCAATCGTACTGAAATCTTTTTTAAATCTTCTGTAAAAGTTAGCAAACCCCAAAAAGCGTTGGAGTTCTGGATGGTGGATTGATGGAAACATTGGGCAATTTTTGACCTTCTTGTAGCCGTTGTAGAACCTCCGCAACATGACGATGATGTTCTTGGCTGTTTCGTGAGTAAATCAGTATGTCATCTATGTAGACAAGGACAAATTAATGCATTAAGTCTTGAAATACAGAGGGAGGGTGTTTACCAGTCCGTATGGCATCACCAAATACTTGTAATGACCTGTAGGATTCACAAAGTCTGTCTTCCACTTGTCTCCTTTTCGGAAATTGTACAAGCTGCGGAGGTCCAGTTTGGTGAATACTGAGGCACCTCAGAGTTGTTCCAATGCTGCAGGGATGAGGGGAAGTGGATAACAGAACTTTATGGTGATCTGATTTAGAGCTCTGTAATCTATGCATGGCCGCAAACCCCCATCTTTGTTGGCCACGATGAAAATAGTGGAAGTGGCAGGGGACTGGGACAGATGGATGTATCCTTCCTTTAGCGCTTTGGAAATGTACTTCTCCATGGCCATTTGTTCTGGGATGAAGAGTGGATAGACTTTTTCATGGGGCACTGGCTCACCCTCCTTTAAGTCGATGCCACAGTCCCATGGTCGGTGAGGTGGGAGTTGGGTCGCCGGGGTTGGACAGAAGATGTCTTCAAAGTGACAATAACACTCGTGCATTGTGACGGACAGAATCTCTGAAGGGCTTTCAATGGATGTAGCGCAGATGGAAATGTTGGTGGGTTTTCATCGATGAACAGTGTCTAGTGTGGGAAAACAGAAAGAGAAGAAGCTATCACCCCATCATAGAATTTCTCCGGTTTGCCGTTCTGTTAACCTTGGGTGACCCAGGATGATGTCAACGGTGGCCTGCTCAAAGATGAGTAGAGAGATTGATTCTTGATTACATATTCCGACTTGAAGTTGAACAGGAGTGGTACGGAAGCTGATCCTACGACGACTGAGTGGTTTCTCTAGGATTGGCTGGGCTTCACAACATATAGGGAGCTCTTTCTTCTTGATTTTGAGCTGGCGGCAGAGGGTGCCGGAGATGAAATTGCTGGCTGACCCTGAGTCGAGGAAGGCTGTCAGGGAGAGAAAGACATCAGTGGTGAACAGGAGAACTTTAATATATAACGGATTGGGGGAAATGCATATATTTTGGATGTTACTCACCAAAGTTCATGGTGGACGAATGGGGCATATAGATCCAGTTTATACTTCACTTATGCATCTTTTGTTGTTCCAATCACTTCCATTGTTTACCTCATTTGTAAGTTGCTTTGGATAAAAGCGTCTGCTAAATGATTAAATGTAAATGTAGATGCCCCAAAGCCCACCCAATACAGGCATTGACCCTGAGATATTCTTCTCTTCCACTCAGTGAAAGGGAGACGTATTTTACCCAGTTCCATAGGCTCGTCAACGTTTTCTGGAGGAGGCATGAACTCTGGCGGGTGGAGAAATTATGGTTGGCTGGAAGATGTACACAGGAAAGTGACCTATTTGTCAGATATGGTGACCCATACTCGAAATGTGACCTCTGCATTTAACCCATCCAGTGAGTAGTGAACACACGCACTGCAAGTCGTGAACACACATACACCCGGAGCAGTGGGCAGCTATCACTGCAGCGCCCGGGGAGCAAGTGGGGGTAAGGTGCCTTGCTCAAGGGCACCTCAGCCGTTACCCGCCGGTCCTAAGAATCGAACCAGCGACTTTCTGGTCACGAGTCTGACTCTGTAACCACAGTATTGCAGGCGTGGCCACACATTTGCAGGCGTTCAGACAGCTGGATGAATTTTTCCTAGTCTGACTGAATTACTGCTGCCGGTGAGTTGGAGCTGAGAGTAAGTAGTGATCAAAGCGCGTTCATTCCATCCGCTTGCTGCTGCGAGGGTGTGAAACTTAACAGCATAATCTCATACTGTGAGATTACCTTGGTGAATTTGATGAAGTTGATCACTTACGCCCGTCTCACATGAACTCTGTCCGAAGACCTCTTTAAAGTGTTGCGTGAAGGCAGATAAAGATTGTACTGGGCGCCTGGGACCAGAGAGATTCAGCCCATTGAAGTGCTTTACCGGACAGGAGGGAGATGATAAAGGTGATCTTGGAATCCTCTGTAGGGTAACACTGAACATGATTCTGGAGATGTAAGTTACATTGAAGGATGAATTATAGTCCAGAGTATGGAGCTGATGTGACCATGGGACTGATGACTGGAGCTGGTAAAGAATGGATCATGATGTTGTGCTGGACGGGGGATGTAGCTGACCCGAGGTTCAAAGCCCTGTTGAGGGCATCCACAAGCTCCTGGAACGGATCCGTGGTGCTTGTCGTTGTCTTGGTCTGGTCTTCTGTAACAGAACCACTAATACAAGCAGATGGTGAATGACTTTGGTAGGTTTTTTTTACACAACACGGAGGGAACACATGGAAGTTATGCAGATATTTATGTAGCTGGTGAATATGATGAAGAATCTGATACTGTCCTTTGCTTTGTAGGAGACTGTGGACGCTGGGCTGGATAATCGGAGAGGTGAATGTTTGTAGATGCAATTCCCGGAAGACTTGGATAACTTGGATGACTCGGATGACTCAAAAGACTTTGAGAACTTGGAAGACTTGGAAGTGCAAACAGGTAAGCTGGCAGACGCAATTATGAAAACTATGTTATGAAAACTAAAGCTCCTCCCATTCATGTGCTTTATCCAATCAGCTCTTTACCTTGTAGTGAGAGAATGGTGTTTCTGTTGCCAGCAGACCAAAACCAGGAATAAAGAGACAAATGAATGTTTTTGCAATGTTATTAAGATGAGACTGTTTTCAGAAGAGTAATTCTGTTGGGACGCTGGCACCTCAGATGTTAATTGTAGCTGTAAAACATTGCTTGTAGAAATACTGTAGCTTACTTGGATTTCTAAATAAAGGATCTTTCTACTTTAACAGTAACATTATTATTCCAGTGTTTTGTATATCATTATTGCAGTCAAAATAAAATCACGAGTTTACCCTCTTTGCTTTCTTAATACACATTCTTGGTCTTGTTGTGCATGACTTATCAGTTCATGTTAGGCTGAAGAGAAAAGTGTTTGTCTTTGTAATCTCATCATTCTTGTAATGGAATGACATCTTTTCAGCTGACATGATTTAGGTTGTGCATGGTAATCTTTTTACTAGGTTTTAGTGTCAAAGTTTGAGGTATAATGAATAAAAAATGAAGGTCTGACCCTGAGAATAAATAAATATAATGATTTAATTATAATTTATTTAAGTTTGTCATATTTTTCAGTGTAGGTCTGAATTATTTTCAAACTCTCCACCTCTTATGCGTGTGCATGCTGGATAAAAATGAACTGCATGTAATAAATGCTTGATGTAACACGTTTACACATACAACATTTGCTGTAAATTAAACAGTATTTTTAATTAAAAGGTAAAGTGTGAACAGACTCTTTGTTGAAATCACAGTAAATCAGCTCAGACATTGTACTCCTTCAGAAAAATTCGATGTATCGTACATGCGATGTGTGAACAAAAACATGCACGAGGACGATCTGACATAAATAAATCCTCATGTGTTAACTAACCACAAAGTTCTGAATGAACTGATCCAATGACTTCACACCACTCACTTGTAAGCATGTGATATAAGAGTGGGAAATCCTGATTACCTTCATTATGTAAAGACATTGGAACAAAATGGACACGGAGAATGCCGAAAGGTTATCTACTTTGGGAATGAAAGGACATTATATTACGTCACAGAAATGTAACATCATTTGAGTGATGAATGATGTTTTTATTTAATGCTAGCATGCTGAGACAGACGGAAAGATCATGTGAATATATGGGACATTTATCATTTTACTGCAGTTTAACAAATTTTATTTGTAAACGTGACTTGATCATTATCATCACCTTGCTTTTTTATGTTATTCAGATGTCTTATTATTATTGCAATACAAAAAGTCATTGTTACTGTCATATTTGGACTCTACCCCCTGCCTTTCAAGACTCCTTTACATTACAATATGCCTTGTTATTGTTATTTTTATTTAAATTACCACTGTGTATAGATAAGCTTGGATGTTTTGTTCCATGACAAAAGTATTTGGGCCCCTATGCTGCTTAAATAACAGACACCTTTATAATCTTCCTTTGCCCTCTGATATCACATGCTACTTTTTTGCCATTCAGTTGAATACTCTATGTGCCAAATGACACAAGTAAAATGGATTGTAAACGCTCTTTCATGTTGACAGTAAAGGAAAACTGGACAGATGCATTCCTGCGTCTATGACCTAAAGTGTGATGGAGTTGACATGAAGGTACTGTGTGTCAGTATTTGAAACAGACAGGAAAAGCTGAAAGAATGTCTTTGTGTTTGTGAGTGTCAGTCCTCTGGCTGCAGGCACTCTAGGTTTCATGTTCATGGGTCATGTCCAAACAAAGTCTCCCTCATCTCTTTACAGTTTTTGCTCTTACATATCAGGCCCTAACTTGTAAATTGTATATGCATGTTAAGATACAGAGGGAACTTATCCTGACCAGTGTCCCTCTCTGTCTCTCTTGCTCAGTTGGTCAATAAGGGAGCAGATAAGCCATTCTGAAGTGCCTCAGAAGACTTTATTGTGGTTTGCCTTTTTTTTGTTATTTTTTTAAATGTATATTACATCAAGACATGCCACTTTCTGTATTTGTCACATCTTTTGTTCCAAGCCAGAAGTATTTGGGCCTCTGTGCTGCTAAAATAACAGAGAATGTGCAAAAACGTAAAGCTGGCGTTTAAATGTGTGAGAAAAGTAGAGTGGCACACAGGTCCCTTTGCATATGACACCCAGCCCCCAAAATGATGATATTTTGAAATCAAATCCCATTCTCCTGTGAGGATGGGGGAAGCTTTCATTAAAATTTTTCATGCATGCAAATCTTTCTCACAAAGAGACAGATATTTCGCTCTATTTTTTGCCAACATTTGTGTGAGAAAATCCTGAGAAAATCCATCAAATCCTTTGAAAATCCAATAATATTTGCATAGAGCTTAAAACATGCAAAGTCACTGAATATGAATTAAACCGAAAGCCCCCGACTTATGCATTAAAATGGATTGGGAAGCGCTCGACTCCTACAGGTAAACCCAAATCATAGTCTTTGGTTAAACGGTGCTTGTTGGATGGACAAAAAATGAGAGAAAAGCCAATACACGTGCAATCCACTTCATTCATTGCCATCCCTACAATGGCCGAGGCTGTTTACTATGTACCGAAAGGGGTGTCAGGTGTTGAAAACAACGGCAGCTTCGTATGTAAACACAAACAGCAGTGAAACATCTTTGTTTTTCACTCCGGTGACAATAAACCAAGGCCAAATGACTGAAGGCTGACCAGTTTGCTCTCTGCCAACCCTGTAATGACAAACACACATTGGCAACACAATAAGAATTCAACAGGCAATCTATTCAGCAATTAATGAGGTAGGAAGTCAGTCCTTCTGAAGATGGCACTCAGGCAAGAAAACAAGCATCGCATGCTATAGCCTTGCATTCTGCTTGCCCTTGAGGCCTTTTATTGCGTGTCTGTATATTGTCCAAACTGATGTGCTAAAAGAGAAGCCACAAGGACAATTTTAAAGTGAAAGTATAGCGATGCACAGTATCTACATCCACAAAGTACAGAAGAAAAATTCTGAACCCAACTTAAACATTTCTAGTGACCGGTAACATCTACTGGGCGTTCAAAAATGTTTGTGAAACTTACAAAAGTGTAATGAAAAGTACACGCCACAAATAGAAAGTTTTAATTGTACTGAAATTTCTTAGTTTTCAAAACAGCTCTATTTGTGGCAGAATAAAATTTCGAGACCTTTCTTGTGTATAAAATAGATTGTAAATAGATTGCCTGTTGAATTCTTATTGTGTTGCCAATGTGTGTTTGTCATTACAGGGTTGGCAGAGAGCAAACTGGTCAGCCTTCAGTCATTTGGCCTTGGTTTATTGTATATACATTTTGTAACTTTATGTTTTCTTTTATACTTAATATCAATGCAGTTTATTGCTGTCATTGTAAAACATGTTTTTACATAATTAGTTTAAATAATTTCCTAAATTTCAACATCTATTATTGATATATATATATATAGAATATAACGTTTTTTATTACAGTTAAGCTCAGTTATTAGCATCTACAGCATAATGTTCACTACTGTACCAAACAATGATGTTTAAGCTAAGCATTTACAGTACAATTCTAAATGGTTGTGAAACCTCACTAAAGCCATAAGCTGCAAGCAAAATGACCCTTTCTTTTCTTATGTGCTATAAGGATGTCTCTCAACATGCATTCCTGTCGTATTTCATGTGAGGTTATTCTGTCATGGCTCAATAGAACATTACAAACAGCACAAAGCAGAGAGCACCAGTGAAGGATTACCTGCAGTGTTGACAGCTCTCAACTCTCTTCAGCTCTCTTTAAAATTTGACTTCGACCCTACAGTAGACATAAAAGACCTTTAGCTCTTAAAGCTGTAGTCCACCAAAACAAAAATGAGTGACAATTCACAGCCTGAAGCCTCATACAACTCTGAACTGTACTCGCGTGCGTGCAGCGTGGAGTAACGTGCAGATGTCTCACACGGTCGACGGCTGATCCGTGTGACGAAAGTTTGCGCCGATATCTCAAGAAAACTTTTAATTAATGGAATGTGTATCATTTTTAACATATGATCAAAATTAATCAGCCCTCGATTTGAGATATTAAAATCAAATTAATCATGTGAAAAAGCAAATGATGCTTGACGCATCTCCAGCTGTGCAGTGTCGTTGTTTTTTCTCGCTCTTGCTCCTCTCTTCAGGAGGACATTAGTGCACACCACTTGAGTCAACTGTTACTGTCACTCCAAATAGTTCACATATGGCAGCTTTAATATATTGTGTTTGGTGGGTTTGTTCACTGTAGCGGTAGTATTAATAGATGTAAATTTGCACTGCTTGAGTGACACTTAAGAATTCATCCATGGAAAAATGGCAAAAAAATAGGGTGTAAAATATCCATAAGTTTCAGTTAAGGGTGACGTTTCTACTTTAAATATTGTTTCCTCTTGTTGATGTCACACAAGTAGAAATGAACTTGATACAAAGTTGAAGAGACAGTTCCTTCTCTATACTTTTAAATACATTTTCAGTGGTTAGACCGTAGTTTCGATTTTTTGTCGTCGATGGCACAACCAGGAACACTGTCCTGGAAAGGGTTGCAAGTATTGAAATGCTACAATGTTACAATTCAAGAGCTAGAGATGCTGGGTTTGGGTTTGTGAATAATTCACAATTTAATATTTCAATTGAATCTATCAAAATTAATAATATGGAATTAGTTCACAATTCTTTTTAAAACATCCAGGTTTACTCATACCCTATTCACTTAAAGTGTGGTCTCACTGCATGAACAGTGATGATATACTTTTGAAAAAAGGACACAATATGAAGTGTTTTTAACATCGTTTGAAATCAAATTGAATCTTGTCATATACTAGTAAACTAATAAAAATATTAGGTTCAGCATGTCTGTTAAGTTTGTAAAATCAAACAAATGTCTCCAGTAGGGCTTTAGGAAAGATCTCAACAATCTGAGCCCAGATTTTCCAACTCTGCAAAACTCACTGTAATTGAAGATTTTGAATGTTTCTTATACAATTGATACAAAAAAAGATGATTTTACCTATACAGAACAATACATTTTACAGCTCTATACTCTTAATGCATTTTAACAATACTCTAATGAAATTCTCATATGTTTATGTATTTATTTCTCCCAATTTTAACATCTGAATTGAGTTGAAACTACTAAAACACTGTAAACATGACCTCTTTATGAAATCTCAAAAGAACTAAAAAGAGAAACCTCTGGGGAGTATCTAACACTAATAGTGCATGAAAACATTTCAGATAGCATGGCATTTTTATATTTCATGACAATTGTAGTGCATTAAATTCTTCAATTATAGTATTCATTAATATCATTATATTCAGTATTTTATTTTTCTTTAAACTGAAGTTTCAGTTTATTTTACTGCTGTTTATTTCCCTAATAATTAAAGTATTGATAGAAGCAATAAATTAAATGTTTTTTAGAGGACCAGAATGCGTACTTACACATAATAATTATAAAAAAAACTTAATAATAAGTTAATAGAGTTACTTGTATAGCATTTATATTATAAGAATGAGATGAAGAAGATGAAGTGCCCAGCTGAGAGCCTGTAGCCTCTCCTGGATCACAGCACGGACGGATGAGAAAAGTAAGTATCTTCTGATCAGTAGATCATGAGTGATGAATGGCCGAGCTGATAATCTCATTGCAGGTCTGCAGGGATGATCAGATAAAAGTCGCTCCCGTTGTGAAAACGCTCGCCATCCCAGAGGCTGGCTGTATAAAGCTCTGAGACGCATACAGCAAAGGGCTTAGCGTGCAGAGAGTCCAAGTGCAGAGTTTGGAAATTATGGTTAGCATTGACTTAGCCCCTTGTTTTTGGATATGAAGAAGAAACCCTTTAATGGCTGTCTCTAGCTCTTTACGGTGAGTTCTTGCAATTGAGCTTTTGACCATCAGGATATGAGTGAGGAGACGCGGCGTGCGCAGTCATCAGACACTGGAACCCTCCTTCCGCAAAACTTCCTGTCCATCTTGTCAAGTTAGTCTCTCTGTTAACTGATGGTAAACTTAATGATAAAGGCGAGACCCTGAAGTGATCCCGCGTGATTGAAAGCCTCGCGTTTTGAAATGTAAATTCACTTAGGAAGGTACGGAAACGCTCACATAAAGGGCTGAAGCTCTCCTGGGATGACTCCTGCAATTGGCGCCTCAGCTAAGGCATGTCAGGTGGCTTGATGAATCCATGGGGAGGCTGCACCTCAACACCAAGCTCTCCTCAGATCATCATCCCCTCGTCCTTATTCTGTCAACGCCATTGATGAGGCTGTCAGGGACCCTGCTCATTTGAGGAGAGCGCCTGCCTCTCTTTGCATATGCACAACAAGGAGAAGGGAAGAGAGAGACACGGCAGGTGCGTGAGGAGGATACCGCGGGGAATAGCATCAGAGGCCGAGAAGAACATTCCCACTGGAGTTGGCGAGGCAGGGGACGCTGCACGGAGCAGAGCGAGACCCCCTCCCAGCGGCGGGAGCCTCGAGCTTTGCTCAGGCGGTGGGGGGGGGGGGCAGGGTGTAGTGCTGTAATCATAAAGTTCAGGCAGCGGAGGCGTTCAACTAAAATAGTCTAAAAGCATTTTGAAGAGGTCCTATAAGTTTGAGATCAAGTTGCGTCACCGAGAACGTAAAGCGACCGGATTTTGTCATCCGTAAGAAACAGAGGGCGCTAGAGTTGGCCATGAATCGGAATCTCTAATTAGCGGCACAGCGGGAAGGTTCTGCGGAGTTGATGCAGCGCAGAGCGTGTGTGGACCGGTTTCTGCATTAATGATCTGGAACACACAGAGACGCGCTAAACGCGCAGTGCTGCGGGGGATGACGCCGAGGTGGGTGGGTGTCCTGTCCCCTCTCACATCCCAGCAGGCCAGTGAACATGTTACAGTAACAAGAGCCTCCTAATTAGACCCCGACATCTCGTGAGGTTCTGATATTAATATTAATCGACCTCTGAGCGCTGCGGTTACATTTGTGGTGCGTATATATGCAGATGGAGAGGGGACCTACCTAATGCTGCGAAAGTGATAGGGAAGGAAGCTAAATGTAGAGAAAATGACAACAGAGAGTGCTCTCCAGGGTATCATGCCGCTTATCTCTTGTATGGGACATCAGTCCTGGTTTAAATGTAAAGCCCATAGATGTTCTATAGATACAGTTCAGTTGATAATAACCCCATTTGTGTTCAATTCAAATACTTTTTTGATGGATAAAAATGTTCAAATTGATATCTGCATCAACAAAACGTTATACCCTCCTAATAGGGCCATGGATGAAATTTGTTGCGTGTAAATCGTGATTGTAAACAGATTGAAGTTGTGATGTTCAGGTGCTACAGAGCACAAAAGATAAAGCCGGGGTGGGGGCGAATCACTTCATCTCATATTTAAGCCTTTCTTATTGTTGAGGAAGAGGTGAAACAGTGTTGAGAGCTGGGTGTGAAAGTTCATGAAAATTTTTAACGAAGCCTGTGGGTGACTTGTAAATGAATCTCAGTGAACTGGTGTTAAAAAAGGTATTAAAATATATAAGCATAATCAAACCACATTCATAATAAGGAAAAAGTCAACTTTATCAATTCATTTTATAGAATAGTCTAAAAATATGAAAACAAACAGCACAGCCGTCTCCCTTCACTTTTGCTGTATGGACAACAACAAAAGGAGAAAAAAAAAAGAGACAGTGATACAGGTTTAGAAACATCACGAGGATGAATAAATAATGACACAATCTTCATTGTTGTCTGAACCAACCCTTTGAAGCAAACTCTCCCTGTCTGAGGATACAAAACACACTCTGCTGGAATGAGCATGTGAGGGGACCGGGGTCAAAATGTTTGTGCATTCCTGAGAACCACAAAGCCGAAAAACCAGACAGAAGATTCGGGGGGAGTTGGCAGATCTTGGGTCCCAGGGAGAGTACTTAAAGACAGTTTGGTGTCCAAACTTTGGAGGCCTCATCAGGATGGTATTGTCAAATGGGAGAATGCATACCTGAAGGTGAGAGGGAGTGGGATTTGAGCTGTACAGGAAAGCAACTGTTGTTATGGTGGACCAGGCTGTTTGTCCCCCTGGGAGGTCTGGTGCACAGGGTACTTATTAGTCTAAGGACGAGACTTTGTGGACAGATTAAAAAGCTTCAGCCGGGATGATTCGCATTGGTGCCAAGTTAAGCCACAATGTAATTAGTGATCCTCAGAGGAATGTTCTTGATGTGGCCTACAGTAGTACAATGGCCTCTTAGATAGATGCTGAAACATGCTCCTGCACTGTCCATACGTGCACATACAGTACCACTGCGATCTTTCTGCCACGGTGATACACACACAGACGTGCGGAAAGGACAAATACTCCCATTAAAGTGGTCCAGATGCTTCCGTGATTAAATTTGACCACACAAACACAAATTAAAGCAAACGGGCGCACATGAAGGGCTTCGAGCATATGTTCAGTAGGTCGGATTGAGCACATGATAGGCGTAGTGAAATTCACGTATTGAATTCGCATGGGGTAGATTAGCTCGCTTTGTATAGTGTAAAGATCCAAGCGTTCATTTACACCCATGCAGTTTCATCCAAAGGCACTTTAAGGTATGCATTTTATACGTGTTCCCTGGGAATCAAACCCATAACCTTTGCACTGCGAGACTGCAATGAGGAGGATTCAGGGTCAGGATATAGTGCCACTTGTTATCCAGGTAAAATATAAACCTGGAAAGAGCTGACTTGGAAATGCCCTTCTCTGTAGACATCAATAGTTTGTGGTTGACAGTATTGAACGCTGCAGACAAATGCTGAATAATTAGTATGGAGTTAAGCAGGGATGTTTTGTCTGATGTGAACACCTTAGAGGCTCGTAGGACAGCTCCACCAGATAAGGATGTGTTGACAGCAGAGAACAGGTTAGGCAGGGGATCAGAGGACATCACTTTGATCAGAGAGGATGGGATTGATGGGAAAGTGATTGCACAATGGTCGGCGAGAAGAATATTGTTGTCTGAGCCAACACTGCAGGATATCTGGGATTCAGTATCGGGAGATATAAAAAGATTTGATGGAGTGTAATGATGGGCGGCTTTAGACGCTAAACATGACTATAGATGGGTGGAATGAAGAGCATGTGCGACTGAAAGTGTTCGGACACTTAAAAGTTTCAATATTAAACATTTGCTTTGCCATATCAACTGCAAAAATAATCAAGCACAAAATTAGACCTTTTTTTTCTTCCCACAACCCTTGATACAAATAATATTTCATATTTATATCACAAAAAACACATAAATGAGTTATACTATTGACTATTGAAGATGACTATTAATTTTATAATGAGCATTGAAATACATTTAATATGTAAAACCAAGATAATGCTGGTTATTTGGCCATTTTTAAAATAGTGATGAATAGACACTTTTTTGGTTCATGTCGAGCTTTGAAATATTTTGGGTTTTGTGAGTGGAAGGGGGGATTTTGAATATTGTTGAATACAGTGGAAGGGCCTTGGAGTCAAAAAGAACCCCAGCTTTAGAGTAACATAACAGGAAAAATAGTCAAATTATTGACTATTTTTATCAATTTACTCCAATGTATGTGGGTAGGAGGACACTCTTTTAAATTCAGTTTCTGTAAAAAATGCAAAATATTCTCTAATATTCTGTACAAAATGCAAAATATCCACCAGAGCTGTGGATGTTCAATCTGCTGTGCGACAGAGTAAACAACCTGATTCTTTAAACCCCTGTTGTCTTTATAGACTTAAGTAGGCCATCTATGTTCGCACTTCATGGTTGAAAATGCAAACAGGCAGATTCCTTTCAAAGGTCTGATATGACCTATACAAATATTACACTAGGCCATATCAATGATGTAATTATGATAAAGTGCAATATTTTTCAAACATGCTAAAGTAATGATGTAAGTCAATTCCAGTCTCTCCATTTAAGCTCAGCCCTCTTTTACCATCGCATTTAATGTTGTCTCTCTCAAATTACACAATTTACCCATGCCTCATTGCTGCATTAAACACCAAAGATATAACTCCCGAACTGGTGTGCTTTTCAAGTTAGGACTCCATTAACTTGGCAAGTGGCAAAATGAGGTTTTATCCCAGTTCTGCTCGGTTGAACTCCAGACCATTTGAAGCCCTGAGTGAATGAGCGTCCCTGCACTCACACAGAGGCTCTATTAATTACCCCGGCTGTGTTGAAGCTCGGCTGCGCCAGGGGGTTCAGGAGCTAATGCTTCCCGTTTGACCGTGGATGCTCTGTCTAATGCTTCCCCCGAGAGGAGTTTCACTAATTAATCCACCGTCTTCAGTAAGATGATCCCCCTTTACCCCCCTCCCTCCCCCCGAAACAGATCTTTAGGGAGTGAGAGCAGGAATGAGGGAGAGCGATTTCAATTATGCTCATTCAATACTCAAAATCTGGAGGTGTGGATGTGGAGTGGATTTTGATCAGAAGATCAGAGAGACCTCTCGAATGCTGTAGCTCTTAAGGAAGGAAGAAATATGATATCATACCCAAAAAGTATCTTTTTGTTGATTTGTATATAAAAATACTGTTATTTTTTTATAATTACTATTTTATTGTTTAATATTAATAATTATTTCAATGTAATCTACTCTACTCTAAACCTAACCCTAATTCCAAAAACATTGTTTTATTGAGTATTTGAAATGACACCTGCAATAAAAAAGTACATCTTCTATAGACTTCTAACACATCTTTTTTTATGATTTTTTTATTAAAAGATGATAATTGAAAACAACACATGCTCTTCATTTCGTTTAAAAAATTTACAACTACTAGAAAGTTAAACAAATATCTAAAAAATAAGGTTGTGAAAGTATAAAAATATAGTGACATATACTATAGTGACTGTCTGAATCTTAGTAAATATGATCATGTTTTATCATGTTAAATGAACAGAAATGATGGCTAGGATATGGTGACTGTGCATTCCAATTACCAAATACCGTTTGGACCTCCAACGTGTTTTGGCAGGAGGACCGTGTGATGGTGCCAGTCGCTTAATAGGAGAATCCAAGTGTCTGGCCAAAGCCTGAGGTAACAGGGAGGACAATACCTACTTAATTTAAAGAAATACAATACAGATTAAATACTTAGACAATGTCAGTGAAATGCAGTGACACAAACATGGCAGTCAGAAGCTAGGTTTTATTTAACCCATCTTGCATGGTAGACATTGTAAAGTTTGCTTGTCTTCTTGTCTGGGTTTCGGTGTTTCCAACATATAAATTAGAGCTCCACTGATTTGCATGAACAAAAAACCAAATGTAGCTTTCTAGGAACAAACACGTCAGCGTATCATGAATGAAATTTGGAACAATAATGACTAGTAATAACAGGAGTGCATGGCTGTCCGCATCTGTAAGCAGCTGGGAGTCACATCAATGGAGTACAGAGGCACGCATGTATTTCTCAAGGCTATAGTTATAAAAGTGAGAGAATACAAAAAGAATGAACACAAAAGTTAAGTGTCTATCAGTACATTTTGGACCTTTCTGGTTTTTGGAGTTTTAAAAGCATTTTTCCTATTCCATATTACTATAGGGATTTCAAAGATTATTCAATAGAGTTGTGAAGCTGTGAATCAAGTCGACCATCTTCAAAATGAAAAATATTAAGATATTAAAAATCTGCTTTCTCAGGTTGTGGATCAGTATTTTGTGTCAAGTTTGGAAGCTGGTAGGACCCTGGCTCACAAGTTTTGCATAGACATGAAAATGTGCTGTTCACCACGACTGGTATTTTTTTAATAACTGGCAAGACATGTTCATGTAATTCTTGCCACCATATCACCATATCACATATTATTTATTATAATATAATTTTATATTTTCATGATTTTTAAAGTACTTGACTCCCTGATCTGTGACATGACTTTATTGCTGATGCAAGTGGCCTGGTGGTATCGCAGCATCAAAACCTAATTCACAACAGGCATTTTAAAAGGTCAGGGCCCAGTTACAAAAGCCATACCCCTTAAACAAACTTTAGCTATAAACACTGTGACGCCAGTTAATTGTTGGTTACTCTCTCTCTCTCTGTCTCTCTCTCTCTCTCTCTCTCTCTACTTCTCTCTCTCTCTCTCTCTCTTGCTCTAATTATGATGCTCTGAACGCAGTGGTGGTGCCTATACTGAGAGAGCAATAAAAGAAAGCGAGGTCTTGCGTATGGGATCCATTAGTTTGTTTATTAAAAGCCGTTCTCTCTTCTCCAAGGCATGAAAACAACAGAATTCTCTGCATGGGCCTGAAGACCCAGATGCTGGAAGAGATGAGAGGACTCTGGTTAGATCACAAATTATTATACTAACAAGTAACTTATCATGTTTTTGGTGAGAGATTTTTGAAAAGTACATTTTTTCATATGCTATCAACCCTTAATAATAGTATAACCAAAATGTTTTAGTTTTTTTGTAATTATAATGTTGTAATGTTTGACGTAAGTTGCTGTCATACATTAATTCCTAAAATAAAAATATTTGTAATGTTAAATCTTTTTAGAGTTGGTCCAAAAAAAAGGAAAATGAAGCAAATTAGGTGTGTATTTGCCTCAAAGAATGATGGCAAATGTAGTTTTGTCACACAAGCTTCATTAACCTGATAATTGTGTCATATTTCCAGCTTTAATGGCATTCCTCCCCATATATCCCCTAAATATCATATATGACATACAGTATATACCCATATATCAGGGAGTGATGCAATTTATATAAGGCAATTTATAATTACAACATATATTCAACCTCTGGATATATGAAGTTTATAACATGTGAAACTGAAAGATTAAATAAAGTGTGTATATTCAAAATATGTATGATAAAAGTTTATATGTTACACCACATATTTTACCAATATATTTTGAATTTTATGTTACTTTATGTAATGCCCAAATAAAGTAACAATATATATTGAATTGTATATGGTGCTATATGTTAAGACAATATATGTTAGCAATAATATATAAAATGTTTAAAGCTCGACTATTAAAAAACATTAATAATTAAAATCTAATTGTGATTAATAGCAATTTAATTCAAATTACATTATTCTTGCATTCCTACAGCAAGCATGATTTTTATGATATTAAAGTACACTTATCTAAAAAAAAGTTGTTCCGACTTGACTTAAAGGTATAAATTGTCCATTTGTTGGAAAACTGTATGACACATACATTGAGGTCCCATTTATTAAGCTGTTGTTAAATTATACTTAGGCTACCTACTTGCATATAATTACAGTAAATTCTTAGACTCGCAGTATTTGCATGTAATTCCACTCTTGACCCCATGCCTAAACCCACCCCATTCATAAACCTGCCCAGAACAACACACGTGTACAATAAGTGCAATATGTACAGAGGGACTGAGATAGAGATATACAATGTTATCACACAAATGCAAATATTTTCTCTGATTTTAGTATACATACAAGCGTTATTTAGTTCAGCAAGGACTATTGCTGCTGGCAGCGTAACTCCAGAAGCGACTTTCCCTGTTATACTTTGTCTGACTGAATAGCCCTATGATTTAATAATTTAATCAGCAAAAGCGCCGCATGCATTATCTCTGACACACAATCTCGCACATTCTGGGGTAGATTTTACGATAATCTGCACAGTTACTCCATATGACCACAGGCGGTTGTAGCGTATTGTATCGCAATGTATCACAACAGATTTGCTGTCATGATCGGTCCCCAAAAATAATGCATTAGGTCAAATTAGCCTCATTTGACACGTTTCTTTCTTTTAAATAAGATGCTAGATTGTCTCTGTACGACATTGACTGCAAAGGCAATTTTATTCACATGCTGGAGTTTTCTTTGGATAAAAGGATAAATATTAATGCAAGTTGCGACTGTGAAACTGAGTAGGCTTGTGTCGGGATTATTTACTTTTGCTGGTTTATATTTTGGTTCAGCCACTGGCCATCAGATCGTACAATCTGAATGATGTGCTTGAGGTTATTGCTCTAAAAGCATGCACCAGCACCACGGCACATGTGGTCACCAGACCAGAGGACGATAGCCCGCAAAATTGGATTAGCCTGTAAAACACAGATATGAATCGGAAGATTTCCATACTAGATAAAAGACAGAAAACTGCTTTCAGTCGTCTGAGGCGACACGTGGGTGGTCTTGGGGGGCTTAATTGGTTGAGCTGAAGGACTTTATGTGTCCAGGGGTCCAAGTTAAGTGTGACATGGCGCTGTTTGTGTGTCCTGCTCACTGATCCACTTTAATTGGTCGTCATTAAACCCCACATTAGCCAATTGGGCGATTGCAGGAGTGGGCACCAGACCGTGGTGAAGAACAGTATGCTTTGCCTGATCTGAATTACACAACTGTAGGGCCATGAAATATACTGCTGAAGGCAGCTAATGTTCAGAACATAGCCAGTGATGTTTACATCAGTGAGAAAATTAGAAAATGGAGATCCTGTATCCAAACAACCCAAATGTTATTATTAGCTGTTTAATGGGAGTCTTTTGTGGATACGGGAGTATATTTCATAAACGGGGTGACTTTGCCGTCACTAAAGGGACAAACAACAAGAAAAATAAAGATGTGTTTATGTAAGTGAACTGGTGTTGAATTATTAAGGGCTTCCAGACAAATGACTTCCACAGCCTTAACAGCAACTCAATTGTAATCTTATTTGTTTGTGTCAAATCAACTTTGCAATGCAAAACATGGAAAATACATCAAATGTACATGAGTTAAACATTCAGGTAGGACTGTCAATCATTATGAAATTGTAATTAATTTATTAAGTTAGTACCTAAAATTGCTCATATCAATGGGGCAAGTGTTTAATCACAATTTTTAACAATTAATTGTGTCAGTTTGTGTGAAAACGTTATTCTTATCTTACCCTGATTTGACAGTAAGCCTATACTTTTTATATTATATAATGTGTTATATATTGTGATTTTTAATTTGTGTTGAAAATGTTAGTTTGATATCATTTGACTTTAAACCACATAAAGGTGAGTACCAAAAGCCTGCAGTTTAATGCTTCAAACAAAGATGCTTCTATAGGTGAAAGTTATGAATTGCCGTTTTTATTAAAGTGTTAAATTAGCAGTTTTAATATTACATTATTTTGTACAACTTATTTACAGTGTGTCGATCAGTGCGGATCAGTACTTAAGCCGGTGAAAAAACAACCTTTAAGCACCATCTTCATTCTATGTATCACACAAGTCATGACACAGTGGTTGGAGCTGTCAGATAGTGATTGAAAGACGCCACACTTGAGAGCATCAGGCCTTTGTTTCTCTTAAAGAAATGAGTTGACCCAGAGAGCAGGCTGCCTTTGAGCTGAGGCCAAACCATCTGAATCCACTCTCCCCAAATGAGAGCTTAACTTTCAAAGCAAATCCACCGAGAGCAGGCCCCAGCATCCCTGCACCATGCGAGCGAATGAAAGGCAAGGGACCACAGATCTTCTAAGTCATAAGAGATGTGATACATCATTTTGCTTGATGCTAGTGTTGTCATCATGATCGCATCTTTATGTTACAGCATCCCAGTTAACAGTTTCATTGTGACGACGTATCTGGACCGGACCGTATTCGTCGCAAAGTGACGTTAGGTGTAGGGAGTGGGGTTAGGGGTGAGCCTTCAGTATTGCTTAATCGTACGTTTTTGTACGACTCACAACGTATTAATTCATACGAATTAGCCACTTCATAAAATACGACTTCCCGTGAGATCAGGTTGGATATTTAGCTATTTAGATATTGAAGTAAGTTAAATGACATAAATAACCAAAGACTTCAACACAATATAGAGGTTTAAAGCAGAAATTTATTGAGAGAGATGAATAAACATTATCTTTAAGCTTAACATTATATTCTTGTCTTAGCACATACAGTAAGTTTAGCGGGATGTCCGTTTTTTAGATACAACAATCAAAAGTTTCTTCGGTTACACTCACTTCATCATTCGGTTACACAGTCCATTCATTTAAATGCACCAAATCGATTGAAAATCACTTAAATATGTGTTTACTCCGCTAAAGTAATCAGTGAGGTCAAACAAAATTATCGTTAATGTTTAAATGATGCGAGCTTTGCAGAAGAGAGAACGCACAATTAGACGCGCACATTAAATAAGTAAAAAAACAAATTGTTGTAACAAATTAAACTCCTATTTTATCATTAATAAACTCGGTTATATTATTTTGCTGTAAAAACGGATTTAAATGCATTCGTCTTTACAATATAACAGATTAACAGATTTTACTCTGATCATAATAACATAATGAATAGAAATAACCAGATTTATTATTAAAATGACGAGTGTCCAGGTTATCTGAAAACCAGGATACCACGTCGCTACAACGCTCTCCATAGGATTAATTCACAACGTTATTTGAGGACGTGCTTTCGACGTTACTGTAATGTTAGCAACAATTCTAAGAAATGGAACGTTGCCAAGACGTCATCAGAACGTAGTTACCAAGTTATTTCACGGTGACCAAGTGAAGACGAACTGGCAACGTTGTCAGAACGTACTGTGTTTGCTGGGATTAAATGCAAGGCTAACTTTTAAAGGCATAACCTGTTGAAATTGTAGTGCCTAAAACAATAGACCAGTAGACTGATCAAACTGTAAAAATATATTTTGACAAAGCTTTCAGGTATTTTTTAAATGTGGTTAAAAAAATGCAAAAATAAACTTCTAATTTCAATTGCTAAATAGTTTTACAAAAGAAATTACAGTTTTTTACAGTGTGAAAATAATAAAACTATTAGTTGACTGCTAAAAATACTGAATGTCACTACTGTAAAATAATAAAATATACTTTGGTGTTTTATGATTAGGATCGAAAATAATGTTTATTACTGACATAAATTGGTATTTGGCCACAGATTACTGTTGCTAAACTCTAACTGAGTGACAGCTTAATTTAGGCTAAATTTGCAACCCTTTAGCTTGCAACTTTACTAATACCTAAATCACACAAACCAGAATGTCAAAAAATGTTGAATTTTGCAAAACTAAAAGAGCTCATACAATGTTTTGTTTAACCTCATGAGGTTAAAATATTTCAAAGGCTAACACTTCTTTACGCTTCTGACCTAATTCAATAACCATCACGCCCTGTTTTGTACCCCAAGATCTAAGATGGCACATTTTTGTAAACGCATCCCATATTTTCCAGCTCTCATTAAGGACAGTCATGCTATTCCACATGTGATACGCAAAGCAATCACAGTGAGCATAAATTATTACAAATGAATTAACAGAGTACAGGCAGGGTGTCAGAGAGAGAGAGAGAAGTCTCTGATGTGGTCTGGCTCATACTTCACATGCTTAAGTCAATCCACACATAACACTCGTATATCTCCAAATAAGACGGACGCAAAGGAAACTTAAGCGCATGCAGTTATGCACATGAAGGTTTGCCAAGCGCTGCAGACCGCATTAGGCATCTGCTTTGCCGTGATGCCGATCTCGTCACATCTGAGGTGACTCAATGATGTGACAAACCCAAACAAATCAATTCTCGCTTACAGTGCCGCTTCTGGTCTCTCAGCGCAGAGAGAATCTGCTTAAAGTTTCCATATTCTTGTAGTCCAACACTTTGAAAAACGTAAAAGATCTGTTGTCAAAGGGTTGAGTTCTGAATGTTAAAGGCAGTCAAACACCAGGGCATATGAGAACTGAAGAGGCGTAGCCATGTGGTTTAAATCATCGTGTTTTGCAATTTTGTATTAATGAACTAATTTAATTATTTTAGGAAATTTCTTCTGTTTTGAATATTATAGTGGCACATGATAGTAAATTTAGTAAATTTTATGCAAATTACCAGATTCCAGACTACTGTACTTCACAGAACATTACCTTGTGAATACCCACTGGTATAAAGAAATGTTTCTTTTAAAAGACCGTAGATATTCTGTGTATTAAGTAATGGCTGCATAAAAACATGAAAGACCTAATGATCTCCATCTTTCCTTTTTTTTTTTGTTTTTTGCAATAAAAAAATACCTGTTACGCATTCATTTTTAAGACACACTTTTACTGTTTCTTTTATTTAACCCCCTCACACACACACACACACACACACACACACACACACACACAAACAAAGAGACAGGTGTCACACCCACACTGCGTGGCGGAGAACGCAGGCAGCCGTGTAGATAAAGTAAGCTCTCTTCCTGTGTGAGGTTAAACACTGTGCCTGCATTGCTCTAACCACAGCCAGTTGTCTTAAACACTGGTCTGGGACCAGTATCCTCCAGCCAGGTCCAAACCCTAACCACTACAAGTAAAACCACCCAACAGGTCGCAGATCAGCATGTGGGGATAACATGTAACAACATCTCCACATGTCGGCAAAGCTACATGTGTGGTTAGGCGCCCAGGTGTCTCTAAGTTCGAGATGCTTTGAGAACCTCCGTAAGTCTCTGGTCTCATGTGTAAGCAGGTTACGTGTCATCTCGGAGGTTGAGGTATTGCCGTTGAGACGGTGGTTGAAAATTGTAATCGTTTATGTTTCTTCCCCCCTAAGAGCCCATGAGGTGACTTCTTATCAGTTAGTGGCTTTGTAAAAACAACACTGCTATTTATATGACCTGTTCTTAAATTACCTAGGTAAGGGTAGATCATGAAGTAATATTTACACTTTTGGTCCTTGAAATTGCTTTCCATCACCATGTTAATGAAGGTAAAGGGTTTTTTACTATTTCAAAACAGCCTTTATGTCATTAAGCTTTCGTGAGCTGGGCTTTGATTGCAGTAATCCTTTCTTGAATGTGGTATTCATTTTGCATTCTGAATAACAGTAAATGAATTGCACTTGTATCATGAGTGACATACACACGCAGCAAGAGCTTAGGCATGACCGAAAGGCCATACAATCCAGCCGTAATGCACCATGATGATAATGGTGTTGTGCTGAAAAAAAATATATTTTACATGGGGGCAGGGGCACTGCAGACTTCGGTCGTGCAGTGACAAATAGCTTTCTCTTTGAATGATGGGACTTTACAGGTCACAATCAAGCCTTGCCAAGACACTGCAATTGTGGCAAATCAAATCTGCATCTATTAATAATTTTTCCAGGGTTCCTTTTGGCGGAGGTATGTGTCTTCCTCCTGTCAAGGAGTGTGTGATAGAGTGTTGTCTTTATCCTAGCCAGGGCTTCTGTCACTGTGATAAACAATTACCATAGCAGTGTGAATAAAGACCTTCATTGCAGACCTCTGGCTAAATAACTTTCTATTTCTATTTGTCTTTTATTTTTTGTATTTCTATAGGCTTTTTATTGTAATGGTTGACTATTTCTAAGATTACGTAAGTGGACTAGAAGCATGACCGTTAGGTTTGGAGTGCCCCAAAGCTCTGTTTTAGGTCCTTTATTGTTCTTCTAATAGTATATAAAACAAAAAATCTTTTATGTGCCAATAGTGCCACACCGTGTTTTCTATCCCCTGCTCTTCTGTGTTCCTTCAAAATAAAGTTGATAAAATAAACAACGATACAGCTTCGCCGAAGTGGCAAACAACAATTGTGAGATTAATTATCTGTAAATAAAGTAGATACAAATGTGCCAGTGGGTGGTAAGAGGAAGATATACTGTATATATAGAGAAAGAGCTGAGTGTAAGTCTCAGATGAGGGGAAGAGGGAGTGCCCTGGGGTTGTCATCCTTTATTCGGGCCAGCAGTCATAGGAAATATGTGGTGAAGGCAGAAGTAGCGGGTTGAAGTGGGACAGGTCCGTGGCTGTGCTGTGACAGACCCGGCAGAGTGAGAAATGTGCTGCACACAAACAAGTCCCAGAAACATGCCATATTGCTCCGCCCCTGTCTCTCTCTCTCTTTCACTACTTTACTCTAACAGCGTTTCTCCATTGTCTTTTTGTCTGTATAATTTATTTTTATATATACACAGAGCAAAATCTTTTATCTCAAATTAAGGGCTTAAATGAAACAATTTATGAGAAACTGAACATAAAAACTGACATACAGTAAGGCCAAAAATGCTGGAGTTCTGCTAGATATGAGTACTTATCTGTTGTGAGAAATGTGTTTGAGAGCTATTTAAAGAGCAAGTGCACTTTGCAATCTCAGTGTTGCCACACGGGGCACTAAAGCAGTGGTTTGCGTTCAGTCTTCTACAGTCAGTTTCCTCATTAAGTGGAATACTTCTTCATACAAGACTTTAAAAAAGGTTATTGCTAGAGTTAGTGTGTTATTTAAAGTGCACGGCCTAAAACATTGATACCTACAAATTTGGTTTATTTGTTTGGATAACATCACTTCTTGAGTGCTTGTTTAGTGTAAACAGCAGCACTGCACAATTGCCATGTGTTCATCATTCATGTCTACATTTAGTCACTTGCATAAAGTATGTTAGGTAAATATATAAAGAATATACAGTACATCTATGAAATAAATGTGGATAGCATAGCACGTGCAACCATTGTATATCCTGCACTTGCTGCTATTGCACTTCTGGTTAGACCTAAACTGCATTTCATTGCCTTGTACTTGTATATGTGTAATGACAATAAAGTTGAATCTAATCTAATCTAATCTAATCATATCACTTGAACCTGGAAAATGCAAAAAGAAATGAAAGACTTTTCTTTGGTAAATGTAAGAACAGTTTAAACTTTGATGCAATATCTTCATTCCTTAAATTTCTGTTGGTTTTATACACAGTTCGTTTTTATACATATTACAAATATATATATATATATAGCCCATACATATAAAGTACTGTATATGTTTTTGATTTTTTTTGCCAGTTTAGGAACTCATTAATTAGAAACGTTTTTTTTTTATTTCGTTCTGTTGTTCTGTTCCACACTTTCCCCTCATGCATAAGTTCTGACTGCAAAACTATGCAACAGTAAAAAAAAAGGCATGCATTTCCAGCACTCCAGTAATCATAAAGAACAGATGTTTTAATATAACTGACTCCACTCCTAGCGTCCCATATGCAATTCTGTTCAACATGCAAAAACTCAATAGACGAAATATAGAAATTGCTTTATGCATATTGAAGACACTTGTCATCAGCATGTCACATAAAGCGTGGAAGGACAAGAGGCAGCGTCCCTCTGAGGCCTTTTTCTTCTCAAAAGTATCAAATTAGATTCGAGGAAATGGCCTTGTGTCGGCATGCAAAGCAGAGCGTTTTTGTGTGCTGTTTTGCATATAAAAAAATGGGCACCATGTAAATGGTGCTCGATATACAGACAAATTGGTCATTCCGGATCGGAATGAAAATGACACTTGAGTGCAAACAGGAAATGGAGCCGTGCACCGTGAGAATTAGAGCCGTTAAAATGTCACGCCTTAAAGGTGTCCAGATGAATGGTTGAAGGAGACGCTGAGAAAAGGGAGATGTTGATGAAGGTGACATATTACTGGTCGGGGAAATGGAATGCATTGTCTTTCAGAAATGTTCTAGGTGGGCTGCAATTTGTACCCAATCAGCTACATCGCTAAACAAGAGAAGGTGACACAGAGGGGCAGGTCACGCTGGGTACGCGTTTCAATTGGTTCCATATTTTTAAAATCATTCTCACATCTCGTTTAGGGGTTCGTGGCAATCATTCCAACCCAAGCCATAATTCACAAGTCTGTTTTTCTTTTTGGAAGTAAATGATATCCGTTCTCAAGACACAAGACTAAACGACCCCTTTAACTCCCACTTTGTGTTTTAAATGAGTCACTGTGGCAATTTGCCTGTTCAAATGGACATTACCGCAATGTAATGCCAAGCTCAACAACACGGGCTGCCCCGTTCACGCTGAGCCAATCATCATTTGGACATTCGGAGGTCATGGAATGGAACACGGCGGAATAGAGATATTTTTTTTGCAGACGGAGTGTGCATTCTGTCTGTATGCAAGCGAGGTGGAAATAAAAGGCTTCTAAATGTAATAATCCATATTCAGTGCATTTTAAAGTGTGTCAGCACAACACTGGCAGCTCTGACTGCAGGCCTGTGGTCTGCTAATCTCGAGGGTCTACCCATTTTGAGACCCCAGCCCGAGGGCTGACAAATGACCTTAATGAAATTGGACAATTCAGCGCACGTGCATAAAAAGGCACCTTAAATATTGATGGCGTAGATTACCTAGTCCTGGATATTCTGACGGTTAATATTTTAAGTACCTGACAGTCTCCATCTGATAAATGGAGCTGAGTATAATTGTCTGGTTTAAGTTTTTGCAGGCCTCCGATAGTGGACGATACGTGCACGACAGGATGTTGATGTGTGATAATTGTATCTCTTTGGCAATAAAAAAAAAATGAGCATGCACATGTTCTATAGCATCCCCGCAAGGCATTTACAAGATGAAATTAAAGCAATAGATTTGCAACAAGAGCATGGACTGATCTTTATTACGGAGTTTTATCAAAAGACAATGCAAGCGTGATCATCCTAAAACCAAAAATCGTGGTCCCTGATGTCAAACATCCACAAGCCGCGTAATCTTCGATTAGTTCAGCTACTATTGATGTGCACTCTATCAGCTCTGTCAAGTTTATTTTTATAACGCTTTTTACAATGTGAATCATATCAAAGCAGCTGTACAAGTAAAAACACACAATAAAAATGTTAAACTGTTCAAATGAAAAACACACAGAGAATAAATATAGATATAAAAGTTATATGAAATAGAGAAAGTACAGAAAATCAATTACATACATTTATATGCATTTATATATATATATATATATATACATATGTACACATACAGCATATTACGTAACAGATAGTAGAGTAGAGAAGACATGTTATTGCAAGTCTACAACTATACATTTTATTACTTTGTTTACATACTTACATATTTACAATTCTTTTAAATAAGGTCAGACCCTGACAATTATATATATTACATAAAAAAGGTATGTATTAAATGTGAAACATATCGATCAATTCTTAGCATAACTGTTTTAAACATACGCCAGAATGGGTTGCAAGAAACAGGGTTACATTTATTAACTCAGTAGATATTCTTACAAGTAGTGAAACCACCCTTTAGTATGTCAATTCATAATTTCATTCACCTTAAAATGTTCAATAAAACAACAAATCAAGTAAAAGTATAATACTGCAAGAAAAAAATGCCTTGGATTTCAAAAAAGAAAGGAAATAATGAGTGAAATTAAACGTGAGTAAGATTATCTCTTCTGCTCCTGTCACAGCCTTATAAAGATGACATGAATAACAATTATTCAAATTCACTCTGATCTGGGTTCTCACAGCAATCAGTTAATGTCTTAAAAATCAATTTCAGTCCCACACGGACCGCCGTTGAATGCCCTCGGAGCAGGCAATTATTAAACACACACACAGACCAAAGCCATAATTAGGGAGAGATCGTAATAAAGCTTATGCACTGAAAGCGACTGGCGTTAATAAGTGAATGCAGAGCGGGACGCAGGGGAAGTGCGACCAGGCCTCATTTACGCACTTACACCAGGGTTGCCAGGTATGTGTAATACTATAAACACATCCCAATGATCAAACAATTCAAGGCCAACCGTAGCACAACAACGACATTGAAAAATGACATACGCTTAGGAGTCCATATTATTTGTTTTTAGGCACAGTTTTATACAGCATTCAAAAATAAAATCTGGATAAAGTTTTTGCAGATTTCATGTGGTGTTTAATTTACACTGTAGTAGCCACTGTAGTATTTTACAGCATGAAAATATTTGTGCATTATGTGAAACTCTTAAGTGACTGGGGAGGAACTCCAAAAACATTTTTAAAGTACCGGATTATGCGGGAGGTACTTGGCAACCCTGATGTTCAACTATTTCCTGGCACAGCTTGTGGGCACCTCCCCCTGCCCCGCCACTCCTTCAACCCCCACCCCCACAGACCGCCGTGCAGTGGTAGTGACGCTCCAGAGGGATGACCCTGACAATCTCATTATGCATGTACCCAAAGAAGCCTCTGGCATTTGCATACAGAAGACAGACCAAATAAGGTCATAAATCAGTATCCCATATTCAAATGAATTTGGGGTGTGTGGGGGAGACCCCTGGCTTGCACTTTAAAGACCTATATGCCACATACGGCGTGTGAGGGACTCATTCTCATTAAGAGACGAAGCCCATCTGACCAGCGAGCATGTATATATCCTACTCATCGCATTGCCCAGGGACAAGCCATCACCCCTAAACATCAATATTCAAACCCAGATGCGACGCAATACTTTCACCACCGCTTCGGCTGTGAAGTGAAGGTCATGCATTTTTGTATAGAACAGAGAAACACTTTAGACCTCTTGTGTTTTCTATTCACATTAAGCAGCATGTGTTTTGAGTCAGACTACAATGTGGGATAACAGTTTTACAGGTAGTACAATTGCGATTAATGTAAATTTCATCTAGTGTCAAGGAGGATGTTGTTTCCTCATGCGTTCCAAACACTAAAACACAAAATACTGAAACTGTGGTATTGAAACGAAGTCTTCAGGGCTCTTTTTTAAAATACAAACACACAAAAAAGGGCCGCATTCAAATGCGTTTTATTCACAACAGCGTAAAGTAAGACAGATTTAGCTGTCAGCTAACTGCAGATAAAAGTGAGAATGTTTACAGTTTACAGACAGTCTATACTTAAATGAGAATTTCCATACGAGAATAAATCTCTCTAATATTACTTTCTCCTTGTCTCTCTCTTCCAGGTGGGGTTGAGAAAGGCTTCATTTTTTTAGTTACATGTAAATAACAATCCATCAGTCAATTTGGCGCTCCCAGATCCACCATCGGTTAAGCAGAGGCTGTGAAGTGTGAGATTCAACGCCAACAAAGCACAATCCTCAGCGATGAACTCCAAACCTTCCTCTATTGCTTAGTTTGTGTAACTTGTTTCAAAACCAAACACAAGATGCCTTTTTATAAAAAGTGCTTGTTTAACATGGTTGGTCTTGATCCTGTGCAAAACAGGAGGCAACAAAATCTGCCTGTTTTATTACCGGCCTCGAACAGGCTGACAGAGTCATTATTTCTTTCCGAACACATCGTGATGCAAATGTGCTGGCTAATAATGTAGGTTGGAGGGGAAGATCACTTTATCTACATGCAAGGGAATGAACTGAGGAGCAAATGCAACAGCAGGCAAATGGAAACAGGACTGGTTTCCTTGGGAAGTTCATGTTTTCTGTTAGGTGATGTTGAATACGGGGTAATTGGTATAAGAGATTCAACATTTGTGAACTGTTTATCTAAATAACTACAACGAGAGAATCACTAGCCGCTTAGTCCACAATGCTAACCCTGTTTCAAATAATCCTATTGTGAACAAAAACCGAACCTTTGTGCCATCAACTGTATATATTGCTATTGACAATAGCAGTACCCCTTTGAAATGTTACCTTAAGAGTAATAAACAAAAAAATATATTAATATGATATATGATATCAACTGCCAACAATCCATCAAATCAAATCCCGAAGGATGAAATCAAAAACATAATTTGGTTTGAATTTGTATTATCTTATTTGTACGTTTTAGTAAGTTTTGGGAACTTCTCGTCAGTGATGTTATGTTTAGGGGTTAGGTTAGGAGAGGGGCACAAGTATTGTTTTTTTCTAATAATTGTACGTTTTTGTACGATTCACATGATGCGAATTCACGTGATACGAATCCTGTGATAATTTTATGATAAGAAATTTTTTGGGTGGTTGACACCTATAATTGCAGTTACTGTAACAGATTGTGGAACATTTTTCAAAGGTTTTTTCTGTTCATGTTGCACAATAAAAAGATCACTGCTTATGAAGAAATGAGGGTAAATAATGGCATAATTTTCATTTTTGGTTAATCATTCCTTCAAAAAGAAACAAAGTGACAAGTGGGGCCCACTTCAAATTCAAAAGCTGATGTTTCAAATACTGTTCTTGCAAAAGTTTAAACAGAGAATTCAGATTTCACAGCAGGTTCCCAATTACATCTTGGTAAACACAATCACAATTCCAAAAAAGCATGTAGAGCCAAAGGCCCTGAAGTTTACTCAAAACCTTGAATCCCGTTTTTGGAAAGAACTAAATGAAAATGAGTCAAAGTAAACAAAACATGATTAAATTTCCCTCTGGTGTAAAAGTAAATTGAAGAATTTATTTTCCCCCCACCCCCCGTTAAAACCGACAGAAACTTTGGTCTCTTGAGCTAATAACTTGTGACAGAGAGCAACTCAAACAATAAATCAGTCCAAAGTTCATTTGGATATTCAAATCCTCTCTATTAAAACCCTGCGTGATCCCTAAACCTATTCCCTGATTTGAATATTTAGTGGAGGAATTTGTGGCTGCAGAGGTTCAGAATGGTTGAAACCTTTAAGATCCATTGGCTCGCACAAACAGTTTGACGTTCTTTCGTGTCAGGATGGTTCAACAAAGCATCAAAGAGGCAGCGGTGAGCAACCAGGCACAACCTGGTGCACTCTCAAAAATCTTTGTATGTGTACTGATGTGCTGAGTTTGGGAACATTTGATAAATCGATGTGGCGACTGAATCATGCTGTTTATTTAAGGGGTATTTTGAGCCAACCATTCAAACCAGTGTGCAAGTTAAGCAACGGTCCTTGGCTAAAACAATTAAACTCAATAAGTGGTGGGGTTGACTACGACATCCCCTGTGTGCGCTGAAAGGTATCAGCTCTCAGATGACTGGCTTCAGTGGTTTGGATGTTTAACTGTGCAAACGTGTGTCTCCTTTCATCACGTCCTGCTTAACAGTTCATTTAGTCATCAGATGTTCATGGCTAAACTTCTGTCACTAATAGTGAAATAGGTCTAGATAATTTACCATCAGAAGGCTGAAGTTGTTAGTAATTGCTGGAGAATTTATGTCGTATAGCTGTTCATGTAGCTCAAGCATACATACACACATTGTTTTTTTATTAAAACATAAATGTAATGTAAAGAAACTTTGCCCAGCTCTTTCCCTTATTTCCCATAACTGTTAATAGTGACCATGGCTGATGGTTCCTTAAAGGAATAGTTCACCAAAGAATTAAATTTTTTGTCATTAAGTATTCACCCTCATGTTGTTCCACAACTGTAAGACCTTCGTTCATATTTGAAACACAAATTAAGAGTTTCGATGTGGTCCGGGAGCTTTCTGACTCCTCCATAGACAGCAACTCAACGTACACTCAGAGCGCAGAAAGTTAGTAAAGAAATCGTTAAAATTGTCCATGTGACTTCAGTGGTTCAATCTTAATTTTACGATTCAACGACAATACTGTCAAGCTACGTAAAAAGAAAATGGCAGAAATTGGCAGAAATGCCTCTAGAATTGCTATTTAATTGTACTATCATTACAATAAATGCTATCGCAATGACATTGTAAATATAATGATTTAACCCTTTTATTTTGTGGCATAGCAAAGACAACGTTTTGAAGATGGCAATTAGCCGTGAAATGGTTTTATCGGTATGGGACGATTGTGTGATTACTCCATGAATAGAATGTACTTCTCTTGAATGAGATGCTATCGTAAGGCATCTGCCATTAAACCGTAGCTTCAGGGCGCTCAAGGCTTCGGTACTCATAAACAAATGATTTATCTGAAGTTTCCGCATCAAAAATCTACTACTTAATTATTCGTCGGGGCGGGCAGATTCATCTCGAGCTGAGTTATGGAGTGGCTCCTTTATGAGTGAAGTTGATGGAATATCAAGCGCAGAGTCTCGCCATAAATCCTCAATAACGCAAACGTTTGAAGAATCTCTCAAAATAAAAATGCAAATGTGATTAAGAAACGGTTACCTTGCGCTGATACGGCAGCTCATTTTCAAACCCCCGCTGCCTCGTACGCCGCTGGCGCTGAGGAGCGACGACGTAAATATAGCATCAGCCGCGCGATAACATCTGCTTTTACTATGCGCAGCAGAGAGGGCTCGCTGAAAATAAAAGTGTCCCGCATTTTTAATCTTAGACGACTGCTTCGACTAATGAGGGGGCATAAACTTTTAGAGGGGTTGCGATGGAGTGCAGGCTCTGAGATGCAAATGGAGGCCGTTTGAAAATGGCATCTGTACAATGTGGCGGCTTGTTAGCGAGCGAGAGCCAAACACTGAGGACAATCAAGACACCTCGTCACTTCCTTTTTATCTCTCATCACTCGCAAGATGAAAAATCACTATGAATCCGCTACATCCCTCCACATTAGCATAACAAAGCCCCGGAGGGGCGAGAGAGAGAGAGCCAGGGAAAGAAAGAGAGAGAGAGAGAGAGAGAGAGAGAGAGAGAGAGAAGGCAAAAAACCTGCCTTTCTCAAATCTCCCAAAAGTCCCACCGACATGCTTGAAATGAGCAAACTCTCTCTATCTGCTGCCTTTCTTTTTCCCAAACACACGCGCGCACGCTCGTAAACGTGTAGAGAGTGCAGCTGTCTGCCAGGCACCTCGACATCTCCCACCGCAGCTCCTCACCAGTGCTACGCTGTCAGCACAATAGATTAGAAGCATTAAAGACAGCCGTTCCTGAAGAGGAAGAGAAAAAGAGAGTTAAACACACACACACAAAAATCCCCGCCATATCTTTTTTCCCTCCCCTACCCCATTCTCATCTCCTGTAAAGACACTGGATGAAGAAACATTATGCATATGAAAATGTGCTGTGATTTATGTATGCATGGCTTGCACATTCCATTATGGGACACCAAGGCTCTGCTCCAAAATCTAGCAAGCTACCTTGCTATAGGCAGCAAACAATAAGTCACGCAATAAGTAAAAGGGAGATATAACTGATTTCAGTATAGTTTGCTGCTTCCATATGTTTGTCATATTTTGATATTGCATAAATTGTCAGTTTATTTGTAATCAACCTGTTTTGTCCAGGTGTCCCACACACTTCCTGAAAAGGGAAGCCAAGGCAATGGTGGCTGGCTGCAGTAGAGGTCATAAACCCCGCCCTCTCCATGTAAGTGTTTGTTTTTCGAATACGTTTGGTTTTAGTTAGTTATGGCAACATGATTTCTTTGTTAATGATTGAGTCAAGGGTGGGACCTTGACACTGTGGCTCCACCTTGTGCCCACTACTGCACAGACTCTGGCTCCAAATGACGCCATCGGCGTAAATATGTCAGTGGCCATATCTCGGATATTTTGACATCATTTTTCTACAATGGAAGTGAATGGGGGCACGTCATCCATCTTTTGTCTCTGTTTTGCCCATCATAGCTGTTTGCAATTCATTCTGGGATTGTCTGTGCTGGTATGGATGCAGTACTTCGATATTAAGCGATGCACAAAGTGCCTTAGTATACTTGTACTTGTGTTGTCTAGGTAGGAAGCTCAATAGATTTTGGAACAGAGCCACAGCTTAAATGTCATTTCTCTTGTGTGTGCACTGGGCCACACTGATCCAACCAGTTCTCCTTATTTCTTCAAAGCAAGAAAAAAGCAGGTGAAAAAGAGCAGTTTATATACAAGCCTAAACACATGTCATCCTCAGGGACGGGATCTGCTCCAATCTGGCCAGGTTTAAACACGCATTATTACGTGTACATAACAGCACGGCCAGCCGACAAGACTCGTATCGCTCGCTAATTCCCACGCACACAGTCTCACTGACATGTTTGGTTTGTTAATCACGTTATTGTGAAGATGAGAGACAGGTGGTTTAGGCAGGGAAAATGTAGTACCTCTCCTTCTTCTCCTCTCCAGCCTCCAGTGATTGAGGTCAGGCAGCCATTTCCTTTCTGGCCAACTAATGTGATTGCATCTGAGCAATCCTGCTAAACCACATCCTGCTCTGATCTGCATAGTAATTGGCTGTGCTCTCCTTGGATGTGACCTTGGTGAGGTGCTCTGTCACTTTCCCCTATACCGCCAATCATGCAGAGACACCCAGCTCTCTCTCCATCTCATGTCTTATCGTGTTTTTTTGCTAGATTTTTTCTTTTGTTCTTGCACCCCCCCAAACACACACACACACACATTCCCAGAATGCACTTCTTTATTTCCAAGCCATCAGGCTAACAAATAGGCCCCGATCAGTAAGACTGGAATTGGAGACTAGTGGTGGCGTTGAAACACGGCTGTAATATTTTTTTAATGTTGAACGTGGAATTCGAGATTTCACTCAATTGTTACATTAACATTTATGAATGCAGTAGATATAAAAGTGTCAGACACCTGGCTAGTTAGAGTAGTGCATATGCTTTCATGTTGTGCTTTGGGGAACTAATGTGTAGCTGACCCGGGTTCAAATCCACTGGGTAAAAGTTTTCTTTTTCTCTGAGTCAAAACATAAAACTAACAGTTGATGGCACAGTGCATTTAGAGGTAGTCTGGTCTGCGTCATTTTATCATTTTTCCTCTTTTCAACAAGCTTTCACCTCTCCCTAAAGGCGTACAAAAACGACACAGCATATCTATCTAGGCAATCTTCAAAAATCTCTCATTTTTGTGTTCTTTAGACGAAGACTGGCCAATGCTCCCCAGTCCAATTCCTCCAACGTTCCTCATGTTCCTCTAGCAATAGTTGTATTTCTGATGGATCTTTAGTAGATGCCGCAGTCATATTTATGTTTTATGAATGTGAGCCTCTAGAATGACTTCCAATACACCCCCCAGTCGCACATTTGAAACAAAGGCCTCCAGATTCATACGTCCCCAGATGTCACTGACGAGGTACGCCACGTCTTTTTTTGCTGATTTGATGTGCATTTCAAACAGAGAACTTCACAATGCCAACGCTGATTTGCAATGGAGATTCTGCTTTTTTCCATTATTCTCTCCTTTGGAAGCAAAACAGAGTGTCAAGTGAGTGACAAGTTTGTTTTCCTGTAAAGATTTCTACAAACTCTCAGCCCGTTATGTTTTGTCTTCTCCGTCAGTTTGACCTAGTTGTAGTCGAATGCAGCGCCTTTATTTTTCTCTCTCCATCTTACGCCTTGTTGGGTCCCCAGTGCTTTACGTCTATTGTTTATTAGAATACAGATGACTGCCAAACAAACAAATAAATGACTTGGTACCACTGGAAATGATGGGGAATATATTAAATCAATATCCAAAAGATTTACGGTCGTAGAGCCAACTACGACACATTTTTTCGTCTTTGGTCTGTCATGCTTTTGTTTTTTGAAGAACGTTAACTCATTTTAATTGTGTACGAGCAACGTCCGATTTTATGCATGAGGCCAGCAGAAAATGAATTTTATTAGGTCCCCGAGAAAGATGCGGCTGCCAGGGGACCCACATGCCCTACGCACCCAACGGATTTAGCTGGAATGTTCTCAACCGTATTCAAAATGGAGGAATGCTTTGTTACAGGAGCAAACTGCATCCCCTGGGCTGTCTCTTAGCATAAGCCAAAGGCTGTGATGACTTTTCTCACACCAAAGCAGCACCCCCCTTCTTTATCTCTTTCTCTTCTTCCGTCTATCTCTCACACTCAGAGCAACGGTGGCATAATTGTGCCACAGGGCTTTAGGCGATGACATATTTGTCACCTGGAGATGTGCCATTGCATTCTCAAAACAAGGCCCTTCTTCCTGTTTGGGCTCTCAAAGATAAAGTCTTCTAGTTGACTCGAACTCTCTTTCTCTCACGCACTTTCCTTTTCTCTTTTGTCAGAGCTCTGAGGAAAGTTTTCCTCCTAGTGCTTCCTCACCAGCACAGGAGCTGTCAGAAGTCAACCTTCTCCTTTGAGACCCGGCTGGGTGTTAGTTACATTTAAATGCGTCTGTTTTTTCATCACTGACTTAGTAAAATTGTAACATGGATTGTACAATGATTGAAAAGATCTTACAAATATCTCCCTATATAAATATTTAAAACTAGAATTGTAGCCATAGTTATTTTTAAATGTGACTTTAGATCAACTTGGTCCAAATGGTTGCGTAAAAGCAGAGTGAGGTTTCAAAATAAAACAAGAATTTCTTTAAGATTGTGTTGTCCTACCAGCCCACAAAACGTGTCCATTTCAATTCAATTTACATTTTTCCTCATTTGTAAGCAGCACATTTGGTGTTACATTATTTTTAAAGGCACAGATCTTATGTTCGTTATATGTAATTACCTATAGCGCAAGTGTTTAATGTAACGGTTACACTTTATTTTAAGGTGTCCGTGTTACAATGTACTTGCACATTTAAGTACTGAGTAATAATAATGAACTATATGTACTTACTATAGGTTAGGGTTAGAATGAGGGTGTGGTTTTAGGTTAGTTGCATGTAATTATGTCTAATTTATAATAAATACTATAGTAAGTACATGTAACATGTGTAACAAGGGCACCGTAAAATTAAGTGTTTAAGATTAAGAGATTAAGTCAAATTCAATATAGTGAAACCAAAAAAAAGTAACATCTTAACTTTGTGACTACCGAATTTCAAATTTGTACAGCATTGTGAAATAATAAATAAATAAATCATATTGATTGATGTATTGTGTCACAGGGACTCTTTACTACTTAAAACAGTTATAATCACTGAATTCATTGTAAGTGGTCAATAGGTATTACAGAAATCTGACTGCACATTTTTTGCCATCTACTGTACCATGCCCTCCAGATTTGCCTCTCCATGAGATACAAGCATGCAGAGAACTCAGTGGAGAAGGTTTAAGCTGCTCTGTTTGGTAACCTAATTGCATCCAGTCTCATCCTCCTGTTTGTGTTCCGTTCCATCACTTCACGTGGCTTCATTTCTTCATTCAAATTATTCATCAGGCATTCAAGCATTTGGGTTTATTTCTCCCCAGCTCTTTTAGTTTCTGATACCTTTGGTGTGCTCTGGTGGGATTTCAGCAGAAGAAAAAAGTGGATCTTTTTTCCTCCTGCGGTACGTTATTGTTGAAACACCTTAAGTCCCAGGTGCGAGGGGGTGCATGCAGGACTGACAGACATGCCTGGCCTATTTAAATGCTTCAAAGGAGGCAAGCCAGGAGCATCTGTGTACCATAACCCTTAGTTTCTGTACACGTGTGATTTCTTTTCTCTTTCTGCCTATAAGAAAGTTTGTTACGGAGTAAAAACGTCGTTTGGAGACACACCGGAAATGTTTTTGTTAAGCAATTAGCTTAATGACTATTGACATGCAGGTGTTTAGGAGAAAGCGTCTGTCTGTGAATACAGTTTCAAAATGATGGCAAACTTTATTCAAGTATTTTTTTATAAATAGAAAACAGCTTAAAGGAACAGTTCACCCAAAAATGATGCTCCTGTCATTATTTTGTAACTCTGATGTCATTGGCAAAGATATATTATTGTATACTGTAGTGGATTTTTCTTTTAATTTAACAATTTCTGAGTTTATAGTGATCAATAGTTGTCACTATGAAAAATGTCTGATAAAAATATTCCATTCCACTGTAGCTGACTGTAAAATGGATGCTTTGGTCAGTTTCCCAGACAAACTGAATGTCTGGATTGAAAAATTGAATAAAGTTTTTTTAACTCTCCCTTTCATGGTTAAAAAAGGCATATGCCTTTGGAACGAATGACAGAATTGTCATTTTTGGGTGAACAGTTCCTTTAAAATAGATTGTTGGAACAAAAACACACAAAAGAATCGCAGAGCTTTCAGAGAGCCAGGTACGCTGTGCCAAATAACCAAAATGTCACACAGACAAAACAGTTGCACGCATAATGGTAAGTAAAGTGAGTGCCAAAGGTGAGAGAATAATCTGCCGTACTCTGCGGCATGTTCGCTTATTAGTATGCAGCCTATTTATTGGCACACTGGCTCAGGGTTGGTCTCGGCACTGCGACCCCGCAGGGGGTTCTGGGAGAGCGAAATCCACAGCGAGGCGGGTGACAACAGCTGTTGTGTGGCAGGGGACGCATGTAGCACTGCTCATCAAATCCTGTCACTCACATTTTCCCCTAATTAACAAGCATCTGCTTCCCTGCTTCATTTACACGCTTTCCAGCGACCCCTGACCTCGGGAGAGGCAGCGGACGCAACCGGCACTGTGTCAGGAGAGACCAAAAACAACTTGAAATCAAAGTCCTTATCTAAGAACACAAAACCGCAGCATCCAAGGGGAATATTTCATCTTAGAAAATGACTGCTTAGGTGTGATGGATAAGGTGGAGGTCTTCATCTGTGTCAGGCATCTGTAAGATTTTTCACTTGATTGAAACTTCTACGTATTGCATTTGAAAAATTGTGTATTTTATAAATAATTGTTTGAATTCTATTATACCAAAGTCAGTGATATGCCTGACCATGAAGTAAAACTAATTCAAAGTATTATTCTAATAATGAAATTGAATTCCAAGTTCTTACAAATGTATATTTCTCCACTCAAATTGAACAAAACCGTTCCTCTGCGCTTAACCGTATGTGCTCCTGAATGCTTTACTGCATATGAATTAATATGCAAGAACTGACGATAAATAAGACATAAATGTCATGTTTGAAAAAGCAACGGTGGCAGCATTCGAGTTTGATTTTATTTCAAGTAAAAAATTGACTCGAACGTATTGTTCCTTTTTTTCCATTCGTCAAAATTGTTTCACAGCCAAAAAGTGACTTGATTGAAGCTAGGATTCATTAAAACTTAATTAATATGCATCATTATGTAAATGAGGGTGCTGTTAATGAGTTTTTAAAAGAAGCATTCCTTAATTAGTTCACTTTTAATGGCATCACCATTTATCTTCCTCTGCTTTGAAGCAAAATGATGAGCCAGACCAGACAGTATCAAAATGCTAATCTATATTTTATCATTTGGATATCTCTGATTTGGTTGCAGTTGGAGGGGTTGTTGTGACACGCTGAGGATCCACATTATCGAGCATGATAATGTGAAACATATCTAATGACAATTTTATTATTTTTAGTAGCAATTTTACAGAAGTATCAGAATGTTACCAGCTACAAATGAAAAACAAGTGTAGTTTATATGCTGTATGAGAATAGAATAGAATAGAATAGAATAGAATAGAATAGAATGTTGTAGTTGTGTTTATGTTGAGGATTATAAAGAGCTGCTGCTAATGAACATCAAGAAAACAATTAAAATCACATGTAGATCTATGCTCGTCCTCATGGCTGTGAAAAGTCATCAACAGCTTCTTTTTCAAAGAAAGAAAACAAGAACGTGGGAGAAAAAGAGAATTTGCCCTACTGAGAAGGTTGGTGTTTTCCCCCTCGCATCACACCATGTACCTGCACCCCGTCTTCCTGTGAAAGCCCATCAACTTCCTGTCTGAAAACGGTGAGAGCTCGCACTGTTAATTGCAGCAGGAGATCCGTTCTGATCTTTGTTAATTTTCTTCTTTGTGTATCAATCACTACACGATAAGCAGGCCACACTGCTCCTATATACATATGTGTTGGCAAAAGTTTTGAGCGTGTTGTCAAATATATAAACAGTCTTAAAGATCATGTCTATATTGTGTTAATAATATTATTTATCTAGAGAAGACATTTTTGTTTTATATTGCATTTCATTTCATATATTTCTGATGTCATTAAGCCTTTATTTGCACAATAACTTAAATTCAGTATATTATTATTATTGTTGTTGTTGTTGTCAAATTCCATCACAAGCATTTGGGCTTGTGTTATTTACATGTGCATGGCTGCAGAACCTATTCTGCACGACACATATAAATTACTGTTTAACGAGAAGCCGTATTCCATAAATTATTCAAAACACCTGGGATTACAATATGAGATCAAATGATGGTAGAAGAGCCGCTCTCTTCTGGGAGCCGCATGCGTTCTGCTTCACATCCTTCTTTTCATCTTAAATAAGAGGAGTACTCGGCGAGGCCAGAGGAATGAACGACAACGCTCACACCTTCACAGCAGCTTCTACAGGACCCCATTTCTCGAATCCCACCTGCAATTGTTTCTTTTCTCTATATCAGATTTAGCATGGTTTAAGATGATCTACATTTAAACAATATTCAAGTGTTTCTGTAGGCATGGGCACTTTGTTCCATGGAGAATTTTTATTCAAACTAACAAATTTGACCTTTTTCATTTTATTAGGTGAAGATCATATTAAAGCTTTCTTAAAGCATTTTGCGGTGCATTCATCACTTATTTTTGATGCTATTCAGATATTCAAATGATTTTGTTCACCTGAGGCTTTTCATCTATAGGAAAAGTCCCAATAAAATTATTTATGTTTAATTTTTATGGTAATGATACAATTGATATAAACCAACAACACTGTGTACATGATTTATATCAGTTTTACATATATACACAATTTAGACTCAAATGTGATTTCCACAATGACCAAAATGAAAACTTTTTACAAAGTATTACAGTTATGATGTTTGAAGGCGAAAAAATTATTTTAAAGACCCCCTGCGTCATTTTCAATCAGGCTGTAATTTTGTCAAATTATGCAAAAAAGCATGAAAATATTAAATAAAATGCTAGTTATAAGATTAGCCATAGTAAGACAAATCAGTCTGTCACTTTTTACAGAAATGTTTGAAATCTCATTTCCAGTAGAATGTTATCAAACAAAATCTATTTAATTTGGAAATTACATTTGTTGGTTCAAAAATTGATGGTTTACAAAAAAGAGATTTGTCCTGTGATGAAAGTCAACTGTTGATATTTATTTTCTAATAAACGTCCCATGGGCTTATATTTGCTATCAAAGGAAATTATTATATTACAGTTATGGAATATTTAATCTGTTTTTTGTTTTAGCTTATGCAGATGCACCAACACAACACATGAAAATAGAACATTTTATAATATTATTAAAACAATACATTTTTATTCAACTAAAGCCATATAACCATAAACAATATCACATTTTAATGCATGCATAAATACAGCAAATTTCCATATTAAAAAACAAGTCAAAAAATACAAGGGATAAAAGACAATAAAACACTATAAATGCATGAATGATTTTGTTAAAAAAAATAATAATAAAAATACAAAGTTTTGCAAAAGTTTAAGACTAGAACTGCTTTTGCGTGTGAGAAAAACTCCTCACCTTACCACGGGCGATGTGCAGTTTGATTATGAGAAACCAGAAAAAACACTGGAGGATTTATGTGTGTGTGTATGTGTGTGTGAGATGGTGCTATGGTACTGTACAAACGAAATCTACTGTTTTGCAAGATTTGCATCATAACTCAAATGATGTACTTTAGCGCCCCCCATAGGTTGCAACAGTCTATTTTTTCCACAGCTGTATTATCAAGTGTGAAGAATTCTAGTAACACAGCTACTGGGCCCTTTTCTTTTCTTGTAACTTTCTAACACTTTCCCCAGTTGGTATTTCTGATCAATAACACACAGAGCGCAGCGTCTGCTGTTATAAGGAGCGAGGCCATAAAGCATGTAAAGATGCTCTTCTCTTATTATTCATCCCAAGGACAAGTGCCATACTTCCTGTAGGCCAATGTACCCCCAATGACACGTCAGGGGACTACACATGACACTGAGAGTGAATTAGCGGCGTAGCATTAGCCATCTGCATATGGGTAGGGGCCCAATTTCGTGGCCCTCCAAGGACGACACTGACAGTAATGTTAAACTGATTTCCCCTGGGACAAGCCGGAGCGCAGTTTACACGAAACCAGTAAGAAAGTTGTGGAGATGAGATGTGGTGTTTTGTCATTTTTGTCATTTTTTTGGTGGTTGACTTGACTGAAATACAAATGCTGATTCAAATCTTTTTGAGCTTCTTTAATACTTTTATATACACTGATGTAAAGTTCATGATATTTGTTTATATACTGTAAAAGTACTAAACTAGTCTCTAAATTGCTTTTACATTTCTAGCAATGTCTGAACAATCCCACCTTTTCACTTAATAGCCAGCATGAAATTAAGAAATGTGTAGAATATTCATAGCAAAAGACAGTACTGTATAAATGTGTTAATTTGTTGTTTAAGAGTATTATTAGAAAATGTTTACCAAATACTCAATACTTCAATAAAGTCTCACCACGTAGCCTGCTTTATGGAATCTGTCAAAATAATAAATAATGATGAAAAATTAAATTTGGGGGGGAATTAATTTACATGATAATCTGTGAATGAAACTCTGCATCAAACCTTCAACTTTGCTGTTGTCATGACAATCCTTATAAACTTAATTTTCTGTCAACACGCAAGACCCATTAAGCTTTTCTTCCTCTGTTCTTCATAGCATATGTTTGGATATGTGTTTCTGTGCACAGGGCAACATGCGGGCAACTGCGTTTACAATTACATTAATTTCTGAGAAATCATCTTGACCATGGTTCAGACAAAATTCGCGTTAGGATATGCTCGCTTAACCGAGATGTCACACATATTTATCCCCCGATTTTTAGAGGATTTCTCGAAATGTGCGAAAAACGAGGCGCCGACCGAGCAAGCGGGTATGCAAGGCTGCATCGCGCCAGCGAATGACAAAATAACGGCAGATAATTAGAAGCTTTTGTAGCGTGAGCATCTTTCAACAAAGACACCTGCATTTCCTGCGACACACACGGTGATTGTCATTTTTAATCTGCCTCTCCTGCGGGGCTCTCTGAGTGGCTGCGGGGAGCCTGGTGGGTGTGCGAGTGCTGGGACGAGAATTCACACAGCGTTCCCGAACCGTTTCGCTCTGACAGGGCCCCCGCTGATGGATTAATCTGCGCCTGTGCACGGTCCACGACAACGCTAAAGTCTGGAGCAAAATACAGTAGGGTCAGCTGTTAAACTGTAATTTGAATGTCTTTTATTTCAGCGTAACAAATTAAATTAGCGTAGAACTACCGGAGGAAAGGAACGTATTAGCGATCTCCCAGAGGCGAGGAGGGCGGTCGAGTAGGTGGTGGGAACGGTTCGCTTTTCTTGAAATTGTCATATTACAAGGTAATGAAGCATCGATAAAATAAACTTTTGCTCTGTTTAATGAGCACATCATTTTGTTCCCGGCAAACGCACTTCCACAGCCCAGGCCCGCAAGCGATCTTCACCCCGGCGAGCGCATCGGGTTTGGGAAATTAGTGCTTGCTTTCCTTCATCTCTTCTGTTGAATGGAACTCCGTGTCTGATCGCCAAGCCAATTTGCCAGCCCATGTGGCACCCGACCCATCCGACCTAGGCAGCGCGCCGCCAGCTCGCTGGCATTCCATGCTAAATTATTTCCCCACCCCTCCCAAAATGAAAAAACATGGCGATATGCACGGCTGCGCCCGAATGCCCGTCTTTGGCATTGTCAGGATCATTTTGGCTTGATGCCAAACGTATTATATTGATCTCTCTTTTCTACGCACTTCAATGGTTTCAGACAATGCAGATTTCCAGCAGAACATATTAGGCAAATAACGTGAGCCCAGAGGCCGGCGCTCGGAGACCTGCGTCCTTAATATGAATGCCTCAGTCTCAGCCTGCAGCTCAGAAGCAATCAAGATGCTGTGCTCTCGATTCCATCACCATTCACTGCAGATTCTCCGCTTCAGATCACGTCTCGTGCCCTTAAAAGTCCGTGTTATTGGACATTTCGAACATAAACTCCTATAAAACACACACCTTTTATAGGTGACTTGATTCGTTTACTTACAGCATAGAATATAATGCGTCACAGACTAATTCAGTTTTATTCTGAATCAAACAGTCAGATTTGTCTTCTCATTTCCACCACCTATCAAATTATGCAAAAATGTTAATCAACATACTGGGGTGGACATTTAAATAGTTTACATATGTATTTATACCATGGTCTGTTAGAAAACTCGATTCTGATTGGCTGGAAGGTGTGCATTAAGTAAGGGATAATCCACGACTATCTGTGCATTAAAAGGATTATCCCGCTTATACCACGGTCATCATTTGCAATTAACTGATAAAAAATTACACTGTTAACATTAGGGGATGCACCGATACCATTTTTTTAAAGACTGAGTACCGATATTTTATTTCTGGTACTCGCCGATACCGATCCCTTTACCTGTATTTTTTCTTTATTTTTTGATGAGGTGGCAATTTTCCAAGCCCAACACATTGAGACTAATAAAGGCTGTTCTAGGCCTCCATGCCGTGCATTAAAATTCTTTAATGCACAGATAGTCGTGGATTATCTTTTATATATATATATATATATATATATAGAGAGAGAGAGAGAGAGAGAGAGAGAGAGAGAGAGAGAGAGAGAAAAAGAGAGAGAGAGAGAGAGAGTATTACACCTAAATGATATTTCGCTTGCAAAATTTCTTGTATTTCATATTGTTTTTGTTGAAGAAACATAGTTTCAAGGAATTCTTCCATGCTGTTTCGAATTCTGGTGCCTCTGTTGGCTTTTAATGACACTTATCGGCTTCAATCTGCGAGCAGGTCCGCTGGGCGTCCAGTTGGCATGGCACTCGGTGCTTCTTTTGGCATGCTCCACTCTTCGGTGCTTTCCAAAGCAAACGTGGGAGCAGCCGTCTGCTTAAACTGGCTGGGCACAATACATCCCTTAATGGGTTTGTCAATGAGAGCATCCCCCCATCTCCCGAGATATCGGGGTAACATTCAACGGGAATCCTCCACACACTTGGCTTGCCAACCTGGTAGCTATTACGCACGTGTCTCGTGCCTGCAAATGTGAAATGACTAAGCGTTTGAGACTTTTTGACATGTCTTACGGGCGTCATATGCCTGTGATTGGCAGAACTGTGATGAGTTTGCTTTCAAGAAGAAACAGGCAAGGCTTTTACTTTTATTTGTACCTCACGTGTATGTCTGCTTACGTTATTTCCTTTTGTAAATTATTTCATTTTTAATATTTGCTAGATCATTAATCCCAAAAACACAGGCATAGTCCTGCCACTAATAATCACTTATAACATTTATAATAGCGTGACATCCAAAAAATGATAAAATTTAAAAATAAAATTTGTTTTCTGGAATATCTGGTTTTGATATAAGATCTTTATAACAGGAGCTGGTTACAAAATGTGTAGAAAAAGCTTTTTTATAATCTGTTTTGTGGGTAATGATCTGTTTATGATCTAATTTGGTTACAATCAATGTTTGTTAAACTGGCAATAGTCTGAGATGGATATACAATAGGCTGGTTATAACCTGAGATCATTGACAATGATCTAAAACAGCTGTATTAGAAAGAAAAATCACAGATGAGATTTTATATCTATATATCTATTTCTCCTAGACATCAATGAGATTAAATGGAGAGCAGATTGGAAACGTTTGCTTTAATCTCCATTCGTATATTTCTCCTGAAAAGGCTCAATAATCTCACAAATGTTTTCATTAGAGGTATAGAAGAGATCTTATCAATTTCATAAACTGTAGTCGCAGAGATTTTAGCGGCATCTAGTGGTGAGGTTGCAAATTGCAACCAACGGCTCATTCCATCCTCTTCCTTACAAAGCACTACAGTAACTGGCACAGGACTAAGATGTCGTCACATTTCGTTTTTTGCAGAAGGAAATAGCATATTTATGAAATGCGCTCTGCTTTCATAGTGTGTCCATTTAAGGCTATTGTAGAAACAACATGGCGAATTCCATGCAAGGGGACCTGCGGTGTATGTAGATGATCTGTAGCTCAGTGGTTAAATTATGGCACTAAAAACGGCAAGGTCATGGGTTCGATCCCAGGGATTGCACATACTTAGAAACAAAATGTATAGTATAATGCAATGTAAGTCGCTTTGGATAAAAGCGTCTGCCAAATGCGTAAATGTAGATATAAATAGCTCATTCTTTAAGGTAATAAAATTATAGCGGTTCATTATGTAAAGTCTTTACATACACCTCTGAAGACATATGCACAATGCCCTTGGTAAATATGGCTGGTTCTCATTTTGATCTTTTATTTTAAAAATCTACAATTTTTTGTATGTTTTTATAGACCTGAAAACACTGTCTGAGGAACAAAAACATGAACAACTTACAGGTTTAAACTTTTTTACAGTGGTACACTGTAGAATGAGCCAGCCAGGTATAATCTCTGTTGCTTTTAAAAAGAGTTTTAAATATGAGTAGTTTCTAGAATTAACTGGTTATACTCTGTTATATAAATAATAAGATAAAGGTAGATTTCTGCTTGATATAGAATGTAAATGTGATATAGAGTCATTTAAGTTACACAACATTATGGGCACCACGTGGTCTGATGTGAAATGATGTGGAATAAGTGGGCTAATAAAAGACTGAAAGAAAAACAGTAATAGCATTAGACATGGATTCATTTGTTTTAGGTTGAATAAGTATTTGTGTGATTCATTTTTTTTATGTGTGGACCTAGCAGTTAAACCGTCTGAAATGAATTAATTTATCAATTAACTCATCTTTGTAGGAATCAATCACTTACTCGTTAGACAATGGTTTCCTTGTCTAAGTCTTCGTGGTCAACACCTCTCCGACTTCACAGAGGACACACATGTGGGATTTTAATTCCGAATTCATTCGCTCAGCGGCTGGTAAGGGGACTCTGGGGAGCCCTATCACAGCTCTATATGCAAATGTCTCTGCACCTGGGCAGTGGTGCAGGCACGCTGCGAGGTTATTTATGCAAATCTGAGTGCAAACGCACATAGCCACAGACACTGGCGGTATGATTTTAGATGAGCGATCTCCGTTTCGGACAGGACGGTAATCATGGAGTACATGCAAACATGAGATTTAGAAAACATGAAATGGAGTCCCGGGGAATGCATGCATTCAAAAAATGAGAGATGTATCCATTAGCTTCGTATTTTTTTAAATATTGTTCACAAAGCTCATACTGTATGTTAGCAATGCAAAGGTTGTGGGTTCGAATGTACTAATATAATGTGATAAACCAAGTCATTCTGGACGAAAGAACCTGCAAATGTGTAAATGTAAATCTTCCACCAAAGCTACAAACATATTGGCATCCACACCGATGGACGATAATGTTACGTTAATTCTAAGCTTCCATGGTGCAGTGTTAAACTGTGCCCCTGGTTCATACAGGTAGCCCAAAATAATGACACAATTTTAACTAGCTAGCTAATGTAATTTACTTGTGTTTATTAGTTAATACGTTTGGGACAAAAGAAGCGCACATGTGCAGTTACGTTTGTTTATGTTGTTGCCTGTGAAAAATCTGAAATTATAGCATATCATCCGGGTAAAGCATCACGGATATCATACGTTTTTTTATAGGATTCAAGAAAGTATTTGCACATTGTAAAATTACAATGAATATTAGTGAACACACAGCACGTCACCTAACCAAATGTCTCACTGCTTACTGTAGTACAAAAAACACAACTAATTTGAGCTAAACTAAAGTGATCACTGAATCACTTGTCTGTCAGTAGACACGTCTCTCTCTTTCTCTCTTTCTCTCTCTCTCTCTCTTTGAATGATGTGGTCGTGAATGTGTTAAAGCAGTGGGTTGTAAATGAGGACAAAACAAATGATCAGCACGCGCAGTTGGAACGCCACCCAACCGTGTACCACTCCTGTGAAAAACATCACACAGGAAATGTCTTTTTAAAATAAACAAGCTCTCACAGCAGACAATGGGCAAAATTAATGTGCAAATGTATGCAAGAAATTAAAAGGCAGAATTAGGCAGGCAAATGAGGAAGCTACTTTCTCAAATTGTTAGAATCACGAATAATTGTGGCAAATTCACCGCTTCTAATATGACTTTTTGGGGTGTAAACAAAAGCTTAATTGTGGAAATTCATAGGTGATTGTGAGGGGCCTTGAATTTTCTTTCATAAAGGGACAAACAAACGTTATTTAGCAAAAGGTAAAACAACTTTAGCAGTCATTTCTGACTCGTCTTTGAGGTCAATGAGGGCTGTTTTACTTCTAGTCCGATGACAGTTTGTCAAAGTTGTCCAGACTTTCACAACAGTCTTCCCTTCCCAAATATCGCCCGTGGCTGGACTGGCAGCTTCATCATCTTCACCATCAGCAGGACGTTTCATCTCGACACTGGCTTTCTCAGGTAGAGGTAAAAGCGATACCTCTCCTTGCGTTTTGATTGACTACGTGAGCTAACAAACTCATGGATGCAGGAGCAGTTGTCTGAGAAGGGATTGGAAGATTGAACATTAGAGGAGGAGAAAAAAGCCTGGGAAGAGGTGTCGTGGAACTCTCCGGAGACTGTGAGGTGCTGGTTTGTTTTGATGTGGTGCTTGACAGACCTTAGAAGGGCTCACAACCCGCTGTGGCAGAAAAACCAAAGGCCTGTTTTATATGCGTGCACACTGTACAACACCATATATCATTCAGATATTTTGAGAATTCATCATTATTTTGTGTACCGATGATTATACGAGATGTGTCAAAATGACAGACATATGGGTGTCACCTTATAGCTGCTTGTAAGAGTTATTTTATGAAAATGGTTCATTATTATGAAACTTCAAATAAAATATTGCTGTTTTCCTCAATTATAAGTCACTTTGCATAAAAGCGTCTGCCAAATGAATAAATGTAACATGCTGCTTGAAAGCATTGCAAACATAGCCGCCAAGTGCCACGACTTCCCTAAAGGGTCTTTGCACTTACCCAACACATGGTCAGTGAATTCTTTCTTTTCTAGGTTGTCCTTTAAATATGTAAAACTTTAATGAACACCAGTGACTAAACCTTTGCAAGAAAAATATCTGAACACACATTTCTTATACCAAAAGATCAGATAGATTTATAGTACTGTGTGATTTACAAAGAAAAATGTAAAAGTTATCATTTAGTTCATTTATGATTTAGCTCTTCCTGCTTCATATGATGCAGTACAGGATACAAAGAGTAATGTTGTCCATATTGTAAAATAATAATAAAGATAATGATTTTCTTCATACCAGGAAATCTAGCCTATATAGTCTTACAGTATATAGATCACACGCTAAAATCATTAATAAACACTTATTTCCCCTTTGGCAGATAAAAAATGTGTATGTGATTCATAGGAATATCATTTTGTAAAGTGTTTATCTAGAGAACAGATCAGTGCAGCCTTACATAAAAACACAAGCCATACTGACTATTTTGAAAAAATCCTTTAATATTCTCAAGAGTGCTGGCTATGACAGATTCAGAGGCTCTGTTATGGTCAACGTTTGAAGGCGCTCTCAAAGGCTTATGGGCCTACCTCTGCTTTCAAGTGGGACATGAAGCACCTCAATGAAAGTGAATTTAGAGAGTCACACGTACGGCTTCCAGTGAAAGGACCAAGCTGCTCATTCTCACTTTTCCACTCCTTCTTCAAAATCGACAGGAAAAAGAAACAATACAAGATGAAGTGAAAACTTTGTAAGAGCTAGACAGCAATTATCAGAGTGTTAATGAATTCTGTTTCATTATCCGTGAATCAACAGGCTTGTGTTAATTACGACCAGAACAGGCTCTTCTCCTCCACAGCTCTACCCTGAGACATAAAACACACTCAGCTCGTACCTGGAGCCACAGGTGGTCCTCAGATGAAATGATGTCCTCACGCGGTTTTACTTGATTTACCTTCATCATGAAACAAGAGCCTTTGAACCTGATTGAAGATGAGTGAGAAAATGATGTGTGGCGTACAGAGCTGCTCGGGCACGAAAGAGACACACTTCCGCTGTTTTCTTTTAATGAAGGGGCAGGTACGTCTTCACCGGTAAGCTTGGATGTTGTTGGCCTAGTGCGCATCCTACTGAGCGAATACAATGGCAAATAGGATTATAAATGTATATTACATAGTAATAACATGTGTATCTACATAGTAGTAACATAGTAATAGGGTATTTTATTCCAATATTGTTTATTATTTTTGTATAATTATCAAAGCAGTAATCAAACAAACACAAAATACTTTATTACTTTAAAACTTCTATAAAGGCAAGTGTTGAAATGTGAAAAATGTATCAGATTTGAAGGAAAGAGTTTAACGGAACATACTACGTTTGTATGCAAAGCGTTTTAGTAGCCAGCTGGAATTTTCTTAGTCACCTTCTGCTCTGGCTTCTTTACCTCAATAGCTTTATATTGAAACACTTAACGTTTCAGTGTTTCAATGTTAAGAGCTTGCTGTAATTGTAGGCGGCCCGGCATCACGTGATGAAGAAACTTTTCACGTTTTTCAGTCTGAATAGTGACCATCATTATTCTGTCTACAAGCCCTTGTAAGAGACTGCATACCTTACCATATGCAAATCAGCAACCTTGAGATTTCTGACTCCTCTATTGGCTATTGAAATCTTCCAGCGCAAATAACATTGTTCCAAAAAGGACCAAAGAAACATCTCAGCAGAAGGTCAAATCATTTGTATGTGACCATCCGGTTTTTTAAGGGGGGGGGGGGTGCATTTGTCAGGCCAGCTGATCCAAAACATTTCAGAAAGTCACTTTGTTCAACAAAACATTTGCATCCCGCCACTATTTTTCAAATGCAAAAATAAGTTGCTAATTTTGTCAGTGCTCTTTCTAGACAGTGCAGGTTTAATTGCTAATTGTTAACTGGGAATGAATGCATTTGCATATTAATTAGGAAGGCCATTTACATTTTTAATTTGCTGCCTTCAAAGGGGGTAAGATAAAAGGTCGCACAATTTTAAATAATTTATGCTCCACCGCTGAAAAGAAACTGAAAAGAAGAGCTCAGCTGATTTTAACCCCTGAGAGCTTTTACAGAATAAGGCTCTCCAAAAATTGTTTTTACAAATCTAATTAAACGGAAGACGGCTCGGAGCAGACAGGAACTCGGTCGCACGTCGGTACGGTGTGTATTGAAGATCTGTGTGATACTTTTATGCAAGAACTTTACTCTTTATTTACTTAGATTTCGTCAATTAAATATGGGAAGATCAATACTTTATATATCGCTGCTATCCTTTTGAATCTCCATATTTTGTGATGTTTATTTTTGCTATAAAGCAAAATTATTGATAATAGAGTAACCAATAAAAAGTGTTAAAAAGTGCTCGTCAACGTTGACAACGCAGTATTTAATCATTGTAAAAATACAGTGTTTTTCCATTTCCTCGTCAGCCAATCAAAATGAAGCATTCCACAGTCCCGTGGTATAATAAGAAATTCATAAAAGTGTTACATAACTACACTAAATCATACACAGCAAATCTCAAATCAGCAAATACCTAAGTAAAAATATAATTGACGTCATTAATATTACAGGATAGTATCCATATCGATCAATATTGATAATACTTGATGTGGTGTTTCCATGACAACCGTTTATTTCAACTATATTGAAATTCACATCACTTTCTTTTTGAACCTTAAAGTCTTGAACCTTTTGTGGGCTAGCTTTAAATAGTGTGTGATGGTATTATCTGCGGCACTATGAAACACTGGCCTACGGTCTGTGGCGTGCGTGCGTTCGTTCGTTTCTTTTATTTGGCGCAATCGTTCTTCCTGCGTCTGAAGCGCATTGTGATTTTTCTGATTCCTTTCTGTACCACTGATCCTAATTACACCCCCCAAATGAACCAAGAGCGGCTACGATTAAAACCGAATACACCGTCATTGTCTGTTTGGCATTCGCTCTTTATGCTCATGCCCTTAAATTACAACCTGACAATCCCGGCATGCGTTACGAGGACTGAGAAAAGAGAGAAAAGAGAAAGGGTGTGTGTGCAAGAAAGTGTAACTTGTGTGACGTGCCTCTACAAGCTAAATCGCATGAAAAAAGGACGAATTCCACAGAAATGTAACATTCGACTGAATTGTGGGTGTATGAAATGAAAGGTCTCGGCAGTCAGGCTTATTTTCGCCGGACCTAAAATGAAGTGAACTCCATTCAGCCACTATTGAATGGAAGTGAAGGAGGGCTGCCCTCCTGATTGAATAACTGATTTTCTGGAGCGGTCTGTGTTTAAGCGGGATAAGACGACATCCTTCAGGCTGTAATGATTGTAATTACTGCAATGACTGGTCATGTCAAATATGACACTGAAAGGACTGTTATTAACCTTTATTATCCAGCCTAAGAATTTTGGGGGGAAAAGAGACTTCGGGTTCTCTCTGGGTGGCTCCGAGACCCACCTCGGCTGAGCGCGTGGATGAACTGATTTGAGATCAGCTCGGTGGCGCTCACGTTCGCCCGGCTGGTTAATTGACTGTGTAGACGGAGTCACTGAGCTGTCCAAAGTATTGCTTCTTAATGTTCCCCTCTCCATTTTGATCAAGCATGATGGACACACGACGGGGTGGATTCGGCCGTCAATGTGCTTCAATATTTATTCGTGCAGCGAAACAGAGGTCAGGTGACCCGGCCATCTGATGAACCCAGTGATGCTTTAATCTGCTGGTTTTCGGGCTGTCGGAAGCTGTTTTACCGCCGAACCAAAGCTTCATTGAGCTACTGATTTCAGTTTCAGGAAAAAATGCCACGCTTTGGCAGCTGTGCTCATTTGCATATTCAGCCACTAATTAGCCCTTTGAGCCGAAAGGAGTTTGGGACCAGGGGGCATCGGGCAGGGCAGGGGGGGCACACTCACCCAGATGAATGGAATAAGGGTAGGTGGGCTATTCCTGTTACTCTCTGAAAAACATGTTTGTGTTGACATTTATATAAAAGGATATTACAACTTTCAGAAATATAATTTGGTCTTTATACTAAAAATAAAACATGAAAATGTACAGTTTGAAATTGCTTAGTAAATGAGTCGGTTAGAATTCTAATTTCTGTCAATTTGATTTAGTACACCATATTCTGTTCTTGCTGTATGTAAAGTGTACCTGTTGTGACATCGTCGGTCTAAACCAAAGAAGGACTTTCTGGTGTTTTAGTCCCATCAATTCAGTACAAATGTAAAAGTCACATACACAATACGCATGTATGAAACGGTTACTAAAGTGAAATCAAGGTCACATAAACAGAAGTTATGGATCAAGCAGCTTGTTTATTGATTTGAAGAAACTGTTTTGTTGAGAAGAGCTTGTCTGACATCTCATCTTAATGTTGTCATGCCACCTTAATCCGCTCTCACACTGAACTCGGACATTTTATTTTAGTAAGTGTTTACTAAAGTGAGTTTAAGCATGCTGGTGACATGAAACTCTTATAGCCAGCTATTTTTGGGGGTATAGTCATGAAATTTTGTGAGCCCAGAGTTTTCATGATGTGATGTGATGTGATGTGATGAGAGACACTCACTTTGATGCAGACCACAATGTAGTCATACATTTATGTATAATCATTCAATTTTACTTTTATATTAACATTAATGTAAAAATCCATTTATTGGTTTAAAATAATAGATAACCAGACCGAAACAGTTGCTTTGTAGTGTGCTTCATCTTTTTTTACAGCAATTAATGTTCAGCCTGAATGCTGCAAAAACAACACATACAAAAAAGAAAACATTAATGTTGCCACTTTTGAGTTCAAATACCTTTCATTTGATTTTGAATCTCAGCATGTTCTGATGGGAAAGTGACGTTAGTGTACACACTCTATACATTTCTCATTGCATCAGGTCATTACACATTTAGTCATGATTGTCTTGTCTCTTCTTTTTAGGGACCATTTCTATGTTTCCAAGCTTAAATGGCTCATATACCTGCATATGAGCCATTTAAGCTTGGAAACATAGTAATGGTCCCTAAAAAGAAGAGAGAATTATAAGAGCAGTGTCACATAAAGAAAATTAAATTTGATTTGATAAAAATCCATATACTAAGACAATCATGACTAAATGTTCCTGACTATACATTTTTTCAATGATATACCATTATATTGTAGGCTACTCTGTATGCATTATAGATTTAATAACGTTCATTCTTTTTGTTATTTTTGCATGTAAAGCTGCTTTGAAGCTATGTACCTATCAAAGTATCAATGTTCAATACATTAATTCATGTTGGCCTCACTCCATGTTATAAGAAGTAGTAAAATGCTTTTGATGTGATGTCATTGACTTGCTGTATGATGCTCAAAGTTTGTAGATAGAATTAAATGAGCAGTGCCATAAAACAGATTTTACTCTTTTATTATTTGCTCAACATCAGTTATAAGTTCTAAAGCATCACCTACATTGACTTCTGTTTCAGAAATGGCCTTTGCCAGTGTACCGCCACATACAGTCTCCTAAGAAAGCGCATAACAAAGATGACATCACTTCCTGGAGTATGAGGTAATTAAGTTACTTTATAAGAAATTGTTGTAAAAAAAGACCATGAGATGTGTTTGTGTGTTGTTTTTACTTAAATTAAACAAGTTAAATCAACACAATATTTGGAAAATTTGGTTTTCATGTTTAGTTATGTAACTTAATCCATTCATGTTAGGACTACATTGAAAAATTGATGAAAAATTTTACAACTGGGAAGAGGATTTGCATTTCCCAGCATGCTTTGCATTAGACTGCATTTTGAGAGGTATTTTCTCAATTAAGTGTTGTTTTCTGTATTTTTCAGCCAAGAGAAACACTTGTTAGTGTTTAATGTTCATTTATCTTTTTTTCTTAGTTTTATATATATTAGAGTTTTGTAGTTACCATTGTTCCGAAAAGCGTTGCTTTTGGTTAGGTAGTGTTTTTTAAATTTTTTATTAAGATCTGTTAATGTATTATCTTCTTGAAAAATAAATGAAAATTTTATGTAGCTTGAACTCAAAATATTTAAGTTGAGAATGTGAAATGAAAATACAAAAGTTTAACATATAAAAATTAGGTTTGTTTAACAACATACATTGAGACAACTGAACATATAGATAAATTATGCTGAGTAAACATAACTTTGTTATGTGCAACCGATGTACATAATTTTTTATGTTTATCCAACAGATTTTATTTTATTTAATTTACACTAGATCAACACAAAATGTGTTAAAAAAATTAACACATAATCCTTTTTAAGAGTGTATCAGTATGGAAAGTGTTGAAGTTACATGAAAAAAAATGTATAAATTAATTAACAAGCAACAGTAATGTTTGAACAGTCTCAATTAGAGAAAGGCAAATTAAAGCACCTGTTATTTATTATTAAATTAATAGGTTTCTGTTGGTTTTTAATTAAGAAGCAATTGTGCAAAATATTCCAGTATATGACCGAGCCACAGTAGTTTATTTACATTTTTCCATCCATGATCACTCTATTGTGATGCAATCAAACAACTAGAGACCACTTTGCAAGATATAAACGCTGATCCAGAAGCACTTTTCTTTCACTCCAGGATTTTTTTTACATTTCTCATAAAGCCCTGTCACGCTCAGACGTCACCTCATTTGGGATATTGGTGTTCAAATGTTTCTGTTTCTGTGAACGAAAACGTAAATGAAAGCAGTAGTGCAAGCAGCCTGGCAAATGTGAAAGCAACAGCGACATCTACATATCGTGTAGTCACACTACACAGATTTTTCTGTCTAAACTACTAAACAAACAATTTCCTGTTAAGTAAATTTTGAATTTTGAAGAATGTTTATGCTGATATTTTCCATACATTAAGGTAATGACGAGTGAGCTGTAAAACTTCATTATTGTATTAGTCCATTGGTGCATATAAGTCCTTTGGCATTGCTTTGTGCACAGACAAAATTTCCAATAATGTCATGCCAGGTCTGATAGCAATAAGAGCAAATATTCTTTAGTTCTTGCGAAACATGATACACCAAGTTTGAATGTGCAATACAACACATAAACCATACAGACTTGCATTGGCTTTCAATGAGAAAACTACAGATGCAATGTTTGCACAACATCAAACCTGATTCTTTGATATTGTGTCGAGTCCATCAGAAAATACCAAAATAATATACATTTAACTAGCAACAAAACTTTGGACTAAATAGTGGAAAAATCTCTATACAGGTCCTTTATAATAAAACAATCCTCTATACTACCCATAGTGCTTTGCTCTCATTAAAAGCGCATGTCTCCATGCTACAATGTGTTTTTAACATCTGAAGGTTTTGATCTGAATGAGAAGACAACCCTTTCATTTCATGAACATGGCATCTTTGAACACAGCAATGTTTTAGTGTGAGTACTTCATTAATGTGAAGGTTACGCTTTTATCACCTGTGCTAGAGCCGTCAGCAACGGAGACAACAGTAACACGGATAGACTGGCTTACTGGAACAGAAGAAAAAAAAAACACAACAGTACACCCAGTGAAGTGTTGGGTTATAGAGCCTCATAACAACTCTTCAGTGCTTACAAAGAAAAGAAAAAGACTGAATGAAACCATATTGCATGAGGAACATGCTCTGTTGACCCCTGTGTTAGCTGTGCAGTAATGTCTTTTGCTAATGGTTACTCACTTCCAGTTTATTCATCTGGCACCAGAAGGTGGCACACAGTCCCAAAACCTAAAGTAGCAACTGTGATACAATATTTATCAAGAAAACTCTTATTTCAAACATTTAACATGTTCAAGGCATTAGTGATGGTTTAACAGATTTAAACAGTTTTAAACAAACTTAAGTTTAGGCAGCTCATGCTTACATATACAATAACATCAGATTTAAAAAATATTTTTCTAGCATTTGTTAACATTTACATTAGTTATAGAGTTGACTAGTCTCGATGTAATCCTATAGATTTATATTGCACACTTGTTACTACAAACAGCTCACACAATCAAATGTTAGCTTACGTGGCAAGATATGCAAACATATTATAAACTTCACAGTTTTTGTAGTTGTTGAAAAGCTGGATACAAATCTACTGCGATCACAAGCATTTGCATAACTGGAATCAAAACCCTTCAGATGTATATCCCCAGTGACACTAGCACCAGCATTCCCTATACATTAGGACTTATTTTTGTTCTTTTCAACTTGTACAGTGCAAGCCATTTTGTAACACCCGCAGCAGTTTTCGAAATCTTTCATCTAAAATCTTAACAGATAACACCAGACATAAAAATGAACAGATCACACAGTGATGTCTCTTTTGCAACCATGTAGATCTTTATTTGTGAAAAAGTACAATACCTTGTCCTTACAAATAAGCGTATGAAAGAACTGAAAGAACATTGCAAGGCCGCCAAAGGCATTTTACAGAAGTGAATCTGTGCTGTGACGGTGGTCCTGGGTCGGCAGATATACTGTTACACAAATCCACAGCTAACACAGACCAGCAAGACAAAACGTAAGAAGTTTCCAAAATGAACGAAATCACTCTTCGGCCCCAATAAACATTACAGCTAAATTGAAATCAATTTTTTCATTTATCTTCATCCACATCCTCAAAATATGGTCAACGGTAAGAAGTCGACGTGCCATTTTACTGAAGTTAGTCAGTCAAAATGCACCTTTGATTCCACATTAGGGATAAAACAGCATTTTAATAGGAAAACTAAGCTGTTGAAGCACATAAAACTCATTATTTTTGTTTTGATTCGATGAATATATACGTCTTATATATATATACACAAACCCACAATCTAAATTAACGTCCAGCACTGATCAGATCACTGGAATCAGAGCATGCTGGGGAAACTAGCTATCCACTCCTAATAGCAACCGGAACGAATGTCCTGCTAAGACTGGAAAGCCATAAAATGACATGTACACTAATCTCAGCCTGATCTGGTTCAATGACAACTGTACGTCATTAATTCATGCTGATTCAATGCATCTCCACCTACCGAGCACAGTCTGATGCTCATCGAGCACCTTCAGCTCTGTACAATATGGTGGACTGGTCTCCAGTGGACCAACTGTACCCTGGAATAAAAATGACAAGCCTCTTTATTGATTTACCAAAAAAAGAAAAAGCATAAGGTCGAACAAAGGGATGTGGTTGATTAACAAAGCATGTGCACCGAATCACCAACACAATTATGAATCACATTGAGGTTGTCGGGTATGACTTTTTTTGCATTGTACCAGGAAGGGAAGGAAGGGAGAGGGCGCAGGGAAGTTTGTGGAAGAACAGAGCTGCCCCCTTGTGGAGAGCTGCATCACACGTGGCCAGGACACGACGAAACGTTCACCTCCCGAGTACGAGAAGCAGAGGACTGCGCTTCTATCTGCTGAGTCTGAGCTTGATAGAGTTCTTCACCACAGGGATGGGGTTCGCTGGGAGAATCTGAACATCCGACAGATCCGCACTGGGTGTTTTCTGAAAAACATCATCACGTCTCATAACTGCAAGACTATATTCTTGATTTAGATGCACTATTAAAGGGATAGTTCAAAATGAAAGTTCCGTCATCATTTTCCTCATCCTCATTTTTTATTTACCAACATACCAAATTATCAAATTTTGCATTTTGGGGTGAGTGTGCCGGTTGCTGACCCATCAATGAGCTATGTACCCATCAAAGTATCAATGTTCAATACATTAATTCATGTTGACCTCACTCCATGTTACGATAAGTAGTAAAATGCTTTAGATTTAGAGTTTGTTTACCATTTCTTCAACGTCCATTTTGGGTTCAGCCTCCGAAGGAGCCGTTTCACCCGTCTACGCAAACACAATAAATAAACTCTCTATAAATTAAATCATAAGAAAGGATCAAAAGAAAATATAATACAGTACAAGGGCCGCCTTAGTACAAAAAGGAATATTACCACTGGATCCACTGCGACGTGGCAGTTAGCGTCACCCGAGGACTTTTCTTCTGGTACTGAGAGCTGAAAGAGGAGAATTCTTCAAAAAACGTATTTTATATTACACTATGAAAAGACATTTTTCACAAACCGAAAAAACTAGGTAGAGGCCAGGCCCAGTAGTGTCACTAAAATGAAAATAACAGGTCTCCAAATGAGAGTGCTGCCTTACGTCCTCTGCTTTGGCTCCTTCTGACATATTATTGTCGAGGGGTGAGTCAGGTCTCTTCTCAGTGGGTTCAGCTGATAAACAGGGACTCGACTGAGGGTTCTGTTGTTCACTGTCCACTTTGGGTTTTTTCTCTGTGTCATGCTGAATGGGTGAGGAGGGCCGCTTCACTGCAGCTCGACCCTTCGGCGGTGCACTGTTGCTCGTAGTCCCCATGTTGCTGTCCACTAAAATGAAGAACAAACACCATTTGATTACCCTCATTCAAAACTCAAATTCTAAAGAATTTCTACCAGTTTAAGGTGTGTAAATGGCTAAACATTATTATTGATTTCTAAAAAAGAAACCGTTCAGAGCAGCATTTAGACTTAGATAAACGTACCAGCAGCTGGGGCCGTGCTTTCGCTTGAAACGTCCATTTTACCCTGCGACTCTGAGGTGGCAGACAAGGTGGAGCTACAGAAAATCATAAAGACATCTCAAAAACGATACAGAAAGTTATGAAGTTGAACAGGTTTAGAGGTTAAGTGAACAGATAAGGCGAGGGAGATGTTTTTACCCCTGAGGACTGGTGGCACGGGCACACTTGGCAGTTGAAGCTCCAGTGGGGGACGGCACTGACATGCTGTTGTCGCTGTCAAGTGATAGATCGAGACTGCCCTCATTCATTGCACGAAGTCCATCAGACAAATGCTAAAGGTAAAAGTCAGCGTAAACATCAGCAAATGTTGGCATTACATTAGATTTGTTATATTTACGATGATCCAAATATTACACAAAAATAAAAATTCTGTCATCATTTAGTCATTCTCACGTTTTTCCAAACCTGTATGACTTGGTTTCTTCTGCAGAACACAAAAGAAGATATTTCCAAGAATGTTGATAATCAAACAACATTGACTTCCATTGTATGGACACAAAACCAAACTCAAAATATCTTCTTGAGCTCTCCACAGAAAAAAAGTGACACAGGTTTTAAATGACATGCGGGTGGATAAATGATGACCATTTATTTTTTCCATTTTTGGATGTACTATCCCTTTAATATAGTTATAACACTTGCCTTTCTCTTGCCCCTGGGAATGGCAACTTTGGGCAATAGCTGATGGAGTTGTTTTCTCTTCACATGCATGGCTGTGATTTTCATGTCCTGTTCAAACATCTTACTGGTGATGGCCTGTCTGTAAACTACAGCCATTCAGAAACAACACGTGATCATTAATGACACTGAATCAATCCAAACATATATAACCCTCCTTCAAAATGTGCATTTAAAGTATATTGCTTTGAAATATTTTTGAAATTGAGCTTCCTCAATTTTTGAGATGTATGACAGAGCCATGGCAACAAACATTACAATTGTGAGCTTCCAGTGTCAAATCGGAGGGCAATAAGACGTCACAAAATAAAACAAGGCAATATACAGACAACATGTCTTTACTGTTCTTAATTAAACTCTCATAAAACATATGGATACAGGCCAAGTCAGTCATCAAAGCGTATATATATATTTATTAGGGATTAGTTCAGCCTGCATGCGCAATGTTAAGGGAATGTGGACCCAAAAATGAAAATTCTGTCATTTCACTTTTTACTTTTACTTTCTTCTGCTAAACACAAAAGAAGATATTTTAAGGAATGTTGGTAACTGAACAACGACAGTACCCATTGACTTGCACTGGTTTTGTGCCCATACAATAAAAGTGAACGGGTACCGCTGTTCTTCAGTTATCAAAATATCTGCTTTAGTGTTCATACAGGTTTGAAATGACAGGAGGGTGAGTTTTCATTTTTGGGTGAACGTTTCTTTAACAGAATTTAAAAAAACCCACTAAGAATGGTTGATGGCATGTCTTACCCGTGTCTGTGAAAGACTGGATGTCAAACGTCAGGTCCACGTTAAGATTTTCTGATCCCTCCATTTTTTTGAACACAATACCTATTACCCACATGGTAGTGAACTCCTCCCTGTACACAAATAAAGAACAGACTCACATAAAGAACCCCTAATCCACCTTTTTGAATCCCTTCCTTATGTTCTTAAGTTGTGTAAAGTATCAATAAAGCATCCAGACTCACTTGTCATTTCCCTCTTTTGGTCCCGGGAACGACTGCGGATTAACATGGGCGAGCGTGATGAACTCATTCTTCTCCAGGCTTCCCACCAGGATTCGGATCTTTGACTCCACAAGGCCCACCCTGTCGGGCAGAACGCACGTTTAGTCATAATCCTGCCACATTTCAAGTGATGCAGGGGACATGAGCACAATACTAATCCAACAAAGCATCACACACACAGCTGAAGATATAACAGGAAACTCTACTCACCACTCTAAGTGCTGCTTCTCTGTCGGTGCACTTGCTAGCAACACTATATAATGCCTTGGGACATAAAAGACAGAACAATGCCATTACATCTTTCAGTCCAGAGCGAATCTTTCAGACCCGGCAAAACCTACAGGGCCGACCCGCCCCCATCTCAATGACACTCTACTGTAGCGCACCCCTCCACAGACACATACATACAGATTCATACACACTCGAGATCATTTAAATCCTCTCCAGATGTAATGGTCATTATTTATTTTGCATACTCTGGAAACTCGACTTGACTTGACATTAGACTAAAGACTGCCAGATTCAGAAAGCATTTTAATGCTGATCAATTATTATTGTCATGCACTGCAAAAGAAAAACATTTGCATTTGCCTAGACGTAAAAAATAGTAAAATAAAAAAATATAGTTCTTAATAAGAGATTGCTCAAAAAGGTGAGGTGGGTAAAACAAACACAAAAGAAGAGTTTAGCAATTTTTTTGCAGTGTAAGACATTAACTCAATCACAAAATATATTAAAGGAATAGTTCACTTAAAAATAAAAATTCTTGTCATTCAAACCTGCATACATTTCTTTTTTCTGCTGAACACAAATGCAGATATTTGGAAGAATGTCAGTTACCAAACAGATCTCAACCCCTATTTACAGTCATAGTAGAAGAAATAAATACTATGAGAGTCAATGGGGGGTGAGATTTGTTTGGTTACTCACATTCTTCCAAATATTCCTTTGTGTTTTGCAGAACAAAGAAATGTATACAGGTTTGAAATGACAAAAGGGTGAGTAAATGATGACAGAATTTTCATTTTTGAGTTAACTATCCCTTTAAAGTGATAGTTCACCCTCCCAAAAAATATTCACCCTCATGTCATTCAACATCTGTATATTTTTATGGAAAAAGAATTTTTGTTCATACAATAGAAGTCAATGAGGGTCAGTGTTGTTTGGTTATCAATGTAAAATATATTTTGTGTTCTGCAGAAGAAAGAAAGTCATACAGGTTTGGAATGATATGAGGGTTTTTGGGTGAATTATCTCTGCAATAAATTAAAAACATAGATTTACATTAACATGTAGTTTAGATGCACACCATGATCCAGTATAAAACATATTTTGTTCTACCAATTTAAACAACTTTCCATTTAAATATAATACAGTAATACACACAATATGCTGTGTCTTAATATAAATGTACACTGTAAACTGTAATCAAAAAGAACAATGCTGTACATACTTCCATACTTGTGGAATAGTGATATATTCAGCATTTTGACCACAACTTACAGCATTTTATTCTTTCGGATTTATTTGTGGCTTTCTATACAGAGCAGATTAGGTGCTTGTAAAGAACAATGACAAAGAACAAAGCATTTTCATCAATCCTATTTATCTATACCTGATAAAACTGTTACAAAGCACTCTATAAATTTCAGCTCAATTCACAAAGAGAGCTTTTTCACACTCCTGTAACCTACTGTAAGCTAATGATGCTATGCTGAAACGCTCAGGCGATGTTCTCATTGCGCCAAAGTCAATGTTTTTTTTCCATAGAAATTGTCAAACAGAAATTGTCAAACAAACTGCTTGGTTGCAGTAGTCTTAGTATATAATGCTGGATGAAGCATTCTGGCATCAAAAATAACCAGTTTCGGTATTATGGAAAAAATAGCAATAACGACTCCTGAGAAATATTCTTTATATGGCTGCTACAATCCTAAATGTGTTAAAAAAATAGATAGTTCCAAGCGGCAAATACAAATGATTCAAAATCTAAGCCACACCTAACCCAACCCATCTAAACAATTGAGCATCATGTTCTTTAGCAAGCTGGTTTCTCAATTATCAAATGGCAGCCACACAAAGGGAAAAATTTCGATTTTAAATCTCCATTATACAAATATTTTTAAAAAAATCGAAATGCTTGCAAATCTAAAAAACATGTTGATCTGCCTTCTTGCGAAAAGATACTTCACACCACACTAATCTCAAATAAAAAAAAACAAGCACATACATACTAATGCTAAACACTGAGGGAAGTTGAACATAAAATAAAATTATGAATGCTATAAAAACACAGACTAACAAGAAATACATTGTACGAATTGTGAACTAAAACATTTTATTTTTGAATTGTATACAAATTAATTTTGCACAGGAAAACCAGTAAAGATTTTTTAAACCAATATTAAACTAAAATACCTACCTTTGAAAATGTTATAAACGTAACCATCTCAACAAACGTACATTTCAAGCATGTTCTACAACTTTGTTTAGCAAGACTATTACAGACAAAAACTTTAGGGCATTGTTTTGTACTCCATATGAATAAACTTATAGTAAAATAGTAATGCAAAGATTTTATTTCAAACTGATTGTACCCATTACATAACAGTATCATAATTCTTGGGCTATGAATGAATGTGGGTGCAGTTTTGAAAAAGAAATCTTTATTGAAATGATTAAATCTCACCATGTGTGTCCAACAAGATAAGCAGCTTAATACATACTTGTATTTCTGAAAGAAGTTTGGTGCTTCAAATAGTTTGGACCAATCTGCTTTATTCTGCAATATTTCATCAGTGATGGCGAGACCTGTGGAGAGTTAAACAATGGGATATGAGAGTCAAACACAACAACAACTTTAAACCATGTCAACCATGTCAAAAAAACGTTCACAGAAGCGCTGGCTTCATTTTCTCTCCCGCAGAGAAAGATTTTACTAATAGACAGTAAGCATGCAACTTTTACAGGCATTTTGTGTCAATGTGCTCTTGGTAAGTCAGGTTTGGTGAAGCTTGCTGACATTTTACCTAATGCTTAAACTTCAGCAAGAAAACGCACAGTAAATAAATGACATGTATGCATAGTGCAATACATTGCATTAACTTAACATGACATAACAAGAGGATGGGTAAATAATGGCAGATTGTTTTATTGGAGTAAACTATGCCTTCTATGAGAATGTGTGTCTGAAGATCTTCAGAAATGAAACTGACCACGCTTGAACTCTTCCACCATGATGGCTCGAGTGGACGCTGAGACGTTGTAAGTGGAGTTTTGCTGAGGATAGGCTGGTGTAATGATCGGCATGAGGTGGTACCGGTCACTAGGGGTCACCTAAAAAAAAAAGAAAGGGAGAGGCTAGATAAATGATGACACAGTCACAGTTCTTTATTATGTTAGACATTCAGAAACTGCCTATTTAATAGAATACCAGTTTAAAATACAGAATAATGTTTGGCATCAGTCCAATGTTTAACATACTTCAAATATTTTTGGAAAAAGTCTGTATTGTAATGTATTTTAATAAAACATGAAATGTTACGCAAGTAACAATTCAATATTTTTCATATTCTTTTCTTAAATCTGTCCTGATTTTAACTAGATTATTGCTTTATTTTACTTGCATTAAATCACTCTTTGTTTAAAATGATTGACATCAATAAATTATAATCGAACTAAAGTACCCTTGGATCCCAGACTGGCAGGTTGAGATTGCAGTCTTCAGGCTGTTTCAGAAGAACTGGGTTTGGCCATTCCCTGTAAAAGTGAGAGAGAGAAATAAATGAAGTCTGACTCTCTATCATGCATTACCAGATTGCTTTCAACCAGACATGCTTAGTTTGAGGAACTCACCACTTTGAGAAAACCAAGAAGAACTTATGGACCAGGGTGGAGGCCACAGCGTTGGGGTACAGTTGGCAGGTTCTTGCGACCAGCATGGCCCATGACACGCCACCCAGAAAACCCAAGATGTTTGAGTAGATATTATGACCTGTAAGAATTTCAAGTAGTGTTTGACGTTTAAAATGCCAAAACATAAACACTGTAAATCCAGCATACTGTTGTTCTGTTACAATTAGAAATGTCAATTTATTTCAGTCATGGGTCAAATCCAATTTTCACAAGTGTCCACTGTCCAACTGTCAGGGATGCAAACTCATCGAGGTGAAAAAGGTGACAATGATGAGAAACCTCCCCCAATGCTATAAATATATATGCTTGTAGTCTATCACATACTGTAGCGCAGCTATTGTGTAGATAGATCGGCTGTGCAAACAGGTGACATGACGGACAACTAGTTGTCCAGTACGATTACTTTTACACATCAGGGCTTCTCCATAAATGCGGTGATTGCGGATGTCACAGTGTTAACGCACCTACCCCATATTATGTTTTTTGGGTCTGTGCCAACACCTTTACCTGTTGCTTAGTGACGGTTGTGTTGAAGTAAGTCAGAAACATGCAGGTGCTGCGCAATGCGACTACATCTAATATTGATTCATGAGTCGAGTATGTGCGCTCAATCTGCTCAGCATTTCAAACATAACCCGTAGCATGGCGCCAGCAACGCCAAGATCATGGGTTCGACCTCAGGGATTGCACATACTCAACAAATGTATAGTACAATGCAATGTAAGTCGCTTTGGATAAAAGCGTTAATAAATGGACATGATTCCCATGATTTCAATCTAGACTAATGACCCATTTTGGATCCAAAACAGTGATTTTCGAAGTGGCAAGTTTGCATCCCTGAACTGTACATCTCGACTCAAGCGAAAACATGTGTCCACTGGTTGCTAAGCATCATATGCAAGCCAAACAATTCTGATGAGGAACTAACACCCCACAAACGCAGCAGGTCATGAAAGCTCCTCGTGGGGCTTGTTTTCACACTGGCAGTTCAACTGAGGCGTTTAACCAACAACAAAAGACAAAGAAAGGCTGACAGAAGGCGTCGACTCACGTTTGGCCCACAGTTTGATGGCTCTGAGAGTAAGTCTGAAGTTTTCTATGTTGGGCACCAGATGAAGAATCTCATCCGTCACTCTGCAACCTAATCAATGAATGTGTGTCAATAAATAAGAGAAAAGCAATAAAGTGTAACAAAATGTCCATTACATTAAGATGACTAAATATGCAAAATCAAATAATATAAAAAATTACCATTTAAACTTCGAATGCAGCGAATGTCCAGGTTTCTTAATAAGCTATCATCCCGCAAATCCAGGTTTTCTGGAATGGTTTGCAGCGCCAGTCGGGCAAACAGTATGTCAATCTGCCACAAACATATCAACATATTACAAAAAGAGAAACAGAGAAAACATCCTGCCAAACATCCCTCTAAGAGTTCCAAGAAAGACATAATAGAGTATGAATAAATAACCAAAACTTTGAAAGTACCTCAATGGTATCGAAGCACAGCTTTATCACAGGAACAAACGCTTCCTCCACCGCCTAAAAAGAACAAGTTATGCTCAGTTGAAAAGCTGCAGAGAATGAGTGAACAGAATATGTGGACACAATGTTAAGAGATGGCAAATACCCTTAGGTCTTTGACTTCTTCCTGCTCCTTCAATTTCTCATAAAAGGAGGAAAAGAAGTCTGTTCTTTCCACATGACGGGGAGCGACACACAGGGCATCGATATCAGCACCTGTACATGTAAACACGTTCAGAGATTACAGACTATAAGCATCTGTATACCTGCATAGCACTGGTTTATAAGTTGTTATAATAATAACTTACCCTTGGTATGAACTCCAAGTCTGTAGGATCCAAACGTGAAGATTTTTCCACCAACATTATCAATCACTGAAGCTGGAATATTCTACACATGTAAAACAACAGTCGGTATCAATAAGTGGCTGATCATAGATCTCAATTATTTGTTATAAAAAAGAAAAATAAGCATACCTTAGCTTCACTGACATCACAGATCCACTCCTTAACCAGCGTATTTAGTTTTCCAAGCACTAGGATTCTACAGGCAAAAACAATTAGACAACTACTATACTGTAGCCAAGAATATGGTGGGACAATATAAAAAAGTAATACCTATGTTCAATTTGTGATATACTGTAATGCATTTACATTTGTCAAATCAATTTACACTATTATTTAAATTAAATTACATTTAATTTAAATATTTTTGCTATAACTATAGAACAATATAAGCAAAACATGTTCACATTCCTTCTGAAACAATAAATGGGGCTTAAGGTCACAGGCCTCACAAATCTTAAACGATGTTCAAAATTGTGCAAAATTTAAATAGTTTAAATACAAGCTTGAGCAAGGAAAATTTCTAAAAGTATGGCTAATCTTTTTAAAGAAATATTGACATTACTAAAAGTACTAAAAACTACAACCCAGATAATCACAGACTCACCTACCAGTTGTGACGCATAACCACACACGTGTGATTCATTAAAGTGAGACACACTTACCTCCGCTGCAGCTCCAGCTCTTCCTCAAAGACTCCAAAAGGTCGGAGCGTCTCCGTCAGCTTCCGGGTGAACACAAGATCGGCCTCCTTTGGATGTGCCAGGCTGATGGGAGATGTGATCCCATAGTGTTTGGGGGACTGCTGGGCAGTTTGCACCTGATTGGTGATTGGACTGTAAAAAATACAAATATTTACATTCAGGCACTATATCTGGGAGACGTTTAACATCAGATCAGTAAATAGCTGATTCACTTGCTAGTCATTGTTAACATGAAAAACACAAATAGGAGAATATTTAGATGACAATACATGATTTTTCTTTTGTTCATTTATGGCTATTAGTACAGTAGAAAGAGCCACCTCGAACTGCTCAAAACATATTTTCCGTTACATGAAAGATATTTAGTCATACAGTAAGAATTACTTCTCAATTATTGGTTGATATGTACAGTTACAGTTTGTGCTCATTTATTATTTGTTTATGTTACCTTGTGTATATCTTTTTATTTAAAGATTAAAGATAACATCATATCTGAGTCCAGAAACTTTAACAGTTCAAAGTAGATACAGTTATACAATTTAAAGCAAGTGTGTAAGGAAACAATGTCATCCAACAAAAATACAAACTCAGGATACAGAAAATTCACTAGGGCTAGCTAGTAAAATGCTGCTTGCTTTCACAATATTGCCGCGACACAGATATTGATCGAATCGCCCGACATGTTCATGCATTTATCTCTACAAGCACTTTACAACAACATAGATCATAAATTGTTTGTCCGGGTGAACTGTGTTTAATATCATTGTTTACAACCCAAAAGTCACGGGTTCGCTCAAACTAATACGCATTAAAATGTGTGCTTTTGTTAATGTAACGTACACAGCCGTATTTGCACGCCACGATTCGCCGGTTTTATTAAGTCTTATGCAATGACCGTCACATTTCAAGGCATGAAAAGTAGGATTATTTCAACTTTTTAAAAACGTTTGTGGACGTCCAGTTGCGCACAGTCAAATCGCGTTTTACCGCGTCACGTGAGAGTATTAGCGTTAACATTATTTTGGCACTGGCTTACATCAGCATGATGTATACAGCCGATCTCCATCTCTGAATAAAAACACACCCAATAAATGCAACATAGACATCATATATCTATAACGTTACATACAAAGCGGCGTGCATCTGAATCTTCTTCTGATGATCATTTTATCTTATTACCAATGAACTACTAATGAATTAAAATAAGCACACGGCAACTAGTTCAACAACGTAACTGTTACGTGTTTTTATGAACATGTAGAATCTGGACTGATTCGTGACATTAGGCCGCAGACCTGCCGTTTGCTTTAAACAAATCTTCGTTAAAACTCCAGCGACATACTTACAAAGGCATAATGAAAAACCTTCGGTTTATGAAAAGCTGAGAAGCATATTATATTCCTCCATTGTTTTCCTGCTTGACGTGAACTGTTATGAACCCATTAAAGTTGTTTCTTTTGTTTGTGCTAACATGGCGCTCCGGTAACACCAGCTGCCAATTGGAACAGGAAGTGACGCCATGACGCACGCCGTGCTTACGCATGAGCGTTGGTTTTTTATTGCCTGGGAAACTCGTGCCATCTAGTGGGGCATCTATACTCTTTGGGGGTTTACATGCACAATGTAACACACGTAGCGTAAACATAACTTTAACAAAAAAAATTCCTGTGGAATATACTTTATTGGGCTCAATAATGTAGCAAAACATCTGATTTAATCATTACAATTGCATAAATACTGTTGAGAGCTTATTGTTTTAAATATAAAATTATGAACAGAGACATGAAATGTTGAAAATGTAGAGTCTTACACAGTGATCACAACCGCCGACAGGTGGCAGCAAGCTTTTTATTAGGTCATACATTCATCGTCATTAGTGTCGTCAAAACAGACAATTAATCGCCACTCGCAATTATTTAATAGACGATTAATCGTCAGCAAATTTAAACTCGCTTATCTGTAAGTCAGCATGTGTTTTTTGTTTTTTTCTGCTGCTAGAAATCACAAAACAATAACATATATAACAAAGGCGTGAGGATGTGAAGGAGTGTGGAATAATGGGAAGTTTTAGTCTTCACTTCCACTGCCAATGAAAATCAATATGACGAAACTCACAAAACATGTACATGGATGGCATAAACACTGTCCCTTGTGCTTACAAATATGAAGTCACTGAAGTTCATTTCAAGCCACTGTGCACTTTTAATTATTATGATTATAAAACAATTAGGCTTTTAAATTATTATTTTTTTACTAATACACTGATAATTATTATATAATAGACAAATAATGAATCAATAAATATTTTTATATTAGGTTTATTTATTAAATTAGTATAAGCTAATCTTCAGAGGTGTTCCGGAAGAGATATTCAGCCTGAAAAAGAGCAAAAAGAATATGATATCCTAAAAAAATTCCTATTGTAAAATGATGAGTATAATAAGATGTTTTGCCAAATGAATAAACGTAAATGACAAAAGAGGTGTTACCAAAAACTCCACGGGGTCATCAGGCTTGACCTTACAGCAGTCCACCAGTACTTGTATGACAGTGGGCATGACATATTTCATAAGGTAGTGCCTCATGGGGACAGACTGTGCCTCTAACATCTCATGTTCTTGCTTCTTCACCTCAGTCAGGTTCCTGTTCTACACATACACAACAAAACATATAATATTAAACTTTATAGTAGTTATAAAATCTGTAATTGGTGGTCAGGTATTGTATTTTATAGTCAGTAAGTACCAAATAATGGATGGCTTTATTTTATTGATTGATTGATGTACTTTAGTAGCACACTAGATGTTGTCATGAGGTATTTCTAAAACGGGATGCATATCCTGCCTTGTTTTGCATTTTTGTAAAATTTTTGTCTGTACTTATTTGCATCAAACGTACCCATTGCTCCAAAAGAGCGGCCATTTTGGCATTGTCCTCTATCTCCTTGAGTTCCTTTTCCACTTGCTCCTGTTTGAGCTGCTGTTGAGACATCTCTTCCTTCTTCTTCCTTTCCTCCTCCATTTCCTCTGGAGTCAAACCATAGTTCAGAGGCTGCCCCACTGACTCAATAATCTTCTCCAACACCACCATATTCTCACAGTCATCAACACTGTCAATCACTGAAAATGACAACATCAAATACTATTGTCAAATACTGTGCTGCTTCATAACAATTTCATTTTCTTAATTGACCACAAGCACAAACGTATTGGTTTCTGTTTCTAACCGATGTGTTTAGGGTGAATTTCCATCTCATCGAAATAGTCAAGAACAGACTCATCTTCTGCCAAAGCCTCTCTGAATTTCGCAAGACTTTCTGTAAACTCATCATGAGTGTAGTGATTGTCCTCTGCTACACTCTGTGGAAGATTCCGAACACGCTCCTTAAGAAATGTATCTGTGGCATCAAGTGAGAAGATGAACTCTATTGGGAAAAAACAATGGTTGTTAAAGTCTTCATGAATGGGACTTTTTAAATCAATTTTAAACACTAGAAATTGATATGAACTAGCATCATTAAAATGACTAAAATACAATACTGGACATGCCTGTCTAATACCAACCATGTCTCTTTATACATGACCAACCTGGAATCAACACCTCACTGTAACTCGGCATTGTTGATCTGGTATCTTCTGCCTCCATGTTTTCGTCTGAGCACATTTTTAGGTAATAAAAGTTATAATGTTTGTGTATAATAATGTTATAATGTTTTATTCATTGTTTTGTTTGCTGACCATGAAAAAGCTCTTTAGCTTGTGCATAGGTGTTTGGGTAGCCATCCAGAACAAACCCTTTATTTCTGCAAGGCATTGAATTGAGCTTCTCTCTTATGATATTTATCACGTGTTGCTCATCCAACTGGCCTGCGATGAAAAACAACACAAAATTTCAATAAACACCAGATGTGTTCAATTTGTTGAATTCAGATGTATTCAATCTGTGAACTCCTATTACATCTTTAAAGATGGTTTCATCGAACGCACGCGCCTGGCCTGAAGTTAACTTCCGGTCTGTGTTTGGTTATAATTGAACAAGTTATTGATTCTTTGAGTTTGAGCCACATAATGTTAGTTTATGTTGTTGCCACTGAAACCATCTATATAAACATATATATTACATAGACATGTAAGTCAATAAGGTAAAGAATGGTGTCAAAGCTTCATTCAATGCATACCGTCATTCTCAAGCATGTTGTTCTTAAGAGTTTCAAGCTGCTTTTGAGCGCCACTGTGCATTTCCTCGTTCTCACTTGTCTTCTCATTTCCTTCAAGTAGTTCCTCCTAAACACACGCAGTCAGATATGCTATGATATGCTATTATATGATATACATGATATATTTATTCATCTTTATTTCAGACTCAAAAAGGTCCATATATAAAATAAGAGAAAAAAAAGAAAAACCAGCATACAACATGAATCACAATAGCAAGAAAATAATGATCAAGCACCTTCTCCATTGCCTCCAAAGTACAGAGGTATATCTAACAGTGCTCTTCTCTAAGGTCACAATAATTTCATTTTTAGAGTCCTCAAGTCGCTTTATAAATTTATACACAAATTTTCGGATAACAGCGTATAACATGGGCATATGACTGGCTCTTGTCCACCGAGGGACTTTTAATAAAAGTCGCAATGCATCATTATATGCAACCTGCAACTTATTAAATTTAGCTTTACTGTAACTGCACCACAAGTGGGCAGTATACAGTGGAGTGCAATAGGCTTTAAACAAAGCTATTTTGACATCATCAGAACACATGTTAAATTTAGGAGCAAGCATGTTAGCTTGTACATACGATTTACAATACTGTCTCTGAATGTCATCATCGTCACAGAGGTCACTTCTAATGATGTGACCGAAATATTTGACCTTGTTCTCCACAGATAACTCCTGTCCAGCCAGATAAAAAGAGGGAAACACTGCCTTACGGTCCTCCTTTGCCCTCACCAACATAACCATTCTCTCTTTGGTGTTAAACTTTAAGTCAAATTGCTCACCATAGTCAGAGCAAACTCTAAGCAACTGTTGCAGCCCAGCAGAGTAAGGTGACATTACAACTAGGTCATCTGCATACAGTAAATGGTTCAAAAGTCTTTCTCCCACCATGCAGCCAGTCTTACAATTTTAAAGTCTTTGAGTTAGATCGTCCATATAAAGATTAAAAAGCATGGGTGACAGTATTCCACCATGTCTAACCCCATTTGTCACCAGGAAAGGCTCCGATGTTGTCGAGCCCCAGCTAACTTGCATTGTTTGGTGTGTATACCAAAAATGCAGAACCCGGACTAGGTATGGGGGAACCCCACGCTGTTGTAACTTTACAAATAGCTTTCCATGGTTAATGCGATCAAAGGCTTTAGAGGCATCTAAGAAGCACAGACACATGCCTTCTGTACTTACTCACAGCCTCTTTCAGAGCATAAATACACATGTCAGTCCCATGCTTACTTTTAAACCCAGATTGCTCATCTTTACATTTACATTTACGCATTTGGCAGACGCTTTTATCCAAAGCGACTTACATTACATTGTACTATACATTTGTACATTTTTGTATAGTAAGCAAGTGGGGGTTAGGTGTCTTGCTCAAGGGCACCTCAGCCGTTACCCGCCAGCCCTGAGAATCGAACCAGCAACCTTCTGGTCATGAGTCCAACTCTCTAACCACTGGGCCACGACTGCCCGCATATTATCTTTAATAATAACATATTGCTGAAGTCAATCCAGCAATATTATCTCTAAAACTTATAGTTTCATAAAAAAACGTATAAAACTTATAAAAATAGTTTTCTATGTTAGATATTTTCCCTGTTTTGTCCTTAATTACAGGTACCAACAAGACAGAGAGCATAGAACTAGGCAATGTGCCATGAATCAGCATTCCAATAAAACATAATGCTAATAAAACAACAAGTGTGTGACTAGCAAATTTCAAATGCTCTGCCGTGATCTGATCTAGGCCACAAGATTTATTCAGAACTAATTTTCCTATAGCAGAAGTTACTTCCTCAACCTTGATAGCCTCATTACTGAAAGACACACCCCCAATACTAAAATCGTCACTTTTAACACAATTAAATAAGTCCCTGTAATGCTTTCTCCAAAGATCTGCAATTTTTTCAGATCCAGTAACCCCTTTAACACTAGAGGGCAGAGGAATTTTACTTAGTATGCCCTTTCATATGCTTGATTCTGCTATTCCAACTGTTCTTCAAATAAGTTTCCCTTGATCTAATGATTTGTAAATAAACTGTGATCCTATTACATTAATACATTTAGATTTTTGGATTAACTTTCATTTTTGGGTCATTTTAATATAGTATCTGCAGTATATGCAGCTCTTACCAGTTTTCTGATTTTCTCACCGATGGCTTCCTTCACATTAATATGCTGAAGTTTGTAATATTTGCACAGCTTTTCTGCAACTGAACTTTTGCCAACAGCAGGGGGACCAAAAAGGCAGATCTTTTTTGGCTAAATGCAAAACAAGAATGTTAAACATTAACAACCTGCAAGCAGTTTGTCTAAAACCAAGCCATGTGATGGCTATATTCAAAAACTAAACAGATTGAATGAAGAAGACACTATATTGCTATATGCTGTATTGCTCACCAGCAGCTGCCATGTCCGCTTGTATTCCTCCACCACAGTAAAAATGTTATCGACTATTCCAGTTTCACAATCCCAGAGGAGGTTAAATCTGTCCCTTAAGAAAGCAGACTCAGTCCAAAGATTGACACTTAGGTAATGCAAGTCAGTTTCCTAAAAATATATTCACAATGTTATAAAAATTTTATATTTTTTAAAATGTGACAAAAATGCGTTCAGCTAAAAGCATACCGTAATTTCCTTAGTGCCGCAGGCTTCCTCCTTAGGGACTGTTTCTGTTTTTCCAAAACCAAGAGCAGAAGCAATAGCCTAAGGACGCATTCCAGTTATTATCAATGTGTGTTGTTTTCCTGTGCACACTCGCCCCTACAATACTAGGGAGTTGATATGTAAAATATAGCATGGGTCCTATCTTCAATGTTATGGGATTTCTGAACCCATTTGAAATCTGACAATTTGACTAATTCTATTCAGGGCACTATATATAACACAAATAGATGTCAAATGATTTTATACTTTCACAATGTCTTCAAAAGTGTTCTTGGACTCATCCACAGCAATGAAGTAATGCGTTTTGGGTTGGTGATCAATGATGTTTTGTACCACTCTACAAAAACAAATGATGACAAAATAGGGAAATTTATGGAAATTTAAACAAAACAAATGAACACAACTGTATAACAATATAAGATATAAGATTTGCTATACTGTAACATAGTTTCCTCAAACCTTGAAAGGTCACGGATGTGAATTGTAGGAATAATATTTGTGCCGGGCCCAAATATTGGAACACTGCTAAGCTCTCCAAGCCAAGCTGCCTGAGGGAAAGTCAACAGGTAACAAACTGTGATTTTACATTCAGACAAAAATTCTACTCACAAACTATAGTCATTTCAATACTTTGAAGAAGAAGTGGAACATATTCTCGCCCATGCCATACTGCAGCCCTGCTGTTACAACATAAGTAGCCAGCTTTGACTTTTTCTGAAAGACAAAATCAGGAAGATATTTTAACGTTAAGCTATGTTAAATAAAACTTACAATGGGGCCCAAAATAGTTTGGAACAGGCTGAGGGCCTAAAAATGATGACAGATTTCTTTATTTTTATTGAAAAATTATCACTATCACTTAATGTAGATAAAATAATTTATGATGGATTAAAAAAGGATGCAAAACAGAAACTATTTCACACTTTTGGACCCCACTAAATTTGTGATGTATGGTTCTGGGGTCATAATTACAGTTTTTCCCAGTTTAAGCACAAGTTTCTCTGTGCTTGTGTGTTCTTTAAAGTTTGGATGTGGTCTTCTTCTCCTGTAGTCATCTTCAGTCAAAGGAATCTCAGGATCATCCTTAATATAAAATCACAAAAAGTAACATTGAGCCTGTTTATTCATGTTAACGGCAATGTATAATCTTTGTATAACAATAAATATTTGTATAATAATGTAAAAATAATGATATAAAAAGTATAATATATGTATGGGTATATATGTATGAGTATAATAGTTACGACCAAAGGATCTGAAGCACTTACAGGATCAGCTGGTTTGGTCATCGCCCATGTCATGATGGTTGACAATAGGATAAATATTTTGGGGGCACCAAAATGCTCGATTTCGGAGTGTAGAGCTACGTTAAATACAGAAATAATAAGTGTGATATATTGGTATAAATGAACAAACTGACAAAGAAAAGGTTAACTAACTGAATGAAAATGTTACATAGACAAACTATTCTATGGCTAAAATGTCTTCAAATGTATTCATAAGCTTTTCCATTTAACGCTTTATGGGGAAAAAAACCCAGACAATCTGTTCATCTTTTTGTGTTCCACTAAAGTAAATAAGTCATACAGGTTTGTGACATGAGGGTGAGTAAAAGAAGAGTTAATGTTCTTAGTAGGGCTGTCAAACGATTAATCGTGATTAATCGCATCCAGAATAAAAGTTTGTGTTTACATAATATATGTCTGTGTACTGTGCATATTAATTTTGTATTTATAAAAACAAACCCATACATGTATATATTTAAGAAAAATATCAAATATAAAAATTCATAAACATTTAAATATAATTTCAATTATTGGTAAATATAAACAAATACATCTACATATTTCCTCAATTTGTTTGTGTTCATAAACACAAAATGAATACGCACAGTAAACTAAACAGACATCTATTATGTAAACACAAACTTTTATTCTGAATGCGATTAATTGCGATAAATCTTTTGACAGCCCTAGTTCTTAGCATCATTAATGTTACAGTAAATTAAACTTGATCTTATAGTGAGTTTGTGTTTTATAGACACAAAAAAGTTGTCACCTGAAATGGCCCATGTTGCCTCGTCTATCAGATCAGCGTTTTCAGTGATGTTATACACAATAACGTCACACTGCATTAGACACTGCAGCAGCTCGTCTCGACTCAGAAGCTGAAATTTACATTTACGCATTTGGCAGACGCTTTTATCCAAAGCAACTTACATTGCATTATACATTTGTTACTGCATGTGCAACCCGTGGAATCGAACCCATGACCTTGGTGTTGCTAGCGCCATGCCCTAACCACTGAGCCACAGACTTTTTTTAATGGTTGCCGTCCATAAATGTTTGCTATTTAACATGCCTATTGCTTTCATTTAGTACTGGTCGGAATAAGCATAGCAGTATATAATAGTTCACAAGACACAAAACAAACCGACATCTAGGTAACATTGCATACTATTAAGAATCAAGCATACATGTAAACTTACTGTTTGTTTTTTGGACCTTCAGTTGTTATTGTGTCTTGTGTTCTAAATACACATACAGTTAGGCCTATAAGGTTAGGGCAGTAGGCCTATTAAAACCATTAAAGACGCGAGCGCGAAAAGACAATATTTTAAGTCATAAAAGTCATAGTCTGCAGTCATAATCTGAAGCGTATGAAATAAAAAACACAAACAAAGAAATACATATATATTTAATGAATAAAGGATAAACTAACCGAATATTTCTCCAATGCAAAACTGAGTTTTTCTCCATCTTTATCCGCAACTGTTCCCACTATTCTGAAAGTGTCTTTAGAAGGTGAACGTGTGTCCTCTTCATCATCATTCAGAGATCCCCCGACCTCACATGAGGACAAAAACTGAACAACCCAACAATAAACAACAGCACGCGTGTTATATGCTTTATTTAAGTCTCTCGTTTACCTGAGCGATATATCTGGACGAGTATGAATCGATGTTGTTGATAAAGACTCGTTTAGTGCGGCTCGCGCGGCTGTTGGCCATGTTTGTTTGGTTGCTATAGACACGAAACACGAGCACTTTTCTTAAAAGCTTGTTTTATTTAAAAATTCTGATCCCTTTAAAAAATTATTAAAACATTACATTTATTGATATACGCTACAGTCGAGCTTGAACACTTCGCCTCAGCTTAGTTGTTGACCAAACTAACCAACAGTAACCCTCACGAACTAGAATTGTGCTCTTGTATGCTGGTCTGGGTTGCTTTTTCTATCTGCTAACTTAGAAAATACTAAAAAAAAATATATTTTGGTAGTGAAGCCATCCTTACATTGTAAATTCATATTTGTCTACAAAAACGTAATATAGCCTATGCACTACAGATGAAACTGTGTCCAAATGTATATTGTCATACAGCTGCTGTGACGATTCAAATCAAACCATGATTCAAAATCAACAAAAAATTAAAATTATTCCAGGAAAAAGTATCAAAAAGATAAATCTATTACATCAATTATATAGTCATCACAGTATGTCAATACATTAAGTGAATTTTCCCATAATACAGTAAGTGTGCAATGATCAAGTAAACATGGATGTGAAGACTCGAAGTGATCACCAGGAATCGACGAGCACTTGAAAATTATCAAACTGCGCATATTCAAAGGACAGAGTTCCTAGTGCTGCCCAACCTCTCTTGGGCTCGAGGACAACAGCATTCTTCCACAGTGGGTACCCATTCAGCATCCCAAAGGCAAAATCTCCCTGCAGACCAAAATATCCACAGTTTTATATGACAAACTGTTGTGTGGTAAATGGCTACAAGTTCAACATATAAAATAAGAACACATTACCTTGACAATAAGGGTTAATGAGTACCATACACCTGCCTTTGTTCCCGAAAGCCCTTCAGCAAGAACTCTTTGTCCACCTTTCACAATAGTTAGTTCAGACATTTAATTAAATAATAATAATAGTTAAATTTAGCTATATAGTAAAAACAAACAATACAATTCAGAAAAAATATGCATATTAAATGACTGTGTTGATGAACAATAAGAAATTGCCTATAATGAGATTCCAACTAGCATAATGGAAAACATAAATGGTTACCTATGTCATTTGCCACTTTAAAGGTTCCATTCGCATAAATCCAATAAAAGACACCCCTTGCTTTTTTGATGAATTCTCCTCCTTGGTCAACCCTGGCTGCCAGGAACACACCTCCAGTGTTGGGAGTTTCAATAAGCACATCACAGGACACATTGAGGTCTGTCCTGTATATAAAAATAACGTTAAAAATGCTAATATGTATAATTTTACACCAAGCAGTAAACTATAGTATAAACCACAAGTACTCAATTCCCTTTGCAGAGGACGAAATCCAGTAAAGATTGTTTCCAACCCTAAACTGAAATCCTGAAAACCTAGCTGGTTCACATTAGCGTCTGCATATTTTAAGATTGCAACCTTCCTAAATTGTAACTGAATAAACCTGGCTGGCATACACTGGAAAGTGTGGATAGCTTTGTTGAATGTGGCTAATCCAATCTCACTTATAATGTAAGTCTTACTTATAACATATAGACTGTTTCATTGGATGCACGAACCTGGCACGAAGTTAACTTCCGTTCTGTGTTTGTTGATGTGTTTGTCTGGCTAGTGGCTAATAATTAGTGGTGCAACGGATCACAAAACTCACGGATCGGATCATTTTTCGGATCAGCTAATGTAAATGCTTGTTGTGAAAACAGTTGTTTCTAAACAGTTATTTTTCATCTTCTAGGTTATGTCATACAGGATGCATGCATTATTAAAAAAAATTACAATATGTATAACAAATAAATATCATATAAACATTCAGTCAGAGTAAACAGTGGATCTCTAGAAGATCAGATTATAAACGTGACAGGTGTTATTAGGTGGTAATCATGGATTTCGTTCAGCAGAATGACACCTTTATCATCAGACATATACAGTAATATCAGAACTCATGCAGTGCATAAACAGGTCATTTAAGTATGACAAACACACCAGCTGTAGTCCCCGATGATGCTGATTGTCTGGTCGGCATCTGTAGCCCAGCCAACCGGCCGCTCCGTGATCACCTGCCGTAAGGTGCAGGCATGTGCGCCACCATCTGTCCTATTTCTGAAGTACTCGTACACGCCAGTTTGATCAGCAAAATACGGAGCCTCAGAGAATGGAGGGTCATCTTTGATCCAAAAGATAGTTAAATTCTGTTACAAATGTCGGTCCATTTAAAGGATCTAATACTGTAGTTTCGAACGATATTCCTTAAAGTGAAAGCACTTACCAACAGTGAAATCATCAGAGTAATTCTTTGGAAATGAGGACGGTTTGGGGGGCTCAGGGTAGAAACCTTTCTGTCCAGTTGTGATGGATGTGATTGTGTAAAGTTCATCAACATCTAGTGTTAGGGTAAAGGAACCATCATAGACCTGTATAGAAAAAAGGTGGTAAAAACCTATTATGACAATAAATGGCAGGCAATTTTTTTTACATTTAGAAAAGCAACAGACATATCTGTTACATTCATGTCTGTATAAACGATGTACTGAAAATGTAATACGTAGCATCAGAGGTTTGTTTAAGTCTCTGACCGTAAATAAACAGTTATTATTTCTTTAGCAAGCATGCCCGATGACGAACTGATTTCAATTTACCTTAATAGGTCTTCTTTTTGTAAAAAGTGTATCATTTTTAGTCTCAAAATCAAATTTTGAGTACCACACTTGAAGTTCAGTAAAATGTGCCTATAAAACAGACAATATTATTAATAGTAGTCATATTGAATCTGGAAGTTTACAAATAACTGCATGCAAATATCAATATAAGACAGAACTCAACTTACAAAAGAACCTTTGAGCTGAAAAGTGACAGTTTGTGGGGACACATAAAACTGTGGTAGAGGCGGTCGAATGCACACAGAGTGATCGTGTGTCTATATAAAAAAGAAAGGAGTGTTCATCATCCACATGACGATCCCAAAAAATGAGTCACTAAATCTAGTGACCTTCACAAGACCTAAAAATATGAGCAGCTAACCACCCACCATGGTTTGAATTATAATAGTGAGATTCCCTTTGAGGTCTGTTAAGGCCACGTAACTTCCTCCGTGGGTGAGATTGCCCACAGTCTGCAGATAAAACCAGCCTGGTTGTGCAAACTGCGTTGTGTGCGCTAAATGATAAAGCAAAAGCATTCTTTAAAAACTTACGTCAACATGTTAGAAAGATGTAACGTTTAAAGGGATAGTTCACCCAAAAATAAAAATTCTGTTGTCATTTACTCACCCTCGAGTTGTTCCAAATTTGTATAGATGTCTTTGTTCTGAAGAACACAGAAAAAGATATTTGGAAGAATGCTTGTAACCAAACAGTTCTTGGACCTCATTGACAACCATAGTAGGAAAAATTACTTTATAATCTTTTTGTTCTGTTGAACACAAAATGAGATATTTTTAAGAATGTATGACAGTAAAAATTTCTGGGTACTTTTGACTAGCATTGTAATTTTTCCTACTATGGTAGTCAATGGGGGCAAAGAACTGTTAGGTTACAAGCATTCGTCCAAATATCTTTCTCTGTGTTTAACCACAAAAAAGTTATTTTACAGGTTTGGAACAACTAGAGAGTGAGAAATTCATGACAGAATTTAAATTTCTGGGTGAACTATCACTTTAACTACTACCTAGATTTGTAGCTCATTTTGAAGCTGAATGTTTTGCCATAATTTTCTTTAACCTGTGGATTATAATTGAAAGTAGGCATTGACCAGCGGCTCAAAATGTAAAAAAAAAAAGGCCAAAAAAGACATTTATGCACTATATTTCTAATCTTCCAAAGCGTCGTGTTAGCTTTGTGTGTGATTTATTAGATGTAAGAGTTATGTCAAAGGTTATTATAAAGGAACAATAACTTAAGTTTGACAGTTTCACAGAAAGCCATTGTTTGTAACAAAACATAAAGTAAATAGTATTTTAATGGTAATTTTTTGGGCCTTTGTGGATCTTGATAGCTCCTGGTCACTGTAATGTTTTTCTTTGAGTGGAAACGAAATATCCACAGCAGAAGAAATTAACAAAAAAGCAACATTAGGGTGAATAAACAGAGACAAAATTGTCATTTTGGGTTCAACTATACCTTTACAAAAAGAATATAATGAATTGAATGCAGTCAAACACGTTACCAGTTATCCATATTGGAGACTGCACTACATAATGTCCACTCCAGGGCTGCTCCGCTGTCATCAACCCATCTCCACCGAAGGGCAGTTCCTCGTAATAACTTGCTATAAGATTCCAGGATATAGTCCTAACACGAAACCGTGTTACTCTGACAACATGAAAAGTGCTACGATGGAAACAAGTTACACATGTGTGAAAACTGCTTACGAAGTCATTCTGCCGTTCACATAGTTCTGGTTTAGAATGCGAGCCCAACATCCAGCGCCGATGTCATTATTAAATGTGCTGTAATCTTCAGAGGCCCAAAGCTTTTTCTGAGTCAACAGAGCTTCCTTCACTGTGTTGGTGCCTGGATAGTGGACACTGTAAGAAGAACAGAGCATTTGTTTATGTTTATTTATTTATTTTATATAAATTATATTATAAACATTAGCTATTTGTGTTTGTTAGGCCTAAGTTACGACATTGCTCACCCTATCACCTCAACAGCATCGTTCAGATATGGATCCTTAGCCATGACTGTAGCAATTTCCCAGCCCCCATCTGCAGCAATAATCCCAACATTTGTTAAATTATGTTGGTCCAAAGTGTCTCGCAGCACCTGGTTCAATGACAAACTTGGTGTTATATTTAAAAGTCAAATTGTAATGATAAGTGCTAAAGTTAAGTTTATATACAATGCTTTCAAATTAAGACTAGCAAATGAACTCTCTTACCTTAATGTACTGTACATCAAAACTTTTTTCATTCCATATCTAAGAAAAAGTCAAAGTCAGCTTTATTGTCAATTCTGCCACATGTACAGTACATACAAATGGAGGATTGAAATTGCGTTACTCTCAGACCCTAGGTGCATACAGATAACATAGAATAAACATATATAAAAAATATGAAATTACAAAAAAAGTGGGAAATTAAAAAAAGTCTACCTCCAAAACAGCAGTCTACAAGCAGTACTTGCACACATACCCCAACATAGTCAATGTCCAGGTTATGATGCTGCTTTGCACCAACAATCCAGGAAACAACATAGTTAGCAGTATCGTTAGGAAAAAAGTATGGCCATTGCGTGCCATGACCGATCCATCCTGGAAATGCCCAGGGAAGACCTTCAAAACCATTCAATATGTTCAGTACTTCTGATATCAACATTGCATACACTTATATCAGATGTAAACCAAGTTTACAGGATGTAAAAATAACCGCTTACCGATCAGCTTAATGTCTGGATTTCTTTTCTTGGCTTCTTTCATAAGCCACCACTCATATCCACGGAAAAAATCTGCATCATCTTTAGTGTGCATATGAGAAGGCTCTGTCCCATCTGTCAAACCATAAAAACAGTAAATTTACAGTTTTATGATTTAAATGTACAGTTACTTGTTTACATTTACACATTCAGCTGATACTTTTTTCCAAAGTGACTTCAAGGTTTACATTTCAATGTATGTTGCCTGGGATTTAAACCCACAACCTTTGTGCCGCTAATGCACTGCTCTACCATTTTCAGGTTTCTGAGGCTTGGTATTGCAGAATTAAGTGTTACTTTATTATGTCAAAAATTAATTTCTAAGTGGAATCACATAAGAGAGCCAATTTTAGATCTAGAGAGAACATTTTAAAGACTTGTATTACCTGTAGTTTGGGCATCACCTCCTATTTCAACCTTTAGGATATGCAGCGAAGCGCCAAAGCTGGGCTGAAGGAAACCAAAACAACAATAAAAAAACAGGTTGCTCGACATGCTCGACATCATCATCATCATGTGATAAAATGTTAGTCATGTGACGCGGCACCTTAAACAAGAAATCCAGTACTTGGCTTCGATACGGCTCTTCATAGTTTATAAAAAGTCTCGAAGTGGCCTGTGTACAGAACGACAGTTAGTCAACCACAATCTCTTACACGAGACAAAAATGCAGTTAAGTAAAAATAATTGCACGCTTAAACTTCCTGTAACATTATTTACCCCTCCTCCGCTTAAACCTCCTATTCCATCAAACTCTCTTCCTAATCCAATCCGATCATCTATAACATAAAACTCTGCAAAACACCTGAGACTCAGTGAGATTATGAAGAGCACACTGTATGTATACATGGTCGTTTGCGCCTGCCGCTTGCATGAATGAGGAAAAGCTGCTGATGTCTCACATGAGTGTTTAACTTCACGCAGCACTGCGCAGACCGATGGGAGTACAATATAAAAGTATCGCGAGATTATTCATATCTCGATTTGCTCTCACGATGCTTTGATGTAATTCACAGATCGCTCTGCGAAGCGCCGCATGAAGTCAAATATGCTTTATGAATTTCACTTGTAACACATGACAAGGAAGTCACTGTACAGTGACTTCCTTGTCATGTGTTACAAGTGAAATTCTGGTAGCGAGGTTGTAAGCATATACTCATATATAGACGAGAACTTACTTTAAAGAACAGTGCATTTAAACGTCTGAAATTATTTATTTAATCGAGTTTATTGTTTTTCTTTACCAGAATGCAACTTACTTTTTAGTAGGCTAAGACTGACAACACAATTGTATAATAAATTAATTAATAAAAATGGGGGAAAAATTAACTCGCCGTACGCAGAGGTCAATAGGGATGACGTTTTTTTGTAGGCAAAGCCCGGAAGCGAGATTTTATTACTTCTGGTTCCATTTCCGCCTACAAATATACGTCATCTCAGATTCGTAAACATTCTGTACCGCGTTCTACTCGCAGAAATCGAAACTAGTACAGCGCAGACTTTTTTTTATTAACGCATATCAAGCGACTTTTGTCTATACAGCATCGACAGTATGGCAATCGCAAATCCGAAACAATCAATACTAAATCCAGTAAGTGTTACGCTTTTCATTTTAAGATGATAAGTTAATTTAACGTTACCACAACTCACTTTATATGTTCAATGACGTTCATTTATTCAGCATTTAATTCCCTTAAGGGGGGTTGCTGTAAAGACAGTTTTACGTTTGTAGAATTATAGGTAGGTTAAACTGTGTCTCGTAAATTTAATGTCGTTCTGCACATAGGCGATTCCTTTTGCCTCGACTATTCTGGATGGACTGCATTGCGGAACGATGGTTCTCATTCAAGGCAAAGTGCCAAATAAGGCTGGCCGGTGAGTGTCATGACAGAACGGCCAACTTCACTTTTGAATAATAAGCTCGAGTTTTAAAAATGTCCGTAAGTGTCATATGGTGTATGGGTTTTTACTTCTGCATCAAATAACACAATTTCAAAACAACAAAAGTAAACATAAACTTATCTTACGGGGAACCCACTTCAGAAATCCACTAAATTTGGCACAGTTAGTTAAAAGTTCTTACAAAAAATGACACGAAAGATGGAGTAAGTTTTGAGAATATTTATTTTGTTTGAAGAAATAAAATCACGCCACACTAAGTGTCCTTCACTGAATGTCATTATGCCATTCATAACAGTGATGTTTTATATGAATTATGAAGTTATCATAACAATAGAATTAAGAGAAGTATTCATGTCATGTTTGAAATTTGCTGATTCAAGCAGGGATGTAAATCATAGACTAAAAAAATCTTTCATGTTGTTCATTCTCTCCCTTGCTTTTAATCCTCCTAGTAACATAGCCTTGTAAACTATCTGTACTGTTTAGCGTGTTGACTAAATGTTTTATGCTCTCCTACTTGTAAGTCGCTTTGGATAAAAGCGTCTGCCAAATGAATAAATGTAATGTAATGTAGACTTGCTTTTAGATTCCAGGTTGACCTAACCTGTGGGAGCAGCATAAAGCCCAGGGCAGATGTGGCTTTTCATTTGAATCCTCGCTTCAAGAGCACCCCATACATAGTCTGTAACACCCTCAAACAGGAGTGCTGGGGAAAAGAGGAGCTCCACTACCAGATGCCCTTCAAACCCAATGAAGCCTTTGAGATTATCATACTTGTAGAAGAGGATTTGTTCAAGGTTATAAACCAAATTTGATTCAGCAACATTTACTGTTTGCTTACTATGATTTCAACTTTTAAATGATTTAAAGCGAAATGATATCAGGTCTCTGGCAAGCATCAAATTCAAGTGTATCTTAATGCCTTGGAGAGTTTTTATGGTCCCAAAATCCACCTGAAATAATGTGAAATAAACGTCAACTTTATCTTAACCTGTTCTTTTATATGTTAAAGTGTTATATTATTGCTCCCAGGTGGCGGTAAATGGCTCTCACCTGCTAGTATACAAGCACAGGTTGGAGCTCAAGAAGGTTGACACACTATCCATATCTGGAAATGTTGAAATTCAGGCTATTGCATTTATTCCCAGTTTGGTGAGTATGGTAACATGTCAGTTCCATTAATAATTTTACGTAGTTTTTGGAACACATTGTGCCGGGTTTTAGTAGCTTGTAAGGCAGATGTATTGTGCATGAGGTTTAATCTGTACAGTGTTAAATCATTAATAAACACAGTGATTAAACTTGATGTAATCGTGTTTAGAGCCCAATCAAGTCACCAACTAAAGCTGAGAAATCACAAATCACATCTCATGTAAGTTACAACAATCCTGTTTACAGTGTTTTCCCATCTTTTTTTGTCTTTTGTTGCAAAAATGTCCCCCTTTGAGCCAGATTAAATAAATGAGTGTACTGTATATTAACTAGATATAATATTACGTTCCTTTTAATTTGTATTTAAAGGTTTAGCTGAAACTGTTTTAAAGGGATCATTCACCCCAAAATGAAAATTCTGTCATCATTTACTCAGCCTCAGGTTTTCAAACGTGTCGAAATTTCTTCTTTGTTCTGCTTTGAAATATCTTCCTTTGTGTTTATTTGAACAAAGAAATGTATACAGGTTTGGAACAATCTGAGGGTGAGTAAATGATGACAGAATGTTCATTTTTGGTTGAACTATCTCTTTAATAATAACATGTCTTCTTTTTTTGACCAATAGAAAACCATCAAATCGGAGTCGGGTGACATGGTAAGTACGTGCAAGGCTGCAGGATTGCCTTAAAGAGCAAACATAACATTGTTTTCATATGCATGACCTCATCAAACTGGAAAACTAGATTAAAATCTGGACATTGAACCTTTCTGGTTAGGTAGGGCACAAATACATGTAATAAAATAAGAATTCTTATTGGTGGGGTTTGGTTTAACAAACTTCACTTTTACTGTTGCTTGTACTTGGCACAGATGTTTGGAACAATCCATCTTAAGGACATTTTCTTTCTCTGTTCCCGGCTGGTGGAATGATCTTCCTGTTTCCATCAGGACGGCTGGATCAATTTCACAATTCAAAAAACAGCTGAAGACCCACCTCTTCCATGAGCACTTAACTGTCTCATAATATAAAAAAATAAAATTTAAATTTTTTAAATTTAAACTATTTTTCCTTTCCTAATGTTCTCTATATACTTGCTTATACTATCTTGACGTTGTATTTGAAACCTTGTATTACTAGCACTTCTAGTGAATATTGCTTACTTAGACGAATCGCTTGCTGTTTTCCTCAATTGTAAGTCGCTTTGGATAAAAGCGTCTGCCAAATAAATAAATGTAAATGTAAGATGTATAATAAAACAGGTTAACAATGATGTTTCCAATAAAATACGAAGCATTTGTCATGCTAGCTTAAATATCATAATGTTTTTCTCTTTAGAAGCTTCCTTTCAGAAGTGAATTTGATAAAGGACTGAGACCAGGAGATACAATAATTGTGAAGGGTCAGACCAGCAATTCTCCAAACAGGTACAGGAGGATAAACATGATCATTTTCTTATCTTACGCCGACTCCAGCAAACATGTTTATTAAAATCTATCTAATAATATGCGTATCATTTTCTCTGTCGCTGTAGTTTTGCTGTAAACCTGCGAGTCGCTGGATCAGAGGACATCGCTTTGCACCTAAACCCTCGATTCAAGGCCAAAATCTTTGTCCGAAACTCCTTCCGCTCTGGGTGTTGGGGCCCTGAAGAGTGCTCCCTCCTCAGCTTTCCTTTCATATCTGGACAATACTTTGAGGTTTTAAAACTTAGCTGTAGCTCAGAAAGAGCTTTTATTCAAACTCAGAATCAAAGAATTTTAATACAAATGAACAAGAGCATCAGGAGCTAATGTCTCCTAGGCCTTTAGTTGTTAGGATAATGCATTTCATGTTGACTTTAAAGTATAATAACTTGGTCTCTGATGTCTTCATCTGTTTATGTTATGGCAGATGATCATCCGGTGTGAGGCTCAGCAGTTTAAAGTGGCAGTAGACGGAGTCCATCAGCTGATTTACAAGCACCGTGAGAAGAATCTGTCGCGGGTGAACAAGCTCGAAATACTGGGTGATCTAGAACTGATGGATGCCAAGATGTGGTATGAAGCGCCAGTTTGAGGACCAATTTCCAACCAGTTTACGTTGTCTAGAAATGAAACGTATTTTGCCTTAATTTAACTAACTGCACTAATCTAATGTGTTTATCTAGACCTGATGTTTGGTATGGTTTTATTTTTACTCACAGGCAAGTTCACTTAGTAATAAGTTACTTTAAGCTACCACATTGCTTTTCAAAATCATATAATTTTGAATATATGTGATAAAGATCTAACATATAATAGTATGTGTCATAGTAGCCCCATAATGGACACAAAAATGCACACATTAAACAGGCCCAATATAAAAAAAGGACACAATTAAGAGATTTCTTAACAAAGACACACACACATTAACACATTCTAATCGTGCGCGTGTGTGTATTTCATGTCTTCATGAATCAGATTATAAACAGTTTTATGGTAAATCTCTTTATAGTAAATCTCTACTCTATTTTAACACTTAATTGGTGAGTAATTATGTCATCTTATTATGTTCATAGTATATATCCATCTGTTAATTTCTGTTTATAGTAGGAGACATCTGTAAATCATGGTCATAGTACATATCCATCTGTAAATTACTTCTGTAATATTTATTTATGTAACTTATGCAACCACTGTATATCCTGCACTTGCTGCTATTGCACTTCTGGTTAGACCTAAACTATATTTCATTGCCTTGTACTTGTACATGTGTAATGACAATAAAGTTTAATCTAATCTTGATCATATTATAGGAATACCAAAAACATTGGAAGTTGTACAGCGCTTTTCACAAACAATTATTTGTATAAGTATTATAATATTATAATATAATATTAAAGTATTATAAGTAATAACAGTAGTTAATACTACTGTTTAGAAGGATGTAAAAGCTATTTACATTATTAAAACACTTCAATCTTTTATCTTCTGTGAGTCAATGTATGTGGAATTAATATTATATATTTGGTTTGGTTTGGTTTATTCACCTCTTGTGACAATGTATTTTTATTACATTGATGTTAGAAGTCTTGCAAAAAGAATGTTGTCCACTAGAGGACACTAAAAAAGCTTGTGGAAATTGTTAATATTGGTGCATTGTACTGTGCACAGTATGCAAATAGTGTATACACATTTAACATGTTCCAGGAAAGCTCGCTCGAATAGTATTTTGTAGTTGACATGATCATGGTTGATATCTAAAGGTCTACACAAAAGAAAGCAATGTGTTGTCATAAGACAACATTGCAAACTTTGTTTAGGCATTGAAAAACGACTGCTGTTTTACCATTTTTAAATGCTAGAAGTCACAATTTAAAGATAATAAATTTTTAGCCTGATTATAAACTAAGGATTTATTATAAGCAAATAGTCCATAGAGCCTCTAACATCCTGTAAGCCAGGCTGATGCTATAATGCTTTTAGTTTTTGTAGAAAGATTTTATGTCACAAATGAATAAATCACTCATAGCACTTCCTTAGAAAATTGTGAATTTATTAACATCCACAATATTCCACCTTTGCTGAAAACCAGTAAACTGCTTTTTGGCACATAATCACAGATCACCATAATGTGTTGGCACCTGGTTAAAATTGGATGCAATACATACCCAAATATTTAACGAAAGCATAATTATCATAGATAATACCACTGAAGTTGTCGACAGAACCCCAGAGAAAGAAGGCAGTGACGTTGCATTATAGTTCCGTTCTCTTGCGTTATGCGACCAACCGTGTCAAGGCTGTACAAACCAACGTTGATGTGATTCTCCATTGTCCCAACAGCTCAGGTAATGTTTGAAGACCACAAATGAACAAATGTAGTCACATAAAAACACTGTCCATACAAATGATCCCACCTGTGGGCCGAAAGACAGCTCATGATAGACGCCCGCCTTGTGTCCGCACTATAGTGTACAACAGTGGGTTCCACGTGTAAAAATCCTCTTCATGTTCTCCATACAGAAACCGTGGGTTTCTAAATCATATATACCATTATATACAATGTGCTTCTGTTAAAGCCACAATTCATTGATCACGTGATTTGAATTTGCTTTCAACTATTTTGTTTAATAGCCAAATCGAAGGTGACATCTGAATATTGTCATAAACCTAACATTTTATATATACTTTGGCTTGAAATTCCAATGGAGAAGGTGAATAGGAAAAATACTTACGGAAAACCACTGAAAAAGTGTCCGGTCGCCAATGCGCTCCATTAGTGCATTTGCTTCTATGAAACAGCTCGGTTATGCGATACCGGAGCTGGAAGACTTGCTTTGGTCCTCGCTTAGTACGTCGGTAAGTGCTGCTGTCTCCATCAAAGTATTAGAAACGCCCACTAGAGGCTGCTGTGCATGTATGGCTTTCGATTCAGTTCAGCAAGGCGGTATTACAAACGCACTGTTCACACTGAGCTGAGCTTCACCAAACCCCGCACAGAATCTTCATGAAGCGAGTCCTGGCTGACCGGGTCAAAGAGCTGTGCCTGGTGGACATGGTGGCCCAGGTGGCTGGTGCAGGGAAGGGCTGCAGGTGGGGACGGCGTCTCCTCTGGGCTGATGAAGTGTTGATGGTGCAGGTGATGGTGGCAGTGAATCTCTGAGTCCCGCAGAGCCATCAGTTCTCCTCCGCAGTTGAGGCCGGGGATGGAGGAGGGCAGCGTGGGCTGAGAGGGGCCGAGAGTGGAACAAGGGCCTCCCAATGTAGTCTTGGCCTGGAGGGCGGGACCTCCGCTCAGAACCACGGACTGACTGTGGAGAAGCGGGTTGGTGGCGGCCTGCAAAACGAATTTGGTACTCTGAATGCACTGGTCTTGAGCACACTGGAAAGAAGAAAGAGAGAGACAGACAGACAGACAAAGAGAGGATAGGCAGCAGGAAGTCAGACTCAATAAGGAAGCATAGGAATCAAATGTAAGAGAAAAAGAAGTTACAAGGCTCCAAACTGCTGCAAAAATGGTCGCCTACTGAAAAAGAAAAATGTCCCCTTATAAGGCCATGTAAGTATATTAACAGCAAATTTTCATTTTGGGGTGAACTATCACCTAAACACATAATATAACAAATGAATATTAATATAGCCATTTATTACACAAAAGCTACCAAAACATCAATTGAAATCAAACACTGAAATGTATTTAAAAAAAATGATCTTCCTCTTTTAAAAGCATTTAAAACAACAAATATTTTGTAATGTCTGGTTTTGCAACATTACAGCAGTTTCGGGTGGTTCAAATTAATATAAGATTGATAAGGTCAAGCTCAAAAGTGAAAAGAATGAAACAGAATAAGAAAACAGAAATCCTAGGATCATTCAGTGAACATTGTTAGTGGATTGATTTAAATATAAATGATTTTTTTAACCATTTCTAGAGTTACCTGTATTACAATGAGATAAAAATCACCATTTAATGGCAACATGCTACAGAAAACCTCCAAAGAAACATAGAAATGAGATCTGGACATGTTTAATGCATTTCATCTACTACACCTACCAGAAATATTGTTTTATTACCAGAGTTATTTTAAGAAAAAAAAAACATTTACAAACTTACAAAAACAATCCAATGAGGGAATGAATAATTGCCAATAAATCAGTGACTGACACATCAGAATCCAGAGAGTGAGCTACTGACCAGCATTCATCTTTTCCAGCAGCCCACACTGTCCCAGTCACTTTAATACTGCTGTGCGTCACAGAATGAATCAATGTGATCCACATTCGGCAAACTAACTTGACCATTTAATCCAATTCAACAGATAGAATTTCAAGACTTCCCGTTTGAAATAAAGCAAGGTCCAAAGGTCTGAGACCACGTTTAAACGTTAGTTTTAACTCTAAAACATGTAAATAAATAAACTATTATTATTAAAACAAAGATATGACAAATGAGGAAGATAAAAGAAATATTGGCTAGCTTAGTTGAATGGAATGAATGGAGGCATTTTATATAGCGCTTTATTGTGTATTGCTGTACACCCAAAGCGCTTTACAACATTAACTAACTATGAATAATACTTTTACAATGTTTTTTAATGTTTCTTTCAACATTTACTAAAATATTTTCAATCAAAAGGTTTATTCACAATAAACTAACATAAACAAAGATTAATAAATCCTGTAAAATCTAGTGTTCATTGTCAGTTCATGTTGACTAATGCATTAACAAATATAAACAAACAGAACCCTATTGTAAAGTGTTACCAGAATATTTAGGATTTGTCTCTATTGCTAGGTCCCTAGTTAGACAATATTAAATGGAATGCTCACCCAAAAAGAAAAATCTGTCAACATTTACTGTATGGATGTGACACTTTTTTCTGTGGAACACAAAAAAAAGACATTAGAGTCTCTAGAGTGATTTTGTGTCCATACAATGGAAGTCAATAGGGGCCAATGTTTTTGTTACCAACATTCCTCAAAATATCTTCTTTTGTGCTCTGCAGAAGAAAGAAAGTCATAGAGGTTTGAAAAGACATGAGTAAATATCTATGTAGATAAGAATTTTCACTTTTGGGTGAACTATCCCTTTAACTCCTTTTTATTTAAGGAAGTATTTTTATATTCCTGCTGTGGTTCAAACATATGCAGCTGCACTGAATGGTAACAGACACGCACGTACGCACGCACGCGACAAGTCAAGAGCATTGTCCACCTACCATATGACTCTGAACCTGATTGGAGGGACAGGCGCTGGTACCGTTCGTCTGAGCCACAGGCTGCGGGGTATCTGGTTGAACAAACCCTCTCCTGTCAACCAAACTGCAAAGAGAAAGAAACAAGCAAATATATTCTGATCGAGTCAGGAAATGTGGGTGAGGGAGTCGGAGGATCCGCGAGCAAGCGCGTGCGGAGTCCTCCTCCAGCTCAACATGCCCACACACAGAGCAGATGGCAGCTAGTGATGGTGTGCCCACTTCTGCTTTATGTTCCTGGCTCCATGTGAAACTCATTAATGGTGTGCGGAGCTCTCGTGTGGGTGTGTAAACGTGTTTTGACGTCAGCAAACCTCCTCGCTCACCGAGACACCATCTGAACCAATTTAGGATGCACTTCAGTAATCTAATGAAATCGCATTTACAGGAGTGAGAAAGCCAGTTTGGTTTTTGCCTCTCGCATTGGTAAATGGGTGAGAGAACTGCTGAGGTCACTATTCTTTTTACAGGATCAGCATGAATCTCTTTGGCTGATATCACGCCCGGGGAATGATTTGCTGATGGAGTTCCAGTTGATAGACATCTTATTTAAAAAGGCATTTTTTCTGTAGACTGGCTAATTACATTATTTGATAGAGATACAAGGATTCAGAGTCACACATATACATTTTATATTGTAGATATATAAAATTGCCCTTATAAAAGCTAAAGAAATGTCCCTAAAAACGAAAATTCTGTCATCATTTACTCATCCTCTTGACATTTCAAACCTGTATGACTTTCTTCTGCAAAACACAAAAGAAGATATTTTCAAGAGCATTGCTTACAGAAAAGCATTCGTCCCCATTGACTTGCATTGGTTTTGTGTCCATATAATAGAGGGCAATGGGGACCAACAGTTTTTGGTTACCAACATTCTTATCTTGCAAACAAAATGTCTTTTTTTGTGTTTTGCAGAAAATAGGTCACACCAGCTTAAAATGACAAGATGGTGAGTAAATGATGACAGATTTTTTTATTTTTATGTGAACTATTCCTTTAATGCAGTGGCCCTCCATAGTATTTAACAATATTCAAACCTCCCCCACTTACAAAAACTCCCAAAATATATGCAATAAAACATTTTAGAGCCTGACATTAAGAAACGCTTATTCATTATACATAATACGAAAATCATCCTGGAAGTCAGCTTGGCCCCCCCACCCCCCAGCATACTAATATTTGATACATTAAAGGCATGGTTCACCCACAAATGTAAATTTACTGTTTATTTACTCACCCCAGACCATCGTAGGTGACGTAGGTGACATTTTGAATTTAGTTTTTTGGTAAATCCGCAGCCCTGAATGCTTCATATAATGGACGTATATGGGGTCCACCTATCTATGAGTTCCTAAAGCACATAATTACAAAAAAGCGTCTCCTGGCGACATGTTGACGTCTTGTGAAGCGAATCGATGGATATTTTCATCAAACAGAACGTTATTTTTAATAATATGAGCCATACTGTACAGCCTCTGCACACGTCGCTATCTTCTTGTAGTATTTGGTGGCGATGGTTTAGTGACTGTTACTCAACACTCCCTTTCTGCAGGTGGCGCTAAACGCACCAGAAGCTGGTATGCCATCCGCCACCATACTACAAGAAGATCGTGATCGAGACGTGTGCAGAGGCTGTACAGTATGGCTAATATTATTAAAAATGACGTTCAGTTTTTATCCATAGATTCGCTTTACAAGACAAAGGAATTATGCACTTCAGGATCTCTTTGACAGGTGGACCCTGTGAAGCTTGAAGGGCAGCAGATTTACCAAAAACTCTTCTTTATTGTTCTACTCAAGTCAAAATGTCACCTACGTCACGGATGGTCTGGAGTGAGTAAATAAACAGCAAATTTAAATTTTTGGGTGAACCATCCCTTTAATAACTGCTTACTGTTTTAAATGTTATATTTCAAAAACATCAGGCGGTATACAGCACAATAGTATGCAGTATCTTGGTGTTCAATTCTAAACAAGGAAATGAAGTGGTCTTGCGTTTACCTCGGCGGCAGGGGTCCACACAGCGCCGCGCAGCAGTTAGTGATGAAGTTTCCGTAGCTGTAGGGGTTGTAGTTGCCTTTGCCTCGTTTGGATGACCATGAACCTTTGATCTGAAACATTGAGAACTACAGTAGCTGATAGGGACAAGCTGCCAACACGAGAGCAGACAGCCAGATACTGAGAGAGCCTGAGATGAACGCTGCTCTGGCAGTGGGATTATGGAAATGAGACTCATTATCTTGTCAGTTCTTCGAGGTGTTGTCAGAGAAAAATACCTTCAAAAACAAGGGTCTTCAACCCCCAGTGCATATAAGAATCGTCTTCTGCGTAACTGCTTGTCAAACTTTCTCGTTGTCTTATTTTGACAACTTGTTCATAACCAGGCAACAAATTTAACAAAGTTTTGTTTGCAGGGTCTAAAATCAATGTTATAAATACTTGATATTTGTGTCAGCACCTGAAGTTCTGGAGAAAACAAACTTGCCAAATCACTTTTATTTTTTTTTATAACAAACTTTCATTTGGTTTGGTTTCATTTGGTTTGGTTTATTCTGGACCCTGTTTGTTTGACTGCATTGGCTGTGGTCAGGTCATTATGATCAATGTCAAATTTATTTCATTCATCATTTCATTTTTTCTCATAAAACATTGGTCTAAAAACAACAGCATGTTTAATCAGTTAAAGGGATAGTTCACCCAAAAATGTCATTTTAAACCTGGATTACTTTTTTCTTCCACAAAACACCAAAGAAGATATTTGGAAACTGAACAGCAGCGGCACACGTTCACTTCTATTGTATGGACACAAAAAAAAGGGTACCGTCGCTGCTTCTTCAAAATATCTTTTGTGCTTTTCAGAAGAAAGACATTAACAAAATGGTTTGTAAATAATGACAGAATTTTGGGGTGAACTATCACTTTAATTACTGAAAAGAGAATAAATATAAAGAAAAAATTACTGAAGAGAGAATAAATATACAGAAAAATAGTGTCACTTACATCTTCATTGGTGGTCTGGTTGGAGCTGATCAGGTAGGTATGAAATCCCGACAGGCCTACGATGGACCAGACGGAGAAAAAGCACACCACCACTTCCAGAACAGTGCATGTGTTAAGGATAAAAGAAATCTATATTTGTATTAACAAACACGTATAATATTATTAAGGCTGCATTTATTTACTCATCCTCATGCCATGCTAGGTGTATATGGCTTTTCTTCAGCCAAACAAAATCAAGAGATATAATAGATAATATCCTGGGTTAGATATTTGAAAGAATGTTTGTAACCAGACAGTTCTTGGGCACTATTGACTACCATTGTAGACAAAAAACTATTATGGTAGTCAATGGTGCCCCAGAAATGTTTGGTTTGCCATTTTCTTCAAAATATCTTCTTTTCTTGTTCAACATAACGAATCAATTTAAACAGGTTTGACATGACTTGAGGGAGAGTAAATGATGACAGAATTTTTATTTTTATTTCAGGTGAACTAAAAAAGGTTTCTTTTTCTTATACCATTGACAATCATGTTGTGCTAAAATGATGTTGTTTTTCGAGCATAATCCACATAAAACAGGTTTCAGGTTATTTCACAGCTCTGAAAATCTGGAATATTACTTGTAAAATACCCGCTTAAGCAATGCTTAACTTAATACTGTTGTCCCTGGCAACCAGTCTCCTACACTGCATCTCACAAATCCTATCACAATCTTTCGTCTCGCACACTGAAATAACATCCATTTATTTTGCAAGCAGCCACATAATAAGTGGAATATTGTACAATCAGATGGTCATTATCCCAAAATAACCCCTCATATTACATTATTAAGGAAATGATTTTTCCAACGTGTACTCTTCAGATCTTATTATTTCTGTAAGCATCCTATGTTGACTCGCTTGTTTATGTGCGCGAGTCTATCATGAAGCAATTAATGTTGCTTGACAAGCTAAAAATGAAGCGTGAGCAGCAAACATGAACATGACAGCCCCCTCCGCCACACAAAACGCTGTGATACAGACTGAGGAGAGATCTCGCCAATCCCAGACCTGTTAAGACTTCTCAAAGACCGTATTTTATAACATATTTCAATGCCGTTAAAAAGAGAAAGGTACAGAGACTCAGCATTAAAGATGCAGAGTGAGAGAGAGAGTCATTATGGGTGATGTGCTTTTCTGCAATTGTGTTCTGGAGGTGTGAAAACCAGAAATAGCCTCTTCCCACTCGCACACACTTCAGTGAAAGGATATCTAGCTGGGCTGTCTTTGAGAGCGCTGAGAAAGCCAGTCCTGTTGGATCCTGCAGGAAAAGAACGGGTTATGTAACAAACAAAAGCTGTCATAGAAACATGGAACCCGTATATGAAATGGCAGACGGCGTATGAGCGCTGCAAAGAAATGAATGTTTTACAGATAGAGCTGCAATACCTAGACGCTTCTTCCGCAGCTACTACCCATAGACACAGAGTATGTAGATGCAGCTATTGCAAATGAATTTTTGGGAACTATCCCTTAAAGCATTATTGTTTTTTATTTCAATAATATGGCTATCATGAATTCTTTCAGCCACAATAATTGTGTAGTAAAAATCTGATTTTGTAACATCCCTAATGTGAATGCAAAGCTAGTTTGTTGATTCCATAATGCTACCTGTGTACCAAAAACTGGTCTGCTGGCATTCTGAATGATTTACACCTTTCAGGACCTCCCAGTCGTCTGCTGTCTTAGCGCTAATGGTTTCCAGGGGGCATCTCAGGAGAGATTGGTGAGTAAATAAAGGCGCACTGAGTGTGCCCTGTCCAATAAACATCTAAGAGAACCATTTGTCACTACAGCAACCCCAGAATGCCCTGTCCTCCTGGCCTGATTGATCAGTTTTGTGCAGTAAACAGCACTGCGTTCAGGCTTACAGACTCTTCATCACTCCCCCCGGGACTAAAACTGCTTTGTCAGCAAATTCATGGCTTCTTGCTGCCAGTCAAGGGCCAAGTGGAGCTAATCGAAGGGAACCTGTACCATACTGTACTGCGATTAAACACCAGTGTTCGGTCTTAAATAAAATAAAAATCCTTATTTAATTCGAGAAGCAAAGCTGCACATATTTCATTATCAAATAAATGCATTCACTGTCATGGTTCAAATGCAAAAAAACAGGGTTGTTTATCTAAATACTGTTGTAACTGAGAAGATAATATTTGCATGTGTTCTGAGACTGAAGAGTGATATTACATAAGGAAGTAGGTGGTAAACGCTCTTACTTAGTATGACGTGCGTAATGACGAAGGCGAAGATAAAGATGGTGAGGAAGGAGAGAGACAGGATAAACAGGTAGAAGAAACGATAGTTCCTTCTTCCCACGCAGTTGCCCACCCACGGGCAGTGATGATCGAATCTCTCTGAGGAAGTAAGTCATATGTTTCAAAGCACATCTTTGCAGGAAGCTAACTTGAACACTTGAACTTGAAAAAACATGCTAATGAAACACATTTTCACACATGCTTACCCACGCAGTTGTCACACAGGCTGCAGTGTGAAGCCCGCGGCGGTCTGAAGATCTTGCAGGTGAAACAATATTTTAGCTTGACTGTTTGACCGTTAATCGTCACTTCTCTTGTTCTGGGTGGCGGTCTGTAGCCTGGACCGCTCGGCCCGTTGGCTGCATCTGAAACATAATAAAACAGACCCGAGGTCAACTCAGAAATCTATGCTGGCAGACAATAACAAAGGCAAGGAATTCTACCCTGCAGCACTGTATAAGGGATATTATTATTATAAACATAAGGAAAGATAAAAAATATAATCAGATAAGAAATGTGCAGCTCATGTTTTTGGTACAAAATAATTATTAATAAATTCATAAAGTTGATCAACCTATAAAGCGTACTTCTAGTGGTGGGACTACTTTCTGTATTTCTGTTAAGTTATCAGGTTTCTTCCTTTTACATAGTCAATACAGATAAAAAATGTAACTTTTGTAGTACATATAAAGTTTGCAGTCCATTTCAGACCTTCAGCAAAGGATCATAGTAATGACTCAAGTTTCGGAGAAATGTGCACAACTCGTACAGACCACTTTACTGATATGTATAGTGTTTTTTGGCATCCTAGAGCATATAATAAAAGTTCCAATATATGTTCAGTACATGCATTGTACAAAATAAAGTCATACAGGTTGGGTAAATGATGGTAGAATTTTCATCTCCAGCATCTTCCAAGCAGCATGCAGCATCCCTGGGGCTTACAGCAGTGTTTACTTGCTACTATATTATTCATTTGAACAGCATGGACACATAACTCAAAGTCCCAAGCTGAAAAACCTGAGCCAAAGTGCACTTCACTGGGTAAGCCCCAGTGATTTCCATTTCCCATCCCCTAAGGTCCACTGTCCTAATGCAAAAGGACAAATTCTGTCTCAACAAGACGGTGACAAACTTATTAGAGCCCCGAATGTGACTACATTCAGTTATACCAGCATATTCATGCGTAGTCAAGGTGAATGAGATCAATTTGTTCTCCTTACTGGCAGTTTTAACCTAACAAACTCAAGAACAAGCACTAACTCAAAACTGATTAAAATATCCCACCAAATAACATGAACAAATACTTTAAGAGATCTCAAATCTTCGGCAGGTATGAATATTTAACCGGATTTGATATTACTCTAGGCTGACAGCAGCATGCATTATTCATATCACATGCAAAAGGAGAATAACATCAAATGCTCCGACTTCACACAGAGCATTTTCTGTAGGGACTTTACATCAACTCCATGTGAAAACAAACAGGAAGAGCTATCATCTTAGCATTTCCTCTCACCTATCTGTCTCTCTATGTCCGCTGCTTCCTCTGGTGTGGCCCTGGGCAGGACGCCCGGGTCGCTGAAGCTCGCCCGGAGCAGCATTCCCATCACAAAGAAGAAGAGCACTCCTCCGATGGCTGGAATGGCCGGAGTCAGGTTTGATGCCAGAAATGGACAGCTGAAAGAGAAGCAATGGAAACGGTATTAAAGTTGCTTGTGTTTCGCACAGTATATTGCGGTAAAATCAGTGTTGACTTTAAACTTGAGTTGGCTTCGGTTAAAAAAGTAATTTAATTAAAAAAGAATTTTTCACAAATTACACTATAAAAGTAATTGCATTACTCAATGCTAAATTCTTAAAGAACTGACCACACAGAAATGAAAGATAATCGTTTACAGCAATTATTTACTTAGTTATTTGCTAGAAAGTAATAAATATGTTTGATTGTTCTTATTTGCATGTATTACCATATTTTACTTTAAGTATTTATAGACTACAGTTTCTGTTTCAAATTTTCAACTGCATCGCAATCGTGTGACATGTTCATAGCACTGCTGCAAGGTTCTGTTTTTCTTACTGTCAGCTGACTAACTCTCTCTCCTCTAGAGGAGAAGTGCTTTACTCGGCTTGTAGGCATCTATACATCGCAAACACATACATTTCAGATTTTTTTTTTAATAATAGATTGCTATTTTTAGTGCACAACTAAGAACACAAGAGCTGCAATCATAAAACTGCAAACGTTTTGGGGGGCTTAAATACCACCGAGAGATGACCCCTAAGTTTTGTCATTTTGTCTGCTGCCAGCAACAGGTACAACTGGATTATACTGAAGTGTATCAAATCTCAGGATGGGTTAAAAGAAAACATTGTTGGACTTGAATTGATATATTTTATATGAAATAATACACAACAGCAATGATTTTAGCTGGGTAGGTGACATGATGACATTTCTATATAAGAAACTGTAACCAATAATTCAAGTTAATGTATTTCATTCTTTGCAATCTGGGTTTAAGCTGTCTCCACTAGTTGTTATTCTTTGCTATTTGTTGACTGTTACATCGACTAAAACAAGGCATGGCAATTAAATTAGCCAAAACGGTCAAATGCTATCGACTGGCATGTTAAAACAGCTATTTCCTACAGGGTATTTTAAGAAAGCCATACTGTGTTTACCATTGTTTCTAGACTATAACACAGTGTAGTTTGCCCCAGAGCTTCATTGTAAAGTGCTCTCCAAAAAACAGTTATGAGGACATTATGATAGACTGAGAGATTGTAAAGAGCTATTACATCCTGACACACTTAAGGACTTTTTGTCCATTCAGGCAACAGTTTATATTATGTCGTTCAATTCTTGTACTTTGTAAATATAGATTCTTGACTCTAAGCGAATGATTTAGTCTTTACAGCTGACTTAACACACATTTTAGTTACTTTTGTACGCTTCATTAAAAACGCATGCTGCATTTATTTGCTTTCAAACCATCTGGAACGTCTTGCTCACGTTCACTGTAAGCGCATTACAGGAAACTCATGTTCATGTGATTTTACAATCTTAGGAACGAGACTATGATATACAAGCTCACTGCAGCCAGCTAGATCCTTTTTTTACGCCTTACAATGAATTCCGAGTAAACAACCCCTGTTAAACTGCGCAAAAACGCCTTTCACCGATGCAGCTGATGCGTTTTCCCTGTCATTTCCGAGATCCGGCATTAAAGGACTCTGTAACAACTTCAGAAAAAGCAAGACACAATTAACCCTAAAGCACAGAAAATAAAACTGTGGGCTGGGTCGTCCTGTTGTTTCCTAGGAGACACAACCTGTTCCAAAAGCACACGAAGATCGGGAAGGGGAAACCGTTGCCATGGAAACAAGACCACACCATGCCTGTTTTGGAAGTTGTGGTATGGAATGTATGGGGTTTGGACAGATGGGGGATGGGACACATCCTGTATCCACAGCAGCCGTCTCAGGATAACACCGACACATTCTTCAAAGAACGATGGGTTAGCAGCGAACGAGCGTAGGCTGAATTTATTGCGACCACCTGATATGCTCGCTAACATTGTAAAGTGCCTGCTCGTTTCTTCAACAGTAAACCCACACAGCTCTGAGCACAAGGCTTACTTGTCACAAGTTTGTCGGCAATGTCCGGAATCCAGAATGTTACGCGTCAACAATTTCTACATCTTCACCTGACCTAACAACACAAGGCATTAAGCACTTGAAAATGTTCTATCATGTAAGCGAGGTGGTCTAGCTTGCTCGGCATGCACTCCAAATGTACTTAAAGATGTGCAATTCATCTAAAATGTCCAGGTATACAGGGAACACAACATCTCCTCTATCAAGAGCAGTCTGGAAAAAAGAAGGGAAACTAGGCAGATTCTATATACTATAGTTATGACATCTGGTACTGTCACGGATGTACACAAAAAGTCATCAAATATTGAAAAATCCTTTCTGCTCTTGAACTTAAACTCTCATAAAAAATATAACATTGTACTGAACAACATTGTCTGGAAAACTAAGAAAGGAATGTCACCACAGTACCCTCATATCACACTTACTCAAAAGCAAAGAAGAGGCCACTAGTCACCATGATGAGAACCATGGTAAGGTAGAAAACCCCCGTCTGCTTTGCCATCATAATCCTCCCGTTGCAGTAAAACTTATTTCGGCCTGGAAAGACCTGCCACTTTCTTTTGGTCTTCTTCTTGGTGTGAGGTGTCTCTATGGGTGAAGAGTTGTGTGTACAGATCTGATTGTATTGGCACTCTCTGATAGGCTCCTCTACTCCTAGATGCATGTTGCCTGTCATTGACCCAAAAACAGGCTGGAAAAGTGAACCAGGAATTCAGATGTTCTCCACTGAAGAGGGAACAGACGGATCCTGGAGGAACATCACTGATAAAGAACGCATTACAACAGCAAGTCCAAGAAAACCATGCAACCAAGCAACCATTTTCTTTGCTCCATGTTTTTCAAGAAATCTTCTATTTTTAAAAGCAACGGACTGACAATTACATCCGAAATGAAATAGGATCCGTGTGTTTGTTTGGATAACTGATTCATTGCAGATGTCTTCACAACAGGATGCGCTCCAGGAGGACATAAAGGCATGCGAGCATCACGTCCAGAAATTTCGCTTTGTCTGTCCCCTTCTCAAAGACGCGCGCCGCTTAAATCAAATCCACCGAAAACGTTTAAAAAACGTCCTTCCGACGTCCTCTTATATCCCACTCGTAAACGTATTTGTATCGCCTGAACCGCAGGAAAAAATGTTACGAGGCGAATAACAATACAGCAGATAGACGCGAGCAGAGTTTGTCATCTGTATCGACGATAAACGACGAACGCGAGAGAAGCTGATGTTGAGGGAGGAAATCACCGCGTGAACTGCGTGAGCACAGAGAGCACGATGACCCTATAAACAGCGGCCGTGTCTCGAAACCTAGCGAGCTGACTTCCTACACATCGCGTTTTCAAGCATGAGTGCCAAATCCCAGTGAGCTAACTTCCGTGACAGTATTTTAAACAAGTCAGTCATGTGCGCCTCCTAGACGGTATTTTACGCACGTGCGTCAAATCCTAGTGAGCTCAGAGCTGACTTCCTAGACGTCATTTTCTTCTGTTTACAAGGTGCCGTTTTAGGAAAGCTATAATACAGTAATGCAGTAGAACAATAAAGAATACTAGAATAAAAATAGACATGAATTAATATTAAGTATTATGTCTCCTGTGTGTACACATACAGCACGAGTACACAAATGCTGACTGTAGGCATCTTACAAGGTTTTGACACACAACCTTGATCTGATTATTTACCGATATAAACATACGCTGACTAACACTAACACATAGCTTCCATATAACACCGAGCCTCGCCATTATTTAAGATTTATGTTATATAGCAAATATAACAAGTTTTTGTTGAATTATTGGTTTGTGTCAAGTTAACACCCCACGATACCCCATAAACCAGTCTTGTTTACTTGACATTATTTGGATTTCATATGTAATGTATTGTTTTTGTTCTGAACTAAACGTTTCAAATACGTTATACGTCTGAATATAATAACAGAACTGCTTAAAACGAAACTTCGTTAAATGAAATGTGATTTACAAAGCACCGATTTAATTTTATAGTGAGACGTGAAAGGTTCCGCCGGACGTGTTTCCACCGGACGAGTGAGTAGGTGGGACGCGTTCAAGATGTCAGTGCACCAGGAGAACACGAGTGTAAATGTTACTGCTGAGGATGACAGTGAGAAGGACGACAAATTACTCCTGATCAAAGGTTTGTTGTCATACCACACAGACAGACAGACAGACAGACAGCTTTTAACTATTGTTCGACGTTAGACATGAAGCAGCTGTCGGGATAACCAGCCTTAGGTCAGATGGGTCACATTCACTGATCTATACATATATGATCAGTGGTCACATCAAATAAAAAACAATTTATGTTAATGTTGTTGGACTTTTCGGCATTTTGAAACACTATTGGTATAACAAAAAATAAAAACGGTTATTATTATCATCGATCATACTATTGTTATTATTGACGATATTATGTATTATAATAATACTAAATGATTTAATATATATTTATTTAATAAACTTTTATTATGGTCTACTACTAATAATATAAATACATCGTAATACAGTGAGTGGATCAATGACAACCTAGTTATTTGTCTGCTTTGTTTATGGAAAACTTTCCACATCAATCTCCACAGGTATTTAAAAAACGAAATAGTAATTGCTTCTCTTCTTTTTTTGACAGTTTATTAATTGAATTTATTTTTTTATTTATGGGTAGTGGAGTTTACTGGGAATGTAGCATAGCTATACATAATGACAATTAACAACCTCAAGTGTTCTGTATTAGAAAAAATGAAAATATGTCATCATTTACTTACAAACCTGTGAAAATGTCTTTGTTCTGCTGAACATATAGGAAGATAATTGAAAGAATGTAAGTAACCAAACAGATATCTTCTGCTATTTACTGCAGGGAAAAATACTATGGCAGTAAATGGGGGATGAGATCCGTTTGACATTCTTCCAAATATTTTCTTTTGTGTTCAGCAGAACAAAGACATTTATACAGGTTTGGGACAAACTGAGGGTGAGTAAATTATGACATAATTTTCATTTTTGGGTGAACTATCCCTTTAAAATATAATTATACATTATTATTATAATAAAATTAATATTTACTTCCTTACTGTTGTGCTCTTGGCATTTGTGCTGTTGCTTTACATTGTTACTCTCAGCCCAGTCAGTTCTAGTTAACTTATGTCGCTAGCAAGTGTAAGTAAAGATTGTTGTGCAAATGTAGCTTACAAGTGTTAAGCAGATGCTTTTATCCAAAATGTTCAAGTGAGGACATCGAATGAAACACTTAAACATATAAAATTTGTAGTTGGCTACATAAAAGTTTAAATGTATCAGTTTAAAATGTTACCCTCTGTGATGTGATTTGTTTGTTTTTTGCAGGTGGTGCTTTTCTCACTACCGTGGCCACTGCGGGCATGATTGTAGGGTTTGGTTCTACCCTTGCCTTGGCTAAGAAGAAGAGTCCCGATTGGTTTAATAAGGTATTACAGTAATACCACAGTAGTACATCAGTTGATGAAATAATGATGAACAATGAAATATGCAGACATATTCATTTATATATCAACATCTGCAATAGTTCAGTGCTATACTTGTGCCAGAGATATGAGGGATTGAATAGATTTTGGGAAAAGTGGCTTCAGATTTCAATATAGTTTATTAGTTATTTAGTTTTTGTTTTACTGAAGTTCAGTAAACTGAACATAACCCTCTCACTGGCCTTTACTGCACAAAAAGTTGTTTTTGCAGTCGAGTTCAATCAATTTGTCAGCCAGGACACATTCTTTTGTCATTTTGGTGTATGTCTATGAACATTAAACAAACTTTTGTGGCATGTATCATGTTTTTGGCACTCACTATCATATTTCCACATTACTAGTTTAAAACTTGTATCAACCCATACATTCTGGGAGGTTTTTTTATGTAAAAATGTTCTGTGTGACTCATGCCGTGTGGCCTGTTTTCTTTTCTTTGGGCTAATACCTGGAATCAATATATCTTAAGAAGGCAACAATATTACAAGAAGTGCTCTCACTTTCAAGGCATGATAAATGATACATCTCATTCTATTAGCAATAGTACGTTCTAATATGTTTTATTTTTAAAACCATATCGCTCGTCAGTAAATAGATTTCTTGCCAAAATATTTTTAGTGTTTAAATGAAGTTATGAGGTCAGTAACTACATCATGTCTAGCCCAATTTCATTAATGGCAAATTAGTTGACTAGCCATGTCTTATCCCCTCTGACCATTTTTATACAGACTAGTGTAACATTATCTAAATTACATTTGATTATTATGGGTACTAATTATTATCTAGTAATTACCTAGTTTCACCACACTGTTTACATGTTATACATTGCATAAATTTCAGTGTGGAGGATGGGACGTAGGTGGGGTTTTTTGCCGATGTGGGAATTCATTTGGCACGATACTCGCAGTGGATCAATAGAGGCTAGCTGTTGGTTTACATTTGTTATTGCAGTGCATCATGGGATTGAATGAGTAAACTCAATAATGTCCATGTTGTTTTTAGATAACAGTGCTTTTTGTCCTTGTTTATGTCTGATTCTTGTGAAACAAAGTACAAGCAAATGGCCTAACAAGAGATGTTGCTCTTTTCCAAATGTTTCTTGATGTCTGCAGAACACAGAGGTCTAATAACAGCTAATAAATGACATTAAAGCAGCTAACATCATTAGTGTGTCTGGGTAAGGAAGTTGAGTTTTTTGTGACTTCTCTACACAACTAGTTTAGTGGTTTGATCCCAGGGATTGCACATACTTTGAAACAAATTTACAGTATAACGTCGCTTTGGATAGAAGCATCTGGCAAATGCATATATGTAAATGTAATGTTTTTGGTCTTATTATGAACAGTGGATGTTGTTCAAGGATTTACCAAAAAATACTAAGAAAGTCTCATGAACTTTTTACGCATGTTGATGTGCTGATAATATACTTTGTCATAACACAAGATGGCCTTCTCTGTCTCCACACGTTCAGGGAATAGTGGGAAGCGCTGCGGTGCCAGAAAGTGGCGCTTCGTTAGCGTTGCGAGCGCTGGGCTGGGGTTCACTCTACGCCTGGTGCGGTGTTGGCCTTTTCAGCATCACCATATGGAAGGCCCTGGGTGTCCACAGCGTACGTCTCATCACGTCATCTTGTTGCATCATATTTCCTACTGTAATCTGCAGATGTGGTTTGATATGTATTGCTTCTCTATTGCAGTTAAAGGAATTTCGTCAGAAAATGCAATCCATTTTTCCTGCCATCCCCAAACATGCAGAGGCTGTGGAAAACTCTGCTCCGTTTGACTGGGATTCCATCTTCAGGTCAAAATGAGCAGAATTGACACTTTTTTCAGAATGCAGCCCTAAATGACTGTTTGGGACTGTTTTTATGAGATGCTCGGCCTTTGCGTGAGGCAACAGGTGAGTTAAATCGGCCACTTCGGAGCCTAGCGACTGGATTTAATGTACTGTATAAGGTCACAGCGCTGGGGAAAACGCAGTTGAAGACCAGACGGACTCAACAGCGGGGTTTGTGTTTGCCTTTATTTTGTAGGAGTGCCAAGGAGAATTTCAGAAGATCTGAGCCTAGCCATTCCCTCACTCCCTGAAGCTACACCACACAGTATTTCATACACAATATAGTATGTATACTTCTAGTTATTTGTAGTCCAGTATCAAGAGACAAAGGCATTTACCTACTGGTTGAGCATTTTTGGCTCATTTGTGTGGGCCTATTGAATATAAATTTGGCAGATGTATTTATTTTTTGCAATAACTTTAGTAACAAGCTGTGCTCTTGTACTAAAGTGGCATCATGTGGCTTGGAATTCATAATAAAAGCGTTATGCAACTTTTTTTCTCCGAAAACTGTTTTCAGTGTTTTTGAAAAGGTTTCTTAGAAAAGTAGGCCAAAGGACGAAAATATATTTTGCAGCGCCCTGCAGTGATAATTGAGGTTCGAAAAGCAGCAGTTTTGAGTGCGTCTGTGATGTCTTAATATTTACAGCATAAATTCAGATTAAACCGATGTGCGCAATACATGCGACAACTGCAACACGTCGGCCAGAGTGTGCATTAAATATAATTCTCAACTTGTGCTTGGTGCTGTTAAATTAATTAATAAAATTAATCGCGATTAACCGATTCCAAAATAAATGTTCATGTTTATATAATAGATGTGTGTGTGCGATTTTGCTGCATCCACTCATAAAAATAAAGTTTTCATATATTTACGGTAGGAAATTTACAAAATATCTACATGAAACATGATATTTACCTAATATCCTAATGATTTTTGGTATAAAAGAAAAATCGATCATTTTGACCAATAACATTTTTTGGCTATTACTGCCAATGTTCTCATGCTGTTTAAGACTGGTTTTGTGATCCAGGGTGACCTTTATTTTAGAATTGATTAATCATGATTGATTTGACAGCACTAGATTATTTAATATATTTTTTAGAAGTTCAACGCTATGAAAGAAACAGACACAACACCCAAGAACAACATTCACAGTGGTCGACCAAATTTCATGTACATTTACTTTTAACATGTGGAACATGTATAAAGACTTTATACTGAATAAACAATGGTCATCAAATCATATGGAGCAAAAAGAGCTTACATAAAGAGTTTTACATACTTTTTTTGTTAAAATCATAGAAGTCATTTTGGGGTAACTTTCATTTTCACATTGAATTACATTTACGCCAGTAGACGTTCAGTTAGCCTGTCATTTACAAAATCTAAGGCCATTAGAGGGAGCCATTGCTATTTCTGTCACACAGACGTCCATTACAGGAGGACACACAGGAAAGTCCTAGGGGGCGTCACACAGGATGCGTTCTTACGTAACTGAAAGGGGAGCATTTATAAACTTCCCAAACAAAGTTTACCTAAATGTTTATCTCTTCCCGAGATTGATCTCATTGGTCCATTACTATAAATCCGACATTGGAGTTTTTAACTATTCCGCAACCGTCCATCTGCAGGTGTGCACAGACCAAAAATGTGAAAATTCCACACCAATGAAACATAAGAACGTATCCCATGAAAACAGCTCCTTACATGTCACTTGACCACCCTCACCTGAAAATGACACTTTTATATTATTTTGCAAAATGTCAATAGCATGTAGCATTAACTACTCACTTTGTATAATACCACATCTCTTGGAGAAAAAAAAAATACATGAAAAGGGGCCCATTTAATGTACAGTTCCTATATACAAATCAACCCACGTGTATAGAACAGAGAGCAGGGGTAACCGAAGCACTTTGAGTTCACCGTCAGAGATACAACCCTCTGCGGCGGCACTAATATGGAAGCAAGTCAGTTCAGAATCAACACTCACTCGACCCTCAGATACTGGTGTGGTGAAACAGTGCAACACTGGTAGTCCTATCTGAACACGGCCTGTGGTGATTCACATTTCATCATGTCCCCTCTGAACCAGCTAAAACTATTGCACAATGCTTTTATCAGAGCTGTATACATGTACGTCTTAAAATCAGTGTTTTTTTTTTGTTGTTTTTTTCTTTTATCTCAACACATTGCAAGAGAAGTTCTATCTACAACGTCTCACAATTTAAATAAATCTGCATTCCCCGAACAAAGTCCCACAAAAAAACAAACCAACCAAAAAATCAAAACAAACATTCTGAGAGCAAAATACTCTTAAAACTAACGGTATCAGATGCCAACTTTGGTTAAAACAAACGAAATAAAACACACAGATGAAACAAAAAACTAAAAAAAAGAATAGAAAAAAATGAAAAGTATTAAATATTTGTATTAAAATCATTTAAAAATCCAAAATGAAAATTGGGAAATGGGGCAGAGGAGCTATATATATTCTCTATATATTTATTTGTATGTAAAAACATTTTTGTTTCAGTTCTTTTCCTTAAATAAAAATATAACACCGACAGTTCTGTGTGATCTCTGTGGCTCAGGATGACCGGCCGTTTCCATGATGGCACTACAAGCTCCCGCTCCCTTGTGCGTGTCACGAGCGGCCGAGCTTAAACAGTACCTCACACAAGATGGTCGCCACGCCAGAGTTCAGCACGGAGGACAGCGAGATATCAAGCAGCCTGCTCTCGTAGAGAACAAACTCGGGCCTGTTTTCCTCCACCTGGGCCATGGCTAGCAGGGCTTTGGCAGCCCGACACATCATGTTGATGCTAGGTGGCTCGGGGTGGGTGGGGTGTCCCATGTGCAAGAGACTGTGAGGGCTCTGTTGATACTGTGCCATGGCAACGCTGTCCTCCAGGAAGCTTATCAAGGCTCCCACACTGCCCTTCTGAAGGGTGATGGCTCGGGCGGCCGTAGGGTCGCCCTGTGCGAGATTGGAGAGAACGGCCACGGCCATCTCGCGGCAAACCTGGCTCTTACGTTCGCCCACGTGCCGCACGAACGAGGCGAAGAGGCGCTCCTGTCTGCTAAAAGGGGGTGTGGCCAGCAGAAGATCTACGTTCGAGTCTTGGATGCTGAGTTTGCACAGACACTCCAGCACCAGTCTCTGTGGCGTGAGTGAGGAAAAGCCGTTTGCCGTACAGAAGGGGTCATGGGCCTCCGCAGAAGGGCATACCATCCAGTGGAGCAGCCCGTCCAGGATCGGAAAGCAGATACTTTCTGGATAAATGGACAGGTCTAGCTGTCCTGAAATGTTGGCTAGCGTGACCAAGGTGTTCTCACGCAAGGCACCGAGACAGTCCCACCACCATTCATCCTTGCTGCAAGCCAGACCTCTCTCTTCCTCGCGCTGGTACGTAGCTGGCATCCTTTTTCTCTTGGGGTGCTCGTGGTGTAAAAGCACCAGCTTGCCGAGAACGAGCACCAAACTTGGGTGCCGAGCCATGTCGCTGTCATTGCCAGGGACGAAGGAAAGTCCACGAATGATATTGGACACGCAGACGCAGCGCTTGGCCAACTCATCCTGCCAGCCTTCTGCTACCGAAAGAGGTGCTTCGTCCCAGCACCGGGGCTCGTCCTCCAGCAAGGTGATGCTGCTCTGCTTCTCACTACTGCGGAAGGGGAACATCTGAGCTTCACCCTCCGGTAAAGACCCCAAGCGAGAACTTAACACGTCATCAACAGTGGCGGTCACGCTTTCCTCGGAGGGTCCTGCAACGTCTCTCTTCGATTCTTCTTCCCCTGCAGGCTCCTCTTCAGCTGTGTCTTTTGAATGCGTCTCCACACTTCGATGATTCTCTAACAGATGATTGCTTTCTTCCTTTTCTCCGTGCCTGTCGAAGTACGTCTGGATGTGGGCAGTAGAGTCCCCTCCGCCAGCCGTCCAGTGCAGCAGGCCACTGGTGAACTCCCCGGCCAGGCCTAGCAGCTCGGACCAATCCTCCACAAGATCGGCCGCTGCCTCCCTCTCCTCCACCTTAATGGGTAGCTTGTCAAACTTACTGGCTTGCTTAGGTCTGGGCTCCAATGGAGAACACAGGGCATCTTTTCCCTCTGTGGACTCCTTGGTCTTCTCCAGGGCGTTTGCTGTTGCAGAACCGCTGGACTGAGGTTTCTCCGAGTTCACGTCCAATTGCTTGTGAACTTCTTCAGATTGGCTCTTTAGGTCTTGATTGGAAGGATGATCTTTCTCTGTGGGCTCTGAACAGGGACCAAGAAGAGTTTTCTGACCCTCGGTGCCAACTTCATATTCCTCAAGGATCCCAAAGATCTCTATTAGACACCTTCTGAAATACTCAACGATGAGCTCCAAGAAACCGGGGAGCTAGAAGAGAGAAATACAAAAAATACATTATCATAAGACTCTACTCACAAAAGGGGTTTTGCTTATAAACAAAGGCTGTGAGATTTGCGCAACAGGTTTTAATCTATATCAAGCTTTGTACGAATTACACTAAACACTGACAGTGTTAAATTACTAGAGGTCAGGAGGTTACTGTACTGCTGGTTTCTAACGGACGTTCTCACTTGATCGTTGTATTCGATTGTGTGAGGAGACAACTAAGCTGTTTGCACTCCTATTGGTAGCTGCACTGCACCATGCCAATGCTCATTTGCGTTGCAGAAAGGTATGACTTGTGGAATTGTAGCAACGTTGGCAGACTATATTGCATTTAGAACATACCTGGGATAAGGTAAAGGAAGACACTGTGCTATCATCATACAGCAAGATGTTTATAGTATCTAGGGCCCATGTGCTCTCTGCGAGCAAACCAGACTTCAAAGACATCATCACACGCCAAGCCTCTGGTGTGCCTGTAAGATATGATCATCGAGAGTCTTTTCACAAACAGACCATTCATAATCTGCTTCCTTTAAAGCTTTTTATTCCAAGTCCCCCTTGGGAGGTATGACCCTTGTAAAGTAGAAAGCCTGTGTGGAGCACCTACCAATGTCTTTGGATGTTAACCTTCGACGGGGTTTAAGCTGGGGCTGCGTAGCCTCCACCGAGTCCAGCGGAAAACTGAGCTCCCGATGGATTGACGGGTAGCCTTGGCCAGAAAGACCGCCACTCTGAGAGCTTGACCCCGGGCCACCGGGCTTTTGCATCTGCTTCATAGATGTCATTATATGAGTCTTATTGGGTGACATGGAACCACCCACGGGACGAGGGAATGGCGCAGGGCTTGGGACTCGGGATATGTGGTTTGGCATAGCTGGAGGAGATTGGTAGGAAGATGATGGCTGCCGGCTAGTCATGGGGGCCATGGAACTGGAAGAGGAGGAAGAGTGTGGTGGGTATGGGGATTGCCGTTGAACAGCCCACTGACTGTCCTGGTTGACCCTGGCGTCTGGATCATCCGCACGGCTCATGGAGTGGTAGGGGGGTCCGTGGCCCTGCCGGCCAGGGTAAGGGTAGCTCATGTCGGGCCTGCTATGCCACATGTTCCCCTGGGGCCCGCCGCTGGAATTGGAGCCTGGGTGTGGTCCACCACTCATCATGCTGTGCTGGGTAAGTCCTTGCCCACCAGGCTGCATACGATCACGCCCATATGGATAAGAGTATGGGCCTTGCATGGTCCTACGATCTGGGTAACCATACTGGCCATACATGTCAGGCTGCTGGCCACCATACTGCATACCGTAGGCTTCACTTTCATGCCGTTTAGCTGGAGGGCCATACATCCCTTCACCAGGCCGCTTGTAACCCTACAATGCCAAACAAATATAGTGTCTAAACTGCTAGTGTTACTAGCACACAAAGTACTTCTTAGTGAAGAAATTACAATTGATCACTAACCTGCTGCTGGGGATAAATCCCATACGGCATGCTGTGTGAGTACTGCTGCCCATAACCATCGTGTCCATGTCTAGGGTAAAACACCACAAATACTACTCTAAATATTTACACAGCAAAATACATTGATATGTGCTAAAAAAACGGTGGTCACTTCTTACCTTTGATGAGAGGGGTATCTACTGCCTGAATACATGCTGGGATCACTGTTGGAAGGCACCATGTTGTTTTGATTTCCAGGGGGCACAATTCCACCCTCTGGACCCATGACATGGTCTGGTCTGTGGACATAAACGTTACATATTGATTGATATGCTCCATGTTTGGACTGGTTTAGTGCAGTAAACAAACGGTGGCAAACTGCCCTACCTCCTGTCAAAGCCAGGGTTGTAGGGGTATTGGGGTCGTGGGCCCATACCCATTCCTGACGGTGGTCCACGTGGATACATATCTTGCATGTTACTGCCAGGCATCTGCCCTGTCATGTAGGGGTCAGAGCCACCTGAAAATAACACATTTACCTCTGTGTTAGGATTTAAAAAAAAAACAGGATTGAAAAGTGGATATTTTATACCAGACAGAATAAAGCCAGACCTGAATAAAATTGTGACTGTGGAGGGAATGAAAAATTTGTCCCAGGAATTATTTATTTGAGCCTCTGGTACCTGGGAAACCAGGATGGTGACCAGGACACTAAGGCTAAAGGCTAAGTTCACTCTGAGAAAATTGAATATAATACTTTTCTCTTGTATTTTCCGAACTTGTTTTAGAAAATGGCACCTTAAAATACCCCACCTTCTGATATAGGGAAGCTAGTACACAAAGCTAGTATTTTGAAAGAAATGTAAAACGTATCTTTTATCATATAACACGTTTGAGTTTTTTGCAGATGATGGCTTTGTCTTTTATATGTTTTAGCATTTTTATACTGTTTGTGTTGTATTATCTCTTTTATCTTTTTATTCCATGTTATTGCAACTGATATTTGATTATGTAAAGTGCTTTAAACAGCATTTTATATTTAAAAAAGGTTTCTAAATAAAATGATATCATTATTATTGTTATTATTTAAAATGTATCTATTTATGAACGATAACTGGCATAAAAATACTGCATTAACACTTTTTTGTACACGCTGGCCTAAAACAAAGGCTAAATAGTTATTTACTGATTAAAATGGACCAATAACCTGCTCAGCCTTTGTGACAAAATGTATGTATTTGATCAAATACACAACGATATTAAATATAATTTTTCGTTACAATAACAGCACCAATGAATCCCATACAACAGATCCAGGAGCATACATAAGTTACGTATTGGCTGTAACCTGCACATGCACACTAGAGGGCAGCAGTGTTCAAACTATTTTGTACCTCCACTCAACAGTGCACTAGGAGGCAGATGCAAAATGTAAAACCAGCCAATAAAAATTCAACATACCTTTTCTGGCAGCTCCATAGGGCTCCTTACTGGGATCAAACTGCATTCTAGAGCTGGCATCACCACTGCCTCCATGCATGGTGTTTCGCTTCTGGAAAGCTGGGTCACTGCCTTCAGAGAAGGGGTCTTGTACACTCACTCCACTGCTTCTGAGGTAAAACAAGCGAATCAGTACATGCACAAGGAAGAGTAGCAGACACTAAATATCGCACATTATACATAAACGTAGCCCACCTGCCACTTGGCTGGGGAGTGCCTTGTCCGTGGGGTGTGGTAGCTGGTGTGGGAGGCTTTATGTCCCCTGGCATCTCTGTCATAGTGCTGCTGCCGGTGGATTGAGGGGTCTGGGGGCCCTGAAGAGAGCCGGAGTTTGCTGTTATACAGAATAAAAAGGGTGTTTATTAGAACTACAAAGAATAAGAATCCTATACAAAGATAAAACAAGGGTGCTTATACACACATTTTTAGGAAGACATTTTATTCTCTGGAATGTCAAAGCTTTTTGAAGCTACAAAAATAATGCAGAAACTAATCAGTTCTTGGAGCTCGAGGAAAAGAACCCAAAATCTTACAATTCCCAGAGTGCATTTCCATAATCCAATAACATTTGAATACACTAGTTATTAATTTCAATAGAAATTCAATTGCATAAAAGGACACCACCCTAATAACTTCTGAAATTTTCACGGCTCAGTTGCAAAGTAATAAAACCAATTTGCATTTTCCTCTGCAGCTCAGAGCGGTAAAAAGAGCTTCAAAAGATGTCAGCGCCAAGAAGAAAGCCAATGGGGTTCGAGGGAATGAAAGAGCGTCTGCTTTACGAGTCCTTGATCTGCTGCCAGCGGCGAAAATAAACAATATGTGGTTTTACGCTGTAACGCTTCCAGTCGGAATGACCGCCAGTGACCTTACGCATATTCACTGTAAAAAGAGAGAGAGAAAGTGCTGGCTCACTGGTCTGCAGTGAGCGAGGGGTCAGGCTGAGGTCACTTTTGTTTTTATCCCACACGCCTCCCCCATTAATCTTCTTGGAGGGAATCCCTCCCTCCCCTGCTGTTTGACAGGCCTCTCTCTCTTCCTGTGTGACATCATCAGCCATTCGCCCGCCCGAGGAGGGGGGAGATCCTTCAGCTGGCTGCTTGACAGCTCTCGCTTGCCCCACCTCCCCTTTCTCGTTTTGATTCAGTCACCTGTCAGATATTTATAGCTCTGTCTACAGAAGCTTTGAATTCATTATAAGGCGGGCAGACCGCAGCGACATGTGGGCGATGCAGACAAATCGTGGAAAGCAAAGAAAATAATAGTATACTCCAAAGGTGTCTTTGACAGATACTTCAGAGCGCCTCTACAAATACGACAACTCATCCGAGTAATTGAGAGAAAAGTACAGGAACATTTTCTGAAGGAAATGTGACGGATGCTTGCCCATGAAAGTTGGTGCCAGTGATGGAGGATGCTAGGATCTTCTGTGTTCTTACCTAACAGTTTTAAAACTTTACAAAGTCAAATGATTTGATTTTAGGGTTCTACAGTACATAAAACATGAAACCTTGGTCTCCCAATAGTTAAACAGGAAGGTCTTTACCAGGTGAGGGTGGCTGGATCTTGGCCTGTTGCGGTTGCTTCTTGCTCTCTCCCGTGGCGAAGACGTCAGGCGGGGGCTCTTCTCCGCGCTCCACTTTGCACTCATAAGCGAACAGGTATTGGATGTACTGTTTCTTTAGAGAACTGGCTGAACTGCTGGACGTCCCCACATTCAAGTGACCTGACAGCTCTTTCCATTTCTTGTTCTTATTTACCTGTTCAAGAGGACACTTTCGTTACGGATGTGATATTTTTATTCAAAACTTAAAATATAAATTCTCTGAGAATGTATTCATTACAAATATATTGAATCATCTGTTTATATTTGACTAAACTCCTGATGACAGAATCTAGACATCGAAAAATATCAAAAATGTTTTTGTTTTGTTGCATTTCCAGAAGCAAAATACAGAACAAAAGGAGAAGGAATGTCTCTTTATAAGATAATACATAAAACAGTTATTTAATTCTCATGTGCCCATTTATGAGGATGTCACATTCACTTTTTTTGCTAATGAAAACTATGCTTGAAAAAAAAAGAGAGATTGTAAGGCAAATTTAGTTTTTCCACAAAACTGTGTACGAACGTTTGGCTTCTGGTGTGAAAAACAACTCTAAGCAACGTTACTAGCGCAAAGGTACATTCTTCTTCGAGACAATTGATCGATGGTTGCAGATCCAAAGAAAGGTCATAGTGGTTTTGTTGTGGACTTAACTTCTTTAGGACTTTATAAAGCTTTTAAAAAATCCTACAAGAGCAGAAGCAATAAGAGCTGTAGCAAGAGACCGTCCGGCCTTTACTCACCATTGCCAGGCCTCCGATATCTCGGACACAGAGGTACAGGCGGCACAGATCCAGAGGCTTTTTGCCCACCAAGGGCAGACTGGGGACAGGTGTGCCCCTCTCGTCCATGAAGGCAATGTAGCGATCCACCCAAGCCTTCCTCTCGGGCTCACAGCCCATGTCATAGAGTCGTGTTATCTTCTCACTTGTCATGGTCCCCAAGCTCTGCTTCTGAGGAACATGAGTAAATGAGATGAGAGAGTGAGATACATTTCCAGGTATCCAACTACAATAACAGTTTGGAATGAATGTTGTCTAGTGTCCAGTGGAATGCAAACACCATTTGTCAGATGTAAATAATGCATCTTCACAGGGCTCGATGTAGAAATAGATATTTGAGTGCTGTGTTATAACAGGGCCCTCGACTAGGCTTAAAGCATAAGGTATACGAAATATGCATTTACACAACAATGATAGCAGACTTTCTTATTAAACTTTTTTTTTAAAAAGCTTGAATTTATGATGCATAAGACTTTTCTCTCAAAGAACACATGCTTATTTTTTATTAGGGAATTTTTGTGGTGTCTTTATCAGCTGTTAGATTGATTGTCAGATTCTAATGCGAATAACAATTGATGAATAAATAAAACAAAGACAATATATAGTATTAAAATGCATGGTATTAGACTAGAAACTGGGAAAAAATGTATACAGTATATGCTTCCCAAAAGCCCAATAACAAAAGAAGGAAAGACTGGTAAAAAGTGGCACTTACAGGGCTGCTGGGGTTCTTTGGCCAGGCAGGGCTACTAATGCTGTCGCTGTCATCCCCCTGATAGGAGGACAGACTGGCTGGGCTTGGGGACAGAGGGGACGGGGTGGGAGGCTGGGACATGCACTGAGAGCCGTAGCTGTCCTGTTACAGAAAACAAAGAGACAAAATGAAAACTCCAACACATAGTAAATACAATTTGTTTCAGAAGTATGTGAACTGGCTGAAGCTGTTGTGGTCTGCTTGCATCTATCTTGCATAAGGTTTACTATGAGCTATAGGAAAAGAAGCTTAATTCAAATCTGTGTTAGATTTTAATATTAGAAAAGAAAAACAGCAGCTGATTGGAAAGACAAGTATGTGCTATGGTACACAGTGTTTTCTGTGCCGTTATCCACCTGAGAACCCAAAAATCTGTTCTTACGTCATGACAAAAGAGATCACGAGGTGCACATTTAAAATGAAGCAATGATGTGAGAGGTAAGACAAGTTCAGAGAACGTTCTGCGTCACATCTCAACCAATCAAAATGAAGCCGAACTTAATGACACAATGAAATTCTGATGAAACGAGGAACAATCTATACAGAAGTATAAGTAGAAATCAGGTCTCAAGGTGCTTACATGGGCGTTCGTGAGAAACACGTGAGCGAATGATTTTCCCTCGTTTATTGAATACACAAAAATAAAGCAATATTCAAGACGAACTGACACTCAGTTTAGGTTGAGAAAATAAGAAAAGGATCAAATTGGAAGAAATTACTGAGCATTAAAAGTGTGCTCTGACAATGTTTAGTTTAGATTCGATTAAATAAAAGATAATTGAATCAGTAGTTTGGTTTAAGTCTATCCTTGTGAACAAGCTTAATGAGTCTGTTCATACCTTTGGCTTGGGGGGCTCTGTGGTGGGTGTGCTGCCATCCTCCTTGTGCTCAGGTCTCTGTTTGAGATCGATGGGAATCATGGCATCTCCTGAGCCTGTCATGTGTCCTGCAGAAGATTCACACACTTAAGATGGCAACATTTGGAGAACTGTACTTGCTTCTCCAAATGAGGGCAAACTGTGATGCCATACCTGTGGGGGGCATGGTGTTGTAGGAGGGCCCTTGAGTGGTCATCCTAGCTAAACTGTTGCTCGGTGGATGGTTGTAGGGACCTCCGGGGCCTATTCCAAGCATATAGGAACCACCCTGATACCCGCCTGGCCTGTGGAAAGTAACACAATCATAAGCAAACGAACATTTGACTTCTTTCCCACCTCACTTAGTCTCTCTGTGTGTACAGTTCATTGGTATGTTGTTAGTATTATTGTCTTATTTAAGCGTTTTCTTTCAGCTGGCAAGCAAAAAATACACAGGGACAGAGAGGGTTAAGACATTTAGCATTAAAAACGAGGGAAAAGCAAGTGTGCATGGGTTATATGTACACAGCATATTTTAAACTGCATATCCTATGCAAACCAGTTTAACTTCATCTTTTAGTTTTAGCAGTTAGAGTAAATGCGGTTCACACTTTTGACAAGTCCAGCTAACTACACATTACGGTCTAATTTAAACGTAAAGAATACATTTTTGGATTCACCAAAGACTGAAAATCCCCCCCCAATGTCATTTCACAACCATTCATCTTTGGAACACAAATTAGGATCTTTCTAACTCCTTCTATAAACAGTAGCGCAACCACCACTTTCAAGGCAGAGAGAGGTAGTAAAGACATTAAAATGACATCCTTGTGACTACTACAGTGGTTCAACCTTCATTTTATAAAGGAATGAGATTACTTTTTGTGGAACGACATGAGCGCAAGTGATTCATGACGAATACACAAAACTTGTTGCGAGTAACAATTTAAAAGTACCCCAATTCCACAATATAGCCCTCTGAATTGACTTTAAATTAGACAAATTAGATAAAGAGATCAGAATCCACTCGACCAAGAACTCTATCACTTAGAATTCCTGTGTATCCAAACCTGATTTATTTGTACTTATACCATGGTCTGTTAGAATACTCGATTCTGATTGGCTGGAAAGTTTGCATTTAAACCATTTAAATCACGAGTAGTGCATCATCTGAAACTAACTGACAAAACTAACTGTAATTTTCACCTGTCTGATCAAAAATTACTCTGTAAATATCAATAACAGCTTTACACCGCATCCTAACCTCAGATTTTGTCGCATCGCGTTCGGTATGGACAGACAAAATACTTATCGCAGGAATCTCATCGCGTCGCGTTTGGTTAGGATGCGGTGTTAACTTGGCAAATGACCATGGTATAAGCGGGATAATCCACGTCTAGCCGAGCATTAAAGGATTTTAATGCATGACGTGGAGGCCTAGAACCGCCCGAAGCGGAGGGTGGTTGCCTCTGCGAAGTGCATTAAGTGCATTATCCCTTACATATCTGTTTGTATTCTCTGATGATCAGGATTTAAAACATTTTTTATCAGTGCCTCAAGGTAAAGTTGACCCAAAAGTGAAAATTCCACCATTATTTTCTCACCATCCTGTCTCTCTGTGTGTAAAATCCTTTTGTGATAAAAAAAAAACTGATATGAAGGTAAGAAAATAATTTTCATTTTTTCATTTAAACCTGAAATATTTTCTTTTCCTCTCCCTCTTTCTCGCTCTGCACACACGCGAGTTGATTTTTCATCTCTGCAGGCTTCAGAACACTCTGCTGGTTTCCCCAGAGAATACTTCCTTCTTTAATGCTTAAAGCGTAACACAGCCACGGTGAAGAAGAAAGAAAAGGCTGATGCAGACGCTGTGTTGTGAAAGTGAGCTTCGTTTCTAGCATACATGAGCAGAATCAAGCATCAGAGTAAAGCCATCCAGCCAATCACAGCAGGCCACAGAGCTTCAACCTACCCATACAGCTCAGTGTGTGACTGCCCTTGGCCCTGGCCAGAACTGTAGTGGGGGTGATGGGGGTGAGGGGTGGGGTAGGAAGACGGCCGCCCCCCAGGCCCACACAGGCCGGGGTACACGGGGGACCTGGCAAATGAAGGCCTGAAGCAGGGGAAGAGCACAACAGTCTCTATGGTGCTTGCTCACTTTTCATTAGAATTGACACCCCAAAGGGCTGGCCCTGTCCCAAATACTGATCTCCACACTTTGGTTAAGTAATGCTGTCGACTAGCGGCCCACCAGTGCGGGCTCAGCAAAAAGATGCATAGCAACCACAAAAGAGTAAGCATTTTTCCAAATCATAAAGTGACAAATGGGACACACCACATCATGTGCACTATTTGGAACAGGGCCTTTCTATTATGCGGGTTGTCGTTTATTTTCGAAAACCCAAAACAAAAGAGTTTCATCTTATTAAATGTACTCCTTAGCAAACAGAATGGATTGAATTATTTAGCTTATTAGAATATTGTTTTGTTACATTAACAACATGATAACTGGGGCTGGCACAGTATCAGATTTTCACTCGTGGGCACAATAATGTGGATCTTAAAATGATAGTTCACCCAAAAATGAAAATTCTGTCATCATTTACTCACCCTCTTGTCATTTCTTTCTTCTGCAAAACACGAAAGAAAATATTTCGAAGAGTGTTTGTAACCGAACAACGGCGGATACCAATGCAAGTAAGAATGTGTACCGCTGTTGTTCGGTTACCAACAATCTTTAAACATTTTCTTTTGTGTATTCCTTTTTGGGTAAACTATCCCCTTAAATAACTTGCATTAATATATCTTATGTTTTTAATATCTTTTTATCTGTGTAAATATGGGTCAACTGTAAACAACTAATAATTTACACAAAACATATGGGCCTGTTGAGGCATGAAGCCACATGGGAACTTAGAGAAACATCATTAAAGCTGTAATTTACCTGGCTTGGCCCGAGGGCACCGGGTTCTGCTGGGCAGGTGCGGGGCCGCCCTCATGCGGTTTGCGGCTGACGTTGGGGGGAGGTGGACCCATGCCTGGGCCAGCAGACTGAGGCATGTTAGGAGAGGTTGGAGCCACGCTGCTGGATCCGGCTGGAAATGGCCGCCCTCCGGATGAGTGCCCCGGTCCTCGAACTGTGGTCATGGACCCACAGGGTTGCCCGGGACCCTGCCCGTGCATTGGACTGCTGGCATTCATGCCGAGACTGTTGCCTGGGCCGGGGCCACTGTAGTTGGCACCAGGTGTCCCCCCATAGTTAGGAGGCCGTGGGTAGTTTCCTAGAAACGAAACAGGAATGTCAGTATTAACACACTTGTTAGTATTTCTTGCCAGTTGCCAATTAATGAAACACTAGTTTTATCTGAATATTGCTGAATCACACAGCATGTTTTAATGAAGTAAATCATCCTATATAAAAACTATAATATATCAAATCATTTCATCCTTTTTTACTCTATTTATTTATTTTCTATCCTTTAGGAAAGAATAATGATAATCAGATCTTTGTGTGGGGAAGCACATAGTTTTCTCCGAATTGACTTTCCCTAATAAGTGTGGCACCAAACCCTCAGCAACCATCAGAGAGTCTTTATTTAATGAAGTGTGTCTCCACATGACATGTTTCAAGAGCATCTGAGGACATTCAGCCTGACACCCTGACTGGACGACAGGTTTCTCCGGGGACGAGCCATTATGTTCACCACCACGTGGAGTTCGGTCTAGCACGCTGATGTGCATAACAGGCATACATTTAATCGTGCCCAAGCCGCTGGTTGGCAGGAGGACTTTGCCAGGCACCGTTTCAGTCACAATTAGAACTGGGATTTCCACTCGTGAAGTCGTCCAAACGTAGAGATCTCTGGCTCATTCAGATTTCAAGAGTTCCCCGTGGAAATCAAAGAGTCTTGGCATGTTTTCCTCTTTCCCGGTATAAAAAAGGAACAGAAATGTATTCCAAAATCAGGTTGAGAAAGAAGGAGAGCTGGCTTTTTTGCCCCCGTTTTGTAGTTTACACCGAATGGAGACCCTTAACAAGCTCCTTCACGGTGGGGAGAATGAGCGCCGCAGCCTGCCAGAATGTAGACGGGGACCTGGAGCAATGCCAATTACACAGAGATGCTGTACCGCTGTCAGACGCTCTGCTGTGACTTTCCTCCAGCCCTGTTAATCCCAACATTCCCTCGGGTGAGGAAAGTGGGAAAGGTGCCATGAATCTGAAGTATACAGGTGGCTGCTCCGCTGACAACACCCGGAGCGATGCACAGATGATGGAGGGTGTGAGACACAAGAACACAAAGTGAAGGCTTCTGTGAGCTAAAAAGATGCGCGTATACCTCACCTTGTTTCAATGACCCCATGTTTCTGTAAACCTGTTACATACTCAACAGTCATTTTTTATTTATTCCCCGTCATGTCATTTAAACCTGCATGACTCTTTCTTCTGTGAAACACAAAGCAGATATTTTGAGAAATGTCCATACAATGGAAGTCAATGTTGTTTGGTTACCAACATTCTTCAAAATATATTCTTTTTTGTTCTGTAGAAGAAAGAAAGTAATATAGGTTTGAAATGATGTGAGGGGAAATTCAACATTTTTGGGTGAACTGTTGCTTTAAGCTTTAAGAGAAAATGCTTTGTGACTTCTGGTCACCCTATTCTGAGGGAACATGTCAACTAACATTGTTAGCATACAACTTTTGGGCTTGTGATGTTCCCTCGTTTGTTTGTGGCTTTAGATAAAAAATTTAATATTTATCCAATGAGCCTGTGTAACGTGCCAGGACTGGATCGATGCAATAGCTCCGCATCCGTCCGTTCCAATGTTGTTGTCTTGAGCCAGTTGTCAGTCATGCGAGTGAATACAAGGCAACAGAGACTATCAATCAGCCAAAGCGGAGGCCACAACATTACAAAGGCACGCTTAGCAGCCATTCATTTATTTCACCAGCACGCCATAACATTTATGATGAATTACTGCCGGGCCTGTTAATGGGCTCTTCTCACACGCACACACACATAGCTGAAAAGCTTCAACGAAATGTTCCCTCAGAAATGAAAATCATGTTGTTCCAAACTTTTTTCTTTAGTGGAACAAAAAACAATGTTTTCGTGCATATATAAGCATCAAGTAAATTGCTTCTATTGTAATCGATTTAAACACTGTAAGACGTTTCAACATTCATTTGATAGATGCTTAGTTTATATTCCGACATGCATCACAGCTGCTTTGTTTTATCTGAAGTAAATTTGTTTTTTGATATGAATTTGATTCACTATATATTTAAATAACTTCCATCATTACATCTGTTAGTTCTAAGCATAAAAATACAAAGTTGAAGCAATGCTTAGGGGCCGTTTATACGACAACGTTTTCAGCCCAAAACAGAAAACATGCGTTTTGCCTGCACGACATCGCCGTTTTGGGGACTGAAAACATTTTTTGAAAACGGGTTTCATAGTTTCTGAAAACGACGGCATTATCTTTTGTTCGCGTAAAGTCTGTGTTTTCAGATCGTTTTGATAACGCTGTCGTGTGTACGTGAAACGTTGTATAAACGTGGCCTTAGACTGTTCCAAATCACTTTACTGTTCCAAGAGATCTTATAAATTATATATTTTTCTGGACATTCTTTTTTTTTACTGTCTAAACTTAAATTGACAGCTGATTGGTAATGACATGCAGCTTCAACGTATCAGCATCAAGCTGTGTGATATGTCATTGGTCGCTTTTTAGGAAATAAAATACAACGTAAATGCTCTCTGGGCAATTTGTCATTTTTAGTCTTTTTGTAGTTCGATTTTTACATCCTAGCCTATATTCAAAGTGTGTGAATGGATCACGATTGGTAAGCATCCGGATGAAAGAACACCACAAATCTGAAACAGGAAGTTGTTCTGGACCAGCGTTTACATCTTCCAAAGTGGTCAATAAGTGGTAGGGATTTTTTTAAAGACAGAGTATGAGTACCGATGTTTTATTACATAACTACAACTTTACTTCAAGCACATTATGAAAAAATAAAGAATTTTATGTGCTTGTGGCAAACTTTAAAAGCACGAATTTCAGTCAGTTATGTCACATGAGGTATCGGTCTTTGGTATCGGTGTACTTCTACGAGTACATGAGCTTAGTATCAGGCCCGATACCGATACTGGTATCGGTGCATCCCTAATAAGTGGTCTCGCAAACAGAAAAGCTACTGATATATATGAAGTTACCTGAAGGGCCATACTGGCTGCTCTGGGGACCGTAAGAAGAGCTTATCTGATAGGAGCCCACACTGTGATGCATAGGGCCCGTCGGACAGGACTGTGGGGACATTGAGGGTCCGGGCTGCTGGGATCCATACTGAGGACCAGGTGTGTTGCGCTGCATGTTAGGTGCAAATCCTAAAGCACAAAACAGCAGGAATGAGAGATAACCCTGTGATAGTCTCACCCCGCCAAAACTTTGACTAAACCGCATAAGGTCTGGTCCACATTTACTTGCCAAAAAACTGACCAACAAAGCGACCAAACACAGTTTTGTTTTTTAGTTTAGAAGCAGGTCATATGATGTATCACGATAACTGATCAGCATGAAAATAATAATATTCAAATCATGGCGTAAGGCACTGTAATTTCACTCATAGATATCCTTCAGAGACTTAAAGCCGACAAACGTACACTGACTAATAATGACTTAATGTTGTTGTAGGCTATGCTCACAGCTTCAAACCATCAACATCCCCCATCGCTCTAAACTGAATGGCAGCGTCAGCACCAAAGTTCTGCAGCGTCCCACTGTAGCAGTCATCCATGAAAGGAGAACGAATCCATAACATTCATTAATATATGAGCTCAGCAAACATGACACTCTGGACGTACATTACTTGGGACAGATATAATAAACGCCAGCGGCCCTGGTTATTAGTTGCTTACAGAGACCAGTGTGAGCCGGAGAGGGACACTGGGAAATGGGCTCACCTCGGTCTTGAGACATGGGCGACTGACTGTGGGTGGAGCCTACATCTGGAACATTCCCTGGGGTCTGAGGGGCCATCTGTGTACCTGGAAAACAAACATGTCTGTGTAAACCAGAGCTCCATGAGTACTCAAGATTATGATTTAGGATGAAATGTGTTAATCGCAACATTTACTATAACTGCACCAGAAATGCTTTCTTGCAATGAGCTTTGTAACCAATTAGACATACAACGGCCAATCAGATGGCAGTACTGACAACCACTCCTCACCTTGTCACTTAAAAAACGAAATCTCAGCAGTTTTAGATTCATTACCAATAGTTGTCGTGCTGCTAGCAGTGTAACACCCATTATCCAGCGAGCAGCGCAGTAAAATCAGAACATTCCAATTATAATCAAGCAGACATACACAGACTGTATAGAAGAGATTTATTGTGCAGTTCAGACAGCTTTGTTGATTATAATGGGAGCGTTTGCATAAAACTCTCGTGCCAAACTGCAGGGCTCAGACGGTCACCTCAAACTCTGTAAACTTGCAGCGAGTGACAGCTCTGTTGATTATAATGGGAGAGTTTTAGTATTGTTTCACTGTTTCATTTATTCAGATTCAGCATCGCTTTTAATGCTGCTTTAAGAGGGCCAATGTGCAGTTGACTGACTAACATTGTCCTGAATTACAAAAGCAATCAAATATTTCAGGACCACTTTTTTAAACTTGAATATGTAACCTTCATAAATAATAACAAAGGCTGTTTACGGAAGTCGTGCCACCCGGTGGCCATGTTTGCAATGCCTCCGTGCAGCTTTTTCAGTCATATTAAGACCACACGCCCAGATAGCACAGGTACACCTGTAAGATGTCTGCTAAATTCACTTGCACAGGTTGGAGACACAAGCCTCTGTGTGAAGCCCCACACCACAGAATAGTCAGACTTTGTCAATTGGCTCTTTTCGCTGGAAAGCCGGACTTTCTTCGCTAGAGCGGCCGTATGGAGCGTCGCACTCCCTCCCCATTTATAATAATAATGTTAGTGGCTCATCTTGTTAATATATAATATCTGTAGATAAATTCGAATAATACATTTTTAATTTGTCATATAACCGCGATGTGGAAAACGCAGACGAAATCATGGAATCCAGGCATAAAAACAGAATAACACGGAATGGCACGGAATCTGGCAAATGCATTATTTCTTAACCAGAAAGTAGAGCTGAACTGCTAACAAAATCCAAATTGTGCTATGAATAACCTTATTCAGATGTGTTTTAAATAATGTCATCTGCTTATTTTGCGTGTCTAGTGAGAGGCGCGGTTGCGTATCCTTCAAGCGTGATGCTCGTGGAGCTTTCAGGGTCCGCGTGCATTGAAGCTACTGTCAAACACCCTTCAAAATAAAAGTTTGACAAGTTATCAAACACACACGTTGTACCACACCAACCCCCTTGATGAAATATTACTTTCTTAAAAAAACAGTAAAGAAAAAGAAAATGCATTAGTAAGATACTGGTTTAATATTTGTACATTATACCCTATTTTTACAAATCGTTCCCTGTATGGTACAAAGTATCTACTGTAGGTCTTTTTAATACAGTTTATAAGTGAATATGTGGGCTAATATATTACTATTGCATGGTAAAAGACAGAAAACACAGAACCCAGAAAAATAAAACAATTATAAACGAAATTCGGGAAAAAATTAAACAGATTTTTAGGGCCCTATATAACTATATTTCCAGTGCAAACAGTCTTGTACACAAAACCGCAAATACAGTTAGGGGTCTCGTACCAGAGCTACTTTTCACTATAAATGTCAGACAAATTAGCCCAGAGGGCAGAATATCTAACCACAAGTCTCATGGGAGGTGTTTAAGGCAAATTTCTTCTCTCCCAGGAGCAACTGTGTGTGTACGTGTGCAAGATAGTCACTGTCTGGTAATGGCACGAAGATCATATGTCAGGGTCAGTCCTGCATGCGGCTAATGGCTGTCAGTTCTCCCAGTAGGGATGAGGCAGTTTTGTGTGCAGCGGGGTAAACGCTCTCCTGTGGACCTTGTTAGTGACATCCAGAACGGAAGGGAAAAACAGCAGCTTCGGCTACACAAAGCGCTCTGCTGCCAGGCTTTAAAAGAAGCCCGGCTAACAATGCAGCTCACAGCAGGACAGTAATTGTGTCAAAGTGACTCCAAACTGATAACACACTTTCAAAACTATTTTAATGACTGGGTGACTTTTTCAGAGTCAGCTTGAATCTTGTCGCTGACCCACTGCTGCCTGGAGCTCAAACGCGGGTTATTTCTACCCTCCAGCATATCCAGAACAGTTTCATGTGGAAAATTCTACAAGTAGGTTCTTAAATAGCCTATTCCTAAACATATTATATAAAGTATATTATGCTATTTTATATTTAAAGCATAACTATATAAATGGTAGATACAATAATTCAAATCATGTGGTCTAATATGACTCTACGCCATCTTATACATTTCCTACTACTGACATGACAACAAGAAGTAATTTTAAAGGTACAATTAGGGCTGTCAAACCGATTGATCATGAAAAATCGATTACAAAATAAATGTTTGTTTTATATAACATGTATATATAACAAATATTTACATAAATATAAATACATGTATTTATATTATAAAATTATTTTTATTTACATATACATATACATATACATATATACATACCAGTACAAATTCCTTTGTTCTGCTGAACACAAATTTGAAAAAATGTCAGTAACCAAACAGATAACGTTCCCCATTAACTGCCATAGTAGGGAAAATAAATACTATGGGAGTCAATAGGGGATGAGATCTGTTTGGTCTAAGAGTGAGTAAATGATGACACAATTTTCATTTTTGACTGAACTATCCCTTAAATATCCTAATGATTTTTGTCATTCCGTGTCAACTCGACTCAAATTTTTTATTTATATTTACAGAAGCAAGACCAACATCAGTAGTGATGAAAGCCAAAAGATTAAATTCCACAGATGAATAGTTATTAAGTTATCAATTAATTTGTGGAGGGGGTAAAAAATGACATTTAATTTTTACACAGAGATCAATATATCTGTTAGTAAAAGCTGTTAATTTTTAGCAATCTTTGATGCATTTTATGCCATTGGTGACAGCTCAAAAATGAAGGAAAGCCTTTTTGTGTTCTTTTTAAAAAAATTGCATGTCTGTAACTCCGTTAGAGATACCTTATTGTCCTTTTAGATTCTTGTACATGACCAACCTTTCTTTTGGGAACTACATATTTTTAAGCACTATAAGGTTCAGTCCTAGAAAATATGAGGATCTAAATATGGCTTCATGGAAAAACTGTTAAAATGTACACATTTTCAGTCAACAAAAAACAAAAATCTGGTACTTCATTTTTTTAAAGAGAAACGTTTGAAGAACAAATAATGTTGAAACTAGAAGTGTATCTCTTTTCCTTTTATTAAAACAACTGCATTGAACATAATCTGTCTTTTTGGCACTGAATTACTGTAAAAAATTATTAGGTTGAGGTACATTAACTCGATTATTTATAATATATATTTCTTTGAAAAAATTAAATTTTGATAAAAGGATGTTGTTAATCATGGCCCGAGCACCGATGATGTGAAGAATTGCTCTGCTTGTTATCTTCAAAATGAATCAAATTTTTGAGAGCCTAAACATGCCTGAAAACTCATGAAAGTTTGCATACATGTTAGAGGTGGTCAAAATGTACATCTGATATTGGTTTCAGAAGTTTCAATAACGCAGCATGTAAATGTATGAAACTTATAGGCTCATGTAACATTTCAACACCTACAAAACAGTGTCTTTAAGCCAATAGAAAGTCTGCTCATTCAAATTTTATCTGCAATTTTTTGTAGTTTTTACCTTTTCCAGGCGTTGTACAACTCCTAGAGATGTCATCAAATGAACATCATATTTGTTCAGTCTAATCTACAGGCCTTTGTCCATAGTGGCCCTGAAAAAGCTTGATGTTTTACTATGAAACATGAAGAACTTGTTGAGAGGTTAGGGATGTTCAAACGTCACACCAGCATCCCCAATGTACACCTAGATGTGAGGGGAGGGCCTGATCAATGCTGCTTGAAATTTGAAATGCTTCTGAAGCTACAATGAGTCTCAACAAGCTCAGTGGTTAGAGCATGGCGCTAGCAATGTCAAGGTCATGGGTTTGATCCCAGGGATTAATGCAATAAAATTTGCTTAAAAAGACGCAATCTTTTTTTTTTGCTTAAAAGCGTCTGCAAAATGCACAAATGTAAATGTAAATTTTTACCACCTCTGACATGTATGCAAACTTTCATGAGTTTTCAGGCATGTTTAGGCTCTCAAACATGTGATTTATTTTGAAGATTATAACAAACGGAGCAATTCCTCATATAATCTGTGCTTGGGCCATAATTAACAACATCCCTTTATCAGAATTTCCCTATAACTCAAAAAAATATAGAATCTTATAAATAAACTATTCAGAGCAAGTTAATGTGCCTCAACCCAATCATTTTTTACAGTAACTCAGTGCCAAAAAGACACTGTAATGGTCATATTTAGTGCAGTTGTTTTGATAAAAGGAAAAAACATACATTTCTGGTTTCAACATTATTTGTTCTTCAGACATTCTTCTTTAAAAAAAATGTACCAGATTTTTGAAAAATTACCTAAATGTGATTTTTGAGGACTGATTTCTCATAAAGCCATATTTAGATCCTCATATCTCTAGGACTAAACCTTATAGGGCTTTTTCAAATGTATTTTTGACCCATACAGTGTATTTTTGGCTATTACTACAAATGTTTTGCGATCCAGGGTCACAAATATTTATTTTGGTATCGATTATTCACGATTAATCAATTTGACAGCCCTAGGTACAATGACATTTTATTTGAACAGCTATAAAAATTATTGCAAAAATAACTGCAATATTTACGACAAAAAAAACAAAATTTTCACACAGAAACTTTTTACCTGGCCCGCTGGCAGGTGATATGGGCCCAGAACGTGATTGGCTGGAACCTACAGGTGAGCCGACCGGTGAGGGCGAAGGCCCACTGCGCATGCTGGGGACTCTAGGAGAGGCGTGGGGCGAGAAGGGCGACTGGGCTGGGTTACTTTGCTCGCCCTGGCTACTGGTGGAACCCGAAGCACTGACGGCCGAGCTGAGACCCGCCTCTGTTCCTGTGGGGAGGTCATCGATAGAGCCAGACAGATCCTGAGAGAAAAAAAACAGGAGAGGAGTTCGTCAAGATTGAGATCATCGCAAATGAGCCAACCAGAAAACAGCCGTATGAATGTAGAAGTAGGTGTTTATAAAGAATTGATTTGACTGCACGTTGCAAGGAACAGTGCGGTTCACATTAGTTCCTAAATGCTGAGGTGATAACAGCTTCTGGCCCGGATTTCAGTAAAGGAACTTTGGTTTATGTGGTTGTTTTATGAGCTCCAGGAAAGCTGGCGGTTGTCGGGTCTCAACAAGCACTAATGTTTAATCCCTGTGGTATCAGAATGCAAACTGAGGGAAAACTGGAATGCACAGCATCAACAGCACCACAGTCTCAGGAGTGCTGAAAGACTGTGGAACAAAACTTTCCTACAAGTCCTCAAACTCCACGGCACATCTGCAAGCTCAGGCAGAGCGCTTCATGGAGTTAAATGAATTATCGTGATGGAAACTCAGTTGGTCTTTGGAAGGGGCTAACTTCACGTTGCAGACGTAATCACAATGACCTAGTTGAAGAGGAACATATGTTCAGCTTTATGCAATGCCGCATGTTAACCTCAATGACCGAGCGTCGTAAAGGATGCGGGTCACTAATTCCAATGGTAACTTTCTCCACAGGAAAGTCTTTGCGTTTCCAGTTACGCTAGATAGCTTGTTAATGGTATCGCACACGCTTTTTCCAAATGACAAAAAGAGGTTTGGCCTAGTGTCATCACCTTGCGTAAAAATGTCTACCCTGTGAGCTCATAAAAGAGAGTCGGTACCTTCCATCTCAGCAGAAATATCATTTTACAGGCATAACAGGGCTAAACAAAAAGACGTGCCAGTACCAGTATGAATGAGCTAGACAGCGTATTTGGGTTTCTGTTTTTTAATGTGAAATGATGTTGTATTCTGGTTGCTATAGTGGGTCGGTGGTATAGGTTGCAAAATTACTCTTTATTTTGTTATTTTGTGTGGTCTTCTGTAGTAGGTTACAAATGCAACTACATATTGTAACTTCAATATGTTACATATGTTATGTGAACCTGACCAGGCTATCAGAAAAATTCTCATAGTTGAGCTCCATATTGTAACGTTTGCCTCATACTGCATTCATATCAGCACAAGCTTTAAAAACACCCACCCGTACACGTCAATCCACTTCAACCTTGCAGAAATTAGCCTAGACTTCAGCTTGCTTGATTTATGCCCATAATTAGAAATATTCGTTAAGTCTCAGGCTTCTTTAATTGATGAACGTAATTATTCAGGCTCATTGGTCACTCAAGCTTCCTCTCTTTCCAGAGGAGAGGAGACAGAAACCCAAGAAAAATAAATGAATGCAGCGTCTCTGTCTTCTGATTGGTGGGACTGAGTAATGCAGCCCACCCAACGCTCATCCTTCATCATTCCACATGACAACCCCTGTACGAGCCAATTAAAACACAGAGGCATTATGGGAGTATAACTGGGGAGCCCATGCGTGGCCGGCCATACTTTATAAAAACTCTGCAGTCTTTAAAAAAGCTCGGACCAACACCTGTCCTTTGTCGAAGCTGAATGTCAAAACGAACCGTAGTAACAAGAAAAATAGCAATAAACCCTTCTTTAAAAGAACCGGTCACCCAAAAATGATCTTAACATTTATTAGCCTTAATGCCATATATGACTCTTCCGCTTGAGTTATTTAAAAAACATGACAGCTCTCATTGTCTTTGTAATGCCATTAGATAGTCCCCAATTTTTTAAGCTTCAAATAGCACATCCATGCATCATAAAAGTGACTCCAGTGGGTTAATAAATGTCTTCTGAAGCAAAACGATGGAGTTGTGTAAGAAAAAAGTTAGCTTTGCCTTAGCATGGTCAATGTTGCTCTCTCGGACAAGCTTCACGGAATATTTTACAGGAATGAACGCAAGATTGCCTTGCCTTGCCTAGTAAAATATGCTTCTGACCTCAGATGTGAACTGAATCACTTATAAATTAATTATACATGAATAAATTAATTGGTTGAATGTATGTGCAAATATTAACCTTGGAGTCCTTCCTGATGTTAAAGGAATCATTTACCCTCATGTCATTCCAAACCTGCATGACTTTCTTTCTTATGCAGAACGCAAAAAAATATATTTTGAAGAACGTTGGTAAACAAACAACATTGGCCCACATGGACACAAACCACTGAAACATTTCTCAAAATATCTTCTTATAGTCATATACAGGTTTTGAACAACAGGAGGATGAATAAATGACAGAATGTTTTTGTGAACTGTCCCTTCAAGTTTATGTGGGTATTAACCCAGACTACTCGATTACAGGTTAGTGAATATAGATAAACCGATCCTTAGTCATTTTATTGAATAAGCTTATCAATTGTCAAACTTAATACAAATACACAACAAAAAAACATTTCGGTGAAGCTGCTGCTATTGACTTGATATTCAGAGTTTTCAGTCTGTGTTTTATGGTATTAATCGTTTAACGGAATGGATTAAATAATCAATCATTTTAATAAAAATCAATGGAAAAATGATCAAATTGACATCTAGAATTGGACAAAGTGCCCCAGCAACAGCATTGTTCTGTAGTTTGACAATGACAATTGTACAAGTCAGTTGAAACACTACCCAAACACAAATTTACATCAGAAAACCAGTTGTTTATTATGTAGTCAACGGCAAAAGCTGGAGGACCAATTCATTAAGAAATAAAATGAGAATCTTCTGCCTGACAATGGGAGATGATAAATGTAAAAGCCCAACAAATAGATGCAATTTGGGCCAGCCAATCACACAAAGGAACAACAGATAGATGCGTAACCGCGAGGGTGAGGGATGTAAGGCGATACGAGTACACGTGACACGCACACAATGCCCTGATGGAGGAATTCTCTTCCACTGTTTGTGATTCCTGACAATCTGAGGAGAGACTGACATATTGGGTTTGACGAGAGCACTCCCCAGACGCTGAAAGCGAGAAGTGGAGGTGGATTAGGCAACCGCAGCGGAGACACGGAAAAATGACATTCTTTTGACAGGAGAAGGCAACCATAATAAGTCTTCATACTAAAAACCACTGTGACACAGCCAGACGTTTTATATGTCTGGCATAAAAAGGTCTTTATTTTACCGTTGAGCAGGTAGGTGCAGTTATTGCGTGTATGGTAGGCTGATAAAGTGACATTAAGACTTCAATCGCAAAGGTTGGGGAAATAACAAGGTCATAAAAAACCATCACGCTTTTGAAAGGAATGTATACTTAGTTGAGAAATAATCAAAAGGACATTTTTGTCAAACCCCCCATTGGCTTTTTTTGTTCTTCTGAACCTGAACAGAGATTTCAAGTCTATGCACATCCCTATTTTATTACATCATTTTAAAACTACGAAGGAGATCCGCAGGAAAGTACAGACAATCAGATCATTACAGCTTTACTGCACGGAATTGTGTGTGTAGATGGAAAAATGAATGAAACCGCCTCCCTTTAAAGACACAAAGATAAAACGAAAAGGGACAGAGAACAAAGTGTGTGTGTCTGTGTCTGTAACAGAAGTGTATGAGGGAGAGGATGGCAGGTCTTTCTCCCATCACCTCATCACATCACATCTCGTCTTGTCAGCGGTAGCATCAAAGAACTGTCTGCTCGAGCATGTAAAATTTCTACCATCGGCACACATACACACATCACCGAGTGCGGCTCCCATTCACAGCCCATTAAACAGTGAAGTGTGACAGTGGTTTTCTGTTGTGGCTGATGTCAGTTCTTCAGCTGACAGCAGTGATAGCAGTCGTCTATGGAGGATCAGACTCGCTCAGCAGGTGGCCTGTCAAAGCCATCCCAGCCATCATTTCTCACCCAGAACGTCTGAGAGGCCTGCGCTCGCACAACCAAGAAAACCAAGCTCTGTGGTAAAAGATACGTCTTTTAGCCACTTACGATGTGGATCAACAAGTCTGAATTTGTTAATACTGAAGCAATATTCAGATCAATGAATCCATGTGAATGAATCCTATTCACAAGGCCAAGGGCAAGCAAAAAGCACTCCATGCTCATGTCTTTCAAAGAAAACTATCTGATTTTATTTCATTTGAATAGCTCTTGTCTTGAGCACATTTAACACAATGAGAATTCCTTTAAAGCAGCTTTACAGAAAACATTTTAACACCAATATAACCCAACAAAATGCAAAAAGTCACTAGTTTTGCTCTTCCTTTGGTTTTGTCAGTGGCATTTGAATACGTATTGAATTAGGTATATGGAGAAACATTTTTGTATATACTGATGTAAAAATCATCAATATGTTTTTATAAACGAACAAAATGGATTTTGATGAGCTGGAACAATGTTACGGTTTTTAGAAGCAGTTTACAATGTATCTGGTCTCAGATCAGTCTCTTGGAAGCCCCCCACACTTGGAGGTGACATTGCAGCAGCTGGATGTGTCGGTGAGGGGAGACAGTGCTGATGAATTACATCCAGACTACATACCATTCTTTGTCAAATCAGAAATGTGGTTTACCTTGACCAATGGTATAATGGCCATTGACGTATTTACAAAAAGACAAGTTGTCATCTAATGTTAAAGAAATATTTCACACAAAAATGAATGTATGGCTGAACACAAAAGAGGATATTTTGAAAAATGTTGGTAACAGAACAACAGCGGTACCCATTCGCAGCTTCTATTGTATGGACACAAAACAATGGGTACTGCCGTTTTTTTTTTTTGTTACCAACATTTCTATGTCTAAAATATATTTTTGGTGTTGAAGAAAGAAAGTCTTGTAGGTTCAAAATGATTAGAGGATGAGAAAACGATGAGAGAATTTTCATTTTTGGGTAAACTATTACTTGAACACGACTCTTCCTGAGAGACCGATGCCTTGCAGGTCCAAAACAATACACCGAACCCACACGATGCTAGAAGATGCTGGACCACTAAACCTCCAGATGGTCCATCAGGCAACTACAAAAGCCGAACCCCCACAGAAAAAGCCACTAAAGGGGCGTTCACATTATAACGATAACTATAACTGGAGCTATAACTATATTTGCGTCCACACCAGCGGACAATAACAATAACGTTATGTTTATTCTAAGCTCGCGTGCTGCGTTTCAAGTGCGTCTAAACAGAGAATCTTGTATCGTCTAATCAAGCATCTGTAAAATGAAAACATTACATAAATTTCACTACAACTTTGCAGGACGCAAGACAATTTTGCGCTGACAACATTAGCGCTTGGTTAGCCTACCTGAGGTGATTTTATGTTACACTTTTACTGGTTACTGTATCTCATACTCACCATTCATTCCAAGAGTTGAACCAATTGTTTTCCAGATATCCATTTTCTTTAAGCTATTTTTAAAAAGAGGGTTTGGTTTGTTTTTCCAGTGTCGTCTGCCATTTTAAATGCGCGAACGCTGAATGGATTTGATTGATTGTCAATGTTTTATCGTTCATCTGCTGGGAAAAAAACGCTCTGAAAGTGATCCAAACGATATCGTTCTCTGTATCTTTATCGTTATAGTTATGGTGTGAACCTCGCTATTCTCCTGAATTAAGAACGATTTTTAAAACTTAATTTTTTATATGTTCACATTATAACGATAACTATAACTATAACTGGAACTATAACTATATTTGCGTCCACACCAGCGGACGATAACAATAACGTTATGTTTATTCTAAGCTCGCGTGCTGCGTTTCAAGTGCGTCTAAACAGAGAATCTTGTATAGTCTAATCAAGCATCTGTAAAATGAAAACATTACATAAATTTCACTACAACTTTGCAGGACGCATGACAATTTTGCGCTGACAACATTAGCGCTTGGTTAGCCTACCTGAGGTGATTTTATGTTACACTTTTACTGGTTACTGTATCTCATACTCACCATTCATTCCAAGAGTTGAACCAATTGTTTTCCAGATATCTATTTTCTTTAAGCTATTTTTAAAAAGAGGGTTTGGTTTGTTTTGTTTTTCCAGTGTCGTCTGCCATTTTAAATGCGCGAACGCTGAATGGATTTGATTGACTGTCAATGTTTTATCGTTCATCTGCTGGGAAAAAAATCGCTCTGAAAGTGATCCCAACGATATCGTTCTCTGTATCTTTATCGTTATAGTTATGGTGTGAACCTCGCTATTCTCCTGAATTAAGAACGATTTTTAAAACTTAATTTTTTATAGTTATTGTTATAGTTATCGTTATAATGTGAACGCCCCTTAACTCCTAACTCGGACCAAATTCTCTGTGCACATCCTGACCTTTACCGTGCCCTCCGTAATACCAAGTCTCCTTTCAATTATTACTATATTCCCTGTAGAGACTTTATTTCCCAGAATTTTACATTCAGAAAATAAAAGGCCTCTCTAAGTATTTTCCTGGCCACAGAGGGTACATGTTATTTTGCCCCGTAGCAACACAGAAATAAACGGATGGAAGACTAAACATAGACGGCCAGCACACTTCACCTCAAGTGCATCGCAAATTCTGCAATCTCTCGGCTGCTCTGAGAATTTAACACTACGAGCTTAAAAGAGGAGGAAATTGGGGATTTCTGCATCAACCCTAACATTCAAGAGCTTCCCCTCCGTGACCCTTGAATTCGATCTTTGCTAAAAGCAGACATTAATCTTTCATTCCCTGTCAAAAAGCCAAGAGGTCCACAGAGTAAAGCTACAGCAAGACTAAGCTCCAGCATCTCACCAGCTGAACAACCTTCTTGTCAAGGTCTTGGCATTTGATCCACTGGGCTTCGAGCGAGAAAGTGCTTGGTGTTTGGAGTTCCAGGGATCGTACGAGGAACGATGGCCCTTCACGGCCGGTTTTATATCTCCCCAGACAAACTGAAAGAAGGTCAAAGCTGAAGCACTCTTCCGTCACCACTTTAACTTCAATGGTGTTCTCTTTGACAGAGTGCCATCAATCTATCCATCTACAGCGGATCACGAATCCCTTCAGACATCATCAATTAACAAAACAGCACTCTTTGAAGCCTACAACCCAAATTAAAAAAAGAATTGGATCCACTGAACCAATTAGTGTTCTTAATATGGGCGATGAGACTGCCTGAAGGCGTGAAACAGCTCCGAGATTATCTTTCCTTATTGACAAGCCGGGTAGGCTCGTTATTTATTTGGAAAGACTCGAGCGAAGGGGAATAAAAGGACAGATAAAAGATTTTGGCGATATGTAAAAGAGCTTCCTTCGTCTCTCACGCAAGCAGTGACTAATGCATGCGTCTGCGGAGCGAGTCAGATGCGGCAGACAGCGCCAAGGCTGCGCTTGATTTGATGAGCTGTTGATGAGAGCGGCCTGGATCCCTGCAGAGGCTTCGGAGAGAAAACGAGAGCAAGACGCACACACATGGGCGCTCTAGGCCTCGATCCATCCTTCACTTCCTCCCCGAAGAGGAGCTCCAGCCAATTGCGGCGCGGACTCCCATCCCCCCACGCGTCCCCTGCCAACGGCTCGGCCAATCGCGCGTCTCTCTCGTCTGCTTCATCAGCACGGCCCTGGTGCTGCTCTCCCCTCCCTCATTTTCCATCTCCTACGTGCTCGTTCTAATTATGGAGAACAAGTCACAGAGCACAGAGAGAGGGAGTGGAATCAAAGGAGCACGGCAAGATGGAGTGGAATGGAACGTCGGAATGGTGGGGGAGAAGGGCGCATTGACAGGATACAGATCAGCCTGCAGGGCTCGAGGATAAACAACGCTTCTTTCAAGTTCACAGTAAATTAGAGCGCTGCGGAACGGCGGCGAGAGCGAGTCGGCCGTGTCTGTCTCGCTGCAGCTGAGCTCTTGTGGGAGAGACGCCATCCTCCCCCTTCCAGCTAGAGTGTGACGAGAGGATGGGACAGGCAGAAATAGAGCAAAAATGAGTGAACGAGAGACGGCGGGTGGAAAACGAGAGGGGGTAAAACAAGTGAGGACAAAGAGAGCGAAGCTTGTTTAAGAGAATATGATAAAACCCAGCAGAGATCAGGGAAGCGGCGCAAGTGCTTGTGAATCCTCCCTTTAAAAATCTAGCGAGCTGCCTACGTAGACAGCATAAAAAAATTATGGTAGCTTCACATTTTGTGAGGAACGCAGAGTAAAGCGGTAAAAAAACGTTACCTGAAAACCATCTTTTTCAACAAGGCACTCACTCATAAACACTTAGAAAGCATTTGTCTCCTGTGCGCTACATTTGCATGACACACAAGTTGTCGCTTATGTAGAGCATTTCAAATCGGCCACTTATGAGGTTACATTTCAATTATGATTCTGGCTTAAAAGGTAGACAGCAAGCCAGCTCACTCTGTTTTGGAACAAAGCCTTTATCTCTTCCTCTCCAAATCTTTCTCTCCTTTTTATTCCAACCCAGATTTAGTCGTGCCCTGTCTGCCTCTTATTAATGGTGCTGAATATTCAGCTCCTGAAGGCCGTGCTGAGCTCTCATCCGCCTCCCCAGCTTTTCCTCATTACTGCTCTAAATTCTACCTCTCTCTCATAAACATTGGCCGGCTAGACTGTGTGTAATTCAAAAGCTCTGGACCAAAAGGAAAACGGCCATGATGAAGGAAAAGGGTGATTCGAGAAAATGCAAACATATTATCAACATGGAATTTGCAGCTTCATAATTTGAACAAAGCATTAACGTTGTGGGCTTGATTCACATCAAATGTGTTTTAATGGTAAGTAAGTCAAGATAGATGAATGTGTGCCAAATGCATTAAATAAATGCACACACTGGCATTTGTCAGATCAGTATGAAACCCCTATTGGTGATTTTTGCATTTTTAAACCAACATTCTTTTTAAACCAACAGTCATGAAATAAATGCAAGCATTATATGCGTATAAAACAGTGCTGTTTAACACCCACTCAGAGGAACATGACTCCATCATGCATACTTAAGCTTAAAAAAAAACGCAAACATGTTTCGTGCTACAGCTGGAGGTGGACAACAGTGTGGCAACTGGCTGATGCAAACAGCTGGGCAACTCAATCTACAAACCCAGAACCCACCCACAATCATTAAAACTGCCACCTACTGTTTTGAAATAAAGTTCACATGGTTAGTGACTGTTTGTCATGGTAAATCAATTGCTCAAAGGCACAACCGCAAACACAACGAGTCAATAAGAACAACAAGAACATCGCTTCCTGGTGGGACACGGGTTGAAACTGTAGAATACAACAACAGCTGCTATCAAAAGTTGTGTAGGTCATAAATCTGTCAGATGTCTGCATTTCCATCTGCAAGACGTACTTTTTGATTGTTTGCTCATCAATACGCCTCAGATATGATGACACAGAATTTGTAATGTATGTAAGACGGACACATGGTCACATGTGAACCCACAATTCTACGAGCTAAAGAAAAGGAGCAGCTGTAATCCCTAAAAGCTTTTCTAGACCTTCTTCCACCAATAAAAAGCCTCCCAAAAACAGAATAATTGACTAGGAGAGACCAAAGCGCACCCAATTACATCTGCAAGGTCCAGCGCATGTTTATTTGATTCTTCTCTTAAAGGAAGTGCTTGATTAAATAAATAGAGGCCAGAAAAAGCATTTCAAATTCTCTTTAATGGGAGATGATGAAAAGGCTCCAGGCGAAGCGCAAAAACCCACCGCGAGAGAAAAGCGGGCCATCAATCTCGCTCGGGCTCGTACACGCCGCACATCTTAATGTTTTCCCCAACCGCGCCGCATTGATGTTCTGAACGCAGCCAAAGACAAAGACTTTGAAAGAATCAGGTAAAAAGGGGATAAACTGTACAGCGATTCCCGCCAGCCGGTGATACCCAAGGCACGGAGAGGAGGTTTTAAAAAATGAAGCAGAACACCAAAGCAATATTTGTTCAGAGAGAAATATGACACAGAGGGAGACATGAAAAAAATGTGTGTGCGTGTGCACATTCGGGCTGCGCTGCTGAGACGAACCCATTTACGATAACAGCAACACAAATGCCGCTAGAGTAACAGCGTTTTACCCTTCACAGAGGTGAGCGCTGAGCAAACCGCAGGTGACAGTAGCTTTGATACGCAGATAAACAACACCGAGGCTTTTCCTTCTCAGTGAGCTTTTCTTTTCTTTTCTTCTCTGTGAGGTGAGGTCTTACATGCTTATTTCCTCTTTCATAAATACAATTCATCTTAGCACTACTCGTCATGCAAACGGAGAGATGTGTGGCTCTTGTGGTCAAGTTGTCCTGTCCCTCTCGATGCTTGTTTATGGATCGTACCATTTTCACCGCACTGTAGTCATTTTTTACCTTTACTTTTTTGTGGTTTTGTACATAAAACAACATCATTAAATTCATATTAATATAAATAGACAGACTAGCATTATGGCAACACGCAGTGCATCATGACTATTGCGTATTGTCAATATTTTGTTTGTAATAAAACACTGACGTATTGATAGTTAAAGTAGTTCAAAATATACTTTTTTCAACTAAAAGAGAACTCACAGCATACAACCAATGCTTCATGTTTCACTTATTATATAATAACCAGAATATAATGCATAGTAAGCAGTATTTAGTAAGTACACTGGTGTTTTATTCCAAACACATCCACTGTGTTTTTCTGTGCTTTGACAAACACAGCATATACAAGAAATAAAGAAACAAGAAAAAAAATGAAGCGACTGCACAGCACAGAAAAAAAATGTGACAATGATTCAACCCTCCAAACGCATTGTTCTCTAATTAAACTCAGATTGGAGCTCTCTCTCTCTCTCTCTCTCTCTCTCTCTGACGCATTTTCTAATGAAGTCTCAGGAGGTGGAAAATTGTGTCATGACTTTAATGTATGGAACATCTCAACCTCCTCTCAAAGAATTCATTATCACACACATCAGAGATGACAAAGCTGATGGCACAGGACCGCCAAATAGAGTTGAGAAAGACACCTTGAGAAGCAGACTTTGGAAGAGTGAGGAAACCATAAAACAAATGATAAGACACTTTTATCTAAAGCAAATTACAGCGTATTCAGCGTACACTTTATCGTTTTTTGTGTCCCCTGAACTCTGATTCTGGAATTGCTACTCTAGCAAAATGTTCAACTAGTTAAAGTAGTTTGCCAAATATTCAAATTCATAATTTATCATTTACTACCCTGATTCCATCCCAGATGTATACAACTTCCCTTTCCTTCTCAACTAAACAGACATTTTTTTTATATATATAAAAATGCTGTCGTATTATCTTGTACAGGGGTCAAGTTCAAAAATCTCAATCCGTCATTAAAGTAATCCACAATAACTCCACTGGGTAAATAATTGTTCTCAAAAAACACGTTTGAAAAAAACAATTAATATTTTGAGCTTATTTAGCAATTGGTATGTCGCATATTAATGTAAAAAAAGCTTAAATGCTTAAATGTTGAGACAAAAACATAATTGTACTGACATAAATTTATTTCATTAATTATTAAATATGTTTGAAATAGATGGACCAAATAATGAAAAAAGCAGCCAACAAGAGTCCAGCATAAATAGGAACTTCTTCAATACTCTTTAAAAAGCTTACCAGGGTGAGATTTAAAGAAGATAAATTATAAACTGGCAAGAGATCAATTTTGCCAATTCTAGTCAAATGGTGGCAACTTTAAATATACTAAAATATAGCATAGTTTTGATTTATTTCAGATGCTGTTATGTCCTAAGGGTACATTTTTCAAAATTGAGATTTTTACATCATATGAATAAATAAGCTTTCTATTGATATATTGTTTGTTAAGATAGGACAATATTTGGCCGAGATATAACCATTTAAAACTGCAAAAAATCTAAACATTGAGAAAAGTTTGAAGTTTGTAGACGTGTTTCCGGCCATTTTTGTTAGCGATTTTGCTGATATATTTATGAAATTTACAAAATATCTTCATGGAACATGATCTTTACTTAATATCCTAATTTTTGGCATAAAAGAAAAATCTATAATTTTGACTATTACTACAAATGTTCTCGTGCTACTTACACTCTAAAAGGTTGAAACAATCTCAATAAAGAACTTTTGACTAATAGTGTAGCATCACAATCATAATGTCAAATCTCATTGCTCTTGCCACGAAACATGCATATGACAGCTAGGCACTTGACAACCAATGAGATTACATTTTATTGACATCGAATTAATTTAAAATTACAGAGGAAACATGTATAATTTGAACATAACATTCTTCAATGACACCGATATCTGAGGATCGAGCTGCTTCATGTACTAATTTTAGAAAGTCTTTAGAAAGTTTATTTAGTCTATAATAGCCCCAGAGGCTTGTTTTATTTTGATGCTTCATTGGTGCAGACAGAGGTCAAAGACAGCTTGGTGACATGCTGACAACTTCCTGTTTCTACAAAATACTGAGTATGCCATCAGGACAGTAAACTGCCGCAATCATCCATACAGCAACAAAGAGGCACAGTGTAAAATCGGTTTACAATGCAGCACAAACTGAAACCTACACTAGAGATGACTGTAAACTTATGTCAATAACACTTACATTTTAAGACTGTTTATGATCCTAAAGGATTCATCTTTACATGACACGCCGGGAGCTTCACAGGGCAAACATAACCATGTTAAAGGTCACATCCTACTACCGTTCCTTACTTATAACGTTCAAGGACTTTCTGCAGTCGGGAAGCATGAGAGTGGATTACGCCGTGCAAAGCTCACGCTGCTTTGGTGCCAATAAAGTGGATTACATTTCGCATTCGTAAATAAAAGACAATGAGCCAAATCCGTTTAAAAATCACGTCCGATTTAATGGGGATTCTGCAATTAGGAGCACGACCAGGTGGAGAAGACCGAAAAACAAATTTGCTCCGGCGTGTGACGCACCTCCAGAACGATCTTAATTTATAACATACATTATTTATTTTCTTGAAGCAACAAAGAAGCACATCGGCCTGTCGTCACATTGATCCCAGTTTCATTTGCCATAAATTCCTAGGGAGGAATAACCTGATATGACAACAGCGCACGTTTGTGGGCCGCTAGTCGACGCGTTGCCACGGAAACGCCACCATCAGCACCGGGGCTTCAAAGGCACAGCAGAGAAGGCAGATGCATACTGAATATGAACTAGCAAGCTAACTGAAGCAGTTTAGTGAATATCCTAAAATAATCTTTTATAATTCCTTCAAATGTGGATGAAACCTTACTGACGAAAAATATTTATTTATTGATGCAAGTCTGACAATACATCACTTTTGGGTCTTTCTGACGATCCAAAATCAACGCACATTACAATATGTTTACAACAATTCAGGTTGTTATAAGTATGAATCTGTATAGATCTGTATACTTCTACTTTTCCTATCGTTTCTATCCTAAAAAAAAAGCTCTTAGCTTCATATATTGTGGTATATGTGGTATAATTGCTGCTATTGTTTACCTCATTTGTAAGTCGCTTTGGATAAAAGTGTCTGCTAAAATGTAAATGTATAGTTGACTATGCTCTGGGTCACATTGTGGATTCTCAGCCCCATTGACCTGTTGTAATTTTTCACTGTCTGTAGCACGTATATAATTACACACACACACACACACACACGGCAAACCAGCCATTTATTATGCTGTTATTCACTCTGTCCTTGCCAGAGTTCACTGGGCCATTGTGTCTGAACCATTTAAAAATAGGTCTGCCAGCATGATACCAGCGGCCGCCTGAGGCTTTTAAACAACGTTACCTCAGTCATCAAACCCCTGCGGAAAAGCCATCATGACAGCATGAGAGACTGCAGCTCGGTCTCGTGAATACCTAGCATCCCTTGACTCCCTGCAAACACTAAAAGCATTACGAGGGCTTCGGGGTTGGATTACAATGTTAGGAAATGGACAGTAACTGGGAATTCCTCCTCCTAGGTCTTTTCCCACTGGCACCATCTTTAGTGCACAGCTGCTTGCGTTCTGCAAATACAACAATCAGAACAGTGTTTAGCAGTGCTAAAGTAAATGTAGAGTTCTTAAATCTATTTGAGGACCGTAGTTTAGAGACTAAAGTTGTGTCCTAAATGATATACTGTACGCCAGGGGTGTCCAACCCTGCTACCGTCCTGAAGATTTCAGCTCCAACCCCAATCAAACACACCTGAACCATCTAATCAAGGTGTTCAGGGTTGCTTGATAATTACAGACAGGTGTGTTGAAGTGGGGTTGGAGCTGAAGGCCGTTTCTCAAAATGCGTTCTTGTCTGTACTTGTGAAACGTCATCAGTAGCAGCCCAAGTACTGTTCCAATTCAAAGTTCACATCTCGACAAGAACAGTTCAAATCCCCGGAGATTGTGAGCTCTCAAGAATGTGTGTGTTTAAAGTTCAAATCTGAAGTCGGTTAATAAAGATTTTGTTTTTAAAAATTTGTTTCGGAGATGTGATTGTTCCAGATGATCACCGGAGCTCAGCGCTCATTTGCGCCACCCAACACAGCCTCACTTCGGCAAGTGCTTCTGAAACCCACCGCTGGCTCTGATGTCTGTAGTGTTTAAACATGGCATAAAATCAATCATAACAGACAGTCTTTGGTCTCATAAATCTGTGTTTCTGTACAAATCGTTTTGACTGAGGGCAATGTTAAGTTTCACTTTCTATTTTGATTTAGAGTTGTACTTGAGAGCGCCGCATTGTACCTTTAAATTCTTTTCTTGTATATTTCCTATTTTACAAATGTCTTATACTTTATAATAAAAGATTGTGTTTTGTAACATATTTCACAGAGGTTTATTATAAACATTAAAAGAGTTTGGAGAATCATAGCAGGCACACATATGTTGCTAGAATCACATATTTACAGAAGCACTGTTGTTGTTTATATCACATTATTTCATTTTACTTTGTTTAAATATAAATCTACATGAAAATAAATATTATGAACTCGGATTGCATGTATTTGATAATGCAGTTAGGTGACAGCATCAAGTACTGTTCCAATTTTAATAAAACCGGTCTGCGTCCTCCCGTCCTCGCTAGATCGAACTCCTAGGCTAAACTTGCCAAGTCTGATCTAGCAAGAACACAAGTCCGTTCTTTGCATTCTTGGAATTGAAATGGCCGAAGTCTGCAGGACGGTAGCTCTACGGGAGCAGGGTTGGACAGCCCTACTGTACACTATATACTACGCACTTAAACTGTGCACTATACACTCTACCATCTAGTGTAGGAATTTTAGAAGGGTAGTATCATCCCAAATGCAATACTTAACGGTTTTATACTAACCAGAGGTTAAAAGATGTTTCCCAGATGAGGGCATATAACGTCAATTGAATAACATATCAATAAAAATCAATTTGTACATTTGATGTCATTTTTATCCGTTTTGCCCAAAATGACTTCAGTCATCGTCGCCATTCAATGCGAACACACTACCCACACTTTAATACTACATAATGGCCTAGAATAGTTAATAAGTATGCGATTTGGGACACACTTTGAACATTGCTTTTTCTTTTGTGTAGTTATACTTACAAACTAAAACAGGGTATCAAGATCCACTATTGTTTTCTTGCAGCTTGTAAAATTAAATAATAATATCTTTTTTTAATTATAAATTTGGTTTATCAGTAAACTCCCATGTCATGACTTGTAGTATGTTCCTCAATTCATAATTGATAAGCTTTATTTTCTGATAGTCCGTTAGCCTCCTACCTTCTAATTCTTTATTAAAAGTTATGTATTTGATATAAATTATAAAAAAAATATGATTATAAAAAATATTCAAATGGTACTCTCCTGGTTACTATATGTGGCCCTGCCTGTGAAAACCAGGCTAAAGTTGGAAAATCTAATTCCATTATGATTTCAATATGTAACATGGTCTTACTCAGTCAATATTAAAGATGTCAAGGTTAGATTGTCACAGAATGTTCTTTACATTATGTAGAATGATTTCATATTGAAAAACAGTAAATCACAAAAAAATGACTTTAGCTGGGCTTTCACAGACATATGCTAGCACTGTGATGCAGTGTAGGTCATGTAGGTGTGGAACAACATAGGTATATTTTAGCCCTCCCAAGCATATTTGATTCCATCATGAAAGCTCAATGATCTGTGAGATGTGCATCTAACCTTCTCAAACATCAGATGTCAAACTTCCTGTTGGTTAAACTAGCTACAGAGCAATATGTTTTTCTGTGCAACCCCCCACATTGCATTACAGAGGAACCTTACAGAAGAACCTGATGGTTCTTAGCCAAACAGAATTCCCAAACACTCAGAACGGGTGTGTAATAAGTTAAGTTAAGTTAAGTTAAGTTAAACTTTATTTGTCCCCCAAAGGGGAAATTCGTCTTGGGCAACATACTACAGTGTTGCTCTACACATACAACATATAACATAAAAATACAATAATACATAAAATACAAAATATATAAAGTACACAAAAAAACACACAGGGTAAGTTGCTATTGTGCTGTAGGGACACTGTTCTTTGTAGAGTTCAGCAGTTTTATCGAAGTAGGAACAAATGACAACTTCAGTCTGGTAGTTTTACACATTGGCATTCTCAATCTCTTTCCTGATGACAGCCACTGGTATTCGCTAAAAAGGGGGTGTTTGGAGTCAGTGCTAATATTTGTTGCCCGTTTTCTCACTGCCTGTTCATATAAAGTCTGTATAGTCTCATATTGTCGTATTCCGATGATTTTCATGGCTGCATTGTGGATATGAGTCAATTTATATTTCAACTGAACGGTAATGTCTTACCGGGAGGCTTGATGGGCGGTCCTGTTGAGCAAGACCCATGTCATCATGATTGGGTTTTCCAGGTTGACCCCTGCTGCCGTATCCCTCCTGCAGGGCGTCCTGTGAAGACAAAGAAACTGAAAAAAACCCGAAGCGAACAAACGAGCGACCCCTAAAAGGCAAAGAAGGCTTGTGCTTTCTCACAGAGTAAACTAACAGCCCTTGACTCACATGGGAATCAAGTAATTAGACAGTTTCAGACAGCGTGATGGTAACACCATCCCATCATTTCCCCTTGTTCAGAGTCTCTGTGATTCACACGAGCTGAACGGCGTTCACGCAGAAATGCAGAGGCATGCCTGATGCCTAAAACAACGTGCACTGATATCAGACATTAAATTACACAATCCACACGAGGGGAACAACAACAACAACAAAATAGACGAAAGGAATAATTCACCCAAAAATGATTTATTCACTTTTATATTGTTCCAAACCATGACTGACTGACTTCTGTTGAGATGTTTAGCACAGCGCACGGCCGCACACTAAATGAACAAACAACACTGCTCCACTAAATGTTCGAAAGCCGCATACATTTTTTTTTAAACAGACTGAAAGTTACGTAAAAAACTGCCTCTCCAGCATCTCTCTCATATCTAATTTGCCCTTGCCAGTGGCGTTTTTTTCTCTTCTCAGTATGTGGGTACAAGTGCAAGCTGGGTTTGGTAAATGCATTGAAAACGGGATAAAGCCTCTATTAAACAGCAGGCTGAAAGCTCCTGGAAAAAAGTTGAAACCATTCATTGAACATTTTTTCCTAATAAGAAATTCCAAACTGTTACCAGTGCCAGTGGTTCTCACATGCCTTGAATCAGTTAAACAAATACTGGTAACTACATACTGTACTGAACATGGGTTAGGTTTAGGGTCGGATTCAGGGTTAGTACCTAAGTCATTAAACAATTATATAGCAAGTGTATAGTTTGGACATGTGGAACAGGACAATAAAATAAAGTGGTACCGCTATTATAGTTGTGGTGTGAAAGCTGTTATTCTGTCAAATGTAGAATCATTTTTTAATGTTAGTGCCATAGTTACTGTCCCTGCTGGCAAAATTGTTACTGCCCACTGCAACCTTCTTAAACCAGAGAAAGTACTACTAAAAAAACAAATGCAATGCACGTCAGTGTCGTAAGTGCACTATGAAACTGTAATGAATTGTAATATTGATTATAATAATATAATATATAATAACAATAGAAGTTTAAAACATTTATGGGCAAACAAGTCAACTAACATCAAACAAATCTGCTATCTGACTAGCGGTAAAAGGTAAAGGTTTTTCTTGGGTTAAGAAAAGAGCGTGGAAAGAGAAAATTAATTACGGCATCCTTTCAGTAAAAGTGGATACTTGACTTCCTTCAGCAAATACACTTAAGAAAGGAAAACAGGCTTGGGGGAAAAAAGAGTTTGAAAGTGTGCCAGCTAAGGTCGCCCTGCCTGTAATTCCCTCATGTACACAAACATTACCAACAACTCCCTCTCCACTTACTTCATTCAAGAGCGCAAAGAAAAAAATGGGGGCATTCCCACGCCAGACGGCCCGTTTGTGTGTGTATTGACTCTGGGTCATGGCCAGGCCACACACGCACAGACGGCTGTTTACAGTCGGGCCATTACATCACAGCTCAGGCATGTGCTGAATCAGAGCCGTAACAGCTGTTCCTCTGCGATAACGGCCAGTGAGACCTCAGACATTCACAGCGTCACAGCACAACAACGTGTGATACCTCCCTTGCTGAGTGTGACATGCCTTTTTCTGTTGAAGACTCGAGATTCAATTGAACTTTGCCTTATTCCAGCAACGTCACTCAGCGTGTGAGCTCTGAGCGTTACTACCAGATCTGTGGAAAATGTCTGGCATGAAAATAATTCCATCAGCAGCTTTTCCGTTCCCTTTTCAGTGCTGGGGGACTGCAGAGTTCTGGGGATGTCCATGATTTCGAAGTGTAAAAGCCAGTCTGTAAGACGTGTTTTAGTGTCAAGTCAAGTCCTTTTTCTTGCATTAAAATGCATAATTCTGGTAATAGATGCCGATTGGTTGGATTGCTAATCTTGGATCAGTTTACAACCATCAGCAGATATAATAAACAGATTTTTTTTTAAATTGTTGTTCATTATTAATTTTATAATGTCTGTATAAAGTCAAATATGAGTTAATTCTGCTATTAGAAAATATTCAAAAACAAAATAACCTCTGAAGGTTGTGTTCTTTTATTTACATTTACATTACATCCATGCACTTGGAAGACGCTTTTATTCAAAGTGACTTACATTGCATTAAACTATACATTTGTTTCTGAGTATGTGCAATCCCTGGAATTGAACCCATGACCTTGGCGTTGCTAGCGCCATGCTCTAACCACTGAGCTACAGAAAAGCTCATATTTGTATTTTGCTTTTGTTTTTCATCTTACTGTGTGCCTCTCAGGTGTCATTACTATTTATCATTACAACAAAAAACTCAAATTAACATTGAAATCAAATCAAATAAGCATTTAAATATTTTAAAATATATATTTTTGCCTGAATGTTTCCATAAATAATCTTTAACATTCAAAGTACTTTTCTGTTTCACAGAAGCTTCTTTTAAGAACCTCCGAGTAAATGGTAGAGTAAACAGGAGTAAATGTTTCTTTGGGGAACCAAAAATGTTATTCAATGGCACTGAGGTAAAAGAGCATTTGCAGCACCTTTATTTTAGGTTGTAAGTTGAAGCTGAGGAACTAACATTATTAACTGAAAAGAAAAAAGAAAAAACCCAATAAGAATTTGATGATGCAGCATTAAAATAATGAATGTATTTTTGAACTGTTCATTTAAAACAGTAATTCATTTTAATGACAAAAGTTCAAATAAGAAATAAATAATGGTATCATAATCGGCTAATAGGTCACAACATTTGAAAAATCTATAAAGAGTCGTGTTTTTCTACTATAGCTATTCTGGGTGGCAAAGAAATGTATTCTAATTTCTCTTTTTTGTTGTTGCTGTGCTTTTACGCAGATGCTTTATACGCTTTAAAACACAAACATTGATAAAACATCAATGAAGCAGCTCACGTTCACTCAGGAAACATGTTTTACGTCAATACATCTTGACCTTTCTGCACGGTTAATAATAGTTTTGCGTTTCTGGCTGACTCTGAATAGAGGGACTGTTGAGTGTGTTTAGCAGAACACTTCTGAGCTGTAAGACAAACCCATCTGAGACTCCATGAAAAGATCAAATACTTTCAAGATATTAGAGATCCTAAAACATCTTTTTAAATCTCTCTTGACTCTGGAGTTTCAGCACAGTGCCCGTTCTTTAAGGAAAGATCAAAGCGAAATGTCCCTCCTGTGTGTTTCATGGGCTGTAGTGATGACACAACTGAAATGACTTGCACAGGTGTGATCTTTAGTTCCCATGTGAGGGATGTAATCGTTCTTTGAAGAAAACACAAAATCAAAAGTAAACAGTGACCTTATTTACTCTGTGGATAAATGTCCCTGATCTTATAGTGCATCATTCCTCATTCTACATGTTTGAAAAGAAAAAAAGATTTGTTTGCATAATCTTTCAGTAATATGTCATTTCTTTCTATGACTCTATAATGACTTTTCTCCTGATTATAATCAAGACCATGTGCAGCAGGAAAATTAACCGGTAATATTATAGGCACACAACAGCAATCCAATCAAATCCCGATGGATAAAATTAGGTCCCGCCCTACATTACAACCTACGAAATAAGTCACATTAAGGATGTTAAATGCATTGCGAACTGTGATAGATTAATGTATTAGCCATACCAATATACACTAATTTTTCATTTTCATAATGAGCATTGCATATTTAAAAATGAATATAGGCTGACAGCTAACTGCAAATGCTTTTTATTAAAATGTCTTTAACACACACACCAAACACAAATCTAGTTCTGAAAGCAGCTCGGCTTCTCAGAAATGGTGTGGCCAGCAGATGTTCTGTGTTGGGGTCAGCTAGCTGTGCCTTTCATGACCAACACACGGGACTAATTGATGATTCCGGGCAAACGAAAGAAAAAGCCAGATCGGGGGTCAGTAAAAGGCGTCTTTACGGAACTCTAATGAAAACCAAAGCTTAGATTTTCGAGGATGATTTTAACCAGACACCATGTGATGATGTCTCAGGAGATGATGAGAATTCCTGACATCAAACAGGCCTACAGGCACTCCATCATCGGCTGCGTCCCAATTCACACTGATTTCACAATCTTTTCGAAGTATTATGCAAGATTAGGTTAGTGTGTCCCAATGTTTAAAACAATGTGCATTGGTGGCCAGATGGTACTGGTTCCTGCGAATTTCGGAAAAGTGCACACTCACAAAATTCTGACAAGCATTTGACAGATGCAAATGCATAAAAGTTGGGTTACTGTAAAAACGAGTGGGAGTATTTTCCAAATGTGGGTTACAAAAAGAGTAACCTATTAATCATTTTAGGAATTAATAGGAATTAATCATTTTTTATATATTGTTGCATTTTCAGCTGAAAATCTCATTACCGTAATGCGTCCAGCTATGTCAGAGTACATGATATGTTGTAATTTAAACAAGTAAAGAGTCAAATTGAAATATTCAGAAATAATAACAGTATGTTCTACTATACTCCTAAAGGACTGTTTACACGCACAGAGATATTTACATTAAGCTAAATTTAGTTTGATGTAACATCTGCCAATACCTTCCAATTGGCAGGTTAACAGATTTCTTAAATTTTACTAGTTAAAAGTTTAATATTCTGTTGCTCTGTGTACTCTGACAATATTGATAATCATTACCGATACAGGTTATTTTCCACATGTAAAAAAGTAACATTTATAAATTTGAAAGAAATATACTTCATTAACGTCTAATTACGTATAAGAAATAGAAACTTGCTTAGGCGTCAAGGCTTCTCTTTTGCTATGGTATTGACATTTTCATAGGGTTATGCTAATGACATTTTTATGGTTTTGAATTTTTGTCAGATGTTTTTAATGCCTAAAAAAGAAACCGTCATGTTTGACATCTTTGAAATGAAGATTTCGTGTGAATCGCTCATGTAAAGCTGGCCAACCATTCCAAATTCTCATTGGCCAACAGATCTCAGGGTACACAGCAGCACAAGTTCTACTTTTGATTTAGAATTGTGCTTTCAAGAGCCTTGTGTTTTTCCTCTGCATTCTTGTGATTCACAAAATGAACAGATTTGTAGTGTTCTCTAGCATAAACTTAAGTGTGCGGCATAAACCTCCTACACTGTATTATTAACACCAGACCCACAGCCCAGAATGGAACAGAAAATGTTCATCTTAGCATTTCTATGTCCAACTTTTGCTTTAGCCTACAGACGAATAGTTCAAAAATGAGAACTGGGTAAAATAAATCACATTTCTTATTTCTACTTTTCTTTGTTTACAATCCTTAAAATCAAAATACTAAAACTTTATTTATTACCAGATTAATTCTAGATAAATGTAGCTGATGTGTTCATCTACTGTACAATCTCTTCTGTCTAAGACATTGGAAATCACAGCCCAGAGAAAGAAAATGAAAGCATTTTTTCTCAATCAGCTTCAATGTCATAAGAGAAAGTGAAAAGAATGCCTTTAAGGTCCAGGGAGTAAGCAGAGAGTTTGATAGCAATATGAGACTCACAGCAGTGATGTCCACACTGATATTACACACACACACACACACACACACACCCAAGAGAGATCCACTCAAGGCTAGTTTCTTATTACTGCCATCTCCAAGTGTGTGTATGTGTGTTACGCACAAGCTGTGTGAAATACGAAAATGACAGAACAGAAGATGTGGGTGTTTAATTTCTCTAGATACTTAACTGTGTGTGTGCGTGTGTGTGACAGAGAGAGAGAGCGAGAGAGAGAGGGGTGGAGCTGTGCAAACTTAAGCTAATACATTCTCCATATATCATTAATATATTTGTTTTATATTTCTTTGCATAGGGTATTCCCATTGTTTTTCATCCATTTTTTATTTCATTTTGAGGCTAAATATGACCCAGATATTTCTTTACCCAACAATATGAAAAAAAAGCCTGGCATGTAAAATACACGCTTAAAAAAATGGTTGGAAAGTTTTTTGTCCCAGCAAGTGTCAAACTTTTGAGGGGCTCCTGGACCCTTAACATATCCAAATTTGCTCACCTGTTGTGCTGAACCCCGCTGCTGCATGTAAGGGGGCTGAGAGGGGGCCGCAGGCTGCTGTTGTGGGGGGCTGAAGTACGGTGGCTGCCCCTGCTGGCAGTAGCTGCCCATGCCTTGTGGCCCATACTGCGATGGCATCTGCTGAAAAAGACGAGGACAAACACATAAGACTCACACACCTCAACATTCATTTCTCAAAGGCTTCACATGGCATGTCACGGCAGAGAGGACTATTATTATTAATTTATGAAGTATGTTAAATGGTGATCCTCCCCAGAACATTAACCGTCTACCTTACAGCGTAATGTACGAAACATTAGCGTCTGAGGCGTGACATGAAGGATTCTCAGTGCTGGAAGACCGATGACACAGCGGCTCCATTCACAAAGTGTGTGAGATTTGACTGTAAATAATTTGTTCTTGTTTTTGATGTGAACGGGCCTTTACAGCAGTGACTCTCACATTGTCCTGTACATACTGAACTGAATAATGTTAGTGTGAATAGCCTTGAATAATAACTAGGGCATACTTATAACATAAAAAGAGAATGTTACAGTCACAGTGTTGATGTTTGATTCATTGATGTGTCTGTCTCGATGATTCTCAACTCTGACACAAAAGTTTATTTGCAGCATTACCCAGAAATACTATAAATATTGAGATTCACTCAATATTGTCAAAAAGGATGAAAAATATACAGCCGGGCACCAGTATTATCTACTGTGAAGGATGAAGATGGTAAGTATCCAGTCTTTTGTTTTGGATCTTTAGAGATTTAATTTATTCTGAACTATTTCGGGGAGCTCCTGCTGCTTTTATCCTCTCAGATATGCAGCCAAAAAAATCGCATTCTGTCCAATTAGTTTTATCTTTCTCCTTCATCCAAACACATAGCTGGAGTCTTGTTTTCCAGCCACACAACATCCTTATCTCCTGCCATTTATTAACCTGAGAGAGGCCGGATGCACCAAACTTTAGTTATTGGCATCGAAAAAAGATAATTGATAGTTACAAACTCAGGGATCAATTTATACAGCTCACATCAACCGAACGCTTTAAAAATGATGAGTTCAGAAAATTGTAGTAGGATCATAATTGTCACTCTCGAAACCATGTGTGAAGAGAACCGTGCTATACGCCCCAAACTACAATGACAGGCGTATGAACGCAGCCAGTGAGGGACGATGGGAGACAGCCGAGGGTCCCGGTGGGTGTGTTAGCGCCTTACTAATCCACAACTGTTCCCCCCGATTCAAATCACGACAAGCTGTTATTGTGACGCTCTTACGTAAGTCTTTCAAGGCAACAGCTGTCACTGGCACACTGCCCCCCCACACCCTTCATCCGCTGTAATTCTCATTTGTCATTCACACCGAACACAAAACAAATCCACGAACTATGATGATGTGTTTTTCCTGCTCATCTCTGTAATATATGCAGAAGTGTGTCAGCGGGCGTACGCGCTTGCACGCGCGCGAGGGGCTCAGATGGGAATTGAATGTAGAGCTGTGTTCTCTGAGAGCTTTTTAAAGCTTCTTTAATGAGGAAGCGTGAGTCAAGCAAGGACAGACCCAAAACAAAAAATCATTAATTAGCGTTTCTTGTTTTTCAGTAAAAATAACTAAACATCTCCAAACAAAATGGTTATTGTGTAGGATAATAAAGTTTAGTTCAAGACATATTTTCATTAAACGGACTGATTTTAAAATAAGCTAATGACGTTTTTTCCCAATCATGAATGGAACAGGTTTTTTGCACCATTCTTGTCAAAGCAGGTGACAGGGCAGGTGAGTGGCGGGTGGTCAGATGGCCTGTGTGTGCAGTGCCTCAGGGAGTCGATAGTTTCTGCTGACTGAGCCGTGATAGAACACAGTGTCCCCTTGCTGAGCCTTCGAAACACCTGTCAAGACCTGCAGCCCCCGTCACGCACCTGCTCCTTATCCACACATGCATCTCTTTTTATCACACTCTGACACACACATCTAACATCTAACACAAGGTGACAAATTCGTCAATTCATATGAAGTAAACCGTACAAAAATGTTTAATTATTTGAAGAAATAATTACGAAACCAATCCCCTAAACCTAACCGGCATGAATGCACAACGTACTTAAACAGTGGTGTTCAATTGGGGGATTCGTCTCATCCTGATCCGTAAGACACAATGAACCAATAAAACATTGGAACCTTTCCATAGTCACTCTCTCTTATACTAAGTGAACCATCGATTGTCTTTTTCCGTATCCTTCAAAGCACAAGAAAAAGTGCAATGGCTTTTTAACTATAACTGTGGTACACAGAACTTTGGCCATGTAGTCAGGGTTTATCCTGCATAGAAAAATTTAAGGCGGCCACCTCCGTCAAAATTCGTGCCGCTCTCGCCAAAATTATGTCGGGTGTCTTCATAAAAAACACTCATTTGTAACTTCAGCTGCGACATTACGCCACAATGGAGGCGCTGGTTCCTTATCGGCACAGTGAGGCGATGAAGAGTTGCAATACAAGAGATATTTTCAGTTGGCTGTTGTGGGTTGATAAGTTAGTAAAAAAGGATAAAAAAGCTTTTTTTGAAATCTGTTTGGTTGAATAAAAGTAATGTTTTATAATATATAACTTAATCATTTTCATCTAAAATGTAGAACTTTTAATATGTTGTTTGTGGATGTGTTTGGTTAGGCCACTTAAAGGTGCGGTAGGCCTACACGTGCATGTGTGTACAAGATCAGGTTGGCACACCTTCCGCCTCATTTTGAGCCAGGAAAAATCCTGGTAGTGTACATCCAACAATAAAACATTTACATTTATGCATCTGGCAAACGCTTTCATCCAATGTGACTTACATCGCATTATACATTATACATTTGTTGGGATCAAACCCATGACCTTGGCGTTGCTAGCGCCATGCTCTAACCACTGGTACAAAAAAAAACAAGCTCTTTGGAACAGACATATATTTCAGATGGATTTTTGTCAAGCTTTTGCTTCTATTTTTTTGCCAACAAGTTTTTACGACTAAAAACAGAAGCGTCCGAAAGATCGATATAAATAACACAGCAGGGTTCCCCTGGTATCATACCAAATGAAACATCCAATTTCAGGTAGAGTTGTTGAAAAACGCTGTCCTTTGGCCATCCAGGGCCCCCTGGTAGATAAAAGTCATTACAGGTCCCCTTTCGGTACAGCTGTACAGATGCATCGCACAAGCCTCAGGTTAGAGATTACCCAAAACCTCTCTCCTGTAATGATCTCATTATGTGCTGGCCGCACTCGGTGATGTCTTTCTTGATTAGTGCCTCTCCCACATTCCACCGCGCCAGGAGGAGATTGCTAATTCTGATCTTTACTTCTAAAAGGTCACGTCCGTACCCACAGGCAATCACAGGAGTAAACTGCACAGGACTGCTGACCGAAGATCAGTGCAATGGGATCTGGAGGTAATAAAAAGTGGCCGATGTCCCAGATTGCAGATGATGTTTCTATGCTCGAGTACGTGTACACAATGCTTTTAGCTTTGTAACCCCGATTTTACACATTGTTGCGTTTCGAAAGCACAATTCGTAGTGCGCCGCAAGAACAGATCACGTTCTTAGCACTGCCACTAGGGGTTCTAGTTTTCTCTCAGCTCAGCTACTATCAGGAAGCAAAAAGCAGGCAACACAAAATTGATCCCTGCGGCTTTTGGATATATATTGATGCCTTATGAAGTGAAACGACTGTCCTGTGCAGGAAACCGAACGCTATTTACAACATTACTTACAAGGATCAGTTTCGTGCACAGAGTAATCGTTTCACATAAGACTACATCACTATATTGTCACTATACCTGCTTTTTGGACATCCAAATACATGGCCAATATTCAGTAGTCTAAATATATCCAAATTCAATTTTAAGTCTTTTGGTTCGTCAAAAGAAATAACACACTGTTTTTGAGAAGTGCACATATGCACATCCTACAGGCTTTAGGACCCCGGGGAATCCATGGGTGGAGTGATGTAAGAGAAACTTGCAAAAAAATTAAACAACTAAACAAAACAACGAAAAACTAAAATACGGTAGCGAAAGTAGTATTTAGGTGCAATGTACGTTCTGAATGGATTAATGACGTATTATTCTACCACCTGTGTGACATCATTATATTGGATGTGCGACAAAGGATGTGCGACAAAGTTACTGTTTTCAGGAAACAGTCGTGACCAGCTAGTTCGTTTCTCCAACAATGCATAAAACTATCGTGGTTAAGCAGCGAGTTACGTCGTTGTTCGGGAAAAGCACCCCAGAATTAACTATATTGGATGTGCGACAAAGTTACTATGTTTTTAGGAAACAGTCATGACTAGCTAGTTCATCTCCAACAATGCATAAAACTATCGTGGTTAAGCAGTGAGTTACGTCGTTGTTCGGGAAAAGCACCCCAGAATTAACTATACTGGATGTGCGACAAAGTATGTGCGATAAAGTTACTGTGTTTTCAGGAAACAGTCGTGACTAGCTAGTTCGTTTCTCCAACAATGCATAAAACTATCATGGTTAAGCAGCGAGTTACGTCGTTGTTCGGGAAAAGCACCCCAGAATTAACTATATTGGATGTGCGACAAAGTTACTATGTTTTTAGGAAACAGTCATGACTAGCTAGTTCATCTCCAACAATGCATAAAACTATCGTGGTTAAGCAGTGAGTTGCGTCGTTGTTTGGGAAAAGCACCCCAGAATTAACTATATTGGATGTGCGACAAAGTTACTATGTTTTTAGGAAACAGTCATGACTAGCTAGTTCATCTCCAACAATGCATTCAACTATTGTGGTTAAGCAGCGAGTTACGTCGTTGTTCGGGAAAAGCACCCCAGAATTAACTATATTGGATGTGCGACAAAGTTGCTATGTTTTTAGGAAACAGTCATGACTAGCTAGTTAGTTTCTCCAACAATGCATCACATTATTGTGGTTAAGCTGTGAGTTATGTCGTTATTCGGGGAGTTCACCCCAGAATATTGAAGACCGGAGGGTAAATATAAGGTTAGGTTACTGCAAAGTTAAAAAAATATGTCAGTTAAAACACCAACAAAAGAATGAATTCTGTCATCATTTACTCGAACACACGTGGTTCTAAACTCATATGTCTTTCTGTGTAATGCAAAAGAAGACATGCTCACACTTCACTTTCGTACTTAAAATGAAAGTTACAACAAAATATAGTCTGAGGAAATAATATATGACAGAATTTCTTTTTTTTTTTGGTGAACTAGGCTATATCTGAACTATCACAAGGTTTCATTTGCACTGTCAAACTGCATTATTTAACCACATCAAATAGTGTCCATTTTGAACACGGCTGAACAACTGTAAGGTTTTTCAAGTAAACACACCTATCTGTCAGGGATCTGGGCCATAGCGAGTACCAGCCGTTCTGTGAAGCTGAACTTAACTCAGTCCAGTCTAAATTTAGTAGTGCAGGCTGTACCCAGAATAGGCTGCCCAGCCCGAGCAGACAGCCTGCCAACCTCCACTGACAGACACGCGGCGCATTAGACCGTCAACATCTCTGGTACACTGGGAGCAGTGTCGCTCCATGCTGACAGGCATAACAGAGCTGTTCCTTCTGCGCCACATTCTGCACTTCCCCTCGGGCTGTCAGTGTTCAGACTAGCAGCCTGTGGGACATTCCAGTTTTCCGTTGACTCAATAGCGTGGAGAGCCCCGTTGCTATCTCTGTTTGAAAGCTATGAGTCAATGCTGCTAATTCTGATAGTCTAAGATAGCTGTGCATTCAAAGATATCGTGGAAAGACAGCCCCCTGTGGCAGCCGAAAACATTCTGGCATGCTAAAAAGTGAAGCAATATAACTTGCATGCATATGTCATACATGCACACTTCAGATTGACATGTTGTGGGTTGTGCTGGCACATGAACCACAACAATTGGATGTTGACATGTGCATATTACGATGCATAAAGGTGTACAGCACACAATGTCAAAGGCTCTTTCTTACTACCTAGCAACCATGTAAAATTGACCTTCCATGATGCAATCTGCAGAGCTTTTCTTGTGGAGGTCAAAACATTGCATGATATACTTTTTTTTACCTGTTGCTGAGGATACTGCATCCCTCCCATGCCCACCTGGCCACGCCCCTGAATTCCCATCGGATATCGATGAGGTGTGGGTGATCCGTACGGCTGTCCTGCATAAGCGCCGCCTGGCTGAGAATAGGGACTGTTGCTCATCCCGTACATCTGAGAACGCTTCATGGCCATTGGATCCATAGGTGCCACCTATCCAGAGGGGTGTCAACACTTTAGCATGACAGAATAGCAATTGCAATGTACAGCAGTGTGAAAACATTCATACGGCTATTATGCCTGACCAGACCGGAATACAAATACCAATCATAAGGCTCGGCAGTTCAGTAAATGGAGAGATTTAGGGCAACATGCCATCAACTGAGAGGGGTTGGGGGTCAGGTTTACTCTCGAGTGTCTCATCTCTGCCAGAAAGACAGAGAGCCATCCAAGCTAATCTTCTCATGTCACTGCCAAATTCAGGCCAATTGAAGCACCACTTACAGAAAATGTGACCAATTTGAGAAAGCCTGGGAGTGCACTATAAATGAACGGTTTGAGCGTCAGCAGTCATGCCGGAACGCTCTGCAGACGTGCGCACAAATCTCTGACTACACTGTCAACTATATGAGAAGACTTGCTCTTATCTTGAGTAAAATGAGTTTGTGTACTATTAGGCCATACCCAGTTTCCAGGGCATTCTTAAATAAAGTGTGAATCTGTTAGGACAAGTAGTACTATTATTATAACTCTACCGGTTTACCAGCTTAAGGGTTGCTATTTTCTTAAAAAGACCATATTAGGCACTTATTAGTCACAAATTACTTAATAAAAATGACAACTGGCTCTATTGTTTCATTAAGTAGCCTTCAAATTTCTAAACAATAAGCATTAAAAGTTGGCCATTTTATTGTAATGGTAAAACAATTCATTTCATTTGCATTTGCATTTCGAGTGCATTCATATAAATAACAAATTAAAAATAGGTAAAAAAAATCAATCAATGCCACAATAACACAGGGCATTCTCTCACATTATATAGAACACAATACATGACCAGATTTTTTTCAAAGCCTCTCTCTTAAAATGCATGCATATTAACATAAACACATACGAATAAGACGTTTGTTGGGCAAACCATGAACCAATAAGTTGGTTTTTGATTTCATATTTTTCACCACCTATTCAGAGTTCATACATTGGGTTACTGATATTTTTAATTGCATAGTTCAAATAATATTTATTTAGTAGTGCATGAGCTGTAACTTGATGGCCATTTAGGCTACGTCCCAAAATGTGTCAATACTAGAGTAGTAGAGTATATTGTCAATTTGTGCAAAGCTGAAACAATACTGACAAATGAAATAATCCATTTCTGTTATATGCTGTTATAAAGCAAGTATTACACAATTGTATCGTAATTTCTATTTAACATAATCGAACAATTCCAGTAAGCTGGTAAAACAGAAGCACGTACAGACAATTGCTTTACTGAGGATGTTTATGCTGAGCAAGACAAAAGAGTAAGGACACATTTCCCAGAATTAATTGTAGTCAAAACAGTAAATCATTTTAATTACTGACTACATTAACCTTTATTATCAACTCTATTCATCGGAGGTGTGAAAGCACTAAATGTAAAGTGCCTCTTGCCAAGTAACATCCAAAACCCTTGAAGTGCCTTCTAGTAAATTTCTCAGGAATGAATGGAGTGCACACGAGGTATCAGGTGTCTTGGCATCTGTTCCAGTCATGTTGTGTGGGCAAGCCTTGGAATTACCCTGGGCAATACAGCACAAATGTTCTTCGTGTGCCACTATAGGACGGAGCACATGGCTAATCTGCATGTGTGAAGGTCAGAGCTGCTCATCCATACAGACAACGGCCTTAAGCCAAAAAGCATCACGCAAGTGGCAGAACTGCAGAACAGACTCTCCAAAGCAGCAAGTCTTTTGTGCTCCGGGTGCATGTTATTATATGCAAAACTATTCTAATGAATTCACCTGCTTTCCTTTTAAACAAGTATCAGTAAAACGATTCGAAAGACAGTATCTCGGCCAGCTGGGCAGGCAAATTCAAGTTTTTTTTTAAATCAATCAACATGGACAGCTTTTCTAGCATTTTGTTTTAAAACCCACTGACGTGCTTACTTAAAATGCATTTTGAATATTCAGTTTCTAAACTTAAGGAGCTGCCAACCTTGACAGCATTTTCAACCGAAAAGTCACAAAACTTCAGGAGCTGCCAACTTGGGCTGCAGATTTGGGGCACCACCTGTCTAGTGATACATTCGTACCTAGACAGCAGTTTTGGGCATACTTTATGGTGTCATACGTCTGGTGGGCTTCTCGCTTGGGTTTGTTACAACGCCTCAGTCGCTACGTTACCTCTTCTTATTGTGCTACATCTTTATATCGTAATTAATCATGTGCAGACGAGACGCAATGGCGCTAACGCAGCTGAACATTAGCGCGCAGCAGCGTCTCCCCATTCACCGCAAATAGGCGGTGTTTACAGTTCGCCAAACGGTGAAAACGATAACAATTTGCTATGAAAACATTCAATCCAACACTCGCTTTATTTATGCGACGCTGACGCTCCAATTTCACTCGGCGTCGGCATCGCAGTGATAGAATCTTCGGTCTTTTCATTGTTATTGAACTAATTTCCTTGTCGCTTAGTTATTTACTAACTTCACACCGACTGCTCGGTAAGATTGTTACATTACTATATTGCGCAAAAATACAACCAGTCCCGCACATTTGACGGCGGTATCGGGCATCTGTTAAAGCAGAAATGAAGTCTGTCTCAGCGCAGGCTAACTCGGGCTAACACCGTTAGCACAGTCACCTTGGGCAGAACTTGACATGTTATTCCGTCTGTCAGTCCGTGCACAAATAACACACAAGCCCTCAACACCCGAATAACAGTCGAAAACCCCCCAAAAGGTACACATTTCATAATGCTATTTTACAACTGCTCTTTTACATCACGTAAACTGAATACACACAAAAACACTCTCGAAGCTAATATTATGAGTAGCATCAGGCCACGGCTAGACCTGCCTTCGAAACTTGATACACGCGCACGCGAAAACTGGCGAATACGTTTACCTGAGCTCTGCCGTTCCCGTTATTCCCAGGGCTCAAGGCCGGGTGGTTTCTTTGTTGCGTTGCCCAGCTGTGACCGGCAGCAGGACTGTACGGGTCTTTTCCCAGACCCATTGCGCTCTGCTGCGGCTGCGGGTTCCCGTAATCTTGATAACCGCTGCCGTATCCCCGCATCATCGGACTCGGGGACGTCAGAAGCTGATTCAGGGTGGGTGTCGCTCCTGAAGGGTGCTGTTGGTTCTGTGAAGGAAACCTCTGAAAGCCCCCGACATTGGCAACGGGAGCCGGGGTGGTGGAGGCCATAGCAGCCTTGCCATGGCTAGCAGCAGTAGGCGAGTTGGTACCTGGGCCCATCATGTTCCCTTGCCGTGACGGGCTCATCATACCGTATCCAGCCCCACCGTACCCCGGCCGGTAGTTGGGATAGTGGTTGTAGGGATTGTTATGGTACCCTTCGTGGGAGTTTTGCACTTGATCCATGTTGCCCTGTGCCGAATGCATTAAAGCCGTCCCAGGGCTTTGTTGTCCGCCATGTTGATCAAAGCAAGGCCCTCCTCTTCCATTCCCGTAATAATGATTAAACTCAGAAACTGAGCTGTTCCCGCTGTGGGACGCGTTATCGCCGCCGCCGCCGCTGTTGTTGTTGTTGCTGCTCGCCTGTCCAAAGTTGGAGTGCTCGTACCTGCTGCCCATCCGATCAACCCCGAGCGTGGACGACCGATCCTCCTCGTCGCTTTTATTCAGCAGACGCGGAGGATACTCGACTCGCTTCTCCAAAGCGTTTTCCTTCCCTCCATGCTGTCGATTTTCAAAATCTCCGCGCACGGGTGTCGGGCTGAAGTTGTTGTTATTGTTGTGGACGGCTCGATGCTGCTGCTGTGGCTGCTGATGGAGTGCTTGCGACTGTTGCTGTGGAGGTGTGCGACGATGAGGCGAAGGAGGGGGATCTCCGCTTCCAACATTTTTCACTTGGTGATTCGCCACCAGACCTGTTTCCATGCTCGAAAGCCGACTTAATTGAGAAGTAACGATGTGGGTTTCTTTCCAGCGTCCGTGTTTTCGCCTAGGGCGCAGACTAAAGACGCTACGGACTCCGATGCCCGTCTACATTATTCATTCTGCATCATGCATTGCCCACATCACACGGGCTCCTCGTTCGAATTAGCGACAGATTTGGACTCGTGATTCGTGATCGGAGCCCTTGCCACCCCTGTCCTATCAGTAGACGCTCCTGGGCTGGGTACAAGCTGTGAATAAAATAACTAGGGCATTAAACAGACGTAGATGACTTGAACATGCGTGTACGCTGGGAATGATTGATGTGTGCAAACACGTTTTCGAATCAGATTTCGAAGATTGTATTTGGAGTAACAACATTCTATTTCCACAAGGCAACGTTATGGTGTGTATTAATGTAAATAAGACCCCTACTGGAGCCCCCTTTACTCCAGCACGCATGGCATTTGCACGCATCTTCTCCAGCTCTCGTCTCCACTGCACTCAGTCTGCTGGAAAACACGGACTGGGGTTTGTACGTTCACATTTTTAGCAGCCTTCCATCATATTTTTATAGAATTCATGGATTGATCAAATGAAATGAACAGATGGATGTTAAGAAGATCATTATCAGTAAATAGATATAGATAATGTACACTAATGCTGGATGATTGAGTCAAATATGGACAAACTTAACCATTGGTTTAATTTAACAAAGAAAAAAGTCCATACTTAACCCAACCATGGGTTAAAAGAACAGCAAGTTTCATTTCAACCAGTGACTGGGATTTTGCCCATATATTACCCAACCTGTTGAAAGAATCTGTTTATTTGTTTTTTATACAAATATTATACATGTATATGTATGTTGTGTTTAATTATCTTGAGGAAATGAGTGTTGCTATATTGTTATTTACAATATAGCAATAGTATTATCACAATATCAGTATTATGGTGACTATCGCAGGGTTATTACAATGTTATAGGCCTAATACTTCTATCCAGGGTGACTTCTAGTGCATACATGATACTTTTATTTATATTGATGATGGAAGCTGGACAAAGTATACAAAATTATTTTTTTATTTTTACTTTCCCTGCGATTTAAACACATGACATAGGTGTTTCTAACGTGTGCCCTGCTATGTTTAAAAGGAACTGCCTGCACATATCTAATAACTTATGTCATAAATTGATTTATAAATTCAAGCATTAGTCATAACTAAGCAAATATTTAATGATGCTTAGAACTTTTGTCTTCCAATGAACTTCTTTCAACTCATTCAAACATGATTTTTTTTCATGTCATTTAACTAAACAACACACAGAATTGTGGGATGTCATGAGCGGTAAAGGAAAATCAATCTATTTTGATTTAAAAATTGGCAAAAGATGTTGGATTCAGATATGGTCTTCATTACGTAAAAAGGTTGTGTGTCTTGAAAACAGTTATTGGCATTACAGCAGAAATCGATCTTCTCCTTAAATACTGCAATTCCAGGCCAGATTTTCCTAGACGCTGTAGAAATGTACTCCTCTGCAGCCCTACACACACAGACAAAATCGTTTTATTCTGTGCTTCAGATAAGTCATATATTCAACATTTTTATTTTCCTGATCAAGTTTGATGGTGTGCGATTCACAAGGTGCCAGCAGTCGATTTGATGCATTAACCAATTCTGTTGTACATCATCAATAACAACAAACATTCCGTACATACATGTATTAAACATAAATGAGTAGGCTATACATACTGACAATTTGTTGTAACATTGTTTAGCCACCATGACACCTATGAATATTGTGAGCGGCAGACTCTGGGGACGCCCCCCACAGCACCACCAACCCCCCCCAGCAGTGGCAGTAGCAGAAGCGCAGAAACTGGGTCAGATAAAAAAAAACTCCACTGAGGCAGTCAGACTCGGCTCCACAGCAAGGCTGACACTACAAGCTCTGGCTCTCTCCAATCGCTTAGAAAAATGCTCCCTGCAGAATAACTGAAGGCTTTATAAGGTCCAGAAATTAATGAGCAGTATTTTTTTTAGAATGGACTTGATATAAAGCGATTTGTTTTATTGTGTGTTATTAAAAAAACACACAGATATGCATTATTTATGCAGACAGACAACAAGAGAGCAAGTCATGGCAATTTGAATTTAAGCGTTTGAAGTGTAAGAGATATACCTTGGGACAGTTTTAACGCCAGTGATTACGTCTCACGGCTAAATACCTAAAAGCATATACCTTATAGATGTTGAACATTGTATGTTTTGTTCAGTAAATGTCTAGTAGTCAAAACAGAACCAGCCATTAAGTAGCCTAGTATGGTGTTTTGTCAATATATAAGCAATTATAAAAACATAAAAGAACAGCAAAAACTGTGAAAGGCAATCTAAAATAATTAAACAATTGTTTATATTATGCGCAAAAAAATATGACGGTATTGTAATTTTAATTCTTGAATGGGAAAATAGCCTACAAACCACCGCTATAGAGAAAATACACATTTGTGACAACAAAATTTACCTTCAATTTAAAAAAGAAAAATTGGAGTGAATTACCCAGAGGAAAACTGTAAGGTTGCTCTTTCATAGTGTATGAGATGTTATTTGTGTTTCATTTAGGTCTCAAATGTTTCTCTTAAAAGTAAAAACAGAAACAAACAAGACAATCAATGGATTTGATGATAAATGTTTGAGTTCGTATTGAGATCTTTAATAATATTGACTTTTGGTTGCAGACTTATCTCTTCTGAAACTCGGAAGTTGTGAGATTTCTGGCTCTTCAGAAAGCAGGACACTTAAAGGAATAGTTCACTTCAGAAAAAAAATGATTTACTCACCCTCGAGTTGTTCCAAATCTGTATAAATTTCAAAATCATATAGTAGGAAAAATGAAACTGGTAGTCAAAAGTTCCCCTGAACTTTTTACTGTCCTACATTCTTCAAAATATCTCATTTTGTGTTCAACAGCACAAAAAAATTAGAGTCATTTTTTCTACTATGGTAGTCAATGGGACCCAAAAACTGTTTGGTTACAAGCGTTCGTCCAAATATCTTTCTGCGTGTTCATCAGAACAAAGACATTATACAGATTTGGAGCAATTCGAGGGCGAGTAAATAATCATAAAATTGTAATTCTAAAGTGAACTTTTGTCTATAGGAGAAATAATCGAGATCTTATCTGGGTATATCAAATATGTGTCATTCTGCACAAGTTTTCTTAGCAGCAACCAAAGCGTGTCAAATTGTATTTTCCTTTAAATGGCGTCTAGCATGCATTATCATGTATGAATCATGTATCATGTCGAACGTTTCTGACTTCATTTCAAACGGCGACACGACGACGGCACCTATCCTTCGACAACACGCTGTGAGAGACGTATGTAAAACTGAAGCTGGCACAGGCCCAGACAGCATTTAAAACAAGGCACGGATGTCGCTGATTGCTTTTTTCCTAATTAAGCCTCGTCTGACCTTGGCAGAGGCAAATCATTAGATTCCCATTTTAATAATCACACCGCAGCGGCTCTATTCCTCCGGGTCTCCGGCTGCACTTACGCTAGTCTATAAGCTTTTCTTAATTTTCTTGTTTACAAGGGGATCCAACTTTACAGCAAGATTAAGTCGTTTTGTTGGTGGATATGATCACATAAACGACTCTCTGATTTAGGCCCACGGTGTAGGCTGTGTTTGAAGAACAGAAACGCTTTGGCTTATAAAAGCATTTCATTTAAGCATATGCAACATTATAGAGCTATAGTCTATAGCTTTGATGCAAAGATCCGAGTTGATAGCGTAATGCCTAAATTGCGTGATTCATTATTAATTACTACGTTTAAGTAATAATTTGACTGTCCTCAATTGCGCTAATGAATGGTTACCTAGCAACCAGTGTTACACTTGCTAGGCGCCATTCAATGCCCTGATTTCATTAAAAAGCAAAGCAGAAATCTGCAGTTAGACTAGAGAGACAAAAGAACAGGCGTTTTCCATAGTACATAAACATTCAAATAAACTATGTTGGTGTCTATAAACAACCATCCTTTCTGGTTTGTAGCCTACATTTGAATTCACAATATGTTGCCTCTCGAAAACGTGCGTCCTTTTTTTGTCACATCCGTAACACATGCTTTTTTCGCTTTTAAAATAGATGTCTGGACTCTATCATCAGGGGTTAGGAAAATATATTGGTAATAAATACATTCTCTGAGAATGGATATTGCAAGTTTTGACTGAAAATGCCATATGCATAACGCTGGAATTGCCGTGACAATAGAAAATGTAAAAGACAGACAAGTGAACTAGTTAAGCGTGATTGCCGGGCACAGTCGCCTGTATTGTATTGTTAAACATGCAATTTCAGTGAGTCAGACATAGACTTCGATCTATAAGAATCATCCTTCATCATTTAACCAGCGGAGCACTGGGTCGAGTCTTCGGTTAAGCTGGTCTGGCTCACCGTTAATGGGTTCGTACTCCCTGAAAGGCAGTGAATTATTTATTAGATGGGAATGACAGGGATTTATATCCGTGTTTAATGGTTGCTCATAAAGGTTTGTCAAGGTTTATTCTCTCTGCTTTTACTCTGGCTGAATCATTAATCAGAGAGGCTGCGGGCATCATATGTCGAGTCTCTGCATTCTTTTACTTGAAAAATGCTAAAAAATCAGCAATCCTTTTGTCTTTATTGGAAAATACTTTAATTTCATATATTGGTAAAAACACAAATATGCAAAGACAGACGCTAAAGGAAAATCTTTAACGCATTCTGAATATAAAGCATGATGAACCAGCTATGCAAGTACTGCCCCCTGCTGACAGCCAAGAGAGCTATATAATCAATTCATTTATTGCAACTAAACGTGTTTACAAATTATTTACTTGTTTACACAATTCTTTAAGATGCAATTGTCTTTTTTTGCATTTAGTTTCTGGTGTAGCTTATTATCATTTATTATGCATCAAAATGGGTCGCTGTAAACAGAGCTGATCTTGACATGGTGTAAAGGGTGTTGTTTTACATGAACATTAAGGAATTTGGTATGTTTAATTTTTTTTTGACAAAAACAGTCAACTTTTCAATTACAGTATAATACTATTGACCGACTGAATGATTTACGGCACAGCCTTTTAAAGGGTGAGCTGCACCCCCATAGACTTGTATTAAAAGGATAGCAAGCAGATTCACTTCGTATTACATTAGGATACGACAGAGCAACTAATTTTACCAAACCTTACAACTGGGTGTTTAATATATATGGTTTAACGTGTTGAATACAACACTGCTTGCAGTAACTAATACGCCTATAGCTGAAGAGCAAGCATGAAAACCGGGAATGAATAAAAACAATGTCTGCCACCCTGTGGTCGTGCTTCAGTCGGGAGCAGAAGATGCTTGAATGAGGATATCTAGCAGATTGCCACGTGACAGTTTTGTGCACAAATAAATTGGGCTGAATTTGATGAAATGTAATATTTTCCTTGTACAATATACATAAATACAGTATTTATCCTATTATACGCATACATTTTACATCATTGAATCTCGTGTGTGTAGTTTGCAATATGTTTTCTATTGCCCCCCAGTAAGGGATAATGTACAGATTGTTATTGCACAAAGAGGGCGATCAGGACTATTTTCTTTGCGCGCAAGTTTTTTTTATAATGTCCTCTCCATTTCTATGCAACCTGGATGGCATGTCTGGTAATATACCTGCCATCTATTCTAGATATCAGTACTTCAATACATTACTTGCAATTAGCAAAACGAACTTACATTTTAATGTAAAGATATTAAGATATTAATATTTTAATATTAAGTGGTCAGTCGTGGTCCAGTGGTTAGAGAGTTGGACTCATGATCAGAAGGTTGCTGGTTCGATTCTCAGGGCTGGTGGGTAACGGCTGAGGTGCCCTTGAGCAAGGCACCTAACCCCCACTTGCTTACTATACAAAATGTACAAATGTATAGTACAATGTAATGTAAGTCGCTTTGGATAAAAGCGTCTGCCAAATGCGTAAATGTAAACGTTTTATGTATTCAAAATGTGCCAGTGTTTGATGATCTGAACTACTTTGGAATGAACTGCAACCAAGGCCTTCTTGTTTAACATTACTGCCCGACCTCACTTTTTTTCTGAACTGAGGGATGTTGAAATTCTTTTTCTGCAGCCGTGGTCACCATGACACCAATGCAGTTGGTTTCCTTTAACCCAGAATGCTCCTGGCGGCACGGTGTGATAAAGTACTCGGACACGGAAATCAAATGTTAGAAGAACAGTTTAATCATACATAGTCACAATTCTGCTTCCAAAAAATGAGTTCTTTTCTCCTTGTCTAACATCTGGAAATGTACATAAGGCCACCTGAAAATGTACATGACTTTGACAGTGTGACAAAACTCATATGTTCATATTTATATAATTGACAATATCTTACAATTATTTCACTTACAAGTTTGTGGCTGTTCCAAAATACAGCACTCCTTTTATACAAAAATAATTCTTGTCGTGTCCTGTGATATTTCCACGGTAGCAGGTAGGACCAAAGATCGTTTTTATCAATGAATTTTCGATTATTTTATTCAACTGCCACACGTCAAAATGAAAATGTCAACAGAAGGTGTCGCTGCTCCAGGTACATAGAGAGGCAGACCTTTTCCAAGAACGGATTAAAAACAAAACCACCTTGAGATTGTGACGGCATAAAAAGATTTTTATCCTTAAAATAACGCTTGTTCAAAGAAAACTGTATACATTATATTCGAGGGGAAAGGAGTGATGAATATTCACACATCAAAATGCACATTTTGCTCATTTTTTTCTTCCCCAAAAAGTGTAAAAGACATTCCATTTACAGCGTTAACGTTTACAAATGTACAACTGTACAGACAAAATAAAAGCAATCACTACGCAATTTAGCAAGGCCTGTCCAACATCACAACTAGATTCTTTTTTTTTTCTTCTATTCAACTAATAAACTTACACTTAATAACTTCACATATACTACATGTATTCTACATTTATTCATATGAAGCAAAAGAACAAAAGCCATTAATATACTAGCCATACAGAAAAGTCGTGTAGCCGAAGTGGCAGCGCCACGTCCAATCTCCGAAAGCTCATCCTGCGCATTTTCGTTCTCGTCTAGCGTTTCAAAAAAACGTCATCCTGCTCTACACGCTCCAAAGCTAAAAGTCCCGGGATGGCACCACGGGCGAGGTTGTCGCCCGCCCATGTCGGCATCTGAACGCTGTCTAAAACTCAAGCGCTGCCCCCCACCCCCACCCGAAAAAGAGCAACAATTTAATATTCACTTGTACATAAAGATGCTATACATTTTGCCTAAGCTATTACAATGTAAAGAGATGATAATCAGTACATAACCATACCGTTTCTAAGGCAGTGTTTAAAAACTACTCGACGGATAGATGTTTCACAAACATGATGACAAAGAAAATCATTCCAATAAACATTAAATCCAGACACGGCACGGCATGCCATACCCCTACCAAGCCCCAACTGCCCACCCCCCCAAAGCCCCCCCCGAGCCTCACGTACCTGCCCCCACCCGAACGGAAAAATGACTCCGGGTTTCACAGCTGTGCTCCTCTGATTTACATGTAGACGTCATTCAAAACGACGAACCAAGACAAGATCTTGGTCATTGACTTGGTCAGAAATGGTCATCGTGGGATAAATTATATTGCAACCACTCAAATATTCTCTACTCCAAGTTGGGTCGGTAAAAAGCAAGCACTACAGATGGAGCACTCCGTGAAACGAAACTTGGCTGTGAAACACGAGGGAGGGAACGAACGAACTAACTAACAAACGAGACCGCCGGCACACCAAACCACCACCGAAGGAACTCTTAAAGCTAACTTAATGGTCAGACACAAGTGGTTTTCTACGAGCAAGATCTTCTTTGAGATTGGCTGACTGGTTCATTTCATCAGCAGCTTTGGCATGTGTACCGCCGTGCTAAAACGGGCCTTGAATGTGCCACGCTGTCATTAAGAATTCTGGCTATAAAAACTAAAGAGAAAGAAACGATGATTAAAAAGGATCACCCAGTTTGGCCTTATAAAGTCACTTGCTGGTGTAAATTGTAAGAATTTGTAAGTTTTCAGCAAACATTTCATTTTCTACAGAGAATTTACAAGGTAAAAAAAATGTACAAGATATTTACTAGAAAAGAAAAAGTAAACAGTCAGTTACATCATAAACAAGAGTGTTGTGCTTTACCCAGAAAACAGCTTACAGACCATGCACTCTCCGGTGGGGGGACGCTGGTGACTGCACCAGGAACGGCAAAAGGGCACGGTCAGACGTCACAGCATTCTTAGGTGAAGCCCACCTTATTTTTTTATTTGGTAAAACCCCTGCAGGGTGACGGAGAACTCCACGGTGGAGAGGAGATGCCCATAACAGACGTGATTTGAGGGAAAGGGGGCGAGGGTCGGGTGTAAGCCCCCTACATGAGGCCATTGGTGGGGCCCCCAATAGGCCCCAGGTCTGAGCCGCTCTTCATGTAGTACTTCTCCAGCTTAGCCAGGATGTGTTTTCCGTACGTGTATTTGCGAAGAGTGGCGATATGGGGCCGTATCTGAAACAAGTGGAAGGATCCCAGAATGAGGATACTGCGATTCTGTATTAGCATGTAATGAAGAAAACTGGGTTCATACCTTGTGCATGATGATTTTGCGCTGGGCTGGCTCGGCCATGTCGATCATTCTTTGCACCACATAATTGGCATACTGGTCCTTCATCATGGTGTAGAGGGCGCTGTGGGGGCCGTCCTTTTGACAGCAGACCTCATCTATAAGAAGGGCCCTCTCCGCACGAGACGAATGAATCACACACTTCTCCACAACATTACTACAAGAACGATTTTAAAAACACATTAGCCAAACCGTTCCATGTAGATTAACCACACTTCTCATCTCTGCAGAAGCAGTTTTAATCCTATTCACAATGAAACTGACCTTGCAAATTTATGCTGACTCAGAGCCAGAACCTTCCCTCTGACCTCTGCCACTATCTTGCTCTTGTCTTCGGGACGTCCGTGCTCCAAAACATGCTGAATCACATAGTTACCATACTGATCCTATAGATGGGGAGAAAGAGAGACGTGACATTCCGCCATCAAATCTCACATTAAAACCATTTTAACTCCACAACATCTCAAGTGACCTTAATTCTCACAACGCTCACTGGGGAAAATCCAGAAACCAATCGCCACCGATTCATTATTTAACACTGTTATTTAAGCAAATGATTGGTCTATGTAACTGGCATTACACACGATCCTATTAGAAATCATCACAGCAGCAACTTGCCAACAAACATGCCAACAATCACTGTGAAGGTAGCATAAATCTGATCAAGTCGATGTGAAAGCTCGGAGGATGTGTGGAATTTGATTTAAACTCTCCTGCCGGTCTTAACTTTAGGGATTTAAGGAGTACGTTTTGGGTTGGTGCAGTTGAACAAGATAAGTTCAGCTATTAAAGTGATAGTTCTCCCAAAAATGAACACACTGTCATTTACTCCCCCCTCGTCATTTCAAACCTGTATGACACAAAAGAAGGTATTTTAAAGAATGTCGGTAAGGGTTACCCATTGACTTTTTTTTTTTGACTATACAATGGGTACCAACGTTCCTCAAAATATCTTTTTTTGTGGTCTGCAGAAGAAAGTGCATCATAGGTTTGAAATGACAAGTGGGTGAGTAGAGGAGTACATTTTTATTTTTGGGTGAACTATCAATTTAAAGGGGTGATATGACATGATTAAAACATTATTAACTTATGTTTTTGCTGTAATACAATGCGTTTATAAGTTTCAAGTAGGGATGTGCGATTATTTTGACAGACATTGCGATTTGATTCAGCTTAACACTGTCAATAGTGTAAGCATTGTTACCCTGCAGAATAAAAAAAACAATAGAAACCATCACAGTTATAGTGTGTTTTGGGCATTATTCTTACTATTGTTTTATTGGTTCCCATCTGCCAGATTACATCCCACCAATAGAATCCATCAAATACCAGTAGACACCATTATAGTTTCCATTAAAACCAATACAACAATCACATTTTCTTTTGTGTTTTGGGAAGAGTTCTATTGTTTTTTCAGCAGGGACGATATAATGGTATAAATACTCTCACAGAATTAACCGAATTTCACTGGAAATATTGATGTTTATTTTGAGTAAATATGATAAATTATTAAAATATTACAAATGTTACATAGGCTACTTTGTGAAATTAGCAAATCAGTTAGATTGATTGTACATTTGTTTTAAACGTAGAGCCAGGCGCATTTCATATTTTTCACATCGCAGCTTCTGCGATCGGCAAATCGCAGCGTCTCCCTTAAGTGTGTGGCGGAAATGTTATGCCCCTTACCGTAACCGCAAACTTCCAGGACGAGGCCGATTGTCAGTTCATCTCACCTCTCACTCAGAGACAATTCGCGTTTTAACAGTACGCTAATAACAGCAGTGTCAGTTTAAATAATGAAACGAGGGGATCAAAAGCGCATATGCTAGTGAAGCGGAGGCCAGACAGTGTGTGAAAGCCCAGAACACACAACTCATGCTGGAACTATTGTCAGGTCGCCTTGTCACCCACGTCGGACCGGTTAAAATAAATAGCATAAATACAAGTACATAAGTGCATAATGAGTAAAACCAGCATGGGTTTTGCCTTCAAACCTCGTTTGGATGATGAAACCAACGGATCGAGCAGAAGGACGCTTTGCAGAGGTATGTTTTAATGTTTTTACTATGGCTGCAATAACTTAAGCTACGCCTTCAGCTTTGCGTGTACTTCATGCAAACATTACCACATATTGATGTAGAGATGTGATTGATCGAGGCGTTTTAGGCAGATCTGGTCATGATTTTGTGCAAAACTTTCGAGTTTTGTGACTTGGATGTCTTAAACATGCACAAACGGTTATATAACACACAAAATCAAAAGAAAACATGAAATTTAATCATATGACCCCTTTAAGGATGCCCGTTACAAATCAAAGGTGTTGGTCCAAGATGCTCAGGAGTGGAGCAAGAAAAAACAATAGTGAAGAAAGTACAAGACCAGAAACGTGAATTGGTGAGGGATTACGAAAATAGACCCGAGTCAGAGAAGACGGCATATTGAATTTGATGCAAATGAAGGCTGTAAGGGTTAGAGAAGTATGTGTTGCTTTAAGTGTCTACTTTCTGCACCCCTGTCATCATCAAATTGATAATCACAAGCAATTTCTATAACTCCATTCACCTACTAAGCGAACACTAATATATCAAAATAAGTGCAATAAAAAGTGACTTGCATATAACCACACAAGATAAGTCAAATGCACTTGGGTCAACATGTACATACAAGTATTAATGTAAACACGGTAGGTGCTTCTGAAGCAGCAGTAAACAGGGCTCGAAAATAAGGATTTGATATCAAATATTGCATATGTGAATTAGGCTTTTTAAAATGTCTTATACCTGCCACTGTCGATCTGTGGCATTTCATTAAAAATGAAATTGACTTTTTATCCCCAAGTATGGGGATAGTTTACTTAACTAACATTTAACTTTGAAATATTTCTCAATTTATGTTACTATTTCCCTTTTAATGGAGCAATGTTTATTAACAATATTGAAACTGCACAGTTTCCGTGACACTCATAACACACAACCGCATTGGTGTCAAATGAAATATGCTGTCTACTCTGAGGTCTAAATTGCATTAGGAGTGGATTTTAGGCAGACAGCAGAGCAGAGGCAGGCAGGCGGGTGAAAGAGGACAGGAACCCTGCAGAGCAAATGGTGACTGGAGAAGAAGCCACTACAGTGTTAGTCAAAGGCTGGTTAGGAGGGAGACGAGGAGACGCCAGGAGGATTTCATTAGGAGGAGGAGGAAGGCGCGTGACTCTGACCTTGAACAGTGCATCGCTGGACACTGTATAATATGTTTTGGGGGTCATCTCCAATGAAACGCCTTGATACTTCTAGATAAAATAAGTGGGGGTCAAGGGGTGGGTGATGTTTTGCATCAAAATCCATCAAGCACATCTAACTGGACACATGAACATCCTTCACAGCGACTGAATAAGTTACAATAAAATAGGCAAAAGGTATCAACGCATACATAGGTCATGCAGAACATGTCATGCAATTGCCTCCCCCCCCAAAACGGCCTTTTCTACTGAGCTTATCTAATTGTGTGGCCTCTCTTCCATTCACCCTAGACATCTCAATATTAATGCATTGAAGGTTTTTTCATTTTTAAATCATTACTCGTCATTTAAATATAAATTGACATACATATACACATATATATATAAAAACGCTGTTTGAAGATCAAACTGAAGACTGAATCGAATTATATTTTTCCAAAGCAGAGCTCACACTGCAAGACTGAATACAACAACTTTGTACATCTAACGCGCCTGCCTGTTCCTGACTAAATGCAGATGCAAACTCTGTCAAGCAGCAAAAAGTGTAAGAGCGTAAAAGAGTGAGGCGATGGAAATCGGGAGCAAAGCCTGCCCGTGTCTCCCCAGCCACTAACTCATTTATACTTTTTGTTCAAATTGGCACAAAATCTCCAAACCCCAAGAATTGGCATGGGACCTAACCCTACATTTTACACAATCTTTCAAACTACCATTGTTAAATTTCATCATTTAAAAGAATGAGAAGAGAGGTCACCCAATATAAACTAAAACTACAGTAAAGGTGGTATATATCCGAGATAACAGCAACTTTCTGGATGGTGGTGTGAGGAAATCGTACCTGTCCCAGCTGCTCCGAGTGCTGATGAAGTTCTTCCAGGATGGGCAGTGTTTGCTCCTGCGTGCAGTGCTCCAGGATACGCTGGATCACTCTGCAGCCATATGGGTGAGTGGACAACACAAACACCTACAAAACACACAAACGCACAATGATCATGAAACAAGTCTTGGATGCTAATTTATTTGAAGTATGATACTATATCCGATCAGCCATCAGAGGTAGCCAGAATAACCAAATTCTTTATTACAGCATTAAGTAAACATGCAGTAATGCCTGGGTGACTCTCACAGTCTTGGTTTCAAGATCTCTAATGTGATTTTTTAAACACTAACAAAAATACATTTCCTTTTTATCCATTAAAAACAAGGTATGACATGTTTAAAATCACTCATTTAAAAACCTTTACTGACAGTTTAACACAACTTGAAATAAAATTCATGGGAAAAAAGGCCTTAAAAATATATCATTACCATAACCATTTAAAAACCACAGCAAAAAAAAAAGAAAAGAAGCCATGATGCCTAAGAAAGTTTTCATTAATACATCATTAGACATTAACAAGATACATTTTAATAAAAAATTATACATGTAACAATTTTTGTATGTGGAAAACTACTTGTATCGGAAATGAGAATCAAAAAAAGTTTATAAAGTAATCTGTTAACCTGGTAGCCATTGAAAAGTACAGCTTGATGTGTTTCTTGAAACAAAATCAAACTTAAAAGTAAATATCTTTGTGTGTGCAAACAGTCCTTTAAAAATGTTATCATTTCCACTATTTCTTAATTTTTATTATACATAAATATTTTGTCAATATTTTTAGCCATTTTCATATATGAGAACATCTAGTGGAACATTTTAAAAAATATGTAAGAACATAAAATGCACTGAGAAAAAATGGGACGCATTACGGTAATGATAAATTAAGCAGAAGCAATAACATTTTAAAATATACATTTCTGTGTTTAAATTATGCTTCGTGCAAGGTAGAACGTTTATGATTATAAGTTTGGTTACTGATTATGTTTTATAACTAAAATCTTTACTATCATGATGTTTTAGTGGTTTTGTGAGAATGACCCGATTTTTCTATAAACCAGTCAATGAAATACAAATAATATTTATAAGATATTTCATCCATGCCTATCTTGTGCCGTAGCCATAAATGAAATAAAAAAGAAACAAGCTTTAACTCCTAATACCTGGCCCTGGAAGGCATCAATGATGAACTGAAGAGCCTGGGGTTGGACACACTCAATACATTTCTGCACCACATGATTCCCATTCTGATCCTTCACACACTTAAGCACATGGCCGTCCAATTCCCGCACAATGTCACTCTAAAAAAAAAAGAAAAGAAAAAACAATACAACTTGAACACAGTTACTGTTGTTCCCTCACACTATTGCACGTTAAAAACTTGAGGACAAAGAACTGCCATTTCTAAGCTCTTTGTATACATGTAGGCTTGAATTAGGGCTGCACAATATATGAAAATATCGCACATGTGCATATCGCGATGGTTTGCAATAAATGAATTATTTAGTTCTTCGAAAAGTTATGTATGGTCAAAGTTGTAGGTCAATGCTGATAGTATAGTATCTATCTGGATGTTAGTTGGGATATGCTTGCGTGCGCATGCTCTTTTGGTGGTGAAATTGGTTTTATTTATTTTTTACAAAATGTCAGATTTGTTTTATGCAACAATAAAACATGGCTGTTCACTTTCAGAAGTTGTAGTAATGCTTTCTTTTTCCTAAAATAATGTGAAACATATATTGGTTATATAATTTTTTAAAATATATTTTAATACAAATTAAATTGATTCCAGAAAAAGAAATATTGTATCGCATGTCGCATTATTTAGCATGCTGTCGCATATCGCATTTTCCCTCAATATCGTGCAGCCCTAGCTTGAATGGTAATTCAATGGCAAATTTGCCACGGTTGTTGACTTCCACTTAAAAACACATTCATAAAATGTAACCCTGGATCACAAAACCAGTCGTAAGTAGCACGAGAACATTTGTAGTAATAGCCAAAAATAAATCGTATAGGTCAAAATTATCAATTTTTCTTTTATGCCAAAAATCATTAGGATATGAAGTAAAGATCATGTTCCATGAAGATATTTTGTAAATTTCCTACCATGAATATCAACATTTTATTTTTGTGAGTAATATGCTATGCTAAGGACTTAATTTGGACAACTTTAAAGGCAATTTTCTCAATATTTGGATTTTTTTGCAACCTCAGATTCCTGAGTTTTAAATAGTTGTAGCTCAGCCAAATATTGTCATATCCCAACAAACCATACATCAATGAAAGAAATTGACCCATAAGACTGGTTTTGTGATCCAGGGTCACAAATGTGTTTGAAAAAGAACAATTTATTTGTGGGTTCAGTTCATAATGTTTTAGGAAATAAAAAGTCTGCTGTCACTACCATCATGAGGAGGTTGTCACCATAGCAACAAAGTGAAAGAAGATCAGAAACAGGACATACTTTAAGCTGTAAATAGTCAACTTAAGAATCACTCTTAAACAACAGAAATAAATGACAACGTTTAGTTAAATTGTGTCGAAGTGTAATGTGAAAAGTAAGCAAAAGGCAACTTACAATTACCTGCTGGTCAGAGGAGATGGATTCCAGAGCTTTCTGGATCACTCGACAACCATACATTTGCAAAGCCAGTGGCAAAACATGGCCACGGATACGAGTCGCCAGAGCGAGTTTCTGATCAGCACTGCCAAACTACAGCAAAGATAAAAGGTACAGTTAACTACAAATATCAGAACGGGGCTGACAACTTAAACTTAAACCTGGCTACCAGGCCAAGACAAGTCACCTCAAAGAACTTCTGGATGACATAGTTCCCAAAAACATCAGTCATAAGCTGGTACGCAGCCTGCAAGATCTCGCCGAACACCATCTGCCTCTCTGCAGGGGTAGCACGCTCCAACTTCTGCTGGATAAACCTGCACATTGAGAGAAAACTTGTGTTACTATGAATCTATGAGAATACTTAAGAAAAACTGTCAAATTGGTAGGCGTTGGCACCTGGAGCCGTGCTGGTCTTGTGAGAACTCCACCATGTGTCCAGGCAGGTCTCGAAGCTGCAGGTTTGGGAAGCGATTGTTTCGAAAGTCTTCCAGTAAGCGGCTGCGTCCTGAAGGCATGACATCCGAGCGGCTGTAGCGGGCTCGTGGTGGGGGGAAAAGCTGACTGCTGGAGCTGAACAGACTGGAGGTACCACCTGAGCTCCTGTATTTGGCTTCCGCTCCTGGGGCAGCAGAAATATAACGGCCGCTGCCATTAGGCAAACCACCTAGGAAAAGCACAAAGAAAAATGGAGTTGGATAAGTTTTCTTCATTTTTAAAAGCAATATATAATAGATTCTGTTACATCATGTTCACAAGACACATTCAAATCAAAGTTAGGGTTATTTCAAAGTAGAAATCTTTTCTCCTCTATAGACAATGATGTAACATGTCATACTAATGTGTTTGTTCAGTCATACAATAAACTAAAGAACAGAGAGTGTGAAGGGGCAAAACACAAGACCATACTAGACTCTCACAAATGACAAACCGGTTATACAGGGTTAACCTCATAAGAAACCAGAAACGGATGGTATTGAATGAAGCTCTCTTGCTAACGCCTTGTAACACGTTTGTATTGCAGATATTACACGCAACTGTTTTGTACTTCACACTGCAGACATTTAGCACATATCAATGGACTGATCCAAGAAATCATACCCAAGTGGAGGCTAGATGAGGACCCATGGGAAGAAGGCAGAGAGGGTGGAGGTGTCAAAGGTGAGTGACCAGGTGTCAGGCCAATAGGGCTGGGCGAGGTGGAGTATCCCAGGCTGTTGTAAAAAGGTTGGCCGATGGGAGTCAAACTGCTGCCACCTCCACGCTTGTACAGGTCAGAGCTGGCCAACAGCGAGTCCCGGCGAGTTGCACTGCTGCTGGTGGAACTTGACACTGCACGTGAAAATAGAAATGGAGAACAAAAAAATAAGACAGGATTAGTGGAAGTGACCCCAGCAATATCAACAGCTGCGTCCAAAGCATAATTTAGTTGATGTACTGAACATCACCCTCAATCGCACAATACCACTTAAAAAAAGTTCACCTAAAAGTAAAAATTGTCATCATTCACCCTAAATTTGTTCCAAACCTTTGTTCTGTTTATGTTTTGAAGAATGTTGGAAACCCAACATTTCATTAGGCGCTTTCTGACCGGATAAGTTCAGGAACAAACTTCCAAAATGAGTAAAGAGGGCTGTCATTTGTGAACTAAGTTTTCCCTCAGACCATATCCCCAATCACATTCCCACTGGCAAAAGAAACTACTCAGTGACATATGGCAGTCGATATTTAAGCGCGTCCGTCGAACAACTACAAACAACCAATGACAGGAGTTCGGCCTATCAGCATTTGCTTACATCACGGATCGTTCCTGTCCTGCTGGTTAAGACCCTGCCTTGGAAAAGGACCTAAAATGTTCCTCCAGAAAGGTTTTCCGGAACTAAAATTTAAGGTACTTCCGGCAAAGGTACGTCCCAAAACTGCAATAGTTTCTGCGGTGCGAAAACCCCTATTGACTACCATAGTAGTTCTTCTTACTATTGTAGTCAACAGTGCCCCAGAACTGTCTGGTTACAAACCTTCTTCCAAATATCTTTCCCTGTGTTCAAGACACTTCAGGATGAGTAAATGACGACAGAAGTTTTAATTGTGTTATCCCCGGCTTATTATTTTCATTAAATTACATAAAACCCTCATTGTCTCAAAGCCAAAATAAAATAAGAATAAGTTGGGTGTATGTATGTAGTTAGGTCACCACACATGGTGATTAGGTTGGTCTACACATCACTCTACCATTAATCTTTGTTCTCTTTAAACCTGTAATGTAAAGGTGCAGTAAGCAATTTCTGTTGAAAATGTAACCACCCAAACAAAAAACTGTCATTGTATTATTAGCTGGAATAAAAGAACAGTTAGTGAGTGTCATTGTTTATCTGAAGCTAGTGTGCTGCTTTGTATATACCCGTGTCATCTTCCCTTGTTTGTTCATTTGGACTATAATTTTCCTAGGCCCTTTTGCTTCAGCCATCATAAAGACACGTCCACTAGCGCAGTCGTTATTTTGTGGGGCCGGGAGGGTGTGTTTCTTTTGTACAGTAGTGTATTTGTTTGGGTGTCGATTTCAAATTTCAACAGCGATTCTCAGAAATCTTTCACAGCCCTTTTCAAATTTGACAACAGACCTGAGGAGCCAAAGGCGCCGAGAGCAGAGCCGAGCCCCACGCCAAGAGATCCGCCGGTACTGCTGAAGCCCAGAGAGCTGCTGGGTGGAGGTGCTGCACTGGTGTGGGAGAAGAGCGAGCTGCTCTGGGAGCTGGGTGCCACAGAGCCAGAACCATAGAAAGAGCTGGATGGCATGCCGCTGGAGGGCGGTGGCGGCTGCTGCTGTTGTTGAGGCTGCTGGGGCTGTTGGCAGCCCATTGACCGGTAAAGACCATTAGCAGGACCAGACATGTTGTTACCAGAGCCTGAGGCAGATGCAGCTGCAGCTAAAAAAATATATACATTTAAAAATTAAAAATATTCATAAAAACGACATATTGGTGTGAGAGAAACAAACAGGCCATTTGATACAAAAATTTGATACAAAATCCTGAGAATATTTTTAGTTGAAAGAATTGGTGATACTAACCAGCTTGTGCAGCTGCTGGATTGATGAGAAGTGGGGTCTGGACCAGTCGGACGGGTCCACCCAGGCCAGTACGAGCTCCAGGACCCATTACGAGTGCTCCTGTCGGATCGTAATACGCAGTGGGTGCCAAAACTTGATAACCTGATTAAAGCATAAAAGATGCAGGTCTGGTCAAAACTAGAAAAATTAAAGATGTTGTACATTTAAAGCTACGCATCTCTAGCAAACTAAAACCAACTCAGCGATCACACCTACTGTCATCATTTCGGACAGAAAAGATTTGAGCAAAGACGTTGTGACAAACTAAATGGCTTTGACATTTCCCTCGGATTTCTTGTCACAGAAGTGTCCCATTTTAAGCAGAAGATCAAAGGCAAGGCTTGTTGAAATAGGTACAGGAGCATACATGAACAGAACACTGAAAATGCTTTGCTACATGCTTTGACGGTCTTGTCAGTATTTAGTAAAAGAAAAAGAACATAAGTATCTGCACAAGCTAGTACAGGGAAAAAAGCTCAGTGCGTGCCTCACCTGGCATGCCAGTGAATGCCAGTGTCGGATTGGCTGCAGCAAGGGATTCCTGCTGACTCTGCTGGCTTTGGCCGGGGGTCAGAGGTCGCTGGTTGTTCCCTGCACGCATCACCTGAATGGACAAGGGAAAAGTCAGAGAACAGATCCTATAGTAAAAAAGGACCATTTCCCCAAGAGTTCAAAGCTTATGTTAAATAAAGGAATCTAAAAATAAAAAAGGTTTACATGAAAACAATGTTGTTGTCACTGCATTCAACATGACGGGAGCTGAATATAATTATATACAGTAAAACATATTTGACAAAGCCTTTTCAGTATCGTTTTCACGATACTGATGTAACTCCTGCATGCAGGAGTTTGCTTCACATGAACAGTATTATGCAATGTGTCGAGACACTTTCTGGCATCATTGTATATGCCGTTTGCTGGCGTACAGCTAGCGTACAGTTACATCATCATAACAACACTTAAAAGATTAGACATAACAAAAGTAACAATGGATTAGGTCATTTTAATTCTAGGCTTATATGCTAAAATGACACAATTCACCTGTTGTCCTGGTCCTTGATTAGACGCCTGCTGGTTGGCAGAGTGATTGGCAGCAGCTGCAGCCGATTGCTGGAAAAGATTGGCTGGATACACACCCCATGGGACACCATAGTACTGTGGAGGGACCACTGTTGGACCTAAGGGAAAACACTCAAATTTAGATCAGCAATACTGGCATTTCCTCAGCTATGATTGAAAAAATGTATACACGCATGTACCTGCAAGTGTTGCAGCTGCTGCCAGGCCTGCAGCAGTGTATGGGTCCGTTCCAGGAGGGCCAGCATTGATGATGTAAGGGTTTGGCACAAATGCAGGTGCAAGGCCTACCAGGAACATACAAAGCCACAAAATAAAAAAATACGAGCATTAGATTTAAAGAAACACAGGTGAAATGAATTTCATAAACACAAAAAAGAAGTCAGGGACTACAGGTTTGTAGTAAAGCACCTAACCTAAAGCTGCCACAGTCACTAAATGAAAATAAATTGTGTGTGTGGAAGGTGCTATTACCAAGATGCTGCTGTTGGGCTGCAGCGAGAGCGTACTGCTGTTGCTGCGCTGCTGTCAGCTGCTGAACAGTGAGATGACTGGACCTCTGGAACAACTTAAAAACATCATTTGTAATGATTACATCACCACCACTTTTGGTCTTATATTAAGGGCTACTCCAAATATATCATGCATGAACTGCCACAAATTGTAGAAATATCACCCAAAATAGTAATTCTGCCATTATTTTCTCACCCCTGGGGTCTTGTTAACAGCATTATTACTGTAGAAATGAAGAATCATTTTGCAGCTCTTGCCACAGTTTATTGCACCCGAGGGTGGGGCTGGCAAGATTCAAACACCCTTTTTGCGGTTTGAGTTTTTATTTTTGCTAGTTTCAAGTCATACTGTCTACTGTTGAAAACATTAGATTTCTATGAGGAACAAGCCCATAGCTTTGCAAAAATAACAGAAGATAATAAAACTTATGCATTCTTCTCTGCCTCCCGACCCAGGCTGCATGGATGGAGAAATAATTCAACCAAATGTGTTTTGCTTGCTTTCCCAAGTCACACTCCACATTATTTCTATATAATATAATAAAATATATCTTACTATAAAAATTATTAAATATATTCAATTGTTTTTGTAAAACACATCCTTTAAGACTGTAAAAGTTGCCTAGAAAAAAGCGAACGGATTATAAGCACTCAGTCATTTAAGCAGTTCTACCTGCTGTTGGGAGGCGTAGTCAAACAGGCCAACTGTAGCATCAGATGAGTCCACCTGGATTTGGTTCCCAGCATAATCGAACTGGAGTGATTCCATGCCTGTCTGCTGCTCCATGCCGCCCATGCTCTGTGCTTCCTGGTTTTGGAAGTCCTCTGTGGGAAGTTTGTTTGTGATGGGGTTGGGTGGCTGCAGAACATGCGGGTGGTGCTGCCCCATCATCTCCAATCCCGACTGATTAGGACCTAATCGTTCCACTGCTTCTGTGGGGGACGCCTGTCGGCTGCCTGGGGTAGGGCTGTAAGAAAAAAGCTTTTAATCAAAACATTGCCTAAAAAAATTGCTTACTGGCTATTTCAAAGAGCATTTCTTTATTTACCATAATCTTGTTCTATTAAACTATCTGAATTCTGAAAACAAACTATCGTACTTGAAGTCTTTGCAGTCACGGTCCATTCCGTTCAGTAATCCTCTAGCATTGCCTTTGGAGGTGTCCCCCTCATCTCCGAGCTTCATCTCAGGGCTTTTGTCCTCCTCAAATGGAGAAGCCTTTTCTTTAGGATCACCCTTATCCCTGCCATCTGCATCTGTATCTCCACCACCCTGAAATCATCAGAAATTAGGGTTAAATGCACCAGTCCCTAAGAGAATAAAGCAAAAGGTCAACATGGTCTCATCTGTATGATAAACCAGGTTTCACTTAAAAAAAACATGAACCCACTGGACAGATAGATTACTATATCATATATTAATAACTATATTTATAGATAATGCTGGATGGATGTGAGACAAAAAAATTGGGGGACCATTCAATGGCATTTCAAAGACAAGGAGAGACAGCTTATTGTTTTAAATAATTGTATTACGCTAAATAAAAGTCATATAACACCTGGGACAAATAAAAATAAATAAAATTTTTATGGAGAAACTTAATTCATCATATTTTAGCTATTACCCTAAATTGTAGTAAAGTTTGTTAAAGAGTAGATTCCACGGGGATTAGAGATGAATCGCGGAACAAATCCTTTGAGAGTCAGTCAAGAATTAAGGTAATAATAACTGCTTATTATTACAAAATAATATTGTTTTTACACCATGTATGTACATAAACCTGTTTTCCGACACTCCATAAACCAAAGTAGGCCCTTAAAAATCACAAGCTATTTACTCTTTAAATATACTGAGAACAACAAACATTTTCCTCAAATCATCATAATACATTCATGTGTGTCATACACCAAACTAAATTTTTGGAGTGTTTTCCCTTACAAAAAAGCCAGAAGTGATGAAAACGTATTAAAAGCATATAAGTCAGTTTTGACACTTTTCTCAAAAGAAAGCTTTATAATTGTATTTGTGGTTAACTAAAGTGTCATTAATAAGATACTTTTCAACTCACATAGCCTCCGTTTCTGTAGCGACCATCCATCTTGTCTCCAGGAGAGGAGCTCAGAACATACTCCACCATACTCACACCCAGACCACCTCCCTCTGAGCGTGGGGAAAGCACTGAACTTGCATCTACGTTACCATTGTAGCCCTGGCCTGGTCGTCTCTGTACCATAATGGGCTGAGATACTGAATGATCTACACAGCCACAAAAAAAAAATGCCATTATAAAAATCACAAAAAAGAGATATAAAACATGTATTAAAAATTCAGGCTATTACAATAAGAAAAAAAGTACTGGTTTTCTCAACCAGTTGCTGTCTCACTTCTAAACTACAGTGGACATCTGTTTTTAAAAACTCACAATTATAAAATTTGACTGATGATTATTTGTCAATCAAATAATTGTGATTTAGACTATTAGACTATAATAGACTATTTGTCCATTTCAGGAATTTTTACAATTATTACAATCAATTGTCTTAAAAAATTACCTTTAGCAACATGCAAAAAATATTATTTTCCAGTATCCAGGTCAATATTCACTACCAATAATGATCAATCAAAACACCACAGTAGTTTAAAAGAACTTACGGGAAGAACCCCAGGCATTGTCTCTCCATTCCTCACCCAGCATCATCCCTTTACGCCCATCTTTTGCCAATTCATCCGATTCCCACAATTTTTTGGCCGGAAGTAGCTAAAACAGAAAAATCAACATATCTGTTTTGAACATGTTTAAAATCAACTGAGGAAAAAGAACACAAACAAAACCAACATAATGGCATTTACAGGATTAGGACTGTGATACTGGTCATGAAACAATGGAAACAAAGCTATGATATCGAAGCACATACCTCACCCATTCCACGAGACTCCAGAGCCAAGGCTTGAAAACCATAATTCATATCATCAACAGTGCGCACCTACACATAGGGAAAGCATTTGTTATGTCTGCTGGATATAGACGTTTTCATTTTCAGAGGGGTAAAGTACAGAAAGAAATTGTTACAGGCATCAAATACTAACAACTTAAAACCTCTAATAGTATAACTAAGTTCCAAGAACACGTTACACACTTTAAATGCTTTAGTTGCATTGTCAACAACAAACTGATTCAAATAACAATTACACTTGTCCTCAGACTATGACAGCAGAGGTCTAGCCTTCAGATTAATAATCAGCATGCATCAAACATGAGATCATCCCTAAGCAGATGTCAGAGCACTCTGAATCACAGTCATACCTGGTCAACATGGTTGCCATCCCCAGTAGGCCAGCGGTGTTTGCTAGTAGTGCATCCACCCAGCTGCTCCCCAGGTTGCCTTTGAAAGAAATAGCCCACAGTGGCATCATCTTGGGAACGACCACTAAGTGGAGGCTGAGGGGTACCAGGGTTTGGATTGGCCCCCCGATCCATCCCTGGCAAAGGGTGTGCACCTCCAGGCCCCTGCCCAGCACCTCCAACTGTAGCTAAAGAGCTCCCTGCATGGACTCGGACCCCTCCGGCCTCTGGTGCACCGTTTGTGTGCAGCATCCCCCCTCGCGTCTCCTGCCAGGCCACGTCATTCATACTTAGGATGCTGCATGGAACGCTCATTCCACGGGGAAACCTAGAGAAAAATGTGGGGGTTTTTTGCATGAAAATTAAATGTGCAATTCATGCACTCCTTGCAAATAAAATCAACCTGATGGTACTACTATCATAATTATATTTAATAATTGACTAAATGATTTCTCCTGAACTGTTTGGTCTATTTTGAATATCTGCCATCATTATCATCCATGAGCTATGCAAAACATTGCCTTGCTACCCTGAAACACTTGTTTTACATTCAATAGACAGACAGACATATAATGTAAATAGTAACCTGCCAGCAACCATAAAGACAAATGACAAAAATCATTACCTATTTGCCACAAATTTCCAAATTCTCTACAAGAAAAAGGTCTTCTTGACACCCCTGTTTCTTTAGATTCACTTAATGAATAAACATAACGAATACATTCTTGGCATGTTTGTCTCTGCATAGAAGTGACTTTAATATAAGCGCTATGTCATTCATTTAAGTACAAACAACAAATAATAAAACACATCCAAGTATAACAGGAACGAAGCAGTAAAATGTGGATGTTGCTATATGTTTTTTTTTAAACCAACAAACTTAATAGCAATGCGTTAATGTAGAGTACATTTATTTTGACTAAGAAAAACCTGATGAAATCACGCGTTTCTATGTGATGTTTGGGTGGATGGTGCTAACGCACAACTAGCACAATGCTAACGGCTAACCCACTGATGATGGACGGTTGTAAGTAAAGCTTTATATTGGATATAAATGGATACACGGTTGCCTTTAATGTCGTAATTTTACAATCACATGAGTAAACGTTTATATGTTTAGCCTAATAGTTGTCTTACTTGATCGAGGGTGTCTGTTTTTTGTTAGCATCACAGGGCCCGTGACTCCGCCAGTTAGCGCCTCGCTAACACCAAGCGCCAGTGAGGGTTTGTTTTAGCACAAAAACGTATTTATTTATATTTAAAAGCCCAAAACATCGCTAGAAACCATAAAGGCAGTTTTAAATAAAAAAATATGATCTGAAAATGAAGCTAAGACTACAAGGAAGTCTTTCTTTGGTACGTTTGTCTCTGCTAACGTGTTAGCTAAGATGCGCGAGCCGCTTTGTTGATAAAACAACACACAGGCCTCTCGCTTCTAAAAGTTCATTTGACACTCAACGACTGTCTTAAGCACTAACTTCAAACAAATACAAACCTCTTCGCGCTATCCACGCGGTTACGAACCCAGTAGCGCGACTATATGTTAGAAAATTACGAAATAAAGCTCCATGTCTGCTGGCTGATAGACTCACAACATGGCCCCCCTGCACGAGCCCCTAAACAAAAGGGGCAACAATTGACGCTCTCTCGCCGATATATCCATCACGTCTGCTAAAAGATACTCACGCACTGTATGTGATGATGTTCAAAGCCGATGCTCCGAGGTTGTGCAGGACGCAATACTCCTGTGTGTAAGTTTAGTTTCCGTGGAGATGTGGTGTGTGTGTTTTAATGATTAGGTGTTGGAGACGCTTGTGTAGGAGTTTGGGAGGATTGGTGCCCTCCTCCCCTGTGCACGCACACACTCGCTCTCACATACACACAGGGCGCATCGGAGATCAGACCTGCGCACTAACGTGTCAGTAGATCACATTTATAATCACTCATCCTCATGCAAACCACACTGATTTGAATGCATTTGGTGATAGAGTGTTATTTTCGGAAAATGTCTGTTCAATTAACTTTAATGTGCAAAACATAGCAAGCCATCAACGTGTACGTCTATATGCAGGAATTGGCTTTCAAATTGGATTAAAAAGCGGTCTCAGTCTGTACGAGCATTAAAACACAAGAGAATAATACAAAATGTCACTACATTGTAAATAATAGAACACAATACTTTCCCGGAAAGTTTGTTTATAGCAACCAAAACGTTATGGGGACCAATAAATTAACGTTGCATTTCCATAAAGAAAACGATCCTGGAGAACCAAAAATAAACGTTCTGGGAACCGGAAACTAATGTTCTGGGGACCAAACGTTGGTAGCTGGGACCACAATTGAGCCAATATGACGACCTATATGCAGCAATTCTGCATTATATTTAGCTTACATATTGCGCTCTAATAATAAAACTGCTGCCTGCAAAACTTCTAGACAAGTTTGAGTTTCTCTAATAAAAACATGTCGATCACTACACACCATCATTAATTTTGTGTTTTGATGTTATAGTTTTGACGACTTTACTACTATAAAATGTGGCGTTTTATGATGAAATTCAACAAAAGTTAGTCTAGGCTTTAGCAAAACCTTTCTTCAACTGGGTCTAAGCATGAACAAGGGGTCATCCAAAAGTTCATATTTCCCAGAGTGCTTTGTGTTGATAACCCCTCCCCTTAGTAAAGATCAATTCTGACTCAATCAGTGTGAAATAAGGGAAAAACTGTCCCAACAGCATTTGAGTCATGTTGAAAAAGTGATCTCAGAGCGCACCTCCCTCGCACTGATTGGACCGCTATATTAAGAACTCAAAGAACGCTTATAAAGTCCAGCACTGACACACCGTGTTTAATGTTGAGCGGCACTGCATGCGCACCACTGATCTGTCGTCCAGTTATTTTGCTGCTTACTCTTCACCGATGGCAAGCATTCGTAAAAAGCTGGTGGTAGTTGGAGACGGAGCGTGTGGGAAGACGTGTCTCTTAATCGTTTTTAGTAAAGACGAATTTCCAGAGGTGTACGTGCCCACTGTTTTCGAAAACTACGTGGCGGACATTGAAGTGGACACCAAGCAAGTTCAACTGGCTTTATGGGACACGGCGGGGCAGGAGGACTACGACCGCCTAAGACCATTATCTTACCCGGACACTGACGTTATTCTTATGTGCTTTTCAGTGGACAGCCCGGACTCCCTGCAAAACATCCCAGAAAAGTGGGTACCGGAAGTGAAGCACTTCTGTCCTAATGTGCCCGTCATTTTGGTGGCGAATAAGAAAGACTTGCGAAACGACGAGGGCGTTAGAAGTGAGCTGTGGAGAAAGAAACAGGAGCCCGTGAAGACGGAAGACGTACGCGCCATGGCTGCGCGCATCGGAGCGCACGATTACGTCGAGTGCTCTGCCAAAACCAAAGAAGGGATTCGGGAAGTATTTGAGACCGCTACACGAGCTGCCTTACAAAAGAGATCCAGACCGGTTACGGGTTGTTTAAACTGTTGTCGGTTAATGTGAATGGCGGAACAATACCGTCGCAAACAGATGACACGATGGTGAACATTCACTGACATTGAGAGGTTCGAGGCAGCAGTTCCAATTTTTTACCAGGCTGCACGTCCTCAAGCTGTAGACTTGTCAGGACTGCTTTTTTGGGTGTGCTTACAGCTGAAAACGACTTTTGAGTCAAAGAACAAACTACACTTTACTGTGCAGTGCTCTCCCTAAAGTGGTTAAAGCTAAATCGTCTGAGCCACGTAAATGAAGAAGGGATAAATTGTGCGTGGCTGGCTGGACGTTTGCTTGTTATGTGAATACGTTTATATGAATTGTGGCAGTGGCACCTAAAAAGTGCACGAAGTATGAGCGCTGAAGTATTCATTTTATGTAGGCTACCTAGATCTAACGGTTAGGCTACAAAACTATACATTTGTATAGGTAAAAAGTTTTGTTTTAATATGCACCGTAAAGAAATGGCTTTCGGTTTACTGAACCTTTCTCACTATTGTAGGCCTATTAGGAAAATGGGGAAAGCCACAGAGTCCAGGGAGGCAATTTCAAGGGGTTTGGAGTGCCACACCAAATTGTTTTCAAATGCTGGGCACTTTTAATACATAAAATGTCATTTTCTGCTTCTGTGATTTTTAAAGTAAGTAAATAAAGGTCCCTGACTAGAACCCCCCCAGTAAATTTCCAGCACTGACAAGTAGGCCTATAATAAGTATCCCCCTTTTTTTTTTTTTAGAACTTATTTGATTCATGTACAACCAGTTCCAAATTATAAATGAATGAGGACCTTTTATGAACAAATAGCCTAGATTTGACATCGCATAAAATGATAAGAGTTAATTATCTGTGCATTAAGAAGTATTTGTACTGTGTATATATATATATATTTTTTTTGAAGAAGCTCTGTATGATAGTTAAACTATACCTGTAAATATTGCATTGTAAGATAAATGTTTTTTCTTGTCATGCCATAGAGTTTGAATTTGCGTAAATGGGTAAAATGTATTTTTTGAGTTTGAATTTGCATAAATGGGTAAAAGTATTTTTTCGGACCATCCAAATCATGTTTATTGTCACGTGATCAAGTGAACAAGTGCTAAATGTGTTTTGTATTAAGTTACAAGTAAAGTCACAGACCATTTTAAAGGTGTTTGAAATCAAAGAAATGCGTTTGCTTCGGTTTCTGAGTCATTTGCTGCTTTGAGGTATTTATAGATAATATATGTAATGTGAATATGTGTGGTCTTATTTCGGAAAATATATTTAATATAAAATCATGTTGTTGTTGTTGTTTTTTTTAAAAACTGAGGACTGTGTCTGATTTATCTTTAGCAAAGAGTTTGACTTTCTGAGTTTTACCACATCTTCTGTGTATTAGTGAAGGATTTAGAACACAAAAGTGGGACACCTCCCACCCCCCAGCACATTGTAAACTAATTTATAGTGCTTTTTAATGGGCATTGAATCGTTTGAAATGAAATGTTGTATTATTTCTCTAGGGTATATTTAATAATCTATTTACATATTTGGCACATCTTCCTGAATTTATATTTTAAGGCATTCATCAAACTTGGCCTAAAAGAGTTTTAGTCACTACTTGCTGTCAGCTTCACATAATAGTAAACATGTTAAATAGCTTTCCTGTATCTCATTGGTTAGAGCATGGTGCTAGCAACACCACGGTCATGGGTTCGATCCCAGGGATTGCACATATCCAGAAACAAATGTATAGTATAATGTAATGTAAATCACTTTGGATAAAAGCCTCTGCCAAATGTATAAATGTAAATGTAATGTAATGAAAAAGTTGTGTCTCAAAAGACGTATACTCTATGCACTCAACCATATAGTGTATGAATTTACAAAGTGTAGTATCGTTCCAAATAGAATACTTAATGGTTTTATACATTATGTGGTTTCCCAGACGAGGGCAAATTATGTCAATCTCACAACACAATGCAAGTCAATATAATCAATTTGTACATTGTAAATTTAATGTAATTTCCATTAATTTTGCTCAAGCAGCGTTTCAAGCCTCTTTTTTGAGAATTTTTAATGTGAACGCACTACTCGATTTATACTACTGGCGTAGAATAGTGCATAAGTGCGCGATTTGGGACACACCAACAGTCTGCCTATACAATTTTTTGTTATCTTATTACCTAGATTTCTGACCTTGTTTGGATGTCCTTTATTTTGATAAATTTCTCTATGGAAAAATATAACTGTGGAAAAAGGAAGTTTGTGCAGCTAAGGTTTAAAGGAAGAAGGTTTGAAGGGGGTCGTCAGATCAATTTCTGAAACAACAGCGATAATTTATAAAAAGTTTAACCAAAAGTTTTTATATTTTAAAATGTTCATATTTAACATTTTTATTCAACACTCACTTGGAACTGTTAATTTTGTTAAGGTGCAATAAAATAGAATAAAATTGTTATACAAAATATGTAACTGATTTAAATTATAGATGAAATTATAGATTTAACAATACTTGCGAACAGCTCTGACTAGATTCTCTGGTTATCATCTGGTAAATACAGTAATTGTGACATGACGTAAATATAGCACTATTTTGAGGATGTGACTTCAAAAATAACTAAATCTAGTCATAGTTTTTGTTTTTCAAAACAAAGACCTCTTGGTAAATATAGAGAAATCCTCATATTACATATTTGATAAAAACTGTATAATGTAACCTGTACTGTAATATAGTGTGAGCAATTCAGATAATCTCACTATTGATGCACATGACCCTGGACCACAAAAACAGTCACAAATAGCACAAGTATATTTGTAGCAAAAGCCAATACATTGTATGGGTCAAAATTATCATTAGGATATTACAAATATTAATGATTTGTTATGTATATAACACATCATTAGGATATTCAGTAAATATCATGTTCCATGAAGATATTTTGTCATTTTTTTCTTTATGTGAGTAGATGGACAACTTTAAAGATGATTTTCTCGATATATTGATTTTTTGCACCCTCAGATTCCAGATTTTCAAATATTTGTATCTCAGACAAATATTGTCCTAACAAAACATATATCAATGGAAAGCTTAAATGTAAATGTAAAAATGTAAATGTATTGTAAAATATACATTTATAAAATTGTACTTTGGACTTTCTTGACACTGTTCACAACTCATTATAGAGTTGGTTTCATATTTAATGTGTGCTTTATTGGAGAAGTTTTACACATTCAAAATCTGAATTAAATATAATATAGACAACAAAAGGTTTGAACTTTTAACTATAACATTTTATGGCATGACTTTTAATTGTCTTTAACTGTTATTAAAACGTACCTAGTAATACAATAATTACAATAAATATTTAATTTGTTTTTATTTTATTTTTAAGTAGCATTTAAAAGTAGCACGTAGTAAATTAACCTAATTTAATTAATTAATTGTGTTGTAATTGTATTAATATGTATTACATTAACTCAACTTACTCAACTCAAGTTTATTTATATAGCCCTTTTTTTTTTTTTTTTTACAATTTTCATTGTTACAAAGCAGCTGTAGGCTATGAAAAAGTGACTTTAAGCAAAACACTACATTTATAAAAGGAAAGTAAAAACAACAGGTAACATATTAAATGAGTATTCAATAAATTAGGCAGAATGTTCCCATCTTATAATTAATATTCTAATAATTATTAATAGCTAATTGTAGTTGCAATTTTGTAGTGAGGACTTGTCGGGTTGACGCTTCCCTCTTTCAGCTGTACCATCTGGTCTGGGTTCAAAGTTCAGGCACTAGATAGGAAAAGGATCTACCGCACGTGATTTCGAAATTCTAGGTTACCAACTGACCAGAGCCCTGAGAATGTAGTGAACGAGAAGGGCTGTAATGCAATAGAAGCTCACTCAGGTACTGAGGCGCTAAACCGTGTAGGGCCTTATAGGTAAGCAGTAAAAATTTTAAGTTAATATTCTCATACTTTTTTGTTTGTGTAAGAACTCGAGCTGCTGCATTTTGAACTAGCTGGAGTTTTTGTAAAAATCTCATAGGACAGCCACCTAATAGTGCGTTAAAGTAATCTAGTCTTGACGTCATGAATTAGCTTTTCTGCATCTGATAGTGACAGCATATGACGTAGTTTGGAAAACGTTTTTACAGGTTTTACAGGTGTTGGCTTCATGACTAGGGCAGTCGTGACCCAGTGGTTAGAGAGTTGGACTCATGATCAGAAGGTTGCTAGTTTGATTCTCAGGGCTGGTGGGTAATGGCTGAGGTGCCCTTGAGCAAGGCACCTAACCCCCACTTGCTTACTATACAAAAATGTACAAATGTATAGGACAATGTAATGTAACTCGCTTTGGATAAAAGCGTCTGCCAAATGCGTAAATGTAAATGTGACTTAAATGTCAGATTACTATTGAATAAAACGCCCAGATTCCTTGCTGACAATGAGGGTTTTATGGAACATTCGTCAATAGTTAAGCGTTTGTCATGATCCCTGTCTGTTTCCCCTGTATTGTTGTGGACGTTTAGTTTGTATTGTATTTCCTGTTCCTGCTGTAGTCCTTTGTTCATTGGTTCCCTGTTGATTGTCTCCCAGGTGTGTCTTGTTAACCCTGATTAGTTTGTGTATTTAACATTTACATTTACATTTACGCATTTGGCAGACGCTTTTATCCAAAGCGACTTACATTGCACTATACATTTGTACATTTTGTATAGTAAGCAAGTGAGGATTAGGTGCCTTGCTCAAGGGCACCTCAGCTGTTACCCACCAGCCCTGAGAATCAAACCAGCAACCTTCTGGTAATGAGTCCAACTCTCTTACCACTGGGCCATGACTACCCCAGTGGTTTAAACCCCAGTGTTTCCTTTTCTGTCATGATCCCTGTCTGTTTCCCCTGTATTGTTGTGGACTTTTAGTTTGTATTGTATTGTATTGTATTGTATTGTATTGTATTGTATTGTACACCCAGGAAATACAGTACAAACTAAAAGTCCACAATGATACAGGGAAAACAGACAGGGATCATGACAGCGTTATTCTTGGTTGTTACGTATGGCAGTTTTTGGTCCAATGAGTAACAATGTTCAGCAATAAAAAGTTGCTATTCATACAGTTTTTTATATTGACTATGCATTCCATTACTCTATTAAACTGCTGTGTTTTGTTAGGCTTCAAGAAAATATAGAGTTATAGAGTAGAGTATAAAATATAGATTAGAGTATCATCAGTTAAAGCTAACTCTGTGTCTCTTGATTATATATCCTAGAGGTAGCATGTATAGTGCGAAGAGCAGAGGCCCTAAAACTGAGCCCTGTGGTACACCATACTGGACTTGCGTGACAACTCATTGTTTATTGCTACAAATTGAAAACGGTCGGATATGTAAGATTTAAACCATTTCAAAGCAATTCCATTTATGCCGTCATAATTTTCAAGTCTATGTAAGACTGTACTGTGGTCAATGGTGTCGAATGCGGCACTAAGATCTAGCAGCACAAGTAACGAGATACAGCTACGGTCAGATGACAAAAGCAGATCATATGTAACTCTGATCAGAGTAGTCTCTGTACTATGATGTGCTCTTAATCCTGATTGTAACTGACTTTAAGATACAATTGTAATATCATTATCCACAGTACTCTCTTTATCTCTGCAACCCAAACATCGTGTGCAACCTTGTGTGCTAAATGTGTAAATATTGCTTATGCACCTCAATATCCATAATAATGAACAATCTTTGATTGTGTTGTTGAAGTGTTGAAGAACAGTCCCTAAATGTTTAATTGGGAAAGATAAATAGAAGAGTAGAACTGTGAAAATATAACTGTGAAACCTACAGCATATTCAATGTTTTAAATTGAACACAAATGAAAAGTTGAGATGGAAAAATATCAGTTAGTTGTGTCAATACTATTCCAAGTTCCACCACTTTGAAGGTTTTGTAGTTTCAACAGTGGAACAAACAGTGAGTCAGCAGTCTGGTGTCTCCCTCTTCCTTCTGAAAGGACATGGGAGGGGCTGTTGGCAGTGACCTCATGTCTGTGAGCTATATTTACATCTACAGTTAGACTGGATCACGTGGTGGGGTTTTTAGCTGGGTGACTTCATTGGAAGAGTTATCACATGAACATTTGTTCATCATATGAACATTATAAACAGTAGTGTAGTAATTCTAAATGTTAAAATCTTGTTTTACTCTTTATGAGTTATTGTCATGAGATGTTAAAATGTCCCCTTTCAAAGAAACGTGCAATCCACTCCTTAAAGTTAATCAGACTGGCAATAAAGTCAGTGATCTTTAATTTTAAATGTAGATTTAAATATAAATCCCCTATAGTGCATAACTAAGTAGAGCTTTTAGTCATTTTAGTCATTTTTCTATGACATAAATCGGATATGGAGCTTTTCTATATATATAAATAAATGAGGAACAACATAAGTGTGAGTGTCTTAAGATCACTGAAATCATGGAAAGAACAGCTTATTATTTAGAACAACAACACAACCTCTGCAGTACAAATGTTCTTTATTGGTACTTCACTGCTATTGCTTTTAAAATACAATAAGACACAGATTGTAACATTCAGATATTTTCTTAGGAGAACACTATTCTAAATTAGTCATTTACAAAATGAAAGGGCAACCAAAGCAGCTTAGACATGTTGTTTATGCATAACACTTTTAATAAGGTGATCTTAATCATTTGATAAATAGCTTAGCTAAGGAGTGTCTTGATACAAGGATCAGAAATTACTCTATTGAAGAAATCCCATATTAATGGAAGAGGAATGTCAATGTCCATCTCTGTCTCACCCACTCTCACGTAGGATTGAACATTCTTGATGGCATCTTTAATGGTCTGGATTATTTGATTCATAAGGACTTGCAGACGTGCCACAGTAGCATCAATCCAGGCATTGATATCTGCAATCAGTTGTTCAACGGTCATCTCAGCAAAGATTTCCTGGGCTTTAGCTTTGACAGTTCTACAATATTCTACAATAATTGTCCTGGATGTCTCAGCTTGCTCAATGATTTCACGTAGGATGTTGGAGTTGACAGCATCTGTGTAGATGGTGCTCATCCATTGCTTGAGCTTGTTGAGATCTTGATTTTTTAAAGTGTTAATGAACTCCTCTGCTTTCTCCACAGTGAATTTAAGGATTTCTGACAGTTTCTGCACAATGGACTCAAACCTAACATCTCCAAGACTCTTCACGATGGTGATCATTTGGCTTTGGATCTTCTGGAAAACAGCGCTTAGCTCATCCAGCATATCTCTTCCACGAATAATGTAGGTGCATCCTGGAATTGTGATTTCTACTTCTCTGATTTGCTTAGTGACGGCTTCAGCATATATGCTGAAGATCTCTGGCAATTTGATGATGGCTTTCTCAATGACATCAGCAACAAAGGCACTGATTTTATTGTAAACGTCAAGTCCAGAGAGTTTCTCGGCATATCCGGGAAGCTGGAACTGAGTGTCCCTCATGAAGGAGATGGCTGCATCTAACAGGGCCTGAATATTCTTCTGGTAAGCTCTTAGGATGATGACAGTGTTGTCGGAAATTTTACTGCTGACTCCTGCAAGATCAGCAGCAGCAATCTTTTCAACTGCTCTCTTGTACATGTTGTTAGCTTGAACTTTAATATGATCAATGGTTATCTCTAGGTTCTCATACTTTTTGCTGATGTCTTTGTGAACTGCATTAATATAATATGTGATTGTGTCTTTCAGGTCCTTTAGGGAAGCAACTTTCTCCTTCAGCCACATAAGAATCTTAGCCTGGACCTCCTTGTTCCATTGTGTCTGGAAACTGAGACGGTTTGAGTCCGTTATTGCAACGTTCACCTTCAGAATGTCCACAGTATCCTCTGACTGTAATGAAAAACAGAACAAACATTATGGTCATGTCAGTTCTATACAATAAAATCACAGTATTAGAAATTCAAATCAAAACTAGAAAATCTTACTGTAGATGTGCCGAAAAGTCTTCCTGTGTGTTGGGATAAGCTTTTGCTTTGCAGTTGAAGACCAAGCAGTCCAACAGATGGGGAAGATACTGACACAGTAAGACCCTCTTCAGCATTTCCAGTTAGCTTGTGGTAGAGCATAAATTTCACATCTGGTAGATTGACCTTAGCAGCATTTGAAATAACAGCCTTAGAGACGTCTGTGGTGGACTCAAGAAGTCCATTATAGCTGTTCTCAAAATATTGATGCTCCACATTCAGGTTGGAGAGCAGTTTCATCCCTGAATTTCTGTTCAGTGTGGTCTTGCCACTGGTCTTGCCATTAAACACATCAAACTCTGAAGTGAAACGTGTTTCAAACTGAGCAACAAGCTCCTCCTGATTAAGGATCGAGGCTTTGGTATTTGTGGTGATCATAGCTGTTTTAACAGAGAATTCATAGGTAAGGTCTCCCATGACAGGAATCATGATTGGTTTCTGGATATTGGGAAGAGTGAGCTTTGAATAATAAGGACATGGGTTTCTTTCTGATGTGAAATCAGGAACAAAAATTGGTATTTTGCTGATGATGGCACTCAGGGCAGGCTCAATGTTGAACATCTCAGGGTTCTTCACATACGTTAATCTTGCATCCATATCAAGGGTCTGTTGAGGTGTGATCAAGATTCTTTTAAGACCTGCATCCTCCCACAAAGAAAATCTCTCTATGGATGGTGTTTTCTTGTTAATCAAAGGGACATTCATTTTGGGGATGTTTATCGGCAAGGTCAGCACATTAAAATCAGCTTCACCATTAACCGATGCAGAAATCTGAATTTCCTTCTCGCCATTAGCCATTGTGATGTAATGAGAGTACTTGTACTGATTAAACCTAGCAACACCAGTCCAGCTTGTCTGTTGCATGGTGGGAGTCAGTGTTAAAGACATGTCATTCTGCAGATCAATTTTACCAGACAGCTTAAAGGGAAGAAGCAATTTTGTGTTCTTCTTGTTCTTGGTGTCAAACATGATTTCAAACGGCTTAGCCTTGAAGGTAACAGAGTTGGAAATTGTTCCCTCGACTTTGCCAGTCAGTTCAGCACTGTGAGACCCACTCAGCTCAACCATGAGGTTCTTTACATTCAGCTGCCCTTTAACCGCTGCAATGCTGTTCTTGATGAATGGAGCTTCTGTCTCAGAATGCACGTTAAACTTGATCTGAGTCAAACCAACAGTCTCAACATCCACTTTCTGGCTCATCTTGATTAGACTGCTATCAGTATTGCTGTTGAAGGTCAGTTTGAAGGATTTTACATTCATCACAATCTCCAAGTTGCTCTTGTGTGTTCCTTCACTAGTAAAATCATGAATGGAGTACTTTCCTTTGCCATCATTTCCCACGGTGATGGTAATGATTCCAGATTCCAGCTGTGCAACAGCTTTCTGGGTCATTTTGGCTTCGCTGAAGATGTTGGCCACCGGCATGTTTACACTATGATCATAAGAGGTATCCAAAGTACCAGAGAACCCATTCTCTGTGCTCAGGAATGCATTGCTCACAAAGTTAGAAGTGTATGGTTCAGTAGTTGCCTTAGCAATGGTTTTGGAAGATGCTTGGGCTGAAGCGCTATTAATAGACAAGGATCCCAGGTGATCGAATGAGAAAGCCATATGATTGGCTTTTACGGTTTCAGTCAGGGACAGATCATTCATCCTTGGAAATTTCAGATTAGTAGTGGCATCAAAGGTGTAGGCCAGTAGGTCAATAGGAGTCTGGAACTGGGAATTCAGGATGGCAGTAAACTGATCGGAGACATCTGTTGAGTTTCTGAGTTCAGCAGTAGTCTTCAAAGTGTGTTCAGAGGCTTTGATCACAAACTCACCAGACAACGTTCCGAAGCAGGGGACTCTGCTCAGATCAGTGACTATGTCCTTTACTTCATCAGCTAAAGTATTATAATCAATCGATTCACTTACTTTTGTATATAGTTGTTTTGTCAACTCATTCACCTGATCAAATAATTTATCAGACAGTGGTTTAATGTCCAAAGATTTCAGATATCTTACAGCTGATTGCAAGGTTTCCCTTAGTTTATATTGCTTCATTAGGTCCACAGCACCATCAATGATCTTCTCTACAACTGCCTCAATATTATGTTGTTTCAAAATCTCATCAACTCTGTAGTAGATCTCATTTATCTTGCCGGTAATGCCAGTTTTTTGGTACAAACTGACAAACAAGTGCCTGATGGTTTCCAGGGTTATGTCTATTTCTGATACTAATTTTGCCATGTATGTGTTTACACTATCATAAATTATGTCAAGATTTTTGATTACCTCCAAAAGTTCACTTATTTTGCTTTGGACAGTGGCTGTAATGTCATATTTACCATCAATATCATTAAACATGTTGATGCTACGATCCTTCATGGTAAGAATTGCAGTTTTGACTTCTTCAGTGAGTTCAGGGAGCTTCTCTGTGAAGGGCAGGGAAATAAAATGACTGTCACTGTTCTTTTGATATTTAATAGCACCTGAAATGGAAAATTCCTGGTTGTCGTTGCCATCTATATTCAAGAGGTTGGAAGACACAGTGTCCAGCAATGCAATACCCATGTTCTCAGGAGTGTTGAAGATTTCCAAGGTATGGCCAAAAGCATGGTCATTCAGTATAGACTCCGTCTTGATGTTCAGATTTTGCTGCTGAGGAGTGACAGTGCTGGTTATTTCATTCTGGAAGTTTGTTTTAATGGAGTTTCCGTTGCTCAGCTGGTGGGAGGTTGAGGCCTTGTATTGATGCTTATGTGAGAAAGATTTAGGCTCGGCACGTAGTAGCAGCATGCCGTTTACCTGGCCACTGTGCTTTCCATACACGCTAAGCTCTCCGTCAGCGTCGAAAGAGCCCTCAATATCCACTCTGAAAGGTTCTGCTTTGGTGAGAACATTGCTCTGGAGTTGGAGAGAGGGGGAGTTGAAACGCACATCATTGCTGAATTTTGAGGAGAATCCAACGATCTCAAGCTCAGAGCTCTGAGTCATTTTAGTGCCCAGAAGTTTTCCATTGCTGCTGCACTTTGCGGCGGCTGTCTGGTCAGCATAGGTGATTTCATAGTTATGTATCAGTTTCTCTTCACCAAAGGTTCCCTTCAGAGTTCCGGTAACCTCCATCTTGTAGAGCTCTGCCTTCATGTGAGCATCATTAATCAAGTTGACACCAATGACCTTGAGATCATTGTTGACATCCAAGGATGCTGTAAAATCATGCATGTCAATTGCAATTTTGTGCTTGTAGAAGTTGTTCTCATTAAGGAAGTTGTCGGACTCAGAGCGGATGATCAAAGAATTGAGGGTGAGCATCAGAGAGTCTGTGTTTTCTATTTTCATCTCCTGAAGTGATGCCATTAAGTTGTTAGCCAGGTTCAGGCCTTCCTCATTTAGCTTGACAGTGATTCTGTTTCTAGTGTTGGTATTGAAGATGTCACCCTTATACATGCTGTTGAAATACACTTCAGAGCTTGCAAGTCTTCCCTCAACCTTGAGCTCAGCATTGTTATCATGGACTGCTCCCTTAGTAGATACAGACATTGTTGCACCAGAACTTGCAATGCTGCCATGGAAAATGTTTTCAAAGGTCACACTGCTGACTTGAGCGTTGGTGGTACAGCTAGAGGTCAGGCCATCCTTGGTGAAAGACAGGGTACCCTTGTGGGAGGCACGGTTTGCAGCAAAGTTAATGCTGGCTTCAGTATTGAGTTCCACTCCCTGAGTGTTCAAGGATCCAGCAAGCAGGGAGAAAGCTCTATTTGTGCTGTCATCAGCCTGGGACTCAATCCTGATAGTGGCTTCGTTCACGGATGCAGAAAAGTCGATCTGGTTGCGAAGCATGCGCTTAACAGTGGCTCGCTTAACTGGGTCATTGTCGATGTTAGTGTTTGACTCAAATGAAATTTTTCCATTTGCTGCTGAAGCTTTAATTTTGTTTCGGATTTGGAAAACAGAAGAGGTCACCCTAAAAGTCCATTCAGCTCTTGCCTCTCTGCTTTTGGGATGTAGTAGAAAAGTTTGTGTTGCAACTATGCTCGCAGACAATGCGCCCACTTTCACTGATCCATCCAGATTTCCATCACCTGTAATTTCAGAGGACATAGAGGACTGGGCTGTGTACTCCAAGGACATCTTCATACCCAGAGGGCTGGAAGCTCCGATCTTGTAATTTCCTGTTGCCTTCACCACATCAGTAATGTAATCAATAATGGCTGTTTCCTTTAGGCTAAAGTGTGCATCTATGAGCTTGTGCTTCAGGGAAGAATCTATTTCGAACTTTACAGTGTCCCTGGACTTTTCAGCAATTTGAGCAGTTCCTGCATACAACCGAAACATTATGTCATTATGTCATTTTTGAAATGACAGAAATACACGTATGACTCATAGAAATTATGTAAAGTGAAAACTAATACAGCAAGTATGCACAAGCTTACCATTCACAGTGAAGGCGAGAAGTTCAACAGGGGAGTTTGTAATGACTGTGTATCTTGCAATGTAGTTGGGCTCATTTTCAGTTTTGTTGCCACCAGAGAAAACCGCTTCAATGTCATAGAAGTTGGTGCTTAATTTTGCAGATACTTCTACCATTCCGAGGAGTGGCATTGAGAGGTCATAGGTGGATGGGATAGAGAAAGTAGGTAGATTAAACTGTTTAGAAGGCAGAATTAGACCAATCTGTGGCATAGCCAAGTCAGGGGTGGCCATGGATGGAGGAATTCTCAGGTCCTCAGATGTCTTTCCACCAAGAGGCAAAGGAATGCTGATTGTGACCCGATCTTTGTTGAACTTGTATTTAAATGTGCTCTCACTAGAAATCAAATGAAAGAAAATGATCAAATGATTTTGAACCATCATTGACCATTTGTAGTTTTTTATGTATAATATAGATAATAAACATCAAACAGTGAGAGGGGTTAGGGTTAATCTTACGTGTTCATGAACATCTTCTCAGGCATAGATGGAATGGTCACTTCTGGAATGTTCTCTCTAAGGTTCTGAAGGTAAGGCATATCAGCAGAAATCTTGTCTATCCATATGAGATAAGCCTGTAATAGAATTAAACATACTGGAATAAACAGATTTTCACATATTTAGCTATATGAAAACCCCAAAATTGTTTGCTTTCATGATTTAATCTATAGAAAACTGACAATCTCATACCTCCCAGAGTTTTGCATAAATGTGACGCAACTTCATGTCAGTCTTGACAACTCTGTGTTCCATGATGCCATCAATGACCTGTTGCAGGCGGCTCTGAAGATGTGCCGTGTTACACAGCCTCTGGATCTCCAAATCCATGTCAGACTTTAGCTGAACTTTCATCTCCTCATCAGCTGTTGTAAGAACCATTCTCAATCATCACATTTTTTATATATTTTTTTCATATTATTCAAGAGCATGCAAAAATTGTTAAAGGAGATACAGTACCATATTGGAAGATGATCTTCTGCACAAAGTTGGTCTCTGGTAGCTTGATGTTACTCTTGAGTTCCAGAGTTAAATCTTCAGCATGGGTCATGACGGCAGAAAGGGTGACCTCAGTGTTAAGTGAGGGGACAATCAACTGAGCTTCCAGCAAACCATCTTTCATTGCTTCAAGCCTGTTATTAGCAAAAACAGAAACTTTAGATTATTCACACCACATACATAAAATCAAACCTGATATCATTCTTGTGAATAATGATGTATAAAGGGGACATGTAATCAGGTCTTTAAAAAAAAAAAAGATTTGGATCTGTCCTTACTTGGCACGACCGATGAGAGAAAGCTGAGGAATATTTTTGTTGGTGATATCAATGAAGATCTTCTTTTCCTTAGAAGGGCTGTCAGTGTAACCAACTTCGACTCCAGCTTCAACATCATAGTCAGGGATCTCAATGCTGGTGGTCAGCAAATTCTTGTTCCGGTTGTACTTGACAGAGGCAGTTGCCTCAGTGGGCTTAGCACCTTATGATCAAAACAGAAAAACAGTATATCAAAATATCTCTCTATGTGCCATAGCTGGGAAAATGCCTGAGAATCACAATACATGCCTTCTGCTCTCAGAATCATTTTCAGGGAATCAACCTTGTTGCGACCATTCTCATTTAAGAGCTCGTAGGCGAAGGTTGCTGTGTACTCAGTCACTTCCCCGGTGGGCTGGATATCCACAGCAAAACTGTAGGCAGGCAAGAGTGTTAGTATAGCAAAGCTATGGAGACATACAATTAAGCATTTAGAAAGTCTAAATCCTACCTGGACTCTCCATTGAGAGGAAAGTAAGGAGAATCTGGTCCAGCTCTAGAGTTAAGCAAACTGATGCAGTAGTTGATGCCAGAGATAAGCGGGCTGCACTGGTCTATAGCGGTGTTGTCACCTGTGTCGGGCACAACCGTGACCTGGGTTTTGGACACCATCAGTAGCTTGTTGCTGTTTAAAAATGAACAAAGGGTTTATATTGTATCTTAGTTTTAACAGCTGAATATTAATAATATTAATAATGTTTAAATAAGTAATTTCAAAATAATTTACAAAATCTACCTGGCCCTGAAGAGTTGAGTGGTGCCCATAGGTGCAGGGATAGACAACTTTATTTGACCATTTTCCATGGTGAGCTTGGCATTGAGAGAGCTCTCATGGAACAAGGTAGTGTGCATTTCCACAGCAGAGTCAACAAACTTGGGCATGTGGATTCCCATATGGGTGACAAATTCGACCCCCATTGAGGGGGAGAAAGACAGTTCACGCTGTGAAGAAAACAGTGTACATCAATGCGTATTACATATGCAAATGTTTTAAAAAATATATAATAATTATCAAAAATAATAATTTACACTCATCTGGATGCTTAAAAGGCTCTTCACAGTGATGCCAAAAAAGAACCTTTTTTTTGTTCCACAAAGAACCATTTAGTCAAAGGTTATTTAAAGAACCAACTCTTTCTTACCTTTTTATAAGCTGAAGATTAGACAAAAAAGGTTCTTCTATGGCATCATGAAGCACCTTTATTTTTTAGAGTTTACACTATTTAGTAATTGATCAGGAACTGTATTTAATACCTTTCCAGGCTCCATACGCAGACCACCCTTTACTCCAGGTGCAAAGGTTCCAGACATTGCAAACTTCAGTGGCAATCCAGAGGCGGTTGGGAGGGAGAACTCATTATCCATGAAGATATAGTGAGCAAAGATGTTCTGATCTCCAGACATCAAGGTCTTTGTAATCTGAAATTAAGCAGTACAATATATATAACAGCAAATCTTGATCATACAGTAGTCTGTACATTTTTTGCACAAGTTGTTCGATATATGAGCTGCTACTTGGGTATGCATGATGTATTGTATGTACTTACCCAAGCAGGTGAGTTCTTGAAGGTCTGAATGTATTTGTCCATTCTGTCCACAATGGCTGTCAGTTCACTGGTGCTCTTGATGTATCCCAACTCATTCCCCATGATCCTCAAGTAAGTCATGGCCTCTGGGGAGTCCTGGTTGTACAGGTCCTTAGCAAGCTTGTTGAAGTTGCGCACCATTTCTCTTACAATATTCTCAGGAACCTGTCAAACAGAATCATGACAGTACTCAAGGAATTTGCCAACCTTCTATGCTTGCATTAAACATCAGTCCTAAAATATCAATGGTTATGGGTGGAGTAAGCAATGATTAGTGATACCTGTCTCTTAGTCTTTTCTGTTCTCAGAGGCTCGACCCACTCCTGCAGAATATCATTGATTTTGTTTGGCATTTTGTCTCCAACCCAGTACATTGCCTTGGAAATGGTGTCAGGGAAGAAGCCATTGCTTCCAAAGATAGCCTCCACAGTTGGCTCAAATCCTTTGCCCTCCATGCCAAACTTGTTGCCAAAAGAAAAAACAAAAAAATTTAAAAGAAGTGCAAATGATGTAGGTTTATTTTTTAGAAGTTCTATCATAAGGTTTATTTTGAAATAATAAAACACATGAAGTTTTGTACCTCGATGAAGTCAAGGCTGAAACCGAAGGCCTTCAGGGTTGTCTCAAACAAAACCTCCCTGGGAAGCTGGCTGCTAGGATCAAAAATTATGCTTCCCTGCATGCTGGAACCAGTGGCCACCTTTCCTGGCATAAAAGTGTCCATCTTATAGTTACGAGAGAGCTGAGTGTAGTTTGAATGGGTAAGCATCTCATTGTTCTGCATGACTTCGATGATCCTTTTTCCCAACCTGAAAAAAGAAAAATGACATGTTGAGAGGACGATAAGAATATCTGAAGGAATTCAGAAAAGTCTGAAAATAATCAAATAACATACTCTTGAAGTTCGGGGTCTTTGGAATTAACAATGTTGTAGACATGGGAAGACACAAAGGACCTGACTTGCACATTTTGATCTTGCACAATCTTTTTCACAACCTCAATGTCGCTTGCCTCAGGCTTTCTCATCAAAATGAGATATGCGGCCAGTCTTTTCTGAACAGCACCTTTGCCGTAAAGGGCAACTCTCTGGATGTTAGAACGGATCTGCATAAAAACACAAAGATTTCAAAGGTTTGAACCTTATTAATCCCTAAGAGCCCACAGGTTCAATACATTCTAAAACTATGCAAATATAAAAACACCTACATCAGGAGTCACAGACATGCGTCTGAAAGCCTGGATGGCAGTCAGCTGGACAGAGAGGGTGGTAGCAGGCTGTCTCATGCACTTGAGCAGGATGTTTTTAATGTTAGGATCAGCAGCTTCCATAGCTTCACCCATGTTTCCAACAACCTAAATGGGGCAGATTAAGATAAGAAAACTGCTCCGAAATGTATATGTCGAGAATCTGGTCTTCTCAAAAATACACACCCTTAGGGTCATGTAGGTCAGTTCCTTCTCTCCAGAACAGTCAGCACCAAGAATGGAGGAGATGAAGTTGTACACCTCAAGAATCTCAGGGGTGAACTGACCTTCGGCTTGGAAGTGCCTAACAAAACAAATATAAATATTTGGGGATTTTATTAGCTAAATATGAATCAAACCCTGGTGTTAATATCAAAGCCTTGCAAATGTCACTGTATTATTAAATTAGCACTAATTAGCATAAAACAACATGGACAAGCATGGAAATCACATTTCAGCAAATAAGTTCACCCGAAAATGAAAATTCTGTCATCATTTTCTCACCTTCAAGTTGTTCCAAACCTGTATTAATTGCATTGTTCTGTCGAACACAAAAGAAGATATTTTGAAGAAAGTGGGAAACCAATCAGTTTTGGGGCACCACTGACTACCACAATAGTTTTTTTTTCTACTGTGGTTGTCAATAGTTCCCCAGAACTGTTTGGTTACAGACATTCTTCCGAATATGTTTCAGAAGAACTACAAAATGTATACAGGTTTGGAACAAGTTGAGGGTGAGGAAATTGTTATTTTAGGGTGAACCCTTTTTAAATGTAATCCTAGCGGTCTGGAAGGGTTAAGGTAACTAGGAAAAATTAGCTTACCTTCTTACAACATTGCTGAGAGCATACATGACTGGTTTGCTCTGCTTAGTCTGGGCAATCTCGAGTATGTCTTTCACCAGGAGGCCAGTGGGACTGTGCATCATTCCCAGAGCATAGACTGCAGCATCTACCTCAACAGCATCAGAGTCCATGGTCTTTAAGATACTGAGCATGGAACTTACGCACTCTGGGGTACCACACTGGGTCATGGCCTGCCATGCCAAGAACTTGTCCTCCTCCACCATCTGGGTGGTAGCCTGTTTCAGAACTTCAACCTCCAGGCCACGGAGCTCAGACACCAGCCTCTGGAAGGTGTGGGCCCTCAGGTTACCGTGTGGTTGTTCATGCATGGATTTGAGCTCTCTGAAGATCGTCATCAGAGCAGCAGAAGTCTGGACTAAGGTCTTATCTTGCACAGCTTCCAGAGCCAAGTCCTTGCGGTCAGTTAAACCTGCATTAAAGAAGGATATGATATGCAGTCAATATGTTAAGAACAGAAGCACTATAGTGTACTGAAACTGAATGAAAGATGGGCAATTCCATACAAATGTCAACATTAAGATAATGCGTTTTTACCGAAGGCTTTCACCATACTGATCAGATGTCAATATTAAGTGGTCTCTTTTGAAAAAAAAATGTTTTTAAAGCATAGTTTTCCATAATCAGGTGATTAAATTGTCACATTCATAATGTCATGAATGAAAATTGATAAAATAACTATTTTGTGGTCCTTGAAGAGCTATTCCTTCTGCTTCTGTTTTGCACATTTGAATTCAAAGAAGTCCTACAAAGTATGTTGTCTTTTTGTCACATCCATAACGCATGCATTTTTATCTCTTTAAAAAAACACTCATGCTAGACTGATATTTTTCTGATGTCTGGACTCTATCATCAGGGGTTTAGAAAAATATAAATATATTGGAATGAATACAATCTCTGAGAATTTATATTTCAAGTTTTAACAGAAAATGTCACATCTATAATGCTGGAATTGCCCAGATCTCTAACCAACAGATTTACATATAAAGTGAGAAAACTTACGGAAAACAAAAACTCTGTCATTGATCTTGTTTGTTTCTTGAAGAGTTAAGGTTTGCTTCACAAGGGAAGAGATGCCATATTCATTCCTGCAGAGAGAGAATCACAATTGCTGATATTCCGTTTAGGCGCGCATGTTGTATTTAAACTGTAGCAAATGAAAATGAATACAAAACTGTTGTAAATGCCACTCACTGGTAGGAGAAGGGAAGGAAGATGTGCTTTTCTGTGCATGTAGCTGATGTCATGTGCTTTTTCTGGTTGTCAAACTTGTAGTTGCAGGACTGGGTGCTGCCAATCAGCTTGGACAGAGGGTATTGCTGTTGACAGTCAAATGCATTTAAGAAAAATAGGATTCAAATCTGATTCATATTTTAGTATTTTAGATTTATTATCAACCAGTCTTGGCCAATCTATATGATATCATACATTTGTCAGTATTGATGTTACCTTTCTTGTTTGGTTACACTTCATTTAGATTTGACTAAATATAAGTAACTTTGCAACTGCAGGTGTTACCCAATATAGAGTATTACACAGTGAGAATGCCTTACCAAACCAGTAATCATGGCCAGCGGGCTGTAATGGCTCCTTTGGGTTTTGAAATGATCACATCCAGACAGATCTCTAGTGATGGTGACATCGGTGGCAATATCTTCTCTGGTGTTGACTTTGACTTCAGTGGCACAGATTCCATGGACAGTTGCCTAGATCAATGAAATAATGTAATCTAAATCAATAAGAATACATGTATGTTTATGACTTAAATGGTACTTTCAGTCAAATCATGACAATGTACGGGTTATATTACGATATCGTGAAGTTTGCTCAGGTCAAGATGACAATGTTCTTCATTGGAATTTATTATTCCAGATAAGAAAAAAACATGATCTGTGAAGTTATTAAGTTGGTGCTCATGATGGCATTGCTTATGACTCAAATTAAGCTGACCTGCACAACATCTGATAAAAAGCAATTAATACCTTTATAGATGATGACTTTTAAAAATGAATTGTTTTTGTACCATGTCTTTGCTCTGCTCTTTCTCCATGACAGGCACAATCAGAGTGGAGATTATACCCCTCTTGAAGTTTAGGACGTGTGTTTCTTCACCCTCAGAGTAGAGGGTCATGACAGTCTCACCTTCCACTACAAACTTCAGTACATTCCTGGTCAAAAAAAAAAAATCATGTTGAAATCATGTTGTCGCCTAATGTTAATGATGCTTTTGGATCAATTTTTTTTTAAGGCTATGGTTACACTTCCCCTTAACCATTGCTTGGTGGATTTGATCTAATCTGTTGGCTAACCCTGGGGTGGTGTGAGCATTAGCACAAGTATTCCAAATACTTAGGATGCATAATTGGGCCACGGGCCGGCTTAAAATGTTTACTTTCAAATGTAGTTCGTACTGGATGTTTTAATAATTTGGCTGAGACGCAGAACTATTCCTTAAATATTTAGACAGATCTATTTGCGAATCATTCAAACGTACCTCTCCATGGCGGTTTGGAAGTTCTGAGCGTCAGCAACAGGTGCATAAATGAGCGTCCCATCTGAGTTCACACCTTCTACTTCAGTCAGAGAGCACTCGCTCGTGCGGAGCTCAAAGCTGCATGCCTGGGGTACATCAATCTCGACCTATGAATGGAGGGGGAGTAAAAAAAACCTCAAACACTCAAAGGCAAAGTAGAGCAAAACAGTATATTATATTGAAAATGTAAGTTGTGAGCCATGACGTTTGTAAATTTAAATGTACCTTGCAGGAGATTTTGGGGCCATTCTTGAGAGGGGAGGTCCCTTTCACACCATTTTGGATCTCTGCTTCATACTTATATACATATTTTTTGAAGATCTTAAATCTTTTAGAAACTGAAAAGCAAATAAACAGAAGGCAAGGCAAGAATGAAACATCCCAATGTTTGTATGAAATGTATTCCTAATAATTGTTTGCAACTCAAAATGTTTTCAAATAAAGTTTATCAGAAAGAAGGCGTTTATCTGCATTCAGTGCAATATTAGATAAATGATATGATATATATTGTATTATCTAATCAGAGTAGGCATTAAGAAATTTGGACTCTGTCATTGATGGACTTGTGGCAGGCCCAGTTTAGACTGATGATGTCATTTATTGCAGGTTCAAAGTATTTGACAACAACAAAAGAACAGTAAGTCCAGTAGGTAAAGGGTAAGAATGAATTGTAGGGATGATTTTACATGTTTAAGGTCTTATAAATAATACTGATAACATTTATTTCTCAAAAAAATGAGAAAATGAACTTACGATGACATTCTGGATGAGAATTGGACTCGGTTTCTTGCTCTGGTGACAAAGTTGTTTAAAAAAAAAAATATATATATATATAAATGATATGCAAACAATAAAAATAGACCACTTTGGGGTGGTTCAACGCTACACAAATGTTTGTACAAAATACAACCAACAGAGCATTTATAACCAAATTAAAATAGTAAACCATTATGTATTATGCATGTAAGATTGAAAAATCTAATTAATGGAACCGGAAGTGGCTCTAAACCAGTGTTTACACGTTGAAAAGTGCTCTATACAGACATAAAAATCACATACCACAGAAAAAAAAGACTAAAAGTCTTTTCTCAGTACCGACGAATTCAGTATTTTGCGGTGCGTATCCATAATGTGGCATCAATTAAAAGCAATGGGATATTGTACTCACGGGCCAAGGCACAGGTGCCAAGTAGCAGCAACAAGTAGAGCTTCATACTTCCCATGTTGGGTCAGAAGAAGCTCAAACTAAAGCGAGTCCACCTCCAGACGAAGACTGATGCTGCTCCACTGGCTCGCACCTTTTATACTCGGTCACCTTAGGGGGTTAAACAAAGGTTGCAACAGGTCCAAAGTCCCATCAGCCAGTGTGGCAGGCCAAAGGCAAAGACCGTTTCATAAACAACACCCAAGACTTGCCCGTCAGCAATGGGACTGATGGAACTCGCTGATTTCATCGGCCCGACAGCAGCTACAGCCTTTAGTCTCGCTTGCTTGATTGATTTTTGTTTTCTTTCATGTAAAATATACGACATAGTTCAAAGGTAGTTTTAGGGATGAAGACCAGACAAGCAGACTTGATAACTGCGTGTCTTTGAATTCTTAATAAAATATTTGTTTAAACATTTTCATGTTGTTAAATTACCCTAAAAAAGTTTAAACAAAAACAACATGATAAATAAATAATGTATAAATATACACAACAAAAAACAAACTTTATTATAACAAAGCAATTCAAGTGCAAATATGTTTTGAAAGGCCTGTACAGCAAAACAATGCGATTATACTCAAAAAGTAGCACTGGCTCTTGGGAGTACTTTGTTGCTTTATAAAACGAATACTGCGTCATGAAAATATACAAAATGAATTGTTATGTCCCACTTCAATGCAGTGATACTGTACGTGAGTCATGTTCATATCACTATTATTTTTGAGAAACATGTCCTCTCCCTGTTTACAACCCTTATCATGTGAAACCAAGTCAGTGTGCCAAAGTTCACAGAACATTTAGGATCCCACATGGACTGTGTTCGGAATTATCTCCTAAATTATCTCCAGCATCATTAGAGCAGCACCTGGATCTTGTAAATAGGAAAATAAACACGTGGTGCTAACTAAAAGTATATTTTTAATTTAGACTAATCGTACATTGTGATTTTATTATTGCGAATCTTATGCAATCATGGTTTGCGTCTTTTAAATGAAAATCATTAGATTTAGGCCGCTCGGGTATGATCAAAAGTCTGAAAGAACTGAATTCTGCATGAGACAATCAATCGCAGTGATTTTAGACGTGTTGCTCTCATCATTTGTGTGAAATGACTTACAGAAGAGATAACTTTATCAGAGGAGTACACCATGAGTTACATAATACTGAAGATACGGCTTAAACCACTAAAGACTCTGAAAACTCATCTGTTGCTCTTTTGAGTGCAATGATAAAACCACAAGGAATATTTAGGAAAAGTTACATATCCTAAGAAAAAAAGAAACAGGATGTGACATTTTCAGTCAAAACATGAAATATAAATTCTCCCAGAAGGTTTTTATTAATGAAGCATCTGTTTATATTTTACTAAGCCACTGATGATAGAGTTCAGACATCAGAAAAATACTAGTCTATGCATGAGTTTTCTATTTTAAAAGAAAGAATTAATGCGGTTTTGATGTGTTATTGATGTGACAAAACTGTTTTGAGAGACAACATACTTTGTAGGATTTATGTGTATTAAAATGCACAAAACAAAAGCAAAACCAAAGCAAACAGTTCTTGGACTCAAAAATTGAAAATATTTTTTTGGTTCTGTTTTCTGTTTGTTCACACAAAATGAGATTGGACAGCAAAAAGTTACCATTGTCATATCAAAGGGGTCCAGGAATTGTTTGGTTACAAGCATTCGTTCAAAATATCTTTCTCAACCAAACAAAAAATGATACATTTGTGGAACAACTTTATTTATTTAAAGGTTTTATTTTATATTCTTGTCCTGATGTATAGACAAGCCTCACAAAGGGCAAAAACACAAGGGCATATAGTACATAAATGCATTTCTGCATTATATTTCAAGTTTTCTGCAGCCATGTGACAGTGTTGGTAACTTTGTAAACAATCATCATAACTGGTTTGAGTCATTGCTGCATTGTATTTTCAACTTAAACAACTCAAAATATTGTAAGAACATTTGGAAATATGTTATCATGTACCTTATCAACAGAAGTCTTATCTCCTATTATTGAGGTTCTGCTTCTAATATGAGTTAACTTGTGCTTCACAAAATGCTTTATTTAGTAAACTTTCATTTTCTACTACTAATCTGTGAAAATCAATACATACTTTATCAATACCTGCAATTACAGTAAATCCAATAATTACACTAAAGGACCAAAGTGATGTTCGGTTTACTTATTACAGGGACAATCCACCAGGATTAAACCAGAAAGTGTTACAATTCCATAACCCAAAATGTGTTATTATTTAAAAGAGTAAATCAAAAGAATATTTTAGATATGGGTTATTCTGTTCTAATAAATTTGAGGTTTTATCTATTCTAGTGCACTCCTCAAAATGTACAGAATGCCTTAAAAGTGTGCTGTGTTATTGTTTTGTGAAAATACACATAAATAAACTAATAAATGGGTTTACCCATATTTTTGCCCAATAAAATATTAGAACAAGATGTTCTTCTCTTCACTACTGTTTGTAAGTATAGCAATAACAACCTTCTAAACTCGTACACACTTTTATTGATTTTCTCTCTGTTGGGTCTCTCTTTTGTTATTCATACTGGTAATATTAAAAACTATGTTGCACAAGGATTGCATTGCGATTACATCACCCGAAGACATTTTTATGGAGCTAAAGAACTTGTGATAACACTGTGATTTGAGACAACTCTTGTCACATGTTTATTGGATTTCTGAGATGGGAACACCACAGCGCTTGGATGTGTTATTTTGGTAGCCTCGCTGGAACTTCATGAATTTTCACGAAAACTAAATGTTTTGACTTTGTCAAATATTTGACTTTTATTTCATGTTTATGTTTCTCATCTTATCATGTGGTAATGCAATATGTAACATACAGTAAGTTATAGAACAATATATTGTTTTTTGAAAAAGCAGTTACTGTAAAAATATTTAAACAAATCAAACTTTTTATTTTTTGTGGTTGGGGGAAAACGTAATGTAAGAGTTTGCATGTTGCATTTGTAAGTGTGACTTTTTGTGTTCAAGTACTTATAAGGCCATTATATAGTATATGTCACCACAAGGTGATGCTGTTTTGTCATCTACTGTATAGATGAAAAAGCCTTTTTGTCCTGGTACAGTCAAACCACAATTAAATAAGTGTGATAGAAGACCGGGGCAATTGGGAATAAAACAATTTTTCAAGTAATATACAGATAACCAATAAATGACAAAGTAATTATTATTTATACAATATTTCTGAATACAAGTCTATCCACATTTTAAAGACAACAATGAAGAATTGAATACTCTCTGCATTATGAGCATTGAGACACACATTTGCTCTTTTTCAGGAAATGGAAAAACAATATTAATATTAAATTAAATACTGTGTTGTCAAAGTTGACAAGCATTTTCTATATGTTTTATTGGTTAGATATTTGCAGAACGCAAACTTAAAGGGTGACTACTAATAATATTAATTGTAAAAAAGAAAAGATGGAGATGCAAGGTTTCAGCAGTCATATGTAGAATCATACTCATGCAGTCTTTGTGTTCATCTCAGTTATTGTGTGTAAGGGAGTTTTATAAAGACAGTAACACATGGATTGATGACATTATGCAGGAGATAACATATATTATCTGCGTGATGACATTTACTGAGACTAAATGCTTAGTAAACAATGCTCATTTGTCAATATCACTTTGGACTCATTTTAAAGGCCTGCTTGTCATTGTTCTATGTAATTCTCAATCATTTATTGTGCAAGATCCTGAAGTTGTAAACAACATTTAAGATTTGAACTCGGCTTTCATTGCTGTAGTAGAGTTAAAGCTCATTTTTCAAAGATTGGAATAATCCAAACATTTATTATGTTAACAAATGAAATCATTTTGAGTCTCTTCATTTCACCAATGGTGTCTATTCACAGCATATTTACATTTTTGACAAACTTCCATGTCATTCCTTATCTGTATGAATTTTTTTCTGCAGAACACAAAGGATATTTTGAAGAACACCATTGGCACCTGCTGATTTCCATTGCATGGACACAAAACCACCGAAATTTCTTTCACAACATTTGTAGTGTTCCGAAGAAGAAAGAGTAATATAAAGGTTTTAAATGACATGGGTGTGAATAAATGATGACAGATTTTTTTATTATTTTGGAGTGAACTATGCATTTAAGAGCCTTACTTTGGTGCATTAAAGCACTAGTTGCACCAATGTTTTTAGAAAACGTATGATAAAATAGTTTACATTTTAAGTTTCGTTTTAAGCAGTATATACATAATAGCATCTACTACTACATAAGAGCTTGAAAGACAACTAAAAGGTTTTTGTGGACTTTCAGTCTCTTATGGCATCAGACTAAAAAAACTCTATTCTTTAACATATTTCCACAGTAAGCTTCTTTTAGTCCTTAAATGTATTTTTTCAATGTCTTTGACATTTTTCTAGTCCTTTTATTCGATATAGCAATCCATCAATAAAGTCCTGTGAGGAGACAGAGTTGTATCATTAAAATTTGCTTTGAAAATATTTGTGCACTGGTGATATTGCACTCTTTATTTTCTTACCTCTTTTGGTTTGCCACAATCACGCAGAAGGTCCTGCAATTATAAATAATATCACAGCTATTCAAACGAATGATGAAACCTTTAAATCAATGTGTTATAATTGCGATTCATCTCAGAGAAAACTTGAGAGAAACTTAATAATGAGAAAAAACTCCAGAATCAAGACCAGTGAACAATGGGATGCTCACTATGAATAGATACCCAAATATTATTTTCATACAACCTGCAGTTTTAGTCTCTGCTCACAGTCTGACAGCTCCAACAGCTCATCAATGTCAATCTCCAGCACTGGAATGTCATCTTCCTGGAAAACAAGATTTTCTCACTGTCACATGCCACTGGCCTTGGCATAATTTGGGTTAAAATTATTTGTGTACCACCACACGAAACATAAAAAAATAAAAAATGTGATTTTTGAACAACAGAAGATGAGGTGTTGTGCTTGACTGTTCTTTGTAGTTTAGATAAGAGTCGACATTTGGTTTTGTGCAAAGCTATTCAGAATTGCATACGAAACAATCTTGTACAGTGGCTAAACAATAAATGTGCATTGTAAGGAAATGCCAATGCAGACAGAATACCAACTAGTTGCAAAAGAGCAGCATTTTGCAGTCACACAATGACATGCACATACTTTCTTTTAGGACACAGTTCTTTTTGTTCTTGATACATGCCCTCTGTCTCTGCTCTGTTCACCCGAGCCCGATATTACATTCATACAGTACATTGACACACGGATGAAAGGCACAAAGAAACATTAATGTTGATGTCATTTAATTTCTCCTAAAAAGTTGTTAACTCTACATCTTACCAACGTTATTTTGGTAATTCATGCCTTCAAAAAATAGCGCTGGCTAATAGTCGCCTATGCATATTAAGCTGGAATATGAAAGTATTTTAACATTTCAAAATAGTGCACACTAAGGAACAAAATGCAAAAATAATGGTTGTGTTTGTCAATGTTAATGTCAGTATACAATGATTCATGTTAGTTTATCATGGGGCATTGACTAATGTTAAAAGTTACAGTATTTCTTTTAAAAACATTATTAGTAAATGCTGAAATTAAAATGAATTAAGATTAATAAATGCTGTGGAAGTATTGCTCATTGTTGGGTCATGTTGCCAAATGTTGTTAACAAATACAAACTTATTGTAAAGTGTTACGAAAAATTACTTTAGTAAATATAATATTTTCAATTAAATTCTTTTACCCATGTATGAATCTCCATAACAGTTGTTTTCATTGGGGCCTACAAAAGATGCCGTGCTTTTTAGAACAGGAAAAGCTTGTGAATAAACCCACGCCCTGTCATGTCCTCACACTGGGAGTTTCAATCACAGACAAAGAAACAAGTATTTCCAACAGACAATCAGGGAAAGAAATTCCCAGTTGGAGGGCAAAGATGCACTGTGTGGATTACTGTAGTGTACATCATTTACTTGGGAAATAAGACCAATCACTAAACTACTTTAATAGGTAGCAATGCATTATTGAATGCCATATCCACAGTTAATGCAACAAAAGTGTTAACACAACTGGAAACACAGTCCGCTATTCAGTCATCAATGTGTCCCAGCAATGAAGAGATGTGCCTCACCTCACAATCAAACAGCAGATGCAACTGACTATCCATCCATTCCTCAATGTCCAGCCTCCGTTGCAAGTCCTTGCGGTTGTACTTTAAAGTCAGTTTCCCGAGCCTGTGTCGGGGGGGTTCATTGTCCTCCTCCCTGCCTGGAGTCTGGAACATTACTCTGGGATGGTTCATGCCTGTGAAATGTTTGAAGAGAAAAGTCCCTTTCCCTCTGACCTTGTTTCTCCTTTCTGTCTAAGAACTCCACCCTCCATCCTCCTCCTCTCTATTCATCAGCTTTTCATATCCGTTTTACTAATATTTCCTAAGAGTTTTGTCTGTCAGTGCCACATTATAATGTTCAGAGATACATACTGAGCCAGCCTGTAGTATAGCGGCCATGACGTGGGGTTGCTCTGGCGTGATGAATTCTGCCCCACATCCACACTTCCCACAGTAAAAGAGAAACCGCTTAGCTGGAAGGCATAGTCAATGTATTCCACTAAAGTCCAAGGGAAATTGCGCCAATGCGACATGTCATCTACGTAGAGGCTGCTGGCTCCAGTATCACAATCGGTCTGCGTGCGGTACTTATAAAGGCGGTTATATTGATATATACTTTATATTGAGGCAGCACTACATGTGCCCTGACAGAATATGGCCAGGGACTTGACTCAATCGTCACAATGACAGTTCATGCTTATAAAATCGCAAGAGGCTACCGGCTCCAGTTGCTCATTTGGTCCGCCCGTGGTACTTATAGACAGTACGCAGCAGGGCAAAGATTGTGAGTTTGACCCCACCTAGTGCGGTTTTAAGAATTGATGAGCTTTGCTCTAATAAGATTGGGAAGATCTGACTTCCCCAGTGGCACAATGGGTGGGTGTGCAGTGCTTGTAAAACAGTATGTGGAAAGCCAATACATAGGGTGTGAGTTCAAGACTAATCTTGAATGGAGCTTTAAGGGCTGACAACCAAGGTTTGCTCCTAACTCGGGAATTTGTACCAATGCAATTTCAAGATATTATTTATTGTACTTTCAGTTTAGGACAGTTAAGCTAAGAGATTTGGGATTTGTGCCAATGCAACTAAAGCTTTCCATTGTGTCATGCGGTACTTCTAAGGCAGTGTGTGGCAGGACAAAGCTGAGGTTGTGAGTCCAAACCTCACTGGGTGCATAATATTAAGAAAAAAACTTTCAACCTTTTCAAGAGCTAATGAGTAAGCTTATCTCCACAGGGATTGGGAATTTGTGCCAATGCAATTTAAGATCCGTTATCTTTGAAGGGGCTGCCAGTTCCAGTGGTGCAATCGGTCAGCGGACAATACTTACGAGGCAGTACACGCCAGGGCAATGCTTAAATTGTGAGTTCGAGTTCATAGTTTTAAGCGCTGAGCACTACGCTTTGCTTCAATGAGATTGGGAATTTGTGCCAATGCAATTTAGAATCTGTTATCCATGCTAGTGCTTACAGCTCCTGTGGCGCAACTGGTCAGCGCGCGGTACTTATAAGCCAGTACACAGCAGGGCAATGCCGAGGTTGTGAGTATGAGTCTCACCTGGAGTGTAGTTTTAAGCACTGAGAAGTAAGCTTTGCTTCAATGAGATTGGAAATTTGTGCCAATACAATTAAGGATCTGTTATCTATGCCAGTGTTTATAGCTCCAGTGGCGCATAATATTATATTATATGTATATATATATTATATTATATTATATTATATTATATTATATTATATGGCAGTACACAGCAAGGCAATGCCGAGGTTGTCAGTTCTAGCCTCACCTGGAGCATAGCTTTAAGCGCTGAGCACTAAGCTTTGCTTCAATGAGATTGTGAATTTGTGCCAATGCAATTTAGGATCTGTTATCAATGTTAGGACTTACAGCTCCAGTGGCGCAATCGGTCAGAGCGCAGTACTTATACGGCAGTACACAGTAGGGCAATGCTGAGGTTGTGAGTTCGAGCCTCATCTGGAGCATAGCTTTAAGCGCTGAGAAGCAAGCTTTCCTACAATGAGATTGAGAATTTGTGCCAATGCAATTAAGGATCTGTTATCTATGCCAGTGCTTATAGCTCCAGTGGCACAATCGGTCAGCGCTCGGTACTTATAAGGCAGTACACAGCAGGGCAATGCCGAGGTTGTGAGTTCCAGCCTCACCTGGAGCATAGCTTTAAGCGCTGAGCACTAAGCTTTCCTACAATGAGATTAGAAATTTGTGCCAATGCAATTTAGGATCTGTTATCTATGCTTCCACCCGCATCTCCAGTGGTGCACTCGATCAGAGCGCAGTACTTATAAGGCAGTACACAGCAGGGCAATGCTGAGGTTGTGAGTTTGAGTCTCACCTGGAGTGTAGTTTTAAGCGCTGAGAACTAAGCATTGCTTCAATGAGATTGGAAATTTGTGCCAATGCAATTTAGGATCTGTTATCAATGCTAGTGCTTATAGCTCCAGTGGCGCAATCGGTCAGCGCGCGGTACTTATATGGCAGTACACAGCAGGGCAATGCCGAGGTTGTGAGTTCGAGCCTCACCTGGAGCATAGCTTTAAGCGCTGAGCACTAAGCTTTCCTACAATGAGATTGAGAATTTGTGCCAATACAATTAAGGATCTGTTATCTACGCCAGCGCTTATAGCTCCAGTGGCGCAATCGGTCAGCGTGCGGTACTTATAAGGCAGTACACAGCAGGGCAATGCCGAGGTTGTGAGTTCGAGCCTCACCTGGAGCATAGCTTTAATCACTAATCTTTGCTTCAATGAGATTGGAGGTTTGTGCCAATGCAATTTAGGATCTGTTATCAATGCTAGTGCTTATAGCTCCAGTGGCGCAATCGGTCAGCGCGCGGTACTTATATGGCAGTACACAGCAGGGCAATGCCGAGGTTGTGAGTTCGAGCCTCACCTGGAGCATAGCTTTAAGCTTTAAGCGCTGAGCACTAAGCTTTCCTACAATGAGATTGAGAATTTGTGCCAATACAATTAAGGATCTGTTATCTATGCCAGTGCTTATAGCTCCAGTGGCGCAATCGGTCAGCGCGCGGTACTTATAAGGCAGTACACAGCAGGGCAATGCCGAGGTTGTGAGTTCGAGCCTCACCTGGAGCATAGCTTTAAGCGCTGAGAACTAAGCTTCGCTTCAATGAGATTGGGAATTTGTGCCAATGCAATTTAGGATCTGTCATCTATGCCAGCGCTTATAACTCCAGTGACGCAATCGGTCAGAGCACAGTACTTATATGGCAGTACACAGCAAGGCAATGCCGAGGTTATGAGTTCGAGCCTCACCTGGAGTATAGCTTTAAGCGCTGAGAACTAAGCTTTGCTTCAATGAGATTGGGAATTTGTGCCAATGCAATTTAGGATCTGTTATCAATGCTAGTGCTTACAGCTCCAGTGGCGCAATCGGTCAGCGCGCGGTACTTATATGGCAGTACACAGCAGGGCAATGCCGAGGTTGTGAGTTCGAGCCTCACCTGTAGTATAGCTTTAAGCGCTGAGCACTAAGCTTTACTACAATGAGATTAGAAATTTGTGCCAATGAAATTTAGGATCTGTTATCTATGCTTCTACCTGCATCTCCAGTGGTGCACTCGATCAGAGCGCAGTACTTAAAAGGCAATAAACAGCAGGGCAATGCTGAGGTTGTGAGTTCCAGTCTCACCTGGAGTGTAGTTTTAAGCGCTGAGAAGTAAGCTTTGCTGCAATAAATAAAATAAATGTCATGAAGGGCAAAATTATCTTTATGGTCCAAAACCACTTTTTGCACCAGGCTGTAAAAAAAAAAATCTGCTGTAAATATGGGCATTTTAACATGAGCGGGGGGGGGGGGTCTATGGAATTAACTCCCATTTGGAACCATTCTCTAGCGGTCAGTTGATGAACTGAAGTTTAAGTTGGTGTCGTGTAAGAGACCGGTTGCCACTCGGACAATCCACAGTAGGGTAATGATGAGAGTGCATGAGTTCGAGCCTTAACTGGAGAATAGTTTTAGGAGTGTAAAAGACTCTCAGCCATGTCAATAACTAATGAGCAAGCTTCACCCCAGTGAGATTGGGAATTTGTGCCAATGCAATTTAGGATGTGTCGTCTACACAGAAGCTGCTGGCTCCACTGGTACAATTAGTCAGTAGGCAGTACTTATATAAGGCAGTGCTCAGAGCAATGCTGACATTGTGAATTCAAGCCTTATCAGGAGCGTAGTTTTTTAAACGCACCTACTTTCATCATCAAAACTTGCTACTAAATCATCAACTTTTTTTAAATTATCACTATACACCAACTGTACAACAAATATTTTGGTACTTATAATAGGTGACAAATCCTAGTTTAAAAGTTGACAAATGTTTTTTTTTACTAAATAAACAACTTATTTAATTTAATTTTAATATTTCACTATATAAATAATCAACAGTAATGTCTCAAATGAAAATAAATTACCCTGACATATCTTCAAATACTATGTCATTGCCATTGTTTTGTTTCAAGATGCACGCCAGTAATATTTTAATCTAAGCCATTTTAATAAAAGCGGCTTAAATATTGTAATTAAACTAAGGCATGGTATTGACTTAAGCTAAGCCTTGTCTGTCAAATAATGTCCAGAAATGCAGTCTAGTTTACTAGGATTCGAGACACGCCCGCCGACTACGTCACTGTTTAACTTCCTCACGTTCACAGAAAACACACCTGAGCAGTAAAACAACACACCTGAGCGCGGAAGCAGAAATATGAACGCGCTTTGAAAATAAAGCGCTAATTTTGGACAATCCGTTTTGACAAAACACGATGACAAGCGAATTTTGCCGGATCTTTTTTTAATTCGGTTTGGTTTTTAAGTAGCAGCTGAAGGGATTACCGTATTTTTGAGGACTATCACAAATACATCAGGATCCCGTCAGAAATGAGTTCCTATGGGTTTGTTTTTGCCTTGCTTCTGATACCGGCTGTGTATGGCGAAGGAACGCACAGCAATGCACCCGGACAAGAACATACATGTGAAAAAACGTTCATTGCAGGTCGGGAGGGTTTTGTTTTGAATACAGCGGAGTCGATCAGTCATGGTGCCACTTTTCTGGCTAACCCGAATGTCGGGCAAAATGATAAATGTGTTGCTGCGTGCTGCAGTGATGTCAGGTGTAACCTGGCGCTCGTTGAAGACCTGAAAGAGCAGAAATCTATCAACTGCTTTCTCTTCGACTGCATGTATAAGCAGAGATATGTCTGTAGATTTATCAAAACTGCGAATTTCACTAGTCATATCCAGGAGTCACTGTATGAGCATTACCTGAACGGCCGCACGAATGGTAAATATCAAAGCTATGTAACCCTAATAAAGTCAGGGTTGGTGAATAGGCCTAAAGAAATCTTATTGGATAAGATTAAGAATTGCATTTCATGCCTTATCTATGAAAGCATTACATTTATGTAGGTTACTTAATTTTTGAAATGTAGGAGGGATAAGAAACGTTTATTCCAAACATTTGTGACATAACATTGATGAACGTCTGATTCCTTACTTGGGATTCGGTTAATGCTAATATTAACTTTGTCAGAAAAGTTGACAGAACCTATAGTAGTTTTGTAGTTGCTATTAAAGATCTTTGTCTACATTTTAATTTATGAATTGACATATTCTGGTTGAGCTCTTTGCCTTTACAAAATTTGACCATGTTCAATTACATATCGATTCTTGAAATATGAAACAAATATTTACCTGCGAAATATTTCAAGCTGATCACAATAGTACATATCAAACATCTGTCAAACAAGCACGTCTAATTCTAATAGTAGGCTATATTATTATTAGATTGATCTTATTCAAATTCTCAGAGTGATTTTATGATCTGGATTCATGCTATCACACTAACAATATTATCGATTAATATCTTGGTGGTCTTTTTTTGCCCCAGATGAGAAGGACAAACCTCCCATTGCCGATGCTGGGAAGGATGTGGTGGTGCAGCCTAATGAGGATGTCATGCTGAATGGCATAGAGAGTTGGGATGATAAGAAGATCGTAAACTACACATGGACCCTTGTTAAGGGAAATAAATCTGTTGTGATGGAGGTATCATGCTTGCTTTTGGCATATGAGCAATGATTTGTTTAATGTTTGGTTATTATAATACTGTTTTCAGTGATATGCAAGGGTTGTTAGGATGAAATAGGATGCTGTTAGGGAATTTGTTTCCTGTTCATCTTAATGAAAATGGAATGTAGTTTGTAGCTGGTTTTGACCCATATTTTACGTTGGATTTTACATTACCTATAATGTTTATTTTACAAATCCAACACAGAAATGTCCCCTAAAGTTTACAACCCACCATTTGTAGACTACTGAAAATCATTTTGTGGCATCATAAGAATAGTGATAACTACACAATTTCTTCACAGAAAACAGATCTGCCGGATCAGTTGAGTGTGTCCAACCTGTTTCCTGGTGTGTATGAGTTCAGACTGACCGTGACTGATTCAGCACATCAGTCTAATTCAGCTCAAGTCACTGTGCTGGTTCTTACTCCCGAGCAGTCTGAGCGTGAGTATTACTCTTTGTTTTCAGATCAGCTGGGCTGTCTCACTCATAATCATTATTGGCTTGTTAAGTCGTGACGTGCGTAATACTGTTCCGGGTCAAAGCCTTACCCATTTCAATAGAGAATACTATTTAAACAGAGCTCTGTTTATTTATATCAGACATTTAATCAAAACGTTTATAAACTCACAGTATACACTACAGTCTCCAGGCTCACGGAATCTCCAACATCAATATTGTAATAATTTGTTTTGTGGCCATTTGTGATTTTGTTATGGAGATAAAGGATGGGATCGGGGGTTTTCGGCAGGTTTACATCACGGCATGAGCGTTTATCAGCATTTTTGTCTATGGCATCTGATATATGACCTTCCATACATGGTGGTGCATGACGTCAGGCTTAACAACCGAATAGATCTTATTTAAGTTTGAATCATGTGTTGGTCACCTTGCCAACAACACTTCAGAATTAGTGTTTTTGTTTGTTATCTTTGTATCTGTGAATAAAGATGAAATAAAATGTTTAGAAAGGCCATAGTCAAAATAAAAATCATCAGTACTACAATTTCCATTCTCATGTACCAAACAGAAGGTCAAAGCTACACTGTAAAATAAACCCTGTAGAAATTGGATATCAGGGGTGCCGAAAACATTTTATGTCATTTCTGTAATATGACATTTTTGCCGTATTTTCAAAAATATGTAAAATTCTATATAATAAAACAGTAAAAAACCTTACAGTGTAGGTTTGTTGTTATTGTTTACGTTGGCAGACCTTTACCACAGGCTTCATCATACAAAATGCATTATTTTTTAGACCATTTTAGCAGCAACAACATAAACATTATGTGGCCAAAAACTTAAGCATTAAATATTTTTATATTACAAGCCACAAGCCAAACCAATAACCAAACACAAACCAGAAGTAAATTTAGATAAACTTTGTAGAACGAGTTAATGTGATGTAACTATACCTGTGTTTACCATGATAAGATGTCTGTGAAAGTTTAGGAGACACTGACTTATAGACCATGTTGCAAGATGGAAACACTGGTCCAGAAACACTTCTGCTTTTATTTATATATATATATATATATATATATATATATATATATATATGACTGAATCTTAAAGGTATTCGATTAACATTCTGATTAGGTTTCAAGTGTTCTGTTGGTTGTGTTTTTTTCAAACGTATGTGTAGTGATAAAAAAACTAAAACAGGAAGTTCTTCGGGACCAGCGTTGGATCAGCATTGCTTACTTTTTCCAAATTGGTCTATATCATGATAAGTCCAATTTTCAGACTTTTGCAGTCTTTTGTTCGTAGTTCAGTAATCCCAGAAGCGATGAGTTGGGGACAGGCTTTTTCCCTTTCTTAGCACGTTAGACTATACCGCTCCCTGTACAAATGCGTTGAACCGGTTTGGCGCGTCGAGGCGGTGAGTCACCAGAGTTTCGCAGTATATGGAAAAGCATGCTGTGATTGAACTCAGACAACACACCCCTGGCATAGATTATATCATGGGAACTGAGTGTATGATAGGGAATTGTAGTGTTACTGAAAGGACCGATTGAATTTTTGGATGAAGATGAATCATTGTTAAATGAGGTCAGTATTAACAACTGAATCAGTGCTGTTTTGCTGTCTGTTTATGTTGTCTGAGCGACATTCATGTCTGGTATATGAATACAACCAGTGCTGCGCTGAGCTTTCACTGGGCCTTGGGCTAATGCAGCTTTTGTCCCCCCACCGGCAGACCAACATGCACAGTCGAAAGCTCTAACAATCATTAAATATTTGGTTAGATTCTTATAGTCGTCAGTTGTTAGAGCTTTCGAGTGTGCTTGTTGGTCTTTATACAGAAGTTTGGAGATCAATATGTTACTTTATGAAGGATTTCCTCTTTTTTTAATTCTTTAAAAATTGTTTAAATTTCTCAATTCGTGTGTTGTGGAGGTTCTGTGGGTTTAAGTTTGATGAAATTCTCACTGCCTGAGTTGAACATTAATGCAAATAATCCCATGAGTCTTTGCAATCTTTGGGTCTGCCCCCGCAGTTTGAATATATGCCAGAATCAGTGATCCCACGTGCATGTTTCAACAATAGTTTTAAAATTCCAAAGCACTAACTGAATATGGGACTTGTCGTATCATGCTAACTAGATTACTATGTATTGATATACATTCATTTTCTCTTCCTGTTGCACGTTGACATTTTTTTTGTTTAAGTAGGGACATCCGTTTTCCTATTCTTGTTTATTCACTATTATTGTTGCACATACTACACTAGCGGTCAAAAGTTTTGGGACACTTACTCACTTGAAATAAAACGGGAACTATGGGAATTATGTTGTCATTAAAAAAATTAAAACATGTTATTTTATCATCTTCAGTGTAGTCACCTTTCGACTAAATTTTGCAGAAATGTTTTCATGTAATTTTACTTGAGGTCTCACCCTGAGATGCTTTTTAAACAATATTAAAGGAGTTTGTATGTATTCTGTGCTCTTATTGGCTGTTCTTTCTTAATTATTCAGTCAAAGTTATCCATTTAAAAACATTTTGTCATGTAAAAAACATGTATGTTTGGAAATGATATTTTTATCTACTAAACTAATTTCAGATATTTAAGCAAACACCTCAGATCAAAAGTTTTTGTTCAATAATGAGAAAAATTTTGCTTAAGTGTCCCAAAACTTTTGACCACTAGTGTACATAGTTCTGGATTTGAACAAACCCTTAGTATTAAACTTTGTAATGTTAGTCATGCGACAGATATGATTGACACCTCATAAGGTTTTAGGAGTTGCCCAAAGGATTATGCTGCTATTTTGTCATGCTTTTAATAAAGTCGGCATGAATTCAAAATTGAAAAATCATATTTTTTATGGAATATTTTGCTTTTTATAAGTGAAGGCTGGAATACACTGCAAGATTTTTTCCCAGATTTGGATCTGGAGTTGTTGCATAAAGTCTGCGCCAGTCTGCAGATTTGATCATGCATTGTTTTCTCTGCAAACATTCAAAAGTCTGCAAGTGTGTGATGTCTAGTTTTTTAAAAATCTGAACAGATTTAAAAAGTCTTGTAGTGTATTCCAGCCTTGACTTATATGTGCTTTTAATGACTTATATGATATTTAATCCAAAACGTTGACCTACTCCCCCCCTCGAAACGATTTCACATTACTCCCAGTCGTGAGAATGGTGTGAGGGTGGAGCTTTCTTCATAGAAGTCTGACGATGTCCGTTCATATCTACCTCCATTTTGTTAGCAACGCCTATCTTCCAAAAAGCCAATCTGTTCTTGATGTGGGAAATCAAGTCCTGTCCTACATTTTCTCTCATTTCAGAAGCCGTTTCAGTAGGATATACATCACTATACGGAATGCGATCGTTACTTCCGTTTCATACCACCTTTAAATTCATCTTCCTTCGTAGCTCAACTGATATACACTAAGTCACTTTGAATAAAAGTCTGCCGAATGCGTAAATGTGAATGTATGGTATATCTGCTTGGTTTAGTAGAAATCTAAGACACTCTTTTAAAATACAGTATGTTCCATGTCTCTGCCAGGTCTCATTTTATGTTATAGCAATTGTAAGGCCTTTTTAAAGCGATGCATTTTTATTGACAATGATGACTTTATTTCTTTACTTAACTATTAAACACTTTTTTTTATTCCACAAGACTTATCAGAATGGAATTTACTTACCACTGATTGTTTCCTACTAGGTTACTGTTTGACCCCTAAAAAGGGTGGTCCCTGTCGAGGTTCTTTTCCACGTTGGCATTACAACGCAGCTTCTAAACAGTGTGAGATATTTATATTTGGAGGCTGTAAGGCAAATAGCAACAACTATCTCTCTGAGAAGGAGTGTTTGAATTCCTGTGAAAAAACTGAAGGTAATGCATATCACGACTGTAGTGTGTGTGTGTGTGTGTGTGTGTGTGTGTGTGTGTGTGTGTGTGTGTGTGTGTGTGTGTGTGTGTGTGTGTGTGTGTTTGGTGATGAAAACTTGTATGTTAGTTGAGGTTGTTTTCCTAATCCTCAATATCTCTCCGACCTTTACAAAATAATGTCTGTGAATGATAAAATTTTGTCTGTCTGCAGTGACATTTGGTGGTGATGCAAGAAGAGGGCCGAACGAAGGTAAATTTGACCTCCATTTAGATCTCTGAAAGTGGGAGGGAAATCGCATTATGACAAATGTTTTTCTCGAAATACACGCTGACCACAATTACAGTGAGGGAAAAAAGTATTTGACCCCCTGCTGATTTTGTATGTTTGCCCACTGACAATGAAATGATCAGTCTATAATTGTAATGGTATGTTTATTGTAACAGTGAGAGACAGAATAGCAACAAAAAAATCCAGAACAATGCATTTAAAAAAAGTTATGAACTGACTTAATGGAGTGATGTGAGTGAGATTAGCAGTCTCTTAAATGGAGTGGTGCTAATCTCAGTTTGTTAACTGTATAAAAGACACCTGTCCACAGAAGCATCAATCAATCAGATTTTAAACTCTCCACCATGGCCAAGACCGAAGAGCGGTCCAAGGATGTGAGGGACAAAATTGTAGACCTACACAATGCTGGAATGGGCTACAAGACTATCGCCAAGCAGCTTGGTGAGAAGGTGACAACAAGAAGGACACAAGTTGGTGCAATTATTCACAAATGGAAGAAACAGAAAACAACTGTCAGTCTCCCTCAGTCTGGGGCTCCATGCAAGATCTCACCTTGTGAAGTTTTAATGATCATGAGAACGGTGAGGAATCAGCCCAGAAATACACGGGAGGATCTTGTCAAAGATCTCAAGGCAGCTGGGACCACAGTCATCAAGAAAACAATCGGTAACACACTACGCCGTCAAAGACTGCAGTGCCCATCCTGCAGTGCCCCACAAGGTCCCTCCGCTCAAGAAACCACAGGCCCGTCTGAAGTTTGCCATTGTACATCTGAATGATTCAGATGAGGACTGGGTGAAAGTGTTGTGATCAGATGACACCAAAATCGAGCTCTTTGGCATCAACTCAACTCGCCATGTTTGGAGGAGGAGGAATTCTGCCTATGACCTCAAGAACACCATCCCAACTGTCAAACATGGAGGTGGAAACATTCTGCTAAAGGGACAAGACAACTGCACTGCAACAAAGGGACGATGGACGGGGCCATGTACCATCAGATCTTGGGTGAGAACCTCCTTCCCTCAGCCAGGGCTTTAAAAATGGATCGTGGATGGGTTTTCCAGCATGACAATGACCCAAAACACACGGCCAAGGCAACAAAGGAGAGGCTCAAGAAGAAGCACATTAAGGTCTTGGAGTGGCCTAGCCAGTCTCCAGACCTTAATCCCATAGAAAAGCTGTGGAGGAAGCTAAAAGTTCGAGTTGCCACATGTCAGCCTCAAAACCTCAATAACTTGGAGAGGATCTGCCAAGAAAGTGGGACAAAATCCCTCCTGAGATGTTTGCAAACCTGGTGGCAAACTAGAAGAAACGTCTAACCTTTGTGATTGCCAACAAGGGATTTGCCACCAAGTACTAAGTCATGTTTTGCAAAGGGGTCAAATACTTATTTCACTCATTAAAATGAAAATTAGTTCATAACTTTTTTTAAATGCATTTTTCTGGATTTATTTGTTGCTTTTCTGTCTCTCGTTGTTGAAATAAACATACCATTAGAATTACAGACTGATCATTTCTTTGTCAGTGGGCAAACATACAAAATCGGCAGGGGATCAAATACTTTTTTTTACTGTATTGGCCCCTTTTTTTCTTTCTTTTTGCAACCTTCATTTGTAAGAAAAACAGCTCTGCGTCTTCTTCTATAAGGCCTGATAAGTTTGGAGAATACATGGTGAGTGATCTAGGACCATTTCTCCATACAGAATCTGTCAAGATCCCTCAAACTCTCGAGGACTTTCCTCTTCATTTTCCCTAATTGTTTAGCCGAGCTTCCCAACAGGAATTGTACAAAAAAATGTAACAGTTTATGTAATATGTCTTTTTGAAAGATATTTCTCATTCATCGAGTCTCATTGTCTCAAGCAAAGACTTACTTCAAAGAGGCATAAGCCAATAGCGTTTGAGTTTGCGCGGTGTTGAAGCGTTTCATTGGTTGAATGTATTGAATGAATACGCCTTCACTGAACAAGTCTATAGGGAGCCTCAGAGATGAAAAACCCGGAAGCGTGTTAGCATTTTAAGACTTCCGGTTCCATCGCCTGAAATAAGATCTGTGGCTAACAAAACCTCTAAATATTTTTACATTTTAATCTATGACACAAAACAAACCAGTTAAAACTCGCTTGTGATTTAAAAAACCGTTATTATGTCTTTAAAACCTCTGTTGCTAACAGGTTGCTAAAAGCGACTACATCCTTTGGCGGGGACGTTAGACGTATATCACGTATATAAATCTCACAAATAATGCAACATGGGCACAAATGGCTAAAAAGGTTGTTTGGAATTAATTCACGGAAAAATAACTTACCAGGGAACACGTTTTTAATAAAGTTTGAGCAAGTTGTTGGAGGCTTGGTGGTGGAGACGTTGAAATCGAGCGACCGTAGTGTAGTCTGTTTATAGCCTCGTGTTAGCTTTTTACTTCTACCACTTGTATTTAAGCTTGAAAAATTGAAAATATATTGTTAAACTGTAAATATTATCTTGATAGGCAAAACGTGTAAACATCATGAACATTTTTTTATCACAGATCTTATTTTTTCCGATCTTCCAAAAGTCTATGGGAAAAATGCCTACAAAAATGCATTATCTCTGAGGCTCCCTAGTCCCTATTGAGTTAAAATAAGATTAAATGAACATGGTGCAAATACAGTTTAAGGCAATGACCTGGTTTAATTGAATTCTAAGGTAAATTATGACAAATCCACATTTCTGGATCTTTGTATGAAACATTTAATTACACCAAGTAAATGATTTAAACCAGTTCAATTTTGGAAGACTAAATATAATGTGGATTTCATCGACTTAAATTTTTTAAATATTTCGTCGACTAAAACTAGACTAAAACTCAATTGATGGGATGACTAAAATTAAATAGCATTTTCGTCAAAGACTAATCAAAATTTGCTGTTAAAATGAACACTGACTATGTATACATGCACCAATTTTCGTAAATCCGATCGATTTCAATCTGATTGCAGATTATTTCAGTGCTTTTTACATGTCCCCTAAACGTTGTAACACGATTCAAAAATGTGTTTACATGTACATGAAATATATTACGAGTACAACTTCTGCGCAAGCGCACAGCTAGGGTTGCCAGATTCATGTAACAAATCCAGTCCAATGGCCATTCAAAACGATCCAAAAACTAGCTCAAATGACCTCGCATAGCCCAATTATTAACATCTGATGGACAACATTATTTAACTTCTAAACCGCAAGAAAAAACAATCGCGACAACCGTTAAAAAATTGCCCACGTACTTTAATTGTAGCGGTACCTGGCGACACAGTGCCCAGCATCTAACATCTCATCTGGATGGATGTATAAGTCAATATAGTCAGTATTTTCACATTTGCAAAAAAAACCTACGTTTTCGAATAGCACAACGTTCTTTATTTGCTTTATGTAATGTTTTGAAAGAACACTAGTGCTGCAGAATGTAAGGCAAGGCAAGTTTATTTATATAGCACATTTCATACACAAGGTAATTCAAAGTGCTTTACACAAAATGCTTGAAGGCAAAGAACAACAAATCTTTAAAAGGCAAATTATTTAAAATCACAGATAAAAAGACAAATAAACAGAAATAAAATTGATAAAAAATGTTTGCACATAAAAAGAGAATAAAAACAAGAAAAGAGAAATAAAAATGCAGCACAATGCTCAGGTTGTAAATGCACAGCTAAACAAGTATGTTTTTAATCTGGATTTAAAAATGTCTACTGTTGTTGAACATCTGATGTCTTCTGGAAGCAGATTCCAGTTACGAGTGGCGTAATGACTAAACGCTGACTCGCCTTGTTTTGAGTGAACCCCTGTTACATCTAACTGACTTGATCCTAATGATCTGAGAAGTCTGTTTGGTTTATATATAATAAGCATATCTGAGAAGTATTTAGGTCCTAGGCCATTTAGTGATTTGTAGACAGTTAATAATACTTTAAAATTCAAAACAATTCTAAAAGTAACTGGTAGTCAGTGTAGAGATCTGAGAATTGGAGTAATATGCTCAGATTATTTGGTTCTAGTCAGAATCCTGGCGGCAGCGTTCTGTATGAGCTGCAGCTGTCTGATGGTCTTTTTGGGAAGGCCTGTAAGGAGTCCATTACAATAATCCACCCTACTGGTGATGAAAGCATTGCATTTGGAAAAAAACGTTTATTTTGTAGTGATTTCCCCCCCCAGTTTGATCTGTTTTACTTCAATGAAATGATGGATTTTTGAAATTTTTTAATAAAATGTCAAAAGGCTTCTTTGTTCATATGTACCATGTCATGAGAATTTTAGGGGAATATGTTGTTTTATGTCACTAACAAACAATAATGTCACAATTAGATTAGATTTCTGGGCAAATATTTTTAATAGTATTTTAATTTGGGGTAAAATATGAATACCAGAATATTTTGTGAGATTAATGTACAAGCTTTTTTCCCCAGACTGTAGTTCTCCATGTATGGAAGACCAGTTTCAATGCTCTAATGGCTGCTGTGTGAAGAAAGAGTTTGAGTGTGATGGCGAGATGCAGTGCAAGGATGGTTTTGATGAGGCCAGCTGTACAAAATGTGAGCAATTCAGCACCATAATCTTAGACACACTCTGACATGAGGTTTTACAAAAACATTACATTTGTCTCTGGCTTTTTAGGGAATGCAAGCCTATCCCAGCTTCTCGACATTAAGGCAGATAGTAAAGGTGAGTTTTATGCACTGCCCAAATGAATATATGTATTGTACACAAATTCAGTTTAATTCAGCTTTATTCCTTTAATGATTTTGCATTGATACATGAATATAGTGTATAGAATGAAGGTGTAATATTGAATCGAGGTGTAGTTTTGAAAAAAAAAAGAAGAAATGTTTGAATATTTGGTATAAGATGGTATCGGAGTAAATTTTATTGCAATTCTTAAGAGTATGAAGAGGTTTGAATTTGTGCTTTACTTTAATCCAAACTAGTTTTAATCCATACATTTGATTTATATTTATATAGCACACTGTACTGAAGCACCAGTCACAGGCCCGTGTCGAGCCAGTTTAAAACACTGGTATTATGATCCCTCTAGCGAGAAGTGTCATCATTTCATTTATGGGGGTTGTGATGGCAGTGGCAACAACTTTGGAAGCAAAGATGCTTGCATAGATGAGTGCTCTGGTGTCACAGGTACTGTATGAATATTGTGGAAGTCTAAACTATATAATATTTTGTTAATGATGGCTGAAATAAATTCAGATTAAATGTGCATTTATTCCTTTGTAGAAAATGATGTGTTTGTGAGAGGATTATACAATGTAAGAGAAGAACTAGGGGAAAGCCAGTCAGGTACAGTAATCTTTCATTTTTCAATGTTTATTATATGACAAGTTGGGGTTTGCAACAAAGTATAAGGCGATGTCCATATTAATTTCTGGATTATAAACATGAAACCTTTCGGTAACACCGATAGCAAAAACTGACCTTTTCAGAAGCACTCGAGAGGATTTTTGACAACCAGATACATTTTGTCTTCATTTTGAGTTGTTCTGATGTTTAAACATTTTTGAGAAATGTGTTTGTTCTGCCTTAAAAATAAATGTGTTGTCTAGTGTCCAAGTGTGCCTCAAGTGTCCATATATCTTGTTTTCTTTTAGCCTCTGTTGCCTTGGCTGTGGTTTTAGTTGTGGCCCTCTTGGCTGTTCTGGCTGTGTTGGGTTACTGGTTCCTCAAGAACAGGAAAAAGAAACGCGAAGGTCATCAGCCTGTGGCCACCACCAGTCCTCCTGTAGCCTACACTGAGGATGCTCAACAGCTGGTCTACAACAGCACCACCTCCAAAGCATGACACCTTAAAAATGTTTCATATCTGTCTTTCTGCCATATGGTCTGCTGCTCAGTTTGAATTCGTCTGACTGCGGTGACTGATGGCCCATGGCAACTTTCCGAAAAGAATTCTCAGAAAACAAGATCCTGACTTCAACATAAAACCAAAATGATGTGTCTTTAGTCACTAGTCCGGGTGTGTTAATGCTAAAGCCATTTTATGAGCATTTTTAGACATTTTTACAGTGTGTTTGTTGTAAAAATGGAGAGAGAATGAGAGAGAAGGTTCTAAAATAATTTTTTTATCACTCCTTTATAGGGTCTTTTACTTGGAGAATTTCTGGGAGAACTCGGGTCATATTAAAGCCATTTTTAGTCAGCTTAAGGATGTAATTTTCTTACTGTTGTTGACACTTTTATTAAAAACTGAGAGCTCTTGTTTAACTTACAGCCATATTTTAGCATTCTAGAGGTTTTTGAGGGGGTAGAATTTCTTGAATTACATGTTCATGTTTGTGTTATATTTTTTTTTCATTACAGTTATTTTATTGCGTGACTTAATTCTATTGTTTTATGTAAAACAATTCATGTTTTGTCACATTTGTACTACAATGCCATGTGTATCTCAGTGGAGCAATGTAGTTGTGTGTTATGTGGAGTTCTTGATGCACTGATTTTAAAAATGTCAGTTTCTTCTCTGTGTGTAATAAAGAGAATCTATTAACACAAGTAGCTTACCTTTATAATTTAACAGTGATGTATGTTTTAAACATTTTTATCGCTAAATAAACCAGCGCCGTCTACTTTCTGTGAAATACAGCTCTGCGGCACCATCCACTGGCAGGACTGTGGCACTGTATGTCTTCCTCAGTTGCCGGTTACGCGAATTTGAATCAGAACTGTTACTTTTGACCACAAAAATATAATGTATTTCTAATTACGCTGACAATATAGTTCGCCCATATTAGTTGCTGTCTCAGATTAGATGCTTTCATTTTGGGGTTTACTCCCTTTAAACGTTCTGAAGTAGGCGGGGCTACACATATTAGTCTCAGATTAGATGCTTTTATTTTGGGGTTCACTCCCTTTAAACGTTCTGAAGTAGGCGGGGCTACACATTGTACACTTTCCGTTCAAACCATATTTATTCCTGATATATTCTGCATGCCTTCACTATGAAATCTAACTATTCCTTGTTTTTATTATAGTAAAAGTAGGATTACTGTGTATGAGTATGTGTATAAGCAAGTAATGACATGTTGGGTCTTGTCTGAATATCTTGGCTCAATTGAGTGCAACTATCACATAACAAACACACCTGAGCTGAGGGGGAAAGTTTGGCTGTCAACTTAAATTTCAAGGTTATTTCTTTGAGTGGCTCCTCCCAAATCTTTTTCTAAATCTTTCCTGGCAGTCAATGGTGTCCAAGAACTGTTTGGTTTCAAGCATTCGTCCAAAAACTCTTCTCTGTGTTCAACCAAACAAAATGTATAGAGGTTTGGAACAACTAGAGAGTGAGTCATTTTCATTTTGGGGTGAACTGTCCCTTTAAAGCAGTGTGTGATCTAAATAAATAGCAAATTTGTCATTTTGACCTATGCATATACAGAAACTGTTCTCTCACTGAAACACAAGCCTCTATAATCTTGCCCATTCTGTCATTGTGAGAACAATGTCGATGGCATTTAGCATAGCTAGCTGGTTCTGTGTAAGGACGGTGGCAGAAACCCGTCGTGATCGGTTGAGTTAGGTGATGAGGATGTTTATGGTATGTCTTGGCATGCTTTCCTGATAGCACACATATTAGACGTCTATAGGCATTTAGCCTACATCTGCAAAGACGTCTACTGTCAGATGTCATTAAGAATGTATGAAAAACTGCTCTTTCTAAGATGTTTATCAGATGTTTTCACACAGCAGATGTTTTCCAGATCTTTAGCAGACATCTTACAGACGTACCTGTGCTATCTGGGTTTGTTTCAATCTTGATAAAGATAGGTTTCTAACAATGTGTTTGTGAAGACTGTCTAAAGTATATTTATAATATGGGAAAATCCATGTTGCATACGTAGCTGTGAGGTCAAACAAATATAGTATTTACTGTGAAAATGTTCTTACAACAAGCCTTAAAACGTAAAGTCGCGCACGCGCACGGAGGAACGAACGCCCTGCTGCGCAGGCGCACTCGCAGACTTTCGAAAAAAGCGGAGGGTTATAGGAGAGCATGATCTGCCTGCCTGCCTGTCATTATTACAGCAACAAACGGCTGAGTTTGAGCAGGACGGTTTTATCATTGTACACTTTTGGACATTTTTAATGCTAGAGAGACTTCGCTGACTTAAATGCATCTTTATCTGTTTTCAAGTTTACGTCCTCTGGGGTTTTAAACTTTATTTTCTTGTCCTGGTAAGTGCTTGCTGTAGATTTCTACTTATTTCAGTTAAAATCTTTCAAAGGTTTGTTTTTTCTTTTTGTAAGCGTGTAAGCAAAGTTAAATACCTGTATGGTGTTTTTGGGTGGAATGTAAAGAATTTGGGCACTGTCTTCACAAGCAAACTACAAAAGTTTGAGCTAAATACCATATGCCAGTCATCCGGACGCATCGCGATAAAGCTAGCCGAGGAAAATCTCGTGTCAATCTCGTCACTTGCTGTCTTTAGATAAGAGCTCATCTACATTAAACTTACTTGTGTATGTATAATAATTTCTAATACAATCTGACCAGTATCTTGTTTATAGGTAAAATAATTCAAAGATACAGGAGGAGTCAGTTCTTCCAGTAGAATCAAATTTCATTTTTAGAGGATATCTTACTTTATTCTATTAGGTTTGGATCTAAATTATGCTAGAAGCATTTCACAAGTATTCAGGTAAGAGTTTTATTTGTTAAGTTTAAGTATCACTTTTCTGTTTTAGTATTATCTGTATCCTAACCCAAAGAAAACGGGCAGAATGACGTCTGATCTAAAGACTGGCCACAGTCTTGAGATCACACAAGATAAGAGTTTAAAAAAAACAAGATGGTAATGCAGGAAGACCCTCAATGCTATAACCAATGTTACTCAGCTAGAGGATTGTGAGAGAAGCATGATATATGACTCAATATTTGAGGAATGTTCTTAGCTACTAGAACATCTTTACAAAAATAAAGTTCTTGCCAGATTGCATATCATGTCACTACATGCTTAGATTTAATCAGGATTATACGCACATACACAGACTATCTAAAAATCTAGTCCACTGACTACCACATTTCTCAGAAGCACAGATGCATTCAGATTCAGCTGAAATGAGTATGAGCTTGGTTACTCTGAATCTGTTCATGATGTCACTGCTACTAACTAAGATTTTTTAAATGCAGCCAGCCACTGGTTCTTAGTGCTTATAGGTTGGGCAAATTTTTAACAATAAGTCCCATGTGAAATTGAGCCTGAGATAGAACACACCCAGTTCCTTTTCCAGTCATGCCTGTGGCCGACCCCACACTAGGTTATTTCCTGATTATGGATAGATAAGGAGGAACCGCTCTGTTTAAAAAAATGCATTTGTGTCCAGTTTGCAAGCCAGTTTTCTAAATAAGGAGTCATGGGTCTTTTATGTCAGTGTTTGTTTATATTTAAAGTTACCACCTCATTGTTGGCAGGCTTCCAGAGTGGGACGTTAAACTAGTTATGGGTCAGTGATCCAGATGATGCAGTGCTTGGTTACTTATTACCAGAGTTCCTCTTTTTTTATAAACAGGATTCAACAACTCAGCTCAGACTCAAATTTGCCTTAGCCTGATATTGGAGGCTGGTTATTTGACTGTTAAATCTGCTGCTCTTTGGTACACAGACAGTCAAACATTTGGACACACCTACCTATTCTGTATTGTTACTTGTTTCACATTTTAGAATATAGTGAAGTCGCTCTCTGTGTTTTCTTAGCCAAAACTGGCATTTGGTGCCACATGATTTGTAATCAATATGTTCATGTATTCTAGACACTTGTTGACCAGGCAACTTTTCCATTTTAAATCTATTTGTAAACAATTTGTCAATTTATAACTGGGCAATTCCAGCCTTTTGTGTGTGACGTTTTCAGACAAAACCTGAAATATAAATTTATTTCCAATAAATTGAACCATCTGTTTATACTTTACTAAACCCCTGATTATAGTGTCCAGACATCAGAAAAATGTCAGTTTATAATTTAAGTAAATAAAAATCAAGCATAATAACAATATGCTATTTTAATTTATGAATATTAATTAGTATTAAAGTCAATTTAATAAGCAAAAGACCCAAACAATAATTCAGTTCAATTTATTAGCAGTTGAGCAGATAATCTGAAACAAATTCAGTCAAGTGTGTCTAAATATTTGACTGGTAGTGTGTTTTTTTTATGTATTATTGTATTGGCTATATAAGATTTTTTCAACCACAAGGCCACTGGGAAACGATGAGCGGAAACACAAACAAATAAGAACAAGGTGTTTGGGTTCTTAGTGGATTTTTCTGTAGTGTTGCATCTTATCTACAGCAAGTGCTTGTTTGGACAGCTTAAAACAGATGTTTTTCACAGTTATTTGGCATCCCTCGGATTCCTTAAATGTTTTTATTTCTAGGTAAAAATGCCTATTTTCTCAAACTGTTGAAATAATCATCATTGCTAGTAGAATCAGTCTTACTCGTGCACCAAAGGGAAGATGTGTCTGGAATTATTGAAATACTTTAATATGTTTTCACAACTTTGAGTTCATCTTGGGGTTAGTAAAGGAATGAAAAATGACTAAAAAAATGAAAAAAACTATATGTCATGAGTATTTGAGTCCCCACTTGGAAATAGTTCAGCTGATAAAAACATTTAAAAACAAATTTATTTGATGAATTCATACTAAACAAGTAATATAAGTTATTAGTTTGCATCATATCATTGATTCTGTGTGTAGGCATGCAGAGAGATGTGAATCAGTGCTTTTTTTAGTCATCTGTTTCATTTTTCCTTTAATAAGTACTTCCTTTTGTAGTTATCATCCTTTCAATGACTAGACAGAGTTATACTTGGAAACGTTGGCACACGCCCCCTGTGTTCCGTCTGCTGTGCTTTCAGACTGTGGGATGTCAGTGATTAGTGAACTCTTTAAATTCTGTCCCACAGTAGGGAGAGGTATGTGTTTGTTATGCTTATACAGTACAAATGAATGTTTACATGCATATTTTTGAATATGAAATAAAGTAGTGGTTATATTGTAAATGTTCCCCGGCCTGAGCTGTATTTATAATGTTAGTATATGTTTTGACAATTTAATTGAAAACGGTAATATTATAATTTTTTAGAATTGGTTGACACATTTTATTTTCTATACTAGACATTTCAAACACTCCAAACTTTTAGTTTATAGCCATTACTTGTGTTTTCCAATCACAAGGCTTTTTTTCTGATCTCACACTGCTGTACTAAAACCAACCAGCAACAACATATAAATGGAGATATAGTATATGTTTAATATATGGGTTTGTTGTTTGTCTTTTCTTAATGTACAAAGTTTCGTGCAGCCCAGCCATTGATTGGTAATGTCACATAGATGCTCCCAGAATAGGCCCTCTTGTATCTTTGATATGCCCTGTCATGTGATCTAGCACTGGGCTGTGAGGGGCTGTTTGTTCATTGTTTTTCTGCAACTGTGCCATTTAGCCCTCATCCTTACTTTTAGCCAAGGCTGAGAGCAAGAATTTGTTTCTTAAGACACGATGGAATCATGGCTACTTTAACAAGCTTTATGAGGCATTTTAGCATGGTGAGTGTTGGAAACAGTTTTCTAGGCTAGAAACAGCTTTATCTTTTTTAGTTAACTCATCTCATTATTTGTTGTATAGCATCCGTGGTTCTTGACTGCTTTTGCTGACCTAACCCTTTTGTTGTACATGAAGTGGTAACACAGTAATACAGACATTTATCATATAAATCTAAGCCATTTAAAAACCAAACCTTGATATATAATGTTTCCAAGAACTGTATAGGCCAAAATCTATAAAACGATTAATAACATTTTTTATCATTTGTCTCCTGCATTTTGCTGGATTCATGCTCTGGGGAGCTAGTAATTCACCTCACAAAACACTTACTGGTCACTACAATCGTTGTTGTGAGGTTAAGAAAATGTTTTGCATATTTGGTGTGATTTGACACACAGACTTTGTTCAGTATTCTGTTTGCCTTTTTATGAAAGTGTTTGTCATTCGTTGGATATTGTGTGCATCTAAATTGTTCATTATATTCACCCTCACTGGCTCTTTAATGTAGTGGCATATTAATTTTTCAAAATCCTTCTCTGACAGTTTGAAATAACAAAAGGCAAAAATAAATGATGTCTGTATTAAAATTTTTGGGTGAACTATCCCTTTAATGTCATTTCAATTTGTCATGTTAACATGAATTGAATAACTATATTGACATTAAAGGACCAGTGTGTAGTTTTTTTGGAGGCTCTTTTGATAGAAATGCAATATAATATACATAACTATGTGTTCAGAGGTGTATAAAGACCTTTACATAATAAAGCATTATGTTTTCCTTACTTTAGAATGAGCTATTTCTATCTACATACACTGCAGGTCATGGAGTTCGCCATGTTGTTTCTACTGTAGCCCTAAACCTAAACGATATATGACCTTCCATATATGGTGGTGCATGACGTCAGGCTTAACAATCGGATTTGCAACCTCACAGTGCCTTTAACTAACATTTACGCATTTGGCAGATGCTTTTATCCAAAGCGACTAGCCGTTACCCATCAGACCTGAGAATCGACCCAGCAATATTCTGGTCATGAGTCCAACTCTCTAACCACTGAGCCACGACTGCCCCACATGATTAATACATAGTTCATGTTAGTTAATGCATTTATTAATAACAAATACATATATATAACCCTATTGTAAAATGTTACCGGTTGTATTTATACGAATTCTGTTGGAAACATGAATAATAAAGTGATGCATTTTAAATGAACCTTTTGTGCAGTTTAGTTTGGGTGGACATTAAAGGGAGGTTTGCATTGTCAATATAAGAGGATGTCTAAGAGGTATAGTATGAAACCTTTATTTGAGATTCATGTCCTAAAGTCAACACACTCACTGCTGCCTGAACGCTGTTGTAGAATGAAACAAGAAGAACATAATGTAATGTTTTTGTTAAAATGGTAAAAGAAATATATTATGCACATAGTTTACACTGTTGTAATGAATCATTTTATGAATCACTTCCCTTTTAGCTTTTGAGCTTAATAAGCAAAGGGTGTTTACAGTGTGTGCTGCTGTAGGGTTCGATTCTTACAGTAATAGGTACATTTGGTTTATATTGCTTGCACTTCTTGTCCAGGTGTTTGTTCTTGATTATTAAACAAAGTGATGAAGTTTGTTTTGTCTCACTATAGGGCTGGGTGGTCTGATGGTGCATTTGCAGCCACCCAGAGAGACTGTACTATACTGTTTATTCTGTTGTACGTCAGTCAAATTAAATCCAACAGCATGGAAAACAGTAATATACTCTACAAACTGTTGTATATGGATGCCATATACTGTATATTAATGTAGCAACTTGCTACATTAATATAAAATATAAAAATGAAAAAAAACTTTTTCTAAATGGCTGTAGTTAATACATATTGAATTTGTGTTTGTATTGATGACATACATATTTCTTCTGGCAAGCTTGACAACTCTAGTTCAACATGGCAGAAAGAACAGATAAGATATTACTAAAGAAAATCACTGGAATCTCTTATATTCCACAGTAGAAAGAAAACCATATGGGGCTGGAGTTACATGAATAAATGAAAGTGAATTATTGACAGAACTTTTGTTTTAGAACTATTTAAGCTCCCATATTAGTTTGCAAAAGCTCCCAGTTTAGTTTACAATATTTTCATCAGGGGGACCAAATTGTTGAATACTAATATCAGAGAATATCAGAACCTTTAGGTTAGATAGTAGTATTAGATTAGCATTATGCTATTTTCATAGCCTGGATTGTAGGTGGCAGATGATCATATGCTTTTGACCCTCAGTCCGATGATGGAAAAGGAAATGGAGACACTGTTTATGGTAGTTGAAACAATTTATATTTATGGAAAACCAGATGAAGGGAAATACTCAAATTTGTCCTAAAGATAGAGACTTTAATGCTTGGGTTGTTTATTTTATTGGCAGGCTTGCAAATGAGTTCAAATGTGTGGACTTGTGTAAAAAGTTAGTCACTAACACGCAATGTGTTAAGTAAAAGTTTAAATCTTTAATTCTACACAGATTAAACATGCAGAATTTAGTTCACTCAAATGCTTTGTCTATTATTACCATCACTTCTATATGGCTATAGGTCAAACAAAGGCACAAAAGGAAAAATTATGGGGTGTATTGCTTGGCAGAATCATTTGTTTCTAAGGAAACACTGGCTGGGTGTGGGCTCCTAATGATCCCTTTGTTTTATGGACTGTCCTGAAGCAAAGGAAATGGATTTATTTTCATAGGGTTGGTTAGGTGTGCTCTGTGCTGATGCATTTATTCTTGCATATTGTTCTGTCCAACAATTTCTGTCAAACAAGCTCTTTCTTTAATCAATGTGAGCATTTATGAAAGACCCAGTGAGACAAAACTCGAATGGTTAAGAATTTATGCTCTGTGTTGTTTTGAAACCTTAAAGGGATATTTGACTAAAATGGCACCATGTTTTACTCACCCTCAAGGCATCTTATGTGTATATGACTTTCTTCTTTCAGATGAATACAGTCAACTCTGTGGTCTTAACTTCGTGGTCTTAACAAAGGTCTTCTGAAGCGAATAGATGCTTTGATCGATCGTTTGTTTAAGAAAATATCCATATTGATAACGATATTAACGATAATGTCTAACTTCTGTTATCCCTTGACTGTGCGTGTTGTTCCTGCAAATGACTGGAATCAGCCAAACAATTGGAAAAACGCTGCGTTCATCACCGGAACTTACGACACGTCTGCGTCATTTGCCATAACACAATTTAAAACATAACTTCATAGGACGTGTAAAGAAATGAGACCAGAAAATAGACAGAAATATGGCAGATGTTCATTTGATCTTTTTTCTGATTCACAGGAGTGAGGCCTTAGTGTCATGCCAGAGAAATCCCACAACCCGACCCATGACGTCTCAATGGGTGAAGGTAAGACCCCACATTTACTTTGAGTATATTCACTATGTTTTTGCTTGCTACATGAAATTTAGCATTGTCATATTGTAATGATTTTGATCATTTTGATCGTTGCTGTTAATAGTCTACATTCAAAATCATGGATTATCTCTAGTATCGTGCAGGGTCAAGAGATTTGTAATGAATGCTAGAGCTGTGTTGTTTGGGTCGCAGGAATGTCTCCTTTAGAAGAATCTCTTTGACTTGAGAATGGGACCTCTGACTGTACAGTCATGTACAGTATATTTATTTTGCTTTCTTTGGCTGTGGAAAGGAGTTAGTGGTTATGTTCTTTGGTTTAATTGGTGGACTGAGTTCAAGGTGAATTTTGTAGGTTATAGGCTCAGAAAACTCAGTATGAAGCTGTCATTTGGAAAATATTTTCCTTTGTTCTTTAGTTGGCTGTGTTTATGAGTTTTTGCAGTTACAGGCCAGAATTTGTGATGTTTAGCTCTTTGAATACACAAATTAAAAACTTTGTTTATAGGTAAACCAGGTTGTTTAGAGTAAATAGAGAAAATATGACTGGTTTTAATACATTTTAATCAATTCTGAACAAGTTGTACTGGTTAAAAATAGATTCCCCCCCAAAAAAGTATTAATTAATGTCAAGTATTAAAAGATGTAAATCAGTGGTTCTCAACCTTTTTATGGTCACGCCCCCTGTAAACCCATTTAACGATCTGGCGGCCCACCTCCATCTATTTGCAGTGACGTTCTGGGGTGGTCTCGGGGGACCGTCCTTTAACCAAGTTAGTGATTAATTAGCTCATCAACTAGGTTGGTTATTGGTATACGATTAGGCAATAATTCAACAATCCTAACCTATTTGTAATATTCCCACAATACTTGGAAACATGTTGCTTTCTATCTTTTCTCAGCTTCAAATTCCATAACAAGTCTTCATAAACATGAAAGTGACACTTTTCATACAAAAGTATGCAGGAAGTTTTTCCAGTTCTAAAAATTTGATCTGTGTTCAAATGTTCGTTCTGTCTTCTTGCAGCCAAAGTGAACTCTACTCGTGTCAAGAGGGTTATAAATGTTTTTGAATGAGCAGAATTTGATCCAGGAAAATAAGTCAGACTTGCATCATCACTTTTTCCAGTTCAGTTGATAAGGAATGCATTACAGTGATGTGTCATCATGATTGGTAATGAGGGGTATCTGTCTGGTATAACTTGAATGACCACTTTTTGGTTTGACACTGGATGTTTAGTTGTGTTTGCTGTATTACTAGAAACCAACTTTTGATACCAAGTATTGATACTTTCTTACTGATATACATTGTGTGCATTTTGCCTGGTATCAATTTAAAGGAATAGTTTGCCTTAAAATTGTATAATAAATTCCATAACTATACTTCCTATAATGAAACTATGGTAAATTTGGGGTTACAGTGGTTTTACTACAAATTCTATAGTTAAACTATGGTTATTATTATTAAATAATCGTCTCAACCCAATTATATGACATAATCGCAATGCACGCCAGCTCAAGAAGTAATCTCATTGGTTCTCACATGTCTCTAAACCTAAATTGTTGTATACACTCAAGTTGTAGAACACTTTTTTTAAAGGTCTGAAATTTTGTAGGCAAAAATATAATTTTCTACAAAATAATATGCAAATATAAACTCTGTTTTCATTGCATTCTAAAATTGTTAAAAATATCTTTGAAATTATGGCTTTCACTGAATAATGTAAAAACGGTCAATTCTGTGTTTCCAAACTAGTTTTCAACACTCCCTCTTTTTTCCATTGGTCAAACAAACAGATAATCTAACCCCAGACTCACTCCATTGGTCAAACCTACGTTGTAATGTCCAGTGCCCTCTCAGGATGCTTTTTTTCATCATCATTGCCACTAGTGAAGCAGAAATTGCGCTCTTTATTGAGCGAGGGACGATGACGTTAAAAATTTGCTTCCCTCGTCATTAATAAATCCTGAGCCTGGTTTTTCACATTTCATAGAGCAAAGGACATTAGGTAGCTTATCTGTTTATTTATTTAAAACACCTGTGTATGTGTGTACAGTATGTTTCACTTTATTTGCATTGGCATTGAACAAATATGCATAGAGAGTATTGAATGAAAACACAAAGGATTTTATCAGCCTGAGATCAATGGGTTTTAAAATAAGAATAATTTAGAATTTTAACCGCCAGACATTATAAAACAAAGTATCGAAAGCACAGAAAATGGAATTATTTCCCATCTTATATTCCTTTGCTTAAGATAATATTAAGAATTTCAGGAAAAGTGTGTCCGAGTTTTTCATTATTTGTCCTGAGCAATTTTCATTGACATTTGTTTGGCAATGTAAATATAGGTTTCTGTCTTACTGGTAAATGGAATATGATCTTTTCTTGGGATTTCCTGGTTTTCAAGTTCTGTAGTGTCACAATGTGCATTGTTGTAAAGCAGCTTTACAGAATTATGCCAGACATTCTTTCAATTCTTAATGTATGGCTATAAATATTGAATAACTAATAATTAATGAATTTTACATATTCATTGAGAGTATAAAGCAGCATATTTGTGTAACATTTAAATTGAATTGATCACACTGCAAATGTGGATTTTTTTGTCCTGTGTTGCAGGTGTATGTCTGTTTTGAGCCCTGCTGTTCTGTTTGACAGACTCAGTGCTGTTACTAAAGCAGGTAAATGGATTAACAAGTTAGATTAGTTGGAGGTGAATAGAGAGAACCTACCCCCTGTCACCTTTGGTTACCGTAAAGCCATAAACGTCATTTGGGAGTGCCAGGAGTGAGAAGCGGTAACCCTGGTTGTCCTGTTGTTTTTAAAAGGGGTCACAAAAAACATTGTAAACAAAAGCACATCTTATTACAGCAGTATAACTTGGCCATACTTATGGTTTGAGGACAAATTCATTGCAAAAGTTAAATCAGGAACCTTATATTATTAAATGTGGCATATTTTTATAATGTTGCATGATCGAAACTAATAACCCTAACCAGTTAAAAACTACGTAAACTGACGTGTATGTCACTTCCTGTTGTTGGTACCCAGGAATGTTCTGAGAGGCTCTTGTGACAAAACATAAAAACACTGCATGTGTTATGCAACAGTACAGTTTTCATAACGTTATGTTAGTAAATTAAAGTGTTAATGAGTTCTCAGGTGAATAGGGAGTTGTCCCTCCGTGCTGTTGTCATGCTGGTGTTGACTGTGTGAGAGTGCCGCCGGACTGTGTTGTCACTTGTGCACAGCTGAGCCGTGAGTGATGTGTTGTTTTGATGGGGGTGTGACGGCAGCAACGCCGGCGATAAACTTGGACTAATTGAATAGGTTCTCCTGTACGTCTGTTCTACGTCCATCTTTGAACATAGCAAGGTGGATTTACATCAAGCCATTTGGTTTGTCAGCTGTATGCCTGGAGACTTGCTTAGATACGTTAAGAAGGATTTTCCTTGTCCAGTGTGTACCTGGGTGTCTTGGAAATCTTTAATTTGAAAGGCAAAAACTCTACATGAAGGTGCGTGAACATTTGTTTTTGGTTTATTTTAGTTTCAGTTGGGTTAGAATCTTCCATTTGTAATCTCTTAATTTGAAAAATCTTGTTGTAAAATTGTGGTTAGATTTGCTGTTTTATGTCCATTCACAATTTTATGTGATCCATTTATTTTTGTTTCTGCGTTTTAGTTTAGGTTTCTAATATGGAAGGATTTTGCTGACATTTAACAAAAACGAATTGCAAATTTTTTTGTATGAATCCTTCCAAAACTCAAATTGCAATTCCCTTTACATTTTCAATACCTTGTACAGAAACCTGTTAATCAGTGTTGGGGGTGGGATTATACATTTTGTAAGTTTCTTTTTTAAACTGGTCTGCAAAAATATTCCATAGGTTTTCTATTCATTTGTTACGTATAACATTCTGTTGTCATTTAGGTCATTCCAGGCCTGTTGATCAGCCAGTAATGTTCTGCCTTGGAAACAATGCTGTCTCTGTCCTTTCTAGGCAACAATGAATTGCTTTAGCAAGCTTACTGTGTGCTCTTCTGATGCATAGCAAAAATGTAACCATGTCACCAATTGTTAATTCTGGCCAATGGCAAATGAAAAGCTTGTTTAAAAACAAGCTAATTTTCTTTCTGATTTGCATTTTTGATCTATTTTTAGGGCGCTTAGCTGCTGTTGCCTGCAAATGTCCATCTTAAGAAGTGTAGACTGTCGCATTAGAGCAGGGCTGTCAAACTCATTTTAGTTTGATTAGGCCAGATTAGTAAAGATGTCATTTTATGGGCTGTTCCAGCGTTATGGATGTGCTATTTTGAGTCGAAACATGAAATATAAATTCACAAAAAAAATGTATTACCAATATATTGAATCATCTGTTTGTATTTTACTAAACCCATTATGATATGAGTCCAGACATCCAAAAATGTCAGTCTATGCATGAGTTTTCTCTTTTAAAAAAGGTAAAAATTCATGCATTATGGATGTGACAAAAAAAGCACACGTTTTTTGAGAGACAATATACTTCTGTAAAATAAAGTGCACAAACCACATGCTGTTGATGGCTCTTATAGACAATAAAATAGTTATTTTTATTTTTTACATCCTTTTATAAATCGTTCTGGATGTCACAAATCCAGTTTTGCCATCTGAGCTATCAGCACAGTGAAAACATTTGGTTAATAATTTTTTTTTATCATAAAGTTGACATTGCAATGGAATTGGATGTGTTTTTATTAGACACTCTTCTGGAGATGTGACTATCTGTGTTATATCACTGTAGACATCTAACTCTTACGTAGCTCTATTCACAGCCCAGGAATTTGAAGAATTCAGCATCACAGACAAGCTGACAATGATGTATTTTCGTTTGCCCCAATTTCTGTGAAACTTTCCAGGAAATCCATTGTCTATAGCTTTAAACCCTAATAAGACCAGTGCTCATCTTTTGAAAACATATGTATTTATAAAGCTTCCATTTTGTTTATGCCATCACACATCAAACACCTGATCAAAATACCTTTATAGTAGGGCTGTTTATTCAATGCATTAATTTACTACAGTTAAGTACCAAAAATTACTCCGTTTAAGTTGTACAACAAGTATCTCTGGACAGCTCAGCAGCCCCGATAAAGAAACACATTAAAGATAGAAAACATTTTCTGTAATGTTGCTTTAAACTAATGTGTATTGTGAAAGCACTGAACGAATAGATACTGTTGTGTAATTCATTCAGTTAAAAGTTTGAATTGATCCGAAGCCCTAAAATTAGCGCTACATGTTGCTTACAAGGTTTTATTTTAATAATATATGTGCCTTTAAGAACCAGATGGGGTAGACTTGATTCTGAAACATTTGTAATGCAAGAATGCATATAGTTTGTTTAGCTTGAAGAAAGAACTTTAAAGTACAGGTCAGAGGAGATCAAGTGTCTATTTCATTTCCAGGCAAATTATGACAGTTCAAGAAAAACCTCATAGCATAATATAGTTTGCCCGTATGTGTTTATACTTCATGTATATGTATTTTACTGTTTACCCAAGTGTGCATAATTTACTATGATGTGTTTACACACAGTTGGTAATTGAACTGCCATCTAAATAGGTTTATCCATTAGTAACAGCTGGTTGGTCAGCTCTGGGAGGTCATAGAAATGATAGCATAATCCTGGTATCATATCCATCATCAGAACCGTAATCCTGGCTGCACTTTGTAAACCACTTTTTTGTCGTAATGTTTTTGTCCCCATATGCTTTTTCTGGCTTTTATAGTGCAGGATACTGCATTACGCAACCCTATGATTTGTTTACTATGATAAATAGAATTAGAAGTAAATAAAATCAATATCCAAAATTAAAAGCAATTAAACAAATTAACAAATGATCAAATCTACTTATAAGTATAATCTACTGTAGGTATAAATTGACAGATTTCATTAAGTTAGTATAGTTGTTTATTATTGTTTATTTAGTTGTATTATTATTATTTACAATGCTGCTAAATAGTTTTTTGGGTGCACAAGTGGTTGGGTCTCAATTAACACCATTGGTCTAGCCATGCAATGTTGTGTGTTGGGGTTTCAAGAAACAGAGCAACGATCTGAACATAATTGTCACAGATTTTGCACCACATGTTATTATTTGAGGTATAAGAGCTTTTGATATAAGAATGTTAAATATGTGCAGTTAGGGTTCAGTCAGATTTCTGTGATCTTTCTGATGATGCGTTTCTGTCTCTGATAATTAACAGTCATATGAACCCACCTGTTATTTAGTGTAGGGTTTGATAGGGAAGGGTTAAATATTCCAAAGCCTTAACTGTTCTGAAATGCTCTATTGTCTTTGATTAGAGACAGAGAAGATATGAAATATCTATAAGACAAGTTCATTGATGTAAATATTATAATCTTAAAAATAAAAAAATTATTAGAACGTTATGATGCATTTGACATCCCTCGTATAGATCAGCATGAATGAACAGAACTGGGCAAGACAGGTCTCAGTGGGATGGCAGTGACCTTCTAACTACCTACACATGGTCCGCATGCCATTTGTGACCCTAGGGGCAGCTAGACAGTTCAAAGTCTTTATAGGTCACTAATGACGTTTATCTGTTAGCCCATTGGCCCCAGGAAAAGGTTAGTATATAGAAGGCTTGCTTTTAATTCAGAACAGGTGAACATAACAGTATGTGTTCTACATGGGGAAAACCAGGAGCACACTGTTGGATGTTTTTTAATATAAGGCTAGCTATACATGTTTTATTTTTTAACCTCTGTTTGGTTTAATAGAGTTATTGTATCAGTATTGGTTTGATCTACAACATGAAAAAATTCTTCATTGCTTCCAAAATGACCAACCCCTGTTTAATATAAAACTGCTGAGGTTACAAAAGAATGTTCATGTCACCAAGTTGTATTATTTGAGTCCATCCGCCTATCCTTATCCTTGCCAAATGTTCTATGAAGGGAGAGACCAAGACTGGTTGCATACTGCTCCCTTTACATTCCTTCTGTCTTACTGAGCTACAAATGACTTTCTCGGTTTCTCAACTCTTTTATGAGTAAAGCTAAACACAAGCAACAGGCCCTCCCTTCTTAAAAAGGAGGCATGCTCTATTTGTTCATGTGAAGGCGTGTATACCAGAAATCAATTCCTTTCGCTCAGTTGTGTCTCTTTCACAAGAGAAGCCTCTACTATTTGTTGGACAGCAACCAGACACCTTTCAAGGGCTTGAGATGACAACAACAGAGAGAAAACTGATGATCTAGAGCTTCTTTCAAGCTAAAATCAAGCTATGAGTTTTCGGGGCCATAACAAGGACAGCTCTTGGGGAATGGTTCTCCAACCAAATGTGGAGGTTGTTACCTTAGGAGAATTGGGGAGGAGAGAAGCCGTTTCACTAGCCTTAATCGCAGGTTATCGAGATGGTTTGGTGAGTCCAGGAGCGTTTTTCTCTTCTTATACATGGGGGGGGAGTCAATCCAATGGAAAATTATTTTCAACAGTGTAGTTTCTATCAATACTTGAAATGTATGATGTTGTCAATCATGTTTTCAGAGTCGCTCATGTTAAATCTTCTGTTCTAAATGTAAAACTCATGCAAAAATCTTTGAACTGCATCACTTGCCAGGGATGCCAGTGGTATGGAATTTTTATACCTTATGTACATTTATACCTGAGAATGGTGTGGCGAGTTACTGGTTTATATGGGGGCCTGTGGGGAAATTCAACCATTTGTGCTTCTTATACTACAGAAGTACTTTCATCTGTCCACTGGGACCATTTTAATTTTTACTTCAGTGTTTTCTATGGTCTTGCTTTTAATATTTCAAGCATTTTTGTGTCAAGAACACAAAAGAAGATATTTTGAAGAATATTGGTAACTGGACAATGGCGGTACCCATTGACTGGCATTGGTGTTGTGTCTGTCCATACAATAGAAGTTAACGGGTACTGTTATTCTTTGGTTACCAACATTCTTCAAAATATCTTTTGTGTTCTGCAGAAAAAATTAAGTCATACAGGACAGGTTTGAAGGGTGTTTGATAGTAGTTTCAATGAAGTTCATGCGTTAAATATAAAGCTCCACGAGCATCACGCGTGGACACGCAACCGTGCCACTCTTTCACTCATAGACATGCAAAACAAGCAGATGACATTATTCAAAAAGGATCTGAATAACATTATTCATAGTACAATTCCAATTTTGTTAGCTTCAGCGCTACTTTCTGGTTAAGAAATAATGCATTTTCATGATTCCGTGCCATTTCGTGTTACGCAGCAAATTCCGTTTTTATGCATGGATTCCGTTATTCTGTTCATGTTCTCCACATAGCGGAAATCATAGGGCTCTGTTCTAGAACCTACTGAGCTGCCTTGCTTTCTTACTCGTTCTTTCTTCATTCTGTTTGCATATAATTTTTGTATTAATGACGTGGTATGATTATATTGTTTATTTGGCATTGATTATTTGTTATTGCAAATTTCATTGCCGTATTCTTCTCGAAAGCATGACCACCAGTCAATGAGTGGTTATCGATATAAAGTTTAAAGTCCAGTGCAAGGTGTAAAGGAGGTGGGCTGGGAGTAGACGCCAGTGCATTTGAAAGTGTTTACTTTTAAAATGCTCCCATAGGAAAGAAGAGATAAAAAGAGTTTCCTTGCTTCATCCCACTTATGACCTTTGCTTTTATATGCTAAATGGTAGATGGGACACAAGCTCTTGACATGTATGGATGAAATGCTTTTTATAAGCAAATTGGTGACTGTTAGAATTTTATTAAAAAAGTCTGTATATTACATTTCTTCTGGATAAATGGTGTGCATGAGGAAAAAATTTGCCTCTGATGTTTAGAATAAATCAAAGTTTTATTAGGGCAAATGCACCTTTGGATTATTTGACTTTTCTACTCTAGAGAAAGGCCCGCTTATGGGAAAGGCATTTTTAAAATTCAATTTAAATTTAAATTTTGAGTTGCTGACCAGCCAGAAGGCTTTGTGCTTTGCAATATTAATAAGCAAAGGGAATTTTTTTCATTATGTAACGCAGTTGTTTTGGCTGCTCTCCAGTTGGATACAGTTAATGTCAGTTCGTGCCTATCACAGATTGCATTTTATATTGAATTTATTCACAGTTATTGCTCGGCAATAAAAATAAAAGACATTTTAATGCCTTTATTGTGTTACCCACAGCAACATCCCTACCTCATTGTCTGTCCATTGTCCGCCTTTCCTCTACATTACCGCAACATTACAATAAGGCATAAAGTAAATAAACACCTGACAGAAATGACACATTGAAGCGTCTTTACTCGTGTGCAGTACATGGATGTAAGAGTTTTCATGACGTTTCAGCGTGGATGAGCAGCACTTGGAAAACGCTTGAAAGGAAAACTGAGAATGTTTTAAAATGAAAATCTGTAGACTGCAGACAAGGTCTTAGACTGCTCCTGTTCCCAATCCTTTGACATGTATATGCAAAATATATGCATTATATATATATATATATATGCAATATATACAATCACAGCCAAATGAATGATTATTTGGACATTGTGATTTAACTCATGCCTTTGTCATGTCCGTATTTATCTAAAAACATTTCTTTTTAAACAGTGTGCATGCATGGTTAAGGTTACTGCTTTTGCATACTTTCTGATCATTTGAATAGGCTGCTGATGTAATATGGAAAGGCAAGACCTTACCTGACATCATACTGTAGATCCTGTTTTCTATTGAAAAGGCATCGATTTGTTTATATTTATATTTTTTATCATTTTTTTGTGAGTTGTGTGTTGTGCAATTTATGTATTACAAATTACATAACAGTTAATGACATATAATCCCAAACAGAGTCTGACACATTTCTAGAGATTTCATAAGATACGTGTAGAAAACTACAGTCATTAAAAACTGTGAAGAGGTGAAGATTACTCTTGGGCTATCTGAATTTGTCATGTAATCCACTATACCTTTGGACATGTGTGCTGTTTAAACCAATAAAGAGAGTAGGCGGTCTCTTGTGTCTGTGTTCATCAAACTCTGGGTTCTTTATTGTGAAATAAACACGAACCGAGATTTAATGTTGACACAAAACTTTACATAGAAGAAAAGAGTTCAAGAGTTCACAGAAAAAAGCGCAAGTGCCCGTGCAACACCTTGATGCCACTCTCCCGATGCCAATCACCATATAGTGCAACTGGGTAACTAATACCTTACATGCATAATAACTGTTTATCAATGATATGGTATTCATTTAAAGGTTACATATGTTTTGCGGCTCCAGGCAAGTTTTATTTGGTGGGAGAGGGGCCAAAATGGCTCTTTTGGTCACAAAGGTTGCCGACCCTTGTTCTATGGTAACAATGCAACCAAAATGATTCTGCTTAGTGATACTAATAAGAGCTTTAACCATTGTTTTTTTCAAAATTAAGATAACTAACCATAGTTACTTTGTATTATCTACAAAATTGTTTTAATGTGCCTCCAAGTGCTAATTCCAATTTTTCAACAATGCATCGAATACAAAAAACGTACAAATTAAAGGTATTTTATCTTTAGTTGTTATTTGGCTGAATGCAACTTAAAAAATAAGATTCCATAAGTCAGGGCTCCAGACTAACTTTTTTTACTGAGCACTGTAGCCCCTGACTGAAATTTTAGGAGCTCAAACAGAAAATTTAGGGGCGTTCTTTAAATCAGCCTGCAATGCAATTATTGACATTTTCCCCCCAAATAACTGTATTACTGACAAATACTTTGATAATAAATAGACTTAACTCACATAAATTACAATGTACAGCTCGAAACCCTCCGGACTCTCCCCTTCTCATACACATAGCCCTACACTGGTGAGTTCGCGATCTACTCAACTTTTTTATATAATAAATAGAAGAAACCCCAAATTGGCAGGTCGCAAATGCGCAAATACTCGCAAAAAAATGCTCGCACTGTCTCAAAAACTGGTTGCAGTCTGGAGCATATACTGTAAGATGTATTTTTAATTTATAAATCAATAATGAAAATATTTGTCTGGTGTTAATACAAAAGCAGCTGCCTTACTTTACCTAACACTTTTAACAAGTTAAAAACATGACTCAAAATAGCCTAAAACAGTAGTCAATCTAGTAGTCAAGTATTAGATGTGCCACAATTGAAGTCATTGTATATATAGTTGATAAACACACACCTGTGACTACACATCAGTTGCATTAATGATTAACTAGCCTATATTAACTGTGGATATTGTTATAAGCCCAATTTATTTACATTTTTGTTTCTTTCAATAATATTTTTGTTCATACATTTTCACTGTTCACAAATGTGCTTCGCTTTCAGAATTGATCTTTTGGTTGCACATTTTTTAATAATCTTTGATCATTTCATACTCTAACGTTGTTTGAGTCACATCCTTTTCCCATAAAGCATCTGTCCTGTTGTTTGTCTCACCATGTCACTATTTGCAATTGATGGCTTATTTATTGCTGTTCTAATGGAAAAATAGATGTAAAAGCTATTGAGGGCAGAAGTACAGTGAATGTGTAAACATTAACAGATGTGGGCAATATGGTTTTAGCTAAGCTTAGCTTTGGGTGTTAAGTAATGTAAGGCAGCTGCTTTTGTATTAATACCAGACTAATATTTTAATTGTTTATTTATAAACTAAAAAAACAACTTGTATTTTTTTATATCTTTTATATTTTTAGTTGTATCCAGCCAAATAACAATTAAAGATAAAGTACCTTTAATTTGTATGTTTTTTTTATTCGATGCATTGTTAAAAAATTGGAATTAGCACTTGGGAGGCATAAAATAAAACCATTTTGTAGATAATACAACGCAAATAATGGTTGAAAAAAAGAAACCAAAAATCCATGTTTTTAATTATTAGTCTATATTATTTTAATGGCTAGATTTCCAGTACCTTTCAGTGATGTGACTTTATAACCACTCATGTGACTTTAAACATTAATATACATAATACATAATAACTATGTTTTTAGACAATATTTTATTTACAAAACATGCAGTTTATGTTAACGGATAAATAAAAATTTTTTTGTTTTTTTTCTCATTTCTCTTTAGAATCGCCTCGGTTGTCCACTGCCTCTGTTGGCAGTAATGACCGGTCCTCCACAGCTACGCTGTCTGATTGTTCTGACTTCGCAGATGTCCAGAGACCCGTAAGTGTGGTGTCCACCATCTCATCTGGGTCAGCTTCTTCTCGGGAAGACGTTCCACTCTCAGGCATCTCGTCCGCTGTGGACAATGTGGATTTAGAATTGATGCCTGCTGGGAATCCGAGTGAGACTCAGGACACTAACCTTGCCCAAGAATCCAGTTTCTACTTGGGGCAAAATAGCAGCAACGCTAATAACAACAACCATAATTCTCAACAATCTTTCTCTCCATTTGCTGCTAAAACCATGGCACCCAACCCTGAACTCACGTACCTGGACCGCGTGGTCATGGAGATCATGGAGACGGAGCGCATGTACGTGAGAGATCTGCGGAGTATCGTAGAGGTAATTATTTACATAAATTGAAATTAATTCATATCAATATTTGCTCAGAAAGACCCCTATCAAAGAAAATGCTGACGATGAAACAAAACATGATTAAGAAAGAACCAGTTGGTGATAACAAGCAGATTTTGCTGACATATATTGGGCTAGACGGACACTTTGTTCAAGCAAACAGTGAGCTGTCACAGATCAGTCGTGATGGAGCAATGCCAAAAAGGCTCTTTAGAAAGAAAAGCAGATTACAGAAGCTTTGGAACATGACAAAGTTGGAAGTAGTTGAAGACAATGAATCTTATTGCATTTTAAATGTCAGCAAAGAGTGTTGATTACAAACTTTAACCCGGCAACCTTTGCGATATCTAGTAAACCGTAAATGTTGATAAAAGCTAAGCCATTAAACAAGATGTCATATGTTTCATTGGCTCAAATGATATACTTATCTATCAAACTTTCAAAAGGATTCTGTTTTCTACCAGAAAGAAATCATCAGGAATCTTCCCTTAAAAGTGCTATGAGCTGTGTTAGCTAGTTCGCATCCTTGCAGCTGATCAGTGACCAAACTGACTGTTGCTATACAACTTGCCCACAAATCAGCTGCATTATTATCTTTGTTGACAATGTTGACAAGTTTTTTATTGTCAGAGGTGGACAGTGATTTTTTTTAAGTAAGTACTTTGTACTTGATAGTTGATTCAAAGTTACTTCACTACATTATAATACACTACACTCCACTACAATCTAGCACTTTTTAAAAAATGTTTTAAAAGTGAAATGTAAGTAAAAGTAAGAAAGTGCTAGATTTTTTATGTACTTAAGTATTAAAGACACATTTATGAAGTGCAGAGTTAAAACTCAACTGCATCCAGTGTGACATCCAGTGTGCTGAGATAACAGCGTTATGTAACATCAGGTTTGACAATTGGATTTTGTCATGTCCTCCAAGTACAACACAATGCCACAGCTTATCTGAAGCGAGATTAAGAACAGTCATGAGGTGTAAATAGATCAGCATATGTTATGAGACATTTTTTATATTGGGGTGAACTGATTCCTAATAAAAGTGAACCTAAGTGAAAAAAATTTGTGATTACAAGCTGAAAATGAAGCTTCACTGCCTTTTATTGTTTTGAGGAAGCATGTTTTTATCCATATGTAGATGATATTAGTGTGATAAAATAAGCTTTACATGCTTTTATTAACTGCTTACATATTATCTATTGTTCTGTAGGTCAAAAGACTAAATAGAAACAAATTACTCATTGGTGGTAACAAGTTCTTCACTTTTCTCATGAGCTGGAATTCCCCACATTAGTGTCCCAATAAAAGGTGTGAAAGCCCCTTATAATTATAAAAATAAAAATAAACTTCTTTATATATAATAATTACATTTTTTTTACATAGCATAAATTATAAAGATGCCATTTAATGATTTTATGCAATAAATAATGAGAATGTGAGTGATTTATTCCATGTAAAATATGTGAATGGTTGCTAGGGTGTCTCATTGCAGTTGCTAAGGTGTTCTGAGAGACTTAATAATTGTATGCATTTTTAATTTTTAGCACATTGCTATGTGGTTGCTAAGGTGTTTTGGGTAGTTGCTAGGTGGTTACAAATTGTTCTACTGTAGGTTAAAAGAGTGTTTTTGATATTTTGATGCAATGTAAATCTATAGGATTTTTCTGGTTGGAGATATATTGGCTATTAGATCTTAAACATTATTTGAACTTCGATTGACTCGGAACACTGGCCATCTAAACTCGGTGTGTAATGATTGACAGCAAATGTGTCCACACATTTTCAGCCCAGTGTCATTTCAGTCTGCAGGATTACACAGAGGCTGCTGTAGTAAAGTGTGCCGGTTGACATTCAGGGCTTCAGCACCTGCCAAGAGCGTATTTTACATTGAGACCTGTTTGATAATGAATAACATTAAAGGCTTGTGTCAGCTCTACTTATAGCCACAGCTTAGTTCTGTTCACAGCTTAAAATAAGCAAGAGCTTTTTAGGTGGACTAACGTCAGTAGTAATGAAGTAATTGCTTTTATTTGTCATGTGACATTTATAAATAAATGGCTATAAAGATTTCATGGTGCTTTTCATAGTTCAACAAGGTTCAAGCACAAGGAGAGGGTTATTAGAAAAGTTTAGAATATTACTGCTGTCCTTCTGAAACCTTGTATCTCCGTATTTTTATGATTATGATTATTATTAGTCATTATTACAAGTCATTATTATTAGTCACTTTATGTTTGTAATTGAGTTTTGCAAATAGCCTATATAACCAATAAAAAGTATTAAAAAGCACTTGTCAACTTTGAGTATTTAATTATTTAAAAAGTACAGTGTTTTACCATTTCCTGAAAAACAGCAAATTTGCACATCCAAGGTTTCGGAAGGACAGCAACAATATGTTAATATGTTTAAAATTTAGGGAACAAAATCTAAATGTCATTTTAATCGCTTTGCTTGACCAGTGTCCTTGGTTATTAATCTTAGAAAATTATTTGTATTTTTTTATAGTGTCATGCTTATTAAAAATTTGCCTTATTAGATAACCAATAAATACTCAAAATGTTTTGTGTTTTCCATACACTTTATATTTCGATGGCTTAATCTAACCCGATGGGGATTAAAAGCAAATACTGTCCCCCAGATATCACCTTTGGATACTACTTTTATAAGATATCCTTTATAATACCGGATAGGTCTGGAGAAGTATTAATAAATAATTATAGTGTCACTATACTGAATGTTCCAGTCAATTTACATAAATGATGTTCTTTTGCAGGACTACCTTGCTCACATTATAGACACTGGAGATCTTCCCATCAAGCCAGAACAGGTGTGTGCTCTTTTTGGAAACATAGAGGACATCTATGAATTTAACAGGTAAGAATTAAATTATTATTATTAACACAAGCATCCTTTAATAAATGGGTACCTTAAACAGTGTAAAAATCTTATTTTCATTTTGTTTAATTTAAGCTTTCCTGTATCTCAGTGGTTAGAGCATGGCGCCAGCAACGCCAAGGTTATGGGTTTGATCCCAAGGATTGCACATACTCAGAAACAAATGTATAGCATAATGCAATGTAAGTCGCTTTGGATAAAAGCGCCTGCCAAATGCATAAATGTTAATTTCTGTTATTGATGACAGTAGGTAATACCAAGTTGTTACAGTTTTATTTTAGAATCTGTGCAACTATTTTTCAATGGTAGTTAGTGTAGAAATTCAGGTAGGAAATCCACACAGGAGCAGTTTGGCTTCCTCTTAAACCAGATGTTTATTTATTGATGAATGTCCACATGATATGTGTTTGGTCATTTTCTGAAAAAGGTGGATTTGCAGATCACTAATCTATTTCTAGTTCAGTAACTACAAACCAACCCTTGGTCCCAAGCTAGCTTGCCCTAGCTGTAAAACAAAATACTGCTAAAAATTAAAAACCTTTCAGAAAATAATTTGAACATTAAACGGCATAAATACAATGTAATGCTGTATTTATCGCTGTCATAGCACTTTGCTAGTCTATACATTTCTGGGCCATGTTGCGGTTAAGGCCTGTTTTTGTAGATTTGACCACATTTGTTGTGTTTTATTTCATCCATGCACACAATATTGACATGTACAATGGCCTGTCTGTTTGCACAAGAGTCTCTTTGTTAGAGCGTGTGTTCCCTGCATCTGAAAGACAAAAAGATCAGAGAGAAACCATGAAACTGTCTTACACGGTAGCATATCTAGCTTAACAATATGATTGTTGTGTTCTTTAACTTGAACCAGCAACTTTATTATCTATGATTTTCTTATGTATCAGTTTCCTATTTATAATTTTATAGCCAATTTTTAACCAACCCACTGTCAGCACACGCAGACAGGTACAATCTATGTACAGCCCATGTGAACATGCAGGGACCCTTTACATACCTAACCTGTCATCTGTCAATTATTTTAAACGTTGTTTGCTCATGTGTTGTCAGGTGTATGGCTACACCAGAGATAACCTTGTACGTTCCTAAGGTGCATTCAGTAAGTGAGGGTATGAATGCCATGGTTCTGTTTGAAGTGGTTTGCCATAAATGCATGACAAAACAGTGTGATTTTTCATTTCCTTTGTTTGCTGTGATGTTGGTATACACTACCTCTTGGTTGTTTACTTTAAAATCGATTTTCAGCATGGATGTGTATGCGCAAATTAGATCTGACTCGAAGCAAAAGCTCTCAGTTGAACTTCACTGGACATACTAATAAATGTCCTGGATGTACTGGACATTTATCAATTTTTTTCAATGATAACTATTGCTACCAATTATATATTGTTTGTAATTGTTTGCAGTTTTTAATATAGAAAGCATTTTCTCATCAAGGTTTTAGGTTAAAACATTTAATGATATTTTGTTATATGATATTGCTAAAGTTTGTAATATAGTAATAGCTATTTGTATATCACTGCACAGTCGCTATAGAAGCCATCTTTTAACCTTACTTTAAGTCAGGGACTATATTTTCTAACATAAAAATTTAAATATGTTTGTGTCATATATCACACTGAAGGCCTGCTTAACTGCTCCCTATGGACCTCTTCAGGCCAGTAGAGATATTGCAATGTATCACAAATAAAGGCTGTGCGTTCGACGGCATGTGTACAGAACTGTACTTATACCCCTAGGCACTTTATTGTTTTATTAGACACAATAATGTAAACACAGTGAGCTAAGCATTAATGAACCTGATGCTAAAGTGTGCAGACCATGTGACATTTTTATGCTTATTAGTCAAATGACCCATGTTTGAGATCGATGTCCATGTTTTCTTTTTTTATAGTGAGCTCCTTCAGTCACTGGACATGTGTGACAATGATCCTGTGGCCATCGCCAGATGCTTTGTACTTAAGGTGAGATTCGTTCATTGTAACTTGCTTTACAACGTTATGCATCAGAATACCAAGCTTTACCCAAGACATTTTTTGGTCTCAGATATATAATATGGTGTTAATAGAACTAAACTAGAAATAGGCTGTAGTACAGTACACCTTATGATGGAACAGTACAGTGCCTCCTATGATGGAGTAAATTTGATACATTTTTAACTCTTGAGAGTGCGAATCATTGTTTACGATGTAGTACAGTACTCTAAAATAACACTTCCTCAAAATGTTAATGTACCATATACCGTAGTTACATTCTAGCAAATGATTTGGGTAGGCTCTTTCTGTTCATGACAATGCCCCTGTGCATTCATAAAAAATATTATTTATTGAGTCTGGTAGAATTTGACTTTGTATATGTTAAAGCAGAAAAGAAAGGAGAATCCCAATTAGTGCCCATGTTTTATGGTGTTTCATTAAATGTAAATATACATTTTTATTAAATGTTCTGTGTTTGAAAACAACTTGATTATATTTGATGGTCAATGATATGTGTAATGTAATGTAATGTGACTTTACTTCATCTATTTTCCTCCACATTTTAGCGTGAATATTTTGAAATCTACACACAATATTGCACCAACTACCCAAAGTAAGTATAAACTTGATAACGGTATGTTGAAGAGCATTTGCATGAGTGGTTAGATCAGCATGTCAGCATTAGATTAATGAAGGTACAGCCAGGCATGAATGGGTCTAAGAATCTCAAAGGTAAAACATCCTATAAACATTATAGCAGTGGGACGCTGAGGGAAAACTGTCCGTTGGTTAAACCAATTTTGCCTTGTCTAATGGTCAGCATACTCGGACAAACAAAGCAATATTTTGATAACACCACAGAGCCACAATGTACACGGATTCCCCCGAAAAGTGTGAACAAATGGCTTGGTTATGGTTTCATCTGAGACCTCTGTGGGGGTGAAGTGCAAACAACAAATACAGTTGAGTCTCTTATGTTTTGAATGTGAACTTTAAACAACAGGAAAATTTGAGTAATCAAACCTATTCCTGTAGCTCAGTGGTTAGAGCATGGCGCAAGCAACGCCAAGGTCATTGGTTCGATTCCAGGGATTGCACATACTCTAAAACGAATGAATAGTATAATGCAATGTAAGTCGCTTTGGATAAAAGCATCTGCCAAATGCGTAAATCTCAAAGTATTTTTCATTTCTTCTGTATTCTCCGACTTCTTAGTAAATAATCAGATTGTTAATGTTGAATGTTTCGTGTGATTGAGTTTGTGTAGTTCAGGGGTCGGCAACCTTTGTGACCAAAAGAGCAATTTTGGCCCCTCTCCCACCAAATAAAATTTGCCTGGAGCCACAAAACATATGTAACCTTTAAATTAATACCATAACATTAATATAAACCGTTATTATGCATGTAAGGTATTAGTTACCCAGTTGCACTATAGTGTGATATCGATTGTATTTAGCAAAAATTGTCCCTGGCAAAAAGTGGAAGTATTGCCTGTCAACGGGAGAGTGGCGTCAAGGTGTTGCACGGTCTGCTGGACTTTTCTGTGAACTCTTGTTTTGGATTTTCTTTCATTTTAAATGAATGATTACTATGTAAAGTTTTGTGTCAACATTAAATCTCGGTTCATTAAACCTCTCCGCATACGGATGTGTAAACATTATGAGAAGCACGCTAGCCATTTTAAACTACGGTGGCTAAAGACCTAAAAGAAAAAGGTATCAAGCACAATGTTTTCTCACCAATACAAATTTCTAACACAGACGGCAGTCAGAGCAGAAATAAAAAATTCTGATCTCTGTGTGTCTCTGGTCGCATTCATTTGTACATTGCATGCGCTTATTTAAAAAGTGGACATGAGAGAGGGATTACAGCAACAGGTGTAATCGGGTATGTGTCTCTTTCGTCCACTTGTGATCCGATCGACCAAAACGCATCTTAATAACAGATATAAACAGAGCATTATAAAGGCTGCAGTGAGCCACAGCAAGGGGGACGGGTTGCAGACCCCTGGTATAGTCATATGTTGTTGACCTGTGTCTTTTGACTGTGCATCTTCTCCTGTCAGCTCTGTGGCTGCTCTTACGGACTGCATGAGAAACAAAACTCTGGCCAAGTTCTTCAGGGAGAGACAAGCTACACTAAAACGATCTCTACCTCTGGGATCTTACCTGCTCAAGCCAGTCCAAAGGATACTCAAATATCATCTCTTGCTTCAGGTTAACCAACTGCTTTCCTGAGCGACTCCTTTCTATCACTTTTTTCACATTATTGATTCTGTGTGTTGCACCTTGTTTTCTGTTTACTAGACACATTTTATTAGATTCAGAGAAATGTTGGTCTGTTTCTTAATCTGTGTCCTGGTTAGATCCAGTTTTCCATTGAATAGGCTTCATCCAACACAATCTTGTTTTTTAGGAGATCGCCAAGCACTTTGACCAACGAGAGGAGGGTTATGAGGTGGTAGAGGAGGCCATATACACTATGACAGGTGTGGCGTGGTATATAAACGACATGAAAAGAAAACACGAGCATGCAGTCCGTCTTCAGGTGGGCTAACAACACACATGCAAATAAAGTGTGTCGATTATGAGGATGTTTAGAACATTCTGTTCATAATTATCTGGACAATCCAAACAATTTTAATATATCCGTACCATTAACTTCTGTTTTAGGAAGTTCAGTCTCTCCTTATTAACTGGAAGGGTCCTGACCTGACCACATACGGAGAACTGGTACTAGAGGGCAACTTTCGTGTCCAACGTGCTAAGAACGAGCGTACACTCTTCCTCTTCGACCGCATGCTCCTCATCACTAAACGCAGAGGAGAACATTACGTATATAAGACCCACATCTCGGTATGTCATCATTGTTTGTCATATCAATCCTAGTAGATTATTGTTTATTTCTATAGATATGAATCGTCAGCACTCATGCATTGATAAGTGCTGGTTTGCTGTGGTTGCCATGGGAATGAAGTTGTTTTTTTGTTTTATTACTGCAGTGCTCAACGCTGATGTTGATCGAGAGTGCCAAAGACTTACTGTGCTTCAGTGTCACTCATTACAAGCATCCTAAACAACCTCATACTGTCCAGGTGTGTCCTCGTGGTCTATCGATCATTGATTATTGAACAACCAGTGTACCCGATTTCATAAAAATATTTTTTATTATTAACATTCGGTTTTTATTAGGCCAGGACGGTGGAGGAGAAAAAATTATGGGCTCATCATATCAAAAGACTCATTCTGGAAAACCATCAGGCTGTCATACCACAGAAGGTAAGCAAACATTAAACACAACAATGTTTTGTTTAAACATTTCAAATTCATTTTGAATGTTTTGTTGTTTCTCTTCTAGGCGAAGGAAGCAATTTTGGAGATGGATTCTATTTGTAAGTGTTTGTATCAGATGAGTTTATAATGACTGTGCAATTCCATTTCCTGATGATAAAAACATACCTTTGAACTGTTAAATTATAATTCCATAACTTTTATTCAATTATTTGTACATATAAAATGTGTATTATATGATGTGTCGTTTAGTGTGAGTGTGAGTTGCAAAGTAGTACTAGTAGTCAGTTGCATAGACATTATACACTATAAACTTCAACATTGATTTAACATTGTTTTTTACTGTCAGATAAAAAGTACAGGTACAGCCCAGAGAAACTTAAAAAGTCAGTGTCATGCCAAGTAGAAGAGTTCACAAACTCTAGACAGGGCCGAAGACGGTCAGGTAGGTTCCCAGCATTATTCTTTTTCTGATCATGTTTTCTGTATTGACATTTAAATTACAACGATGGTCTACTTATTTATCTGTCAACAGAACCATCCAAAGAGATTTTAAAGACCACTAAAGGTAAATTTCTCTCAGAATTGTTTTTTTGGTGTGTCAGAATAATGTAGAGACATAACTGATTTGACATCTTAAATAGTGTTACCATGGGAATGTGTCAAACTTTGATAATTTGTTTGTTTTTTGAGACTCTTAGTACTCTTAAAATGTTATATAAATTGGCACACAAAAATGGCATGAGCAAAAATTTAGACATGGCATGTAGGAGAATATGCTAAACTGCAAACAGATTTGTGAAATTTCAAATGATGTTGCCATACGTTTATGGCAAAAAAGGAAAGAGGGAAGTGTCTCATATCTACATACATACATACACTGACTGATAGTAAAAACAAAAGTAACATGCCCATCGTGCATTGTTTTCTGAGAGCCATCATGTAGCGGTGGCACAGTGGTGCTTGAGCCTGTCATCGCTTCTTGCAGCTATATTTATCATTATTTTTCAGATCATATTCCAAATTTTTATTGTGCTTTCATACTTCAGGAACTATATGTTATATTTTATACAAATATATCAAACTGTCGCTGATGGGCTAAAATGAAAAAAAATAAAAAGTTGACACACTCTTTTTAAAACTTTTTATTTAGTTCGACAGTGACCAAAATGGCACCCTGTCTGTGAAGTTAAGGCTACATTTTACTATGAAATTGAAATGAAGGTAGTCAGCAAAAATAGATATAGATATCAAGAGACAGTATTCAGTTTTTCATTTTTAATATTGAATGATTTGGGAATGGTAAAGATATAAGTAAATATTTTTTACAGAATGTTCTTTACATTATGTAGAATGATTTGATGTAGAAAATAGTCAATCACAAATAAAATGTTTTTTTGTGGGGGGATTCACAGTCAGGGTCACATTTTATTTGTAAACATTTTTCACGTAGTAGAAAAATCGTCTAGCCACGTGTTTCAAGTGTTTTGTAAATACATTGCTAATGTAATATTTAACTTCTGTATAATCTGCCTTGAAATTGACATTCTGTTTCTTTCTGCTTTGATGGCTGATCTGCGGTTTGGAAAAATGTATCAGCAATACTGAAGGTAAGAAACAAATAACTCAACCAAATGTCTAGAACAGACACAACTGTCAGTAATAATAGTGTAGAAATGCACTACTTGTTGAAGGATTAGAAGATTGTTGTAGGTTTAGAATGAAGGTTGTGAAAAGTTGGACACTTCTATTCCCTAAAAAGGGTCAGTTTTTTTCTTTTAATGTTACCAATGCAGTGGGTTTGGACCATGACCTGTGCTTTATAACATGAAGAAATGTTTGTGACTTCATGTCCCAGCATTCAGACAGTGAGGGGGCTTTGCCTGCTGACACAAGGCCTTTAGAGGCTACGGCTAGCGTCAGCACTCTGGGCTCAAACATAAGCGATTCAGACAGACCCGCTGTAGATGAAGACTGTCCTGAAGCCTTGATTCCCAGCGATAATGAAGAACAAGCCTGTAGCTTGACTCCAATAAAAAGAAGCTTGACTCAGGAGGAAGAAGCTGAAGGGGAGGGAAGTGAATCTGATGATATTCTAATGGAGGACAACCAGGTAGCTGACTTCGCGAGCACCATGTTGGCTGCCATTTCCTGTTGGCACTATAGAGCCAAAGCTTTGCTTTCTATGGGCTTCCCAACGGTGAGGTTCTCTACCACCACGGGAATTTTTGTTTATACTTCTACCTGACCTTCATTGTGCCTGTCAAACCTCCTTGCCATGTTGCATGTGCTGTCACAGAATGACTCAATACACTAACAACTCTCACTAGAATCACCCGAAACTAACGCTGTAGATGGCCCGACGCCGGAACTGTAACAAGGAGTGTCCTTAAAGCATGAATCTCGCCTTTCGCTTTTTGCTGTCATGAAACAATGCATGGATCACAGAGTACATGTGCTTCTAACTAATTTCATTTGAACTAATGGTTTGCTTCAGTTCATTTGTTGAGTTGTGAAATAGGTCTAGTATTGGTGTTGTTGGATATGCAAAGCAGTTGATGCTAGATTGTACTATTTCTGAAAGTATTTTTTGCATTCAAACTTTTATAATATAATTCAATTAAATGATCATTGGTATAAAATGTGTTTATTGATGAATTGGCACTTATCAAATTGTATCATATTGGCTTATTGTTTTTAAAGTCAGCATGACTTCTTAAATCATTAATCATAATCGTTTCATAACTGAGATATGCATGCAATAGGAACTGTTTTTTATACTATATTAACATTTGTATCAGTTATGAAAACATGTTTTATGATAATAACTTGAAAATGTGCTTGACCTCCATTATCTTCTATTATATAATAATATAAATATATCATTTTAATCAATATTACCAATGACTAATTAACTTAAACCATAACAAAGAATAATCTGAGAATAATTGTCTTGCTACTTGGTACTGTTGTATGGTTATTATAACACTGTAAATATTCAGATCTGCTTGTTTGACTTGTTCCTAAAGCATGTGTTTTTACATAAGGATGAAGAGGGATATGAGGTCACTGAGAACTTCAATAAAGAAAATGGCCCATCGCTTAAACAGGAAGAGGCTAATATTACCGCTGAAAAATACTCAGAACAGGTGAGTTATGACATGTCTATTGCTGTAACTTAATTTTATTGATTTGTGGCGGAGTCCTGCACGGGTCCTCTTTGATAAACCCGCACCCACAGTATTTAAAAGAACACCTGACCCGTCATCTGACAGCAGCACTAATTTAATTCTGTACCCGACTTTACCCGTGTGACATAAACACAGCAACCCGAACCTCACCTGCATTAGCTAAGACTTGAAGACAGGTTTTACATGCAGCGAAGCCCCTACAACGTTGTCTTTGCTATTAGTGATTACTCCAAATTTCTCCCAAATGTCAGAGTTGATTTTAGACGAATTGTGGACTTTTTAATTTGGCTAGTTCCATTTCACCGCTTCCTGTCACCGTCACAAGTGAAGACGGGAAGAATCTTGCACTTTAATCACAGGCATAATCAAATATGAAATGCATAAAAGGTGTAAATAAAATATAAATGTAATATTTTTTTATAAATAAAGCGTAACGCTGAAAGGTGACCAGAGGCAGCATGATGAGCTAAAATGTTTACTTAAACTGTGATAAGAATATCGAGCGCTTACTAGTTACAACACGAGTGACTACAATGCTCAATGTTGAAATTGAGTTACGTATGTGTGTGCAATATATTCATATACAAGCCACACACTTAATCGCGATTAATCGATTTGACAGCACTAGTTCGGATATACTTTTGGTTGATCACATGCATAATGTATAATCGAAATCAAACTCAGGACCTTTGCTTTATTTACTGACCTTCTACTTGCAACATGGAAACAAACAGAAAGAACTTTCATACTATTTGCTTTCTTTTCCTAGACATTCGAGGACAAGTCACAAAACCTGAACTTTACCCCAAACTGGGGCTTCGCTGAAAAACTACAGCCGGACAACTCTTCTAATCCAGAATCTTTAGTCACGGACCAACAGGACACAGATATTCATGAACTAGAGTCAGCAGATATTCATGATGTGGAGCTTGCAGTGGACAAAGATGACCAGGAAATTGCCAAAGAAGCAATAGAAGATATTTCACCTGTGTTACAGCAAGACGATACAGCCGGCGAGTCCTCAGAGGAAGAGGAAGACACGGAGCATAAAACAGACTCCAGCAGCATCCTACCATCATCTGTGCTCGACAAGGCCAGCGCCATCGCTGAACACTTCGTCTCCAATGCACGATGCAGCGTCAGCGCAGATGAAGTACGCTCCCTTGGTTGCGCATCTCCACGTGTTCCCAGCAGAACTGGAAGCATGATAAGTCTGGGAGACTTCCAAGAGCGTCCGCTTCGTCTGTCTAGGACCTGCTCGGAGACACAGGGTGTTCCGTTGATCCAGGAGGCCTTTGTATCAGCAGACTTCACATTTGTGTCTACAAGGGATGATTTTGATTCAGACCGAAGCATCCATAAAAGAAGGGATTCTGTGCTTTCTAGGCAAGAACAGCTACTTATTGACAAGATCAGGAGCTACTATGAGAATGCCGAACACCAGGATGCCACTTTTAGCTTGAAGCGTAGAGAAAGCCTCACTTACATTCCAAGCGGGCTTGTGAGGAGTTCAGTTAGTCGTTTCAACAGCATTCCTAAAGATAATAACCTTGCACTAGAGAAAACCACCAGTTCATCTGGAACCGATCAAGTTTATACTCCAGACGTAGAACCTTCTTTGGTTACCTCCACTCTGTCGGAACCTGAAACGGATACAAACGTATCATCTTTGGAAAGTGCCACCTTCAGTGCTTCGCCAGATTTCCTTTTTGGTTCTGATGTTGATGGTGCCATGAAACCTCAAGAAGAGCTTTTCCGCCCCTCCTCTGAGATGATCAAAATCTGGCAGGATATGGAAAGAGAGGTCACTAAATGTCAAGGGGACCTCAAGACATTAAGATCCAGAGGGGCAAATAATGGCCTCCCAAGGAATGGTCAAAACCAGGGTTCAAAGCCTGATGGTGGAGATAGAATGAGGTTACTTGAAGGTTCGGATCTTAGCGCTATAACAGAGGAGTCCTCAACGCCATCACCTCCTAGAGAGACTGGAAAACTCTTAAACAGTGCAGCCAATGAGAGTGATGTCTTTGTACTCGGATGTCGTGAGGATGAAGCTAGATCATTTAGACCTTTAGCCCCCAGAGTTGTCCAGCTGAGAGCAGAAGCAGATAAAGAGAAAGACTCAGATCCTCAGTCGGCAGAAAATGCAGATGCCGCCCAAAACAAAGTCATCCATCTCGCAAGGAAATACAGTCAACGCATCAAGTGCACACAGCCTATGCTGAGGCTCAGAAGCCAGGACTCGGGAGATGCATGGGGGGTCAAGAGGAACTTGCTGTCGGTGGTGGAGGAAAAGCCGGAGGAGGCCAAAGGTAGGTTCAGACTTGACTAATAACTATTTGAAAGCAATTGTGAACAAGACAGGTTTGCTGAAACAATAACTGAGCAATTCCAACGTTATGGATGTAACTTTTGCAGTCAGAACTAAAAAAATATATCAATTTTAAGAGAATGTATTTATTACCGAATATATAGAATCATCTGTTTATATTTTACTAAACCCCAGATGATAGACGTCCAGACGTCCGAAAAATTCAAACATACTTTGTTTTTCTGTAAATTAAAATGTGTAAACCAGAAGCTTTAATACCCAACAAATAGAGAAGGGATGAATCTTTATAAACCGTAAAATAGTTTCATTTTTATTTGCATAAAATTGCCCAGCTAAATATATATTTTTCGACCATTTATTACTGAAATGTAATGTATATACTGTATAGATTGATGTACAAAGCCAAAACAATCCAGCCACACTCATATTTGGCATTGTGATTAACAGGTCTACCGAACCTTATGCTGTCCCTGACTCCAAATGAGCAGACTGATGGAGACCAGAAGGCCCAGGTTATGACTCCCAGCCCAGTCCACACTCCTAATTCTGCGGGCAGCCCGAAGGGATTGTCCCCACGGCAGCCTCGTTCCAGAAGCCCTCATAGTCCAACGACATCTGAGAACTTCAACTGGCCAGATGTCCGAGAGCTTTGTTCCAAATATGCACACTTGAGCACCTCGTCTGTGCAGCCGGCGGTAACCCAAAGTCGTTTGCCATCAGAGAGGATGCTTGACAGCGGCTCAAGACGACGGTCCAGCTGCACTTCCACATCTAATGGCTTCTCAGAGCCGTCAACTCACAAAGTCTATCCGGGAAGTGAAGATGGCTTAAATCGGACTCTGCGTGCCGGTTCTTTGGACCGTAAATTGGGGGATTTGTACCTTGGCGATCTACAGAATCTTCAAAGTAGAAATGTTAGCAGCGGTTACTACATCTCAGCCAAGGCCACCCTCCCCAATGACAAGAACGTAATAGTGATCGAGAAACTTCCAGAAGTGACACCAGAGACAGACCCACCAAATAAACAGGAAATGATGACAGACGGAGGGAATGATGGCTATGTTCAAATTCGTTCACCAACATCTCATGAGAAGCTTTCATTCATGGCTGTCTTTGACCGCTGCCAGGCCTATCAGGAGTCGGAGGAGTATCGTCTGAGACAAGAGGGGACGGGGTCTAGGCCAGAACAACTGCCTAAGATTGAGCGGCGGAAAGAAGTCGAGAAAGCGGCGTGTGAACACTTAGATGAGGCCCTTATAAATGCAGCCGATTCGGGGAAAAAGGCGGATGCTAGTCAACAGAGTGTTGTCAAGAACCTCCGAGAAAAATTCCAAAACTTAAGATAGAGGGAGACCGCAAGACGGTTTATATTTGTATATTTTGTCTCTTCTTTACTTCATTTTTAAAGATGGTGTTTTATCTGCCAACACTGGCTGTGAAATATTTCTGCTTTTTTTTTTTTTTTTTAAGTCATTTACCACTGAAGATATGGTCGCGTATATCGTACTGTAGCATAATAAATCATTTGAATTGACATTTAAAACGTCAAATGAATGCTCATTACATTCACGTTTTACTGGAATTTCAGATATTGTGTAAGTCATGTTGCGTACTGATGTTGAAAATCCTACGCCTGAATGACAGGCTTAAAGTGTAAATAAGGTTTTACATGCATTTTTTTCTGTTTTACCATTTACACATTTGATTGTAGATATATATGAATGGAAGTCACTTTATATAATTGTAAAGGAAAAGGAATTAGCTTTCTTTTCTGAGGATCTTCAAACTTTGAATGTTATATTTTCAAGCTATATAATGCCATATCACTAAGCTAGGTTTCACTAACAAGGGATAAAGTCTACTCTATACTACAATATTAAGCCCTGGTGGAGTAGTGGGATTCCAGTCTAACAAAGACTCTTAAATACGATAAACCACCTAAACGGGGTGTTATTTTCACCTTTACTGTCTAAACCTCTTTACATTCCAACTTTACAAGTGGGAAACGACACGTATAGCTTTATAATATAGGTCAAACAAGGGACAAGTGTTGCTTTTCTTTGACTCTAAACCTGCACTTTGATTTAGTATGGCATTCATTTCCGTCATTTATGCTTACAGTAGCATAAACATTGGGTTGTAAAATAAATGCATCTTTTAATGAAACACTTTTAACCACATGAATTATGATTTACTGTACTTTCTTAATCGTCTGCTTTCTGATTCATCATGTGTCTTTGTGTTATTTATGAAGCTGTAAATTTCTATATTGTACATGTCTGACTTCATATCAAGCTCTGTATAATTTGAATGGGCTTTGTCTATTCCCAGAAATGAAACATCCATTAAGTTGCAACATTTGATAATTTATTCCATGATTAAACCGTGCAATTTTAACTCCGCCTTTGGATTTATTGTGATTTAAATATGAATGGATTGGTCAGATCTTATTTGGTTGAGTGCTTTTGACCATTTTAGTAGTTCAATTCATTTGGTCATTTATAGACCAGGGATTTTTGAATCTAAAAGTTATTAAAAAAAAGTGAGGTTTTGTCTTAAAATTTTATGGAAGATATAGGTAAAAAATAAAGAACCATTTGAGCATTTATTAAAATATTTGGTGTTACATTTAAAGTGTTAAATAACTCATATTGTAATTATTGCATAATTGATCAATAACTTAAATGTATTTTACTAAAGTTTTGAGTCATATCATATGAACGTGTCATAATTACAAAATTAGTAAAGATTTTATGAAATTGTTGAGTTCATGATGTAGCCCAATAGGCCTACTTTTCTACTTTCCTCCTACATTCTTTAATGTAATAGCAAATTTGATCTTTTACATAATCTATTACAAAAGCTGTTACATTTGAACAATTACACAAATTTAGTATATTAAAAGGTGCTGGTATTACCATTGTGTGTTAATAATGTAACACATTTCTCATATAACAAGTATTAAATTATGTAAAAAATAGTTTCTACATTATAGAAATTGTTATTACATTTTGAGCACAATATTTTATGAAATGATGACGTTATGAACATTTTAATACTTATTACATTATGTGCTGTCCTCCTCTGGTCCTGCCAGGTGCTCATTCTTGTGTCACCTAATGATGACTACAGGCAGCCGTAGCCTACTGGGAGACTGCTGACATTACATTTGAGATTTGACACTTTTTTTTAACTTTATACGTTTTTTTCTGAGATACAGTAGACAAGGTCCAACTACTTGCCATTTCATTTACATGAAGGTGAGAGTCACATTAGATAGCAGCTGAGCCATCCTCTAAATTGTTTGCATTTCCAACAAGAGTAAAAAGGGATGTAACAGTATGACTCAAATCAATTTATTACAAATGTGATGAAAAATGTAATGTACTTTGTATGGTGCATTAAATTAAATACAACATTTGTTAAAGTTTTGTAATAAAAGCAACTAACAAGTAATAAAAGAAAAAGTACAAAATTAAATAGCAAATAAATAGTGTTCAGCAAAATCAATTGGATTTGGATTTTCAGCTGTAGGCAAACCTTTAAAGTGTTTTAAACAGTATAGATACACGTGTGCCATAAAAAAATGAAACTGAACTGTAGAATATCCTCTGACATAAATGGCAGTTGCCATTGCCGCAGAAATGACCCTTGATGGCAGTTTTGAAATTAGAAAAACAAGATGAAAACCTTTGAATATAGATGCTGGCAATGAATTTACAGGCCTGATATTGATGGCAGTGCAAAGAAAACACAGTACGGAGAGCATGGTGCGCCTGCACAAAACTCACATTTGCACTGTCACCCTATTTGTTTCTGTATTTACGAGGCCTTATAAATGTCAATGTACTGCTCTCTACATGAACAAACGTCGCCGCTAAACATGTCCGTGCCTTAGCCCGCCTTCGTAACATATGACAGACATGCAGTATTCATAAAACAAGTCTTTCATTTGCAGTTTACGCACACATTGAACCATTCATAACACAGCCAAAACTAAAGCAACTGCTAAAAACATAACATATATACAGTATACAATCATTTCTTAGTGCAGATATTTAGCAATAGTTTTTTCAAAATTGAGATAACACTAGGATTGCACAGACTCCTCAATGTAATGTTGAACAGTAATACATAAAAAGTGCTGTTATGAAAGTCACAATTACTGAGAACAAACAGTGTATACAATACTAACATATAGTGCAGTTTGATTCTGAGAAATAAAGTGTTGTTGTTGTGTTTCGTGACACCCTGTATCTTCAACTGCGTTTGAGTTACACAAATATTTGACTGCTTATTTGTATTAGTGCTGCGTATTTCTCTACGAGGCTCAAACTAAAGTCACGAAAACTAGTACAGAGTTGCTGATATTTCAAATTGCCTAAATTACATGTGACGTAAATCTTTTTCACTGGTTAAAAGTTGATACTTTTAAAACATTCAAAATCACCAACATGTAAAGGAAACAACAGCTAAAGCATAAATGACTCAAATACGAACATGACAGCGCTAGCTGATAACATCCAGTTGTTGTTTTTTGTTCCTTCAAGTGAAACCCCAAAATAGCTCTTTTGTGATTAAATGAATAACAACAATCACTTTGTTGCATACAATCATAACAGCATAAAGAATAATATAGTGGGGTAAAGGTAACCCGTTATTTACCTGTAACACACAGCAAAACTCCACAGCATCACATGATAAATCACTCGCTTACACACATCAACACACACCAGAAATATGTCATGTGATGGGGAACAAAAATCTGTTCGCTGACCTTTTAAATCATCTTACAATTTTTACAATACACTCATAGCCTATTTTAACAATCTATGCAAAAGGTCAATTACATTTGGACACGAACTGTACCGAAATTCAACAATATTAGCCATATGCTCAGAGGCACAAATCAGTATTTTGTCCTGTTTTCCATGTACAAATATCCACACATTATTAAGGTAAATTTAGTTGAGAAGCAAAATGTTTTTTTAGACAAACATGTATGTATATATATGCATATATCATATGTATAATATATGATCTCAACAAACATTGCCCGGAAAAACACCTACAAAGTTGGGTATCTATGTAAAGCTTAGAATTTCAGCTTTCGGGTTCATCTACTCTCCATAACGTCATTACAGTGGGAAACCAATGTTTTTAAGACTGGTTTTGTTGTCCAGGGTCACATATATTATTCATGAATTATATATGATATAATATACAAAAACACATAATGTAAAATATATGTAAATATATTAGGGCTGTCAAAAGATTAATCGCGATTAATCGCATTAAGATTAAAAGTTTGTGTTTAATAGATGTCTGTTTACTGTGCATATTCATTTTGTATTTATGAACACAAACACATACATGTATATATATATATATATATAGAGATGTATTTGTATATATTTACCAATATTTGAAATTATACTTAAATGTTTATTCATTTTGATCTTTTTCTTAAATATATACATGCATGGGTTTGTTTTTATAAATACAAAATTAATATGCACAGTTCACAGACATATATTATGTAAACACAAACTTTTATTCTGAATGTGATTAATTGCAATTAATCGTTTGACAGCCCTAAAATATATTAATGTATATGATATTTTAATATTACTGATGTATCTTTCCAAAACAACACTTAAGTCATTTTGTTTCTCAAGTAAATCTAGATTTTTGTACTAATCACTCAACCTTTTATAATATTCACCGTTCATAACAATTGTTATAGGGCTTGTTTTTGCAAAGCAGGCAAGCTAACAGCTATGCCCTTGACTGATTCAGTACCATTTCACAAGGCAAGCATTTCAGTGGTGCGTGTTTTTTCATGCTGTTAATCTGTAGCAGCCAAATGCACATAATGTCGGAGATTGTACAAAATGCTACAAAGATTGTTAAACAATTAAAACAGCGACACAGCACCCACTCGTTCATTCATTCATTCATTCATTCATTCATTCATTCAGCCATGGTATACAGAACAACTGTCCGAGCAAGCCACAGGTTACAGTTGTAAATACAGCTTTAGCTTGTGCCGTGTCAGTGTCTTATAGAAAGCACATGATGAATATTTTTTTACAGATTCTCTCAAAATACTGTTACAAAGACGCTGTGAAGATACAGTAGATGGTAGGCTTCAAAAACATGTGCATTTGTTAACACCGCTTATACTACATAACGCCCCCCCTCAGACCCGCGGCCACCTCGCTTTGCACTTGCATTGGCATTAGTAGAAGATGGTCTGGTAAACTCCTTGGAAGCAGATTTGGTCTTTCCCCCCGAAGAAGTCGCCACAGAGGGCATCTTGAGGGTTCCTCCAGGTTCAACAATAGTGTTGATCACTGAAACATGGCAAAAGGTTCAAAATAGTTATATTGACCCCTAGAATATGGCACACAAACAGAACTGAATTACTGATAACTCACCCTCAAGTTGTCGCTGGACTCTTCTCAGTTCCTGGAGAATAGATGAGATTTCCTGCACACAAGAATATCAAAATGTATTACAAAACCAACACATTTGTCTTCAATGCTGCAAATGTTTCAGGCATATACCTTGTTGGATGTCTTAAGGATGGGAACCTCATTTTCAGCATTGATTTTTGCCTCTATTTCTTCCCACACCTCTGTCTTGTTATGAAACATAACTCTAAAACAGACAAAGAAATATTGTGGGTCAAGTTCATAGATGTAGTAGTGCCAGTTATTTCCCTTAATAGCAAACCAGCAGTATGACTTTGTTCTGCAGAACACAAAAGAAGCTATTTTGAAATAACATTGGTCCCCATTGACTTCTATTGTAGGAACACAAAACCGCTGAGACATTTCTCCAGATATCTTCTTTGGTGTGCTTGCAGTAAATGAATGATGGAAGAATCGCAACGCAATGCACCTACTTCATTTTCTGGGCGAGTTGCTCTGTGTTCTCTCTGATAGCCTGTGAGAGCTGCGACACAGGGTTCAACAATAGATTGTCCAGAATAACCTGCGATCAAAAAAACTTCAGAAATTAGAAATCATCCAACTGGAGGTTATCTACGCAATATGAGAGGCACTGCCTTTGGCTACACTGCAGCATAGAATCATCGTCTTGAGCTGTGTTTTTTTCTTTTTTCAAGTGAATCATTTAAATACATAGTAAATCGACCAAATTTGACCTCTTCACGGTTCCAGGGACGTCGTCTGGAACTGTCATGGTCGTTCATATTTGAATCCGGGTCTACTGGACTAGTTGAGCCTGGTGGAACCTTTTGATAGTTCAGACCTGCCTCGGGTATATGCTGTACCAGCTGCAGAGCAATCAGGGATGGAAAAGCACCAAGTAAGAAAACGTGGACAGGTTAGGAGACACAAACCTCTGAGCTCCCAGATTCAACGGCATGATCATGCAAATTCATTGTGAATAGAAAGCCTTCCTTTGAAATGTAACTGTAAAATGTATGTCTTCATAACCTGTGAACACACAGCCTTAGGTGTGAGTTTGGAAGTGCTTTTCCATGCATTTCGTAATCCCCTCATGCAAATAAAACATCGACGACAGGTTACCGAGGTGGACATCTGATGGCTGTTAGTACATTATCTCATAGAGCAAGTGTTTTAAAGAGATAGTTCATCCACTTCATTTTTAATTCACCTTCATGGTGTTCAAAACCTGTATGAATTTCTTTTTTTTTTTGGTGGAACACATAAGAAGATATTTTGAGAAATGTCTCGTTTTGTCCATGTGGGACAATGCAACATTCTTCAAAATATCTTCTTTTTTGTTCTGCAGAAGAAAATCTTACAGGTTTGGAACGACATGAGGGTAAGAATGTTCATTTTTGGGTGAACTATCCCTTTACTTTTGAACATCAAGAAGGTGATAATGAGTGATGCACCTGAGGTGACAGGAACCTCTGTAATGATGAATAAAGTCTCTGCAAGAAGATCAAATAAAACAAATGTATGCAAAAAGAAACTTGTTGACTTGAAACAAAATATTCATGAGGTTTATTAGTATCACTTCCAGACTTTATATTATATTATAATGTTACAATGAGAATATAAGATTTGCTGCTTTATGTTGGGATGGGTCAATGTATATGATGAGATGTGTTCAAAACAAACAAACAAAAATCCTTCAAGCCCACCTCCTCTCTGGTTGAGATATTGGATGCAGGGGTATTGGGCACGGAGCCTGGGGAGGTGGTAGTTCCCATGCCTGAGGACGTCTGGGAGTCACCATCCCCTGCTACATCATGGATTTCACGTGCAAGGATGGCAAGATCTTTGGCCAGGTCTTGACTCAGCCTAACATGAATGAGGATGATAAATGCGAAAGGTCATCAATTCTATTCATAATTCTAAATTATTAGGCATCACAATGACAGTTGAATCAGATAACCTGGCAATCTCTGCACTATGAGTAGTCCAGTTCTGGAAGTGTTCGTTCTGCGCTTCGTCCTCTTCTGTTTCCAAAGAGCCAGTTTTTAGCCTCGCTTGAACACTCTTCTTTGGTGTCTGAGTCTGAGTTGACGTTGAGGAGTGGGAGCGTTTGTGTTTAGAGTTGGATTTAGTCTCAAACTCCTCCTCTGAGGTAGAGGTATAGTCGGAATCCTTTTGTCTGCGATGGGAACCTGGTGTTTACATAAAAATGATAAAGATTGAAGTGAAATGAAACATGTTCAGATTTTAAAGGCTACAATATTTTCAGTAGGCTTCAGGAGAAGTCACGTGACACTTACCAGCTGTGCTACTGTGTTTCACCTGGTTAGAACGGGTACGAGCGGAGGAGTGCTTCCCTGGTAATGAAGCCCCTTTACCGGCGGTCTGTCTCGCCTCACCCGAAGCGCCTTTTTTCGCACTGTTGCTCGTCTCAACAGGACGGTTTGAATTTCCATGCTTGCTTGAAGTGGATTCGTTGTCACTCGGAACAGTGAAGGACCCAGTCCGCTTCCGAGGCATGGCAAGAATTTCAAGCCTCGAGAGTTTCTTTCCTTCAGTAGGAGTCTTGGTGTGGTCGGAGTTCTGGGATGCACGATCTGTCTCTGCCCCCTCATTGTCAGACGCCTCACCCAGCCGGGCTCGGCGGAGCATGGAGGCACGCGTTGGTCTCGGGGCTGAAAGGCTATTGGATCGGGTCAGCACCTGATTGCCCCCTTTCGTCACTTTATTGGGGTCCTCCTTTTGCAAGGGTGCAGTGAGTTTCTTGCGACCATTGGGCCTTGAACTTGACTCATGATCAGAAGTGGCGGTTTCAGACGAAAGCTGTTGACCATGCTGATTCTCTGAAAGATCTAAGGAACCACGGTTACCAGCACTGCGACGAATTTGGAGGCGACGAGCTGGTTCAGATTTGCTGGTTTCAGCTTTGTCTGCAGAGGCATGAGTTTTGCGTTTTTCTGACAGTCGCTCACGGGCCGTAGGTTGTCGCCCTTTTTCACGTGCACTGGAAGATGCTTTTTCCTTGCGTTTCTCATTTGAGGTGGCGCGCTTTTTGGGTGCACTGACAGGGGCGTTTTTACTGCTGACCATGCTTACGGTACTAGCGGTGTCAACGTCTGATTCACCAGACAGAGAGTCCTCTTGTGCAGGAGTGCTGCCCTTTCTGAATCGTCGAGGTAAAATCTCTTCCGGTGATCTTTCTTCTTCCTTAAAAAAGGCTGACGTATCTTGGACAGGTTCTCCTGAATCCAAACTTCTCAAAGCGGGGTGACTGGAAATATATGGCAGCTTCTTGACTTGGATGATGTCACTTGGCCTATCTTTGGTAAAACTCTCCTGTCGAACAAAAGAGGTTGAGGTCTCTTTGGTGGGCACAGTATCTCTGTCATGGATCTGAAGGTTTGGGGCTGACGAGTTGGGCTTCACCGGTCGCTTAGGCTCATGGCCACTCAGGTGTCGTATCAAGACGGTGGTCGGAGGCATTTTGGGAGAGGTGTCTCTTTCGGGCTGTGAAAGAACAGGACTTTTAAATGCCTCTGACCTGCAGGAACAATCCTCAGAGCCAATATAAAATGATGTGGGTTTGGGAGTTGTCACTGGCATGTCTCTGCTTTTGGAATGGTTTGCGCTTTCAGACGGCGAGTGTGCTACGGTTCCTTTCTTTCCTTGACTTCTTCCACTCCTATCGAGGATAGAGCTGTCATCTGAACGGCTGGTGTCACTCAGACTATCCGGCTCCAAATCGTCTTGAACACGTAGCCTCTGAGTGCCATCCTGCTGCTGTGGTGCTCTGGAACCCCTGTCTGGCGGCTCGTGGTCCATGTGTGTCTCGTGACGGATCAAGATGCTAGGGGTTGTGTTCTCAAGCTTTTCTCCAGGTGGAACTTGGGGAAGTAGTCTTCTTGTCCTGGAACCTTGACTGCACTCAGATTCAGAGATGTCCAAGCTTTGACTTACCATTAATGTCACTCTGCCATCTTCAAAATGAGAAACAGTGAAAATGATTACTAGTATTCATAGAATGTGTTCATGCTTATAAAATAACTGTCACTGAATGTACCTCTGTCTGTAAATCCACCTTGGGATGCAGTGACCACGGATCCTTGCGAGTCACTGTAAGTGTCTGCTAGGCTGGCCCAGCGTGAGACCCATTTAGGTCCTCCTAAATCAGGATGTGCCTTAATCACAAAGAGTAACAGCTAGTGATAACTATGACATGTAATAGGTAACAAATTCATTGTTTACTATGTACACATGTTGCGTAATGTTGATACCTGCTGTGAGCTGACTTGGTCCCCCCCATGGCCATGTGATGATGTCGACATGACATCACCTGTCAAACCATGGCTATGACCAAAGAATGCCTGTTCATCTTTCCCATCATCAATCACAGGTCTATAAACTCCAGTGGCCTGACCGCTGTATTCTGGTGCATCTAACACTCCAAACACCTTTAAATCAAATACAACCAGATATTGTTTTCTTTGCTGACAGCAGTAGTTTAAACATAAAAATAATGATTGCTAGATCAAATGAACTCTACTGGCAATGCCTGTATTTACATTTTTTAAATAAAAGGTTGTCACCTGGTCAATCATGCTTCTTGCTTCCTCCACTTCTTTATCCTGTGACTCTGTCTCAATCGTGTAAGTACCAGCATCGCTTAGACTGTCCTCCTCCTCATTTCGTGTCAGCCTTGGGCCCTTAGCGTCTATGCCACCAATTCCCTGCTGAGAAAACTGGGCCACCGACGACCCGGCAGAGCAGATTGGGAAGGCATTAGAAACTGCACCCCTTTCAGGCACAGAGACCGGAGGAGACGATGGAAGAAGAGACTGGGATAAAGCCTGCAGCTGAGATGGAGAAGATGGGTAGGATACAGATAAGGGTCCAGATGGTTCGGTTGGCGAGGGTAAATGAGTGTGGGATGGCGACATCATTACAGGTGGCGCAGACATGGGAGGTGGGGATGTTTTTCCTGTATCCTTCATAAACTCTGCAGCAAATTCTTGAGCTAATTTGGACTTCTTGCCCGCACTTCCAAAAGGCTTGACGGCGATGGTTGGTGTAGAGCGAGATGAGGTCCCCGAAAGAGATGTGCTGCTTCCACTGTCTTCTGTCTTATCTCTCTTCAGTGAGCTTGACCTCTGTGAACCTCCATGGCCTGAACCTTTGAGTGGAACAGTGATCTGCTGCGTTGGAGGAATGTGCCCATGAACAGAAGCTGGCCTTTCACCATGTGCTTTGCGCCTTTCTAGTTTGGCCTTCAGCGCAGAATAGGAGTCAGCATGGGCAGAGTTGTGTGTGAAGGACTGTGACCGCTTCTTTCTAGGATTATCATCAAAGAACTCAATGATGAAGGCTTGTTGGATGTGTGGTTCGGGGTGAACGGGCTTAACCTCTACCTGGGACGGGGAGGAGGCTTCTTGGACGGGATGGATCTCACTTTCTTCTAGATCTGTTTGAGGGTGTTTGGGCGGTGAGACTGACTGAGGGTAATAAGATCTCTGCATCGGGATGGACTGAGGCAGCACTGATTCAGTCGGTTCAGAAATCTTTGACTGTTCTGATTGATGCGACTGAACGGATGATTGGGATTGCACCGAATGATGAGACTTGCTGCGTTTGTCTTTCATTTCTGGGTCTTCTGAATCACTCTGGGTTCCATCTTCATGATGGTGTCCTGTATAACAAATCAATCATGTTTCTATACGTTTTCATTTAAGCATTGTAATGTGGAACATACTGTATGTGGTTTTACCTATTTGCTAAGGTGTTTATACAAATACACAATCGAACTACAATTACTATGGAACAACAACACATTTTACACAATATTAACTAAAACACACTACCTTTGAGTGTTCTGATATGCATCGCCAAATCACTTTTAGTGCTGTACGCATCCTCACAAGGTGGCCGCCTGCACATCATGCTGACATCACTCTGCACAAGCCAATCGGCTACTTTGCTCTCAGCTGACAGAACCTCTGTGGGTGCGGCTGCCAGAGGTTTACTTGACGACTGCTGCTTGCTCCGCTGCCGAGAAGAGAACTTGGTTACATGATCCTTGATTTTGATCTTGCCTGGCATGCAGTCATCAAACTCGATAGTGAAAGAAGCATGACTCTGGACAACTGGAGGTGTGGATGTTAGAGGAACGTTGGTGTCTTTGGTTGGGATATCAATAAGGTCTCCCACAGGGGACTTGGGGTGCACGGTGGACTCTTTTGTTGGGATTTCAAAATAGCTGGGCTCCCGGTTGTACAGAAAGGCCGACTTGGCTCGGCTGTCACGAATCTCCTGTACGGATCCATTGAATTCATCCTCAGCCGTCGGGCCCTCTTTAGTGACCTCTGTCAACAGACACCCACACCAAACTGTGATCGTGGTATTAAGACAGATGCCCATATGAATAACATGTGGAAGTTGGTGTTAGGAAAGACAAGCACTTACCTGAGTGGCTGTCACCTGATCGACGTATTTCATTGTGTGTTCCCTTGTTAACAGAGTCCTCCTCCCCCCACCATGATGGCTGGCCATACAGCGGTGTGGGCCGGGGTGAAGGGGCCTCTAAAGAGCCACATTTAAAAACAAAAATATTAAAACCGAGTATGTACAGTGGATTCAACAAGCAATTCTCAAATTCTGCATCGACTATAAAACAATAGATGCAGATACAATAAGATACATATACTGTACTGTACAGTGGGGTCTAAAAGTCTGGGAATACGTTTAAAATCAGGAAATCAAAATCTTATTTTGAAAGAAATGAGGCCAAATTTGAGCCGGCTTCCAGGTTGCTAATTAATCAAGGAAACTAAGTAAATACTGTAACTGTACAAAGTTTCTATTTAAGCAAACAAATTGCATGCAATTGTAAACCTTGTAGAAAAAAAAATCTAGTTTTTACCAAAGATAGGTCAATATTTGGTGGTTTAAATACCCACATGAAGTTGTCTTTTAAATATTTTTGCTTTTGGTTTGCGCATTTTAATTGACAGAAATCCTACAAAGTGCGTTGTCTCTCAAAACGTCACGTCCATAACACATTAATTGTTCTCTCTTTAAAAATAGAAAACTTGTGCAAAGCCTAATACTTTTCTGATGTTAGTAAAATATAAACAAATGTTTTAATATTTTGAAATGAAAATATTAAAAAATCTCAGAGAATGACATTTTGAGTTTTGTCTAGTTTTCCCTAAAAATGTCACTTTTGGGGAATGTCATATTACTCTTTGGGACAATCTCAGAATTTGACAATGTCATTAATTTGTCTGTCAAAAATTTTATTTTTTTACACAAATGTTATTATAGTTTTGTTGGTACTTATAAAATCATAAAAATGCAAAATACAAGCATTTTTACTAGGGGTTTAAGACTTTTGAATGAATATATTAAGTCTAGAATTGATGAGATATTCAGTATTGGGCTAAAAGGCTGAGAGATCAAAGGGTCGTGTGGTGCATGCTAAAGCTTGTGACTGGTCATTGATGGGGTCTGTCAGTGCAGTGCCTGCAGCCTTGATTAAAGCATTGTGATTATCTTAAGCATCTGTCAGCTGATCATATACAAATAAACCAGGTCACTATATTGCAGTGTCATATAGAAATAGAGGTTTACACAAAGGCAGTGGATTAAACACAGTGACAGCTGCTATATGTATTTCATTATGACACAGATCATTTTCTACAAGAGTCGCTCTTTCTCTACCTCTCTTCACTCACCGGTGACACTTTTGCGTTCGGATCGCTCTAACTTTGACTTCTCTTCTTGCAGGTTCTGTTGTTTCCCCTCTGTGGCTTTTAGGCCCATCTGCAGCTGACTGGTGTATTTCTCATGCTAAGACAGCAAAGGCCAGAATGCCAAAACAAGAAATTAGATGTTAATCATTAATCACTATTGCTTATATAAATGTACATTATACATGTTCCTTTACATTTAGATTTTTAAGATTCAAATATACTGTCACATATTTGCCATTGATCACTGTCAATTTTCTTCAAGGCACATCGAATAACTAGTCACATTGACTAACCAAACATTTCCCTGTTTGAACATTAACACAGAAACAACGACATACAAACATACCTTAAGTGCCTCTTCGGGGACTTTATGTTGACTCCTCTCAAGAACATACACATGGGAATGTGCTCCAAGTTAAGCCAATACACCACTGTTCGAATGTATATAACTCAGTATACCACCATTGTATTTTATTATAGTCAAAACCTGCCCAATTAGACAATAATGATCGATATGAAATACAATTCACAAAAATGAACCAATGCCAACAAAATATAGCCTTAAAACATTTTATAGACAACACTGAAGCAATAAGTTAATACTACTTGCCAAAAATGATAATTATTTTTTAGACATCTCTGTACTATGCAGCTCAAAATATTGAAAAGCTTTTTTGTGTGTACAGTACATAACTGATCTGTGAAAAGTTGGTGCGCAGTTTGTCCAAAACTGAGATTCTAAATGTAATGTAAACTGTAAACACTTTCATCTCTGTTCAAATTATTATGAGATAAATGTCACATAAAGTTAGCTATTTGCAGAATACAGAGCAGTTTCTACAGTCACAGATTACCAACAAGCAAAAGGATATCATATCCGAATCGAACAACGTCTGACAGCTTGAGAGTGATATATGTTTGATCCGGAATTCTCAGGTCATTCACAAAGGTCTGGAAAAAAAAACATATTAAATATTTTATATACAGCCTGAAATACTATAAATGTCAGTTTGAAATGAGTAAAACCAAATAATTCTGGGGCACCATTGACTTGGTCATTTTTTTACAATGGTAGTCAATAGTGCCCCAGTCCCAATATCTTACTTTGTGTTTAGCAGAACAGTGAAATGTATTTAAAACAACTCAATGATGACCAAATGTGCGTTTTGGGGTGAATTTTCCCTTTAAGACAAATCATGTCTACTGTACATTTAGAAGAAGCGGCTGTGCATCAGAGCATGCCAAGGTTTTCCCCATCCTTGCTCTTAAGGAGATACATATACATATGAAATAACATTGCACGTGTTGTGTACATTTAACTGTGATGTCACATCAGTAACTCATAATCAGACAGCTATATAAACTGAACTGGGTGAGTCACATAATAGAGACCAGGATTAAAAACACCCCTTCAATGGACTCCAGCTAGAGGCTATGTTTCAGTATGCAGTCAGTGTGCTTCATGTGAATGATATCTCTATGGCCCACATCTTGAGTCTCTTTACGGGTTAATTGATCTTTTCTGTACTGCAGTAAGAACATCAGCACTATCTTTAGGCTGACGCCTGCAATGACATCCAATCGAAACAGTGTATTCCCAATAATGTAACACTAGTCACAGCAATATTCAGATTTCTCTACATTATTAGGATTTAAGGCTTACCCCATTTAAACTCCCCAGATCCTTGACCAGGTGCTCATCTGTGGCAGGGTTGTAGTTGATAACAGCGTGCTGTTTATCCACACTACGAGACTGAAAAAGAAAAATCCTGTTTATATCTTTTTTACTCTCTCCCACCTGAATCACACTGGACATTATGTTGACATTTTGTTAGTCCTACAACTGCAAACCTCTGCTTGTAAGATGGTAAGCGAGACATAAAAATCTAGTCGCTCAAGTCTAATTTCAGGGGTGATGCTCCGGCATCTTTTTATAAGCATCAAAACACGCGCGGCATGAAAATATTGTTAAAAAAACAGCCATGTGTTCAGCTGTTCAACCACAGTGACATTTCACATACAGCAACTTTGCGTTTAGACGTATGTGTCGGTTTAAATTAGACATAAACCTCTACTTAAAGGGTCAAATATAATTGACCTCAACATATCCATGTTGTTCCACGTTATATAACTTACACAGAGTTACTAATCTTCCCTTACGGTATAAAATGCAGTACAAAATTGTATGGACTACAAAAATGTACATGTGACACGCAAAGATATGTGAACCCTATACATTTCTAATGGCACCATGTGATATATACTGTAGTATGAGACACTAGAGAAAGCTGTAATGGCATCAGTCTATAACAAGTACAGCAGGTTCTATACTATATTACATATATAAAAAATTATGCCTGACCAAATGAGAAAAGCTCTAACACTAATCTTCAAGGTAAGTCTACTAGATCATAATTTTTTTATATATATGTTATTTATATTATTCAAGATTACCCAATTCTGAAATAAGCTTTTTTTTGTATTAATTATGTATTCAAAAACGTAAACATGCTTCTTTGCAGGCAGTGATGCAAAATGCCGTAACTATGGCAACAGCTGCTGATGCACTCACAAACATTTTGAGGGATATTTTTCACATTCCCAGAAAAATCCTACCTGCAGCATTAGCTCGCAGTCCTCCCGGCCAACGAAGATCATCTCCCGCGGCAGACGGTGACGGGTACCAGAGCTGCTCACCAGGAACCATGATGTCACACTCATCTTTGTTTTGCTGAAAAAACACTTCGCATCCTGTAACATAAGAAGACATATGTGACCATGAATCGATTTTTCTTTTATTCCAAAAGTCATTAAATATTAAGTAAAGATCATGTTCCATGTAGATATTTTGTAAATATCCTACCGTAAATACACCAAAACTTTATTTCTGTGAGTGGATGCAGTAAAATCGCAAAAAAATTCACTCGCTGCTTTTTGCTCTTTGAGAATTACCCACTCAAGTTTGGTATCTATGTACAGCTTGGAATTTCAGCTATTCTCCACAACATCATTACAGCAGTAAGCCAAAAGAGAGTGTTATAACAAACCTGTTTCTTCGTAACAGCGGCCTGCTACGGCGCATCAGATTAACAACTTTAAAGGCCATTATCTCGATGTTTCGATTTTTTTGCATCCTCAGATTCCAGAGTTTTAAATAGTTATATCTCGGCCAAATATTGTCCTATCTTAACAAACCACATATCAATGGAAAGGGTATTTATTTAGCTTCCAGATGATGTAAAACGTCTCAATTTTGAAAAATTGACCCTAAGACTGCTTTTGTTGTCCAGGGTCACACATATGTTTGTTAAAAAGAAATTCTATAGACTTTAAAGTTTAAGACATAAAAAATGAAAAGGGGCTAACCTACACTCTTAAAAATAAATGTGCTTCACAATGCCTTAGAAGAACTTTTTTTGTCTATGGTTCCATAAAGAACCTTTAACATCAGAAGAACCTTCTGTTTCACAATAGGTTCTTTGTGGAACCAAAAACGGTTCTTCTATGGCATCACCGTGAAGAACTTTTTAAGTGCCTTTATTTTTAAGAGTTTAACAAACATATAATAGACAAACAGTAATATTTTCTTCAGTTTGTGGATAGGTTCACAATGGATGCTTAACCCAGTGCATCTTTGCTGACAGTGTTAAACTCATTATTAGATATGACAGCTGTCGAGACACGTTACGCTGAAATAATACTTTCCAGACACTAGGATTGTTCAGTAACTGCATTGGCTAACATAAACTAACAGTCAGCAATATATATTTTCGCATTTATTAATCCTTGTGTTAATGTTAATTTCAGTGCAATTGTTCGTATTAGTTCACTGTGCATTAAATAGGATGTTAACAGTTACAACTTTTGATTTTCAAAATGCATTTGTAAATTCTGAAATTAACATGAACTAAAATGAAGTATTATTCATTCTTATTTCATGTTAACTAATGCATTAACTAATGTTAACAAACTATTGTAAAGTGTTATTCTTATAAGAGGAACCATGTTAGAAGCTTTATTAAAATAACTCTAATTCATATTATACATTTGCCACACTATACAATTTTTTCATGTGGGGAAATCAGTTCTGTTTTCTGGATGTGATGCAGGCCTTCGTATGCAATATAATTCATATGAGCTTTGCTGTTAAGAGGCTTATAGCCACTGAAAGCAATATTCGGAGATTTGTTTATGGAAATATGTGGAATCACAATAGGCCTATATACAGGCTGTTACATATAGCATCCGAAACCGCGTTTGCACGGCTACCAAAAACATGTTCTTAATCATTTTTACGAATAAGTTGTCAACAATCTAAAAATGGAAATGACCATCCGTATTACGTGATGTCATGAGAGGAAAACGTAAAAAATGAATCACTGACGCCATTCTCGCGCATTCCGTTATGTCACTGTTCTATGGCAACAATATGCAGGTGTAAGGTGTATTTTATTCATAATATTCGTGAATATATTCCCTTTTATTATGTCGGGCCTTCATCACCATTAGCAACACAGATCTGAGCTGAAATGATTTTTGGTGAGGCAGCGCGATCATTGCTGTCGCTCCGATACATTTAACGTTAGCCTACACCATACTGTATAAACATCACACATTGATCATGTGACATCTGCCTACATGATGAAAACCAGATAATACAGAAATATGTTCACATAGCCTATTGATCAGAGAGGCTTACACATCTCTCCGATCTCAATGATTCGACTCAAATCATTCTTACAGTAGCTATTACGAGCTCGGATCAATAGCCTACAGCTTAATGATATCGCTTTATATTGCAAACATCTTCTGTTACATTTTAAAGTCTGAGATGGGCTAAATCTAGCTGAAATCTGGCCTCGTACTACATCTAGTTACACCCCTGCCTTATGATGCTGAACATCCTTACCTACAATACTCCAGATGCGCTAGTCTGTCGTAGAGAAACAAATGATAGCACCATCGGTGTCTTCCTCTTGCTTTTCACCATATAATGATATTCGGGTAAATTTCCAGTCAAATGTCGTTGATTGTCATGAGTGTCGTGGTTTCACGCAGACTACACCCTCTTCGGTTAGCACTGACAGTGCCACGGCATCTGCGTCCAGCACCACCAGCCACCAGTGTGTGTGTACAGCAGGTTGCCGCATCACTGAGCAAGCATCATCGAGCAAGCATCATCTGACAGCATTCTGTCTCGTTTTGTTCAATCCAGAACCTATGGCTTTATTTTATTATTATCATTCTTTGTGTTTAAAGTGGAATAGTCGCATTGATGAACAATGAGGCAATAACATGGCTACAGAAATAAAAAAATTACATCAAAAAGCTATAAGACATAATGCACGCCTAATTACAACATGGATGCATTTTGTTGTTTTCTATTGAAGCTGGTATATAGGTTGAATTCGTAAATTAAACATTACTAACACCGGTGACGTCATCACTATGTTTATTGAATGTACAGGACGCCTCTACATAACGTCTTAAAAATATAAAGGTAACAATATGAAAAACATTACACATTATTGGATTATGTAATGCTGGAAACATTGTTAATGTACATTAAACCATGTATAATAAAAAGCACAACATGGCTATCACAACTTACTAAATTAATAGCCATGCTGGTCTGTAGCATACAATCCTCTGATTGTTTTAAAACGATTTAATATTCATTATTTAAATCACACACATTGCTTAATATGTGTTTTAATGTGAACAACTTTTTGCATTGTTTAGCATGACTATTTTGTTCTTCTAAAACAGAGATATACGTCAACAAACATGACACAATTATGGTCTTGAATTAAAAAATGTTTATTTTTTGCCTTTTGTACATTATATTTTGTCCCTCAGTCAGCTATCTGCTAAGAAGTACATTATGAAAATAACTTAATTGTGAAAAGTTCCCTTCAAAACCCAGCTTTTGACATTTGAGTATGGGGTGTATTATTACAAAATGTATCATTTTAACAGGAGAGTAGAAAAAAATAGACAAAAATAGACAAAATATAAAAGCAAAGTAGAAAAAATGAAAGAAATAAGCATAGACCAGCAAATTACATTCAATATTGTTTTGGGGTCGTGAAATGTATAGTTTGTGCAAATTTTATCAGGCAAAATGAAGCAAATTTTCATATTTCACTCATATTATGACGCAACATATTAAATATGCATTTGCAAAAGGCCATTTACAAATAACTGTTAAACATAAAGGAACTTCTTAAAACTTGCAGCTTATTAAATTGAACTCAATTCAATTCAACTTGTAACTTTAAACAAATAACTTTTCTTTTGCCAAATTCCTTCTTAATACACCAAACCAAAACAGTGGTCAAACACAGTTTTGATTAAATGAACTGCAGTACCATTTTCTCAATAAAGGTTGGAATATTGTTTCTTATAATATTCACAATTCTTGTACCAATTTTTATTAAATGCAAAAAAGTGCTAATGATTATACATGGATTTTTTGGCAATCTTTAGTGGATTGGTGCAATGTAGACACTATCAACTGATAAATAGTCAATTTACTTTAATTTCCTGTCAATCACATGTGTGAAATGATTCAATTGACAGAAAATATCTCTTAAACAAGAAAGTGTTCCCAACTAATCCTACAGCTTTGAAATGTCTAGTTTTTAAAAGCTGTTACGCTTTTTTTGGTTTTGAATAAAATTACGTTCTCAATATTTTAATCGAACTTCATGGCTGTAAAGTTCATGCAAATAGTGCAGCCCTCAGTGCCGCAATGTTTCAAGGCATCAAAACTACAGAATTTCTACATGGATCAAAAAGATCTATCTGCATTAGAAAAATGCGAGTAGCAATATCCTGGCGTATGTACCAATTATGCTAAGAAAAGGATTAAATGTACAAATGGAATTAAAATTCTTTTAAAATAAAATCATCTGAAACAAACAGAAGTATTTCAGATGGCATTATAGTCTTCTCAATCCTCATTCCTATTCAAACCTGACAGTTTACAAGTACCACTTGGTTTTCATACTGTAAATCATAGCTTCTTTGGTAATATCACGTCCTTGCAGGACACAAACAATAAAACACTACATTAAGTCATACTTGGGGACCACATTTTAAAGTGAAAACTGACCAGTTTAACTGAGCTTTACAAACACGGTGGGGTTGTGGTTCAGGTAAAGACGCAAGTAAATGTAGTCAATACTTTCACACAGCGTTCATTCCCTCCTGGTGTCAGAAATGTTCCAAATTATTGTTTAAAAAACAAGAATCAGTTTGACATTGACAGTGCACAATATCTACATAAAAATGGAGAGTTTATAATAATTCGATTATAAATATCCAAGTGTTACTTAAAGAGAAGTTACAGGAAACAGAACCAATCCCGTCTTAAACAAAGTCTGCTAATATGCAATGATAAGATGCATGATAAGATCAAATTAGACCGCTGGTCAAATTGTGATGCCAGTCTGGAAGGTCAACTTTAAAGAAAAATGATCAGCAGTGCCTTTACAGGAGAAGTGTGTATTTGTGCTTTAAGGACTTTTTGTCATGCTGTGCCACTGGCAGAGTATGAGAACTGTGGGAAGTGTGGTCTTCTATCACTGTCAAACGACTCCATGTTATCATCTGGGGGAAAAAAGAAAACCAACATCTTCAGCATTACATCAATTAATTAAACAATCAATCAACAATTGTTTCAAATGGCTATTTTACTTTATATATTAGATATATAATATAGGAGTCTGCTGGGTTACACTAGACAAAATATTTGGCAAACAGTGTCATAGATAAAAGAAGTGACCAATGCATTTGATTTTCATTCCAGTTCAGCATCCAGCAATTTAAACAACATGACCACCAGGTGGTGCCACCAGGTGTTTTAGCATGCAGTGTAAGACAGGGGGCAGCACCTTGGCCTGGGGGTGTGATGGTGATGGTCTGCCCTGTGAACTCCACATCAAAATAGCGAGTGTCTGTTTCTGAGGTCACCTGGGGCTTAAAGGGTGGAACAAGCTGTGGAGACAAACACAAATGTCTTATTTTTATTTATTCTACAGCTATGACACAAAAACGACTTCACTATTATAATGCACCTTCTTCTCATAAACATCTTGCCATTCAATGCCTGCAAAGAACTTGTGCAGCATGATTTCTTTTGCATCGTCTGGCCCTCCACCTAACCTGGGGAACGGAAGAACAAAAACAATGGTCTTACGGTTGTGCTACGACACGAGGTGAGAAAACAATGGCAGAATTTTCATTCTGCTGTGAACTTTTCCCATCAGTGAACGTTCAGAGAGGTCTCTCACCGCTGTTTCGGGTCCTTCTGAAGCAGGCCCGACAGCAATGATTTTGCCTCTGGCCCAAGCGTGCGGGGAAAGCGGATCTCCTCCATGAGGATCAACTCGAAGAGCTTCTCATGATCTTGGTTATAGAAGGGCAGCCGTCCGCACATCATCTCGTACATGACAACGCCCAATCCCCACCAGTCCACTGCCCGACCATAATCATTGTCCTCAAGAACCTGAGTGGAAACAGCACTTTCTCAGTGATGAACTCAGTGACAAACATTTAAAAAACAGGTGTATAGGAGGGTATGGGTATATTTTTATTTAACAAGATATACTGAAAGTTACGAATAACTCATTTTTTTCCCACAAAAACTTGAAAGAGCACATTTCTGGTGGAGGGGCTAAATAAGGGGATTTGCCATTAAGATGAATTAAAATACTAATCATTTTTAGTACTGTGTGGAGCTTGAAAATATTACTGTTATTCTGTGCATAAATGTATGTTTTCGAACGTTTTATTTTAGTGGTCTTAAAAAGAAACCACATGCAACAAAGTCATTCATCTTTCATCACATTTTATTACCTCTGGCGCAAGATACTCCGGTGTACCACAGAACGTCTTCATTGTAGCTCCCTCTGTAATTCCCTCTTTACACAAACCAAAATCAGTGATCTTTATGTGGCCGTCCTTATCCAGCATTAGGTTCTCCAGCTACCAGAGAAGAAATGTCACAGTGATGCAGTAAGCAGCATTAGACTTATTTAAAGAAAGTCATATACACCTAGGATGCCTCGAGGGTGAGTAAAACATGGTGTAATTTTGCCTCTGAAATATCCCTTTAAACCTGATTTCTTTCTGTTTTGTAGTAATCTCACCTTCAGGTCTCTGTAAACCACGTTTCTCTCAGAATGGAGGTAGTCGAGGGCCGAGACAATCTCTGCTCCATAAAACCGTGCTCGCTCTTCTGAAAATACTCGATCTCGCGATAAATGGAAGAAAAGCTGTGATAAAAAAAACAAATATCAAACCTAACTGAAACTTTAAAGCTATAGATATAAAAAGGCTTATATGTACTTACTACATTTCAACACGGTGTGGGAATTATATATATATCATTTGATTAGCTTTATTAAATAAACAATATTAAGCTTCACCTTCATACGAGCTCACCTCTCCTCCATTTGCATACTCCATAACAAAACATAAGCGGTCATGAGTTTGAAATGAATACTTGAGACCCTGTGAAGAGAGTGATAAAAATTTTTTTTTTTTAAATTATCAATCAGTTTAAAAAATGTACATTAAAAATACTTTTCATACTTTAGTATGCAGTTAGTTAAAGTCAAACTGACATTATCATGACAATGGACCAGACAGCTACATATAAATCACATATACATATAAATTACATTATAAATCACTACTATAAGCTTAAAACTAAAGACTAAAAACTAGTTTTTGTTTATTTTCAATCCAAAAAGTTACAGATTGCAGCTTTAAAATACAGTCGTGCAAGTATAGCCACATGACTTTACATGCATTGTATTTAATGTGATAGAATCACTAAGGCCCTATTTTACACTGCAGGTCTTAATGCCCAATTCTGATTTTGTGACTATATTTGATTTTTATATCCGACCCACTTACATTATCTTTTTCACGAGTTCGCCTTAGCAAATAATTAACTAGGCGGCAATTTAATAAGCAGAGAATATTGTAAGCGGGGATTTAATAAGCAGGAATATATTATGGTAAAGGGCTTCGAGGTCGGGATAGATAGAGGCTCCTGCTGGAGCGACACTGCTCCGACAGTGAGAAATGTAGATAGAGGCTCCTGCTGGAGCGACACTGCTCCGACAGTGGGAAATGTAGATAGACGACTCGTGTTAACAGTGGAATAACCAATTTGGCCGTTTTTACATGGCAGATGCAAATGCACATATGTCATTCATATCAGATTTATTTCCACATAAAAATGAGGCCTGAAACAGATCTGAAAATATCGGAACCTATGTGCTTTCTCCTGTTTACACGATCGTGGGTCATATCCGATCTGTGCCACATTGGAGGAAAAAATCGGATATGGATCACTTGATACATGCAGTGTAAACGCAACATAGCTGATCTTTAGTTATGGTTGGGGTTTTAATTTTGGTGTCATGGCAACATAAGGGCGATTAAAATCATCCACACATTAAGTACAATTAAAGCAGAAACCATGTAGTGTAATTTGTAAAATACTATTTACACAGAGTAAACTCCACCCACGTGGATTACATGGGTGATGCATACATTGAAGTTCATCCAGCTACAGAAGTATTCCTACTTTAAAAACAATAAACTGCTCAAAAACACTTTTTATTTTTGTACTGAATCTTAAACATACTTGTACAATGCCATAATATTAAAAAATCAGCTTACTGTTAAGAAAGGGTGTTTGGAATTCTGAAGAACCCGGTTTTCAGTAAGTGTATGAGCAACCTCATCCTACAAACCAAGAACATAAAGACAAAACCATGAAAATAATGATCTATTATGCATATAGAAAAAGATTGGACTAATACTAAAAAAAATTTGTATAAAAAGATTTAGAATAAATAAAGAGGGAATAAAGGACCTACTTTTGCTACTATCACCTCCTTCTTGAGGATTTTCATGGCGTAGTATTTTCCTGTGGCTTTCTCCTTTACCAATATAACCTTCCCGAAAGTGCCTTTGCCCAAGAGTTTGAGGTATTCAAAGTCATGCATTGTCTACCCAAAATAAAGATAAGTCATTACAATATAATGTAAACACAATAACTAAATGACTAATTAATATGTAAGATTACACAAGTGAAATGATTCCACACATAATTCACAAATATGGCCTCATTTTACATGTACCATATTTTTTGAAACAAAAGAGAGAGGGCATGAAATTATGGGAGGGAGAGAAAAGGAAGATCGGATCAAAATCAAACCTCTGCACCATTGCCAAATGTGTTCGATGTATGTTAAATGATAAGGTTAATATATTATAAAGCATGAATACATATTTTATTAAATGTTTATATGGATACTAATGCTCACTTGAGGAAACATTTCTGTGAAGGTACAAACACATTGGCGAGATTGACTGGCAATTGGCTCTCTACCAACAACTACCAACCTTAACAATGGTATGAGGAGACTCACCACTTTGAGTCGAGGTTTGGACAGGTACATTTCCATAGGATCAGGTGAAGAGTCCATTCTTTCTTCTTCTTGCTTCTGTAGACTATCTGCCACAGCCTGGATGGCCTTTGTCCATTCCCCCCTATGGAAAAACACAGTCTAACTGCAAGTCTGAATTTTCAATTACATGTCAAATTATAGCACGCCGTCTAATATTGCTTATATAGTGAATCACTAAATAGGGAATAGTACATGTGTTTTGATTTGGGAATCAACTAAATCTGTATAACTAAACAACTAAATCTGATGGACACAAACAAATGCGTTTTTGGACATTACCAAGCAACACCAATGCATTTACATTTGTAAATCTATATCATCATGTCAACGTTTCTCTTATCAGATCTGTTCAATTGTGCTTTTTAGCCCAAAACTGTCATTTTTGACCCCATATTAAGGATGTGCAAAATCCTTTAAAGAACTACATAGAATAACATTAAATAATCAAAGTTATGCATTGTGTACCCAACATGAAACACATTTTAAAAATGTAGATGCAGACTGGATTTAAGGATAAACTATTGAGACTATTAAACTCTTGTGGACGTTTTACTCCACCAACCTTTCCTCTGGCGTATCAACATGAAAGGTGCGTTCAATAACAGTAGTCCACTGCAGGCACCGAATGATGAAAGTGTTTGGCTTTGGCCTTTCAGTCTTCATCAGCTGACATTCTGAGGAAAACAGAAAGAGAAAAGCTATTTTGGATTTATGCGTGCCAAGGAGTGATTAGGAAAGATTGCAAAGAAGAGAGAAGGACACAATATCCCCTCACCTCTAAAATCACCCCTGCAAAACAAAACGCCTACTTACGGGCCACTGAGAAGTTATTGAGTGGAGTTTCCAGCTGGTCAACATCTTGCGGCCGCTCTTTGTACCCAATGAATGTTCCGTCACTCTTAAGCAGAAAATATCTTGGCCTCCATGTTTTTATGTATTCGCCTAGAAATCAAAAAGAAAACACTGTAGAAAATCTTTAACAATAAAAAAACATAACACAGCTACATAACATGGAGACAGCTATTAAAACATTTAAGTTACAGACAATATGAGTAGTAAAGTAATAATAAAAGTCGACACTAAAGACGCTAAAAAAGAAAAACACCCTCCAAATCTGCTACAACCCACCCAGCAAATGTTGTGTTTACATACAATGCATATTTGGGGTAATGGGCAAAAAACTACCTATGCTGATCGGTTTGTGCTTAAGCCGTTTACCTTTCCCTGATAATAAAACCTTACACATTAAGCATAATCTGAGTAAGTAAGTATGTTAACAACACGTTACGTGACACAACTTTCCTGTGGCTCAGTGGTTAGAGCATGGCGTTAGTAACGCCAAGGTCATTGGTTCGATCCCAGGGATTACACATATCCAGAAACGAATGTATAATGCAATGTAGGTCGCTTTGGATAAAAGCATCTGCCAAATGCATAAATGTAAATGTAAACATCAACAGAAAATAAAAGCTTCGTTCTACGCAAAGAACCAATAGTTGGTGAAAATATTAAAGATTATAATTTGGATGCACTGGTCTTAAGTAGCACGAGAACATTTTTAGTGAAAGTACATTGTATAGGCCAAAATAATCAATTTTTCTTTTATGCCAAAAGAAGATATTTTGTAAATTTATAAAAACTTTATTTTTGTGAGTAATAGGACTTAATTTGGACAACTTTAAAGGCGATTTTCTCAATATTTTGATTTGTGCACCCTCAGATTCCAGAGATTTAAATATTTATATCTCGGCCAAATATGGTCCTATCATAACATATCATATATCAATCAAAAGCGTATTTATTCAGCTTTCAGAAGATGTAAAAAAATTTACATCTAAATTTAGAAAAATTGACCCTTAAGTTTTGTTGTCCAGGGTCACAAATGATTGTTTAAAAGCAATGTAGATGAGGAGGCTTTAGATTCTGTCTACTATTTACAGACAACCGGGTCATCACATACACTTCCTTAAAGAATTAGAGTTTCGGTCAGAACTAGTAGTTACTGTACATAGAGCATTAATAAGCCTACTTTCATTATATAGCAGATCGATTTTTAATGAAAGATTTAAACAATTTGCAAATAAAATGAAACTAATGTATTATATAATTACATTTTGAGCCCAAATGTATTATTATTTAAAACTGTAAACATAGCAACAGTGTGTTCATTCTGTAAAACATTTCTCATATAAAACTTCGGTATTGCATTGCAGGAATTGGAAAGGGTGGTACTGTCTATTTCTATACTTCTGCATACATGCAGCATGTATCAATAGCCACTCAAATACTGGCAAACCAGACAGAATGCAACTCCACACCTACGACTGGTCCATTTCTTCTCATTGGGGAACCACCCACGCTACTTTAGGGTAAATTGTGAAGGGGGCATCCCTGAGCGCTGACAAAGAGAAGAGAGAGAACTTTCATCATACCCAGCCAGCCTTTATTTGATCAGCTTTTCTACGGCCATCCAAACAAACAGGAAACTGCTGTTAAGTTCCGAATAACTCAATCAAGATAAGCTTCATATTAACCCAACCAGAGAAAAAAACGAATGCAAGAGCACATTCTTAATATAACTGAGAGAGGCTGTCATCGTCCCTCACACAAACATGCACAGCATTAGCAACAAAAACAAAAGCAACAGTAGGAGGTCATGATGTTGTTTGGGGTTTTCATGGTTGTATTTTAATGTAGCCACATTAGTGGGACTTCTGGTAACCAACAGTCGGATTCTTGAAAACAGGAAGTGACACGGAAGATAACGTGGCCACATAAGCAGTTTAAAAATGAGCTACTGCTATTGCTGACTCATATCTGCACCGAAATACACATCCAAACACACGCACAGTCCAATCATATCACACTATCGTCCAGCAAGTGTCTGCGTTCTAATTGTGTGCGTCTGTCTATGTATGTCATTGTGTGTCTTAAATGTTCCAACTTTAAATAAAAGCCCAAGATATTATAACATAATTATTAATTAATTCATAATATATAAGATATATGAGTTTTTTTGAGATTTTTCTTTTTTGCAAATCAAAATCAAATCTACACGTCACATCCAACATCGCTCACATTGTGCACCCAGAGATTTTGAGTCAAGTGTATTTTAAATGCAGGTTACATTTGAACATTAAATAAGCATAAATGATGCATAAATTACACATAGACATAAATTCATGTTTAGGCAAATATTTTCTCAAACCTACACTACTGTATTTATACTAAACAGCCTATAAAAATATCAAATTCTTGCCAAGTAAACAACCAATATCAACAATATCAGATTTAAAAAATAAAGCAAACCATGAGATCTTTTCACCATCTAATAAACGTTGCTTTTTTGTTATTAGAAAAACTCCATATTCACTGTTAGGGGAAACTCCAAAATTCAAGTAACAGATAAGAGTCAATTGTGTCAGACTCCGTAATACTTTTTTCATCAGGTAAAAATCAAGAACCTTCCCCTGAGAAAGTTCAACCCTGACCACAGGGATTTAACATTTGATTTAAATAGCTCTCTGTAAGTATGCACAAATTTGTGTGAAATTAGTTCTGCTCCACACACAAACACTTCTTTCCATTGAAAAACATCAATTCGATTTATAGGCAGCTGATCCTAAGTCAATACAAGGAATTAAGAAGTCTTACATCTTCGAACGACACACACCCAACTAAAAGAATGAACAGAAAGATGTTTCTAAAAATAACACATAACATCAACAGATAAAAAATTTACATAAAAAAGTATTCAATTCAGCATTCTGAATGCCCCCACACATAGAGAAAAAATAACTCCACAAATCCCTTGTGGGCAAAACAAGCCTGCCGCCACACTAAGCAGCATAAATCCAGGTGGTGCAGAGCTTCTTTTTCATCTGGGCCCAGAGTGCCATTACGGGTGGTGTCTGTCTGCATAGCTGAACTGGAATGACCTTCCCTACAGAAGCAAACAGCTCTGCACTGTCCAGCAGCTAATGCCTCACGGGCCAGGCAAACTGTGGCTGGTAAACACCCGGAGTGCCGCAGGGTTCGATAGTCAGCCCTCATACTGTTCTCTGCATGCCACACCCTTGGGATTTATCCTGCATGCTGTTGCGTCTGCCACCTTGGCCAAACGATGTTCAGTGGTTTGCAGTGACAAACGCGCCTAAAATTCACAGTACTGACTTCTCACCGACAAGTCGCCAGAAGCATTTCTCTGATAAAACACAAGTGTACACTGCAATTAGTATGGGTGGGGCCACTAAGTTCTGCGCATTACACATCCTAGTGAAGGGTTTGATCATTTGATCACAATTATACTATAGTCATCTAAACTAAACTGTTCTACAAACACATCCACACATGCACACTGTGGAATAAAAACATGCACCTTATTTCACTCACCACATTGAACCCAGACGGCAATATTTGAGAATTGCGATTCTATAACTATTGCGATTCGATATTACAATTTATTGTGATTTTTATTTGCGAAACTATCCCCAACCTCGGCCTTGATGAAAGCCAAGCAAACTCTGTAATATGTAATTTAATTGAACAGAATTGAATAAATATATGAATGGAAATGTTATAAAAAACTAATAATAACAACAACATCACTCATTCATTTTAAATCATGAATCTCTTTATTATTACCTAATAAATAATAATAATTATATGTTTTACCAAATAGCCAAAGGTCAGCCCCAGAAACTATGCTGTACAGTAAAGTTTAATTAGTCTACTGCATCTATCATAACAAAGCACTTAAAAGCAGCTTGCAATACAGGAAACTGTGGCATGCAAATTCTGATTATAACTGATTTGCATAATTCCTGTAGTAAATCAGGTGCTCAAACAATACAGACAGACTAGATCATGCAAATAAACAACAGTTTATTCAGTTCATTGCCCTGAGAGTTTACAAGGATCATAACCACCTTGAAAACCGACATGATCCAAAAGTAATACTGCAAGCAGAATATAGGTTTTCTTTAAGCCACAACAGGAACTTTACCTCGCTTATGTAGCCATCCCTCCTTCACAATGACAACTTCACTCATTGTGGAGAGAGAACCAGGAGCTGAAGGTGGAAACTTCTTGATGTCTTCAGTCTGGACATTCAGCAGTACTGGTGGCCTGTAAGAAACAGAAACACGTAGGATAAAAATCTTGAAAGATGAAAAAACATAATGAAACAGTCCAGTGCGGCTCACAGGAAACAAAATCACTATTAATCAGGTGACCGAGACAGGAAAAATGTCAGTGGGAGTGGGCAGCACTGGGAATCATAACAACAATATGATACCCAACTTTATACACAAATATACCTTTTATATAAATAAACTTTATATTTGAATAATGAAATCAATTCTAGTGGCGCTGTCTCTGTAAAAAAACCATAACAGTTGGTGGCGGTAATGTCCGGATCCGGACCTCGGCTTCGATCTATCCAGACAGCGAGACATAATGACCCATTTAAAACATCTGCCGCTGCTTCTCCCACCAAAGACCTGCAGACACCAAGAGCAGGTAAATAAATAAACACAACATGGGAGTGGGAAGGGAATGGGAGTCATGCTTTTGGGATGGGACAGGTGTTTTTTTGTGGGAGTGTTCCACAACAAAGCTGCTCGCAGATGCACCTGCCTGTTAATCGGCCTAATCTGCAGCACAATTGGCCGATTCTGATTAATTTGAAAATCCCCAAAAATCATCCAATCAATCAGTCGACTTCTAATTAAATGAAATTAAAAATACTCAACAATTACTGATTCTTTGCGGAGGTCTACCGGAAGTTAAGTTTGGGCAACATTACATTTGTTTATGTTGTTGCCACTAAAACCCTATACAACTAGGAGGGCATGAGGGCAAATCAATTATCATTTTTATTCGTTCTCCAGTATATTTCTTTATGTAAACTGCTTGAAATCAAAAGATTTGAGAAATATAATCTGTACATTGTGTCAAACACTACACAGAATTCTTCTTTCTTATTTGTTTCTTTTTACCCAACACTGGGTTGAAAATATGTTCAAATGGAAAAACAAATTGCTAATCTAATACTTCGTCTGTGTCACATATGAATTGTGTTTCCAATGCGCTGCACAGAAACCTGTCAATCAGTGTTGGTATGGGGTTATACTATGGCGCATGTCTGTATTTTAACATCTAATAACTTAGATATCAATTATGCAACTAAAAACAGTCACTCATCAGCCTTGACTCCACATATCCAGTATTCTCATTCAGTCCTACAAGATTTAATTTAGTATCTGAAGTTGAGACAAATTAGTTAACCCGGCCTGGCAGATCAGCCGAACTTGTAAAGCTAGTTGTAAAACTTGGCATGAACATCAGTACATCAGCATAGATAACATAACACAACATAAACAGTGTTCAAAAATGATGTTTCCAAATGTTGCATTGCAGTTTTGGTAAACTAAAAAGCACAACAGCATTAGAATTGGCTGATAGGGGAAACAATTTGACTGAAGTTTCTGAGGTCTGTCCACAGAAACCTGCGCCCCTGATGCACCCCACAGCTACGTAGCCTCTGACTGCTTGGAATGCGGTGAGAACGAATGGCGTTCCCCAGCTTCAGAACCGTCTGGAACAACCTTACGTGACCCTCCCCTCCCCCTGCCATCTGCCCCAAACATCAGAAATGCAGGTATTCCTCTGACACAAACACACATGCTACACAAAGCGAACCGACATCCAAGACTGCCGAGATGCCGACACACGAGCCGAGAAAAGGCGAGCCAAAGAAAGCTAGCCGTCATGCACTATATGATAGAACACACTGAAGAATATACACTTACTCGCAATGATGTCAAGAAATTACCAAGGAGCACGCAGACCCAAGCACTAATACCTCCTATCTCTCTGTCTGTCTGTCACACACACACACACAAAGTCTCACACACACACACCAGGAAAGTCTCATGTGTGTAGAATTCACTGTCAGACTCTTAACGCTGCCGCTGCAGCCCGTCTCTGAGCCCAGCCCCTCCCAAAAGCCACCATGCTGCGGGAGAAAGAGAGAGAGTAAAAAGAAAAGTGGGCGGGCGGCCAAGCTTGTGCTCACTGCAGCACTCCATATGAACTCAATGGCCTCGCAGAGGGTCACGTGGCGCGAATGAAGCCAGAGAGTGAGAGAAAGAGGCCCCCGGGGAGGCCACCCGTCTCATTCAACATTTTATACCCGCGCTCGTGCCTTCAAGATAGGAAGAAGTGTGAGGAAAACACATCAGTCATCCTGATTTTAGAAGCAGAAATGGCATGATTTCCGTGTTAGCCGAGTTCACTTTTTAACTAGTTTGGTTCTATCCTCAGCTAAGAAAACAAATATAGTGATATCACCAGCACTCAAAGTGTGATTTCTCTACGTTTCACACTTGGTCCTAGCAAAAATAAGCCAGCAATTAATATGCAAATGAATGGGCATTATTTACCAGACCAAATATGGTAAAAAACGATTTTCCAAATACAACTTCTGAATTATTCTAAGCAAATAACACAGCCCTGAATTATCGGCTGTTTGTTTTTATGTTGGGTTTCTAAGCAACCGCTATCCCCTTGGTTGAGAACGGACCACCTTGAGAGAACTGCCAGATTTTTCAGTCCGAGGATGAGAAGGTTTTCCTTTAAGAATTTCCCAAAAGGAGGACATGCTTTGTTCTCTCAACAACAGAACAGCCTTTGAACAGTGAGCGGCCCTTACAGAAAAGACACATGAATTTAACATGTGATAACATGTGGAGATCCCAAGGGTTTCTCATGGAAATTGACACGGGATTGGAATTTGTACAACGTACAATTATATATAGGCAAATATTAAAGGAAACATTTTTTAAAGGTTATTATTTATTATAATATTATGTTTTATATACAGTAGATGTAAAACATATCCACATGATCCTCAAAGCTCACAACAGTTTTAGTGAACAGTTATGGGTTTGTGAAACATTTAAGGCTGTTTCCCACATTCTAAATTTGTCTTTGTGTGGTTTTACACTAAACTTCAACCTTCTTTGACCACCAAATGATGCTGTACAAATCTATCACTTGTACATAAAGAATAAAATATTTTAAATGGCCACATTTATGCATGGCAGACCAAACAATTAAACTAAACTGCTCTCAAACGTAACTCAAAAATTACTTTCATTGCACAATGAAATACATTAAAGACCCACTGAATCGCCTTGGAAAGCGCAGCATTATTTGATGTGTTGACATCAAATGGCCCCGCCCCCTTTTAAAGTAACCAATAGCATTACATTTAAAGGGCCACACATCTATTTTTTTTGGGCAAAAATATAGATTTTTCTGCCAAAAATCATTAGGATATTAAGTAAAGATCATGCTCCACGTAGGGCTGTCACGATTATGAAATTTTGCTGACGATTAATTGTCTTTTAAATAATTGCGATTATGGCGATTATATGTCTGTTTTAAAGGCGCAGTTTTGGATTTTTAGAGGCCACTAGCATTTCAGTATAGATTTGCAATAAATCTTTAAGTCATTTGCTCATCCCTCCCTTTCGAAGTACGATGGTGGCCGCAACAGTAAAAAAAACATGTCGCTGACTGAGACAGCGGCTGTGATTCTAGCCACACTGTCATGTTACTTCATGTGAAATTACAATGCAGTTAGATTATTTCTACACTTATAAGGAAAAACGTTCGTCTCTCGTAGGTTATATGCCCATTTGTATCAAATGCTAACGTTACCAAAAAACTGGTTTCACTTTCACAAAAGTTAAATTATCTTACCAGCCCAGCAGAAAACAGGCAACTTTGGCATCACGTTGAAAACATTTGTCCTTCATCTGGTAATAGCTACACCGATGTTTATCCTGGATTTCTGCCATCATTTGTCTCTAATTTGTCACATTTACGCTTCACCGACGGAGATTCGTGCTCTGTCGGCTCTTGTGCACAATACGTATGGTCCTCCATTGTATCAAAACTTCTAAAAACAGAACGATCTATGCTTCAGCTAGATGACGATGATGACTCCTCCTTCTCTTCGTACTAAGACTGACTAACTTCTTCGTGGTCTTCAACTCAGTGATGACGCAAGCTGCCTCTACGAATTACTAAATGCGCTCTGTGAGCTGTTTGTCATTACGTACGGTCTTTATACACCTCTGAAGAAACAGTTTTGTATGTTATATTGCATTTCTTTCAATAAATCATACAAAAAATCAAGTATTGTTCCTTTAAGGCTTTGACAATATAACTATTAATGACAATGATGAATTTATTCAATGAAGAAAATATATACTTTAGAAATTTTGTAAATAACTAATATTATTTACTGTAGAGAGATCTCAACAGAGAAGACTTGAGTCTTGAGCAGCAAAACTAGATATGAGGGTCTTGCTGTGTAGATGCAGCAAGTCTGGACCAAAACAATGCGTGTCATTTGGGCTTGCGTAGTGCTAGTGAAGCTCTCGTGAATGCGAACTGTAAACTAATACGGAAGTCAGGAAATTGTGAAATACGGTTTTATTTTTGTTTATTTGCGCACAAAAAGTATCCTTGTCGTATTATATTAAATAATCAGCTGACGCACCGGAATTACATGGACTATTTAACAATGTGCTTCGATCACTTTTTGCGTTTTGACGGTTGGTTGCGTTGCAGTCAATGGGGGGACCGGTACTGCATCTAAACTATCCTAATTTGCGTTCATTTTGGGGCAGAGTTCCCCTTTAAGACTAAGGGTCACATATTTGGAGTGCACTAAATGTGTCTGTGAAGTTTCAGCTGAAAATGCACCACAGATTTTTTATTATACTGTGTCCTAAATGTCAATTTTTGCCTATGAGGAAAATCACGCTGTTTTGGTGTGTGTCTCTTTAAATGCAAATGAGCTGCTGGTCTCCGCCCCCTTTCCAGCAGAAAGTGCAAGGCTAAGAGCCTGTGCTTCCAGTAACAACAAAACTGAAGAGAATGATCACATAAAGCGAATGAGAAACGCTGAGTGTGTTTACATGCACAAAATAAACTTTTAAAGCTTATAAAAGAAACCTGTTTTCACGCATATCAATAAACCGGCTACACAGAAAACCACGTTTGAGACTTGCCAGGTTTCTCGCATGCAGTGACGCCACCATCGATTGTCCGTTCTGAGTGAATGGACAAATGCGTTATGTCTTTAAATCCGGCACATTGCTTTTATAAGTGAAAGTAACTTACACAGGATAAATGCTTCATATCTATAAACACTGAAAACATGCTCTCTATGAGTGAATGCACAAACGCGTTTGTTTTACAATGTGAACATTGCTTTTATAAATGAAAGTTCACAGGGCAAATGTGTCATATGTTTTTAAAAATGAAAACATGGCCCATTTTACATGCAACCCAGTAAAAAGTGTCTTGAAAAATAAAACTAATCCACAGCTTCTTCAGCGGCTCAGATGTCGGGAGTAAATGAAGACTAAACATCTTGTTAGTTTGTTTACAAAACATTCATGTAGCTCTCTGTAAGTAGTCCAGTGTGAAAACAATGGCAGACAGTGTACAGCTCGATGAGGGCGGAGACAGCAGCAGTCATGGGCAGGGCTTAATCAATGTGATGTCAGTTTGCTCAGAGAATGCAAACAGCTCGTTCAAGAGGACTGATGAGGTTTATATTGTGGATATTACAAAAATAATGGATGAATTTTTATAATTCTAGGGTGGTTTTGTACACACACTCCTGACACACAGTTATGTTTAAACAACATTTAAAAGTGAATTTTCTGGATTATGGGCTCTTTAAAGCACAGTCAGTCTGGCAAAGGTGCATTAAACAGCGTGATAGCCACAGTTGTATATAATATATAGCTTCTTTACTCATCAAAGCTGCAATGTCTGATCTCTTCCACGGAGCCTTAACATAGAACATATTGTGTAGATTTGAAACGGGTCAGATTTACAAATGAGGTAAACAATAGAAGCACATAGAACAACACAAGGACAGCAATACATAAGTGCAATAAAACTGGTCTCAGCAAGCCTACCACAATATACAAAGCTAAGTTTTTTTATGATAGAAAAGAGTTGTAGTGTGCTGTCGTGTCTCTTTACCGGAGCACACTCACGTGCAACCGCTAGCATGACACTGACGCGAAATTAGACTTCATTTGTCTGAATCATACCCTAACTCATATCTAGTGCACTATGCATCAGTCACCATAGAACATAATAAATGTGCGAACAAGTGGCTGATATGACGCACTGCTCCAGTGAAGGGGGCGGGACTCTTTGGATTCTAAATAGCATTTGATTAGACAAGAACTTTGACGAGCGAGATGTCATGGAATTTCTAGATTTTTTCATCGCACGTGCAAGACCGTCCTTTTTGAATGCGTATATCCTCTAAATGTGAATTTTATCAGCGCTTAGGAGCATATCAGTTTATTGAAGTCCTTAAGGATAACATATTTTTAATAAAAGAAAAAAAACATTCATTTTGATTTCAGTGGATCTTTAAAGGCATCACAGTGCTTTGATCTGTGCCAACTTTAACACGACTAACTGGCATACATTTTAAATAGGGTAAAATAGAGTTCTCTCAAAAATATTCAGACTAAGTTAAACTATTATAAAATTATATTACAGTCACCAACACATTGACCTCTCTAGTACTATTCTGCTCTGACAAACTAGTAATTACTTGCCATACATTGCCCTTAAATAGCCTATAGAAAAATAATGTGCCTTTGAAGGTAGAAAAAGCTGACAACTATTCTCTCTTATAAATTGTGGTCTATTAACATATTTTAGACATCAACATCACTGTAATTTATACTTTCAAAGATCAAAGAAAGGCTTTAATATATCAGGTTGAACCTTTTTAACAGGTATGGCAATATCTGTCACAATCATATAAGATTGTGGAAAGATGGATTATGATCTGTTGAACATCTGTTGTACAAAACGTTTACTGAACAAACACTAAACATGTTACAGTTCCCTAAATAAAAAAAGTAATTTGCTTGATCAAAGTTTACAATTTAAATAGTAGGCTACTTTTAAATTGTTTAAGGGTTATTTAAGGGGTTTTACGCCGAACAACACAACTCGCTGACCACGTTCCCCTCCAAATAAAAAAATTGTCATTTGAACGAAACTTTTGTTCTACAACTGCTCTACACACTTTTGTATAATTGTTTCAGCGGATCAAAGATCGCTATATGGCTCTTGGTCATTTACGCCTTTTCTTTAATAACAGGATTTATGTAAACTCAAGCTTAAGCCAGAAGTCACAAAAACCTTCATCCAACTCCAACTGCTTGAATCCTGAAGTCATGTTGAAGTCACGTCATACCAGCCCAGGAATGACTTATCATGCACACTAAAAATCAATAAGTCCTAACCATCGGCTTCTTTGCAACCATAAATTTGTCGTTTGAAACATAAGTAATGACATCTCAATATGCATGCACATGTACATCATACCCCAACACTTCAGACGCGACTTTGGTTCATTCCACAAAGTCCTCAGTCGTGTTATCGTGCAACCGATTTCCATCAATGTTGCGGGTCCAGTACGACACGTCACGCTCCTATGATCTCTCCCTCCAGCCTGTCGTGTTCTTCATCCTTCTGCTCGTTTTAGCGTATCCTTTGCGCGTTCACGAGATTTCAGTGCGATGCAGTCAGAGGGCAATGAGTTGCGCATATAAGTGACGTCAGGTTTCCTTAAACAGACCTAACATTTCCTCGAAGATCTTAGTTGCACTGTGAAAAAGGTCACTATAGTGAGCTGGAAGGGTTAGACTTTACAATGAAAGAATGCTGTTTTGTATGTTGGTTTTAAGAACCTAGTCCAAAAAATTACAATAAAGTCATCAATTATTAATAATAAAATATTATTTAATTCTATGCTCTAAACTGACATTTAAATAGCATTATATTTTTCTATATCTGTAGAACTTACATGTTACATGTTTCAGATGGGATGTAGCCAATATTCATATTCATTTAATTATTAAATAATTGCTTGGATATTTTGCATTAGTCTGTTACCCAAAAAAACGGTAGTGTTTGCTTATACAGAAACTGAGAAATATTAACTGGAGTGAAGTGTGGCGTAAAACATCATCTAAACCTTTAGTACCATTTAAAAGCCCCTGTATGAAAAGCAACTTGTTGTTTAAAGAGGAACCTTTTGCGACTCACTGAATGTGTCTTCTGCACTTCATTATTAGATGTTGGCCTAAGGGCTTGGGTTCTGTGCTGGTATAGTTACCCTTATATATGCACCATGGCACTTAACTCCATAATGCTCGTCTTAACAGTACAAAAGCTGCTCTTCAGGCTATTCAGAGAACACTGCTTCCCTGTATTATGTATGCCCTTTTCATTGTTAAAAGTGAAATGATGCCCTCCTGCTAATGGAACTGATGGAACCGCATGCACCATTATGCATTATACCACCATAATGCACACAAATCCCACCTAAATCACAAGTGTACTCCAATCATGTTCAGTGTATACGTTTAGAGAAAATAAATTAACTAAATTTAAAGGAATTAGAATTTAGAATACTTGTTATTATAGACACATTAGGCTATTTTCCACACTTCTAACTTCAAAGTTGACTAGAAATGTTTAGAAATTTGTGTTATAAACAGTTTAAGTTGTATTAACATATAGCCTAACCTTCAGTAGCCTAATCAGTTTTATTATTTTCATATTTTGATCAAATTAAACATGTTTGAATAAAAATGCTTTCATAAAGATTGTGTTCTATTGTGGTAGAAATGTGTGTTGGTCCTCCTATTTGTGTGAGAGCCCTGTAAGAGACTTAATCAACACCTAAGGCTATAGTAACATAGCCTTTATTCTGGTGTTTTCTACCATAACATTACATTAATGGTTCAAATCGCTGGATCTTGCTAAAGAACAGCATGGGTCAAAAGTAAGACATCTGATTACCTGGAGTTCAGATTACTGTCTATTCCACTAACACTTACCCATTTATGTGTTCTGTACACTGCAATGTTGTAGTTAAGGTTAAGGCTACTTCCTGGTACTCTAACAGGCATACATTTGATTTTCCAGGAAGCCAAACTTGCGTTTACTATTGATACATTGATTCATTGCTGTTAATGTTTGGCTCAACTGATCAAATGTATGGCTGATCAAATGTATGGCTTGACAGAGCTGTTCTGTTCATTTAGATAGGCTATTAGTAAGTTATTCAAACTGTTAATCCCTTATGAAGCAAAAAAATATCTAAATAATACATTTCCAGAGGAAAAATTGTGGATGAGAGGTCAATAACGAAGTGTGTATCAATAAATGAAAATTGGGGAAAAAAACAGTTAATCATTTTAGGGTTTAAGCCTATTAAGGATTAATATATAAATAAATAAATAAGGTTAACGTTACTCTTAATTGTTGATTCAGTAAGAAAGATGTACATTATGTGCACATGAGAACTAATGTAACCAAATGTTCTTTGCTAAAACACATTAAATGGATTCTGACTTGATCCCTGATTAATATGATTATTAAAACATATTATATTGTAGAAATGTTTGAAACATTTTACTATATAGACTCAATTTGTTGAGATCTCTTCTAATATTTAGAGGAGACAAGTGTGAGTGCCTTTAACTAAGGAGAATAATCTGAGCACTGTGTGTGAAGGTTTTGAGATCTCTTCTGAACTTGAACGGAGACAAACATGAGAGAATGTCATTTTATGTGAGAAGCAGGAGACTTAGCCTTATGTCTCCATTTGACGTTCACATGACCTCATTTCTGTCTAGGAGAAAGATGTGAGATTGGAAGGAGATCTCATGTTTGATTTTCTTTTCCTCCGGGTTTCCATAAATTGGAACTAAGTGCTTATATTTGTCAATATACAAAAAGCGTCAGTTTCTTATTTATTATTATATTGTAATATATCTCCATGTATTTAATATAATAAATGGTTTACTATATTGACAGTTAATATATAGATCAAATAAAAACACCCATTCTGGCCTGGAAGAGTTCTGGGTTACTTATTTGATGTAATTGTCCTATTAAAGGTATAGATCACTTATAAATGTAAGTTCTGCCATCATCTATTTACCCTTATTCACTATTCACCCTCATGTAATTTTGGGGTAATCCATACATTCATTGTTTTTGATTAGACAGGAGAGCCGATTGCTTTCTGTTGCATTAACGCACCTCGTTTTGATCCACAAGACTAGTTGTATATCAACACTGCCATCTAGTGAGCCAATAACCTCGTTACATCTTAAAAAAAGAATAAATGGAGTACAATTTAGTTTACGAACGGAGGGTAATTATTATGGTTGTTGTTAATAGCCACCACTGACTTAATTAGTAGCCTACTAACTAACTGATTTAACTTGCTAATTACACAAGCATCTCTGCACGTCATTTGTCAACACGGATCTCCACGCATAAGTGAACAGTAGAAATAGCGGATGGAGGCCCGGTGTTTAAAATTGTTAAAATATGCTACTTTTATTAGTTATGGTCATTTTTTTCTGACTCGTTAAAGGCAACTGTAGCCTATAATTTAGTAATGGTTGCATTATTTTAAGGATCTGATTAAAGTTTTAAAGTAATGATAAACCAGACTGTGTGATATAGCGACGGTATATGGTTTTATGACATGAAACTTTGGTCATTTTGTAGCATGCAATAATTTTGCGCATTTTTTTGTGAACACGCCAACGATGGAAGAGCACTTTGAAAAGGAACAACAAAATAGTACTGAAGGGTTTAAAGCGTCACGAGGATCCCAAAAATGTGATATAGCTCGGCCAGGACGGAACATGAGTTACAGCAAGGCATGCTGGCGATGGTTTGTCAGCATTGCCCTTTACGCATCAGCGCTTGTACTGGTAGGGCTGTTTATATTCAGTTAGCGGCAATTTTTCTTTAAAGTAAAAATTGCATTGTTTTTTTATAATTTACAAAACATCTACTGTGTGAAAACATCTGAAAACCGTCTCTGAAAAAACAGTTTCACATACATTCTAAATATCTTACAGGTAATATGACGTCTTGCAGATGTAAATGCAGACGTCAAATAAACGTCTCTGAGATGTTGGCCTATGTGTGCTCAGAGGAGTGCATGTTGTTAATAAACATCTCTGAATATTGGAGTGTTTGAGACCATGTAAATGAAATGTACGACCATTTGTTTTCGACCTTGCTCAAATGTAGTTTAGTTAGAATTGGTATTGTTTATATAGACATCACTGCATTTACCACCTCATGTTTGTGAACTCTGACCTATCATTCGTATGGGGTTATAAAAAGCCCATATCTTTTCTATGGTGTGTTTTCAGGGAATGGCCATCTCTGTACTGGGACCTACCCTTGAAGACCTGGCTGTTAATGTTAACAAAAACATTAGTAATTTGTCTTATATATTTGTGGGTCGTTCAGCGGGGTACGCTGGGGGCTCTTTGTTAGGAGGGATCCTGTTTGACATCGTGAATCCCCATATGTTACTGGGTAAGATTTTTTCGAATTATGATTAAACGGATCACGAACACTTTTAAATCAAAGGTGAAGTGTAAAAATGTTGCAGCACCAGCATCAGAACCACTCACCACCGTTTACTTACAGCCGAATGATCTCTGCAGGCTTCTCCCTGTTAATCACAGCATCTGGGATGTTTGGAACTCCATTCTGTAAAAATGCTTGGCTGCTCACTGTTTTGATATCCAGTGTGGGGATATCAATGGGAGTTATAGATACAGGTAAAACTTTCACTGTCTGTGTATGAAACATAAAACTGCAGGATACTTTTATGTACTTGCTCAGAAAACGGATTTTCACGGATTGCGGCTTAGAACAAATATATTGCACGAAATGCATTCATCAGGTAACACTGTCTAAATCATGTTGTAAAAATACATTGAAACATTAATAACACACTGCCTCTGGTCATTTACAGGTGGTAACGTTCTCATATTGGACACGTGGGGAGAGCAGGCTGGACCGCACCTGCAGGCTTTTCATTTCAGCTTTGCTGCTGGAGCATTTGTCTCCCCAATAATAGCCAAGTTGGTTTTTGGTCACAATCCAAGCAAAAATGCCTTCACCAATGCACCCACAATGTCTGACAACTCTTCCGGTACAATCCTTTTGTTTTCTCATTCCACCAGGACTTTTCCAACATCAATGTGGGCGTACATTGTAATTGGTGTGTTTGTTTTATTGGTGTCATTCTCCTTTTTCATCCCACACTTTTGCAATTCTCCAATTTCACGTCGAATAAAGACTACCAATGGAAAGCAGGTGTTCTCCAAACACCACAACACTGTCATATTTCTGCTCTCTATGTTCTTTTTCTTCTACGTTGGAAGTGAAGTAGCATACGGCTCTTTTATATTCACATACGCCAAAGACTACATTGGCATGGATCAGGCACGGGCAGCGGGGCTAAATTCGCTCTTCTGGGGAACATTCGCTGTTGGTCGGGGTCTGGCCATCTTCATTGCAGCTTGTCTGCGCCCAGGCACCTTGATCTTGCTTAGTCTAGTTGGCACTACAGTTTCTTCACTGCTGCTGGTCCTTTTTAGCCAAAATGACTCTGTGCTGTGGACCTGCACTGCCCTACTTGGTGTCTCTATGTCTACCACCTTTCCCAGTGGGATTTCATGGGTGGAGCAGTACACGACAGTGACAGGGCGTTCAGCTGCTGTGTTCGTGGTGGGCGCAGCACTTGGCGAGATGGTCCTGCCAGCTTCGGTTGGCTTTTTGCTGGGTCGGGTGCAGAATCAGCCATTGTTGATGTACTTGGCATTCGGCACATCCGTCTTCACATCGGTTCTCTTCCCTGTCATGTACAAAATAATTTCACAAAAAAAGTGCAAGGCAAAAGCCACAAAGATGACAGTGAGTATTGCCAAACCCCACAAGACAACACAGAGGAGCCGAAGAATGAAAACATTTGATCACACTTGCCAGATATTAGCATGGTCAAAACATGTTTGACATGTAAAAATCAGTTTGGTTTCTTCCGCACGTAATATGTAAGGGAACATAAAAAACATAAGCATCATTTTCTCTCCACCACTGTTCTTGCTTAAAGGAATCATTCATCTCAGCATTACGTCACTATTTACTCAATCTCATGCCACTCCAGATGTACACAAACTAAAGGTTCACAGAAAATGATTTTTCATAAAAAATATGCTATCACTACTCTTAATAACATGAATTGTTTTGTGAAACGCACCTATGATTCTGCTTCAAAAGACATTCGGACAATTCTGACAAAATCAAACATTTTACACATTTTGGCTCAACAGATTCACAAAGAACCTTTTAACATCTTTTAGCAACTTTTCTTTCTTACAAAAGGTTCTTTGTAGTAGAAAAAGTAAATAAAATCCCATTTAAAATGTAAATGCAGTGATTTGTCACCACGTTCCCAAAAAAACTCTGTGGACTTTACGAGCCAAACCAGTTGATGCCAAGGGTTACCATGGCTTTAACTCACCCGTGCTGCCAGTTGGGTCAGTGTTCATGCCCACACACAATATAAGCAAACATTATATATACACATTACATTTTCCTAATGGAGTTGATTCAGTCCAAAACATATGAAGCTCATTGAAGCGCCGCAAGTTTGCTTTAAACAACCTTTGTAGTTTGATTCTTTGTTATAGTCTTCTCCCTTTGCTTTGTATGAAACTGTTGGAGTTTGGCTATCTGGTTTACTTGTTTCTAATTAATTAATAAAAATATATATTAAAAAAATCTCATTATTTATTTATTTCTTCTGCAAGTTGTGGTTACTAGCATAAAGACAAGAGTTTGAATCCCACCTCAAGATTTTTTATTTGCGAGCAAACACAAATGACGGAGGATGACCACCGTAACATTATATTGAACCTTGAACATTTTAATTATAACAGAGACGACACAAATCCAGGAGAAATATGACTTTATTAACAGCCTAAAGAACATCAACACATATGAGGGCGGGGCTGTATCCTGCCAATCAACTGCTAACTAAACTAAGGCACATTTAGGAAAAACTGTGAAACTGTGTGTCCATGAATGGACCCACCTGACACTTACATCAGTCAGATGCTAGAAACACATCTGAATACAGGGACTGCTAATGAGGATTTGTTTTTCCCATCTTGATGAGAAAATACATTAATCCTGCAACACGGCAACTCAAAAGCAAACTTTTACATTAGGAAAAAAACTGAATAAACTAGTCTGTACAACCAAAAATCATAATTTATTCATAGAGATATTTGGAATGTAAGTGGTAATGTGAATAAGAAGAAGAATTGAAAGAAATAGTTCACTTGAAAATGAAAATTCTGCCATTGCCTCTCATGTTGTCGCAATCCCATATGCCGTTCAACAAATCAACCGTGCAAACATTTATAAGTGACCATGATCTTTTCAAAGACCTTAAATGTGGCTCACACGTTAGATTTCACATCATGCCATTTGTTCTTCCGTGTCTCGCATCAAAACATCAAGATGTCTTCTGCTTTTATGTTTTTTCAAAGCTTGACAGGGATAGTCACTATAAACCGCTGTTCTCCATTCGTGTGCTGCAGAAGAGTTTGAAACAACACAAGGGCAATTTCTGAGTGAACTATTCCTTCAATTCCAGAGAAAATCTACAGAATAGGGAAACCCTGAACCAAAGCAGAAGTCTGTGGTCTACTTGATGCTCCATTTCAAGCACAGTACACCTTGACAACCACAAAGTTTGTCCCTTCCTGTGATATCAGCATCAAATACAGAGGGTGAGTTGTTCAAACGGTTTGTCAGGCACATATATTATGAGCTTAAATCCTCAGAAGGTGTTGCATGTGGGGACTGTGACTGCATTACATCTCATCTCATCTCATCCAAGCTCCTCTGTTCATACCTGCCACAGGTGGCATGGCATGGGGCGGCAGGGGCACCTGAGGTTGCCCCGGGGGCACGGGCGGAGGCGGGTACCCGGCGGGTGGCAAGCCCATTACGGGAGGCGGCACAGTATGACCCGGTGGCATGCGTGGAGGTGGGTAGCTGGGGTTGTATCCTGGAGGGGGGTAAGATGGGGTGGGTGGGGGCAGGTTGGGAGGGGGGTAGGTGGTTGGAGGTGGAGGTCCTGGAGGCGGAGGGTTTGCATGTGGGTAGACGTGTGGGTGGTACGGCAGACCGTACGAAGGGGGCATGGGTGCATACGAGGGCCCTTCGGTCTTCATCATGGACTGCAGACTTTGAAATCCTTCCCCTGACATGTACGAACTGGATGTGGACATTCCCATGATATAGCTGGAAGGGGGTGGGGGAGGCGGGCGGTGAGGTAAAGGAGGCGGGGCCCCGTGTGGAAGAGGAGGAGCCGGCCCCTGCGCAGGGTCCATTTCAGCAGACGTGGCTGGTTCTGCTTCAGCAGGCGGTGCTGGGATGGCAGGTGGAGCCTTGCGTTCTACATGAGGACAGATGTTAGGGTCTGAATGAGTTGAGTGAACATGACTAAATCTGCTTATAAACGAATACATTTGTTTCTGACTTTCCAAAACCTATTAACTTAAAAATGCAGCCATAAATAGAATCACTTCAATTTTTGATTCACAATGAGCATAAAAAAATGCTTATTTTACACCACAGAAAGTCTTTACCTGGAGGTTGGGAGGCAGGTAGAGGAGGCATAGGACTCTCCAACCGCGGTATCTTAGACCCAACTTGCTCTGAAACAAAGACACAAAAACATTAACCATTAATAATAAAACAGTATGAAAAAAATGTATGACACCATTAAACACTTCTGTGTCATACCTGCTGGAGCTTTAGGTTCTTCCTTGGGTGAAACCTACAAAACAAAAACAAATACTAATTAAAAAAATTAATCAATCAATATTACAATCGATTATTAATCGCTAATATACATTTCTGGATTTAAACCATTATTTATGTAGCCATAGCAGGCAATGACGGCAAAAAATACAATATAGAATGCAACAAAGAGTTTATTTTTCACACGTGGACGCCCCAAACACATCTCTGTAAATGAGATGTCTAGAACTGATACACAGCCACCAGTCAGTCAGAAAAAGTCAGTGATGCGTTCCCTCTGATAATTCATGTTTAACTTACGTGTTGTCGTTTAATCTTGGCGGGCGGGCTGGCCTGGGGGGAGTTTTTCTTTGAGGGAGTTTGAACAGGTGGGTTCTGCACAGCCGACTGGCTGGGTGGGGCCACGGGAGGCGGCGGCGGCGGCTTCTCTTTCTCCTGAATTTGAGGCTGACTGGGTATTGGCTGTTTACCCTGGGAGTACAAGTCCAGGATCTGGTGGCAGATGTCTGAAGAACACAAGATGAAGGGTATGGAAATGAAGAACACAAGATGAAGGGTATGGAAATGAAGAACGAGCTCGTGGTAAACTGAAGCTTTAAGCTTTGCATACTTTGCTCTCCAATTGAGATACAAAAACATCCATCACTGTCTGTGTTAATGCTAAATACTGATCATTCAATACATCTGCTGTAGTCTCTTACCCTCCAGCAGCTCAACCGGCACGTCCTGTACAAACTGCTCCCACCACCGGCGGGAAGACTGCTTTGACGTCCACTCCTGGATGTCAAACTTACACAGTCGCCCGGCAAGGTACATGACCGCCACTGCTATGATCTCTGGCTCCCATTGCAGGGACAGCATTGTGCAGAGACTGCTAGCATGAGGATAATTCATAAAAACAAAAACATGTTTCTGGTGTTCAATGTTCTGGTAAAATACACTGTTTTGCATTCATTTGTTGCTTATTTGGCAGAAGAATACGGGGGTCCAAAATTAACATGCCACTCGGATACCTATTTTGTGCCCTAGAACAAAATGATATTTTCGATGTCAAAAGTTACAAATCTGGGAGTGATGCAACAATATGTGCTGCTTGTTAGAAATTATGGGGGAAATACAGTTCTAGCACTTATTAAAAAACATACATTTGAACAGTTTAATTTAAACAAAAGCCATGGCAAAAATTCCTTTCGGACCCTATTGTACATGCTGAAAACACGCCTGTATCTATAGTCAAAGTTAAACAGACCTGTCATTGACAAAAGTCCAAGCCATCTGCACAAGCTTCTGAACTTTGTTTTTGTCACCTAAAAATCAAACCATCAGGTGAGTTTCATCACATATTAATGTTGATTTCTCAATGTTTAATGTGAGAAGCACTAACAACACTACCTTTCAGTTGTTTAGCGTAGCGCAGCAGAAACTGATACGGATGCTCCACTTGTAAATCAAACTTGATTGTCTGCAGTAAAATTCTTTCCAAGACCATGACCTCCTCCTGTAGAGACGTTTCAGAAAACACAATGGTTGCATACAGCTGGGACATAACAAGATGGATCAATTGTGTGCGGAAAGGGTTGCAAACCTTTGGATCATCTCCAAACTGGGCAAATTGCACATCATTGAGCAGACTGCGAGCCGTTTTAATGATGTCCTTACACTTCTTAGGGGTTTCTTCAACTTTTCCAGCCAAAAAAAGACAACAAGCCCCAGTAACCTGTAAAGAAAAGCCAATGCATTTTATTTATTGTTTGCTTCCTCTGAAATTGGTTGGCACTCACTGCCTTATTGTTTGTGTAATTCAGTATTGACTACATATCAGATATTTAACAGCACGTTTTACTTACGTATCTTGGAAACTGTTTAAAAGAATGAAACATGTAAAACCGATGAAAATATGTTATTCCCGTCGCCAATGTATCATAATGTCTTTAAAGTTGGTTAAGGATTAAGAACTTATTACAAATTAGTGCGACAATAAAGTGGCAATATAGTACAATACACGACAAAGAAAATACCAAATACACTATATTCATTAGAATAGAAACGTTATTATGTAAGAAATGCATTTCAAGGATACAGCCCAAGACGAGTTCCGACATCGAATATGAACCTGGCTCCCTCTCGCCTGTACCGGGCCTCCGTGGCTGGGTCCAGGCCGTCAGACTGGGACGGGGTGTGGGCTAGATCCTTTTTATCCCAGTACCAGCATGGCTTTATATGGTCCAGATTTCCGCCAAAACTTCCAGAGGTTGCGTTAGAGTTCTCCTTGCCGTCCTTCATTTGGGAGGACGTGATAGCTGATACTAAACTGGATGAGTCCACCGCTGGAATATGCGAAATTAATAGGATTCATTTACTTCAAGGATATAAAACATGTTTATGTATAACTTCTTCCCTATTTCTTCAGATTTTAATGTGACATAATCTTGACAGATTTTTCGAGTTTTACCCACTACCATTAACGTTAGATATAATAACCACGTATATTTCTGATAAAAAAAGAAACAATATAATCATTTTAAATTATAATCCAAGTGCATCACATGTAACTCAACGTTGTGTCTTTAATCTTAAACTGTTAAACTACACAGTCACCTACACAGTACCCCATTAGTATCCATTAAACGGCAGATCTAATCATGACTAATTTGGCAGAATCATCAAGTATAAGTTATTTTAATATTAAAAACATGCAATTCCTCAATTTATGTTAATGTTAATAAACAAATTCCGTAGCGCGCTTTAACCACACTCGAGCACAATCACATTCAGTTTTCATTATTCGTTTTTCATTCATTTCATATGTAAATATTCATCGATCTTACCGTCGTAACTGAAGACAGGATTGTAACTTCAGCGATTTCAACAAATCGACGATATTTTGTCGTTTAATCTTTTAAGTCTCACACTCAAAACATGGAAGTGGCCATTTACAGCGTGTCTTCTTCTGCTGCGGCACTTATGTGTCATCACAGCCACTGCATCGCCACCTGCAGGTCTGGAGAGTAAAGGGGTCAATTCACATATAAGCCAATCTTCCAATGCGAAATTTAAACTACAACATCAAAGATAAATTGCTGTATTTTTTATTTAACTAATAAAATCGTAACGTGTGGTAGAGTTATCAAACGTTGTGGCATCATCGACTCCTTTTGTAAGTTTACTTTAATTAACTACATTATTTGTTCTACATTAGCCTATTATTAATATGATTTCTGAACATCTTATGCTTAATCAACATCGGAGATTTGTCACGTTTAAAGTGGGCAAAAACAAAATCAAACTTTATTATAGGCCAACTGAAGGAAAGTAACCATAAACAATATACATAGGCTATCTCATAATTGCTTGTATATGACAGATTGCACAACAAGGGTAGACCACAACAAAAAAATCGTATTAGGGGAAATTTTTCTTAACTTGGAAACAGAGATGTATGTGTAAAAAACCTACTAATAAACTGTAACTGTTTACATTATTCAGGTATGTGTACACTACTTAACTTAATGCATTGTTGTTAAGTCAAGAAAAATCTAATTAAGTGATTTAATGAAAGCCTTCAAGTAATTAACTTTATATAAATGAGTTAATTATAATGCAGACTAAATAATGTTAATATAGGCTACTGTATTACATTAACTTATTGTGTGTAATTTCAACTATACAGGCTATATATATATATATATATATATATATATATATATATATACACCGTTTCAAAGCATCATTTCAGTTTTTCAGATTTTACTATTTATAGGTGTTTAGGTAAACTGATTTATTTGAGTCTATACAATATGTATTTCAGTTAATCTCTGCAAAAACACATCATGTGTGCACAGCACTTCTTTCATTCTATTTCTATTTTCCTAGGTAATAAGGAAACAAGCTTAAATCATACAGAATTATCTTTTTTAAACATAAAAATGCTAAAAACGTTTTTGGTTAGGTTTAGGTGGAAGGTGAGGGTTAAAGGATACAAGTACAAAACATATAAGTATAAAAAACATTTTTGGAATGTCATCAAATTGATAAGAATAGTATTCTTTACTTGAAAAATGCTATGTACATATATGTTTAGGCTATACTTAAACTTGAGATTTATACTGGGCACAGCAGATTTATACTGGGCCACGTGCCCCAGTAAAAGGGGTCTAGCTTAAAAGAAAAAAACATGTATATTTTACAGATATTTCTTGAAGTGAATGATTGAATGAATGAATGAATGAATGAATGAATGAATGAATGAGGCATTCATATAGCGCTTTATTGTGTATTGCTGTACACCCTCTCCTCAACCACCACCAGTGTGCAGCATCCACTTAGATGACTATGACCAAAAACCTTCAATATAAAGTGATGGCAGTAAAAGTTCAGAAAATATTGAAGTGACTTACAGATACAGATAAACACCTTGGTACAGAGATTGATTCTGAGTTCACCTTTGATAAGCATTCATATACTCAACAAACGAGTCTACTGATCTTGATCCACTGTAAACTTCAGAAATCATTCTGAAAGTTCCTGCAAATGTTTTGTCAGTTTCCCCTGTGCATACATATAGACGGAGGAGCCTGGCATGGAGGAATCAGAAATGTCCGAAATAATCGAGAGGACATTAATTCTCTGATACGGCCCTGACAAAGATTTTAAGAAATCTGCATTATATTTAAACCTTTTGATAATATCAGAATCCTTAAACCACTTTTTCTCAGATGCCACAGAAACCATGGTTTGTTCCTCATATGGCTCTTTAAACCTGTCAGTTTTCAGGAACTCCTTCAAAGCTAAAAGATACGGGTCTTCATACTTCAGAGACGTGAATGTTAAGCATAACACTCCAACATAATTAGGATTAACAATAAAGGTGTTTATTCTGTCTGAGCCTACAATTTGAATCCCTTCCAGTGACTTGGTGACAGAGCTCAAGATGTCAAGTTCAGACTTTGCATCATTTAACCACTGCTTAAGATTGTCAGTATTAAATGGGGAGCCGCTGTGGATCTTCAGGATGTCTTCCAGAGACTTCTCCTCCATCTCTCCTCCTCGAATAGCAGGCAAGACCTGTCCGACCGCTTCCAGTAGCCTTGCCTTGTAACTGCTAAATGAGTTATGAAATGAGTGCAGCCTCTCTTTAATGTCTCTGAAGCTATTTACCAGTGTGTTTGCTGACAGGTCCTTGTACATCCTCTCTATCTCTTCCAGGCGCTCTGTTACATCTTCAATCATGAAAACCACACGTGTACTGATTTTTCTCTCTAACCGAGCTGCTGTTGCATTCAAAAGATGAAGAGGATGGAGCCAGACTTTTATTGGAACTGCATTCTGTGGATTCTTTTTTAACATAGCGGGGAGCCGCTTGTACAACTTCAGGGCCTCCATGTATGTGGAGGGGTTTTCATCAAGGCTGACGTCACCATGAAATGTGCAAGAGATCTTTTCAGCCTTTTTCTTTTCAGCATCTGTCATTTTTAAGGCTGCATTTCCCCCAGCAGAATATTTAGGGATGTTGTTGACCAAGGCATTCAGATCTGCCTCAATCTGCTGCTTGTTTTCATCTTCTGAAAATGTCTGATCAAACACCATGAATGCCTGAGCTCCGTACTCCACAGCCACGACCACGTGAGTTGCAGATTTCTGGTCAAACACCTCAGGGTAAGTGATCTTGTTTAGATGTTTCATAGTCAGCTTTTCGAATCTTGTGATTTCACTGTAATACATTGTAACTCTGGACTGTTGGTTTGAGGATTTGGTGTTACGCAGGTACTTGGCAGATCCTCCCACCTCCACCAGCCCCCCCAAGAAACTGGCTTTCAGGGAAGAACTTACATCCAGGAGACTGGACTTACTAGAGAAAGTGTCAACGCTACTGAACTTCAAATCTGTGTGGGCTTTTGGACGGCTGTCCAAATCTTCACTCAGTGATGACTTATCCCACAGAGTAACACCTGAAATGAGAAGTGGCTTTAACAGCGGCAGTTGAAGTAAACATGTAGGTTTTTAAATAGCTTTACACAATGACTGGCGTTTGACGATTCAACATGTTTTGAAAAGTGTAATGAAGAAGTTTGTTGTGGCTGGTGCATCACCTAGAATGAAAGAATCCTTGCGGCAGTCGTACAGCATACCAGGATACAGAGGTCTTCCTAGAGCTGCCATTTTAATTTGCTCTGATGGCAATGCCATAAAAATAACAAAGAGAAAAGATAACATTCATAACCAGAAAAAACAATACAAACATTAATGTTACCCATACAGAAATTAAAAAATATGAGATATATGTCCCTATAACAGGGGGTTTAACAGGGAGTGATACATATAAGCAAACATAATATTATCACAAATATTGAAGATACAAATTAATAAATTAAAAGTTAATATATGAAATACACATAGTAAAATGTGCATAAATACTTGGGCTGTCAAATGATTAATCACGATTAATCGCATCCAGATTAAAAGTTTGTGTTTACATAATATATGTCTGTGTACTGTGCATATTAATTTTGTATTTATAAAAACATACACATACATGCATATATTTAAGAAAAATATAAAATAATAACTTCAATTATTGTTAAATATAAATAAACACATCTAAATATTTCCTAATATATATAGGCCTACATGTATGTGTTTGTGTTTATAAATACAAAATTAATATGCACAGTACACAGACATCTATTACGTAAACAAAAACATTTATTCTGAATGCGATTAATCGCGATTAATCGTTTGACAACCCTAATAAATACATATGTTTAAAATATGTAATAGAGTAATTATTATATGGTATTACATGTTATGGCCATATAAAGTAACAATATATATTTATTTTTATATAAAGGTTTATTTTTATATGGTATGATATTTTATGGACATATAAGGTAACAATATATATTTAATTAATATATTATTCAAGTTTATTAAAATTACACATATGCCTCAAAGATACTGTTTACTGTCAATTTTTACAATATTATTTTATTCCATAATTTACGCTTAATTCTTTATTATACTTCATACACTGGTATTATTACACTGAAAATATGTGTCAAATAAAATTTGTGCTATAAATAGTTCTATGAACAGACTCTTATCTTCTTTGTGTCATGGCAGTTACACCAGATGTGCATTATTTTAAAGTCTGTCTGTTGTGAAAATTAGCTTTTAACATTGTCTTTGTGGTAATTTAAATATGCTGTAAGGCAAACCATGTGCAAATTAATTAGTCATCAGCACAATATAAACATAGTATTTTCTCTTTAAACTGCAGTGCACCAAAGACCGTTGAAAACACTTGAGAGCTGTTGAGATTGAATAGAGAATGGGACTTGCATGTTCATAGATCGACATATTTTAAATGAAGAAAAGGGTGTGGATTTACTTTTAAACTAATTTAGACCTTTTAATTATCTTGAGTTGATGATGTGTTTTAGGGAATAAAAAAAATTGACTTTAATTTTATTAATGCAGTGGAGCGTCACTAAACTCCACCCTCTCCCGGTGAGTTTTGGGCAATATCAGCCATTAAGTGTCCATGAATTCACACCTCAAGTCCGTTTGAGAATACCCATTTCAGCATACTATGATTTGGGACGTACTAATTCTATTTTTGAATATTATATTTAGAACGGATATTATTCGAAATGGGATGCAATGATTCACATGTCGCACTTTACCTAGAGTTCCTCTGGGTACTCTTACAGTTTCTTCATTTAAAGTCCCAATCTCATCAGGTTTGGGTTGTAACATCGCCTATTTTTGAAAAAAATAATTATTGAATCATTTTCTTAAAATTAATGAAGAAAACAAACAGCATGCACATGCATTTTGTTTAAAGGGGGAGTAGATTTACCTTTGCATTTACCACAGCAAGGGTCACGAGCCATAGATACACATATATGTAGATGCAGTACGGCTGCTTCAGGTTCAGCAAAAGTGCCATCGTAGAAAATTAATTAGGAGACCTATTGGAATAAAAGTAAATGGAGAAGATGCTCTTAGCACAGAACAACATTCAGAAACGTCAACTTCCTGTCTGTCAATCGTCAACCTGTTTGTCATGGCAAATGCATTTAGTAAACAAATTATTCTGGAGTTTTAATGAAAACAAGATCATAAGAACTGTGAAGACTGAACTGCTTTTGTGCCCAAAGTTTCAATCAAGCAAATGCAGATGCTGAAACTGTACATGTAGGTCAAAACACTGAAATGAACCAGACAAATGAATTCATATTTGTTTGTATGGCAGTGTTAAAAATATTGTACATATTAATCTATAACAATGCCTCCAGTTTTCTAGTCTCTTCAGTTTCAACATTTGTTTTGCTTAACCTGTTCATAATACAAATAATACAACAAAAATAACTTCATCTGAATTCTCTGAATAGTCTGCTTGTGTTCTAAACAGCACATTCACACTAACACCTCTTAATATTGCTTTAGAATTCTGTTACCTGGAGTCTTTGTTTGTCCCCACTGAAAGATGAAATCTGGTAATGCCTTCAATTGAAAGCTCATGGGGTTTCAGTCATATTTATTCAGAAAAAAGATGTACCCTTGCCCTAATAGACCCAGACTCTGCAGACCCCCAAGATGAGATTTTAGATGTGTGCCTTCACTTAAACATCACAGCGCAACATTGTGAGGTGTTCAACAATAACAAAAAAGATTTTTAGGACTGCAAACAAAGTCCAACCAAAAATGAAAACGTTCACCCTCATGTCATTCAATAGGACATATAAACATGTGTGATCATTAATGTTTATACAGTGGGCTTGAGAAATAACAGCATCCTTCACTCAAAAAAAAAAACAACAATACTGTTCACTTTACTTAATAAATTTTTTCGATTTAACATCATTGTGTTTCAATCAAGTAGATCAAAATAACATTTGATAAAAATCTATTTAACACAACACAATTATTTTGAACCACTTTGCTTAATCCATTTGAGTTGAGATATTTTTGTTGCATTAAAGTAGCATTACAGAAACTAAGAACAGGATTTCCACTTCCCATCATGTTTTGCACGGGGCTGAATAGGGATAGTAAATGTTTAAATAAAATCTTCTTTTATGCTTCTTTTATCGAAATTATAAAACTGGGATATTTGTTCATGTTTAATACCCTTTTATGTTTGTATTTAAAAAATAGTTTCCTTTGTTACCTTTGTGGTAAAGTGTAGAGCATGTGCTTGGGTTGAGGACCTGCTAACCAGATTTTAAGTTGCTTTAATAAAAAAGCAACTATACTTGGGGCATACCATGAGTGTAACAAAACCAACTTCTGGCTAACACGTAACAATAAGAGCTATATTAGCTTATTTAGTGTGCAGCTACAACAGAAAATATCTTACCTTAAATTTAAATCAAATGTATTTACGGACAGTGGTTCCACGTAATGGAAACGTGTTGTCATTACATAAATACTTTCAGTAGGATAAACTTAATTGATTCAAGTTGTTTGGACATTATTTGAACATGGTTGTTTAGGTTTACTTAATTCAGTTTAGATTAGATTAGATTAGATTCAACTTTATTGTCATTACACATGTACAAGTACAAGGCAACGAAATGCAGTTTAGGTCTAACCAGAAGTGCAATAGCAGCAAGTGCAGGATATACATTGGTTGCATAAGTTACATAAATAAATATTACAGAAGTAATTTACAGATGGAAATGTACTATGACCATGATTTACAGATGTCTCCTACTATAAACAGAAATTAACAGATGGATATATACTATGAACATAATATACAGATGGCTATTACTATAAACAGAGATTTACAGATGGTTATATACTATGAACATAATATACAGATGGCTATTACTATAAACAGAGATTTACAGGTGGTTATATACTATGAACATAATATACAGATGGCTATTACTATAAACAGAGATTTACAGGTGGATGTATACAATAAGTTAGGCTATGGTGAGCAGCAGTGCGATGGATATAGACAGTTCATCATACATTAGGTATTTGAGTAGACGATATAACATACAATATACAATATATACACAATTAATAGTAATTATTAAGATTGATGTGGTTAAGAATTGGTAAAATGTGCCTAGAAACAATTAGATCAGAAAATCAACATACTTAATTATGCACACACTGTAGATGAACAAACCCTTTAAGTAAACTGTAAAAGCTATGTGAGCATTTAACTTTGTTGTTTGACAAGAGAGTTTGTTTTGCTGTTAATATTTAGCTTATCATTGAACTTGTTATCTGTATTGTAAAAAAATGTTTTTCAGTGGCAAGCATTCTAAGAACCAAAAATCCTCATCAATCTTTTTCTGGGTTTTTTCCAGATTTTTGGTTCACAGAAATGCTTGCATGAGGCTGTTATTTTATAGTTTTTTTTCTGTAAATATAAAGACTTGTTAATGTTTAATGTTCATTTATCTTTGAACAAACTGTTGCCAATAAATTTAATAAATATAAATCTACAGTAATTTACTGGCAAACTGCTGCCAGTACATTTATTTACATTTACGCATTTGGCAGACGCTTTTATCCAAAGCGACTTACATTACATTGTACTATACATTTGTACATTTTGTATAGTAAGCAAGTGGGGGTTAGGTGCCTTGCTCAAGGGCACCTCAGCCGTTACCCACCAGCCCTGAGAATCGAACCAGCAACCTTCTGGTCATGAGTCCAACTCTCTAACCACTGGGCCACGACTGCCCCCAGTAATACTGTAATTTCTACAGAATATTTTAACAGTGTGTCAAAAAACATTTTTGCAAAGCAATGCTCTACTTGTCTCAGGAAGTGAGTAGAAATCCTTCCTGTAGCTTGTGTACTGTGACTTCTCTGTAAAATCCAGAGTATAGCTTGATTTTCCATTATCATGACTTTATAGAACAGAGGCATGACTCAGAAAGACAATGATGTCGCAGCATCGGACAGCTGTCTTCTGGCATCTCATGCAGAGAAGTATTCATAGCTCCCGCTCTCGTATGCCCGGGCGGCTGTGGACATCGGGTTGCGGTGCACCGCACCGTTATCTCCAATTAATTCGCGGCTGGCGTGGTTCACGTTCTTCCCGGAAGTGCACAAGGAGCTCACAAAACCTGGCACGCCCCCTTCTCATCGCTTGTCCGTCCGACGGGCTCTACAGTGGTCTCTTCCCTACACGGTGGGGTGGCTAGGGGCTATGTCGGTGTCCCCCTAGGTGGAGCGTGCGCACCGCTACTGACCTCGCGCTACGTGCGTCAAAGGTCACTGCGCACTCCCTGGGTCGAGCGATGTCCACTATGGTGGTCCAACAGCGCCATCTGCAGACTGAGAGAGATTCACCTCAGCGAGGAGAGAGCGCTCCCGTGCCTCAGACGGAGCTTGTTACCCTCTGGCGAAGCATGCGTTCGAGCCCGTCCCTCCAGCAGAGATGTTCTCCAGGCTCCACAGCTTGGACTTCACCGTCCCTGAGAAAGGTTGGGGGTTGCGCCAGCTCTACCTGCACAAGCACCTTCTCAGGATACCGTTCAGGATGTTGATGCTGATGCGCTTCCTGGCACCCTTTCGGCACCAGGATTGGTTTGTGGCAATCGACCTGAAGGACGCGTGTTACCATATCTCAATTCTCCCTTGACACTGACCATCCCTCGACACAGACATTCTAGTGCAAGGTCCTACCCTTTCGGTCTGGCCCTGTCTCCTTGCGTCTTCAAGAGATTCGCGGAGACTGCCTTTTCTCCATCAGGAGCAGGCCGTGCGTGCCCTCAACTCCCAGACGACTCGCTTATCTTAGCTCTGAAGGGACGGGTGCCATGGCTCCATCTTATATATATATATATATCCTTTTTATGGTTTTGAGACTAATCAATCATTAATCAGCATTATCTTATGAGAAACAGATGATTAAAATAAATCAATATTTTACCCTTTTATTTCTGATTATGATATTAACAATAAAACTCTAGAAAGTAAATATTACTAAAATAATTCACTGTTTGAGTCTCTCTGAATGCTTAGGCCTCTCTTCCTGCTAGGTCACCGTGGCTTTTAGAAGAGACCTCTTATCATCACGTGTAAAAACATCTTCTGCTAGCACGCACTTTAGCCTTGAGGGGTTTTGTGTGTGTGATTGTATTGCTTCGGAAGTTAGTTATTGGTGGCAGAAAGACCATATTTAGAAGACAGGGTGTAAAGAGATGCGTATGTTGTGCCTAAACTAGGGTTTCTGTGTCACACTTATAATCAGTGAAGATATGCTATGAACTTGACGTCAAAGCTAAATTTATGTATTGTCTAACCTATCACGAGATTTTATTTATCTAAGTAGATGGCTCCGTTAGTATAAAGATTACTGCATTTCAGTGTAATGGCAGGTTGGTCTGTGGAACTCCTTGAAAGTGCTGAAGCTGAAGAGTAAATTTCTTTTTATTAATTACATTTCTGACTCTGTGTCTTCATTCAGCACAACTGGTCTAGGGGTCTTTACTGTAATATCCCCTACAGCTTACTCGCAGGAGTTGCAGTGCACATGCAGGGACCTCGTGCTTCGGCACCCTGAGCGATTGGGCCTAGCTCTCCCCCCATGCGGAACATCTCTTATCTCGGCATGAAGCCCATGCTGAGTTGAAACACTTCAGAGGTTCCTGGGACACATGGCATGCTCGGCAGGGGTTATCTCGCTCGAATTGATGCAGATGAGACCACTTCAGCTCTGGCTACAGAGTCGAGCCCCTTGGAGTGCGTGGCACACTAGCGCCAGGTGGATCCTATCACACCTTCTGTCGCAGCACCCTAGCCCCCTGGTCAGACCTGACCTTTTCTGAGCCGGGTTCCGCTCGAGCAGGTTCGAGGCGTGTCATCGTGATGACAGACAGACAGACAGACCAATTCCCCTGAAGAGGAACCTCCATTTCAGGGGAAGGGCACAGTCTGGCACCGACACCAGAGTGTGGAAACTCCACATATGGCCCCCGGACGGGACGAAGAACCCCCGAGCCCTACCTCCTGCGGTGGCCAACGGCATCGCGCGTGCTAGGGCCCCTGCCACTAGGCGCCTATGCCCTGAAGTGCCGCTTGTTCTCCTCCTGGTGTTCTTCCCGCATGGAAGACCCATGGATTTGCCCAATTGGTCGGGTTGCCCAATTTTTCACTTCAAGCTAACTATACATTTTTATATACACAATTAATAGTCATTATTAAGATTGATGTGGTTAAGAATTGGAAAAATGTGCCTAGAAAATCAACATACCTAATAATTATGCACACACTGTAGATGAACAAACCCTTTAAGTAAACTGTAAAAGCTATGTGAGCATTTGACATTGTTGTTTGACAAGAGAGTTTGTTTTGCTGTTAATATTTAGCTTATTATTGAACTTGTTATGTACTGTGAAAAATGTTTTCAGTGGCAAGCATTCTGAGAACATTTTGGTCAAGGCCCGTCCAAGAGGCCGACAGGTAAAGCAACCAATCATGTATCGTGTTGTGGCCGTGTCATGTTGAGAGGATCCAGCGGCGGAGACGACATGGTAACCAGATGACAGCCCCCGTTTAAATACGTTAGCTGTGATGACGGCGTCTCGGCAGCACTATGGTACAACACGAAGAGCTGAAGTAACAAATAATCAATATGCAACGAGAGGGAAGATCCTAAAATAAACAAAAGAGACATTACTACAGTGAGAGATACACCCCGTTAAAGTTATTTAATAAACACTTACCGGAAGCGGCTATCACCCCACACATACAACATTTTAAAGGTGCAGGCTCATCATCATTTCACCCGCTGACACAATGGGATTCAGAGAACCATGCCTATATTAGCATTTAAACAAACGTTACACGCCACACAAAACTAGAAAACAAACACGCTCAGTACACCTACCTGAACAATGAGCAGTCATGCATGTCGCTAATGCAGAGTGGAAGGCCACCAAAGCAGACAGAGAACCGCTGCTCAGAGGAAGAGATGCACTATAACACAAGCAAAACATTACAGCACGCTCATGCTCAAAACACTAAAATAACAGTCTGCCAAGAGCTAACACGCGAAACCGGAAGTCGGACGTGACGCACAACCAGACGCAACCAACCAGGCTTTAAATGGGGAGCCCCACCTGCTGATTGGCTCACACCACTGTCATCAACAACCTATTCCTGCTACACATGTAACATTACAAAACATTTTTAGAGACTATCTTAAGTACTAACAAAAATACATATTTTTGGGGGGGTACTTATTATTATTAAAACTTTTATCTTTCCAGTCCATCACACTCTCCCCTACTTTTTTTACACTCTCAGTCTAACAGGTCCAAGTAGGTTTTGGTTGCCACTAGGGAACTGCATTAACTACTTGGAAAATCATTAGGCTTTTTGGAATCATGTAAGTCTGAACTGCATTCAAATGACTCGGTCTGTAAGTCGGTTGACCCAAGGTGTCATAAGTCAGAATTTCTTTTGGCTTTGCTTGTCTGTTTGATCTTCTTAAATTTTCTTGTTCCTCTTCATCAACACTCTCACATTGTTCATTTTGCCTTAGAAGTAATTCTTGACTTGCGGTAGACACCTCTTCTGGACAAAACTCGCCAATATATTCTTCTACCAGAACTTGCTCATCATTTCCGTTACTCTATGGTAACTGGTTCCAACAATGGTGTTGCAGAAGGATGGAACTCTTTTGCAATCGGTCTTAACTGAGATCTCTTTTCAGTCTGGGACTTTTGTGGTAGTTCAACATGTTCATGATTCCCTGCCATTCTTACTCATCTGAGCTTTCTTCCTCCTGATCCACACTTGACTCTGTGTTTTTCCTCGTACTTATTTGCCTTTTCTTTACAAGGGTGTGGTCTTCAAAAGGTAAATCATTCACTGGTGGTAAAAGGTTTTTGTGTAATACTCTAATTGTCTTTTTGCCAATTTCAGGTTGGATCTAGTACACAGGCCCCTCTTTGATCCTCTCCACTACTTTGTGCATTGTCTTCTCCCAATATGGAAGAAGCTTCCTGGGTCCTCCTCTCTCCGAAAGATTCTGTACTATAACCCGGTCACCTGGCTGGAGCGGTACTCCATTCACCTTTTTGTCGTAGTTCATTTTTCATTTAGCAGATGACTTTTGGTTATTTTCGGACACAATCTTGTAAGCTTCTTGCATTCGGGATGCCCATTTCTCAGCAAATGTCACATGGCTTTGTGTCTCTTTTTCTGGTTTTAGGTTAAGCATCAGGTCAATTGGCAACCTGGGGAATCTTCCATACAGCAAAAAGAACGGCAAGTATCCAGTGGCTTCGTGTCTGGTACAATTATAAACATGAACCAGATGTGGAAGGTGTTCTTTCCAATTAGCCCTTTTCTCTTTCTCCAGAGTGCGAAGCATCTGCAACAAGGTACAGTTTAGCCTTTCGACTGGATTACCCTGGGGGTGATATGTACATACATACATACAGATTGTGGTATATGTGAACAAAATACATGCAGTAAGTAGTTGAGATAATACACTGTACGATTCAGGCAGTATTCATCATATTGTGAGGGGACAGAAGGCCGTTGGTGTGAATGATAAACAATTTACACTTGCATTGCTGGTTGTTTTTCCTGTGTCTTGTAGTTTTGGTTCTGAATTAGATGATTAGATTAGATGATTAGATTCAACTTTATTGTCATTACACATGTACAAGTACAAGGCAACGAAATGCAGTTTGGGTCTAACCAGAAGTGCAATAGCAGCAAGTGCAGGATATACATTGGTTGCATAAGTTACATAAATAAATATACAGAAGTAATTTACAGATGGAAATGTACTATGACCATGATTTACAGATGTCTCTAACTATAGACAGAGATTTACAGATGGATATATACTATGATCATGATATACAGATGGCTATTACTATAAACAGAAATTAACAGATGGATATATACTATGCACATAATATACAGATGTCTATTGCTATAGACAGAGATTTACAGATGGATATATACTATGAACATGATATACAGATGGCTTTTACTATAAACAGAAATTTACAGATGGATATGTATTATGAACATAATGTACAGATGGCTTTTACTATAAACAGAAATTTACAGGTGGCTGTATACAATAAGTTAGGCTATGGTGAGCAGCAGTGCGATAAATATAGAGTAGTGCAAATAAATTATGGACAGAAGCTATCGAAGTAACAGTGCAATGGAAGAAGTTATTGCATATTTCAGTTAAAGTGTAGGAGTGCAAGATGCATAGTAAACAGTAAACAGTCGGTACTGTAATGAACAGTTGGCAGTGCAAATGAGCAGTCTGGTAGTGCAAATGAACATAAATGTTATGTATAGACAGTCCATTAGTGCAAATAACAAGTGAAGACAGGTGTGCAATGAGGGGGGAGAGAAGAGTGTAGTAGTAAATGAGGGGCAGTGGGATCAGTGAGGGGCAGAGTTCAATAAAGAGACAGCTCTGGGAAAAAAGCTGTTCTTTAGTCTGCTGGTCCTGGTCCGGAGGCACCTGAAACGCCTGCCGGAGGGCAGGAGAGAAAACAGTCTGTGAGCGGGATGAGAGGAGTCCTTAAGAATGCTGCGAGCTCGACGCAGACAGCGTTTCCTCTGGATGTCCTCCATGGATGGAAGTGGAGTCCCTGTGATGCGCTGGGCGGTTTTCACCACCCGCTGCAGTGCCTTGCGCTCTGCAACAGAGCAGCTCCCATGCCAGACTGTGACACAGTTGGTCAGGACGCTTTCTATTGCACAGCGATAGAAGTTCACCAGGATAGCCGAGGACAGCCGATTCTTCTTTAGTGTCCTCAGGAAGAAGAGGCGCTGGTGAGCCTTCTTGACCAGGCTGGAGGTGTTGGTAGTCCAGGACAGGTCCTCCGAGATGTGGATCCCCAGGAACTTGAAACTGGAGACAGTTTTGATGACTGGGATCAAGAGGCCAGCCAATCACCTGAAAATAGATTCCGTCAGTCAAACTTTTCATCTTCTGCAACCTTCAACAGCCGGCAAACCGAGAAAAGAGAGATCAGATCCTTACCTGATGGTTCTTAAGGCACCTCGGAAAAGGAGGATGTCTTCAGGCCAGCGAAAACTCCAGGACCACAGCTAAAATCCACAGCATTGTACAGCCCGCTGCAGTTATTCCAGCTGTTCCTGTAAGACTATTGAATAATGTTGCATAAGTGAGTATATTTATGTTTTTACTACAAGTATGCTTAGGCCTATGATTTTATTTATTTCCGTGCTGGTGCAAAGATGGAGTGGATGTGTCGGATGCTCTTTTCAACAATTACACAGTCGCACAAAAGTCCACAAAGTGGTACCAGGCCTTTTTTCCTACTTTGTGGATGTATGTGTTGTAAATACCTTCATCACTCACCAGCAGATGGTCCAGATGAAAAATCAGAAGCTGCTGACATAAAAGGCTTTCCGGGAGGCTTGTCATGGAGCTCGCTGTGTCTCAGGATGAAAACGTTTCTCCATAAAAGTATAAAGTACATCACTGCAGGTGGCACAACAGGGAAATAGAAATGTAAACTTTGTAAACGAAAACCTGGCAAATTTGTGGATTGTTTAAATGACACTGTGCACTTTTTGCAATTCGAACCTGTTTGTGTAGAGCAGGTATAGGCTATAATAAAGTTTCATAAAAAAATCAAATTTACATCTAAATTGGTTTGAGTTTTAGTCTGTAAACTCTACATATATTAATAGCTGTTTATCAACTAAATAGGATTGATTGCTCCAATTTGTCATGTCTTATGTCTGTGTATAGTAAAGTTAAATTGAGGGTCAGTTGCGCCCTCTAGTGGATTTATCTATACAGCGCCATGTTGCTCGTCCATAAACTATTAATGCGTAAATATATAATATATATAATATTATATATAATATAATTCGCAACAAATGTATAAATTCAGTTGCTGCATTCAACTAAAACTAAAAGTCATAGGCCACCATTAATGATGTTCTTTACAGGGAACCGAAAACAAAATTTGGGAGAAAAAATAATCCACAATAAAACGTCCACGTCTCTGTTTTAATCAAGCAATCGCAAGAGGATGAATTGTCAGGTGTTGTCTTTGTAATGTTAGTACAAAACTACAGTCTGAATATCTGAGCCTGGCCGCACACTTTGAGGTCATATACTTTCAGTTGTAAACCTATGGGAGCAGCTACTCAAACGTCGAAGTCAGGATTATTGTTGTTTTAAGGCAAAACAAAATGCAGGATACCTTTAAACATACTGTAGCCTACAACTCACCCATAGTAACATGATTTTAGTGGCACAAAAGATGAATGTTCTCTCGTTTCTGCGTGTGCTAAATGTATATCCGACATTATTTACAAACGTAAAAGCGTATAGACAATTAACATAGGCTACAAATGCAGTCGACTATATAAAATATCAAAACAGGAAGTAATGAAAATAGCCTACGATGTATTCAGAATGTTTGCGAATATAATGTTTTTCAATTGCACAAATGCACGTATTTCTAGTGTTTATAGTTTAAGGTGATTTACAAATTTTTTATGATAGATTTGATACATTTCAGCATAATACTTAATTCGTCAAATAACAAATAACACAACGGGGAAATTTTGTAAAGAATATTATTTTTTTATACAACTTATATGCAGATTATATTTTAGCATTTTCAGTTTATTCATTCTTTGCAAAAATGGTTTTCATGTATCACCCTGACATGTTTTGAACTATTCTGGACTCTTTTGGCGGCCTTTTCTTTATTCATTGGTCCAGGTCATTAATTTTAACATTTAATTTATTGCCCATATTTTAAAAAAAAATGAAATTTTAGTTTGTAATGCACAATTCAATATTTGATCTCTGTTTATTTTTAGAGTGGTTTGAGGTTATGCCCACATAGCTTTAAAGCAATATGTGAAAAAAGGAGAAACATTCTGTCACTTGAATATACACACAGAAATGGATTCTGCTCTTGTATTGCCTGCAGGCAACTTAAACTCAATTTGTCATAATGTCAAGCTGAGCACTAAAAATACACCCAGAGAGCCACTTCAAAATGGCACCTTAAATGTGTCACATCATTTAGATCATATACGTGAGACAGATGGAGCAGATTTGGTCTCAGCCGCACGAGGATAGTTCTCATGTGAAGCACATATAACTGAGCTTTACGTGGATTGGGACTGAAATCTCTAAGTGAGCATCACTGTGAGACCTTCAACAGAGCTTCAGATTGCCACTAAATTGTCCCATTGAGATGCACCCTGTGATATGTTATTATGTGAAGCAAAAAAACACCAATCACTCCAGAAGTGGGACAAAAACATTGGGACATTTTTTGTGTTCATATTCAGTTGTGTTCATATAAAAGTACCCATACTTGAAAAGGCACCAATATTGAGAAAATGTTGTTGATCCCAAGAGCTTCTGTTCCTTTGATGAGTCTCCTGCCCTGAGCATTTGAATTGTAGAATGAATTTTTATTGTGGCCATTGAGAATAAACAATGTCTCCATCTGCGTAAACAAAGCACATGTAAAGTAGCAGATGAATACGACTGCAGATTTAACCTTAGTCCAAAAAGAAGGGTCTCGTGAAGTGTGCCTGACTCGATCATGAACGATTCGTGAAAATGTCGCTTCTCTATGCGACGGGCAGTCAGCTGTGTAAATGGAGCTCATTTGACGCTTGGATTCACTCACGGAGGGAGTATGCAGATTGTCATCTGGACGGGCCTGACTCCTGGCCGACGCAGCCAACCAAGACACCTCGTACCATACACCCCCATTATGAGGAGGCTTTTGCAGTCGGATCACGGACGCAAAACAAAGAGGGAATGATGTGAACAAAACGTCCTTGATGTGCGGATTGGCTTTTCCATTTTTAAAGGATGACAAAACAAACGCACATGTTCTACTGTACAGGCATGTGCTTTAATATTTGATAGTTGTACTTGAATGCTGTTCACACATTGTCAGTCTGTCAACACGGAGCCCTTATTTCATGAAGGCAAGTGAGAACATTCAAAATAAAGACATACAAAATAAAACCAAGTAGCTCATTCCGGCTTTACAATTTCATGGAAAGTATTCTTACAGAAGCTGTGCATGTCGTCAACATTCACTGTGTCGAAATTCTTAACCAAAAAAGCAAATGTTTTATTGTCACTCAAATCCAATACATGTGTGCAAACATTTGTTAACATTTATTTATTATGAGGTCGTTTTTACATTCGAAATATTAGGTCAGACGAGTTCAGTTGATTTATTTTATATTTATAAGACTTTCTAAATAAAATCAACTTGCAGTTACTATTTTTTTATAAATATATTATTTATATATAGTTTTAGATAATGAATAGAACACAATTTTATTATATCTAATTGCACCTTTCTGTGTATTACGTCTTATCTTTATAACACTTCACATAATATTTTACAGATTAGACAAAAATAAAATTGTTCCTACATGCCTGAGACAACATTAAAACCTGTTATTATTTATCATTTAAACTTGAATAAATAAACTTGATAAGACAGCTAAAAACAATATAGGACTCTGCAGTTCTTCTATAAATTCTAAATACAGCCCCAGAAATGTTTTTTACATTTCAACATGTATTGTGGCTATTCCAAAAAAACCTCAGAAATGACATAAAATCACTCAACAGCAATGTGAAAAACAGAGAAAAATAAGATTGAATCTGAATAGAACTGATTCTAGAATACATGTAAAAACATGAGTGTTGTGTTGTTTAAATATGAATATTATCTTTTAAGATCTGCAAACATTTCATTACATTTGTCCTAATACATTTTTCTGCAAATAAATGCAACATATTTTTACTCGCACATTCAGAGAAATGATGTCAATAATCCACAAAATGATTTGGAGTGTTTTTTTTATTATTTTTCTGTGGCTGTATTTGTACATTTCTCACACTGGCTATGTTGTCTTATTTGTCCTTGCTTCTATTGAATCACATAAGATGCTCTTTGGATCACAAGGTTTCACATAAATGTGTGTGTCCATGCCAATTCAGAATGACCGTTTTGTTTTCACTTAAATGATTATGCTGATAATATCATGAAAATGTCAATTAAAAATCTCATGAAAATGTTCAATTTAATGGTATGAAAGCATTTTAACTAGTGGTCTCAGGCAAAAAGACAAGATTCATCGAAATATTTGGACCCATGAGTTTGTTCTCTGTCATTCTCACTATCGTCCATTTGGCTAGTTTCCATTGAAGCATTCTGTACATTCGTATCAAAGTGCAGTTAGTGTGCTTGTGTGCGAGGCAGAAAATAAAGGCAATTGTCCCATAAATGCCGTCTCTGGGGACAGTGACAACGGGCATGACAGCAGCACAGCAACGCTTGCAATAAATGTCGAAGATCTAACATTTTATAGCTGACTGTTTAAAATGCCAGAGTGTAAACGATAATACTGCAAAACGGTTTTGCTAAATTAAGACGTGGACCAAAGGTGTAATAGTTGCCCAGCGGGTGTAGAGTCCTGTCCCCGCTACGGCCACCGCTGAGATTTGCGTCACCTTGGTTCCACTTTTCCACAAGATGCAGAACAGCGTGTTACAACGTCCTGTTTGCCCTAGAACAGCAGCGAGCGTACTTCCCGCAGGCATGACACACAGACACACAGCATCAAGATGATTGGGTGCAAGACCCTTTTAGCCTTCTAGCAAGAGTATGATGGAAAGCTTATGTGTGTGTGTGTGTGTGTGTGTGTGTGTGTGTGTGTGTGTGTCCGTGCCCGCTCGCAGTAAATGAGCAGTGTGCGCCCATCCGTAGCCAACCTAATGGAAAAGCAAAGAGCATCATTACCTCAGATGATCCTCTGTGCGCCCACCCCCTCCCGCCCAACCACCACTGTTTCAAAAATATGGACTGGACGTGTCAAAATCTCTTTTCTGAAGGACACGAAGCATTTAATGGACAGCCGATGGTGAGACGAATCCCCAGGTGCAGGCTTGACTATTCCCCAGGGTGTTTTCAGAACTGAAAGCTATTTAACACCATTATCTACAAACAGCATGCACAAACCTCATAAGAAATCTAAAAGTGCCTGAATTACTTGCGTATCACGCATGGCTCCAGCTACCAACAGACTGCAAAAAAAATGGGTTATGGGACTTTTTGCTTGTTTCTTGGACAATGTGATGAAATGACAATAAGCCAAGGAAAAAATGCTATCATTTTTTAAACCTTTGGTAAGCCTCAGTCAGCTTAGGAATTCCTCAAATGTTCCATTTTTTCAAAAGCCACAAGCCGCTCCATCTTCGGCTTGCCGTTGCGGTAAAAGCATCCTTCCGACGATTCACAATCCTCAGTTTGTCTATTCCATGGTTTTGGAAATGCCTCCGCCGTTTCACTCGCTAAGCGCAAGCACGGATGAGAGGGGTTGATAACACCATCAAAGTCATTATTCCTCCTGCTGTTTCATCGCTTTTCTCCTCCTCTTTTGGCCGGTCACAATAGAAAGGCAGTCTGACACGCAAGAAAACACGCCTGGAGTCGACGGCACTTTACACGTAATCGTGGAGACTGTAGACGGCCTTGGCGTCTGGATTTCGGGGTCGAGATGGAGACTGGTACTGCTTGTCCTTCTCCAAATTCAGCCTTTCTGGCTTTTCTTGAGGACGCTCATCCACTTGAAGCTTTCCGTGTTTTGGTGTCTCTCTCTGCGACTGCTCTCGTTCCGGCGACTCGGTCTGACTGTGCTGCTCCCGGTGTTCCTGTTTCTGTCCGTCATGGTTCGACTCCTCTTTGCGCTTCTTCTGTTTCGGCTTGTCGGGGTGGGACGTGCCCGAGTCGAGCGGACCTCCTCTTTTTCCAGGGCAAGATAAGCAAAAGATTACTCCCGCGGCCAGGAGGAATCCCGCCGACACGAATGCCACGTACACTGCGGCACCCGGCTCATACTTGCTGCTCTTGGGCACTTTGGAGTCCAGAAACGTAGTGATGACCTCATTGGTGAACCAAGATGCGGGTACTAGGCACAGGACCCCCGCTACAATGAAGCAAGCCCCTGCCGAAATGGCCGTGTGTCCCTTAGAGCGGTAACTTCCACCCCAGCGAGTGCATTTCAGCCCCAGGGCGGCCAGGCAGAGTCCCATCGTCGCCATCATGCAGGAAAGCACCATGGTGGTGCGTGCGGTCTGCAGGTAGGCGGGCAACGCCAGCACAGAGTATTTAAGCGAGCAGCTGAAGACTCCCGTGCTGTACCAGGTGCAGTCCATCCAGAGTCCCTGCATCTGAGAGATGGCCGTCATGATGTTGTTGCCCACGTCGACGCTCACCTTCCAGTTGGGTAGCAGAGTGGCCACGGTGGCACTCACCACCCCCAGCAGAGCCAGAATGAAGGCAAACATCTGCATGGTGGAAGACGGCATCGTCGCTGCCCGACTTTCGGTTCCCTTCCCCCCGTCGCCGTCTCTCTCACCTTGCGGTGGCCCCGCGCGCTCTGCGTCTCCCTATCAGCCCGGCGCAGGTCTTGACAGCAGATAATTTCTCCACGCTGGCTCCGGTGGGCTGCGATAAAAAACGGAATGAGAATTGAACTGAGCGCACAAGCATGACGGTCTGACAGATGAGGCACAGAGTCTGATGACTGGAAGGGGGAACTGCGTTTTTTCTCCACCCTATCCTTTTTTGGGACACCCTGTGTTTTAGTACACCCGCAGCCAGTCAGCATTTTTCCACAGCTTCCGCTTTGGGTAGGGGGAAGTGACTTTGTTGCTAAAAGGCTAATTATTTTTTAACATTAAAACTGGCATGTAACCCCTGTAATGAATTTTCGCCAACTATCTGCACAGGCACGGCTGCTTTTCAGAGTTAATTGATTTTTTCCTTATCTCTCCAAACCATTTGACAGCTTGGAAATGAGAAAGGAAAAAAAATCACTTCTATTCTTTGTTGCCCTTCAGATGGTGGTGAATCTCATGAATAGATCAGGACAAGTGTATTGTTGGAGTGCATTATGTTTCAGTCAGAACAACAGAAAGCTTTACTTACCCTTTCACTGGTGCGCAGTGTGCGCTATGTTGCGTCAAGCAGTTTCTTCTAACGCCTGGAAACAAAATAAAGAAAAGAGAATGACTAAAACCCAGCAGAAACTAGTGCAAAACTGCCTTTTTTGTCTCAAAGAACATCTCCTTGGCAACACAGTACATTTCTTCAAGCTTATCCCACATGTTCCTGGTGTGAGTGACTGGATGTTTCGGGAACACACACTGAAATCTGGACTCCTTACCTGAAGGTCATTTCAGTGTACACTGTATACAGAAGCAAAGGAAACGTCCATTTTAAAACGCTAATGAAAGTCATGATAAGCTTATTTTCATTTTGTTCAGCATAAAAACCACAACGTGCAGCTGGAAATCAATTCCTATTATGTGCCGCAGGCAATTATCTCTGACTGCACAATCATACGAGCAGACGGACAGGAGCTGCGCTGATAATGCAGTGAAAACAGACGCTTGTGGGGTTTTTTACAATGAAATTGCATACAGGAAATTGCTAGACAAAATATGTTATTTTCTCTCATTCGTTCCATCTCTCTCCGAAAAACATAACACCGAAAGGGGCAAAGACGGTTCTTAAAGTAACCAACGGTAAACATTTATGTAGACAATGTGTAAAAAGGCTTTTTTCACACCTACTGTGTATTTATTGCATGAGGTTGCAGAGTGCTGGTGGGCGTTTCTAACGTTGGATGTCCCTACATTATTGTTCATCTGACCAATAGCTTTAAAATAATCTGATCACGAATAGAATGCATTGCCAATAATCTGTTCAGACTAAGATTTTGAATAATTATTAATGCACAAATCAAAAAACTTTATGAGTTTTTAAAATCATTTCCAAGCTTTCTTTTTACAGTAGCAGCAAAAAGTGATGTTCAACAAAGGATTTTTTTTATCTTTAAATATAAAATTAAAGATACATTTTAAATGTATGTTGGAGGGTTGTGTCTAGCTTTTTTATTTTTATACACATTTTTTACATATTAAAATAACACCCATATTCTCTCATATGCTATCAGGGATGAGTTACATGTGCTCCATTGTTCCACTTTTTATATGATTTTGCATTGAGCAAAATTTGCTTTTATGTTGCAACTACAAGACTTAAACTGTAAACGCTACACTGTAAAATAATTCTGTAGATATTACAGTATTACTGGCAGCAGTTTGTCAGTAACTTACTGTAGATTTATATTTAGCTAATATATTGGCACCAGTTTGTTTAAAGATAAATGAACATTAAACATTAATGTATACAGAAAAAACCTATTAAAAGCCTCATGCAAGCATTTCTGGGTATCAAAAATCAGAAAACCCCCAGAAAGGTTTACATGAGGCTGTTATTTAAGTTTTCTCTGTAAAGATAAAGACTTATTAATGTGTAATGTTCATTTATCTTCGAACAAACTGTTGCCAGTAAATTAGATATAAATAAATCTACAGTAAATTACTGGCAAACTGCTACATAAGTATAGCAAAATTTGTTACAGTGTACATTTAATCCTTCAACATGGCATATTGCACAGTGTGTTGTTGTCTCGGTATTGAAAACTTATTGCAAAAAATTGCTAAAAACCTTGAATACAGTATATAATATACTGACAAGAATATAACTGAAAAGAACTATTCTGGAAAATGATTTGATTTAATATCATTATTGTATTGTTTCATTTGCATAACAATGAAATGCTGTTTAACATTTGGAGTCTCTGTTTAGAGTCAGAAAGCACATGTGCAGAATGTTGTTTGAGTCACAGGACTGAACACGCAGCTGCATATTTAACCTCTCGCTCTCTGCAGGGCATGGGAAAAGAAAATGAAAAGTCACTGTTCTTAGAGAGAGAGAGAAAAAGAGAGAAGGCCATTTTCTTACTGCTCATACATGATTTGTCACGGTCATCATATACTGTAACTACAATAAACTGTATTTCAACATTTACTAAAGCTAAAGACTCAGATGACAATAGTTGACCCCAAAATACAATTTTATCATTTACTCAAACATGTATGACTTTCCTTCCTCTGCAGAACTCAAAAGAAGATCTTTTGAAGAACGTTGGTTGATTGACCCCATTGACATCCATTGTATGAACATTTCTCAGAATAACTTCTCTTGTATTGCACTGAAGAAAGAGTCACATACGTGTTTTAAACCACACATGAACAGAATTGTGTCATCTTTACTAAAGAAATAAAAATAGACTTGATTATTACTTATACAGGACATACACACTACAAAATGAAAATTTGGCAACAAGCAAATGTGAATAAAAAAATGTGTACGTTTTATAATCATTTTCTCCTTAATGGAATGTTTTTCTCCTTGTGTGTGACATGCATGCATGTGTTTTAACCAACTGCATTATTTATTACTAATATGCACAGACAAAAGTCAAATCATTCCATTGTCACAAAGACAAACATACTCCCTTTTTACATTCAAATATTAAAAAAAGAGCCAGTAAGGAATAATTATGGGTTAAATGAACATCATTTAGGATCCTGCCTTTTATATTATATATTATATTTCTTTTCATTGTTTCTATTAGTTAACACAGGAATTTGTTTGTATTAAATGTATTTTCTTCCTGAATGTGCATCGAGCGCCATTTTTTTCATAAATATTAGTCAGTATCCCTGACTTCTATATTTAATACAATCTTAATGCACAGGTATCAAATTATGCTTCACATACTGCTGATAAACCTATTGTAGGCTATTGAAGTCTTAGGTAAATGGGGTCAGTAATGAAAGAGGCTTTTCACAATAGCGCTGCACAGACTGAGACTGTATATCTGTCATGATACAATGAGAGTTGCTTGTTCCAGCCGAGGACAGAAGCGTCTCTGCACAGCCCTGCACCATCACCACCGCTCTACAGCCACAAACATATCATTTACTTCCTCCGTCCGAAACACTTTCCATTGTCATCTGTCAGCAGATGAGAGACAATGTTTTACTAAACGTACGGTAAGCGACGTGTACACTTAACATGTGTTCCTCTCTTAGACATCAGAGAGATAAGATGGAGAGTAAATGGAGACTTTTGCTGAAATCTCCAGAGAAAATCGCATTTATAGTCTCCATTTGAGAAGCTCTACAATGTCACCATTTTTTTTTCAGATTTTCCAATCAAATGTCAATATTATTGAAGATCTCAAAATGAATTTAAACATTTCTCATTAAATTTACCCAAATCCAGATTATTTTACCACTACAATTTACAATTATTTTACACCTCCATACTCCATTACATGGTGGCACCCAATGGTTTTGTGCCCATACAATAGAAATCAATGGGTTCCTCCATTCTTCAGTTACCAACATTCCTCAAAATATCTTTTTTTGTGTTCTACGGAAGAAAAAAGGTCATACAGGTTTAAAATGACAGAATTTTCATTTTTGGGTGAACTATAATGAAACGGACAACTGAGAACTCCATCAAATTCAACAAAGAAAGAGTAATGACTGGGATATACATTTTCCTATAGGGACTAAGATAAGTCAATCAAATTTGTATACATTTGATTTTTTTGTATAAAAAAATTTGATTTTTGAGTCAGTTGCTTTGTGGTTGCTAAAAGTTTTGAAGTGATTTTTAATTAGGGCTGTCAAATGTTTAATCGCGATTAATTGCATCCATAATAAAAGTTTGTGTTTACATAATATATATCTTTGTGCTGTGCATATACATTTTTTATTAATAAAAGCATATACATACATGCATATATTTAAGAAAAATATTAAATATTTACAAAAAATAATAAACATTTAAATATAATTTCAATTACTGGTAAATATAAATAAATACATCTAAATATTTCCTAAATATATATATATATATATATATATATATATACACGTAGATATATATATATATATATATATATATACACACATACACGTACACATACACGTAGATATATATATATATATATATATATATATCTACGTGTATGTGTATGTTTTTATGTATACAAAATGAATATGCACATTACACAGACATATATATTATGTTAACACAAACTTTTATTCTGAATGCGATTAATCGCGATTAATCGTTTGACACCCCTATTTTTAATGTTTTATTTTGCGGTTGAGCCCAAGAAACGATTTACTATGACATTCGGCTTACTATATATGTGACCCTCCGTCAATGTAAAATTGTACATATGATATATTATAAAAGTAATTCAACACCTGTGGGGCGGCGTTGTTCAGGTCCCTATAACCACTTAAATTTGACAGTCACAGATGCCTGTCAAACACGTACACATTTTATAGATATATACTAGATGTCTGTTTTATAGCTGTTTTACCAAATGGCAACAAAACTCATTTGTATGTATTGTTATTGCATTTATGGAGAAACATCTGAGACAAAGTTGATATAAATATAGATTCCAAAGTATGTCCCTGTGAGTGCTCTCTCTATATGTTGCATATTGAAAAAAAATAGTTGAACAAAATATTTCTACTAACCTGTAGGTTTTACATCGTTGGTAGCTCATCCCCGATTCCATATCAGATGCCCACACGAGTGCACACACTTACACACATGTAAGGTCAGCAAGAAAAAAACACACAAAGTGTGTGACGTCCAGGTAAAGAAAGAAAGAAAGAAAGAAAGAAAGAAAGAAAGAAAGAAAGAAAGAGGCACCCTATACTTGACAGAGGAAGGGCGTCCGGCTGAGCACAGCACATTCCATAAACTCCACGCAGGCGGTGAGAGGCATCTAATCCCACAATGCCCGGCCTGACATATTCCCACCACTTTCAATGTCCCGTCAAGACTGTTCCGAAGCCAAACTCTGGACCAAAAGTCTCCCTTGGATATCTCAAGTTTGCATCCAACCCATGTTGTTGAGACAGTTAGGCAGGCAGAGGAACCCTGCGACTGAATCTTGGATGGTTTGGAGAGACTGTGCCTGGTTATTTCAGCAGTTTGTCAGTGCAGTTGAGAGCAGGCAGAGGGCAGGGAAGCCCAGTTTTAGGATCCAGTCTCCCCTACTCACGCTCCTCCATCAGTGACACTCACGCTTGTAAAGATGTGTCCCCGGAGACCTGTTTATTCTCTTTCCTCTGCCTGCCTCTGTTGATAAGGATGGAGTCTCATTCACACTTCATGTGCTGGAGTGGTGGGCCGTCTTTATGATCCTACACACGGGTGTTACCGTGGCAACCGTTACCCCAACATTCACTTTGCTGATGTACCATGATGAACATCATGATGAAGCATTGTTTTGACTATGGGAATAAGAAATTAAGATGAAAGATAAGTATTATTTTTTATATTACTTTTAGATAAACATTTGAAAATCTCACATTGATCGACAATATGTACACGGAAGAAATATGTCATCATTGCATTTTTATATAAAATGCTGGGAGTCAAATATGGAGAACTTTGGTCATCCATCCATGGGTTAAAACAGCCCAGGGAATACAGAATTATTGTCTAATTGCTTGTATTCATTTCTTGCATTTATTTGCATACTTAAGATTTATTGCTTATTTCTCGAATCTATTTAACCGTCTACACTGTACAGACCTAAAGAACTTCAACAGTGTAATTTTGCTGCTTGGCAAATGCTGAAAATGCAAATCCAGGTCTTTCTGTGCTATATAACACCCACCAATCTAACTCTTCAATCTCAGAGACAAAGAAATGTGGTATCAAAGCCCACATCCACAATTAACATCACCCACTAAAGTACTGAACAAAGCAAGCCGGAGAAAAGAGGTTGTAATTATGACTCAGTCGAGCAAAATTTTTCTATTTCATTTCATTCTCTCCAGATCTTTAAACAAAGTTGGTATTGCTGAAAGAGCCAGTTTGAAAGATTTGAGAGAAACAACACTGTGTGGAGTAGATGCTTGCCAATGTAAAGCTAATAAAACTGTGCCTCTCTCTTCCAAATTTTTGTTTTCCTAACAGTCCCAGGCAACAGGAGAATTGTCGGTCACTTGGTTTGTTTTTGTAGTGTTGTGCTGGGAAACAGTGACATGAAAACTACGGTCTCATAGTTTCTGGGGCTGTTTCCATCAGCCAACCAGCTTTGTACACATGTGAGGATGTATTTGTCTTTCAACTCAAGAGACATCTGTCAAGTGGCTTCTACAGCTCAAGTTATTTACATCTGGATACAGAGCTAGGTGCTCATGAGAAAAGATGGCAGATTTGTACTCTTCCAGGTGGTTCCTATATGGCTTGTTTTTATTCCACAGGTTAAAGATGAAGTCTTAGTAAGTGTTTAAGATTTCAATAAGAAAGTAGTGTTTAATGCCTAACAGTTGCTGTAAAATATTGCTGGTTTCTTTCTGCTTTCGTATTTTTTGTGTGTGCCATAAATCATAATTATTGCCACCCCTCACTGGGTTTTGCGAATATCCAACCAATAAAAAAAGTATTAAAAAGTACTTCATCATTTAAAAAGTACAGTGTTCTATCCGTTTCTTTAAAAATAGCGAATTTACACACTCAACGATATGTATTTTTGGAGTGACAAATTTTGGGCTAAGGTCATCGGGCTAGTTTTGTTTGGTCATTGGGCTGGCTTTGTAACGCAGATCTGGCAACCCTGACTCCTATCAAGCAAACGCCATCGAGTCGAATGTACAGCTTTCTTTAGATATTGTATAGGATAAATGCCTTAGTAAAGTTTAAATTTACACTGGTTGTGGAAACGTTCAAGATATGAATACAGTATTAAGGAAGACAGTCTTTATTAAATATTCCAAAACATATTCACAAGCTATGCTCAAATACATTTTTACAAATAAATTACAAATGCCAAAACAACAACTGAGCATATCAACAGGTTTATATTACCGAAATAAACTATAAAAGAACTCAAGGAATGTAAAACATGCCTTTAAATCAAACAATTAAAAATGTGCACAAAACTATATAAAGAGGATATACAATATAATTTAGACAAAACATCTTCTCTTACATGAAATCTTATGAAAATTTGCCCGGTTCGGTGAAATCAAACCATTTCAACACAGAGCAGAGCAAATTCTTTGTCAAACCAGCGATACAAATGTAAAGCTATACAGTACAGTGAAAGAGTTTTTGCTTGTGTACTAGAAGTACATGTGTCGGTCCATATTAAATGTTCATGACAGGCAAACTCTGGATATAAGGCAGAAACGTCAAACTGTTATCTGTTCCAAACTCGGGCGAATGGTGATGCCAGCTAGCTGGGAGCTCCAAGGCACGATAATCCCGTTTTAGTGCATTTAAATCTTTACACCACCGGTCCATCTATAGAGTGGGAATGGCAGCTTTATGGATGCCCACGACCGTGTCATAAAAGCAATCCTCATTGACTACAGAACCCAGACTCTGTACGCTGTAGTCCCTGGCCAGCAGGGTGTTCAAGTCCAGACCTGTTGAGTCGTCCAACAACGTCACTTGACTTCCCTGAAGACTGCTGATGTTGCTTTGTGCTTCATCTCCAAAGTTCAGTCTCTGGAGTTGGGCTTCCAGGGCGCTGGTCAGGGAGCACAATGTGGATCTCTTGTTCTCAGCCCCGAACAAGTGGCTCGGGAGGGCAGGTTCCGAGCGAGCGTCTTCATCGAGCAGTCTGGTCTCATCTGAGAGCGTTTGTGGTCTGTCTGACTGCGGTGGTATCCTCTGCCAGGAGTTTGTCCTGAGTGCTCCTGTGTGGTTTCTCCTGGGAAAGGTGAAGTTTGAATCTTTGAATCTTCTCTCGACTGGAGCAGGCCACTTAGCGTTCTCTCTCAGAAGACACCGGATGGCTCTTACTGCATTGGACTTGTTCTCCAGATTACTGGGTATCATAAGACACAAACAAAGGATGAGAAACCACTTCAACTGAATTCAGTAGATTTTATCGTGATGTAAACAAGAGATTTTCTCTTAAAGGAACGTTAGCAAACATTATTCCTTCTCACTTCTCAATGCATTTGAATGCTAGCAGGCATGAATAGCTTCACCAAAGATGGATAATCTAACAGTGTTACCTGCTGCAGAGCTGAAACAACATCTCCGGTCTTCCCTCCAATTCAGATTTAGTGTGAACAACTTCCCAAACACAAGGGTTTTCTGACCCTGACAGAGGCAAGATATGAAAGGTCAAGAGCATGTTGAAACTTATAACCTACACATTGACATTATGAGCACTAGAACACTATTTATTTGGCCACAAACTGAGCAACCTCACGTTCAATTGAGATATCCATTTGTTTCATACACTAACCTGCTGAATTACCAGGTCGGACCTGTAGGGATGATACAGGGATGAGCCAGCGGAATTTAAACGGATCCAAATCACCGGGCCGTGAAGAAGTCTAGTTAAAAAAACAAAACACATGAATTCCAACATTAGCGATCAACATGGAGTACTAGAAGTATAAAAACACACCATTAAACATATTTCTCAGGAAACACTCACCATTCTCTTCTTCAGTTTGCTGCTCTCCCGATACACCAAAATGAGCGCTCTCTTAAACACTGGAGGAACAGAAAAACATTACTGTTACTTTGCCGTCTACAGTAGCGCAAATGCCCAGTTTTCTAGAGTTTAATGAGATGTGGCTTACAGAAGAGGGTGAGTTCAGGGTTTTTTCTCATACGGCCCAATGAGGGCAGAGGATTCAGCCAGCGTGCCGAGCTGTGAATGATGAACTCTCCCATAGAGATCTCTGTCACCTGACACACACAGAACACACACTTCCAAATCATTCACCTGCATAGATGCTGAAAACTAAAGCTCATTTTTATAGGGGACATACGCAAATGCTCTTTATTCAGGATATTCAGCTATGTTGTCATGTTGTAGATAAAAGAAACCTCCAACAGGATGAAGCGTAAATAATAAACTGTACAATATTTTTCACTTTAAGGACTTTCTAGAATTGTACGCACCTCCTTCTCGGCGCTCTGCTCGGCCACTAGCTGGTCAAACACTGTGCCGTAGTCCTCATAGATCTTCTGCATCTCATTTATATGAAGGGCCACCTTCTCCATAGCCTTCAATGCCTCTGTACACAGATAACAGAAAGAAAACAGTTCAATTCAAGCCAATAACTCATTTAACGATGAACAATATGTCACAAATTCATTGACGCTTTACTTGTTTTCTGTAATTGGGACACAGTGAGTTAATCAAATAGTTCACCTGTATGTCTTTGCTATATACAATGAAAATAGAGTTTTCTTGTTGTTCTAGTCGCATCGTGGACAAGAAACATATCAGACTACAAACTATTGTATTTCATTCAAACATGGCCTCTGATGGCACATGTGTCAGGTTTGATGTCAACAACTTCATATGATTTTTTTTGTTTTGTTAGGAAGATGAGTCGCCACACCTGTGAGGTGGTTGTGCTCGTCGCTGTCGGGGTTTGTGAGAGACACAAGCTCCCTCAGCAGCAGCGGGTACTTCAGGACCCTCTGCACGGGTTTAATGAGGTACGACTCCAGCGTGGACGAGTGCTGTTTGGTGGGGTTCCTCGCCTCCAGGAACTCTTTGAACGCCCGGTCTGTTTTCGCTGCATCAAAGAAGATAAATGGAACATGAATGACAACAAACAAGATGTGAAAAAAGATGAGATGATTGTGATAACTGGGATTATTTTACCTCGTTCTAAAACCTTCTGCACCTTGATGTGGTTGGCACAGAAGCCGCTGTAAAGCTTAAAGTGATCTGCGTAATTCAGGAATGATCCGCTCAGGGAGAAGAGAACTTTCTGGATGTGAGATTGAAAGAGAAAGATTAATAATGTGCCTCAAACATTAAATGCAGGTGAAATGATCATTTAGATCTGGATCTCACCTTGAGCTTCTCTGGAGTTTCCAGTGTATGGTAGTCTGGAGAGAAAGTTGTCCTCTCCTCTAGAGTTTGAAGAAAAACCCTCTGGAAGTCCAGCATCTCAGGCAGACTGCCGAACAGAGACTCCATCTACAGCAAGAGAAGTCCAGAACAAACATATTCATTAAAACAATCATTACAAAATAAATAAAGAATCATATTTAATGCATGCAGGGTTTCCACAAGTTTTAACTGCATTTAAGTTTACTTAAATACTTCTTTATTGCTTGATATGGACATCTCATAGCTGGATTTGTGAAGCATTATACATAACACAATGTTGTCATTGTAGAAGGGAGTGATAACTACTAAAAAAGGGGCTTTGCCATCACAGGAAAACATTAGTTACATTTTACAATAAATAAAAATATAATAAGCAACAACAACATGCAAATTATTGTTGGCAGTATTTTTGATTCATGACATCTTGGTAAACAGAGGTCTAAGTTTAATTCAAAAACAAGAACTAAGTCAAAATAAGTATTTGCATATTTACAAGAACAATCTTTTCTATTACTAAATATTTTTTACTACTATTATTTATTACTTTACTTTTATTATATGTCTATGAAATGTAAAGGTTTTAGGCCTATTTTCTAATCTTGTTTGGAGGCAGGGAATCCTGGACAGATGCATATCCAGCGCTTCTGTACAATATTCATATAAAGATAAACAACCCAAAAACTCACCTCATCACGAAAAAAAAAAGGTTCTCCTTGTAATGGATTCAGGTAGATGTCAAACAGAGAGCCAAGATCCTTAACAATAAAACAAATCACAGTGTTAGATGCATGCATGTAAACAACAAACATGCTCAAATGGCATTCTCAAGAGTTACCAGAGTTATATTGCTGTACCTTCACATAGGATTTCTCTGTGTCCAGCAGCTCTTGAATCACCAAGCTCAAGCGCTCTGTGACAGACATGTGACGGGGGGAGGATCTGGTGTGGCTGTTTTCAGTGGAGTAAGGGTTCCTATGGATCTCCGGCACGAGGACGGAGGCCTCGGGGAACGTCTGATAGAAGTTACACATCGTCTCTGGGTTCTACAATGAGAAAGAAGGCACACGTTTTTTTATCGTTGCATTTCTTGAGATGTTTTTTTCTATTTGTTTTAACGCATTAAGTGCGCATTAATCTCTCGCTTATGGTAGTCTGGGTCTGGGTTAGGTAACTGGGCCATCACCCAAATCCTTTTTGGGTTACCCCCTCACTCCCTAAACTCTATATCACTGACCTGGTCCTGAATCAGTCCATTTAAAAACACAACAACAACTAGGCTAAACCATGAGGACGAGCTGTGTCTGTGCAACGTAGATTCTTGAAACGCAAGAAGGCTTTATCTCAAGAGCACATGTGGTGCGTGCGTCCTCGGCACGGTGCATGAAACGCAGCATTAACGGTGAAAATTCGAGCCATTTGTCATCGTAATCTATGCTGTCAGAGTGTAATAAAGTGCTGACAAACTGATGAATCCCTCTGGGCGGCTCTGTGGAGCTGCACTCAACACACAGACGATGGAAAATGTGTTACATAAACCTCCAGAAAACATTTATAATGCATAATGCATTACTATGTGGGTTGACCTTATGTAGAATCATAGTGAAGAGCAACTGAAAATGTTGTGAGTTTCTGGAAGGTTATAGATGAGTGAGTGGTAATCATGTTTCTCTTATTGTAAAATATGCAGTTAAATTACTTTAAGGTTCACAGTCTAACACACACTAGAATTACAAAATGTGTTAAATGGCCCAAGGTTTCAGTATGCACACTTTCCTTTAGAAAAGCAAATAACTACAGTTTATAGTTTATATTTTGATTGAATAGTCTCTGGTTACTGAGCGATATGACAATTTGAGAGGCTAAAACATTTATATGATCAAAATAGACGGTGTTATGTAACTACTCTTGTCATTTTGTTTCTTTTCTTTTTGGCCTTTTTGAGCTTTTAGTGTAGATAGTAGATTGTGTAGGGCCCACGAACATTGCAGTGTTTATGTTTATGTTTATCATTATAATTTCACACAAACTGCACGTAACTCGATAGATACTTTCAGATGAGAAGCCAACAAATGATTAATTTAAATAATTATACTAAATTTTTATTTATATATAAGATTAATCTAAAATCTCAGCTCTGTCCATATAAGACACCAAACTACTGTTTTTAAAAATGTACAGAAGTGTCCAAGAGAGATATTTTATTAAATATATAGGTGCATTAAAAAATGTTTGCATGCATGTCACACTGTTGTGTTTTGTGTGTAAGCTGAAGCTCAATTATTGGATTGGCAAAAAATTACACACAACACGTGCAAAGTTTATAAATACATAGCCCTGGAGAATGATTCCAATATATTACAACCAATAGAGGATCAGCAAATATTAATAACAGATAAAAATGTAGTAAATGCATGCTTTCTTTCGTGTAAGCTTTGTGTTTTTCTGTACACATTTTTGTATATTTTATTTTAGAAAAAAAACGTAGTTTGCTTTTTAAATGTGCAATAAATATGTTTTAAAACGTTTTGTGTTTTCAACCCATATTTTGATGGTTTTAGCTGATGGCCACTACTGTGTAAAATAAAGTATAATATATTTTTTTGTAAAATGATTCTGTGCAATCTGGTTAAAAATTGTTAAAATGATAAAAAAAATGAAACATAAAAGCAATCAAACCCTTAACAAGGAGCAAATTTTAAGACAAACACACTATAAAATAAAGCAAAAGCAATAATGTACACAAACATTAAATTATTTAAATTGTACAGTAATGTGTTTTAAAATAAAGTTCAGATGTATTTTTTTTCCCTTTCTGCCCATAAAAGCGTTAACAGGTCATCGGTAAACATTTACAAGTTGATGTGACCATACAATCCTTGAACAGAGAGGAATAAAGAAACTCTGAATGCTCATAGCCATGACATATTTACAATACTGCAATGCCCTCTCGTCCCATATTGCTGAAATATACATACATTACACTATGTATTTATCAATTCCTCTTATTTCTATTTGAATGTTACTATACCAAAGATCTGCATTATAACGTATACTTCGATCACATATACCTGTACCAAACAATAAATGCACACACTGAGAAAAGACTGAGAAATGTTTTCAGTACCAGCGAGACGCGCTCACACGACAAACACGATCTCATGTAATCCAGCAGCCTCACCAGCGTGTTCTTCAGCATCTGATGGATGGACGACAGCGGGAAGAGGAAAACATATTCCTCTTCATCTTCTACACTATACTGACCCAGCAGCCCACACATGACCTCTAACCTCTCCTCTATACATGTACAACATTACATTACACATCAAGACAAAGCATTTCGTCCACTGCAGGTGCATTCTAATCTCTCTGACACTTTTTCTGAGACGTGCGTCTCAACGTAAGCCTGGATTAATCTAAGTGACCATATGGTGGTCTGTTACAATTCCTGTAGAGTCGCACATCAAGCATTATAATGTACACGTTTGTCACTGACATCTGTAAACAAGAACCGTTTAGACATTCTATCTGAGAAAAACATGAGCGACGTCATGTGTTCGTAAGAGCTCTGGAATTCAGTTGAGCACGGCTCACCCTCCATGTGACCTCACAACGAACACCAGCCGATCTCTCAACACAAGCAGCTCACACCTCTTAAATCTCTAACAGCACGGAACTTACACATTCCCCATGCTTACCTTTCTGCCACGCTCGGCCTTATCTCTCGCCTCCTCCAAACCAGGCGCCACGGAGCCGTCGGGACCGTCCCGCTCCCGGGATGCATCTGATGTTAAAGAGAGAGGTGGTTTGTTTAGTGAAGTGAGATGCGTTGGGATGAATACAGTAAACACACATTAGTCCCATTAACTCGGTAGACTCGCCTCAGGCTGACCCGTGCGTGAATTTGACCTTTATTAACTGCCATCGATCGGCTGGACCGCTTTAGACGACCTCTTGACCAAGCTGTTTATTAGAGGTGTTTGCAAGGCAAGCATCAATATTTTTATTGCTTAATAATACAAAGCACGCTGGAATACTTGATCCTGATTGGTCAATCGTGACATTCCAAGGTCTGCTATTCCCGGTGGCGTGTATATTTATATAATAACACACACATATACACGTGTATAACAAACATGTCGAAAATATATATACATTTAAATTTAAAGTATTAATCGATATTACTCATACTTATATGATATATACATGTATGTTTGTGTATTTATATATGCATATAAATATACACATCACAAACACATTATATAAACACAAACATTTGTTCTGGAAACGATTCTATATAAATTCTATATAAATGTGCCTAATTAATATAAGGTTGTATTTAGAAACAAACAAACAAAATGCGTGTTTATCTTAATTTAAGTTTGTTTTAAGATTGGTTCATATAAACTTGGTTTATCATATTTAGATGTTACAATCACACTCTACTAGAAACCCCATCCCAACACTATATCTGTTGTGGCAAAAAGGCCCTGCGGTGTAACAGTTCTGGGCATTTTGACAACATCATGCTGTGAAACATGTCATCCATCATTAGGTTCTCATCATAAAGACAGCAGGCGCTTTTCATTTTATTGTTTGCAGTACGTCTCGAGAGGCAAGAGATGCCTGGAGCAACCCACGACCTTTGGAACAGATATAGGGAGAGTTGGCCTTTCATACACTTGAAAATATATGAAAGAGTTCAGTTAAAGTGAACGGAGCATGCGTACCATCAGATTTCCTTAAGCCAGGTGAACTGTAAATGCATCTTCCAAAAAACTGTGTTTATCAAAAACACTGCAGCAGAAATGACTAACTGATCAGTTTAACCAAACTGCACCTTCCCCGGATCATTCACATTGATGATATAAAGTCAGATTCCCTATGAGAATCTGTGCTGCCCTCTGCAGGTCATGTCAGCTCAGTGCAAATAAGAGGGGCACAAAGAACACAGTGTACAAATATGTCATGTTAACATCACATGTATAAAAGAAATCAGATTTGCTGTCCTACCTGTGGTCCACTGCTCCAGGTGAATGATGTCACCATGAGGAGGTGGGGCGTGATTAAAGTCACCGAGGTCACAGTCTGGCCAGACAGAGCTCTGGTTGTCAACGTTATCTTCCCGGAAGAGGACCAGACGGAGTTCCTGGTGGCTGAAAAAGCTCTGCATGAGGCCGAGGTCGAGAGATGCCACGTTTGTGCCGTTAAGAACCAAGATCTCGTCTCCCGCTTTGAGACCTATGAAGGAAATCCATATCATGCAAATTAAATCTAAATCGGCCAATCATTCAGAACCATTTAACGCCAAAAGAAATGTTAAAACATTACCTTCACTGAATGCCAGGCCATCAGGATTAACCTCACTCACGTAGACATGACTTCTCCTGGCACCGTCCACGTGACCCGTGACCGCGAAACCTGCAGAGAGGCGTTAAAAAGAGTATTAGTTAGTCCAAAAATTAAAAATCTGTCATCAGTTACACAAACCAAAAAAGCCACACAGATTAGAAATGCCATGAACACAACAAAATGATGACAAACTCTTCATTTTGTGTGAAATATTGCTTTAAGCGGGACAGATACGTGACAAATACACAATAAAGAGCTATATAAATGCCTTCATTTATTCATTCATTCATTCAAATGTTCTCCTCCATTGTGCTGTAACTCACCAAAGTCAACGGTTATGTCAGGACGGGACATGTTCAAGGTAAACACATTGAGAGGCCAAACTTCAAGTTCATCATAGACCTGTTGTCAAACCAGAGCGGACACAAAAGATCTCAATATGAACTCAAACAAATTTACCCAGATTACCTCTACAATCTACATTCATTATACACCTTCATACTCTACATGGATGTACATTTTAGGAGAAACATCTAAAACTAAGTTGATACTTGCATTAATGTATAATTCACTCACGTGAGATCACGAGTGTGTATTTATCAGCTTTTCGGAATGAATGTGGCTCGTTCAAACAGTTTACTAAAGTCTCACCAGGTTTCTCAGCAGCTCTGTGGGTGCTGGATTGCTTCTCTCCACGTCTCCACCCGAATGTCTTGTCATATACAGACAGTGCTGCGCTGGATCCAAGTTCTTAACCTATCGGAGACATTAACATTTTAACTACCACAGCCAAAGACAATACAAACTGTACTTGTTCATAGGTTTCTGTATAATGCCCGTTTAAACCAATTGTCTGACTACCTTGCATGCGTAGAAGAGAACGTCGGTGACTAAAGAGTCCTGTTTGATGGGCATACTGATGATCTGACTGTCGGGCATCAGCACACACGCCCGACTCTCAGACGTGCAGTCCCACAGATGGCCTTCAGATGGCGCCGTGGAATGTGTTTTGGTGAAAACGTCCAGCCTCTGCTGATAAAGCCAATGGGTAGAGGATTAAAAAGTTCTAGTTGATCGTAAAGTACTCTAGTATAGTTATATCTAACTCAAGTACAACTTCTGTACATTTATTAATTTAACATTCTTTAATCCAAAGCAATTTATAAATAAGGGAGCAATGTTTAGAAGCATCATTAATTCATTTTTACTTTAAAGCTGCAACTACCTGTTTAACTTCTTATAAAAATAAATAAAAACACATTAAAACAGTGTTTTCACGCTTTACCCAGATTCACAGGCTTATAATATAATAATAATACTTTAACGTTATATTATTATTTAAATTGTCAGTCTGATATTATTTGTCTCAAAGTTAAGATAAGTTCATAAAGTAACCTGCAATTTTATGTTTCAAACAGAGATGGCGATGTAGAGGCTAGGTTGCAGCTTGCAATAGAATTACACTGAAATAAAGACCCTCCCTTTTTTTGGGTTCTGTCTGAACAGCGTAATGTCTGCAGATTAGCTGTGTGTTGTGACAGCTGTGTGAGTTGAATGCAGTTTAAGGGGAATGTGCCCCCCTTCACAGGATAAGTGGCCTAGAGATCCATCTCCAGGTTTGACCCCAGGGCGGCACAGAACAAACCCAAGGGAAAGTTTGAAGTGTGAATTCTTTTTGGCAACAAAAAGCAGCTGTAAATATACAACAACAGCGTTTCCTAACCGGGCGCTGCAAGAAACGTTTTGACAGCCTCTAAACACATACAATGTAGAGCGACATTTTGCAGTGGGCCTGTATAACAAAAACAGACATCATGCGGTTTTATGGTTACTACATGGAGTTCGGTTACCTCAGAGCTGCTCTGTCTGTATGCTTGACCAACTGATCCAGAAGAATCTCCCTCAAATATCTGCATCACATACAGAGAGAGAGAAATATTAAACACACATCAGAAGATACACAGAGCGGCATCCACGCTTAAAAAAGCAGCATGTTTCTATCTTTATGTTTTAATTAGAAACCATCCATATGAGGCGCCGGCTGTGATACTATTCTGATTGTAGATCTCACCAGAAATAACCGTGAGGTTTACAAGGAAATAATGAGAGGTCTGGGTGAAATTACAGATCTATAAGAGCCGGCAGATGGATCGACTTTAATCATCAGGTCGGGGTGGAAGCGACGCCCATACATCCTCCATTATCTGCTGAACGTGATTGTTGTGCGTACATCATATATCAGATGTGACATTTCAGTCAAAAGCCAATACATTCAGTTCAGTAATCATTCATATTAATTCTTTCCTAGGCTGAATGGAAATATATTGATAATCTGCATTTTTACATCTGTCATCTTGAAAAACAGTTTTTCATTGACCTTATTCATTAAACAAACTGTAAATATGGCCAAAATTACATATGAGAATGCATAAATGCTTTCTTTTGCAACTGGTTACAATCGACAATTCCCATAGAACAGTAGCCGTTCCACCGCTGAGGCATTGATCTGTCTGCCTAAAACATTGTAACCCTCTGGAAACAATCACGAATCCCCCCGCAACCTCGCTTTGCGCTTCACAATTGCGCTGAGGAAACCTCGCGCTCTCACATCGCCAGCTGTCTCTCCTCTCAGACCGCTCGCACCTTGCAACAATCAACCACATGCAGTTTATGGCAATTCCTGTCTATGGTAGCATGCGCTATTACGGGTTGTTTTCAGCAGATTAGGTCCATTTAAGGCCGGATCATTACGAGATTGGAACCAGTGAGCGATCGCCTCTGATCTCATGTGAGATGGTCTACACAATGGTGAATGTGGAGCTCATGCACAGAGAAGGAATGCTGATCCAGAGCTGAAAGAGTATTTCCAAAACAGCCCCCGAAAACTCTGACGGATGAAAGGAACAGGGAAACTGTGTGTTTTCCTACCATTTGACCTCTAGAGAAAGCTTTGATGAGTGTGTCAGAGCTTGTTTGTTTTATCCGAAGGGACTGTGAAAGTGTTTCCCACCCTGACACCTGTGAGCAGCATTAACATTAACATGCTGTTGTTGGAGTAAATGAGTAAAACAGACTTGTGTCATAAAGTGCTCAGTTCTCCACCTGCCTGCAGTCGCTAGAAAACAACATACTCTCAATCTAACATCACACTTCTTAAAATGCATAAAAGCCTTTTGTTAAAGCCAAAGTGTCCTTTTAATATATTTACTTTACTTATTGAATTATATAAGACATGGTAATAAGAGCTGAAACCCTCCATCATTTCTTATACAGGAGCCTTTACACACAATAGGGTCAAAGGAAAGTGTTGAGCTCAATGCCTCAAAACCAACTGTTTATTCAGGTGACAAAGTAAAAAAATGCAGTCCTGCCTTTTTTACATGACTACAAAACCTTGTGTTCGGTGCTACTAAAATACCAAAAAGTCAAAAATGTTTGCTTTTTATAAAACATAGCCACTTTGACTTTGGCTCAACAAAAAGATTAAGGTGACAAATGGTATCACTTGTATCCCTTTTAAGCTGATACAGACTGTATAGGTTTTCAGAAGTAAATACAATTATAGGTTGTGGAAAAATGTATCATCTGCAGCCTTACCTGGGACAGGGACTGTCTCTTTTCACGGTTGCGCTTGGTCAAACTGTCCAATCCCTTCTGTGAAGAAAACAAGAGTCCGCGTTTGTTCCTCATCGCTCGAGGTTGAGAGCGAGAGCGTCTCTTCAGGGTTGTCTCATCACGAGTGCATATCTGCATAAACATTTCTCAGAATATCAAGGTTGTCTAATGTTTTTTTTCTGGAAAGTCTGAAAGGTAGACTGGGTTTTAATGAGGTCTCTTTAATAAAAGCATGTTCCGTACCAGCGCGTGGAAAGACGAAACAGAGAAAATTCCCAGACGACCCAGCACCATTTTAGAAGGCCGCCCGACGGTGGCCAGCAGGCCTTTCGGGTTGGGGAGCTCAGTGCCCTGCAGACTAGCAAGGTAACAGCGCATGCGGAAGAGATCGAGGTTGAACTTCTCCAGGTTCTGCTCCCACTGCAGGATCTGTGGACCACAGATGACAGAAAAGGATGGATCATTTTTTAAATACAAAAGGAAATACAGAAACTTAAAAAATTTAAAGCATTATGGAGTGATGATGGTTAAGACGCCGGCATGAACCATACTGCCTGTAACAGGGTTGAAGTCAAATTATGCTACACAAATGCTAAAATAACAATCTTTATTATAAGCTTACAGTTGTGGGTAAGGAGACAATTTCAAACACAATTTTTTTTACTGACTGCAGATTTAATGATGTAAATACTGTTGATCATAGCAGGCCATTTACATGTACAGCTTTACTGTAGCCCGGTGGTTAGAGCAGGCGCTAGCAACGCCAAGGTCATGGGTTTGATCCCAGGGATTGCACATCCTCAGAAACACATTGTATAATGTATAATGCAATGTAAGTTGCTTTGGATAAAAGTGTCAGCCAAAATGCATTAAAAAAATAAATAAATGTATGCAGGTACCCATTTGGAGACACTGGGCCTCTATTCCTGGCTCCATTGAAAATGTTGCTCAATTTACCATCTAAACGGCTCAGTATGTCCTTTAATCTTCAGAAACAAACCACATACTTACAAATAAGCATCCACACACACACACATCCGTTTTGGCCTCACCTGGTTCTCAATAGCCTTCCTGTTCTTCTGGTCGCTGATGACGGACAGCTGCAGCTCAGCCATCTTCTTCATTTTGCCATCCATGTCGATCTTCTGCATCAGGGCTCTGCTCTGACTCTCTAGGAGACGAACAGTGTCTTCCTTCCCCTGACGCTTGGCTAAATGTGATGCGCTGGCCGAGTGGATGGCCGTCACCCAGTTCTCCAGGTCTGTCTGGTTTGCAGCCTGCGGACGAGAGGTGAGTCATGACCTGCTGCGAGTGCTTTGCTAATTCAGATTAAGCTGTAAAACAGCTAAACCAGTCTAAGGTGTTAAGACTGGCCAAGACCGGTTTTGAGAAAGGAGACCAGCAGCCCGACCAGCAAAAATTTATCAGCAAGTCCATTGAGGAAATTCTAATTTAACCCAAAAGACAGTGTAAGTGGAATGTATTACTACAAAACATTATGAAAACATATTCTATAAAAACATTATTCCGACACCAAAGCTGGAAAAAGTTCTCCGAGACACAAACTCTCCGAGGCACATGTGAGGGCAAGCTTTTTTTAAACGTGACTCTGAAAGAAAACGTCTGGACATGAGTAGCTGTCTTTCCACAAACAGTTATTCTGAGTCAGAGGAACAACAGTTATAATATAAAGCATAGTTGGACTTTCTGAATTCAACACTGACCGCATGAAGAACATGCACTTGAACTAAATACAGTTTTCTCTTCCATGGCTCATGTGATGCGGGTGATTCTCACACGATCTTGGTATCCAACTGCATCTACAAATGTCCTTTATAGGCATTAAAAACAAGGTCTGACATGTTTAAAAGCATTCCTTTCAAAACTTCAACATCTTTTTGAACATTTTGTTAAACATGTTTGAACATTTTTTAACCAGTAACTGTCTAAAATGTCAAAACTGTAGCATGCTTTGCTAAAAAAGTGAAGCCATGATGCTTAAGAAACTTTGTACTCATAATACATAATTCAACATTAATTAAGTACATTTTAATAGAAATTGTCATTTTTTAAAAGTGGAAAACTGCCCTCTAAATGGACATGGTCATGGACACTATTTTGCTATTTCTTCATTTTTATTAGCCTATACTTTAACATTCTGTAAATGTTTTTGGTAACACTTTATTTTACGGTGCCCTTGTTACACGTTACATGTTCTTACTATAGTATTTATTATAAATTAGGCATAATTGCATGCAACTAACCTAAAACCACACCCTCATCCTAACCCTATAGTAAATACATGTAGTTAATTATTAATACTCAGTACTTAAACGTATAAGTACACTGTAACACGGACACCTTAAAATAAAGTGTAACCATGTTTTTTCTAATAGAACATTTTTTGTTGTAATTATACTCTTTCAACTACAACATATCATGCACTTAGACATAGCCGGCTGTGTTACGGTGATGAGATTTTCAGCAGAAAATGCAATAAAATACGAACTCTATAACTTATATCTTACTCTTTGTCTTAGTTAGAGAACACAATTCATTATATAAAAAGGATCACACACCTGGAAAAGATAAACATCTCCATAGGCATTGCTGAGGCAGAAGACATTCTCTTTCTTAGGATGCTCAGGGACCGCCTGCACAATACTGTCTTCAGCCAGAACCGCATAACGTGGTGAACATTCCTGTTCTAGAGATGTCTTTCCATTGGATTCACTGAACAAAAGCGTACACCCTACAGGAGACGGAAAAACAATTAATATAATTATAATTGATCTAATACAACACAGCTTTTAAAACAGAATAGAATATTTAGAATTTTCTGCACCAAAAAGTGAAGATTTTTTGGACTTTTTGGACCATCTTACCTTTAAGTGTGACCCAATACTGCCTCCACTTGCGTCGCGCTACCAGCTCAAGTTTGCGGTCCTTGTGGAGGGTAATGAGGGGCTTGAAACCCAACCAGCCAGCCCTCCGCACAACTCCCTGCTCTTTCTCAAACAGGAAGTCCATTTGCTCCAAAGAGCCCATTGACCCGCTGCTGCTTTCGCCTTGTTCGGCCTCACCCTCCCAGACCTGAAGTCCATCGGCCGTTCCGCTGCTGCTGCCTGTTTCCAGCCCCTGCATGAAGTTCTCATAGATGTTCTGCCTCAGAGCAGCACCCTGGTTCTGCTGCCCAAATGGTGCTGTTAGGGACCCAGAGCTGTCTAGCTGTGTCTGGGAGCACATGGGGTTCCAAAATGGCTCCTCAGCTTCACCGTTGAAAACATCAGAGAAGTTAAGAGTGCTTGGTTCCTGAAGATGGAAAGGTCAAATAGTAACATGGTTGAGACAATGTTGAATATGATATCTATGATAACATCTGCGTAATAATAGCAGCAGTTAAGCAGAAGACCTGCAGAGCTCAAAGCCTTGCGCTAATTCCCAATCTGCCAACAAAACCACAAACATTTTCTCACCTGCAATCTTCGCTTTTTCCTGCTCAAACTTCCTGTCCAATCGCTGAGGCGCCGGATGCGACTCTTGAGCGAGTCCTTCCTCGTGTTCCCATCAGGAATCGATTTTCTGCATGGCAATGTAAGGGAGGTGTAATGCTGGACTTCCTGAGTGTCCTCTCGGGAACTCGCATCCAGGGAAGAGGTCAGTGAGGCTTGGAGGCGAGGAGTGTCCTGGAGACGATCCGTGGTTGGAATGCCAGCAATAGGGAACGGCACGGTCACGTTAGGATTCGTGTAGACATCAGAACATCCATTCTGTTCTAAATGAAGAAGGACCGAATCCCCAATGCCACTGTCCTCTTCAGCGCGGTAGGTGTATCCATTACTACTGCGGTCGCTGCTTGCGTATTGACTGCCTGTGGTTTGGCAGGTGAGTCCAACCATATGGTTCTCAGGCTGTTCTGCAGCAAAGCCATTAAAAGATCCACAATCCACCGTACGTGTGGATGAGAGTGTGGTATATCCGCTGCTGTTGTCTGAAGGCTGGCCGCTGGTAAAGACGTTGTCGCAAAGCTCCGTCCCATTCCCCCAAGGTGAGTCATACCATGATTCCTCAGAGCTGAGAGAGCTCCCATTACTGGCCCTCTGGGTAACATCAACAGGTCCGCTGGGACGACCACCCAGCTCTCCGTTCAGCTCCCGACAGGCCTTAGTAAACTCCACTCTCAGACTCCCGTCCTCTCTGAAAAGGACTTTGGGGCTACTCTTACAGTCAGGTAGATCAGAGCTCATTTTCCTTAAAGGAGCCTGAAGGCTGCAACCTCCAGTCTGCTGTGTGTAGCCTACAAAGAAACCATTTCCCTGGAATAAAAGCTTGTTGTAGTCCCGGTGGCTCTCAGTGTGTATTTTGTCGCCTGCTCCCCCTTTGATGCAGTCATAATGGTGGGAGATGTAAGGTTGACTGTTCTTGTGTGATGAAATACCATTTTTGGCTTTGTATCCATGGGTGCTTTTAGAGTTCCTCCACCAAGTTTGTGGAGAGAGGACATCCTCTTTATGCGTGTGTAGCTTCAATGAGCCGGACTTGCCCTTTCCAGGAATGATGAAACTACTGTACTGACTATCTGTGTTGCCCATTCTAATCTGTAAAGAAAAAAAGACAATGAAACAACAATCTATGCATCCACTCATCTAATCTAGCATTACTACTATAGTGCATATAATCGAAAACATGGTATTACAATGGTGTCCAACTTTTAAAGAATTCCATAACATTAAAAAAACATCTGTTGACGCACAAACGCACACTTAAGACCAAAGTAAAGTTTTGTGACCTGTTGTAAAGGCTCTTAGAGCAGACAAGGATATTCTGTCATATTCCTTTCCGAGACGTTCCCTCGCAGTGACCGTGCTCTTTTCCTGCTCTTCTCTACGGCCGACTTCTCTCCACTCCAGCCCGGTGCAGCATCTGACCCTCACTGAGACCCTCCTCCTTTTAGTGTCTCTCTAACACAGCTGTTGCTCTCGCTCCTCATCGCTCATCTGCGGAGAAACAGAGGAAGGGAGGAGCATGTGTCAGGAACACACAGCCAGCTCTTGTGTGGAGCGCAGTCTGCAGTGGGAAGCCCCACTCCCACCCCCAAACTTAAACAACCCTCACGCTTCTGTCCCGCTGCCACATTCCATGACGTAGCTCTGCAAGGCTTTACAAGGGCAGACTTCATGCAACCCCACTGTTTATTTTCAAGCTAGGAAATTCCTCACAATTTTTGTTCATTTTTTATGGTCGGAGCCGTAATGATCGTAAGTCGATCCCTCCGAGCAGCGTGTTTGGACTGTATGTAAAATCCTCTGAATATGTTTGCGGTAAAATAGTTTGGCCTTGAAGCCCTGAAATCTGAAATCTACTGAGCAGAATTTTATTAGTAGCGGGACAAGAATTCTGCTGGCTACTTGGGAATTCTCATATACTGTAAACTTTATTAAAGGATTAGGGGTGAGAAGAGAATATGGGCTTCAGATACTCTCACTTTCTGCTTTCTAAAATAAGTTCACCTGTTTTATTGCAAGACAGTCTGGGCTATCTACAGTATCTAGTAGCATTCTCACGTTTACTGAACACATTAATACAAGTTTCATGTTTAATTTTACATTTGTTGGGGTTAACTACAAAACACAATCGTAACCTTTAACCCTGGAGTGAGCACTGAATGCCACCAAGACAACTTTCATTCACACGGCAACGCGTCAATGAAGCGAGAGACAGCGAATTTGAGATGCAGCAGGGAGACGGGTAGCTGATTCATTATGATAAGTACCAGCAGGCGGTTTGACGTTATGCTTCAAACACTGTGGCTTTGTAAGAGACGGAACATAGAAGCAGCCAATGAGTTTTGTCTGTTCCAGACGCCGGGCCGCAGAAGGCTGAACCAGGGCATTGTGGGATGTGTGTGCCGTCCCGTTCAGAAAAGATGATCTGAATGGCAGTCGCTCACATTGTGCATCTTTCTTTGTGTCACACTGGCCATCTGCTGCCCCACGGAGTGAGATCAGTCACCCCCGACCTGCGCAATTCACTCAGCCCGAACGAAACTTAAGAGCCTGCAGTGCCAAACTTAACTAGAATGCAACAAGATGGGTCATGTGATGACTCAAAGACACTTGTTATAGGATGCATGGGAGTGTGTGTGTGTATTGTTATGTATAGGTATTTCCATCTGCTCTTGACACTGAGCATCACAGACTTTCAGACTTTTAATCTGGGGCACTATACGTCAAGCGTCACTATTCCTAACCTATTCTTAAAAAAATTGCTTTCTCAAAACATTTCTTTCTACTTTGGAACATAAAAGTTAACATTACAGCTCTCTTCAACACTACAGATTGCTGGCGTATGTTGGCATATATGTGGCTTGTTGACCATTTTCCACATATTCTGATTGGGTTTGGAGATGGAGATATTTAAGCATTAAATACATTTCACAGCAAAATGATTGTGGACACCGTGACAACTCATGACATCTTCAAATTCAAAGTAGGTATTCAAAAGCAGCGCACCGCACACCTCACGCGATCATGCGTTTCAATTTTCTAGACGGAGGGGCAGACCTCCGGGAGGCGATCACGTTCTGCTTCTTCCGGTCTGTTCGCGATTGCATTCCGGAGACGGTCCTGGTTACAATAACGTTTTTGCATTTGTCTAATGTTGCGGTTCTAAGAGAACGTTAGCCAAAATGGAACGTTAGCCAAAGTTCTGAGAATGTTCTCTGTTAGCTGGATCAAACCATTAAGGGAGTTTAGCAGCCTAATATAAAACGCACACGAATATAACACCCAGAAAACAGTGATTTAACAGTGGTTATGTCTTCCAGACTCTAAGAATGAAGGCATTATGAAAGTATGCATTTTTTAAAGGACGGTTTTGGGTGGTGGAGGCAGCTGGCCGCCTGGAAGACCAGCATGACTGAGCCTCTTGTTTAACCCAGCATGCCTTAACTACCAGCACACCACTTTTAGGACAAATTACCACTCCAATGACAACACACAGCTCAGAGAGATTTTTGTTAAATCCAGGTGTTTATTAAAGGGTGTGATCGTCTGATAAAAATAATGGGTCAGATCAAAGCATCAGGCAGGAAGTGGGGAGTTGCCCTTAAACACATGACACAAACACACTTTTTTTCTGGAATAATGGGGTAACTCGTGCAACACAAGACAATACAGGAAATGGCTTTTAAATTTGTTTGGCTGCTGTTTTGTCAACACATCAAAATAATTGTTGACAGGCCAAGGTCTATGCGTTGTCTGACGCTGTGCTCACATAATATCGCGCCATTAATGCTAACTACTTTCAACAATTTGCCAAACTGATCATTTCCAAAAAAACTACTTGGTTGGAATTAGGTCAAATCAGATTAAATTCATAAGAATCCTGACAAAAAGTGAGGATGTTTGTTTACCTTAATTATTTAATTATTAATTATTTAATATGAATCTATGAATAGGAGTCTGCAAAATGATACTAATATAGGAAGCATGAATGAAATAAAAGAAAATTTTATAAATTTTTAGTTTTATAAATCCACAAGTGGTAGAAGGCGTGTTGCAGGCACATAGCTTTTCCTGACAGGAAAGCTGTTGTTTGCGTCACAGAGCGGTCCGTAGCGGAAGGAAAGCACTGCAGGAAGTCCACGCTGAAGCAGGTCAGATAAAGATAGAGGGCAACGTATGTATGCATTAGGCCATTTCTCATGGGAAAATGCACGAGTGCCTGGATTTCTTTAAGAGAAACACTCTCATAGGCTGCGGCCTGTGGGCAGAAAAGAGTCACTGCTGGTATGGGTGTGCTCTTCCATCTGCCTCCGCTGTTCTTCTTCTCTGTCATGACCATTCATTACTCACAACCATCAAACTACATGTGTGTGAGGAGTTCTGCTTCATTTTTATCTAGAGGTGGACAGTACATAAGCATTGTTAGTCTTTCCTAATTACATTTCACATGTTTTTCCTTATTATAAAATATAATACTTATGTATGAAAGTACTGGATTTTGAATGTACCTAAGCATTAACAATAAAATAATTAATTTGTCTTTATGAAATGTAGTAAAAAGTAGCCTATGATATATGCTTTATAAATGTTTTCTAAAATAAAAACACACTGTTGCTTCTGTTAAGGTCTGTGGATGATGTCAAAGTCCGTTTTAAGCAGGTCAGTCCACTACACAGTCTGGTTTGCAAAATTCGACCTATTGAGTTAAAGGCCCAGCTTCACGTGATACTGCATCATTGGATCTGTTTGCTTTACTCTTGAGGACGACTAACATTTGGCTACCGCTCTGTTTCAGCAACTGACTCCATCGGCTAAGCACACAAACACACAGTTGCCGACTGCTAATGAGCAGGATGCTGAGGTTACAGCAAAGCCAATGTAAACAGAGCAACCCAACACCTGAAACACCCATAAGCATCTGCACACACAAAATCAACATTGCTTCGAATGAGTCTTTCTTGAAAGTTTGAAAAATTTAAAACTTTATCTAGTAATTCTAAATTATTTGTTTTCATAGTACAAGTCCAAGGCTTCATTTACATCTGGCATTAACATATCACATAGCCCATGACAGATTTGTGTACATAATTTCACTGACATGCCTATTCTCTATACAGATAAGAGATCTGCATATATTAACAAAGAAAAGTCATTTCCTTCAGCCGCACACTGCTCTTGAAACGTTTCCTTTCAGCGGGCCGCTGACCAATCAGAGGCCTTCATTGTTTTAAATAAAACACAGTGAAAGTAGTCCACCCATCCATGTCTGTTCCTGTCAGCCAGTTTGGGTCAAACATGCATGGGAACCGGGTTGCAGCAATTTCCCCTTCACATTCATTTTACACTAGTTCTAAGTGACGGTTATCCAACAACCAACTAGTGTTGTTAACTAGTTTATCTAGATGTAAATGTTTTGTGTATTCCTTAAAACACAACAACTACAGTTTTTAAGTACAACGTACGGAACAAATTTCTCAAAGTAATTTCAGATCACCTGCTGTGAAAAAGACCAGCGTGAAGACCAGTTTGAACCTGCCTAAAATTTATCCTGGTCTAACCTAATCTTTTCAGCAGAATAAAAGAACATCTCCAACTCAAACTGGTCCACTCTTCCAGCCTCTTTCTTTAACCATCTCCATCCTCTCATCTGTCTCACACCCTCTGCACTGAAGCTTATGAAAGGCTTCGACTCTAACATTCTGTCATTCTCAGCTGCTGGAACATGTAAACAAACCCACAAGACCCTTTACTGTTACATAACGGAGCTGCAGATCGTGGTTCCTGTCTACACCAAAAAACTGATCTCACCACCGGGAATTGAAAGAGGCGTTGCTCTTACACAACAGAGAATGAGCACTGGACAGAATGGAAAATATTACTGAAGATCAACTCAAGCCAGAAGCCATAGACAAAGAAGAGAATAGGCTACATCTGAATCTATCACTTGTTGGTTTTATGCAAAAGCAAACATGACTCTTAGAATTGTACTTACAGTACATTGAAAGAAGGATTTGAACTATATCTCAGAACCAGAATAACATATAAAATCCTCTGCCTCTGCTTTCATTATGTAATGTGACCAATTACAACTGTTCATTCTTTTAACTGAACCTTTTATTTGGACTCCATCCCAGTATGACCCAACTCTGTAATTCGCACCCGGCACATCCAGCAGACATAATTTTTCCGTGGACTCTAGAGAGGATTCAAAAATTGTTGTTTGGATGAAAGAAGGAATAAAGAAACACATGCACGTGTAATGAAACGCAGCCGCAGCTGAAGCTCGGTCATTATAAAGCGGGGCGGCCTGGGAAAAGCAGATGATGTCATGAGGAGTCCATCTTAAAAAACAGTTCTATTTAGCTTTCTGTGTTTACCGTAATAGTGGTGGGAAAACGTTACTGTTTTTTGCCAGAGGGTTGAAGCGTGCTGAGAACAAAAACAACTATTGCTTATTAGCAAAAGCAGAGAAAACAAACAGCCTGCTGCTTTTCTCCAGCTGGAATCGAAAGTGTTTCTTAAGCAGTGGTGCTCATCCCAGCGAGGTTACGGCAACTCTGAGATCACTTGATAATGAGCGGCGCTCAGACGACACACTGGCGTGTGGCTTTCCCGAGGTCCGTTATTAACCCAGAAGCGGGATGTTGATAAGATCAAATTTACTATTAAATAGCAGAGTGACTGTTGTGATGAGGTCTTTCAGTTTCCAGTGCGGTGTGACCACAGCAAGCCCCCCAACCGCTCGGTGCCCCCCTAACCCAAACGGACGCCCAGACACACAGACCAACGGCTCCTGAAATTACAACCATGGGTAACCAGCACTCCTCATAACCATGTGCTGTATTACAAAAATTCACAATTTTCATAAAGTTGTGTCGGCATTGGAGACAGACACACACACTGTATTAACCATAACTATGCAGGCTAGTTAAAATTTCATATATTAGTCGGAGCCTGTGGGTGTGTGGACAGTGCTCCTGACACAACTGTCTCCTGGGAGACTTGAGTTCAAATCCTGGCTTGGTGTCCTTTCCCAATCCTTCTCCTCCCAATAACTTCCTGTCTCTCTCCACTGTCCTCTAATAAAGGCAAAAAGCCCCCAAAAACATAACTTAAAAAAAATCCATATATTAGATGAGTTCACCCAAAAATTACAATTATATCATTATTTACTCAACCACATGTCATATTAAACCATTATGTTAAACCATCCATATATTGTATGGAAAAGCAGCTGCCTAACTTCTTTGGAGGTCAACGGTGGAATAAACATACAGATTTTCATTTTTTGGGTTTCTTTCACATACAGAAACACCACATACATTGGCTATAAGTTAAACAGAGGCAAAATGATTGACTAATCTAACTCTAATCTTGTCTTCTGCCACATTTACACCTTTCGTTTTTTAGTGCTTTGACTGGGTTCAGTCCAGACCCCCGCCCGACTCGGCAAATTCAGCTCTAAAAACACCCAAAAAAATCGACAAGGCGGTCTGGCTTTGCCAAGGACAATGTCGACCTTGTTTGATTTGGATTGAAGTGAGTTCGTTTTCACCATATGTTGACTTTCCACTTCAGATCCTGTCTGGATGCTCAATGGCTCTTTGGTTTCCAGACTGTGGGTGTTCAGCTGAGAGGCTGAGAGGCAGCACGTGCTGGAGTTGGATTCAGTTTCACGCCGGTGATGAATGAGCTCAGATCTCAGGCTTGCTGTAAATGCAGCTTTAGTTTGGCTCTGATGTGTTTTGTGCATTCTGAAAACTACTTTTGCTCTTGAAATGAGCTACACTCTTAGAAAAAAAAAAATTCTATATAGAACTCTAGGATTCTTTACTCAGTTTCAAAGAACATTTAATGCAAAAAAGGTTCTATTTTTAAAAGAGAAAGAACCTTTTTGGCTCGTGAGTCAATTGTAATATGCCACGCGCACAGCACTTTTTTGAATTCCAACATGGCTCAGTGGTTAGAGAGTTGGACTCATGACCAGAAGGTTGCTGGTTCAATTCTCAGGGCTGGCGGGTAACGGCTGAGGTGCCCTTGAGCAAGGCACCTAACTTACTATACAAAATGAACAAATGTATAGTACAATGTAATGTAAGTCGCTTTGGTTAAAAGCGTCTGCCAAATGCGTAAATGTATATAAGTAAATAATGTTTTATTTTCCATATTAGCGTTCATAAATCTAAACTACAGTTCCCAGCAAACTATTTGCAAAGGAGTTGTCAATGCTTCTGCGGTATGTTTAGATTGCAGATTATAAATTACGCGCGTGTTATATTTGCTGGGGGTTTGTGATAACTTGAGATATGTAAAATGACATGATATGGATCCAAACGCTTTGGTATCTCTGTTCATGTTTTGTGTCCACATCCATTACATTGCCCTGCTAATGGTCATAAATACAGCAGATGATTGACAGAAGTCACGTGACTCAAAACTGTTGACTATGGTAAAAGATTGCATCAACAAATATAATACATTTTCAACATGTTTTTGCACCTTGTTTTCTTGGTTTATCATCAGAGCGATTAGATATAGTCTGCAATCAAGCTATTAAAGTGTCGTGTTGATGTTATCATGCAAGTATGGGATCATCTTTAACTAAATCTCTTCCTTTTTTAGGGTATTAGTGTGCACATGGCCAGAATCTTTTTGTTAAATTTGTTTTTTTTGTGTGTTGAAGATGCTTCGTGAAATCAAGATGTGGTTTAGGAAGAACATTAATCCTAATCTAGAGACTGCTCTTCACTTTCTGACAATGAACATCTTAAATGTGGAGAAAGAAATTGTGCAAGTACAGTAATTTGCTTGGTCAGGAATGGACTGTGTGCTAATAACTTATGTTTTGTTTTTATGTTTACAGTGATGTTGCAGATCTGAAGAGGAACGCTGCACTGCTCATTTAACCATACTTATTCAAGAAAATAGCTGATTTATCTTCTGTCTGGATAATGTCAGTTTTAAGTTGACTATGTTTTTAATATAAAAAGAATTCTAATATCTTTTTTTTATTCTCAGTTACTCAGTAGACTTCAAGACTCCTTGTTGTGAAGCAGTCCTTTTCCATTGGGAAGACCAGACAATGTGGCTGTGAAAGTGGCTGGCTTATATAATGCTGCAGGTGTGCTGGCTAGAAATCTGGTGAGTGTGAGCGTGGTAAGGGGGTGGATCCTGGCGTGTCCGTGACAGATACAAGAATACATTTTGTTGGTTTAATATACAATGTTCGATGGTTTGATGTTACTTATAAGTTATAACATAAAAAGCCCACCATGAATGATAACTATATCTAAGAAATCAGACACCTTGGACTCACAGCAACAAGTTTTGCACAGGCAAGCATGAGCAATGACAGCATGCATGCTCGTATGTTCAATTTATTCAATCTATTTGCATATTAAATTGTGATAGTTAAATATTTAACAAAACCTATCCATAGCCATCTTTATTCACTGTGTAAATGAGATGATTCTCGTGCACAGCCAACAAAAGTCAAAATGTGCCCTACGTTGTATGGCAATAGAAGTGGCTTTAGAACATTTCATGAAATGCAAGATGCATCACAAATGTAAAAAAACAAAATGCATTTTAAAAGATCATAATACCCAAAGCCTATCTGTTCTAGCAAGTTTTATCAAATGTTGGCAGTACTGTTGCATGTGGTGAGACTAACTGAAGTTGAACTGGGCTAAAATAAGCTGTGAAGATGTTATCACGCCTACTTCAGCGCTGTACCGTCTCCGTGGCCTTTCTGCAATTACACGCTTCTGCTTGGCCCCAACAAGCGACCCAATGTCAGTTTGAGCCGAAAAACAACAGAGCTCAAGGAGTGCCAATGCCTATCGCATGCCTTCATCACAAAGCAAGTGGGTCTCAGCGCAGGATAATGGAGGTTAATTAGGGAGAAAATCCAGCAAAAATTCCATACGGCAGCAGTTCAGACAGCTGGGAACAGAGGCTCCTTCTTCCATCCCACAGCGCAAAGTCATCAAGGCACTTCAGCGGCTGGATCAAAGCCGAAAGCCGGCGATGACTAGCTGTGGAAACACACGACTCGGGCCAGGTCCTTTTTGTATGTTCTCTAGAAACGACGCTCCTATATTTGATAAATGTCAAACAGTACGCCACTAATTACCTTTGCCAAGCAAAACAAACAAACAGCTTGCTAGCTCTGTCAGCAAACAATCCGCACAAAAGGCAGACGCCGCAAACTCTCAAATGTTCATTTGATGAACATCTGGTAACTCAGCCGAGCCTGGAAAGACAGCCACACATCATTCTGATGTGTTACCAAAGTATGTGTCTTACAGGAAAACAACATTACTTGTGCCTTGTATCTTTGATCCGATGGATTTATTGCACAACTTGATTTGAGTTTGATTTCTGTCAAAAACGTGCCATGCAAATCTCACCATCCATAAGGAAGGGGGGATGGGTAGAGCTTTTTGCGGCCCAACCACTCAGGGCCACTCAAGAGAGATGGAGATACGATTGTTCAAGAAGGCTTTCCATCCAAAAGATATAAGCATGCTTTTCAACTTGTTTAACTTACTTGCTTAATGACAATACCTTATTAACGATAAGTTATTTCTTGACAAACATGTTTCTGGGTCAACATCTTTTCATGTTGAGCCACCAAACTAATACTAGGACTAACCCTAAAAGCTAACTTGCTGTCAGGAATGTTGTTGAACCAACAAGGGTGTCGACCCAGAAATGTGTTATAGGGTTTTTTCGCATCATCAGGGTTTCTTCTACCAAATACCAATCTTCCTAATTTGGCCAAACAATGGCTAACTAGGCGTATGCTACACGATCAATAAGTAAATGACAATAAACCCAGCTGCCCTTGCGATCATTGTATAGTGACCTTTGCAATTGAGAGCTCACAATGGTTCATTAGAATTGGAACGGAAGGGAGGAACTCCAGCTCAATGAATTCAGATAAATGCCACAATATTACATACAAACAAGTAATCCCAATATAGACTGCAACATAATGTTTTCTTTTAAGAAAACCGTTGTTTTAGAGGAGTACATAATGTAGAAACTCAACAGCACTGTGGCAGCTGTTCAATTGTTAAAGCATTGCAATAGGTTGTGGGTTTGATACATATCAAACATGACGAAGGGGCAGTTGTGGCCCAGTGGTTAGAGAGTTGGACTCATGACCAGAAGGTTGCTGGTTCGATTCTCAGGTCTGGCGGGTAACGGCTGAGGTGCCCTTGAGCAAGACACCTAACCCCCACTTGCTTACTATACAAAATGTACAAATGTATAGTACAATGTAATGTAAGTCGCTTTGGATAAAAGCGTCTGCCAAATGCGTAAATGTATCAATAAAACGTAAAAAAGCTTAAATGCACTGTTACCCAAGCTGCTTTAAAATCATCTGCCAAATGCATGCATTTTAATGTATAATATGTGAGGATGCTAATCCCAACTTAATATTAGGTCATTGTTAATCGCGACAACAAAACTAGCATAGTGTAATGTTTTACACAGTAATTATCATTTCCATATGTGGCGCTTGGTTGACACCCCATTGAAAACCTTGACCCTTTGAAAACAAAGTGTAGATCAGCCGTGCAAAGACATTACAAGTACAAAAGAAGCTTGGACAAATTTCAACATCTGAAACGGTAGACTTTATGTTGCTACGCTGCAGCTACATGTGCATTCAATCTAACAATAATTATCAGGTGCATTAGCGTCACTGAATAAACTTGGCATGCTGTTGCCACGCTGCCATATATCTAATCTGACTTTCATGCTCAATTGAAATCAAACAACAGACCTCATTCGTTACAATCAAGATGATCTAACTGCTTGTCGGCGGTAAATTCCCTGTATAACCACTGCAGTACCATACGGCTTCTGTCCCGAATTAACTTAAAGTCACTAAAAGCAACGGCAAAAAAACGCATTAGTCATATATTAGCCACATTACTGTCTACTAGTGTCAGACCCTATTGCATTATATCGCCGGTGTATTGTGTTCCTATTAAAGTGACCAGATACGGGCAAATTTGGTTTGCTTAAAGATTGTGATTTTTTTTGTGATTCTTAGTCTAAGACAGAGCCTGGTTACTGTCTACTCTTACTGTATGGAAAAGTATGCTCCACACAAGAAAGAACGTAATTTTGGTTTGGAACAACATGATGATGAGGAAATGATGACAGAATTGTATTTTTAGGTGAACTGACGGATTACTCACAGGAAAAACTGTATTTATTCCTGGATTTTCCACCTTTCACATTTGTTAGGACCCAAAACAAAACGTGTTTGGAAAACAATGTCAAATATAGCATTTCAGATGTATGCTGTCATATACTGTAGGCAAAACTCCAATTACAGACTAAAATACATCGGCGTGTGCGTTTTATTATGATGTGGTGGGCGCTCTGATCAAAAGCCAGTTCGGTTGGGATGTCAGTGGAGTGTGTGCTGGTGATTATGGGGTAGCGTTTTCACGACAGAGCCGTCTTTGTGCCACACAGTCTGAGAGCTCACTGCTGCGAGATGAGCTTCCTTTACTAAAATCCACGGATTTATCCACGATAGAAGGGTTCGCAGCTGATGCTTTGAGCCCCATTCACCTCAGCTGCACTCTGGGATTCCAGCTGGTCTTTGTCAGCTCTTTGAGATCCATACAAACACTTCAAGACGACAACAAAGACACACGCACACACAGGCATAGCCAGAAAAGGGGGGAGGTGACACTGAAGACACAATAAGGGGGCAAGCGTACTCAACATGAGCTGGATTTCGCGCAATGTAAATCATTAAGAGGTTTGTACAAGGCCCCTGCCCCTTAACATATGGGAGAACATTATACTGCCCACTGTTGCTTATTAGACCTAATTACCGAAACAAATGTCACGAAAGCTATAATATTATTTAACACTAAGTTAATTGAGAGCAGACCTATGATATTATAATCTGAGTGCTCAATTTTTCTTTTTCCTTTTTGAAAAAAAAGATTAAATAAGCACATAGTCATGGAGTTTTATGAAAAAGTATTTGGATGGCTAAGCCACACTTTTTGCAACCAAAAGATTTTTTTTCCAGTTTGGTTATGAAGCATTTGTGCAGTTTCTTCAACCAATTGTGTTTAATTTTAGGATGTATTCCTTGACTCCAAATTCACACAGGTGTCCCTAATCACAATGTTAACAATCTGGCAACCAAAATATCTTTCTTTTAAACAGATTATATACCTTATTCGAAACCTTTTCCTCTTTAAAACCTAAGAAAAAGTCATTGTGAAAGCTCTCATATGGTTTGTAATTTGTAATTTTATGCGATGGCAAATATTAAAAGCAGACAGCTCAGTGCGAAAATGAACCATGCTTTACAACAATTATAAAACAACGAAGTCAGAGTTTTGCTAGTATTAATCAATACACTAAAACGTACGGTTAGCATACTACACTTTTACACACACACACACACACAAACATTTTAATTTTCAGCCTACTGTTTGTAAGAGAAGAGCCATGAAAACATGACTATGTGTTAGGTCTTTGTGCACAATAGTGTTACTTTCCACTCTCCTTTTGTGCCTAACGCACGCATATTGTTTGACAATAATATGCATTACGTTCAAAGATAACAAAGAATGTACGAAATCGACAAGTTGTGTACACGAAATAGTGTGTTGCGCGCAACAGTTTCAATCTCAAATTTCACAACCGTTACTCGGAACCTATACAGTTAAGCACAGCAAGCCCACGCAAATATTTAGATACGTTATCCACTTACCACGTCTAAAGTGAAGAAAACTATTGGTTGTTATTCATTGTATTCTTATTACACGTCGTATTCTTCAGTGTGGCATCGTTTATTTTCCTTGTCAAAAGTACATGTCGTTCTCTCCTCCAGCGCTGAGCGTCTAATAACCATCACGAGCCAGAGCGCGAAGTAAAACCACACCTCTCCAAACTCTCCAAACCAGAGAACACAGTCGCCAACACAGAAAACCCTTATTTTACCAAGCAACAGCTCAGAGATGGTGTTTGCATTCCGTGTGTTATTATTTCTATTTGAGCTCACGTGAGAATGTTCTTTGACGCATTGTTTTCAGTCACTAAGCTTCTGTTCCTCAGTGTCCTGAGAGATTAGTTCGCCCAAAACCACATGAAATGTCTTTACCTTGAGCTCCTTGTTTAGAAGAATGTTCATGTACCCTTACATCAGTTTCTACTTTCTTCTTATTTGCTGCTGTTTTCTGATTTGCAAAGCATCTGAAAATGCATTAGATAGTAGTTTTGTGTGAGAAATAAACTTAAATAATATTGACTGAAATTCTTTCCTTCTTATTTCTTTCCTTTTGGGGTGTTTCTTCTTTCATTGTATGAAACAGCAAACAGAGTCAACAAATTCAGTTTCATAAAAAATTAAAGTCATACGGGTTTGAAAAGTGAATGAGAGAATGTTTCGTTTTGGATGAACTGTTTCATGTCTTCCTAAAGTCTGAGTCAGTGTAAAGACGGAACATTCGGCACATCCTTGTGAACACACATTATAACCTCTAATGTGTTAACAAGAGAAGCCTGATCCCAATTTGTACAAGACACGTTGAGCGCAAACAACTTCCAGACTTCAGTTATTATTTGAACAATAACTGTACTGTATGGCACCACCATATTCCTTTCAGAAAGGGAAGTAAACACTCACAGATGTACACACAAACCCCAACAACCCTCCAGACTATTGTGGCGAGTCTTGTCTATGAATGTTCTATTGTCACTACCGCCCTCCTGTTTCTTTTTCTCTGTGTCTCTGTTGAGGTCTCGTCTGTTTAGCTGGACGTCCTCATTCACACAAACACGCGTCCGTCCTGGCCTCTAGCCCGCAGCTCCAGATCACACAAACACCATTATCACCCCAGTCTCCATTACAACCAGAGTCTAACATAGTCACATCTCGCGGAGTGACCACTCGCACCATCAAACCACAGCCGAGGGGACGAAAGCTAGAAATCTCAAAAGTCTAATCATATAAAGCTATGGAAACATCCTCAACACGAGGGATACAAACAGCCGGCGACATACAAAGTGCTGGGTTGTTTTTGACCCATGTTGGGTAAATATTGGACAGAACACACTGCTGGGTTAATATGACCCAACCCTGGTTTGAGTTGTAAAAACCCAGCATTGGGTCATTTTTACCAAAGATATTCATATAACAAGATGCGGCACTGATGTTACAATGAATGGGAAGGAATGCAACGCTCAAAATGGCCGCCATGGCGAAGCTTTGCACATGCATGTCTAAATTAATATGAAAAATTGTGTTTTAAAGCGCAATTGAAACAAACGTTATGGTACGGTTTACGTCAAATGTTGTTTTTAAACATGTCGTTTAATTGGGCGATTGTAGAAATATCAGTATTCACTCCAATATTGTCCAATATTTACCCAACATGGGTCAAAAACAACCCAGCACTTTTTAGAGTGTTAAGTTTTATTATACATTTCACTCCACTGAGGCAAAAAGAAACTCATCACGAGTCTTATTGACACGGAGGATAAAGTTTGAACAGAGGGGTTTGAAGATGGATTAAGAGAGGTCTTCAGGTTTAAAGGAAGTTAGACTTAGAGGAGCTAGAGGTGATGCGTTGGCAGTAAATTACAGTAAACAAGTCTCTCACCCATCACCATGCCACCCATCCCATATAATTACATACATTCGACAACAATTCCTTGGAAAATGAACAAACCCGCCATAGGCTTGAATAATTGAGTAAGAATGGATGCTATTATGAGTCAGTCTATAAGAATGAGTGGAGAAATTGGTGCGCTGTGGTTTCCAGTGAGTCACAGCTCAAAACCACAGTTCCTCGGAGGAATTCACAGGAACCTCTGCCAATGTCGCGGCCCACAGACTGAATTGTACGTCGATATTTAGTTTGGCTAATATTGACATTTTATCACAAATATCAACTGGTCATGTTCGAAATGTTTATACGCTGGAAATCTCTCTCATACCTTCAGGTTTAAGACGGTCACATAATGGGAACTAGTGTTGACCATTCACTATGTAAAGTCATTGTGGGTGGTTGCCAGGGTGATACTACAGGAAGTATGTGGTTACTATAGTATTTTGAGTGGACTCCTTCAGGTCAACTACTGTCATGGTGAAGTCTGAAAGGAATTTAAATGAAACTGTTGACATATTTGTAACTAGTTACCTATATAACATTCGGTTAATGGACACATGGATATTACAACAAAAAATAGTTTTCAGTGTGTGGTCAAACTTTTGGAATAATCTTCCATTCACATAACCGTCCATCATTCATGCGGCTGAATGGAAACATAAATGTAATATTTCTTCATGTAAATATCTCATATTCAGTCCAAGAGTGCTATGCTCTGGGTTTGCTATGGAAATGGCCCTATCATCACTTGGCTAGAAACCACTGAAAAGAAATATTAGATTAGATTAGATTAGATTCAAATTTATTGTCATTACACATGTACAAGTACAAGGCAACGAAATGTAGTTTAGGTCTAACCAGAAGTGCAATAAGCAAGTGCAGGATATACAGTTGTGCATAAATACAGAATAAAGCAAAAATTATGAAGAATTTACAAGTGGGAATGTACTGGGAAATATGCTCTTACAGTAAACATGAAATGAAGATGTAGTATTTCGTTCTCTTTCCAACACACATGCGTTATGTCATTTGTTTGTTAGTGCGTTAGACGGCTGTCTGTTAGCCTAAGGCAACTTTACACAGTGTAAAGAAACAATAGCATTGTTATTTAAAGCTCAGGGGATATGCGTTTACCGTCTCTTCTTGACACAAACAACAAAATGAAGCCTCTTTGTTGTTGTCCCTAGATCTCTAGTTGAATACGAAGACGGGGTATTTAAAAACTAAAGCATCGTGTTTGCATACTATTCCTTAACATGCAAGATTAGAACTCTTAGCACAAAACAGTATTGCAGATAAGCCTATTTTTGGTGGATTTTCTAAGAGTGTTTTTGGCATTGCCGTTTGTGTCGTTCTCTTGTTGAAGAAGAGCAAACAGAAGTGTAAAAGCAAAGCTGCTCAAACACTTTGTGAAATAATATGAAAGATGTTAATGTTTATGCAAATATGACATAATGAGATCTGTGGGTTATCAAGACTGAATTAAACAATAAAATACATAGTATTTAGTGAATAGATAAAGTACACAACTAATATTTTCCTACAGCTCCAGAGTAGTTACATAACTTTGATGGCTTAGGTTGTTCAAATGTTTAAATGCAAGAAGGAGATGGATAGTGATGTGTGTTATTTCTAACAATCACATGTAGGCCCTAGTCCATATGTGTGCATAGCCTACTGTTTCGCTACACACTAAAAAGTAATCCATAACAAAATACTTTCAGGGCATAGTATAAGTGAAGGTCTTTAATGCACAGCAGCATATATCATGACATTCAGCCGTCACCTGACTCTCTGGTGCCCCCTATAGATAAACAGCTAAAAGCGTCGAGACCCTTCTATTGTCATGTAAACAAGTGTTAGGAAGAAGAGGACAGCAGTCGGATTAACTCTCTTTGTGCTGGGGTACAAAAGCTGGCAGCAGATGGCCGAGTGTGATCTGTGTTCAACTTTTCTCAAGCGTTCTGTTAATGAAACTACAGGAGTTTCTGTCTGCAGATACGTTCATTCATTCATCTCTTACAGATGGCATGATACAAGACTGCTGGTATAGTCTCATAGATGAAAAGACACTTATGTGTCATTATTAATCAGAGATGTGAAAAGGTTTTACCGTCGCCTCAGATTTAGGAATTCTGTGAGGAACGTTTCTCTCGCTTATCTTTCTCAGAATGCTGAGAGTTTTGTAATAAAATAATCTGTTTCAAACATCTAGACACAATGGTCATAGCTGAATTCCTAAAAGAAGTACGCAAATATTACACTGACTTATATAAATAAAAACTTTAAGTTATGTCGTAGTAAAAGACATTTTTCTTTTTAACCAGCTGGTCTGAAGGTGCAGGTTTAATGCATATATTTGTTCTCAGGTATACACAGCACTGTACCACAAGCATTCTTTTGATTTGGGAGTCAAAATATATATAACATGTTGAGCACATGTCATGTTCAGCAAAAATGTATTAGGCAGTCATTTTATTTAGTTTATAAATACATTCTGCACATATGAATCCAAAAACAGCACATAAACCTCTACACGCGTATATTACAGACATTTATACAACGTATGTACAATACTAAAGACACCTGTTTACAGTAAAACACTAAAATGTTGTTTTAAAGAGACTGCAATGTTAAAAATAATAAAAAAGAAGCTTTTGAATGGAATGAAAAACTGAATTATGATCTGGTGACACAAAGACTGAATTAGATCGTGTGTAAACGTGAGTGTTTGTTTCATCTAAAATCTAGAGTCTGATGAAATGTTTAGACTACCTTAAAAAGGTTAAACTGCACAAAATCTAGAGTGTTTAAACATGATTATCATTCCATTAGTGATCAGACCAAACTAAAGTCTTTAATACCAAAAACTCAACTGGTTAATTTAACGATTTAACTAGTGTAATGCATTACAGCATATATACAGATACAGAAAAAAATTTAAGACATATTTTTACACGCACACCTTCACATCGTACCATATATATTCACAAACACACTCACACATGAGTGGAGACGGGGTCGTGTTTACACAACACGCAAGCTTTAGTTTATCCTCTTTCACATCATAGACTGGTCTCCACAAACACCTGGACGGCAGGGAGCGCAGCGTGCGGGCCAGAGACCTCAGCTTGCTGCTGGGGTTGAGTCTGAACCTGTGGCTGTTTCTCATTGATGTCCTGCAGGAGGAGGACATTAGCGTCTCGCCACTCTCTGTATTTGGAAGAGCTCAGAGACGGTTCACTCAAAATCTGCTCTATGGCCTGCAGATCAGCCTCTTTAGCCTAAAACAAAATAGATGCAGAATATGTTTAATGAATATCCTTTTTTTTATACTCGCACCGCTAGTCTCCGCTGACCGCACACACGTCCTCCAAAACGGACAAACCATTTATAGCTAACATGCTCGTTGTGCTATTATTTCTAACGACAGAGGCCGACTCGGAGTCTACTACCAACAAGCAGCAACTACAACATTTACATTTATTCATTTGGCAGACGCTTTTATCCAAAGCGACTTACAATTGAGGAAAACAGCAAGCAAAGAAGTGGATCATCTGAACATTGCTCATCCCTAATGAACATTTACCATGATTTTACTAAGGTGTTTGTATATAAAACCACAGTAGTCACAAATGTACTATTGTCTCCTGACAGGAACCATAGTTTAACCAATATTTGTGGTAAATAAAAACCGCTGGCTTTATTTGGGTATTATTCCTTAAACAACAGTTTGTTGCCATTAGTTTTAAATCCTATGTAAAGTACAATTATAATTTCAATGTATATTGTTTCATATGAACTTAATACCATGCCTAAAAAGAGGACTTTAAATATCTACCAACTCCTGTACATCCTTTATCTTAAGTGAACTGTAAAGCTGCAAAACATAGATACAACAACAGATGGCGATAAATAACAACTTGTGATCCAGTAAGAAGATGCTACACTGCGTTTTTATTGCATAGCAGGTTTATCAAAAGGCAAAAGGGAATCTCTTCCTTTTCATCTCACTACTTGCTGGAAAACGTATACTAGAGCTACATTGTTTTAAAGGAGAAACTGTCAATCTATTGAAAAATAGTAGAATAGTTAGTAGTGTCGCTATCAACTCCCTAACACTGCATTGAAGTTATATGGGCACAGACTAGTGGTGCTCACCTTTAAAGTGCTGTTTAAAGCTCGGACCAGATGCAGGTTTTCATTAATGCCCTCATCTTTACAGCGTTTGATGAAGGAGGATCTGAAGTCGTGTTTTGTGGTCGGCTGCATGGCTCCTGTAGGAGACAGACTGGCCTGCTTCAGATGAAGATACAGCATCTCCATCTCATCTGATGGTGGACCTGATGGAACAACATCCAAAAGCATTTATTTACAGGGTTTCTTCTACACCTTTTGACAGAAGCTTGTCCATGATTTACATACAGTATCTCACATTTCAGCAACAATTTTATAATATCTTCTCAAGGGACAATACTATAGAAATGCAACTTGAATATATTTTAGAGTAGGTAATGTGCTGCTTGTATAGCAGTATGGATTTACTGTCCTTTGAAAATAACTTAACCATTATTGCCAAAATAGCTGCCAACAAAAGTGAGTACACCCTAAGTGATAACAGCTTTATGTTGTTTAACCATGCAAAGCCACATGTCCTATTCATCATGCTCATGTTTATGACTGCTTGACAGGACCATACAAATGTGTGTATCTTGTATTAGAGCAGTTAAAATGTGGTGCTTTAAGTACAATTCTCTCAAACTGACCACTAGATGTTCAACATGGTATCTCATGGCAAAGAACTCTCTGAGGATTTGAGAATTAGAATTGTTGCTCTTCACAAAAATGGCTTAAGCTATAAAAAAAATTGGCAACACCCTGAAACTTAGTTACAGTAAAGTGGCTATAGGGTCATACAGAGGTTTTCCAGGATGGGTTCCACTCGGCACAGGCCTTGCAAGGGTTTTGTGCTGTGCATAAGCTGGCTTCAAAAACAGATGTATTAGTGCTGCCAGCATTGCTTTAGAGGTTTCAGAAGCGGAAGGTCAGCTTGTCAGTGCTCAGACCATACGCAAAACACTGCAACAAGTTGCTTTGCATGGGTGTCGTCCCAGAAGGAAGCCTCTTCTGATGCTAGCTCACAAGAAAGCATGCAAACAGTTTGCTGAAGACAACCTGTCCAAGAGCATGAATTACTGCAACCTTGTACTGTGGTCTGATGAGACTAAGATATATTTATTTGGCTCAGATGGTGTCCAGCACGTGTGGCGGCGCCCTGGTGAGGAGTACCACGAAAATTGTGTCTTGCCTACAGTCAAGCATGGTGGTAGCATCATGGTCTAGGGCTGAATGCTGTTGGTTCTGGGGAGCTGCACGTCACAGAGGGAAACATGGATTCCAGCATGTACTGTGACTTTCTGAAGCACAATGATGCCCTCCCTTCAGAAAATGAGCCGAACGGCAATTTTCCAACATGATAACGACCACAAACACACCGCCAACATGACAGCTGCCTTGCTGAGAAAGCTAAAGGTGATGGAGTGGCCAAGTATGTCTCCAGACCTGAACCCTATTGAGCACCTGTGGGGCATCCTCAAGCGGAAGGTGGAGAAGCACCACGTGTCTAACATCCAGCAGCTCTGTGATGTCATTACGGAGTGGAAGAGGATCCCAGCAACAAACTGTGCAGCTCTGGTAAATCCCATGCCCAGGAGGATTAAGGCAGTGCTAGATAAAAATAGTGCCTACACAAAATATTGACACTTTGGACACAGTTTTGACATGTTCACATGAGGGTGTACTCACTTTTGCCAGTTTCTTTGACAATGGCTGTATGTTAAGTTATTTTCAGAGGACAGTAAATTAATACTGCTATACTACTCTAAAATATATAAAATTTTCATTTCTTTATTATTGTCCCTTGAGAAGATATAATAAAATTGTTGCTGAAATGTGAGGGGTGTACTGTATTTTGCTGCGTTCTGCAGGTCTGGATGTGACAAATGTTATTTTTGGGTGAACAATACCTTAAAGAAGGGTATCATTTTTCAACATATATTGAGGTCTGACCTGTATGTGCTGTGCATTTTCATGCCTTTTGTGTGATAATATGAGCAACACGCTAATACTGTTAAATCAGTGGTGTTTTTCAGAGAAAATAATCACTCACGGTCATTTCCTTTGAATTCCTGTATTTTGCGGATGGGGTTGTCCTCTGAGCTGATCTCCTGCCACGACTCGCTGTCTGCACTCGCAGTCTCTGTGCAGTTCCCCACAGGAGACATCAGCGGGATCATGTCCTGACACGGAGATGAGGAGGAGCGCGGAGGAGGGAGAAAACCCTGACACATTAACACACAAACACAATATAACAATAACTCTCTTCTGCTCTAGACCTAACCAACAAACACAAGAGTACAGTATGAAACTCCTTTTTCAATGGATCAGCACTGAAAGCAAGAGATTAACCTTTAGATTCAGAACATGTAGATCATCAACATCAGGAGGACAAATTAATTATATAATCGCACATCAGCTATTTCTTTTTCAATTTATATGAGGTTTGACAGTTTGGGATCTTGTTTTGGGATATGCTAAACAAGGTGTTTTTGGTTATTAAAATTACAAATACTTTTTGCTGCAAATAGCTTAATATTATACATTTTGGTGTTAAAATGATGGTATTATTATACAGTCAGGAATAACAGAGACACATAAAATTATTTTGTTAAATAATAGTTTCATCAAACATACCTAACATTTATCACAACAAAACATAAGTAATGAAACACCAGTGTTTAAAAAATATATAATTTTGGGATTTTCCACAAAATCTGACATTGATGTAACTGTGACTTTTACTGCTTAAATTTTATTTAGTCATTTCCAACTTTTTAAATATTTCACATAAGACGATTTGCAATGTTTTTTGTGTTTTTTCTTTTACATACAACTATCCCGGTCTACTGTGTAGCTCCCAGCGTAACCACACTGGCATGTTATAAAGGAAACAGGTGTGTTTGTGTAATAAATGTTTGTGTGTTTAATCAATTCAATCTGTGCCAATAATAATACATTCTTAATATTCTTTCAGGCAGCAAATATAATACAGAATCCCATTGGCTATCAAGGCTTCTAAAAAAACAGTGACTTTGTCCAAATACCTACACTTGCAGTCTTAGTTGCTTGAGAGTGTGCGCGCACATGACAGGAAGTAACACGCAAGCCTGTCCAATGTTTTATAAATGCCTAAGCTCACTAAACCCACACCATCTTAACCTGTCACTCCGAAGCAGCATTTATGCATTTTGTAAATGTTTGCAAATGCTTTTTATGGCATAATTACCAACACATTAATTCAATGTTTTTACTCGCTAAATGTGTCTCATTGGGTTAGAAATACTACACAAAGTCTTGGGATCCTCACGCCCACTAGAACAATTGGGCCAAACACAGGATGTAAATGTACATCACGTAAATAGTCAAGCAGTCAAGTGTAAAATCTGCAAGTGTGGGTATTTAGACAAAGCCCATGTTTAAGTGTGTATTACTCACATGAGGAGAACTCGTGGTCAGCTGATCCATGAACTCGGTACACAGCTCCGCTGTGTCTGCTTCATCGTCATCATCACTTTCCTCACTGTAACAATCTATACAAACACACACAAATCAAACACTCTCAGAGTCAGAATGCAGCTATTATAGTGTTGGTTTAACTGAGGTTTGCTGAAAATAACATGTGAAATGAAACGGATGTGTGTTTATACGTGTGTGTGACTTTACCTCCATTGGTTGAGTCTGTGGGCGCAAGTTCATTTGAAGCCTGGGTGAGTTTAGTCAGCCATCTGAGAGAAAAACATATTCATAACTTTCATTAGTTTCCCGGACAGGGATTAGACTAGTCCTAGACTAAAAGAAATGTAAGAGCTGTCCAAACTGAAAACAACTTGCACTGACATATCTCAAAATACATCAGTGTCTGTGTTGTCTCAAAATGCACACAAGTAATGCTTTTAGTAAGATATGTTTGTTAAAACTACTTACATTTCCCAATTAAGCTAAGGCCTAGTCAAGGCTTAAACTAATCCCTGTCTGGGAAACCACCCCAATATCTCATAAATATTGTCATGGATCATTGCCCACACAGTTTAATTTCAGCACACCTACAGTTTTATCACTATTTAAAATGTACAGAAATAAAAAAATAAAATTTTGTATAACTGATTTTCGCCCATGTAACACAGCAAAAAACTATGCTTTGGGTAAAAAAACAGGCTCAAATTAAAGGGATAGTTTACCCAAAAATGAAAATTCTGTCATCATTCTCACCTTCTTGTCATGTCCAACCTGTATGACTTTCTTTCTTCTGCTGAACGCAAAAGAAAATATTTTTAAGAATGTTGGTAACCGAACAGCGGCGGCACCCATTCACTTCTATTGTGTGGACACAAAACCAATACAAGCGATTGGACATGCAGGTTAGGTTAATTGAAGACTCTAAATTGCCCCTCCCCTGAGGTGTGCATGGATCAGTGTAGACTGACTTAAATATAGATTGATGAATATAGCATTAGATACAAGAATGGCATTAAAGACGAAACAATAAATGCAAGTGAATGGGTGCCGGACCGGGACCCATTCACTGCCGGTTAACAACATTTTTCAAAATATCTCCTTTTGTGTTCTGCAGAAGAAAGTCATATTTACGCTTTGCGTATATTCAAATTCCTCATGTCAAACAGCAAGAATTTCTTGAATTAAAGAGTATTCCTCACACAAAGCTAATGTATGGCTTCAGATGTGTATCTGTCCCCATTTACTTTGCTACCAACTATTCCTTTTAATAAAAATGTATGAACTTTTTGCAAGACCTCAACAGATCCCAGTAAGTGAAAATGTAGTAACCAGATTTCAGAGTAGAATTTGTGATGGACAGGCAAGCACCAGTAAAAAAACAAATAAGTTTTGAATGATAAAGTAACAAAACTTTTTATTAGGGTGGTTTGGGCTAGTGTCATTGGGCTGGCTTTTGTAGATCTGGTAACCCCGGATTTATGTTTCTGCCTGTGTTTTTTTTTTGCCAGTGTGCACACGGCCGGAGATAAAACACCAAACTGATAGGAAACTGCGATTGTATGGTAATTTTATTAGGGATGCACCGATACCGATACCGATACCAGTATCGGTGCCGATACTAAGCTCATGTACTCGTACTCGTAAAAGTACACCAATACCAAAAACCGATACCTCATGTGACATAACTGACTGAAATGTTTATGACAAGCACATAAAATCATTTATTTTTTCATAATAATGTGTTTGAGGTGGAGTTGTAATTATAAGGTTATTCTGTTTTTATTAGTATCACTGTGTTGTGCTTGGAAAATTGCCACCTCACCAAAACATAAAGAAAAAATACAGGTAAAGGGATCAGTATCGGCAAGTACTAGAAATAAAGTACCGTACTCGGCCTTTAAAAAATGGTATCGGTGCATCCCTAAATTTTATTGTCTAAAATGTACTATGATGTGATTGGCTACTTGGGGTTAGGCTATTCTCACATGGCAGAAGACTATTTAGACTATACAGCAACAAAGCAGTTTTAGAAAAGACAAAAACAGGCAAGAGACAAAACATGACTTTTCATAATAAGTCATGATGTTAGAAATAGATCTATAATATGGTACTGTTCTATGAAAAACATTCCATGGAAAAAAATATTGAGGTCATAAAAGCATGCATCTTCATCACAAGATGTTAAGTTGCACACTGCAGAAGGCTTTGATCACAGTTAGGTGTCAATGCGGACTGAAGAATGAGTGTGGCCACAGTGCAATGCAAACATCAAACCAAAAACCAGCCCTTCATGCTCAAGCACATCATTGTTACATGACTAAAATAGATTTTTTTTACAGAACATGAAACTTTACTGTCAGCAAGACTCTCTGACCACAGTGCCACACATGCGCATTTTACACACTTTTGCACATTATCGCACTTACTTGTTCATGTCTTTCAAGTTCTCTGCCGCAAAATACAGTGTCACCATCTGAAGGTGGCTTGCTTTCATCGCACTGGAAAAAATGAATTAAACAAATTACTTAAACACCCACAACACAGACAATATTTTAAGAACAATGTCTTTGTGCATGTGTGCGGGTAGATGATGTAGTGACAGCATAATAGGAAAACAACACCAGTCTCTGTATCTAAACTCACTCGCAGTGATGCAAGTACAGTAAAGCATTTTTACTTTATTGTACGCATTTAGAAAGGAAGTCTGTAAAACACTGGTGCTCAGACCGCACATTTAAAGCAGACAGCTTCCTGTTCTATGCCTATGACAGCACACTATCAAGACATATAGATACGGTAACAGTTAGATAAAAATCTGAGATGTCTCACTTACAGACACTCTATATGAAATGACAGTCGTAAAAGGAGGAGAGTGTAAGACGTTTGTCTGTGCACACTGCCATAGTGTTAAAGTGTTCTTGGTGGTTGCCAGGGTGTTGCTATGATGCTTACTGGAGGTTGCCAGGGTGTTGGTGTGGTATTCCTGGTGTTAACAGGGTGTTGCTATGCCATTGCTATGGTTTTTCTAGTGGTTTCCAGGGCTATTCAATGGTTAAGAGTAGTTTATGGTCGTGCATCGTTTTTACTTGTGCATCGTTGTCCGCGACGACAGGCACTGACCACTAGTATTCAGTGTCCACAGGCGTGTTGCTTGTGTAACCAAGACAAGAGCCGAAGAAGCAGCAGCTTGTCAGAGGAGCATTAGCATTGATAGCGGCAGGTAAAGTCTCTTTTGTTGCAGCTCAAGTTGTTAAATACAGAACTAAAAACGTATTTAGATAATTCAATCAATAAGTAAACATGACGCTATCACAGAGTTTTTTAACCTGAGGGAGTGCTTGAAGCAGACCAATCCCAGCGCTCTCGCTCCGCGTCGCATTTGATGCGCCGTTACATTTTTAGAGAGGTGCGCAACAGGCTATGGCGTAGGGCACGCGTCTCGGCGTAGGCTACGGCGCGGGTCCAACGCAGAAGTAAAAAACTGCCTTCAGGGTGTTGCTGGTGGTTGCTATTCAGTTGCTGATGGTTTCCATAATGTTGCTATACAGGTGCCAGAGGTGGGTGCAAGTCACAAGCAAGTCTCATGTCTTTGCTTACAAGTCCCGAGTCAGATAAGTCCCAAGTCAAGTCCCGAGCAAGACAAGCAAGCAAGTCCAGTTGCAAGTTCTCAAGTTTAAACTTCAAGTCTGTTCTTTTCCCAATTTGATCTCACAATATTCATCACTACAGTAAATTTAAATTCATGTATGTCGGCTTTATGTTTATGATTTGCCAGTGAAATGAAGCAAAGACTATTCACTAAAGGCACTGTAGAACAAATGTAGTGTCATGATTTACCGGTGTAAACTAACGCCAAAAGCAACAGTTATCATGATTCTTAGCAATCACCAAAATCACAAACAATAGGTTTTTTTAAAGACCTAACAAAGATAGCTGTGGTGGAGACGTCTACAAATACATCTATAGGTTACATCTGTATTTTTTGACCACAATACGGCAAAATTGTGCTAAATAAGGAAGACAGACTCACAACTTCTTCTTGCATTCAGTAGCCTGATCTATAGTGAAGTCTTTTAGGTTGATGTAGCCCTCGGCTTTCTCTGCCTAGAAGCAACAGAGAAAACACCTGACACTCACTTTCAACATTACACAACAAATCTTGATAGACCAACACAAACATAGTTCACATTTTCCATAGCACAAGCACACATTACCACGGGAAAACCACACAGCTTACCGTCTCGGATGTGTACCAGTAGAGCGAACATTTCTTCAGCACGAACCAGAACTTCTTCCACCTCCAGCCCAAGAGCCCTTTGCTTTCTTTCCTTTTGTACAACCAGCCCTGACAGTCCCCCTGCCCCAGGTCCTTCACCGAGACCCTCCTGCGGCTCATCACACCATTGCCTAACACACACACACACACACACACACACACGTATGAAGCCTCTCACTGTGTTTTTCCCTTCACGTCAATACCTAAGATAATATTACCATGTCTATATGATGCAGTCAACACAATCCTAATTTATCTTTACTCCTTGTACATTGTGTCAAAAACATGACTGTTTGACTCTTTACGCAAGTGTCAAAGTGTAAAACCGTCAATTTTACCGGATAATTGTGCATATTAAAAGAGATCTTTCTGCTTACCTTGAGACCTTTCAGAAGCGAAGTCTTGAAGAGTATACTGAAGGAGCCGAAGAGAAAGAAATGAGATGTAAATTAAGCAGTGAACTCAGCCATCAGCACCCACAGTTCAAAGCGAAGGCACTAATAACACAGCCGTCTGTAAAGCAAGCTTTCACTTCCCCTCACCACACACGCATACATACACGAGCAAAAACACACAGGCCAGTGAGAGAAAACAAGCTCACTCTAACAATCATATCTTCTCTCTTTCAAAACGCATAAAATGTAAAAGATGATTAATGGGGACTAAAAGAGGACTCAAATAAAAAAAAAGTGGGCAGGGTGACATGTGATACTTCCACAAAAAGCTACTCTAAAAGTGTACACAATGATGTATATTATTTTACACTTGGAGAAACTGATAGTTCTTAATGATTGTTAAAAATAAAAAGCACTATGTAAAAGTACACAAATATTATATAAATTGAGACGAATGTAAATAGTGTTTTGCTTCACATGAAGTGCGTTGTCTTATGGATAGGTTGAGATCACATGACCAAGTTACTCATGTTACCTTTACTATTGGACACTTTGCCTGTGTTATAATCACAGCTGACTATTTAGGGCATTTCTATAGCACTGCTAAATTTATATTATAAAATGTATATTTTGCTAATAAGAAAATAAATTAGGACCATTCATATGTTTTTTTTATACTGTTTCTTTATTACTGTAACATGAAACCATAATATGACATGGTAGAATTTGTTGTACAAGGTTAATGTATGGTAGTATTTTTATTTTCCTAACCTAAACCTAAGCTAACAAAAAAAAGAGCAAACAATTGACCCTCAAGCAAGAAACACAGATACACTTAATAAAAATATGCATTTGTTTTATGAAATGTAATATCTGTGTATTACAGCAAATTTGCTTGGTTTTATTGACTTCAATTAAACATACATAAAGTACATACTTTTGAATTCTTAAACTTTGAATTATATTTTTGTATGTTAAAATAAAAAGAAGTGAGCAATTACCTCTGACTGCATTGTACTGATCACCTCTGCCGTCTTCAAAGACAACAAAACAGTCTGAAACACACATAGGCACACACACACACACACACACACACACACACACACACACACACACACACACACACACACACACACACACACACACACACACACACACACACACACATGCACATCAATAACAAAACAGAGAATACAAACACTCATTTAGTTCATTTAACAAAACAAACAATAATGCATAAACACGTTACACAATACTAGATTGGGGATATAATATGTAACTGTCCTGTTTGACAAACAGAGGTTATATTGCCTGTGGTGAAGTGTGTGTGTTGAGTGATCGTTTGTTTACTTTCTTTACTCTTATAAGTAGTTACTGGTTATTTGAACTCACCTGTAGCCAGCATGTAAAAACCTGAAGGTATCTTATGCCTCTGAAAATCACTCTGGTAGACATTACAGGCCTTGCAGAAGATGGTTTAGTGTGTTTGTGAAGCACCTCTGAACACTGACGTTGACTTTGGTGTGTTCGATATCATAAGGCGCTGCATGACATTACAGTATCGCGAGAGAGTTTCGAAAGCTGTGCTTTTGAATCCCTCTCGCGATACTTTGATGTCATGGCTCGGTCAGTCAGCGCAACGGTGTGTGAAGTCGAACACACCTATTAGAAATGGCCCTGTAATGACGCCTTTTATTAGCATAATTGATTTAATCACTTCATTCATCTCTTCATTACATCTGACAGTGTTTGTTGTTTTAAAGTGGTTGGCATTATATTTAAATGTCTATCGTTATATGCAAGTGCTATCTAGTGGTTTGTTAAAAAAACGAAAAGTTGTAGTTGATTGTGTGTGTTGTTGCCTGATAAAAATGTCATGCACTGCAGTTAGCGGCCACTGCAGGGCGATATTGCTCTATTTATATATAACAACATAGAATTACAAAAACATAGTTTTCAATATAAGGTGATGATGCTGAAACATGCTAATCTGGATCATTTTAAAATGTTTAATACAGAAAGTTGTTACTTGCTGGTCATGATTTAAAATATATATTTTTTGTATTTTACTTGTATGTGTAGGCCCTATACTCTGTATTTTAGTGGTTATTTCAATGTCTCACTGTCATAATTGATCATTCAAGTTTAAATTATTGTTTAAACTTCAAACCACTGCTGCACACTTGAATTTAGACGATGTAAGCATAACTCAGGGTTTCACTTCCACCAATAGGCCTAGGCAAAAACGATTTGTAACCGCTTGAAATATACTAAAAAAAAGCACTGATAATGTAATCCTTGAAATTGTATAACAAAAAATTATAAATACAGCTGCAACATTTTGCTTCCCAATGACCACAAACAAATGCAGGATTTGTTTAAACTTTCTTTTAGGAAAATTTTTATTAATGGTATTAGACAAAACCCAGCAAACATTGGTCCGACGGCAACGTCGTGTCCCTGGCCCAAAATAGTCGCGGTAGGACGGCATAAATCGCTAAAAATGTGTGACACAGAACATTTCTTAAAAATGCATTCAGACACGTTTGTATACGTCTACAGTTATCTGGGGTTGCATGTATAATTGTTACTTTGACTTTTGAAATATGCAAAAGCAATTGTGCTTATTCTGCTTAAACATTGATTAATACGGCAATAATTAATTTGAGTGTCTCAATTAGTTTTTAAATGTTGTGAATAGACGTCCACTGACGTCTTTGCGCAGACCCAATAAAGCAGGACATTTTTATTAATATAAAATACACGATCATTTGTATTTACATATCTAGTTTAATGTAAAATTATATTTGCAAAGTGCCCTGTGGTTAAGTGATTAGAAATCCACTGCATTAGTCATTATTCGATCCGTTTTCTGTACATTACATTTGTAGGCTATTACTTTTATGAAATGTATGCATACATATAAATCTGATATAAATATATCCGCTCACAATTTAAAGTGGATTTGGTGGAATCGGATATATATATTTCTCGCGATGTCATAAATAACCTCGCGAGAGAGCGATGACGCATTTCTCTGGCCGAGACTGAGGAGGACGGTTTTTTTTTTCTTCCCGAAAAGTGACTGAGTATTACAAAACAACTGTTTTGTTTTTATTGTTTTATTAATAAAGTTTAGTTTTACTTGTTTGACAGGAAGGAACGGAAAGAAATGATGCGCACATTGTCAACTAACATGTAGATTGAGTTTGGCTAAAGTTAGCTAGTAGGCTAAAAGCTAACGTTATAGCAGGGTTAACGTTAGGCTTCAACCTAAAAAGAAACTCTGCTAGCGTGAGTTTGCCAGTATAAACCAACATGGTTTTTACACTTGAGTTGTGTTAATGCTTCTTTCTTGGAAACTGATAGCCAAATCACTAAGCTCCCAAACTGTTAACGTTGGAGACTGGATTGTGACAAAGTGTGTGTGCACGTTTGTTTCTTTCTTTCTCTTTGTATATATACATACATATATATTTGGGTAGTTGACAAATAAGCCATACTATGGTGTGACAGCAAAAAAAACTGAAAACAAACTGTAATTTTTCAGAAGTAATCCTGAGTAACTTCTTTTACAGACACTCTGTACTATACACCAGTTTTTACCAGAAATGTCACTTTCACACAGTTAAGGGTCTTTCTCAAGGGTACTACAGTGGTATTGAAGACTAAGGGGGAAAATGTTGTTTTTTCACTAATCTAACATATTCTTCGTCACAATCCAGACTCTTAATAGATGTAGACATGCCATGGTCCAGAATTCCAGCTATTTGCTGAAGTTTATCTTTAAACCGAACAGCATGGAATGCAGTATTCATCAGGTGCTTCTGCTACCCTAGTGTGTTATTATTACTAACCTTTATTGACATAAATGTATTCTAGAGTAAGATAACATAATATATGTTGATTACCTTTTTCTAATGCTTAAGTTATGAAACAGATGCTAAATCTTGTATGTATTTTAAATGAAGTCAAAGGATCATAAAGACATTTCAAAATAAGTAACAGCATGTCATTTACCTCAAAGTTTGCCTTTGATTTTTTGTCTACTTTTTTAAATATTCATATTCTCTTGCCTCACTCAGATGCTGTGAAGAGTTGGAGTCCGAATGCAACAGATTCAGACTTTGAAGCATCAATGGTGGAACACCGAAGCACGCTTGTGGTGGTAGAGAGTAAAAAATAGCCATATGTTTTAACTTTAATACTGTACTTTGATTAATGACTGCTTAACATTAATGTACTGTTATGTTTAAAAATGCCATTGACATTCTAATTTTATTGCCATTTTTAATGCATCAATGTTTAACAAATGAAGACAATTCAAAATGTAATTTGACAAAAAATATAGTGCTAAATTTAAACACTGTTTTTTGCGTGAGTCCGCACTGTAACTTTGTTATTGCTTTGTGATGTAACACGTGTTTAAAATGCCATTAGACGTTCAGGTCAGACTGGATTTTTGGACCTTTTTAAACCTGTCGATTTAACGAAAATAAAACAATTCATAATGGTTGCCGTTCACGATACATAATTGTGTAAATTTAAACGCAGACTGCATATATGCTTTAAATTGCAGTCCGCATATCTAATAATGTGATGTTTGGACGTCCAGGGACGAGCAGAAAAGACGTTGAATTCACGGCCAGGTGACGTAGACGTCAGTTCAACTTTCATTTTGGAACTATTTTTCAACCGTGACGGGACATCTCGGAATGACGTCTTTTCAACGGTCCAAATGTTTGCTGGGAATAGAAGAGTATCAAAATCACATAAAGTTTTTACGTTTTTACCGTTGGCATTTGAAACTGTTGAAATGTTTTATTTAATAATGAATAAGTCTCTTTACCCAACAAAATAATTTATAAGATCTAAGACATACAGCAGCTCCACTTTGAAATGTTAGTAAAGCAAGAAAACTACTCATTAATACTTGGGTTTTACAATATTCTTTACTGAACTGAGAAGTTCCGTTTCTGAATTGGATTTAATCCAATCAGGATCCATTGTAATTCAAATTTGACTGCAATCTAGTTAAAATGGAATAAAACAATAGAACTCTTACATATGTAGCATTTTTAAATCATTGTTATTAAACACACCACATACAGGATATTACTGGAAATGTAGTCATTGTTTGAATATCGTGTATTTTATAATTTTCCTGTTATAAAATACACTATCCTTATTTCTATACCTTTATCCTAATGTCTTAGTCTACTGTTTGTGGAAACATGTATTTTCTGTAAAGCTGCTTCACAACAATGCGAAACCCCAAACAGCGCTACAGAAGTAAATTTATAAAAATTACTTTTGTTTATAAACCACAATAGAATAACTTTGACAGAATTTCTAATTTACTTAATTAATAATCAATAGATTAAAAAGTTAACGACAATATTTATTTTATTAAAGTTATCTAAAAGCATTATGTGATGTAAATCCGGCTTATCTGAAGATGTAATATGTCTAATATGTTACATATCAAGTAATAAATAGGCATAATAGGTCAAGATGAATAACGTAATTACTTACAGTATGTTGACTAATTACATCACCAAACCTGTCTCTGACTAATTCTTCTGTTGTGTGTGTACTTCTTTTTTAAAGCAGTTCAGTTAATTTCTCTTCCTGTCATTCCAAAACATCCTGTAGGGTGTGACCAACTTCATTCAAATCAAATTCCAATGCTTGAATTGAAAAAGAAGTGATTTCTAAATACTTACTTTTGCACAAGCCTGAGATATTCATTTCAAACATTACAAAAACTTTGCTTTATAACTAAGCATATGTGCAAACCTATTTTAAAAGAACACTCCTTTCAAAATAAAAACGTTAAGCTCTTGCCTGTCTTTATCTCCCATGCTGTAAGCATTTCGTGAATAAAATGCATGAAAATAAACTAGATCAGATACATGAGATAACTTAACGTCACAGTCATTTAAAGAAGCAACTGAAAAATCCATTAATGACCCGATTTATTTTTTCACAAAGAAACCGAGATAGTCCTCAGTATTGTGTTGAATGCTGTTGAAATCTTGAATAACAGTAACAGGCGTTAAACTGTGGATGTCTGTAATACTGGCCAAGCTGAATTTCACAGATCTCGAGTCCTATATCCTAGTAGAGATTTGAAATGATAATACTGCACACGGATGGCAGACAGCAGCACAGTCAGTGTGTGAGCAGCTTGAGTCGGGCGATCCAGCTGCTAAGCAGCGAGGGCTCTGATGGTGGTCTCTTGGTGGATTTAGATGCGGAGGGCTTCCGTGCAATAGCTTCTTGATAGGGTATGGTGGCGCTGGTGTGCAGGTCCGCGTCGATGAAACACTGGCTGCCGCGGATGTGATCTACCCCTCGGACGAGCTGGCGTTCACCTCGTGGCCGGTATGGCAGGGGGTAACACGGTGGCTCTTCAGAGATTGTGGGGATCTGTTCATTACTGAGATACCTGTGCAACAACTCATCACCTGAGGACACATAATGCAGGTATGGAAGCAAAGTCTCGGATTATATAAAGTCAGTGCCAAATGGGCATCAGAGATTATTTTATTGTGCAGATATTTCATTTACTGAGAGGTTAAATAATCCATACAGCCTTGATATCTTGATATTCCGTAATACATCAAAAAACATTTATTCCCTGCCTCCCATGGATCGTTTTATAAACATCCGAAGCATGTTGCATGTCAAATGTTTTGGTGTAAAACAAAACATTTGGTGGGACATTACGTATTCGGAATGAAAAGTGGATGTTAGAATCCAGAATGTAATTGAAATTGAAAGCAATGTAACTGAAGCAATGTAACCAGAAAGTGGTTGGAGTAGAAAGGTTCAAAGTAAGTCCGCAAATGTTTAGTTAAAAAGAAATTAGCAATAATTTTGATTACATTTTGACTTAAAGATGCACTGTAATAAGAAGGATTTTTTCATATTTATGTAGGCCTAATCAAAGAACAACAGCATTTTAATCCCATGTTAAAAAATGTTAAAACAATCAGAACATTGTCATAATATTTTAATAATATATAGAGAAGAAAGTTGCAGCAATATTCGATTTTGCAGGATATTCTCAAATTGGACTTCTCATAATATTTTAATTTTTCCAATTAATTTAAAATAAACATTACAACAAAAAGCAAATCTAGGCATTCATCAAAAAGATTCTCATAACATTATGAGTTTGATTTCACAATGTTTCAAACTCTTATTAATACTACTATTACAGTAGCTTGAGTCTCTATTCTTTAATAACAAGAAGACATCAACTCTACAAGTATTAACAGTCTAAAAGCGTTCCACATGCTTAATATGTCTGTGATCTTTATCTACAAATGTACTCTGCGTGTGCCGAGTTTTCCCCCTGAGCTACTTACAAACAGCATCAGAAATGCAAAGCGCCCAGTGTTATCTGACCTTTGTCCGCTCCTGCTTGTGTAATTGGCTTGTTAAATGTTTGCGCCGGCAGCTGCAGATTAACACGCCTGAGCGGCAGTTTACACACAGGCAGGTGTTCAGCTTACCTTTCCTACCAAGAGCCCAGGGTCTGGAGGGGGAGTCGGACACGCCCAGGCAAGTGTCTACCGGCATGGACATGGGACGTGGCTTCCCTAAAGCACGAGCACAATGCAAGAATCAGTCTCATTGAACCATTGCATTAACATTCGAACAATACCATAATGCCTTCTCAAACCATGCTGGCTAAGCCATTTATATTTGAAGGTTTGCAGTGAATAGAAAGCAAATATTGAATTCAGCGATGGTATTTCAGTAACTTTACAATCAGTTGGGTGGGACTCACCTCTGGAGGGGGGGCGCTGTCGCAGTCGCGCCTGTGGGACAGCAGTCTCGGGTGGCTTCATACTGATTTTGCTTTCCACGATGTTTGAACGCCGTCTGTTAGCCAAGTCTAAAGACGAGTTTGGCGACTCGGGACGTCTTGGTCTCATCTTCACAACCGCATATTCTCTCGTCTCTTCGTCCCTGCGAAGAAACGGAGATAAAGACTCATTGAGTTGTCCATCAAGACAATATTTTAATTGTACATTGTAAGATGGAGAAATGTCTTCGGAGAGAGCCATCGGAGCTATACTGACCGTGGGCTGTATGGAATGGAAGGTGGAGGAGGAATATGCAGATCAAAAATTGCAGGTTTTTCCAGCCGCTTGATGGAAATTTGCTCAGGATTTCTAGATGGCTGGGCGACAGGTGCATGTGATGGACTCTAAAACAAACACAAACAAAAAAAGCATATTTATGTTTCACTCGGTTTAATTCGTATTCACGTACAGTAACCATGAAGAAACTCGGTCACATGGTTTATATTAGTAAACCTCTTTTCTATTTTACCAAATTACACCTTGCATAATCCTTTAAACGGGATTAACAGTTGGATAACCAGGCTTTGCATACCTTTCACTTGATTTAAATGAATTTATAGACCTCGGAACTCATTGTAATTGTTCCCTCAACTTTGGTTGCCTTTTTTAAATTCGCCTGCCCATTCAGCTTTCATAGTTCATGGTAAACAAACCCGTCCTCGAAGGAGGCTCGAACCCAGCGCTCGATTCGAGTTTGGAGCTAAACCGCCTTGTAATAGAACTGCACAGAGGACAAATAAGAGCAGAGAAGGAGGAGATGGGGAGGAAGAGGAATGCATTTGGACTGGCAGTTTAATTAGATGGAAACACAAATGATGCTGTAGAAACCTGCTGAAAAGCAAACTCAAGTCATGTAAAGTCAACATGAGTCACCTGTGGTCACATCGGTGTGTTTTTTAGAGACAAGCTCATCTGTGCGTGCGTGTGTGTGGGAGGGGATATGCTCTTCATTGCAACACCCATCTAAACCCGTCCACGTTGGAACAATTACACATATTCTGGACTTCCAAAATGTCCAAATGCAACACACAAACGCTTGAAAATACTTCACAAACGAAATGTTTGCTTCAATACTTCGACGTCATACGACTTCACACTTCAAATATATGTGTGTAAGTTTTACAGCAGTGCTATTGGTTGACATGTCAGATCGATCAAACAAACAGTGTTATGAAAGCACCACAGGTCTACAGGATCTACAGCAGTGGTCTCCAACGTGGTAGCCCGCATGAACTCTGTAAGGTGCCCGCCAAACACAGGGCTCAACAATAATGCTCAATATAATCTGTGACTGTATCGATCAACCAAGTGCTATCGTCATGAACTGTTATTATTAGCATGTGTTTTAAGCTTTCAAGTGCAAAAATATGTGAAAGAAAACGCAATTCAGTCCTGTGAGCCGAAAAACAATGCATCACAAGCTTAAAGTTTGAAAGTATTTTATCAACAAGTAGCCCTCTAGATGATTTTATCTTTAAGTAGCCCTTGCTTACAAAAACCCCCTGATCTACAGGAACTGTATGAACAGTTTGTGTACATTGAACAAGTATAGTTGAAAGCATCTTAACGTTACTTAGGCCAGTACCTGGGTGGCAGGGGGTCTCCATCGCATGTTCTTCAGCGGTGCAGGAGTAAAGCTGCAGGTACCTGAAGGTCTTTTCTTCAGCATCAATGTCACATTTTGAGGATCTTCCCTGAGCTTTGTCACCAGATTCTTCAACTGCCAGCCCACCTGAGAAAATTCAATCACAATATTTCTTAATATGAAGCCTGTTGTAGTACCATAACTTTTTTTTGTCATTTTGATAACATTTACAGGCTGTGAATACATATAGTTTTTTGTTGCAATGCAGAATACAAAAACAATTTAATTGCCCTAAAAACATTTCATCATTTTATTTTGAGTCATAGACGTGTTTTCTCCACTCGATGAAATTCACCTGTACGCTAAACAGCTTCAAGTAATTTATCCATCCACATTGAGAAGAAATTGACAACCCATTAGAACACAACTAATGTTTGATTGACAGTTGTGTGAAGCAATGGAGAAACATTGTCTGTGTGAAATATTTCATCACTGCCACGATGCAAAAACCACCAACAATCATCAAAATGAGCTATTGCTTCTAGCAGTTGTAGCTTGTTTGGGCAAAACTGAATTCATCTTTTATTGCCTTTCATTTCATCATATCACTTTTGTTTAGAACACTGTGGACACAGAGGAGTGTAATATCCACATTCATACTCTTGTGACTACACGGAGTATCAACGTGGGAAAGCTGATCCCAGCTGAGAATTTCTATTCCGAATAGCATTATGCAGTACAAACACAAATGGGTCATCATCACCACATAGTGCTTTTCTCTGTAAATATACACCACATAAAAACGCAGCACTGATCCAAAACACTGATAAAGGTGATCAAAACAATACCATCACCAAAGAGTCATTCAGCACACACTGAACGTCTCTCTCTCTCTCTCCTACAGATCAGGTTTACTCAGTCTGCACCATTTTTCAACATAAAAGCTCAATCATTCCTCTTTCTTTCTTTCAGGTTAGCATGTTTACCCATAATCCTTCACACTCTCAAGATGTGGCAGGTGAATGGACTCACCACTGTTTGTCTGTTGACTTGTATCACCTCATCGCCAGCATGAATCTGCTGAGTTCTGTCCGCCGGGGACTGTGTGCATAAAAAACAGACGTCATGAATCAGTTAAAGTAATTCCTGCAAACTGTCTCCTTTATTATGGATCTTGGTGGTCCATTAGTCGAAGGCTCTAAAGTGGCTTACGTGACGTTAGATGGAGAGCACGACGGGAACATTGAGCTCTGAACATTGATGCATTAATAACCACACCAAAAAAAAAATCACTGCGATATGTTGATCTGTTTGACTCACGTGTTCAGTTGTTCCGGTGATGACGTGTAGGCCATCGTAAGTGGATTTAATATACATCCCCTGCAAAAAATAAACAATATGAAGTCATTACGCAATGAGGTAAATAACTCCAGCGGTTTACGTTAAAACCTTTCACAGTACTCACCAGGCCTTCGCCCGGTTGGATGTTGCTAATGTGGACTTCTTCCAAACAGGTCACGTGACTCTTTAAAGGGTCGGAGGTCACCCTCATGGTCGCATCACAAATGCCAGTCAAAACCCGTGACTTGAATGAACAGAAAGAAAAGTGCTGTCACCAAACCCATGTCTGTGGTATTTATGGTCCACTTGGTCATGATAACTTTGAATTCTTTTTCTGTGTCTTATTCCTGTTGTTCTGATGTTTTTATAGACCTTTTTGAGCCATTAGTTGCAGTCTGATCTTAGAAGTGATATGAATGATACTGGACTGAGGATAAAAGGTCATTGATGCATTAACAGAAAAACAAAAATGTATGCAATTGTTCAGATTTGAGTCATTTTAATGCTTAGGAAACGTTTAACCCCTCAAGCAATGAGCATCACTTCGACAAATCTATCAGATGATACAGGTGGGCTAGAAAAACCTGTTTATGGCTAAATACCAAGTTGATCACATGACTCCTCTTTATTATCAGAGGCTTTCAGATTGAGAATAAATAAACCACATGTGACAGTTTGCTTCTACAATGGCATCCGTTGGGCGATTTTTTTTTGATGTCACATCACTGCATTCAGTGGAACAGAAAACTCATAGCTGGGGATTATTTACACAATAGGAGACAATTCTAGAAAGATCGGCATTCTGTTGAAGTCAGACATGAGGTCAGGGCGGCACGGGAGGATTGTTGGCTTGTGCAAAACTTCGCTTACGTTAATTTGTGTATGATGATTTTTTAGTTCATGCAATTTTGATTCCTAAAATGTTTTTTAATCTTTCTTTCTTCATCTCATTTTTTATTATCTTCTGATGTAGACATGTCTTGGTCAAATTAATATGAACCAATCAAGCCCATCACATCATGAGCCAATAGATATAATTGAATACAATTATTGATGGTTAAAATCAACTATTGATTTTATTAATGAATACATTACTTTCTGCTGAATAATATGAAACAAAATAAAATGCCGTTTATTCTGTCTAAAAATGTTCAAAACAAGTTTGGTTCTACTGAAAAACTGTCGATTACCACACACAATTTAACAACAGCTTGTAAGTTGGTAAGAACGAAAAACTAAATCAGTACCGAAATGGATTTAAAGTGTACGTGTATAGGGTATCCAAGAAAATGCAAAAGAAGGTTTCCTTGCTTAAATGTTAAGAATATTTCAGCGCTGTATCTATTCTGGCCTCTTATTCAGTCAAAATCGTCCATTTAAAAAACATGAATATTCATTTACCCTCAGATATATGAGAGCGTAAAGTTTTGAAGATCATAGAAATATTTCATTGGAGTAATGTTACACTTTTGACCGGCAAGTGTACGTGAAATATTTCTTCAACGGACACCGTTATCTACCACAGGACGCTCCCATTATTCCTGAGGAAAACATCTTAACACAATACCAACCAAACAATAGAAGTCCATCCACGTTCACAAATAACCCAAACACATCACAGAGAACGGCTGAGAAAAGTTTTCCTGCTGGGAATTAATGAATGTACTGTGTGTAAACAAGACTTTCTACTCACCACTTCTAATATCTTCTCCTCCATTTCAAACACTGTGCAGTCCTGCAATTATAAAGGGAGGATTCACATTGAGATGCCACACTGTGTCGAGTTCCCACAGGAAAATATGCAATGGTAAACGTGAAATAAAGATAGCAGAAGTATGTCAGAAATGTAATGTGAGGGTTTCAAACAGAATGTGCGGACAATTACAGAATGATATGATTTGGGAAGAGGTTTGATGGGATAATTGGTGCAGAGGTTCAGGGCTGCGGCTCTTCAGAGCTGACTGAGACTATAAAGAGCACAAGAGCAAAGACATCCATCAGACTTAAGAGTCGCCACGTCTGGAGAGCGAGCTCACGATCAGTGGAACCACATGTTTCTCTCTTCCTTATGTGCCTTTAGTTCATCAACATGTACTGTTCAAAAGTCACTAGAAAATTGTGTTTTAAAGAAACTGATGCTTACCCCTGAGAAAGTTCCACAGAAAAAACATTTACAGTACAATACAGGAGCTGCTGGTGAACATAATAACACACCTTCTGCACAGTTGTGGTCAGTTCCAGACAGAGCTGAATGATCTTGTTCTTGGTCGAAGCGAAATCACTGATGCCTGTGAGGGGAGTCCTACAAGACAAACAAAGAGACAAGAGTGTGACTCATCCAAACATCCGTGAGGTGTTTTAACGTTTGTCAGTTCTGGAATGTGTTTCAAGCCCAAACATGTGCCGCACATATACGTACATGTGTGTTTGTGTGTCAACTATCTGTCTTTATGACATCGCTGAGAAAGACTTCAGGTGTTTTGACTGAACACCAAGTCAAAACAATAGTTACCGAGACAGCTGCCAGTAAAAACGAGACTCCAAAATTGATTTGAAATGATTTTATGATCCATCAATCAATGATTTACATGCATTCCATAACAAATTTATGTTCTAAAAACTTTTCTACTTTTTTTTTACACAGCCTTAACATAAAAACATAGCCGTCGAAATGTTCTCTGTCAGGCATATAAAAGAGAGAAAATCTCACGTACCTGTCAAGCCAGGCCAACATAGCCTTTGCAGCCCCTATCAGCTCCACTACAGCGGTGAGGAACACATTGGGCGGTTTGCTTGGGCTTCCTCCATCATACGAAGGGTTTTTCCTGCGCTCTGATGCACAATTGTGCAAGTTTTTGGAGGCCGCCCGCATCTGCCCTACCAGACTCTTCAGGTTATCAGTCTCCACGCCACAGTTCTACAAAAACAAAAGGTCTATAAAACAAACTACATTTTGTTCAGCACAATGCCTGGCAGCGTTATAGGTTGTCAGAGTGTCGCTGTATGGTTGTCTTTGGTTAAAAGTGTTATTCTAGTTCCTAAATGTAGATGTAAAGAATTTTTCACAAATCCTCAACCCTAGATATGAGCAATACCACAAATAAATCGCTAATACACATTAACCCAGGCACATCACAGCAGTATCTTTCACTACAAAGCATGTTATGTGATATGAAACGTGGCATATCTGGTATTTCTCATGCCATGGGACTGTGGCTAAAGCATTAAGGTCTTTCCCACAACCTTTCCAGCTAAAAGTCCCATCACATTCCATCCCAGCGGTCAGAGTCGACGTATAACACGGTCTATGCTTGACTTCAAAGGAATTCCTGAGCGCTGTTTCTCAGCTAAACCCAACCTGACAATGACTGACAGGCTGTTTCCCAAGACTTCAAGTCTGCCAAGTGCAGAGAAAACAGCATAGATACAGGTGGATGAGAGAGATAGTAACCCCCAATATGTTCAACAAGCAAACATTTTTTCCCCGTTTAAAATTTAGCCATGAATTGTGTAAAACTGTGCTAGACATAAGCTACAAATAAAGTGCATTTGAATTGGTATTTAGTTCCATAAATGCACTTATACAGGTTAAAAAAAATTACTACAGAAATGTTAAAAGAATAGTTCATCCAAACATGAAAATTCTCTCATAGCGTAGCCACCCTCATGCAGACCCAAACTTCCTTTCTACAGCTGAATACAGTGACTTTGTTGGCTTAACATGCTAAAGCTCAAAAAAGCTCATCCATCTCTCATTAACCCTGATGACTTCAGCAGGTTCATAGATGTCTTCTGAAGCAAAACAATAGACATGTGTGGAAAAAAACTATAATTGAGCTTTTTTTTTTGCATTGTTGAAACCACAATAAAAATCACACAAAACAGCGCTACATTTAAATGCAATGGCACATAACTTCAAACTTCATTTTGACCGATACCTTTAAATAAATACAGTACAGTAACTGTTACTCATTTTCAGAACAAAAATGGTCCCAAAAGGATGTGCATGTCTACACGGTTGTAAATGACAGAATTCACTAGTTCTTTAAAGTCTAAGGCTTCTATAAAGCAGAGTTTAAAGCAGGTGTGCCATCAGACAGATGTTTAGCTCGACTCAGCCCGGAGGCAGCGTGTCTTAACCGTCTGCAGTCACAAAAAATACCTGACAGATGAATGACAAAGACAGACGTACAGAGAGAAATAAAAGAACCAACATGTATCGTGTATTTGTTGTTTATGAAAAGCGAAGTCTTGATTTTACTATTTTTACTAGTCTCAGCCTCAGACATCACGCCCAGAGACCGTCTGATGCATTTGGCACACTTTTCTGGAAACACTTCAGCACGTTCAAAGTCGTCATCTGATTGGTTGATTGGAGGATTTCCGTGAGACGTGCGTGTTGCATTCTTCAGGTCAACATGAAGCCGTCTGATCGAAGTCGTAAGCCGTTGTCTTTACATCGGTTGTATTAAGAAGTCATCACAATGGCGTTAATGCTAAATTCTTAAAAGTATGCGAGGTTCGTGGCATGAACTCATAAATGTTATTGTTGCTGTTAACTTCTGACCCGTTCGTGAATGTACACTGGTCTGTTACTGTGGGGACATTTCCACAAATCTAAACAGGATTGGGAAGGCCTTGACGAAAGAAATAACCCAAAGTTCCCAGACCTTCGGTATGAAGACTATATTTTTACTAGCGTTATCATTTGCGCTGAAATTGAGCCAGAGAGAGTAGGACACTTGCATGTTCTCGAAGTCCCTTAAAAAGCAACTACAACACGAGATGTGACAGACACAGAGTTTAGGATGAGACCGAGTTGACTGGCCGGGCGGAAACTACTGAAACAATGGCGTGACATACTTTCCTGCTGTAGCCTACTGTGTGTTTGTCTGTATGAGTTTGTGTGTGTTGGGTGGGGGGGTCTATGACAGGTGGGTGGGTCACATCTGTTTCCTGCTCTCTGGGAGATATCTTTTGCTAAACATTCTACCCAGGAGTGCTTCAGCAGACTTTTCTATAGATCCACACTGCAACGTCTGTTAAAGTCACAGCTTTTTAAACTTCTCAGCTCACTCCTGTCTAAAAACAGATGATGTTTAAAAAACAAAATGTTTAAAAGCATATTGTTCCAAAGAAACACAAGGGTCAAATATATAACAACCACTTATTCAGGCAGCATTACAGAGACATTTCAGTTCATCCAAAAATGAATCATTATTTAGAAACTGTGGACACATTTAATAATTTCCTCATCAAGAGCAAAGAAGAAACAAACGTCACAGCAGGGAATAAGATTTTTGAGCAGTTAAACATCTCATGTCTGTCGAGTCGACTTGTGGTGCAGTCTCTTATTATAACTCCCTGTGTAAGTCTCCCGTCCTGACAGAACGCAGTCTGAATGGACACAGTGGATGCTGTTTGTTCCAACTGAGCCCCTCTATTCATATCTAACACAATGTTGAGACAGAGCAGAAGCAAGCACGGATTCAATGATAACAATCAGCACTGCCTACAGTTCTGCGCTCTTCACACACACACACACACACACACACACAAACACTCTCGTGATGCACCCTGCGAGTGTTTTCTATAGGATGAATAACCTAACAATGCATTTTAGGGTGCACTTTGTAGCCAGTAAAACTGCCCAGGACAGCATTAGAGAAAGTCAGAGGAAATCTTGGAAAGGAAGTGAGAAAGAACAGCTGATCGGAATGCCTGGGAAATCTCTGATTTCCTGTTCAGGGGTGTCTCCACCTATAAGAGAACTTGCACTGTGGTGAAACTTCTCTTATGTTGGATAAGTCAAGTCAACTTAATTTAATTTTTATAGCGCTTTTTACAATTTAAATTGTATCAAAGCACAGTAAAAAAAGTTTTTTGTAGTAAAAATCCAAAGCATGTTCAAATGTTCAAAAGAAAAATGAAGCTGCCTGTTTTCAAAGAGAGCTTTTACTTTATATTATGCCCTATACTGTATACTATAGTACATCTCAGGTATCCCACAATGCAATGTGCTTTGCTTCACTTTCCACATTTTTAACCACGTGTCTGACGCTGGCTACTTTTACACTATACAGCAGTCAAAAATCAGCAAACGAAGGAAGCTGTATTTGTCCAAAACCTTGTACCATTTATTTACAATAAATATGAAAAAATACCTAGATGCTTTGTTACTGGAAAGATTTTTATATAGCTGTCGGCTTATCGCTTTTCTATCCCATGAGGCCACAGGAGCTGAGGAGCCACCACATTCAAAAAGTTACTCATTTAAAAACACTGGAAAGCTGTGTTGCTGGGCACTCTGCATATATGAGTGATATACCAAGAAATGTATCCTTGTGGTTACTGTACTTGTTTAACACAACCTTTGCGGTTGCTTTAAATGTCAAAGGTCAACAAACCATGTGACCCACATGACAATGAAAACAGTGGATGTAGTATGTTCTAAATACGTCCATACTGTACTCACACATATTATATAAAATGTATTAATTTAATGGTCAAGTGGTACTTGATTTAATTCAAAGCTTGCGATTTCAGAGACAAGGTAGAGGCCTAAATAAACTGTACACTTCCTGATGGAGAAAAATCTGATTGGACAATATTTCCCAAAAATCTGATTGGTTGTGTAACAGTGTTAGAGGCATGTTATTGGACAGAAGTGGGTAGGTGTGCAGGTTACTAAATAATGTACTGACCAATGCACAGAGGAGATCCACTGCTTCCAGAATGAGCTCCTGATGGCCGACACGCGTCACCGCCAGTTCCTCTAGATCCTGATGTAAGATCTTCAGAAGCTGCTCCCCGTCGATCTTCTCTCTCTCAAAGTTTGAAATGTACTGATGGAGACAGTCATCCAGCCCTGAGAGATGGACAGAAAGTGAGAAAACACAAAGACTCATTCAGGAGACTTTCGGTCGTGTGTATTTTGACACCATTTAGGCGTCATGCAAACATTCATACCCAGAGTCAATATAGCACATTTGCACTTGCCTGTCTAGTCCGGTGCATGAGCATTTCTAATGTCTAGATTGTAAAACTGATATAAGAGCAGATCAATGTAATACCTGACTAATCAAAACAAAGATGTTTTTGGCATTTTGAAATTTAACATTAAGTCTGATTTAATACAGAACTAAAATTCAACGAATGTCCTTTCTGTCAGGCTTTTTTTTACTTTCTGCCTTATGATGGGGCAATGTACAGGAAAGGCACAGTTTTTTTTAAATGGATGGACAATGAAGTAGGGATGTTGCTGTGGGTAACACAAACGTTTACTCATCTCACTGTGGACAGAGAGCCAAAACGGAGAGAAAAATATGCAATTCTGAAGGAAAACATTAATGTGGACAGGGCCTTAGTTCTTTTTGCAGATCTGTGTGAACAGGATTGTTTTGACAACATGTATGAAAACTTTTGAGTTTTTAGTAGATTTTTGTTTTGTAAATGTACGCTAAGATTAGAGTAGCCCTGCAGCCCAGTTTGGAGACCACTTGTTTAAGTGAGTAGACAACTGCTGTGTCATTACTTTCACAAACACACACAAACATCTGAAAGACACTTTAGAAACAATATGTTGAAATTCTCTCGCCACATAATGACATCAACATCCATCATTCTTTGTTGGTGCTAATGATGTCAGCAATATAAACTAAAGTATGAATATGCATTTTATATGAACCCAGCTGATTTATGATAAATGATCAAATTACTTGTATTATTTCTTTTTTTGCCAAACATACTAGTATGACGATCACATTTCTGGGTCAGTTTTATTAACAAAAGAAAAAACAAAAATTATTATGTTTTTACATTATTTTATTACAATACCTCTACATAAAGTATTTCTCTTTTTTATATGCTTTGATGCAAAATATGTATTCACATTATTGAAAAGATTAATCAGCATTTTACAGCAAAGTAAATTAACATTATAAAGGAATTTAAAAAAATAAATGAATAATCCTCAAAAAAATGGAAGTCTCCTTTCTCATCGTTTCTTTTAATATTACGGTGATATATAACAGATATTATCTTTCTGAGTTTCACCCAAACATGACTCAAGGATGCATTTGTGCAAACCATGTCTGGAAAAGTTAGACAGTTAAATCCCAGTAAACTGTAGTTTAGGGCAAAGGAGGTAAACTCAAAACCCTTCTGTCTGCTGTTCGAGTATAAAAAGAGGCTCTTTGTGGGGGGTAGAAAAATCAAAGAGAAAGTGAGAAACGGAGGCAAAGAGGGTTCAAAGGGCAAAGTTACGGACCCTTGAATGCCCTCCACCCTCAGCACCCCCACAGAGACACAACAGCTGCATTCTCAAACACTGAGTACACTGAGAAAATAAAAGTGTCTAAGAAAAACTGAGAAGAAATAAAAGAAATTAGCAAACTAGCATCACTTTGGTTTTTCTAGTGGTGGCTAAAGGTGACAGGGAAATGTGGTGTGCACATTTGTCCATGTATATAAATGAACACATGGTGATGATTGTGGGTGAAGATCTGTTGACATGAGTCAGAAGCCTTCATATCGAACGACAATGTAAGTTCTCTGATTTGACTATTTAAAGGCACAGTTGACTTAAAAATGAAAATGTCATTCAAAACCTGTATATGACTCTTTCTTCTGTGGAACACAAAAGATGATATTTTGACAAATCTATGAGTGGTTTTGTCAATACAATTAAAGTTAACGGAGGCCGAATGTAGTTTGGTTATCAATGTTCTTCAAAATATTACCTGTAGTGTTCTGCATAAGAAAGAAAGGTTTAACATGAATAACATGAGTGTGACTGAATGGTAAAACAAAACACATAAAAGCCACAGGTGGGCTGGGAGAATATTAAGACATGGACATAAAATACCTCAAGATGCCATTAAAAACTCATGCTGTCTTTCTTGCGATGGGAAACAGAAACCGCAAGGCCTCCCAATCCTATCCACTGTTCCCACCCACAGCCAAATAACCAACAATCGTGTAAGAGTCGCATTAGAGAGCCTCCTCAGTTACAAATGAAAGAGCAGAGCATCTTTCTCTCCCTGTACTCCCAATAGAGTCTCTCATTGACCGATCCGGCCTTCTGCCCAGTGCTGAGCAAGTCAGAGTGTGTACAAAAGCCAGTAGCAGTGTGTGTTTCTCAAACGTTCCTGCTGAGCCTTTGGAGACTTGAAGAATGTTTATTGTTCTCGGGGTGCGTCTGAAACTCTTCCAGGAGTTTAAAATAGTGTGGCGCTTTTAGCTCTCTTCCACTCCATATCTAGCCCTGCGTGAATAATAAGCCATTCCCTTTCTGACCTTTAGTAGAAGTCTAAGGAGGGAAATATGCAAACAAAATATTTTCCTGTAAAACAAAGCGTGCATCATAGACATGACTTTGGTCCGATGATGTCACAGGCTGTCTGCCCTTCTGCCTGCTGAACTAGATCGGAATGTCAATCCTAATATTCTATAACCAGCTCATTCACCAACATGGGCACCGCATCAAAGGTCAGGTTTAGTTAGTACAATCCTACAAAACCCAGTTAAAATGCCTCCCTGTTTGCGTCCAACGTTTACTATTTGCAGGGCAAAACAAGGAAAAATGCCGAAGACAGTGCAGCACTTCTTTTTGCAGATCAAACAATTGTTCCCCAATGCTGATGTGTTTTTGAAGACTGTTGTAAACGTATAACATTAATCTCAAGTTTGGAGACCACTTGTTTAAGTGAGTAGACAACTGCTGTGTCATTACTTTCACAAACACACACAAAACATCTGAAAGACACTTTAGAAACAATATGTTGAAATTCTCTCGCCACATAATGACATCAACATCCATCATTCTTGTTGGTGCTAATGATGTCAGCAATATAACTAAAGTATGAATATGCATTTTATATGAACCCAGCTGATTTATGATATAAATGATCAAATTACTTGTATTATTTCTTTTTTTGCCAAACATACTAGTATGACGATCACATTTCTGGGTCAGTTTTATTAACAAAAGAAAAAAACAAAAATTATTATGTTTTTACATTATTTTATTACAATACCTCTACATAAAGTATTTCTCTTTTTTATATGCTTTGATGCAAAATATGTATTCACATTATTGAAAAGATTAATCAGCATTTTACAGCAAAGTAAATTAACATTATAAAGGAATTTAAAAAAAAAATAAAATAATCCTCAAAAAAATGGAAGTCTCCTTTCTCATCGTTTCTTTTAATATTACGGTGATATATAACAGATATTATCTTTCTGAGTTTCACCCAAACATGACTCAAGGATGCATTTGTGCAACCATGTCTGGAAAAGTTAGACAGTTAAATCCCAGTAAACTGTAGTTTAGGGCAAAGGAGGTAAACTCAAAACCCTTCTGTCTGCTGTTCGAGTATAAAAAGAGGCTCTTTGTGGGGGTAGAAAAATCAAAGAGAAAGTGAGAAACGGAGGCAAAGAGGGTTCAAAGGGCAAAGTTACGGACCTTGAATGCCCTCCACCCTCAGCACCCCCACAGAGACAAACAGCTGCATTCTCAAACACTGAGTACACTGAGAAAATAAAAGTGTCTAAGAAAAACTGAGAAGAAGAAATAAAAGAAATTAGCAAACTAGCATCACTTTGGTTTTTCTAGTGGTGGCTAAAGGTGACAGGGAAATGTGGTGTGCACATTTGTCCATGTATATAAATGAACACATGGTGATGATTGTGGGTGAAGATCTGTTGACATGAGTCAGAAGCCTTCATATCGAACGACAATGTAAGTTCTCTGATTTGACTATTTAAAGGCACAGTTGACTTAAAAATGAAAATGTCATTCAAAACCTGTATATGACTCTTTCTTCTGTGGAACACAAAAGATGATATTTTGACAAATCTATGAGTGGTTTTGTCAATACAATTAAAGTTAACGGAGGCCGAATGTAGTTTGGTTATCAATGTTCTTCAAAATATTACCTGTAGTGTTCTGCATAAGAAAGAAAGGTTTAACATGAATAACATGAGTGTGACTGAATGGTAAAACAAAACACATAAAAGCCACAGGTGGGCTGGGAGAATATTAAGACATGGACATAAAATACCTCAAGATGCCATTAAAACTCATGCTGTCTTTCTTGCGATGGGAAACAGAAACCGCAAGGCCTCCCAATCCTATCCACTGTTCCCACCCACAGCCAAATAACCAACAATCGTGTGTAAGAGTCGCATTAGAGAGCCTCCTCAGTTACAAATGAAAGAGCAGAGCATCTTTCTCTCCCTGTACTCCCAATAGAGTCTCTCATTGACCGATCCGGCCTTCTGCCCAGTGCTGAGCAAGTCAGAGTGTGTACAAAAGCCAGTAGCAGTGTGTGTTCTCAACGTTCCTGCTGAGCCTTTGGAGACTTGAAGAATGTTTATTGTTCTCGGGGTGCGTCTGAAACTCTTCCAGGAGTTTAAAATAGTGTGGCGCTTTTAGCTCTCTTCCACTCCATATCTAGCCCTGCGTGAATAATAAGCCATTCCCTTTCTGACCTTTAGTAGAAGTCTAAGGAGGGAAATATGCAAACAAAATATTTTCCTGTAAAACAAAGCGTGCATCATAGACATGACTTTGGTCCGATGATGTCACAGGCTGTCTGCCCTTCTGCCTGCTGAACTAGATCGGAATGTCAATCCTAATATTCTATAACCAGCTCATTCACCAACATGGGCACCGCATCAAAGGTCAGGTTTAGTTAGTACGAATCCTACTTTAACAACCCAGTTAACAAATGCCTCCCTGTTTGCCGTCCAAGCTGTTGTGTACGGTATTTGCAATGGGCACTACAACAAGGAAACAATGCCGTAAGACACTGCAGCACTTCTCCATTTGTGCCAGATACAAACAATCCTAGTTCCCCAATGCTGATGTGACTTCTTCTGAAGACTCGTTGTACAACGTAATAACACATTTAAATCATTCAAACACTTTTCAAAACACATAGTCCCACCTCAAACCAACACTATTGGTTGAACAGTTGTTCCCGTGCCAGGCTGGTCAAGATACTCAAACAAACACAATGTTTTCATAGCGCTGCAGTGTTTACACTTTCTTTTACACGCTTAACGTGTGTTTTTGCATTACTGTGGTGCTAACAAACTTCACTTAAGGGGGTGACAGGGTTGCCTTCGAAATCAGTGTGTTAGCTATAAATGTGTTTTTAACGAAATAACATTAAATCTAGCTTTAACTTTTATAAAAGTTTGTGTTTACATAATAGATGTCTGTTTACTGTGCATATACATTTTGTATTTATGAACACAAACACATACATGTAGGCCTACATATATTTAGATGTATTTGTTTATATTTACCAATATTTGAAATCATATTTCAATGTTTATTAATTTGTATATTTTTCTTAAATATATGCATGTAAGGGTTTGTTTTTAGAAATACAAAATTAATATGCACAGTACACAGACATATATTATGTAAACACAAACTTTTATTCTGGATTCGATTAATCGCGATTAATCGTTTGACAGCCCTAGATATATTTTATTACTACAATAAAAAAATTAACTCTGCCCTTTAGAAATAAGTCGCACAAAGCATTTCGCTATCAACAGAGACCATTTTGCTTGGCTAGATTTGTCATTTAGCAAACACCGTGTTTAGCTAGGCTTCGCTACAGTCGCTCCATCGCTGTGGATGCGTGCTTGGCTGTCTGAGCTGTGAAGAAGTAAAGTTTGGCACACATTCCATGGCCTGGGGGGTCAATAGATGGGAATGTTTGCACCGCCCCTCCCCTCTCACTAGAAACAAGTGTGCTCATGGAAAGCGAGGATGATGAAAGAAGCATTTGGTGCTTTTAGTGTCCCCCTCAATAGTGATGTGACATCAGTCCTTTCTATTGACAGAAGATGAACCAAAACAAAGAGAGTGCTGGGGGATGACAGAGAAAAAGAAAAAGAGAGAGAGATACTAAAACCAATGCTCTCCATCCAGACTACCCAGAACCATCACGCGAATGACTGTCACACTGTTCCTGATGCTCTGCTTGTGTGTTCTGGGTGAATTCCAGCAGTGATATAACAGAGTTGTGTTTGAGAGAGTTTGACTTTATTTACTGTGATGAACTAGTTCACTTTACTGACTGGTACTTTAGGTCCTTTCCTACAACAGGAACTAACGCTCATTTAAGAACTTGTCGGGGAATTTTTCTGTTTAAAGATAAGAAACTCCAGGACAAGTACTTCCTAACAGTGGAGGAGCTGTAAGATGTGCTGCAGCCTGTGATTGGTCACATTTGACAAATGACAACTTTGGTCACATATGACGAACCAACCAATGAGAAAGAAGAGGCAGCAGCTGCCATATGTAAACAAAGAACTGAACCTCTTAGCCGCACTACATTACATGAATACGAGTGAGGTATAGGTAACATTTCCTTTACAAGATCCAGAGTTTAGTGATAATATTCCATCACGGTACATTTAAACCTTTTTTCTGAAAATTTCACAGTGTCAAAATTCCCTGTACAATTTAAGAATCAGTAACAGACAAACAGACAGGAATCTGTCACCTATCTCCTCTTTACAGGTGGCAGGACGTCGTTCCATTTCAAACAGGCTGGTGGGCTAAAGTGGGTGTGTTTGTGTATGAGTCACAGTAAAGAGTCGCGAACAAAGACGAAACTGACGTCTCCGCCTGATACACAAACAGTCCAACCGCAGTCACGCAAGTCACTCATATCACAACATGAGTCTGTGTTATTCTGATGTCACTCACAAAGAAACGATGTGACCAGGATGTAAATGGCAGATCTGATCACTTACAAAGAAAACAGGTAATACGTAATACGACTGTCTGATTTCAGATGCGTGTTCTAGGTGTACTCTGCAGGCAATAACAGGAAATAACAATACTGCATATTGGAAACGCACTGTAATTCATCTGATTTATTGGAATTGCAGGTTTTCTATTGCTATTATAATAAATGCGCACAAGCTTAGCAGTGAAAGCCATGAGCTGTATTAAACCGAGGAGGGGATCAGAAAATATATTTGCATTGCTCAGTACAAAGTTCACTGAAACATCACGTCACGTTTCTGTCACTATCCACTAATTTCCTGCAGATTCCTTCAAGAGCAAACAACAATTTGCAGGTGATAAAACACAAAAAAGTGCAATAATATGTATCTGGAACCTCTCTGTGTAAATATAAGGCAAAACTGATCCCTACATTTGCGCAGTTTGCTAATTTGCTAAGAAATGAAATATCACAGGATCAGCTACACAACTCCAAGAATGTAATTTATATTGATCAACCACATCCAATGCGAACACTTTTAGGGCTAGAAGACATAATATAACAATGTAAAACTCCATAGCAGCAGAAAGACAGGCAGGCAAATGTGTGTTATATAAATTTCGGTTTATAAATATAATAATTAATAAAACAAAATTTATTTTACAAACTTTTATAATGTCAAAGCATTATCAAATTATTTAGCTTATAACACTAAGCATTTTCTTTAATATTGTGCAGCCCTACACAAAGTGTAGGCTAATGCAACAGCTAAAGGAAACAAGAAATTGAAACTTTCGTACAATTGTAGCTTTAATTTGACTTTTAAATTCTTATTCATAGACAAAACGGTCTATAAGGGTGACCCTTTCGGCCAGTACAGTAATCCATGTAAGTCGAAGCTGATCATCTTTAAAATATTCAATATCGGCCTACTACCACTGTATTAAGTGAGTTAAACCATGCAACCTCAGATCAGTTCTCTCACTTTACGACATCTCATACATAAAAGCCTTGGGAATGTCGCTTTAATGGACTTTAGCTTTGTTCTTAATGTCTGAGACACACTAGAAAAGATACACTAGTGCCTCATTAGAACACAAGGCAACTTTTACGCTGTGTTTGAACAGCAGGTTTTGGACCCTTAAGGTACCTCGGTTTATAATTAGATGCATCTGTTGACAAGTCGTCTCCATTTGAAACAGTTTGAATGTTTTGGACCTAAAGCATCTCAGAAGTCTCTCCCATAGCATGGCTAGTGATTTACCACAAAATTACAGCTATTTCATATTGTGGTGGACCTTGATGCTTTACCCAAGGTCTCAGCTTGTTAAGTGAAAGTTTCTTATTGTTCCATATGGTGTTGTTTTAGGCACTTGGGCATGCATAAAAACGTAAAACTAAATTATTTCCAGCAACAAAATGCCCTTAAATAATTCTGTGGACTTGTAAATATAAACAATTGTACGTTTTTATTCTCATAGATATGTACTATGTTTTGCACAAGTAATGCAGACCCAACAAACTAACCCAAACAAAGAGAACATGGTAATCACGCGGTATATGATCCATTAACCCAAATGGATCTGTGCCATCCATGAAACTTCCCTAAATTAAAACTGTGTTACATCTGCAAAACCTCTAACATCAATAAATGTAATACAAGCCAGACTGAAGAAAAACATAATATCCAGAAATTATCCATAATGTTGCACACTGCATCCTTCTGAAGAACACAAGATATTTTGATGAACTTTAAGAACCAATCAACATTGACCTCCATTGAGTTCAACTGTATGGACTAAACGATTCAAAATATCTTCTTGTGTTCCACAGAAGTCAGAGTTAAAACAGGTTTTGAACTATATGAGGGTGAATAAATAGATGACAGATTTCATTCATTTGTGTTTTGGTGAACTATGCCTTTAAATTAGTTTCAGCTAGCATAAAAACAGCAGCCAAATTCATATGACTGACCACAACCTCCAGCCCAGTAATTTGCCTATGTAAAACAACCATTGACTATTCTGAAGAAAAATTAACCAGTAGTAATAAATTCCATTGCTGCAATATATCACTATATGATAATTTATACTAATGTAAATTTATATTGCTAATATAAAAATAGTGCTGTTTTTAAAACACCCATATAGTCATACAGCATGTGATGCCCTGTAACAGTATGATGATGAATGGTAGGCATAACACAATCCCAAAACACTGTGCCAAACTGACAAGATAAAATAAAATCCCTATCTCAATATCCTATAACATAACAGCAAACAACACTCCAAAATGTAGTAATATAAACAATACATATTACATTTCTCATAGAGGTATTCACGACGAATAAACACGGTCACCACCAGTAATCCATCCTAACTTATCCTATATTCCTACATCCTATAACACTCTTAAAAGTTTCGGTCATGTTTTAGAAAAATAAATCAACACTGAGTTTCGGTCACGATTTGCTAAAATGAATAAACATTGACTTTCAGTGTTTGGTTATGGATGTAGTTATTACTCTCACACAATTTTTTCTGAGAACCATCCTTTTGGCAACGACAAAAAATTATCTCGCTCTTTTGCTAAACCTCTAAAGTGAAGTGATGAATAGTGAGAGAAACAAACAGAGAGAAAAAAAGTTAAGGTAAGGTTAGTATAATAATAAACCTCACCTCTGATCCAGTCTATAACATGTGTCGTTGTCCACTTTGTTATCGGCTCCATTATTCTGCTGTGTGTATATTAAGCAAGTTTGACTAAAGTTATTGAAGTTGTCTTGCGCTATATACGAGCGTTCCCTCTCATGACTAACAGCTTAACGATATGATCGGACAAAAACAGCGCTCAAACTCTCAAACCCAATGACCGAAACTACAGCGAGACAGAGAGAGAGAGAGAGAGAGAGAGAGAGAGAGAGAGAGAGAGAGAGAGATGTGTTTGACTTGATGCAATGCTTCGCAGACAGATCGTAAGCAGGACATCAAAGTATCGCGACGACTAGTTAAAAGTTGTGGTTTTGTATCGCTCTCGCGATACTTGGATATCATACTCCGTTCGGTTTGCCGCATTAAGTTGTACAAAAAGAACCATTTCTTTATTTAGAAAGTAATGTATATTCAAATACATTTTGCTGTCATACTCGCTTAAATTGTATATGTGATTGTGACTTAAATCGCAACTTTGTTATTTATCCAACTGTTTATACAACGTTACTCTTACTGCACCATGATGGCTCACACTGAGTGATCACCATATATAATAATGGCATTTGTAGTTATATACATCATACCTTACATTACTCATAAATGTTTTTAAAATGCATAAACATGGTCATAGTGATAATCTATCCTATACTGAAATGTAGTTTATAATTTAATTCACTTTTCAAACGTTGTTTGAAGTTTCAGTCATGCTTACCGAAAAAGAAATAAACACCGAGTTTCGGTCACGCTTAACGAGAATTAAATAACTTAAAGTATTTGTTTTGAGGTCTGTGAAAATATCAACAGTGTTATTAATAAACACCGCCCTCTACTGCTCAGTATTTGAAGACGCAGTTGGAACACGTGCATTGGCTAGTGGTGTTTGTTATACATGTATGACCTCTAAGTTCATTCATGTACATTTACCCTGTGTGATTTTTAACACATGCTCCTAGAAACAATGACATCCCCTACAAGTATTCGTCAAGTATTGTAACGACCCAAAATAAACAAACAATAAACACACACCACACACAAAACTGTAAACTAGGCGTTTGATTTATTAAAATACACAATTGATGAATTCTAAGAAAACCATATTTTATATCCAGACAGTTGGACACATTTAACATATACTCATTCTAAGAAGCAAGCAAAATCAACCAATCATAAAAAAAATAAAAAACTACTGCACAACACATGCATTTGAGTTATGCTCTTTAGAATTCAGCTGAGCTTCACATACGGCTGTCATCCAGGCTTGACGCTCTTCTGCAGCATCGGCTCTCAGGAAAAAGGTACGTTTACTGTCCCTTGGTGTGATGGTCCAGCCAAATCTGTCCTCGCCATCCAACAACTCCACCTTTGCTCCAACCAGATTAATGGCCTTTTCTGTTGACTAGGCAAAGATTGCATAACTAATGCATGAAACTTCTATATGAAATTAAAAATGAAAAAAAGTTTTTTCTGCTAAGCCCACAGCACAGTCATGAACAGATGTCGTCATGGTAACATAACAACAACATGGCTAGTAATAAATCAATGCTGTGCCATTTAATTATTATTTACTTTGCAGAAATACCAACTCAAGTGCATTCACGTGGCTCGAGAGGTTTGGTGATGAAGTTAATACTGATAAGCTGATCACTGTTATAAGTTTCTTAAGAGCTTAGAAGAGCTGCGGTGATTTCATGCAGAAATCAGCATCGTTCACTCTTACCTCTTCATTAGCACCGTAGAAAAGATTCCCATCTCTGATATGAAACCACACCTGTTTCCAGCGATAAGTGTAGTGCGTTTTCTTAAATAACCACCCTTTTTTACAATTGTCTTTTTCTTCTGAATGGTTTTCATCAGTTGTACCATTAGAGGTCGCCGATTCTACAGCCATTTCTTTGTACGTTGCTGAACTGCAAGCGCATGCGCGACTCTTTACTTGTATTTTTTTACTTAATAAATAAAATAAACCAATGAAGTAAAAATGTTCAATGTTGTTAGAATTATGCCCATGTTATAACATGCACGAAATACAAAACGTAAAAAATAAAACGGGCAAAATGGTGAATGGTTTGATTATATTTTCTATATTTACATTAACATATTATTATAAAATTATATAACTTATACTTAGTAAAGTAAAAGATACATATGTTTTAGACGCATTTAAAACAAAATAAAAGTCTTTTGTGTACGTCAGCGCTTGTTGTTGCAGGCAGCTGTTGAGGAAATGGCGGCCGCAGCGATGGCAGGGTCCGTGGCGGATCCTCCGCACCTTACGGAGGCCAAAAAACTGGAATATTTCTCCTCCATTAACTCCATGGCCCGTAAGATCATGGAGGAGAGAGGAGAAAATAAAAGAACAATACGGTTCGGAGTGGGATCAAATGACTCCAGCCGAACAAGACACGGCCATTGATAACGGCATGATGGATCCCGGATCCGGGCTCGGTACGCCATGCACCGGATGGACCGAGAGGAGGGATTTGTTACCCGAAACTGCTCATTCAGACCGGACAAAAGATCGTACACTTCGGAGAAGAGGTGCTTATATTGCCCATAACTTTACATGTGTTTAGGTTGTACTTCTATTCTTGTTGATCCATATTCTTACTAATTTAAGTTATATGAATATATTGGAGCATGCATTATGTTATTCACGTTTTGTATTGCATCCTTTTATTATATATAACTAAGTGTATTATTTTATATTAATTAGGTTAAATGACTGGTTAACATCTGTTTTCCGCTTTTTCAAGGACTTAACTTGGCAAGATGAGCACTCAGCCCCTTCTCTTGGGAGACTACGGTAAGTAGGCCACCCTTTCCAAAAATACACATTCATTTCGCTGGCGAAAAGCATCCGGATGTGACTCCGCCATTTCCTTTCTAACAGAGTCAGATGGAATTCAGCCTGGTCTCTTGTCCCACAGAAGCGGCCCTTCTCTCCGCAGGCAATGAATCTAAAACTAAAACCCCTCAAAGTAACAAGCCGCCCAGCAGTGACGAGTCCTCATTCTGGAAGATCAGTGCTGAGCGGTCCAGACTGGAGGGTGAAAAGGCCGAATTTCAGTCTCTGACGCCGAGCCAGATCAAGTCTATGGAAAAGGGGGAAAAGCCGTTGCCCTCGTACCTCAGGTCAGAGTCCGGGTTGAGGGAGCCGGAGGAAGCTCCCGCCTCAAGACCGGTTAAACAGAGGACCACCAGACCACCCGCTCCACCTCCCCCAGTCCCCATCAGTGTCACTCCTGCGGCGATCATTGTGACCCCAACGCCTCCTGCTCCTGTGTCCACGTCAGAGGAAGGCTGGGAGAGGGCCCAGAGCACACTGCCCTCTGTAAGCAGCACTCTGGATGAGGTGTTCAGTCCTGGTCTGGTCACCGGCTTCTCGACACGATCCAAAACACAGCCAAAGATGGGGACAAGGCCAGTGGCTCGCCCGCCTCCAGTCCTTCCTTCTCACAGGTGAGTCAGGAAGAGACACAAATCTCTCATTTTGTTTGATGCTTGTACACTAAGGAAGAACAAAAATTATTTTTCACATGCCTTTCTATTTCCAAACCAATTGTTCTGGGGGTTTTTTCCAGTTCAACACAAGCAGCAGTATCCTGAAGACCGGATTTGACTTCTTGGACAATTGGTAATGCTTGAATGTCCTGAAGAACCTTTTCCAAGAGATTCCATGAACCAACACTACAGACCACCTTATTTTAATGCTTTAGTAGTTTATTTAGGGTGCATCAATATCTCTACAACTGAGACCGTATTAGTGCGCGCACACACACACACACACACACGAACGACCCTGGCTGTGCCAATTTTCTCACAACTGCAGTACATTTGCCAAATTCTTTGCAAATTTCCACCTAAATCTGTTACTCTCATATCCATGACCAGGGAACAGAGCTTCCATTATTGAGAGACAAAATGATTTTGTTGATGAAATATACATAATATAATAAACTTCTTTCATATCACGCACAAACTGCATGAACTGAACCCCAGACCTACTTTTGGAATGGACATACGTGTGGCTCATTTGTGTGGCTCATTTGTGCACGCTCAGTTTCACAGTCGGTCAAGAAAGACCTGGTTTGTTAAACCTCTAGTTTGAATGCCACATCACTCTCACTGCTCTTCTCTTTTTCCTATTGTTACTTAGACCTTAATACTAGTGTTAAGATGCTTCACTGTATTTTTACTTATATGACCTAAATGAAGAATTGTAGCATGAGTTTCGGAAAGGAAAGAATGTGCGCCTTGGTGGTTTTGTAGACATTATATGTGCAATATAGACGGTTTTATCAGACGCACATGTCTGGCCCGGAATTAACTTCCGGTCTGTGTTTGGTTTCGTTCTAATAATATAACAGTAACTGTAATATAATTTATTTGATATTAATGTGGCTATATTAATTTTGTGTTGTATATTCATTGAGTTAAATTAAAATGATTCAATAGTTCTTGATTCTTTGCAGAGGTCTACCGGAAGTTGAGTTTGGGGAACATAACATTTGCTTGCCGGTTAAAACCGTCTATGGGATTGTACGTGTTTGTGGGTTGTGTGTTTTGTTTTTTTTAAATGTTTATCTACGATTACTCTTTTTTTAAATGCTGCTATTGTCAAGTACAGCAAAGTGACTTCATTACTTACAGCAATACAGCTAAAATTATAAGCCAGATAGCATACTCCATACAAGTATGCAAATAATACGCCGCATTATGCAAGCAGCATGCATATATACCTGTGAGCATTATTATGTGACCTAAAGTGGCAGTATTGAGTCTCCTGAATGAAAGAGTAAGCTCCAAACTGTTTACTTCACCCGCTGAATATACTATTATTTCTTATACTATATTTATTATTTTGGTAGCTACTATAAACACTATAACTAAAACAAACTACTGTCACCAAACATGTGTTGACCTAGAAGAAAATCTAGAGCTGACCCCATAAGAAAAAAATTGGTATAAATGTAAAAATTAATTTAATATTTCCGTTTTGTAAAATCAAATTGTATTAAAATATATTTAATAACTGAAAACCAACATTATTTTTGAGACAAGACAGCATCACTACAACTTGTAAAGTGAACAGCCATGTTTTAATCTCATAAAAACAAATCTGATAATGTGTTAAAGTAATTAAGTCTTTGCAAACCAATTGCGACATGCATTTTACGATACATTGACTCTCCACAATACCACTTTTTACAGATGCAACAATGTGTCAAACGGAGCTAGCATAATGCGTGTGTAGAGTTTGTACATCAAACAGCTAGGGTGCAAGGACAGGAATACTTTTGGAGCTTTCTTAGCGAGACGCTTTTTTACGCTAAAGACGTGGGCACGTGGCCAGTTGTTATGCATTTATAAATCTGTAACGTAAAATAACACATTAAAGACACCAACTTGTGTTGTTTGTCTCTGTTATTTGCTGGTAGAGGACCATGAAGCAGTGATAAAAACAGATCAGAACTTGTATATCTCGTGACCGCGTTCCCCTGTCAAATATTTCAAGAAGTCACTGTCTGCTGTGCTTATAGTTTCATAAAATATCACCGTTGGATGTGCTTTAACATAATTGATCACATATGTGGCATTTTCCAAATGCTACCTGAATATTCTAGAAAAAGAGTTTTATGGGCTCATTTATATTTTCGGGCTTATCGTTTATTGTTCCTGTGTATTGAAACCGTTTCGGTTGGAACGCTGCTCCGCAGTGTTTTCCCAAAATAAATCCATGTTCAAAGGCACGGGGCTTTAATACTGTCTGGAATAATTTGAGGGAGTTTTAAAGAAATTGATCACAGATACAGATCTGAGCTGAGTTTATCAAAGGGTATAAGGGCAAGTTATAAGCTCAATTTTTAAATCAGCTTCCTTTTCTGTGTAATGTGTACACAAGCCATCTGGAAGAAATTGACATACTTAGACTTTGTTATGTAATAAACCGGATTCCTTTGGTCCGCTCTTACACATCCCAATCCAACTCCAGAGAAGGGAGGGAGACGAAAAAGAAAAGTGTCCTGTTTTAGAGAATGAGAAGTCCAAATTCCTTCCATGTGTTGAGTGAACTCATCTGGTAATGAGACGTTCACCATTCTCCTGTCATTTCTGAACAACATGTTCCCAAAGGACAGCAGCATAACCTACGAATTGTTTTGGTGTGTAGGATGAGAAAACAGAGACTGTGTGCTGGAATGACTCAACACAAAGATAACATTACAGTGTTTTTATAAAACAGAAGGGATTGAATGCTGTGTCAGTAAATTTGCCATGTTAGCACAAAGAAAGAAAGTGGGAGGTAAAAAATTCCTGTTAGGATAAATCACACAGAATAGGACAGCTAAATGACAGCAAGAATGATATAAAAAGTTAATAAGGAATGGGTAACACTTGACAATAAGGTTGAATTTGTTAACACAGTTAATACATTGAATTAACAGGAACAATTATGTTGCCATTAACTAACACAAACAAGCTGAGAAACTATATTGTTAGTTGCACTTATTAATGTTAACAAATACAATCTTATTGTAGTGTTACCAAGAAATAAAAGACAATATGAGGAAAAAGTAAAGACACAAAGAATAAAAAGAAAAACAAAGAAGTCAATGTTTTTGGACAGTTAAAAAGTATCAGACAGCTGCCGAGAGGGAGGGGACTAAAAACAGATGAGAGAGAGAGAGAGAGAGAGAGAGAGAGAGAGAGAGAGGAGGCGAGTTAAAGTAGAAAAGTTAAAAGCAATGTGAAAGAAGAAGAAGAAAGCGCTGAAAGACAACATCAGGAGGGTGGGGGATATACAATAAAACAGAGAAACGGCAGAACAGAAGGAAGAGATTTATGAAGTGATTTAAATGAAAATGAATGTAACAGTGATTCTTGCGGCTGTGGTGGGCTTTTAGCGCTCTGTCCTCGTGTGATTCTGCTGACAATGACACAGAACTGATCATCACAACACTGATTTCTCTCAGGTAAACACTTTACATTTATCTCATGGAAAACGATACCGTTGTATACAGTTTGCGCACAGTGCATTTATATATGAATACACTTAATGATTTATTTTGATGAAACCATGTTTAGTAGAGTATTGCATACCATAACAAACTTACTCACATCATGTAATAATGACTAGTATATATCAAAGTACTATGGTATCGTCACATTTTACTTCTGCCTTGTATACTGTATTAACTGGAGTGCTGCATTTAAGATATAACATTAATGATTATTATGTAATAGAAGATTCTTCAAAAGGAGATATGTTGAAGAATGTTGGTAACCAAACAACATTGATCCCATTGATTTATGAACGCAAAACCACTCGGACATTTCTCAAAATATCTTCTTTGTGTTCCACAGATGAAAGAGTCATATACAGGTTATCAGTTACAAGGGTGAACAGATTTTATTTGGGAAAATATCCTTTTATTAAGTTGTGCGAGGCTGGTAGATAAGATGATAAGACTTTAGAATGATAAATTAATTCAATACATCTTTATAAAGCGTAGGCAAAAAAGGATGAGGCACTGAGTCTATTAAGTTCAGTAGCCGTTCAGGTCAGATTTTTGACGTAGGTTTTGTTTGTTGATTAATTCTACAGGCACGAGAGTTCAATGAGGAGACGCTGATAGGTCGAGGAGATACTCCAGACATCATAGAACCTGAACCCACCACTGCCGTCTCAGACACTGAGAGCACCTACACTACATCCGTGAGTTCCTCCATTGCAAAAAATGATTGCGTCTGCATGCAAATAATCTCCAAAAACAGCCAACTGAGACCAGTAACATTTAATAGTCTAAGCATGTGAATTGCGTAATGCTCTTAGGAGTGTTTCCTGCTGAAAGTGGAGTTCTGGAGTTCAGACAGTGGCACTTTCTACATGACTGTATCATCATCCCCCTCCAAAAACTTCTTAAGATTTCCCCACTGAGTCTATTCATTCGGAGGAATGCAGCAGCATCGCAGACTAATGAAAGACTTGATTCACTTTGTCTGTTTTGTAGTGTCTAGACTGGCAGCGATGGATCAGGCCATCCACAGGCTTAATGTTGGACACTACACGTTAGACGTTAAAATATCACAGCTGATGGAGAGAATGTCACGCCTTGACAGCAGACTGGGTGACACGGAGGACGGCGTACAACAGTCTCATCCTACTGCAAAGACAATCGCAAAGAGATCGGCCGACTAGAAGGTTATTGTGCACTGCATACACTTCCATATTCTGATGTGTTTCCAAATGAGAAAGAATATCGCACTGAGAAAATAGTGGCTGTGGCTTGTGTTTTCCATCGCGATTGGATGTATAAAAACAGGTGTTGCATTTTGAAATGCACTGCCCAAGCGGTCTAACTGACGTCATCGGAGATGGATAGCCACTAGAGGGCGTTTTCATATTTTGATTGAAGATTAATAGGCCACATGAATTTCAAAAGAGAATATAAGTATATTATCATTAAACAGCAAACCGTGAAAAAATATCATTGATTTTAAAGGGGATTAACCCATGTCATCATTTACCACCCTCAGGTTTTTCAAACCTGTATAAATGACTGTTTGAAACACAAATCAAAGATATTTGGAAATGTCAGTAACAAACGATTATCCCAATTTATGCCATGTAGGTAAAAAGGAGTCAATGGGATAAAATCGTTTGGTTACTGAATTTTCTGGGATAATACGCTAATATACGCTAGAAGATTTGCAATAATACTATGTATTAATAATTTTCCTGTTTTAATCAACGAATTCTGGTTTGTTTGCAATGTGTTTCATAAAGCTGCCATAAAAAGTGGAAAAGTGCTATCATAAAATCTTTACTGAAATAAATTGAATTTGAAATTATTATCGTGCCAGCTTGATTGGCAAGACTACCCTATAAACAGTAAAAAAACAATAGGGTCATCGCACCTCGATGCTCTGGCCCTAATATGTGAGCTGCGTTGTTTCTGGATAAAAAGTACTATAACATTTCTCAACTCATTTCAATGGTTTACTAGCTACATAGTGTACAAAAAATGTTCTGTCTGTTCTTTATTGTCAGAAAGAATTGTTAAACTCATGCTTGTCAAAAATAAAAATCGGTTAATAGGTCACTTGTATGTGCTTATGAGCAGCCTTGCCCTCCCCAAAATGGCAGCGATGATGGCATGAATCACCGGTCAACACTCTTAAAAATACAGGTGCTTCAAAAGTTCTTTGATGCCATAGAAGAACCTTTCGGTTCTATAAAGAACCTTTAACATCTGAAGAACCTTTCTGTTTCACAAAGGTTCCTTGTGATGAAAAAAGGTTCTTCAGATTATAAAAAAATGAGAAAGAGATGATTCTTTAAAGAACCTTAGGCTGAATGGTTCTTTGTGGAACCAAAAAGGTTCTTCTATGGCATCGCTGTGAAGAACCTTTTAAGCACCTTTATTTTAAGAGTGAATGCAACGTCTTTGTATGTCTATGATCTGACGGACATTTTAAAGCCATCCCACAGTTTTTGTTTTTACATTCCACTTCCAGACAGGTTATCAGAGATTTTTCAGTATCTGGAAGAGAGTGTTTGAATGTTACCTGAAACAGATCATCGATGAACTGTGGTGGCACCTCAGGGAAACTGTCTGTTCAGCACAACCATAAATTCAGAGTAGTGAAGCAGTGACTTAAACTCCATCACCTTAGCAAACGATGAACCCAGAACTGAATGCTTGTACACCACCTGTAACCCACACATTTATACCTATCGTCAGCATATTTTGTGATTTGTATTTTTTATCATTAATTCGCTTAAAAGGACTAGGTGTTATAATCCCGATATTCGCCATATGACAGAGGAGCAGTCAAGATTATGAATAAGATAAGGAGTCAAAGGCTGTGTCTGAGGGCTGCCTTCGCTTCCACTACTGCTGTTCCTGGGTTCCATTTCCCCAGTTGCAAATGATGGAGCAGCACCTCTTACATCACGTGATTCTTTGAGCGTCATCTCCAGCCTTGTTTTGGTGCATTTATACTCTTCCACAAGGCTTGAAATGGGAAGAAGAGAGAGCTTATTCCCATACAGCCCTATATTGCTAAGGCATCTCGGTAGCCCAAGCCATTTCCTCACTTGTGTCCTTACCAATCTCTCCAGCTGCTTGGCAAAGGATGATGGGAACTGAAATCCAAGGGGAAGACGGGAGAGACAGGCCAGGAAACAGACAGGGGTAGACAGGACCGTGACAATAGCGAGGACTTTCATATGTTTTTACAAATAATACAAATAATGCTTTTGTCACAATGAAAAGTGCTCACCGCTCTCTCTCTTCATCAATCAGCATGTCAAATTCAGTGCCTGTCTGATCAAGCCAGAATGCTGCCCCTTCCAGAGAACCATACGAGACCACCAGCACCCGCACTGACTGAGCTTCCAGAAGATTCTGAACAAGAATTGCAAACAGAAAACAAAGCTCTGCTGATGATTCAAACAACAAGCCATGGAGACTTTGGAAAATCCGCTACAAATGAAAGGATAATATTATGTCCTGCCAAAACCACAGCTTGGTCAAGATTTCAAAACCTATTTCCTAAAGTTAATGTACATAAGCAGAAACTGCTTCAGCTGTGCTTCTGTTGTCTGTAATACTAACTGTGCTTTCGACATCATTTCTTTTCTTTTTTTCTGGCTGTGATGATGTCTGTATTTATTTCCATAAATGTCAGGTTATCTTACCTTGTTTTTCTTCAGTCAGTCAGGTGGTCTCGTCATGGCTGTCATCCAAAATGTCGAAGTAAAACAAGTAGGAGATTCTCTCCCTTGCCCAAGTATTGACCCCAGGACACATTCCTACATAAGCACAAGACACTTACTTAACCATCACCAACAGGTCACACGTCTTTTCAGAAGTAAATGAGAAGAAAGATATAATGGGTCACATACTAATTTATTTCACTGCAAAACCAACATAGAAAAATATGTTTTTGAAATAGATGACTTGGACCAAATAATAATAAAAAAGAAGCTAGTAAAGCAATTGTAAAAAGCATCTCATAATAAGACCTCAAGAAGCCGGAATATAGGACCCCATTTTTTCTACGTAAAGAATGAAGAAGCTCTGGATTATTGCTGCTTCTGAATATAGACATGATCAAAATGTTTATCTCACTCTTTGGTTCGCACGTGTGTGAGCTGTGTATCTGCGCCCAGCGTCTGGGCTGCACGACACTCCTCCGAAAGAACTGTGTCGCTCATTTGCATCTGAACATCCAGACGTTTCAAAAAGCTGTCCCACTCCACCTGTCAATCACACAAACACTCACTGAGTACACTAAACTACTTACAAAATCAGCATCATGTTAAATGTGGTCAAACAATAGTATGACTTACTTCCAGCTGCAGTAAGCTTTCAACATTGTCTCGCACTTTGGGTATCCTGTTGAATTGAGAATTGGTTTTGTAGGGGATAATGTACAGTAAGTCACTCATTATTGCAAAATGAACCCTGAAAATGTGATCAGGACCCGGTGTGAAGGAGAATTTGCAATAATAAGCAGCTGACTGTACATTATCCAACATAAAGTACATATAAATATATAAAGAAATGTTTTTTTTATCGTTTTAGAAACATAAGAAAAAACATACAAAATGAAAATCGGTTGCCTAGGACAATAATACATTTAACCAATCACTACACAAAATTATCATCATTTCAGTGCTCGAGTCTTGGAGTATTGGAGAGTTGTCCATGAGTACTGATATAAGAACACAAAAGGCATTTTTGGAAACACTTTCCTGTTTGTGATAAATACGTAAAATACATGTCAGTACATTTCATAACAGACTTCAAGCTGCAATACTGTTTTAATGTTTAATGCTTGTAATACATTTCCATATTTCATAATCATATGAAATCTTAATACTCACTGAAAAAATTGTTCCCAAACACTTTCTGCTTCTTTTATGTTCTTCACACCTAGGCTAAAAGAAAAATATATATTTTTTTATCTTGGGATGAAGTTAACTATACACACAAAATACTTTAAAGAGAAAAATACCCACCTGTTAAAAAACTTGGCCCCTGCTGACATCAGACCAAATAAAAATTTTATTTTCTGATGGGCAGTTTCAAACGAACAACCACCTAAAACACACACACAACTCTTAAGCAACTGCAGACAAAGAAACTTGCTTTTTAACACAACTTTTGGAAATGCTTTGTGTGGCAAGGGGGGCGTGGCCACGCTTCGTCTGGGAGGGCGGAGCTACGATCCGGAGCACGGAGGGTAGTGAGTCAGCCACGAGTGGCTTCTAACCTGCTGTCTCTCGTTACAGTGATTGGGGAGAGGAGGCTTAAGAAGCGCCGCCGGGGCCGCATGAGAGAGAGACCCAGAGAGAAGCACGGAGACGACGCACACATGCACGCGGACGGCGTGCTGAAAGCAGTGTGCAAATTAGCTGAGAGCTAGTTTGTTTGTTTGTTTCTTTCTGTTTGTTTGGGCGTTTTGGAAGCCACCTTTTGATTTATTTTACAATAAATATTATTTGGATTATTTCTGCCGCCGACCCCGCCCTTTCCTCCAGCTTAAGCGATCTCATTACACTGGTGCCGAAACCCGGAGGGAGAGGAACGCCGCTGCTACCATGCAGACTCCATCAGCTTCGCCATTTGCGGAGGTGGTTCAGGCGCTTGCGGTCCTCCACGCGGATCAACATCGGGCCACCCAGCGCAGGAGAAACGCTTCGAGACTCTCCTGCGCGCCCAATCCGAGGACCGTGAGCTTTTCCGGAGCTGGCTGATGACCGAACATCACCAGACGGACGTCTCGTCGCCCCAACACCTATCCCCCCGCTGTTGCTCCAGAAGATGGGGCCATTGGACGACCCGCAGGCCTTCCTAGACCTCTTTGAGAGGTCCGCGGAGGGGGCGGGCTGGCCCCGTGCAGACTGGGCCGCCCGTCTGGTGCCACTGTTGACGGGGGAGGCCCAGCTCGCGGCTCAACAGCTGCCAGTCCCGAACCTCCGTGTTTACGAGAGGACCTCAGGAAGGCCATCGAGCAGCGGGTCGGCTTAACCCCGGAGCAACAGCGGCTTCGCTTCCGCTCCTTGGAGCTGGGGGAGGGCGACCCACCGTTCGTCTTGGCCCAGCGGCTCCGGGATGCCTGCCGCAAGTGGCTGGTGGCCGAGGGAAGCGACGTCGACTCTGTAGTGGAGACGGTGGCCCTGGAGCAGTTCGTGGTGCGGCTTCCGAAGGGGACCGCCCAGTGGGTCCAGTGCCACCGACCGACGTCGCTGACGCAGGCCACCCAGTTGGCGGAGGACCATCTGGCAGCGTGCGCCGGGGTCGGCGAAACCCCCACTAATTTTTCTTTCTTTTATCCCTTCCCATTCCCCTTCCCTTTTATTTTCCCCATCTCCCATTCCCAGGTCCGAGGGAGGGGCGTTGCTGCGGGCGGCGTCCCGCGGACGGGCAAATACCGGCCCGCCGGCCACCGCAGTTCCCGCTGGGAGCGGGGGCCCCCGCGTGGCGAAGGCCAACCCCAGCACTTCACCCCCTCACCCTCCTCTCTCCATCCCGTGGCCGACTCCCCACCGCGGAGGCAGGGGAAAGCCTGGGCCGGCCTGTTGGCGTTGCGGGAATCCGGGTCACCTTATCGCCCATTGTCCTCTGATGGAGGTGGGGATGGTGATCCGGGTTCCCGACGCAACACTCCGGCCGCCCGCGGTTCAGCCGGCCAGTACCAAGTACCAGTGAGTACAGAGGGGGTACATATCAGCCTTGGTGGATTCGGGGTGTAACCAAACCTCCATCCACCCAGCCCTGATTCAATGCTCGGCATGGGATACCAGCCGCATGTTTAAGGTGAGGTTGTACACGGGGATGTGGTGGACTATCCGTTAATGCCCATAGAAATCATTCAGGGTGAAAAGCATAGTGTGAAGGTGGCCGTTAACCAGCACCTTCGGCATCCGCTAATATTAGGGACGGATTGGCCAGATTTTAAAATATTAATGGGGTGTTTATGCGTGGATGTTTCCGGGGGGAGACACAAGCGGGGGAAGGGGGCGGTGGCACAACTTGGGGAGGCTGAACCGGGACCATCCGTGGCTGATTCAGGGGAACCGAGCGCGATTCTGAGACAAGATCTCTCATCGTGCGATGATTTTCCCCTGGAACAGTCACGTGACGATTCGCTGAAAAACGCGCTTAACCAGGTCCGCTCTATCAACGGACAGCCTCTTCAACCCGGGCAACCTCCCTCTTACCCATATTTTGCTATTATTAAGGACCGGTTGTATCGAGTGACCCAGGACGCTCAATCAAAAGTAGATACAACCCAGTTGGTCGTACCAAAGGGCCGTCGGGAAATGCTTTTCCAGGCGGCCCATTCTAATCCTATGGCAGGACATTTAGGTCAAAACGCAACACTAAATCGTCTAATGGCTCGTTTCTTTTGGCCGGCATCCACGAGAATGTGCGCAGATGGTGTGCCGCATCGTGAATGCCAGTTGGTTAACCCACCGGCCACCCCAAAAGCACCATTGTGCCCTCTTCCTTTAGTTCAGGCCCCCTTCGAACGAATTGGTATGGACCTGATCGGGCCGTTAGAGCGATCTGCACGAGGGCATCGTTTTGCATTAGTCATTGTAGATTATGCAACCCGATACCCAGAGGCGGTGGCGCTCCGCAGCATTTCAGCAAAGAGTGTTGCGGAAGCCCTCTTCTCATTAATCTCCCGCGTGGGAATCCCCAAAGAGGTTCTCACGGATCAAGGCACGGCGTTTATGTCACGCACATTGCGCGAACTGTATGGATTATTAGGCATTAAAACGGTCCGAACGAGCGTCTATCACCCACAACGGACGGCTTGGTCGAACGTTTTAACCGTACGTTGAAAGCCATGATCCGGAAGTTCGTCCACGAGGACGCCAAAAATTGGGATAAATGGCTAGAGCCTCTGTTATTTGCTGTCCGCGAGGTCCCGCAAGCCTCCACGGGATTTTCTCCCTTCGAGTTGCTCTAACGGCCGCCAGCCCCGTGGGGTTTTGGACGTCCTAAGGGAAACTTGGGAGGACGGACGTCTGCTAGTAAAAACGAAATTCAGTTTGTCCTCGACCTGAGAACAAAACTCCACACGCTGGGGCGGCTATCGATGGAGAATTTGTTACAGGCTCAGGACAGACAGAGACAGCAATATGACCGAGGCGCTAGATTACGTAAATTTACACCGGGAGAGAAAGTACTCGTCTTACTCCCTACATCGAGCTCAAAATTACTCGCCAAGTGGCAAGGACCCTTTGTGGTCACACGGCGTCTAGGAGACCTCAATTATGAAGTAATACGACCGGATAGGAGCGGGGCACATCAGATATATCACCTCAATCTCCTCAAAAAATGGAATGAGGCTGACGCTGTGATGCTGGCGACGGTGGTGAGTAGAGAGGATGATCTCGGGCCGGAGGTGTGCAAACCTGGCCAATACATCGCCCTCGGCTCTGGGGGAGATCACCTCTCACCCTCCCAGATCACAGACGTAACTCGTTTACAAGCACAATTTGCCGATGTGTTCTCGCCCCTACCCGGCCGGACTACCCTTATCGAACACCATATTGAGACCACGCCGGGCGTGGTGGTTCGCAGCCGGCCATATCGTTTACCAGAACACAAAAAAAGGTGGTTCAAGAAGAAGTAAACGCTATGCTCGATATGGGAGTAATCGAGGAGTCCTACAGCGATTGGGCGAGCCCGATAGTTTTAGTTCCTAAAACCGACGGCTCCGTACGCTTCTGTGTGGACTATCGCAAGGTGAACGCTGTGTCGAAGTTCGACGCCTATCCCATGCCGCGCATTGACGAGTTGCTGGACCGTCTAGGTTCGGCTCGCTTTTATTCGACACTGGATTTAACGAAAGGATATTGGCAGATCCCCTTATCTCCGCTATCCAAAGAAAAAAACCGCTTTTCACCACGCCGTTCGGATTACACCATTCGTCACACTTCCGTTCGGCTTATTCGGGGCCCCGGCCACTTTTCAGCGTTTGATGGACCGTATTCTCCGGCCTCACGCAGCATATGCCGCTGCGTACTTAGACGATATCATAGTCTACAGTAACGACTGGCAGCGGCATATGCAGCACCTGAGAGCGGTCCTGAATTCGCTGAGAGCGGCGGGTCTCACGGCTAACCCGAAGAAGTGTGCGGTTGGGCGTGTGGAGGTAAGGTATCTGGGCTTCCACTTGGGTCACGGACAGGTGCGTCCCCAAATTGACAAGACAGCAGCGATTGCAGCCTCTCCGAGACCCAAGACCAAAAAGGAGGTAAGGCAGTTTTTAGGGCTGGCTGGCTATTACAGGAGGTTTATCCCCAACTATTCGGCGCTTACCAGCCCATTAACCGACCTTACTAAAAAGGACGCACCAGACACCGTCCAGTGGACGGAGCCGTGCCAGCGGTGGGGGTATGTGGCAAGGGGGGCGTGGCCACGCTCCGTCTGGGAGGGCGGAGCTACGATCCGGAGCACGGAGGGTAGCGAGTCAGCCACGAGTGGCTTCTAACCTGCTGTCTCTCGTTACAGTGATTGGGGAGAGGAGGCTTAAGAAGCGCCGCCGGGGCCGCATGAGAGAGAGACCCAGAGAGAAGCACGGAGACAGACGCACACATGCACGCGGACGGCGTGCTGAAAGCAGTGTGCAAATTAGCTGAGAGCTAGTTTGTTTGTTTGTTACTTTCTGTTTGTTTGGCGTTTTGGAAGCCACCTTTTGATTTATTTTACAATAAATATTATTTGGATTATTCTGCCGACCCCGCCTCTTTCCTCCAGCTTAAGCGATCTCATTACACTTTGAATCAATAAATGTGATTTTTATGGCTGAGTAAAAGATGTATCAGCAGTAACCACAGGGTGCTGATCAACAAACCTCTTTTTGTTAAATGTTTTACTTGAAAAATTGGCATTTGGTTGTATTTCCTTGATACATTATGCAAACACATGTGTGACCTACAGTACTTCCAATGCTTTTTTATATACACATTGAATACATAGAAAAAGAAAGTATGAAGCTTTGAAGTGCTGGGTAATAGAAAGAAATGTATTAATGCAACAACGTTATTTATAGCCTATTAAAACCAGATATTTCACGCAATGCAATTAACACATTAAGTCATATTTACCATTTCCTAATACAAATCAAATATGTTAATTTTGATTGACTGGCAAGGTTGCACAAATAACAAGCTAAATCAGTAAGCGATCAATTCTTTTGTACCTTTCGCGACGTCTTTCTCTACATTCTCGAGCGATGTTCTACCAAAAGCGATCAGATCTTTCAGAGCTCCAATAAGTATATTTTGGTCCACTTCAACTACAGCCATTCTGTGTTTTCAGTGGAACACACACACGTACTGTACACATCTGTCATTTTGTCGGAACAGAGACTATCAACACAAGCGCTGGTAAAAGAAACATGTACCACGTGACATTGCCCTCCGTGTTGCACAGCAGTGTAGACAATAATGTGTACTGTCTTTAATAGTGACAACGAGAACATTTAACAGAAATCGAATAAAAAATGAGGAAAATATAACAAATAATTATAATGTCGACGACACTCGGTAGGTTAAGCCCCGCCCACTTTCAGACCACGTGGTTGCTGACGATTTATTATCTTGACTTTTTTATTTAATTTCTACCTTAAACTAACAGATTAAATAAATGCTCTAGACATTAAGGTTTATTTTTAAACATAATAGAACAGACTGGCAGTATGGGTTTAGGGATGAGTTCATGGACTGAACTTCACTCAGGAATGGACTCTTGGAATTGACCAGACTCAGGAACTCAACTCTCAACTCAAGTTTATTTATATAGCGCTTTTTATAATTTTCATTGTTACAAAGCAGCTGTACATGAAACAAAATGACTTTAAGCAAAACAGTACATTTTGCAAAGGGAAAGTAAGAACAACAAAATGACGAAATACACCCCACGTGTGAGTGCGAAAATGATAGAGGGATAGAGTGACTGATAGAATGATAGAGAGTGACTGTAATATAAGTCTAATACATATGCAATAACAAAAGTTCCCACTGCGGACCCTTGACATGAAACGAAACCGTCACTGTATATTTCCAAAATAAAAAAGATAAAATACGAAAACTCAGGATATACAGTGTATATATATATATATATAACTGGGCGACAGATTGTGTATGTAAAATCTGACTCTGAGCTGAGATATATGATCTTTCACTTTACTTACCTGCAGCAGCAGCCTGAACTTGGCGTGACGTCACAAGTACAAGCTTGACACAACAGACTCTTAATGCTGCATTCGTAACTTTTGATAATCGGAGTAATGCCCTCTTCTGGTGATGGGAGAAAAATGCCATTTTGGAGTTTTTAATAAACTAACTGCTTCGTGATTTCCGGTTAAGAAACACCGTCTACTGGTGAAAATGTTGTAAAAACAGCGAGGTCAATCTCAAAGACAGATTTACCAAGCAATGGCTTTCTTAATACATTATAAATCATTAAATATTAAGGCTTGTATTCGGTGTTTTAGTTTTATATAAGACTAATTAAACCAATAACTAAACTGACTATCACTTTCCCCTTTTAATGACAAGTTTGTTATTAAAGCGTCTAATGAGCAGGCCAAGAAAAAGTTGTGTTCTCAGTCTGAAGGTAAATATTGAGATGCATAGATTGGATTTAATATTAAAAAGAATTATAGCGAAATATAATATTAACAATTCATTAAATATTAAAATAATTATAAATTATTAACAATTTAACTGCAGCTATTGTTAGACCTTAGCTCCCTTCAATAATGTCCAAGCCTCCCAAAAATAAAACAACGTTTGCGTTTAACTGATTTTATTGACTGTGGCTCCGTCCCATCAGAGTCACAGATTTCCAGTTTTCAAGTTTTTGTGCATTAAAGTACTCGCCTTTATTTCCTCTTACCAATCAAAAGACAAGTCGCTGTTTCTTCACAAGTAAACAAAAACGTCTTTACCATAAAGCGCCAACTATGATATGAATAAAGAAACAGAACATCTATTTAAAACCATCACAATGTGTTTCAAGATAGTCAGAAAGGCAAATGAATGACTGAAGCATGGCTGTTCCCAGTGTTCGTTAATCTCATCCGAATCAGTTCAGCAGTTACGTAAAAACAAACATAGGTCGATTAACATGACTGTCTTTCAAACAACAAAAACATATTCCAAACATTCTTTCCAACCGTGTTCAAGTATTCAGAACAAAACTCCGAACTGAAGAATATTGCTTAATAAACTCTACACAGGACATCTCTGCAAGTCACGATTTCATTCTAAAACCAAAAACAGTGTCTCAAAAATGTATGGATATCTATTATTTCCAATTCAATCTGCTACATAATCTGCTGTTTCTATTTTCAACACAGTTCAGATATAACAAAATTATGACAACAAATGTTTGCAAATGCCAACGTAACTTTGTTAAACGTAAAATTTGACTTGACACTCTTCTCGATGTTTGAACAAATAAATAAAGGTAAAACTTTTATTGAAATGCAATATGTAAAAACGTAAAAGACAGGACTAGAAGCAAAGATGTCCTATGTAGAAAATGGCCCCTGTATGTGTTTTAAATGACTGGATGGCAATTCAAGTTTAGGATTTCTTTGGACAGTGCGAAGCCGAGTCCGTGTTCAGCACTTCAATCATGGTCCGTGTGAACTGGAACGTCTCGGAAACCGACGGAAGGTTGTGGTACCACGTGGGCAAACTAATGAAGAAAAGAGCGAGAGAAAAGTGGATTTTAATATTTTAATAGAATAGAATATAATAGAAAACCTAGGTTGCATTTGCCCAAACAAAACTTTTAACAGCTTGCCGCTGGAACCTAGTTTTCAGTAACATACAAGCCATGAAAAAATGAAACCCCAGTGTTTTAAAAGGCATCTTCAGGTAATTCAAACTAAGCAAAAAGCTGTGATGTCGAGTTGTCTCTGACCTCTTTAAGTTCATCCAGCTCTTGACCGTCTTACTGAAGCGATCAGGACTGGCTGTGGTCATAGCTTCGAAATCAAAGAGCTGAGTGACAAAACAGAAACAATGATGTATTACAACAGATATTTACTAACAAATAAAGTTGTTAAAACACATTAATGAGGTTTTGTTTGATTTAACTATTGCAAAAGATGTTTTTACCTTCCCAGACGGGATTCTTCCCAGCACTTCTTTTCCACTGGCCATCAGCGCTCCCATCACAACAGAATACGCCACAACACTGAAAGAGTCGCAGAGAATTTATACGTCAAACACACAAACTACTAATACATCCACACTCCAAAGAGCCAGCGGAAGTACACTATGGCGATATCTGGGCGGTGATACTGTCTCACCACTATTGTGTTGGATTTAAAATACAGAACAGATTGAATCTTTTAAATCCCTTCTGCCAACACAAGAATAATGTAAGGTCAATGGGCAGAGTGATTGTTTTCTTACCTGGAGCCTCTAGACAGAGGCATGAGGTTACAAAAGTAATACACCAGAGAGAGAATTAAATTACACACCGCATCCGCATCCTGATGAGAGAGAGACGGAGAAAATAACTGGTAAAGAGAAGTAACACCATTATATCACGAGTTTACATTTCTGCATTTGGTTTCAATTCAAAGCACATGTACACTAAATATATAATAGTACAGATAGTAGAGACAATATTTTTCATTAAGATGTACGTTGACAATACTACCTGATAAATTGTCTGTATGTTTTTAATCAGACTGTTTACGTCTTCTTATTGTTGCACATTTTCTATGCATGTTACACTCCTGTTCTTATATAGAATTTTCCAGGGCCATTTCCATGTGTGCTCAAGGGGCATGTCTGGTTCGATATAATACCTGTTATCTATCATATTAAATAAATTGACACATTAAGTGCAATGGCCTAAAGTTGATAAATAATCCCACCTAATGAACACAAATCCATGCAGTTATACTGGAATAAGGGTGTAAGAAGGAGCCCCATTACAAACAGTCGACACATTTCCCATGATTCCCTGTGTAACAGGTCAGACAGGTGCAGATTCCAGAGCTCGCCATTACAGGACGAGACGTGACTGAACCTAGATATTCAGAGCTCTTACCCCGAGTTCGGTGGAGAGCATGAGAGCTTTGCCTTTAGCAGTGAGGTCTTTATAGAGCGCTTCGATCTCTGACTGATACTCCTGCGTCCGTTCATCTGTCGTCTGGGTTTCCACTGAAAACAGCATATTCCCCACTCTAACACACACACACACACACACACACACAATATGAACATTAGAAGACATACACACTATACACAAACACTTCCGGCTACACAGCCAATGATTCAAATGAATCTGCTTGTCAGTAACGGCCGTTTAAAATCACAGTTTCTAGCAAATCTTGTAAAATAATGCGATAAATGTTTGTGATACAAGAAATGATGACCCTTAGATATAACAAACTATACACATGACATGCTCAGGTATGTTTTGGTGTCTGTGTAAGAGACAGCCAATCAAATCAAGCGTGTATGAATGAGGCGTGTAGCTTTGTCTGTCACTCATCATTGGGCAGTTGTGGCCCAGTGGTTAGAGAGTTGGACTCATGACCAGAAGGTTGCTGGGTTGATTCTCAGGTCTGGCGGGTAACGGCTGAGGTGCCCTTGAGCAAGACACCTAACCCCCACTTGCGTACTATACAAAATGTACAAATGTATAGTACAATGTAATGTAAGTCGCTTTGGATAAAAGCGTCTGCCAAATGCATAAATGTAAATGTCATCATGACGTTCTATTACATCAGGACTGTCCGTGTACACAGTGTCTTCCCTCAAGCACTAAACTCATCACACAGTATCTCATCTCCTCCTGTGACCGCCCAGGATCAGCCGTCCCTTCGCACGCATCTCTCTAACATGGCCAGTTCTTTCATAAAACCAGAACACACTGAAAACACATGAAATAACACTAGGAACTTCATAATAGATTCTCACCGATCTCCAGTGATGGTGATGGTAAAACCATCATACTCTTTTCCTGGATCTTTCATACTGGGCACTTTAGAGTTGACTGTGAATCCGTCTCTGGTTTTACTGTTGAACTGCTTCATGGAGACAAGCACATGAGAGGTACATTGTGAGAAAGATGCTTACAGATTTAATCTTTGTTGAGAGACTGGATCAAACATTTTTGTTAAAAACTGACACAGATTGTCTAGGTTTAACACCTATGACACACTTCTGCTGGTCATGTTTAATGGTTGTTTTACCTTCATGATGGGCAGCAGATCCTCCACTTTATCCACATTCTCCAGAGCTTGCTTGACTTCCTGAAGCCCTCGCGGGTTATATGCCCTGATAGAGAGAGGACACAGCAATGAATGCGACATGTAAGAAAAAAAAAGATGTACGTAAATAAATAAGATGCAGAAATGAACAAATGAGAACGAACAAATTACGTATGCAAATAAAACAGTGAGGAGTGCAAATGAACAAATTAAGGTGTGTGAATTAAGGTAAAACTAATAAACAAGGTATTCCAAATTCCAATGAACAAACTGAACAAAAGTACGAACGAATGAGCCAATGAACGAACGACCCTGATAGCACACATACATCTATTTGATGTCTGCATTTTCATCTGTAAGACATTGTTTGCTCATCTGCAATACATTTACAATTATGCATTTTGCAGATGCTTTTATCCAAAGGGACTTACATTGCATTATACTGTACATTTGTTTCTGAATATGTGCAATCCCTAGTATCGAACCCATGACCTTGGCGTTTCTAGCGCCATGATCTAACCACTGAGCCACAGGAAAGCAATACGTCTCTGAGTCGTCTGCTGTCAGATATAGAAAATGTCTGTAAGATGTTTATTATTTAGAATGGCTCTTTCTAAGATGTTTATCAGATGTTTTTACATAGCAGATGTTTGCCAGATCTGAGGAACGAACGAGCAAACGAACAAACAAATGAACAAGCAGCAATTTAAAGAATGATGTATGCAAATAAATGAATGAATGAACAAATGAATGAATCGTGTATGCAAATAAGTGAGGAGTGCAAATTGTGTGTGAATGAAGTTCAAATGAATATAAAAGTGTGTATGAATAAACTAACAAACGATCTTTGTCAAAATGTGAAGCTCATGTCAGTACTACACCCTGATAGATTAAAGACTCACCCGTGATATACCAGTATTCTTTCCTTTACAAAGCTGAGTATGCTATTAAAATATTCCAGATATCTGATATTAATTATCTGCCCTCTGTGAAACAAGACAAACAACAATTAACAACAATATTAAAACCATCAGCCAGGAAATGACACGGTGAGGGCGGACACGGCACCTGATGAGGTTAATGTGATTGTTAAATCCTCTGCTGAGACTTCTAGCAGGCATCTGATCCAACCACAGCACGGGCTGGTCCGGATCTGCAATCCTGCTCACACACACAGCAAAGATCAATGAGATCACATGAAACATGTGCTAACATCATCCAGAGAGCCCCTGAGGTGATCTCTGACCTTCTCCATTTCACAGCGATGTCAAACATGTCTCTCCACTGCAGCTGTCTGGTCTTCCCGTTTACTCGAACCTTTGAGTTACTCCAGGTGCGCTGCATGGCCTGCATGACTTCTATAGTGGCCAAACCCATCGCTGCGAAAACACGCAACAGTGAGATGCAACTTTATGCAACTGTATTAAGCCATTAAGTCAGTAATTACAACTCAAAGTGATGGTTTTATATCACATAAACACACTGTGGCTGTTTTTGATCAGAAAACTGCAAGGTGGACCATACTTTAAGCTAATAATCAAACTGGTTTGCCCAGTAAGACTAACATAAACATGACAATATTAATATCCACGATGAAAATGTGATTTTGTAGAGCTCTGACCTCTGTGTATTCTGTGGTTTGGTAAGAATCCTAATGTGTCGTACTGCATCAACACGCCGATATGATCCGCTGTACAGATGAGCTTCTGAACATCAGCAGAGTAACTCTCGAAGATTTGAGGTAGAACATCTCTAAACATGACAAAGCAAAATATACATGTAAATATATGCAGAACTTACCTCGCTTGTCTGTCTGTTTACATGAATATGCTATAAAGCTCAAAATATTTGTTGTTTTCTTTCACAAACAAAATGTTTTGCTTCAGAAGACATTAACTCATTTATTACAAACTCCTTTAGTTTGGTGAACTACTCCTTAAAGCATCATAATGTACACATGATGCCCAAAGATACTGAGGCTTACACATGGCTATGAAATCCATTCATTTCGATGGCTTGCGTGGCGCAAGGGCGGTTTGTTGCTGCGTCGACCAAAGCGCACGTGCTAGCTTGCGCGGACGCCGCGGTCAAAGTTCAAAATAGTTGCGCTGTGACGTTTATCCGCACGGCCAAATCCAAAACAAGTGCGAAAAATGAAATGGAGGAACAATTGATAATGTGTGTGTCTCTTCCAAGCGCAGTGCAAATCGCTAGGCCGCGCTGAACTCATAAGTACTGACCAGAAAAGAAAATGACAGACTTGATTTTGCTTCTAAACTCACTTTATATGAGGCTGAAGTCCAGGCTGTTCTTCATAATCCTCTATGAGGAAGGGAAGATTTTTGGACCAGTGGTTCTTAAAATTTCCTGGCAAGTCCTGATCAACATTATATTCCGCCACAGGTGCATCCAGGTGAGAGTGCAAATACCGCGAGTACTCTGATCACATGTGAAAAAGATGCATTTTTTAAAATGATATTATTTCAATTTTTCCAATATTCAAATTAAAAAAGGCTTGGATGAATACAATTCTTTATATTTCAACTATTATAAAATGATTATAATGGTCTGCTCTGACATCTCACCTCTGAGATATTTGACTTTGAGATATTCTGAGCTGGCTTTCTGTCCCAGGAGAGGATCATTAAGCATGACTTTAGTCTGGGCTTTTATGCCCTCGTAGAACTGCCCCATTGCCACATGACTGAGACCCTTCATGTACTGACACACCTCATTGTAGGGCTCCAGCTGCAGGCATCTCTGAAAACACACCACCACAAAAAACGTCTGAAACAAACCAGCACACGACGACAAACTCGAACAACTGCTGACCATTATATAACCAAAATTGGGATACAAAACATGCAAAGAACAAACGGCTGTTGACATGATCGGCATGCTGAACGTGAGCACGGCATGACAAAGGACTTGAAATCAAAATGAATGATATTTCGCAACATCGGAGTCGCACAACACTATGAACGCCATCTTTGGTCACATCTTCAACAAACACAAGTGATTCACCTTGAAGTTGCCGATAGCTTCCTGCAGGCTTCCGTGATGATACAGCATCATTCCTCTGAGCTGCAGAGACTGAATGTGGTTTTGATCCAGTAACAGGGCTTTCTGAAAGCTGTCCATAGCGTTCTCAAAATCCCCCAACTCTCTAAAAACACACATCCACAAATATGAGCTCGAGAGGAACATCTGAAGGTCTGACTTTAATCATCATGTAGTCATCGGTAGTGTCTTACCTGTAAGCCTGGCCCAAGCTTTTATACGCATCTATAAAGTCTGACTTTAACTTCAGAGCTTCTTTAAACACTTCGATAGCCTCCTGTGTGCAGAAAAACAATATCTCAAAACGGTCATTTCAAAAGAATGTCTTCTTACATCTTAAACTTTCTGCTGGTTTCAGCCTTGTTCTTAAATATTAAGTCAACTAGTTTGTAAATCTAAATGATGCAATAGTAAAGTATATTTTACCTTCAGAAGGCCCCTGTGGAAGAAGGTCAGTCCTTTATAAAGCATAGCAATGGGTTGGTTCTTCTTCAACTCTAGCGACTGCTGGAAATCCTCCATGGCTGCTATATAATCCTGAATAAACAGATTTTTTGATTTGTTTATTCATTATTATTTTCAGTGTTGCAATGCCACGTTTTGGGCTTGCAAAAGCACTTGGATTGTTTCAGATTATTTTGGGCCTCTTTTTGTTTGCTGTTCGAGATCTGGCAACAGTGTCACTTTACCACTGGGCTGGTGAGAGCAACTAGCCCTCGTGCAATTTTTTGTATCCAGTGTCTGTGAAAAACAGCTTTCTCAGCTTTTTTTATATAACATTTCAGTTTTTTCGTAGTTGATGTATTGATCATGCCGTGCGTCAGTCATTATTACAGTTAAAGCTAAAGCATATCTTCATTTGCAGGACTCTGTACTAAACTCTAGACGCATGTCGCAATATCACCAGGACACATGTATGCTTATATACATTTTAATCTATTGGAAACAAAAGCAAAGTGTTCTGTCTGCGGCACATGCGGTGCGTGTATACCTCTGATATGAAGAGCAGTGTTCCTCTGTGTCTGTACAGTCGAGCTGAGGGCTGCAGCTGAATAGCTTTAGTCAGATCAGAAAGAGCTTCGCTAATGCGACCCAATGGAGAGAGAATCTGAAATCACATTAGAGCTGCTACATCATCAACACATTTTCTCCTTATTTTAAGGACATCTGTTATTTAGACCAAAACCCTTCTTTTTGTAAAAAGCTTCACTTTAACATTTGTGCAATAAAATAAAGCCACTTCCATACTTTGTCAAATGTCTGAAAGTTGTAGCTCAAGTATTAAAATTGTTTTTTGAGGTCATTGAGCAACATATGACAGATAACTAGTACTTGTTTTTTTCTATGTAAATGACCGTTGTTATTAAAATCAAAGAATCTGGCTGCTGTTCTTTTATAAAGAAATGCATCTCTTAGATCTTCTTACCTCGGCCCTCTGCTCATACACCTCCGGTCTGCTGGGCTCCAGTGAGATCACTCTGCTCAACTCGTACAGAGCCAGATCGGCATTCTTAATGTCCTTCACAAAAAACACAAATTCAATGTCAATGTCACCTCTATATGATCTTCTATATGCATTTTACATCTATGCATCAGGCAGACACATTTGTACATTGCAAGCCATACGTTTTCCTGTAGTGTGCCTGTAGCTCACTTTGTAGAGAAATGCAAAGTTTGAGGGTTTGAACACACATACTGATAAAAGCGTCTTTCAAATGCAATAATGTAAAATGTAATGGTATGTCAATTCCTAATAAGCAATGATTTACCAGCTGAGCTACAGAAAAGCATTTTAGTTTTTAAAAATTACTATATTACAGTAAAAAGATCAAGATTTGTTTATCTTAAATGAATATTTTGGAACACCCAAAGACAGCAGAGAGACGGAACAAAAAAACGCTCCATTATTAATAATTGACATTGACTTTCCTCAAACAGCACAAAAACACACAACCCTGTTACCTGTAGACTTTTTTTGCCGTATGCTATTCCCCGGCCATAGATGGCACTGACCAGTTCAGGATCTCCCTGTGGGCGAGGGGACAGTCCCTTCACTATTAGTAACCAAACTTCTCAATCATCAGTCTTATTCTACACTACAAGTTACAAAAAAATGTGTATACAACCAAATCTCTACCTGTAGCAGTAAAGAAAAGTGTTTGACAGCCTCATCATAAAGTCCATTTCCAATGAGAACATATCCAATAGCTGGAATCAAAACAGACATTAGCATGACTAGCAGTTTTCGAAATGGAATAAGATTGACGAAAACAGTGCTAAACACAGACACACTGACCAAGTTCTTCATTGGTATTTCGATTTTCCACAGGGAACGGAAACCGACGCTGTTCGACAAACAACTTGGCCTGATTCTGTGGTGACAGAAAGAGAGAAAACATCGGTCAACCTCCCGCCATCAATCTAACCAACCCAAAACAATAATGAGACAAGCAACTTCCATCTTGTTTTATGTGTTACGGTTCAGACTGAAAACTCTTTACGGGGCATTTTACACAAGCTCAAAAATACAGGTGTTCACATACAGTATTACAAAAAAATCTCTTACAAGGATTTTCTCTGCGTTGAGGGAAAAGATGGACTCGCAGGGTGGACTGCTACCCTCCTCACAGTCCGGATCCTCCAGCTGCAGAATAGATGACTCTAAGACGACAAAAAGACAGAAAACGTTTTCTAAGCATCTGTGATCTGCACCCGTTGATCGGATTGATGTTTGTGCTGTTTTTTTAAAACATGGACACAAAACGATGATCAATGGATGATCATGAAAATAACAGGTTTGGTTATATTCCGAGTCTTTCGAAGACATACAGTAGCCATGTGGATGAAACTGAGCAAAATCAATATTCACAAAAAACATCCCTTCTGTTTTTTCATCCCATTTATATGAATATGCAATTTGGGCATATTCAGAATTAACATGATGTCACAAAAGAAGCAAAGACCTTTGGCATTGTTTATGATATAACTGGTTTGCCATATGCAGCTGTGGAAATAAATAAAGGAATACATTTATTTGTTTGGTTGACAATGGTAGTAAAAGTACCCAAGAATTTTTTGCTGTCCCACATTCTTCAAAATATCTCATTTTGTGTTCAACAGAACAAAACATTTATTTTAAGTAATTTTTAAACAGATTTGGAACCCCTCAAAGGTGACTAAATGATGACCAAACTTTTCTTTCTGGGTGAACTATCCCTTTAAGAGACCGTTTCAAAGCATCATTTCAGTTTTTCTGAATTTACTATTTATATGTGTTAAGGTAAAATTATAATTTATGTTTCACACAATTTAAGTATTGTGTATTGACCACAACACATCTAGAAATGCTGGTTCAAAATGAAAAGTGGCTTTTTTCCTTATTTTGAATAAGATGAGCAGTGAGGGGGGAAGATTTACAATGAATATAATTTTATTTGATAGAGCGAGTTCTGTGTAATACTTTTGTAACTGTTAACATTAACAAAGATTAATAAATGCTGCCTGAAAAGCTATATTTCTCATTGTTAGTTAATGCATTTACTACTATTAACACATACAACCTTACTGTAAAGTGTAACCATTATTTCACGAGGATGAAAATACACTGCTAATTAAGTCTGGGTGTTTCTTTCAACAAGAATTATTGAACAGGATTGTCTTGGTGTGCCGTACAAAATCTGACTCACTGAATGAATGACGGCTGAACATCTTACAGGAATGTGTAACAATTTACAAGAATGAATTAATTTAATGTACAGTAATCTTACAGGAACAGTTCATCCCAAAAAAGTGTATACTGTCATCCTTTACTCACCCTCAAGTTGTTGTAAACCTGTACACATTCTGTTGTTCTGCTAAACACAGATATTTGGAAGAATGTTTGTAACCAAACCTTTGACCAACATAGAACCAAATTCTTCAACAGAAAAATACAATTCATAAAGGTTTTGGAACATCTTGAGTCACAGAAGTGTTGATATGTCTTTCGGATCTGAGCAACACAGTTAACACATTTATTCATATTTGTTCTACTTTAATTGCTGTTGAAGGGTCTGAATTATTTTTACAGTGCAAATCTGCCAATGGGGTAAGAAAAATAATCTTGAATTTTGTGACAAAGGTAAAACTTAATTCACGTTTTTGCTTGTTTTAAGCACAGATTTACTTACATTTCATATTTTTTGCCTAAACACAAGACTTATTTTCTTAGGTCTTGAAATTTTAGACATTTGTAATGAAAAACAAGAAAAAAATACTAAGTAAGAAGTGTATCTTAATATAATACAGTCATTTCAAGAGGGACGATGCAAACACTTTGTAATGCCATGACACTTTTCTGTACTATGACATTACAAAGTGTTTCTACTTTAATACTGAACTCATTGTCATTCAATGCCAATCGTCACGTCTGTCTGACCAAAAGAAGTATATGCACGATCTGATTCCTGCATGCATCTCATCATGCGCGTGCCTCTGTATGAGGAAGAGAGTGAGTCAGACAGATACACAGATCACAGAGATATAAGGACGTGGCAGAAACTAACCGCAGTCCGCCGCATACTCCTCCCACTCGGCTGGGGAACTGCAGCCGTGCTTGTGAAGATCGCTGTTAAAGAAAGTCAAAGTGGATAAATACTCGCTGGATAAAATAGCTCCGCATAAGTACAGCAGCGACAGAGCTGCCAGCACAACACCCCCGCCAGCAGGTGCCATGTTGTGAGTAATTTTATGAGCAGGTGAAGAACGATGAATTGCCGGTTAATGTAGTTTACCGAGAATAAACTCCTCACTACCGGGAGCTTCAGTAGAAGAGGAAAAAACTACATGTCCCGATAGGCGCGCATTAAAGCTCCGCCCTTTCTGGACGACCAGGAAGCAGTAGGCGGGGTTTTCAGACTGTCATATGGAGAATGGCACCGGGAGCGTTTAAATGCATCGAGTGTAACGAAGATGCAAACGAACTGCATCGAGATTACAGCAATGGCATATTGAAGATCACCATTTGTGTGAGTAGTGTAGTTTATCATAAAGATTAGGAATGTTTTGGGTTGTCGGTGCCTTACGAAAAGTGTTTACTGCACAGTAACCGTGGTTTAACGTTAGCGAAGCATTTTTATTAACAACAAATTTACCATTTACTTTATTAACGCTGATATTTCTAGTTAAGATATGATAATTTAATGTTAGTAAGTCCACCAAGGTTACTATACATTTACTATAGTAAATACATCCTCTGTGAAATACTTCAGTTTCTTTCAAAAAGGCTTTCTAGTGAATCCAAACTTTTCCAAAACACTAAATTACATTGAACACCACATTTTGTAATAGTTTATAATAGTGTGTCATTTCTCTTCTGTGCAGGCCTCATGCAAGAAACCAGTGGACAAATACATTGAATATGATCCAGTTATTATTCTTATAGATGCCACTCTATGCAAAATTCAGGCATTTAGACATATACTCTTCAACAGTGAGATCAACGTGAGTAAAAGCGTAAACTTTGTGTTTGTTTTCTCTCTCGGTTGAAATGGAGTATGCACGCAATTCATACAGAATTGTGTATTATTCCTATTATATATCGAAATAATAAATGTAGTAAACTGTCCTCATCTGTCTGTCTCGGTCTGTAGATCCACTGGAAGCTGTGTGTGTTCTGTCTGCTCTGTGAGGCATATCTGCGGTGGTCTCTTCTGCAGGGGTCACAGCCCAGCAGTGACCCTGCTGACATCATCCGTTACACTAAAGAGTGGGATTTTTACTGCATGTTTGCATTGGCTACACTTGGTAAATCATTACATTCTTTTTAATGAAATGTGGTGTCATTGAGATGTGGAGGTTTGTGATAATATTTTCATAACAGTTGACAAATTTGAATATTGCAATGTTGGTCTAGACGGGATGCCCAAACAAACAGAGCCACAGTGTTTACGCTCCTCGGAAAATCATGTTGTGTATATATGTTCTGTTGGTTGTATTTTGTCCAAACGTTTGTGTAGTGTTAAAGAACAGAAACAGGAAGTGCTTCTGGACCAGTGTTGCTGTCGTCTTCTATACATACTTATTTTTCTGTGAATTGAAGTCAAATGTCTATTTTGATCATTTCTAAGCTTTAAAATAGTTTTAAATGTACTCAATGCTCAATATAAAACCTTATGGATTGCAGCTTTAAAGGAGAAATGTGGAGATTTTAGCGGTGAAGTTACGAATTGCAACCAATGGCTCCACCGCTCACCCCTTCATTTCGAAGCTCTACGGTGGCTCTCACAGGACAAAGATGTCGTCACGTTTCCGCTTCTTTGTCGAAGGAGATAACATATTAACGAAATACATACAGAATGTAAGCATGTGTGTATGTTGTGTTTTGGTAGAGTTGGCTGTGTTCTGCACAGGCGTGCTGCTGATCCTCTGGAGCTTCAGTGGAGCTTCGGTTGAGTTGAATCCTCTGCTGAAGGCTCTTTTGCTCTCCAGCTACGGCAAAGTCCTGCTCATACCCGCGGTCATCTGGGAGCACGATTTTTCTCCGCTCTGCTTCAGCCTCATACGACTGTTTGTGTTGACCTCCAACACACAAGCTATTAAAGGTTAATATCAACACACATGCAGTCACACACACACACATATAATCACAGTCTGTTTTACCCCAATGAAATGTACACATCTCACACACACACACACACACACACAGACTGAATGTAAACACACACTCTCTCTTTCCCACACTGGTGCTCTCACACAGAGGGTGTTTTATTTTTTAGGGTGGGATGGTTTTCCTGTGGGGGTTTTCCATTAGGGTGTTCATATAACCTGAGGTCACAGTTATCCCCAGCTGTTTATGTAGTTTGTACAAATATTATTTTGTCAACGTTATGTTGTGGGGTTGATACGAAAATATAACTCACTAGCTCAATAGTACCAATGAATCTGCTCTTAGACACCAAACATCAAACAGAACGTTGTATACACATTGATATTCCTCGATCATCTAATATATTTATTTACCTTATTTTTAAAAGCGCACTTAAAACGCACTACTTCAGTGTTTTGTAATAGCATTTGTGATTGTTTTGTCATATTTTATTCTTTAATTACAATGTACTTTGTTTAAGGTAAATAATAATAATCCTGATATATATTTTGTAATGTTGCAGTGATTCTGAACTGCAGCAGACGTCTGTCTCTCCTGGCGGTGTGTGGTGGGTTACTCTTGGAGACTCTTGTTTCCCAAGCTTTCAAAACACTGCAGATCTGCTCTCAAGACTATCTGCCAGTGTTTTAGAGCCAAACCGAAGGTCCCCGATGCAGAAATCTGAAGAAAGGACTGAAACTGACATCAGGATTATCTGAATCCAGCAGTCCAGTCCAAACGCAGATAAACCTGCGCTCAGGGCTCAGTTTTCCATGTTTGAAATGTTTACCCTGTTAAACAACACATTTCAATGCAGAGACTATAGTTTGTCAAATGCTTTGGAAATGTTGTTTGGTCTGTACACAGAAATGTTTGTGACAGGGCCAAGTGAACCTAAATGAGGTCACGAAGAGCAAATTGCTCGTTTTTTCTATGGTTACCATGTGGTTATGAGTTTATTTCTTCATGCATGTATGCCTTATATTTTCTAAGCTAGCTTTTTTAAAGGCAAGCTTTTTGACTTCACCTCAAGGCAACATAACTAGTTTAAGACTGTATAGGCAGAAGGGCTGTCGCAATGTCGTATGTTTGCGTAGGCTTTGAAGACACAGCTTTACATTCCTGAGGTCATCTGTCAAATTCCTGGAGAGACGTTAACGCAAATATACTGCTTATGGCTGCGGTTCACATACTTTAACAATCTGTTTTATATTGGACGGTTTGTGAATGAGGTTTTAAAAGCAGTGAATTGCTGTTATTTTAAGTAAGGTTTTCAGTATTGATATGAACAAACTGTGAGGGATTGTGGTTGATTTGGGTAGTTTACCAGATTTTGTGTAAACCTGACGTCCTAAAAATATCCTCAACATTTCAACGGACAGTAAACCACCCGTGACATTTACGTAAACTAAAGCCGTTTTGGCGATTATTGCATGGATTAGTATTTCAATGCCTGTAATCTCTGTACATGGTCAAAATATTTCATAAATCCACACCATATTTTGTCATTAGAGGCTTGTTATGACTAAGCAGGTCAGTGTGAGATCTGAGATGTCCACACGTCAGAACAGGTTTTATGAATGTCATGTTCAGGTATTTGCTGAATGTTTCGCTGATGTTGGGTGAGGTTCTAACTCAATAAAACAATGAAGGACTTCTGTGTGTTTGTGTTACAGAACAGTCTTGTTTCATTTAGCAAATAAGTAAAGAATGTAAGGTTGCAAACTCGAGGCAAATAAATTGTTGTACGGTATTTGACCTAATGCTGCCTGCTTTTGACATCAATTGTCACAACATTGCTGAATAAAGAACTTCACTACACTAGTTTTGCATTTACATTAACTTAACATACAAATATAAACTGTACTGTGCAACTGGATATCAAATCAATTGGATAGTTCCATTATTATCAAATAACTGTAGCATGCGCTACATGAACGGCTCTGCGGTCCCAACTCACTAAAGGGGGATGGGGTGAGGACAAAGGTCAACTCAAAAATATCTAGGTATTTCAGGATTTGCCCATATGCTCATATTTGACAATTTAGCGAGGAATCTCTTTATAAAGTATTGAATGAGATGAAAAATAGCAAAAATGCATTTACAGTCCCCACTGGTAGATACTGTTACACCATTGAAGTGAGGACAAAAGGTCTGTTTCTCCAGACGGTAGCCACATTTCCCATATTTGCACAAGTAATAGTACAGTGAAACTCCCACATAGAGCATTCTGTATTATTATATGGTTATTTTGGCTGAAATATACAAATATTTAACTAATGTGGTGACAAGTTAACTGTTAAGAAGTAGCCTTCTTCGTGTGTTAAAGGGATAGTTCATCTAAATATATGTATATATTCTTGCATCATTTACTCAATGTCATATCATTTCAAACTGACGTTCTTCAGTGGAACACAAAAGAAGATATTTTGAGAAATGTCTCAGTGGTTTTGTGTCCATACAATGGAAGTCAATGAAGGGTCAATGTTGTTTGGTTACAAGCGTTCAAAAAATCTTCTTTTGTGTTCTGCAGAAGAAAGAAAGTCAAAGGTTTGGAATGAGGGTGAATAAATAATGAAAGGTTTTTCATTTTGGGCGAACTATCCCTTTCAATAACGTAAATTGCAAAAAAATGGCAACATTCTGGCTATGCACTTCTGCATCCGATAGCTGAGCAACTGCATTGAGATCAATGGAAATGCTAACAGGTATATTCAGTCTGCTTGTTCATGCTTGGTGCTAGCAACAGAAAAGTCATGGGTTCGTCTCCCAGGAACCGCACATACTGTACCTTTATGTTTAATGCACTTTTGCGCAAATATCTGTCAAATGCATTAACGTATTGCACATGCACATCTCAAAAGCATTTTCTTTGTCAAAAAACAACAATGGCTGCTTTTGACATCCTCTGGGTTTATTAACTTATTTATTAACTTATTGCGTGCATGGGCCGCACGTCTTTCAGTTGTTGCGCTTTAAACGGGAAAATCCCTAGTCAACGTGACACGGACACATTCGGTAAAGATTATGATAATCCGACTCGGTCTCTCGAACAGGTGCTCAGGCCCCAACCCAGAGGTGTGGATTTAGATTTAGAGATTTAGTGCACAGAAACAGCACTCTCAAACAGTGAAAACAAACATTCAGCATCACTTTTGCTGAGGACAGTGCATAACTGTATATCCCATGAAATATGCGTGATATCGTTGTATCGTGAGATGATAATCACATTGGCCTGCAGCTGTCTCCAGATGCATGATTCTCATCTCCTGAATACAGCATGAGCTTGTGGCTGTCAGTTCACTGTCTGCCAGATCAAGATAAGGACTCAATGTTCTGGTAATTACATCTGGACGCTACACAAAAAAGCAATTACACATGGATTTCAGTAGCATATTGAAGCAGAGAGCGTGTTGACTCTTAGTATTGCTGCAGTACTCCAATGACCTATCACGTTACATACAAACACTATATGGAATACAGTATCCCACAATGCATTGCACATGACATTTACTGGATCGCACTTCCAGGATTTTCTTTGGATTTGGATCGCACTTCATGCCTTTAAACTGAATCAAATGTGCAAAAAAGTCAAAATTCTGCTTGAAAAATAGTAGGCAGTGCAGCAGGATTTTCGTATTCCATCTTGTTGAGATACAGTAAAGAACTCAAAAAAGAATCTGAAAAAAACAATTTCTTGCTTACCTTTTTTGGTGCAGTGTAACAGCTTGAGCGAGAAATTGATTGTATAAACAGAAAAGCTAATAACAAAAAACACCATACATCATGATATTTTATTCATTTTGTATCGCTGCCACAAATAAAATAAACAAATGTGATCACTGCTGTATCAATTCAAATCACATATAAGCACTATTTCACACCCAAACACATCCAACACCTTTGAAAATGAATCAGAGAACATGGTCTGACCAAAAACATCAAAGTCAAATTCAGCATCGCTGTGTACAACACAACTAAGGAAAGCATTTCACAACAACCACAAAGATCAAACAAGCCAAAAAATATTTTCACTGACTCGTAATGCAAATGAGGAAAACCAAGAGGGAGTTTCTGGGTACATGGCAGGATGGCAGCTGGGTGGTGAAGATACTTCTTCTTTTTGCAATGAGGGGAACAGAAAATTATGAGTGGGTGAATAAAGACAATAGAGAGCCAGAAATGGCAGTAGCACCTGGAATAAAATACAAGGCACAATGTGTTAAGTTACTTTATTCAGTGCTGCTTTTGGTCAAAGCACCTAAAGATCTGCTGGTTGCATAACTTTGTTTTTGTATATTTAACTTGTGTGACTGTTCTTTCAATTGTTGTTTTGGAATTTAGTCAAAAACGAAAGGTTGCATTTAGACGAGAGGGTTCAAACTGAATCAGTATATTGAATCAGATACGTGTTCTAGGAAATATCAACTTGTTTGTGTCTGCTGGTGTAAGAAAACAGTGATCATCACATTTTAAAGCTCAGACACACAAGAGGTAGAAGAAACTCTTTCTGCTAAAATTCTTAATTCCATTCTTAATAATGGATAACTTTGCAGCAATTTTCACAATTCTAGAGTTTATAAGCTCTTGAAAAACACAGAATTGATCACAGAATTTGTTGACTCGTAACATTACACATTTTCTATGCCAGGCAGTGGGACACAAAAACACAAACATCAAAAAATGTTATATAAAAATTATATATATAGAATACGTTTATAATTCATTATCTTGATATGCTGTGATAGCTGCAAACATTCAGGACATGTATACGCTGATCCTTTTCGGTTGATTCATATGCCAAAAAATTTATTATGTCACATTATCAATACAGGTGACCTTATGTATGCAAGTCACTTAACGTATGAAACTCAAACAACGAGATGAGATGCATTTCAAATGCAATGGAAGACGTAATCCAAGCAGCAATAATAAGTAAATAAATAAAACACCTATAACACATGATCTAGTGTAGATTGACATAGGATGAAATGGAAATGCTATGGAGATGAACACAGCTGGATATTGACTTACCCATATATAGATATGTATATAATGAATGAGTTATGCAATATGTAATATAATAAATATACAGGGACACCATGGCTTGTTTTGGTGATGCTGTCATGAGTTCTTTGTGCTGGTTATACCCTGGATTACATTTCGGCAAAGAATAGGTAGCAAATCCAGCAATCTCAGAACATTAGTGAGCACCCAGCAAGCAACTGCTCAGTGAGAAATACAAAAACAAAATTGTAAATCTAGTGGGGCAAAGCTTCTAGTCAACCCAATGTTTTCAAACTCACAAACCATAAACATCATTATAAAACCATATGCCTCTCCCCATATAAAAAAGATCTTATAAAAATTCCCAATGTTGGTTTAAATCTGCAAAAAATACTATCATGTATTATACAATAAATAATAATAATAATCCTCGTTTCAATTTCCTGTAGAAAGAGTCTGCTGTAAAACTCAACGATGCCAGCAAACTAAATCATGGCACAGCTTGTTTTCTTAAATGAAAAAATAATAAAAAAAGCTCTTATATCATGATATGGAAAGAGTCATGTATCCAGCTGTCCTTGGAAGTCCCGTTTTTAGGTGACGTATCATTTCCATCCGGAGTTGCAGCTGGTGTCATGGCGGATTCCGTATAATATTCCTCATCTTCATCAAAATAACCGTTCTCCATCCCATACGGCCCGTCGGCACTAGACACGGCAGACAGGTCCTGGCAGCTGCCCTTGTACTCCTGGATGGACTCATGAAGAGACCACAGCTGACAGAGCAGGGACATATCCTGCTGCCGCAAACCCACCTGCACAAACAGAACAGTGACTGAACAAATGCCCAAAATATATTCAAATGGACAAGAAAATTATTACTTGACCAACGTGACAGGAAACAAAATATTTCCATTGAAGTCTTGTGATATTTAGTAAACTCATAATGACTCATTTGTTCTCGGTTCAGACATCGTAAGGATTTGGGTCTATTCCGTGTGACCACTTAAACGTTCCAGCAAACTTAATGCAATATAGACAAAGAAAACCGAAAGCTGACCCTAACAAAATCCCTTTTTTTTAAGGTGGTTACATAATGCCCTAAATTCAGGCACATTCCAATCATTTGGAACTCAGAAAGACAAGTGTCTTTTCAAAATTCTCACTTTTGAGCATCTATGTTCAGTTTAGTATGAGTGTTCTGACCATTAAAACAAAACACCTAGAGAATCCAATCTAATATTTTGTCAGTTCAAAACTAGGGCTGTCAAAAGATGAATCATGATTAATCGCATTCAGAATAAAAGTTTGTGTTTAGATGTCTGTTTACTGTGCATATTCATTTTATATTTATGACCACAAACACATACACGTAGGCCTATATATATACACATTTAGGAAATATTTAGATATTATTTGAAATGTTATTTAAATGTGTATTAATTTTGATATTTTTCTTAAACATACATGTATGGGCTTGTTTTTACAAAAACAAAGTTAATATGCACAGACAGTACATATATTATGTAAACACAAACTTTTATTCTGGATGCGATTAATCGTGATTAATCGTTTGACAGCCCTATATCAAAACTGAACATTATATAAATGTTCAGAGCATTTAAATTGAACATTAAAATTAGAATCACAAGCGTTTTAAAATGTATGATGTCCTTATTGTTCAAGTATTCCGAACATTTAAATAGAACTATTTCTAGATTCGAATCTAAAATCTGGCCACGTTCTGACTACTCGACAAGTGTTTCGAACTTTTAAAACAATTTTGAGATTCAAATTAAACACTTGTCAGCCAACGAGCGTCACACAAACTGAACCCTCATGACACCATGCAAGTATCCAAATGGAATGCTGAGATTTAAATCTAAGCTCTGTGAAATCATATATATATTCCGACTAGTCGAGCTTATCACTCATACAAGTAACGTTATTCAGAACATTTAAATAGAACAGTGCAATTCAAATATAACATATTTGTAATCATAAGAGTGCGAGTCCGACTATTCGAGTTAAAAACTCAGCATCATAAAAGTGTTATGAACACTTAAATGAAACCTTTTCAAGATTCAGATGTATATTGAATGACTTGAACACTTGTGATTTCATTACAACGCGATTTAAATCTAATATCGTTGTCAGCGCATAAGAGTGCTGACTATTCGATTTAAGCAGCCATGTTCCGAACATTTTTGGGAATCAAAGGCGCATTCCTAAGTTTAGAATCAAGCATTACTATACGCACATTTGACCCCCACATACTCGTTTAGGACGTTCGATGACGCCCAGACATGCTGTCTAGGTAGGCGGCTCGCTAGGCTTTGAGAAACAGCCGCTGACAGGCGAAACGATCGCTCTCAGTCAGAACAACAGCTGTTGCTCAATATCTCTACCCTTACCATCTCTTTTCTCAACAGAGCCAGGGCGGCATCCAGGTTCGCCGGTTTATTCGCCAGCAGATTGTCTGTGTTGTTCCGTCCTCGGCTCAGGTCGTCCTGAATCATGGTCTTCTTCACGTACATCCTCTCCATCTCTCTCCACGAGCCGCCGCTGGAGTTGAGCAGTCCGCTCAAGCTCTTGGGCAACGGCGGCAGACCCTCAATACAGGCCAGCATACCGCCCGCTGCTCCATTCCCAACCTTACCATTCATACTAACATTAACCAATAACACGCTAAACTAACAGACGACGGTATTACTAGAGCATGTGCTGATTTCCGTAAAGACTTTTATGCACTAACGTCGACAAATCCATATAGTAGACAACGCACCAAACGACACCTATAATCTGTTGGGCTGAACTCGCACTTCCTGTCCCTTTAAAGCGAACCAGCGCAGACTAGGCGTGATCGCGTGTGACGTAGGGGGAGGTCAATAAATATTCATGAGCATTAAATGCTGAATTAATCTTTTATTCTGATTAAAGCCCAGCTATTGTGCCGCAACCTACATCTTCATCACATTTTTGCGCATTAATACTTGGTTACATAATTTTACTGACGTCAATTTCTCTTTGTTTTTTTATATATTTATTCTTTTATTATACAACACTATCAACAATACAGCTCTTTTTATTTTTTTAAGGAAATCATAGATGGTTTGGTTAAACCAAAGATTATGCAATATTTTCTCAAAGCGATGTTGCAATCTATTGGCTGTACGAATGTTCACATTCTTTCACTTGAAAAATAAACATACTTTTGTTCCCCAGTACAAGTAACTAAGGTTTTATGTAACCCTATATTCTGTTGGGGTGCAGTTATGTTTTGATCTCTAGGTTAAGTCCAGAGCACAGTTGTCGGATAGCAACTCTGAAAGCACATGGTCAGGAAATGGTCAGATGAATTGACTCAGGGTGAGGTCAGGGCCGGATTCCCGGGAAGGAACAAAGGTGTCAGTAACAGGCAGATGGTGACCACGATCAGCCCCTGTGACACAACACACACCCAGCTGCAGCTGGACACAAAGCATTTAGACATGCGGCTATTATAGCCTACAGACAATACGTGCACGCGCACACATTTGACCAAACACTAACAATATCTAGGTCATTATACACAACGGGTGCAATCCCTATACATACTGTACAAAGCAATTTTGTATGCTGATGTAAACGTTTAATATCTTGATATTTTATCTGCAAAAACCTAGCCAGTTTATTTTATTTTTATAAAGAAAAACACGATACGTTTACATATGTGGATATGTTTTTAAACGTTAACATTAAATTCTATTAAGATTTTAATTCTATTACGATTTTTAACTATACCCATATGATTTTCTAAAAGGGTAACTGTATCCCAACATACATTAAACCTATGAATTTATGTTGAGATAACACAAATCTTACAAAGTATTATAGTTTACTATTCAAATGTATTACACAGTTAAGAAAGATGTGTTATAAAACATTTAAAAGGAACCTGACAATTTTCTTCATCTCTCCACCATCACTCATGCAAAAATGACTACAATTGCTACAACAATACTTCAACAGCATTTATTTTAACAACAGTAAACGAAGACAACATCACTTATTTAAAATTCAATTTTGAGTTTTAAAACAGCTCTGAATATCCACAAAAAAATTCAGAAAAAAACAACACAAACATTTACAACCCTAAAACCTTTTTCATTTTGTATATAAAACAAGCTCTTTAGATTTAGGTTAAAACACTGTTATAAAATCTGGCCCTAAACTTGCCAACAACAAATGTGCAAAACCCAACAAAGGATCATTAAGAAACCAATTGAAATCACATTAGTCACTGATGTCTGGAGAACGTCAGACACCAATCACTGTGGCCGGCTATTTTTACAGTTTGGGTCTATTAAGCCAAAAGTCACACCTTTATGTTGTGTATGTAACACGAACAGCATGACTTCATCCGGCATTGTTCTGTGATGTAAGGTGAATTGAAACACAAACCATAAAACAACACATGACACTCAATTGTAACATGTGAAGCCCACACACCCAATTTCCACGTCTGGGTGGGGTTAAACTTCGTATGTCTCTAAGGCACAAGGTAGATTATTATGCAGAAGGTGGCACAAGCCCTGCCCACGCGTGGGAGACGATGACAGAGGTGTTATTGATGACACCAAGATGCAACCTTGCAAAGCCTGATTCTGCAGAAAGCTAAGCACATCCAAATCCCGCAGCGAATAGCCAGCGCGTGCGAAATTCAGTACTGCTGATTCAACAAGAACTGTGGGCACAAGGACAGTGACAACTCAGCTGTCATATATGGGCCTGACCACATCCAACATTCTACCCATAATGTGAATACTTTGTCTTACATAAGAACAGAACGAGTCAAGAATTAAAACAGTAGAGATTTTCTTGATTACCGTAATAAAATGGGTATTTTTGGGGTATTTTGTCAAGAACTGCAACTTATTAAACTGAACCATGAAACATTATGATTTTAAGCTATGAGCCCAGAACAGCATAGAAAGACATTCTCCTCGCTGGCCTGTACTTTGTTTTGAATGATCATGTAAGACAGGAATCTAAATGTTCATTAATTTTGGACTCAGGTATTTTGTTATGGCACACAGGGCAGTGGACGGTCATTTGGACTGGAGAACTATTTGCTTGCTGATCTCTGTCAGGCCGAGCAGCTCCACCCGTCTCCTCTCTGTGCTTCACTGTGGATGTGGCCGTTTCGCTGACAGTCGTCTGGAAGTAATCAAAAATATGTGCCGAGATTTGCTCTTCCCGTGGTCTTTTCCTGGCTCCAGACGTAGATGTCCCTGATGTCTGGGGGCTGCCAGTGTTTCCGGACTCAGGCTTTTGAAAGCCTCCACGGTGCTCGGAATTGGATCCTGAAGTAGTTGTGCATGGCTTTTGAGGACTTCCAGCGTTTCTCAATCCTGAGCTCGTAGTATTCAACCCCGGTCTTTGGTTACCTACGAAGTGCTTTGAAATGCAACCTTCAGACTTTTTAGGGCTTTCAAAAAGTTTTGAATTTGAATCCGGAAATGACGTTTTAGCATTGTCAACACTCCCGAAATATTTGGAGACACTTTGCACAGTGGAGCCAGGCTTTGGTGCGGATATACTGGATGAAGCCGGTCCATTACATTTAGCTGCATCTGTGGTAAGCTTGGAAGAACCTACAGTGCTGTCGGATCTCTCTGGAGATTTGAGGACTTTGGACTGAAAGAGATCTTGCATCGTCCTCTGCTTTGCCCTCAGACTGCCGTTGGCTTTAGAAATCCTCACAGGTGAGCCGTTGATGTTGACAAAGGCACTGGTGTTGCTGACAGACTTTTTGCGGAGAACATCTAATGAACCTGAGCTGAGTCTTTTGTCCGGGTTTGTCTCGTTGGACCATGGTCTTGAGAGGGATGGCATGTCATTCCTAGGAGGAGAGACCAGAGGCTGCACTCTAGAGGGGCTTAAGGGACTCTGGCTGGGCTGTTTGTCTATTGAATTCTGTGTAGCTCCTCCGAGAACAAAACCTCTCCCACTAAATGGAATCATATTTATGATGTCTTGCGAGCCAGAATCTGCAAAACAATAGAAAAAATGATGTCACTTAATGCTGAAATAATATAGCTTAATGGTCAACACTAGCTGGATTTCCATTGCAAAATTTAGGATGTGCTATAAAAATGCACAATATTTTGGGTAAAAATCTCCAAAATGTGCACAGAAACACTGATCAACCAATAGCATGAACTTGCAGCAGAATATTTAACATATTACGTAAAGTTCAATATATTAAATCATTTACTGTAAAAAGTGATTTGATTTTTCCTTTTTTGCTATTCTTCCTCTTTTACGATGCACATTGTCATGGAAAAAACACCACATACAGAGACACAAAGTTTAATAATGTGGTAATATCTAATGCATCACCTGTACTGCTACTGGGAGGCTTTGACTTCTTGGATTTCTCACTGCTAGCATTCTTGTCTTTCTTTTTATCAGTTTTACCAGATTTCCCATAATTCTCTGGCTCCTTGATTTTGGTGTATGTTCCGCCACAGGTCCTCTGGTGCTCGGCCCACCAGGGATCTCTGGCCGAGGGAGGTCTGTTCATCGCGCGCTTCACGTATCCCAAGAACGGTTTGCGATTCTGACAGGGTCCATTACAGCGCCACCAGTGCTGCCTGTACACGTCAACCTCATCATGAAAAGAGTGATATATCTGTAAAGAGTGATTTATTTCAGCACAGACACTGGGATCAGTAATGACAACATATACAAATCCTCTGTTCCAACAGTGATGATGACTTTAAACCAAACTAACAAATGAATTTTTATGGTAGTTAGTTTGCATTGTGGTTTATTTTTTTCTTTGTTGTCAATACATTGCCTTTGATCCCTAAAGTAAAGTTTTACCATACGCTGGATAGTAAAATAGAAATAAAAACTGTAATAAGAGTTTTACTAGGAAAACTGCTCAGGCCAGAGTTGTTTTAGTAAAGGAAAATGTCTTACAGTGATGTTGGTCCCACTGGCTTGGTTGATTCTGTTCATGTGTTTGCAGAATTCCGGACCGTGGCCATCTCGATCTCTGTTGTTTTGAGTGACAAAGAGAAGAGCGTGGATCATCTCATGAAGAAGAGTCTGTGCACAGAAACAGCGGACATTACATTATGTTCAAATGTAGCTTCAAATAATTATGAAGAATACTTTGAATAGTAGGTCAACTTTTGGAAAAAGCTTTATTGTATTTGGCTTTGGTTAGCGTCACTATCAACTCATTTGAAATTTGTGTCAAAGGCATGCAAAAGTTAAAACATTTTGACAACACACAAACAGTACTTTTATTACTCAAATTTTGTTGGAGTATCATGTACTAATGATTCATGTACAATAAAAGAGAAATGTGATTTCAAATGTAAATCAAATATTTCACCAACTTGGACAAGATCTTTACGGGGTCTAAGCTTTAAGAGGGGTTCACTGAGTCTTATAGAACACAGGCCTCCTCTCCCCTCATAAGAGCACACTCCAGCACACCTGAGACAGAAAAACATTATACCAGTGAGAATCCGTAATACACAACTCAAAATATATGTTGTGTACCGTATAATGTGCAGTTGTATATTATGCTACAATGCTGTTGTGTACCTATCAATCCATCTAATGTACAGTTACATCTATCTAGATTCCAGATGTAGCTGCCTTCTGTTCTGTATGTTTAATTCAGATCTATCTATCTATCTATCTATCTGTTCTATTAGTACATAACTATTATTCTAAATTTCTGATATCTTTCCCCTATCGAGATTCCAGATGACCCATATAACTAGATTAACCCCTTGTTTAGATTCAAGTTCTATCTAGATTCCAGATGATCAATACATATAATGCAAATACATTTCAGGTGTAACGTTATGCATCTTATGATGAGAATCCCACAGAATCGTGTTAGATAAAGATATCTTACAGTGTCATCCTTGGACTCCACTTCACCTCCACCCCGCAGAGTTTCCCCCAGAAGAACATGTCATTAAACTGCAGGAACATGGCTCTCACGTCCGGATTGGGGTCCAGCATCTCCCACGACTCATCCACGACAGACATCGGTCTCTCCGGTCTGCTCTGAGAAATGGCACAACATCCGGCACACCGGAGGAGTCAATCTTGCGCTTTTTACTCGACGGATAGTCATCATCATTCCACCGGTTACCCGACGCTTCTTGGTCAAACTGTTCTTGTAAACGAAGAGCGAGCAAAAAGTCTTCATCCTCCATCATCAGTCTGCTTTACGAAAACAGACCTGCTGTTCTCCAATAACAAATGACACCATCAATCAGCACTAAATCTCCATGTGTAACCGCTAACCATGACCAACGACCCTTCCGCTTTATATGTAAAACGGTTTTATGCCTGATCGCGGGTTTTCATTGTTGTAATTGTGTGCGTAACATCCAAAACATTTCGAAAGAAAGCTGTCAGCATATTCCCGCAGCGCCCTATGGGAGAAAAACATGTTGGCCAATCATAAAGTCGCAGAGTGTGAGGAATGCTGGGAAATGTATTTTTTTTCTCGCAAAGAATCGAAATGTTATTTCGCTTTTGGGTTAAAATATGTGCAACACAACACGTACGGCGATTTTACATTTCGCGTCATTTTGAAACGGCAGAGATCATACAAAAGTTGCACGGCGTTGAACGCTTTTCAAAGTTCTATTTCATAACATCACATTATAGTATAAAATTCTATAATATGTGTTTCATTGATTTATTTTTAAATTAATTTTATTTTCAAGGACAATTTACAAATGTATTACATGTTTAAAATGATTCTCAACAAGAAGTTAAAAACAATAATTGAGAATATCTTTATTTTGAAACGCTTGCGCGTCACGTGATGTGACGTCACCGGGAGGTGCCGTGTTTCCTGTAGAGGAAGCAAACAGGAGTTCTGCAGTTGTTTTGCAATGACAGCTTGATTTTCTCGTAGTTATTCTGATATCTGTGCTTCATTCATATATTTTCTTTCGCCGTAATCTTGTAAAGATGGCAGACACGGGGAATCGCCTGCGTAAGTTACTGGAATCGCCTAATTTTGAGCCCCAGTCATACGTGAAGCAGCTCTCGCAGCAGTCCGACGGTGACCGAGATTTACAAGAGCACCGTCAAAAAATACAAACATTAGCTGACGAAACTGCACAAAACCTGAAGAAAAACGTCTACAAAAACTACAGACAGTTCATCGAGACGGCAAAGGAGATTTCATACCTGGAAAGTGAGATGTATCAGCTCAGTCACATTCTCACAGAGCAGAAGAGTATAATGGAGAGTATCACACAGTCTCTCCTGTCTACTGATAAAGATGAAACGGCTAAAGAGATGCTCGCAGCCTTTCCTAAAGAAACCGAAGAGGTCAAACAAAGGACCCTGACCACACTTCTGGAGAAGGTAGAAGGATGCAAGAACATCATGGAAACCCCAGGCAGATATCTGGTGTATAATGGTGATCTGTTAGAGTATGATGCAGATAACATGTCACAGATTCAGAAGGTCCATGCTTTCCTCATGAACGACTGTCTGCTCATCGCAACTTGGCTGGCTAACAGACGCGGAGCCGTGAAATACAAATACAACGCGCTGTATGACCTGGAAAGCTTTGCTGTTGTAAATGTTAAAGATAACCCGCCGATGAAAGACATGTTCAAAATCCTGATGTTCCCCGAGAGCCGCATCTTCAAAGCCGAGAACAGCAAGATCAAGAAAGAGTGGCTGGAGATCCTCGAGGAAACGAAGAAAAACAAAGTTGCAAAAGACAAGAACAAAAAGGAAGAGGAGGTGCCGACATCACCGGTCAGACAGGAAGTGTCCACAAATCCATTTGATGAGGATGAGCATCTGGATTCTGAGGAGTTTGTGGATCTGAGCCCTGAATGGATAAGGGAACTGCCGGAAGACCTTGATGTGTGCATTGCTCAGAGGGACTTTGAGGGTGCTGTCGACCTGTTAGATAAGCTGAACGAATATCTGAAGGAGCAGCCGGTGTCTCCGCGGGTAAAGGAGCTGAGGGGCAAGGTGGACCAGCGAGTTCGACAGCTGACGGATGTGCTGGTGTTTGAGCTCTCTCCGGATCGCTCCCTCCGCGGGGGACCCAAAGCCACGCGAAGAGCCGTGTCCCAGCTCATCCGTCTGGGTCAATCCACAAAGGCCTGTGATCTCTTTTTGAAAAACAGAGCGGCGGCCGTCCAGACCGCCATCCGGCAGCTGCGTATCGAGGGTGCCACGTTGCTTTACATCCAAAAGCTCTGTAACATCTTCTTCACAAGTTTACTTGAGACCGCTAGGGAGTTTGAGATGGACTTTGCGGGCAACACCGGCTGCTACTCCGCCTTTGTGGTCTGGTCTCGTTCAGTGATAAAAATGTTTGTAGACGCCTTCAGCAAACAGGTGTTTGACAGCAAAGAGAGCCTGTCCACCGCCGCAGAATGCGTGAAGTTTGCCAGCGAACACTGCAAGCAGCTGAGTGAGATAGGTCTGGATCTCACCTTTATATTGCAATCGTTACTGGTAAGAGACATCAGAGCGGCTCTCCAAAGCCAGAAAGACATCATCATAGAGGCCACAAAGCATCGTAACTCTGAGGAGATGTGGCGTCGGATGAACCTGATGACTCCTGAAGCTCTGGCCAAACTCAAGGACGAAATGCGGAGCTGTGGGATGAGCAGCTTCGATCAGTACACAGGGGAAGACTGCTGGGTCAACCTGAGCTACACCGTCGTGGCCTTCACCAAACAGATGATGGCGTTCCTGGAGGAGGGGCTGAAGCTGTATTTCCCCGAGCTGCACATGGTGTTTCTGGAGAGCCTGCGGGAGATCATTCTGGTGGCCGTGCAGCATGTGGACTACAGCCTGCGCTGTGAGCAGGAGTCGGAGAAAAAGGCCTTCATTCTTCAGAACGCTTCGTTCCTGCACGAGACGGTGCTTCCTGTTGTGGAAAGGAGGTTTGAGGAAGGCGTCGGTAAACCAGCCAAACAGCTGCAGGATTTGAGGAAGAGCTCTCGGTCTGTCAGGGTCAACCCTGACAGCACCACGTCTCTTGTGTAGCAGCTTTGAATGAACATTGATGAATACTTGCATTATGTATGTATTATGTAGGTCTAAAAATCTCATTTGATTTGGTGCCGTCATGCACTTTTAAACTCGTACACTCCTTGACTCAAGCCACCAATAGCAACTCCATAACACTCATTTCATAGTAATAAATGTATTAATTTATTTTATTTTAGAGATTAACCGTTGGACGTTATATCATTTATGACGGACTGTAAAGTGAACGAAAACAAATATTGTAATGAATATTACATTATTATTGGTCCCCTTGATCAAGCAACATGAAAATAAACGTATGCTTACTTACTTTTCCCCTGTTTTGAATGCATTTAAAACTTTTTTTTACCTTTTAAATAACAGAACAGGAATATCTGCCTGAACCCTTCACAGTCTTATAATGTAGTGCCCCCTGGTGTAAAGAGAATCAAACATCCTGGACAAAAATCCTAAAGCATTTATTAAAAATATTCCTATGTTTTTCTCTTACTGTTTTTTAGACCATGCATTTATTAATATTAATATGATTTAAAGGCATTTTTAAATAGACCACATGATAACATCTATGATGTATTGTACACATTTTAGTGATTAAATTACAGGATTTTAATGCATTAAGAATCTCACTTTATGTAATAAATGCAGACATACTCTCACAACCCTTTGACTACTGATTTTGCATTCTAGGTATAGCTTCATCCTCTGGGTTGTGACAAGAGTTCATTTTGTCCTGGCAGATTCCCTTAGCATATCTTGTGGATCAGTCTCGCTCCTCTGAACAACATGGTGTGAGGAAGAACAATAGCACGTGTGATCACTGCCATTCTCAATGCAGAATACACACTTGAAATAAAAAGGCTTTTTTATAATAATATATATATTTTTTATAATTAATTGTATAAAATGATGGCCCTTCAGCTTCATATCCAAAAATATGAAGCCATATGTGTTTGCTTTTAATGAGAAACACATTCTTAGTTTTTTTAAATGTATTTACTTTTTTCTCTTTGCATGATTATACATTGTGTAACATAATGCATAATATTTATATGACGGCGATGATTTTCTCTAACAGTTAATTGTCAAATAAGGTGCGATGTGGGTGGGTTATGTTATGTGATAAGTGGGTCATTCATTCTGTGTTGCAGCCTATGTCCACACAAACAGGCACTCATACACTTGAACGTCAGCACCATTACAACGCGTGTCATCCTTTGACGGGGTTGTTTACACATGGCTGCTTTAAATTGCAAATAAGGTTTAAAAAATCCGATGACCCTGTGATACAGGACGATAATACGAAAGGTGTCGCTGCGCAGACCGATCGCTGTATGGCATCAAAGTATCGAGAGAGTGATTCCAAAGCGCAGACTTTTATCTGCTCTCGCGCTACTTGATATCATCCATCGATCGGTCTACGCATCACTTCCCACACACTACATTCCTTTCGCCACATTTAATAAGGGGGCATACGGAACTTGTAGTTTTTTTATAGATAATGCGAAGGGGTGAATGTCGACATAAAGAATTCAACACCCACAATGCTCCTCACTCTCCGCGCATGCGCGCAGCCGTTAACAGGAGCTGTCCTCGTCTTGTGGTGCTGCTCTGATTTCATTGATCGGCTGGACGCGAAAGAGGGTTTATGGACGCGATGGAAGAAGAACTAAAATGCCCGGTTTGCGGTTCTTTCTACAAGGAGCCCGTTATTCTACCGTGCTCTCATAATGTCTGCCTGGCGTGTGCCCGGAACATCATCGTGCAGACCCCGGAGGGAGAGACCCCTCCTCAGAACCGAAGCTCCGGCACCTCGGACTACGATTACCTGGATATGGATAAAATGAGCATGTACAGCGAGACGGACAGCGGATACGGGTCATACACGCCGTGCCTAAAATCTCCCAACGGGGTGCGGGTGTTCCCCCCGACCCTGGTCCACCGCCACTGCTCCATCACCTGCCCGCTCTGTCACCGCAGCGTGTCGCTGGACGAGCGGGGGCTCCGGGGACTACAGCGGAACCGGCTGCTGGAGGCGATCGTGTCCCGGTACCAGCAGAGCCGCGCCGCTAACGTCAAATGTCAGCTGTGCGATCGCAACCCGGTGGACGCCACGGTTATGTGCGAGCAGTGCGACGTGTATTACTGCGCTCCGTGCCAGCAGCGCTGCCATCCTTCCCGCGGACCGCTGGCCAAGCACCGGCTGGTACCGCCGACTCAAGCGCAGGCGGTGATCGCGCAGCCGGCCGGCGCCTGCGCACGCAAACAGACGACTTGTGTGGACCACGAAGCGGAGAACTACAGCATGTACTGCGTCAGCTGCAAGACCCCCGTGTGCTACCAGTGTCTGGAGGAGGGCAGACACGGCAAACACGACGTGAAGCCCCTGGCCGTCATGTGGAAACAACACAAGGTAACCAACAATTTTCTAACACGAACCATAGTTTAACTGTAGTAACCAGAAATTAATTTAAACTAATTTTGCAGTAAAACTACATTTTTACAATAGTAAAACCCACTGGAGTTTTCTCTTACACAATATATGAGTGGGTGCCATACTATTATTTGGAGTACTATGTAAATACCACATGTGATGCCCTTGTGATATGTAAACCAAAATACCACCATCTTATATCACCACTGTAACATCACATAGTTTTTGGTAAGACTTACCAAATTCTTACCATATACAATCTTTAAAATATAACAGAGCACTGACCTCACATCAGCGGTTAAGGTCTGGCTGGTCCAGTATATTAATATTAAAAAATATAGGTGTCTATATTGAGTGTAAATGCTAAGTTAACATTCTCACCATGTTATTACAACACATACAGTGTGTTCCTGTTCAAGTTCTCTGTACACTTCTCACTGCCCTCTGTGTGTGAGTGTGAAAAATGCATGTGTGTATATGTTGTATGTGTGTGTTCCAGGATGACAGAAGAATGTGTGTAGCGGATGAAGAGAATCGGGGTTTGTGTGTGTGTGCTGTACAGTACTACTGCTGGCGGTGAGGAACCGTGAGTGTATATGAGTCAGTCTAAATTCAAGCCTCCCTCTGGGCATCTTTTTTCTTCATCCACCTTAATGGATTCACATGGAAGCGCACAATAGATAGATTGTATGAAGCTGTCAGGATGATCAATTCCATTGGAACGGCACCCACCTTTAGCCCAGGAAATTGGGGCTGATTGTTCCAATGAGCGATTGGCTTTCGTGAGCCAAAAATGGGCCATTATAATGCCAGATATGAAGGATTATGAATATGGAAGTTATTGTGATTATATTTGTGAATAAAGCATTGGGTTGGAGGTCTGGAACTGATGTAAATGCCCCTCGCCCATGAAGATACTTCAGAAAAGAGATTATCACATAAAAACTGGTGTGTTGGAATATTATATAATAATCCAAACACTTTTTTTCTGGATGGATCTAGTGAAAATGTCTTATATTAAGATCACCATTAGAAGTAATTGTTTGAGCCACTAAATGTTTCATTTGGTGTTTATTGATTGCACCTATTTGTATTCCTCAATGCAGTGAGTGTTTAAGGAGTTTTGCTGTGGATCTGTCCTCTGACGTCTGCACACACTCCCTAGATTACTATTAACTGACCCTTAACCTCTGACCCCTGGCCCTTTCCTTAAACACTACCCATCACCCTGACCCTGACTGGCCAGAGACACGTCTGTCCTCTAAATAGTGCTGCGAGTCTTGATTTAGGTGTTTGTGGGTGTACATGTGTGCTGCAGTTGGCTAAAACAAGCATTTTTGACCAGAGATAAATCCTTCAACAGTATATCAGGGATGCTCAAATCCTGTCCTGGACCGACCCCGGCACTGCATATCTCTCCCCTATTGGACACCAAATTCAGGTCTTGCAGTTTTTATTAAAAGAAATAAAAATGGACTCAATCACACCTCGCATTACACAGAAATCCCATCTCTTCAGATATATATTCATAAATACAGAATGTGGAAAGTGACTGTGGCCTTTACACACGCACGCACACACGCACGCACGCACACACACACACACACACACACAGTCAGAATGTAGGTTAAATGTATGTGACTGAAATATGTAGTAGTGCTCCTCCATATGCCATTGCTGAGGAGTGTGTGTGTGTGTGTGTGTGAGAGAGAGAGAGCTTTTTCACACTTTTTCCTGCCGGCTATCTGTGACCAAGAGAACAAATCACAAAGCATAAAAGGCAACAACATAAGCCATACTTTCCATTTTCAAGCGGACACATTATCTAAAGAGAATTAATAAATTACTGCAGATATGTATATAATTGCAGTGACAATATCAGCAAACACCATTCGTACAGCCCACCACAGAGAATGTTGGTCATTCAGCAGGCTTTAATATTAAACTATTAATGGCAAAGACAGGACAAGAGAGAACTCTATATACAGGGAGCCTCCCACAAATGTGACCCCTCCTGTTCAACGCCTAAGTACAGATCCTTCCTGGTAATCTTGCCGGTTTCCATGGTTACACACGAACGTTACACCAATGTTTCATTTTCCCAAACAACTTTCAGACGAACTCCCAGCTCATATTTTACCATAGAAAATAATAGAACTTTGATTTAGAAGAAAGATATGAAGCCTAGTTTGAGATTGTTTTAAAATTATTGTTTTATCATTTCACGATAACTAATCCAATTTATCATTGTAATGCATCCAGATATTTTAGTAAAGAATACCAAGAATACCAAAAGATGCTTTATTTTTGCTTAAATTTAATGGAGGTACATCAAAGACATCCATTTTATGTTAGAGGAATAGGAGTTGGAAAAAGGTTTCCAGATAAATAAAAAAATCATGTACTCATGCACCCTTATGTCATTTCAATCTCATAAGACTTTCTGCTCTCATGATGATGTTCAGCAGAATGTCCAAACATATCTTTACAATACAGTAAAATGGTCACATGTAACAGTCCAGCTTAAAAATGCAATTACTAAATATAATATGAAAAAGTTAGATGGTGACAACATTTTCATTTGTGTGCTATAATTGAAGTAAAACATGAAATACTCTCATTAGACTAACATATATTGGGATATGCTGTATTATGCATTAGGAATATTAGGCAAAATACCATTTATCCTCTTCAAGTATATTTATGTTCTCAGTATAAACAAACAAACAATCCTCAGGGCTTTCTCAGCATATAAACAAACATTCTTGATCCCACCCAGTGATGTTAATCTGAAGTCTCACAGAATGAACAGAAAGCTTATCATCAACAGACCAGCGAGTAAGAAACAGACGTGTGTGGAACCTTATTTAAACATTGAGAGGCCCATTCACTGGATATATGTATGTGACCTGCTAAATATTTTCTTAAAGGATTGCATTTGATTCCAAGGGAACACATATAAAATGTACACTGTGCACTGTTAGGTAGCTTTGCTTAGAACCAAATGCGTAAATGTAAGAAAGACACATAAAGAAATGAGAAAGAGATTTGTGTGAGTGGCATTCATCACACAGAGACAACGGCTGTGTTCCAAAAACATGCTGAGCTGCCTACATCGCACAAATCATCTTCTTTATCACTATCTTTGTCTTGTCCCGTAAAAATATCGAAATATCCCTAAATACCAATACCAACATGTGTTTTTTTGAGAGCGAGGTTTGAACAATGAAAAGAGAAAATAAAGAATGTGTTTCTTAATATGTTTTTTCTCTCTAGGGCATTTGATAAAGTTTCTAAAATCTAAAATTTTGTTTCTAAAATTGCTGTGTAGGTAATAGAAACAGATACAAATGAATTTTACATCGATTCATTGTATAGCTAAGACTTGATATCTAAAGCTAAAAGTTATAGGTTCTATTGAAAACGTTTATTGCAAGAAAATCGGGGCTTAGTTTGTGACATGGTTAAGATCTCTTCTGAAATTCTAGAAGAGGCATATGTTGACACAGGAGAAAGCAAAAGTTTCCGTTTGTTATTTTTATTTCTTATGCGGGTCAGACAGAGACTTTTCTCATTCGTATGTCTATTTCACACATAATTACTGTAGTTTGACCATTTTATTCATTTTTCGTAACAAGACTTGCATTTCCTGTTTGTGTGCTGTTTGTATAAAGCATTAAATGGCTCACTGTGTAGAGTTTTGGATGTGTCACTTAAGGGATTCCGTTTCATTTAAGATGTCGCCATAATAGGTAGCAACCTATGTAGGAAGTATACAGCAATGCCCAGTAGGTTTTGGGGCAGTGCCAGAGAGAGAGAAAGAAAGTGTGTTCTCCCTGAAGACCTCTAATCAAGGTCACTGGCACATCACCACACATTTGTATTATCTTCTATCACACACACACACTCGTATATAAATGCTGATAAACGGAGCGCTCGATTGCCTTGACAGTAAAATCAACAGATAGCAGTTATTGAAATGTCCCTTTGATGTCCCCTAAATGCACATGCACGCACAAAAACTGCTTGTCTTGCAGTGTCTCTGAAGTCAGTTCAATCCACGTCTCATCAACTCTTCATCACACTGCTCTGGTGAAGTAGATAATAAGATAAATACGCTCAGTCTTTTAGCACGAATATAGAAGCACATCTCCATTTTTAATAGCATTTCATGTTTGTACGGTCTGTTTTACAAAGGACTATACTGTCTTTCTTCAGATAAACACAAATGTACATATCTAGGTCCCAACAACAATTTACAGACATGACTCCATTGGGTTAATACACTTCTACTGAAGTGAAAGGACTAGTTTGTGAGAGGAAGTGATTCATATTTTTAAATCATTTAAGTAAAAGTGACATTGAAACCACAACTTACAAACACTAAATTAAAATATTATATTATATATGTCTTGAAATCTCATTGCCACTGGTTCTTGTGTCAACATTTGAACAACTGAAGTTATCCATTTGATGCCAAATAAAACTTTTGTGCTTGTATATACTTTTATTAAATAAGCTGACATTTTTTATAGTTTTATTGTAACTTGCTATTTTAAATGAGCTTTTATTGTTTCATTTCTAACATTTGTAATTGTATTGTATTTTTAAAAAAAATCGGAAAATGGTTAAAAAAGGTAAAGTTTGAAGTCGGGAAGTAATGGACTTACCATTTTTTATTCAATGATAAGAATGTAAACAGCACCTCAGCATATATTTAAAAGCGCAATGTGTTTTTCTGTTAAAATGTTTTTTTTCTATTTCACCTTAATATAAAGTGGTAAATAAGAGATTCTCGTAAACAGTGACACTTTGTTTGAAAACAACCATTATTTTGGCTTGTTAAATTTGAGTGCATCTGTAGATCTTCTCTGTAATTGACAATCTGACCTTTCTGCCATGCCCGTGTGTGATCAATACACTGCAGCTAGACTCATGACATTCTGCACTTTCAAGTCTGCTAACAATGTATTAAGAAAGCGATGCAAGAAAATCAAGCTCATGCTTTGTCTGAATCTTTCAGTAAAGTGGTGTGAAGGAGGGACAGGTTGGTTGTGGTCTGTTGGCACAAAAGCAAAGGTGAGACGGTGACCCTGCCGCATCATTGACCCCAGCAGTGTCCGGGTGTCGCCTTCTGAACAAACAGACACGCATACTGAGAGGAGAGGGCCATGAGAAGGGTATCTGTATCTGTCAGGGTCTTGTTAGCGATCTGGACAGCTTGCCCGGGCAGATGGTACATTAATGGAGCATGGGGTTGTGCGTGTGTGTGTGTCTGCTTGTGTTTATTTATGTGTGTGTGTTTTTCGCGTTGATTTAAGACCCCGCTGATTGCAAGAAGGCCAGGAAAGGCCCAGAGGAAGAGGGGAAAGTGGGAAGGATGTGTGCGTGTGTGTGAAGCTGCCAGGATCCTTTCTGCAGGCTTGAATCATCATTAGTCACAAAGCTGGAGTTTCATTGAAGAGTTAAAAAATGAGAGGATCTTTATAAAATCATGCCTACTTGACCTATAAATATGTTCTATGTTTCGCAATAGCCCTTTTCTTTGTCCTTCATAATAGACATTTCTAAACCTTGTTATTGTAGCTCAATGAGTAGCTCATAACACTACCAACAACAAGAATATAGGTTCTATATATAGGATCTATATACAAAACACAATATACAGTATAAAGTGAATAGGACCAATCCACACAATACCTTAACAAGTCATTATAGTGCTGACTGTTCACTCTTGTTGCAACATGTAACACAATAAATGTTGGGAATTTGATTGTTTTTTTTAAGTGTTTTGGGTGGCGTTTTATAATGCTGGTACATGATGGCTGGAGTTTTGAAAATAGGTATTCTATTGTTAATGAGAAAACACCTAAACATATATAATACAATTGTACAAATAAAAATTCAAAGACATATTTTTCCCAATTGTTATACTTCATTATTCCTTCTACATTGTTTTACATTTATATTTATATTTTTCCTTGTGATAAAAACTTCCACCCAAAAAAAACCAAAACATTTTTTTATTATATATTTATCTTAAATATTTCTATATTGGTAAAAATTAATAAACAATTCATATATATTGGGGATATTTGGTGTTTTTTAAATGTTGGGTGGAAATACTGACAATGGGTGGTATTTGATTTATTTATGATGGGTGGAATTGAAAATATCAATGATATTGGATGGTGTTTATGTTTTTTTAAATAGAGGATATGGTGTTTAAAATGTTGGTAATATTGGGTGGTATTTTTGAATGTCGAGATTTTTTAGCAGGGTCTAAGGTTGTTGGGTGGTTTTTGAAGATGCTTGGAATGTTAAATGGTGTTAGTGACGATGTTGGGTAATGTGTGTAATGTATGCTTTAATGTACAGCACATGAAGATGATGTCTGGTGGTATTTGATAGGGATGCACCGATACCGGTATCGACCCGATACTAAGCTCGTAAAAGTATAGGGATACCAAAGACCGATACCTCATGTGACATAACTGACTGAAATTTGTGCTTTGAAAGTTTGTGACAAGTATTTTTTGTTCTATTCTTATTAGTCTCTATTTTTATTAGTCTCACTGTGTTGTGCTTGGGAAATTGCCAATTTTGAATAGAAAATACAGATAAAGGGATTGGTATCGGCGAGTACCAGAAAAAAATATCGGTACTTGTATTCGGTCTTTAAAAAATGGTAGCGGTGCATCCTTAGTATTTGAGATGTTTAATGTGTTGTTAATGATTATAGTCTACTAGTTGTGTTTCTGAAGACCAAAATATTCATGTAACATTAATCCCAACCTATTTTATTTACAGAAATATTGCTGCTTCAATAAAAGCTTTTGAAAGTTCTAAACAAATGTATGTACTTATGATTCATGTTCATGCGTGTTTGTTTGTGTGCAGTGTCATCTGTCCCAAGCGTTGAATGGAGTGTCTGACAAAGCCAAGGATGCCAAAGAGTTCCTAGTACAACTGAGGAACCTGCTACAGCAGATACAGGTAAATAATGCATGAAACTTTCTGAAACATCCTATCACATGCAATAAAACACAGTTAAGATGTGAAATATAACAGAATCTCTCATAGCATCACTATGTTTTGAACACTTGGTAGAAAATAACAACATAATCAAAGCAGCCGTGCTAGCAGGACTTATATTAGCATATATTAGCTTTGATATGCCAGCGTCTCTTCACGCATGCAAATGAGGAGCTTGGTCAAAAGAAATTGGGGCAATTATAACAATCAACACGTGTCCCACAAAATATACAGCGTTTCACTTGAACAGGTTAACATGGATTTCTTCATGATTTTGGGTTCAACATCAAAAGCTTTGCTAATCATATGAGTACATGAACAGCGGTTCTCTAGAGGAATGCAGTGTAAATGTTAACTGATAAAACGCATCATTCGTCTGTATTGAAGACGGATCCATGAAAATTTCACACATACGCCATACATGTGTATAAATGTCATGGTTTTCTGCCTGGAGACCACTGGATTATGAGCTCTGGGCTATTTTTACTCGATTGGAGGGTTTAATTTTTATACTGCCCAGCACACAAGGAGAGAGAGAGAGAGAGAGAGAGAGAGAGAGAGAGAGAGAGAGAGAGCTGAAGTGCTGTAATGAAGTGTTTTTCAGTCTGCTGCGACACACACACACACACACACACAATTTCAAGACTGTTGTCTTGCTTCGAAGACAACCTCTTTTTGTCTAAATGAAAATGATGTTATCAGTTGCTTACCCCACTGATCTATAATGAAGAACTGGATTGCACAAGACAGTATAATGTTGAAGCCACCACGCCACCATATTATATTGCATTCATCGGAAAGTATCTATTTTTGTATCTGAAGTCTTCCTGTTTATTCCCACAGTCACAATGAAAATGTCCTAAGCATGTACATATTAATTTGTGACCCTGGATCATGGGGCAATTTTTTGAAATTGAGATTTTTAATAAGCTTTCTATTGATGTATGGTTTGTTAGGATAGGACAATATTTGGCCGAGATACAACTATTTAAATCTCAGGAATATGAAGGTGCAAAAAAAATCAAAATATTGAGAAAATCGCCTTTAAAGTTGTCCAAATTAGCATAGCATATTACTCACAAAAATAAAGTTTTGATATATTTACGGTGGAAACATGATCTTTACTTTATATCCTAATGATTGTTGGCATAAAAATGGCAAATTTTGACCCATACAATGTATTTTTGGCTATTACTACAATTGTACTCGTGCTACTTAAGTTAAGACTGGTTTTGTGATCCAGGGTCACATATAGTTAGACATTTTTCTTGACACAGAAACAGAGAAATGATGCATGAATGTGTTCAGCATTTTCCAACAACGTTTTCGGGTTTCCTAACTATTTAAAGTCATAAACTAAGATGAATATATAGCTGACTGCATATGTTCATATAGTCATGAAGCTTTGATTTTGACTGTAAGTCAACGATGCCCTCTGTCAGTTGGACAGATACCAATATGGCTTTCTCTTAGTGATTTATGAACAATATACTCATTGTACATCGACAATGGAAGTGAATACAAAAAGGTGTCTAGTATCACTATTTTCTCCATTAAATGAAAGGCAATGGTGACCAGGGAGCCTCTTTCCTAGTATTTCGTCTTCATCAGTGTTTATAGTGGATAAAATGACTCTGTTTCATCTGCACCAGTATCAGTGTGTGGGTGTATTAGAGAGGAGATCTGATTCACAACTCAAAGTGAATGAGTTATAAACTCTCTTCTGAACTCCTAAGATACATCACTACCAGCTTTACAAAAATTTGCCCTATGGTGAAAGTTTTTGCCCTATTTTTGAATTTTGCCCTAAGTTTGAATATTAGTCGAATCATAACTTGCAATGTATAACATTTGAGGTAATATTGTATACACTTTATAATATGTTGGATTATTTTCAACCCAGTGTTTGACCCAACATTGGGTTAAAAATTAATTTTGTATTTTTATAAACAATTGGGGGAGTAAAAGTATTAAAAAAATAACTCAAAAAAATTACAAAACAAGTAATCAAAAGTGACAACAATAGCAAAATGAGCTAACATATAGTTAAAGTGTATTCCTGGGGTTGACATGTATGTCTCTGTGTGTGTATCAGGAGAACGGGGTTGAGTTTGAGGCATGTCTGGTGGCTCAGTGTGATTCGCTGATTGAAGCTTTGACTCGGCAGAAGGCCAAACTCCTCACCAAGGTCACCAAGGAGAAAGAGAGCAAACTGAAGGTAGGTCGCACGCACGCACGCACGCACACACACGCACACACACACACACATCTATACTGTAAATTCTTGTTCAATAAAAAATGACCTATTGCTTTTACAAAACAACATTACTCTTATTAGCATAACCCTTAAGCTGTTATCCATTGTAGCCTTCATGTGTCTTTATTTCAGTCTAAACTAAATATCTCTCTATGTTCCAAACATGAACCTTTGTTCATTTTTAGTGGTCTGTGTTATTGCTTTGCCTGTTTGTCTATTTGGTATTTTCAGTAGAGAGATTATTGTCTCAGTGGGTCACATGACATCGTGCCAGATGTGATGGAGATAGAGAGAGTTTCTGTATTACAATTCTCTCATGGCATGACACAGAGCAGATTGAGTTTTTGTTTCAGTCGTGCCACAACATATGGTCAGAATCACTGAGGTTATTTCATCCACCTCACAGCTTGACACAAATACAGCTTTATTTGCTCAGTAAAGTAAATAAAGTAGAGCTATAGCTGCATTAATAAAACAATCACGTGTTTTGCTCTGTTGTTTGTTGTATATTTACATCTAAAGAATAAATGCAGAAACATCAATGCAGCATATGATCCGATCATGTACACTATAATACCATCATTCCCATCAATATTAGTTCCCCGATCACATTTGGCTGGTTATTACAATTAGATTATTAATTGTGGTCTCCATCTGCAAGGGTGTTTGTTATGTTATGAAGTATTTCTGGATGCCATTTTCCGCTCTAATTCATTTGTTTCAAGCCAGTAGTCTTATACATCACGCTAAACAAAGCTTGACATGGTGTTGTGGGTATGTGTCTTATGTGGCTTGTATGTTATAATTAATAGCTATTCTATACATTGTATAAAAAAATCACAGAGAAACAGGACTGCATTGTGCATTTAGGACAATAAGATTTGATAAAAATTGGGTTTAAAAAGTAAATGTTTTTTAAAATTCATTTCATACTGATGAAAAATAGAAGACTTTTCCGATGGATTGTAATTGTGGCTGGTCAACAAAAATATGTTCCACATTTAACATTCTGTGTCTCCCTTTTGGTTTGGTTTGTTTAATTCTTTATTCATTTGGACCCCGAAGGGTTAATTTCTGTGCTGTCATTTATGATTAGACAATCATTAATCTACGAGACATGCATCATTAAATCATTATACATTATAATTCATGCATCATTACTTATTTGATCTGATTGTCTTCCCCATTAGTTATGAATGGCAAATTAAAGATGAATGAATGTTGAGCAATAAATCATACTTATTGATCAAATTTCATTTATAATATTTTATATGAAATTTATTTTAGCCTGGCCTGTTTAAAGATAATGTTCTGGGTGTACTACATGTTATATGATGCCTGAAGACTTTTGACTTTGAATCAACAGTGTTTTCTAAATAGTGTGAATTTTATTGCTAATATTCTGATGAACAGACTATGGTTTATTATGAACTGTGAACTCTGACCAGCGAAGGGATCTTAACTTGTTTTGAATCCGTAAAATGTACTCATTTGGCTGAAACTAAAGAAATATGACAAGCATGACAATCTGAGTGTGTGTGATAATCTTGGTTATGTCGTTCTTTAAAGTGTCTGATGATGCCGACACTGTATAAGCATGTGTTTAATCTGAAAATGTTTCTTATGATTCTCTTATGATTTTAGGTCATTCTAGGGTACGTTAAGTTTTCAAGCTCATGTTAACTTGGTTTTGGTTATTTTTAAAGCAGAATAGCAGATTTCATTCATATGTTCGATTTCTATATTCATTTTCTTCAATTCAAGTCAAATTTGTATATGCTGCTTTGGACAAAAATACAACGTAGCTGGTAATCTAACTACAAGTTGTACAATAGGCAACTGAGTATTTTTGAAAATAAAAACTAAGCAGTAACAGAGTTGACCAAACAGTTACATGGTTAAATAAGTGTAAAATAAATAGCATGGAACAATAGATCACATGTTATAATATATTTAAATATATTTTTGACAGTGAAATATTTCTTCACTTTTGTCAACTATGTTATCTGATACTGATAATACAGAAAACAGTAACTTATAATATTTTTTTTATCATTTTTGGGCCTATGCCCAATATGGAGGCCTAAAACTACTGAGCAAATCAAATCACCTTTATTGTCACATCACCACGAGTGGTGAGTGAAAGTCTTACAAAGCATAATGCAGTTGAACAGACAAAAAACTGTATGACAAACAACTGTATGACAAAACCTTGTAAAGTAAGTAGACAGTATGTAGAGCACATGCTATATATACATTTTATAAACATAACATAAACTTGACCATCATATCCACACCTGACACATTTTAGTTTGTTATTTTAGCCAATATCTGGGAAAAGAGAGAGGACATTCCTCTTGATATTAAACCCATTATTTTGTGAAAACATGCACATTTCTTGATTATCTGATGGCAAAACTCTAAAATGAGTTTAAATCGGAGATCATTTTCATGCTTAAATATAGAATGAGCAACTTAACAAAATTAGATAGCTGATAAAAAAACTAAAAACAATTGGCTATTTCCACATGTTTTGTTCTCGAAAAATAAGCATTGATGATGTTTTATATTTTAAAAATGTATGCTAGGGACATGCATTTAAATAATAACTGCTGCTGACACACTGTGTTTGTGTGTGATGAGTTTGTGTATCCCCTCTGTGTTTCAGACTGTGAAGGATCAGATAACCCACTGCACCATGAAACTCCGACAGACCACAGGAATGATGGAATTCTGTCTAGAGGTTATTAAAGAGAATGATCCCAGCGGATTCCTGCAGGTATACAAACACAAATACACGCACAAACAACCCACACACTAAACTACTAAAGGCCATGTAATATTTACATTTAGTCATTTAGCAGATGCTTTTATCCAAAGCGAGGTAAACAATAGAAGCAATTAGAACAACACAAGGACAGCAATACATAAGTGCAATAAAACTGGTCTCGGCAAGCCGCGTGAGGTTTCAGATGGGCTCTTCTGTAAGTATTTACCTGCTATTCACAATGATCCTAAGGATGATTACACTCCTTCAATAATTGATGTTTCATCGAGTGAAGATTTCTGCAGATCAATGCTGATCATTACTGAAATATTTATGAAGCATTCATTGTGAAGTTTCTATTGAAGCCCTCACAAACATGTCATCTCATGCTCAGATTTAGGAGATTTCCCACCTCAACCCTAAAAATCATTTCTAGAACTGCACTCTTTTAATGTTACTTTCAATGCTTCAACTAAGTCCAGACGTTATTTCTGGGTTTGAGGTGGAAAATATCCTAAATCTGAGGTGTTGAGAATGAAGCGTAAAACTCGTGACCAACAGATTCTGAAGATGGTGAGAAATTACAGGCAGCAATTGCACAATATATCAGTTTGTCCTGATCACGGATAAATCATATAGAATCATAAAATCTAAGATGAAAATCTAATCCGTTTTGGAGGTTAAATCGAGATACGATAAGGTTGAATACGCTCTCTCTTGGTGGGATACACAGACTTTGTTTTATTGCTAATACCCAACACAATATTCTGTCATTGTTCATTTCTAGTGAACATATAATAGTGTTGATCTTAATGAAAGTGAACTACTGTAAGCAGGTGTCTAAACTATAACTGCAATCCCTGTAGATGATTAATGTTCCCTTTTACCATCTTTTTTCTTTCGGGTTCTTCTGTAAGATCTCAGATGCGTTGATAAAGCGTGTCCAGGCCTCTCAGGAGCAATGGGTGAAAGGTGCGCTGGAGCCGAAGGTCTGCCCGGAATTTGCCTTGAGTGTCAACACAGACCCCCTGATGCAGTCTATCCTCCAACTGGACTTCACTCAGAGTAAAGGTGAACACACATTCACACCGTTTTCCCAGTGACAAGTACAGTAAAATAATACTTCATAAATAGCCGGGGCTGTTCACAAACACATTATTAAAACCAGCCATTGCACCACAGTCAGTATGCTTTTGTGTGAATTCTTGTCTGACCGCTTCAGACTGATCTGCTGTGTCAAACGTTGAACTAAACTAAATGAATAACTTGACATCATTGACATACTAACATCATTAGGTAAAGACTGGTTAGTCTACAAGGGTTCTGAAGTACGTGCCAAACTTTCCTCAGTAACTGAATCAGCTTTTTTGAGCAATATGGCCGTAAAACCCAAAATGTATGGTACAGTTGATGTTGGGTTTAATTTTGGTCTGAACATTGTTATTTTAATGTTATTTTAAAGCTATCGGCCTTCCCCTAAAAAGAAAGAGGCTGTTAATCATTTCTTATTGAGAGGTGAATGAGCCGTAATCTCCTCAGTTTTACCTTCCGACTCACACGTGCAACACTTGCTTTGTCCGCTATCATCTTTCAGATGGTCAGGAGGCTGCATTATTCAATCAAATGCATGCAGGTGGCCAGAAAGAGGCAGAGATCACAGGAGGTATTTCAGAGCTGCTACACTTCCAACTGTTCTCCTAAAACTCCCAACCCCACCCTAATGCACAACTCCTTCCCCTTGTGCGTTTTAGAGGCATTCGTGACTTTGAGGAAGTGCTTGGTCCCATGCATGTCGCTTTGTGTTTACCCTCATTTAACCTTTGCGACACCTTCGAGGATGGGAATCCATTCTAACCGTAAACGTGTTGTGTTTTTGCAGAGAGCCCCACAGTTCCCCCTGCCCCGCTGCTGCAGTTGGAAAAATGTTGCACGCGGAACAACAGCGCCACGCTGGCTTGGAGGATAACTACAGTCCAGGCCCTGCCTGTGGAAGGTTACGTGCTGGAGCTGGATGATGGCAATTGTGGACCTTACAGGGTGTGTGTTTAGTATTTGGAGTTTCACATGTGGCTCCTGCAGTAGTCAGGAGAAAAAGTCAGTGTTTACGAATGAGGTGTAAAATGAGGTCATATTAATAGGTTTATAAATTATATTTTACTTGATATATTTACCTAATTATATGGGATAATCCACGGCTAGCCGTGCATTAAAGTACTTTAAGACGTGGAGGCCTAGAACCTCCGCGAAGCGCATTAAAATCCTTTAATGCTCGGCTAGCCGTGGATTATCCCGCTTATACCATGGTTATTTGACAAGTTAAAGCTGTTATTGATGTTTACAGAGTAATTTTTCATCAGACAGGTGTAAATGACAGTTAGTTTTGTCAGTTAATTTCAAATGATGCACTACCCGTGCATTAAATGGTTTTAATGCACACCTTCCAGCCAATCAGAATCGAGTATTAAAAAAGACCATGGTTTAAGGTATAATATATCATTCTATTCTATTCTATTCTAGACCACTTCAGAACACTGGTCAACCTTAAAGATATTCATGTAATATTTTACTTTGGTTATAAATGTTCTGTTGGTTGTATTCTGTTCAAACCCAAAAACTCTTCTGCACCAGCGTTGTTTACATTTTCTGAAATAATATAATATTGATTTAGTCTAATAATAAGACAGATGCCAACATTTACCCTCCTTAAAAATGTCACAAACAAAACTATGTCTATAAAATGACATCACACTTAACAGATCAGTGGAAATGTTTTAGGTTATGTTTCTTTCACAAAGACTTTCTGCCTGTGATGAATGTGCTTGTTTTATAATTATAATTTATGACAAACATGGCTCTTATCTTAAGAAACACATAATGTCTCTCTACTAGTCTGGGCGATTTCCAGCTTTGACTCTTCTTGTCTGTTTGTGTTTCTGTATTTCAATCTCACAGGAGGTATATGTGGGTAAAGAGACAGTCTGTACGGTTGACGGCCTTCATTTCAACAGCTCGTATAATGCTCGCGTCAAAGCGTATAACTCTGCCGGCGTGGGATCCTACAGCAAAGTTGTAGTTCTGAAGACGTCTGATGGTGCGTGTTATTCTGTGTTTAAAGCTGTCTGCGCTCTCTCTTTAGCTCACGCACACACGCACGCACGCACACACACACACACACACACACTCACACAAGTTCTCTTTTAGCTTTACACGATGGATTCTATTTTTTGGTGTGCATGGCCTCTGATCCTGAAGTGGAAGGACCCCTGCTGCTGTGCGTGGCTTTCTGTCTCACTCTTCAGCTGCTTACACAGTTTAAAGTTAAAATACAAACCCAGTGGACAGAGTGGAAAGTTTTTTAATGGCAGATGCAAATGCATAATGATGATACAGTCTTTAGGCATGTTAGTATTTTCACCCAAAAAATGCATTCAGGTCAGTTATTGATATCTTTTGCTGTAGTGCGTCAGTAGGAAATATCAGTTTTCTTTTGTCATTATCTGTAATAATCCTGTGAGATTTTTATATGCACGAAAGTCCGTCTATTATTAGTTTATCTGTTAAGAAGAATCCAGAAGAACTGTGGCAATGTCTCCAAGATGCGTTTATATGGCGGCTGTATAAACAAGTGTCTTAAATCCAAATTTTGGGGGGTGAAAATAAATAAAAAAGCAACACTTTGCACAAACTGTATATAAAATAATAATACACATGCAATACTGTTCAAAAGTTAAGAGCCACTTACTCATTCTTTCTTTATTTGTTTTTCACATTTTAGAAACTCATACCTATAAAATAACACATTTTTTTCTTTTTTATATCAAGCACGTCAGTATTTAGACACTTTTCAAAGCTACAATAAAAGTGACATTGCTGGAGCTAAAGGAGGTGATTGTAGGTCAGTGTTTGCAGAACAAGATTAAACCAACCAAAGTAACGTTTGATCTCAGATGAGATGTTTTATTAGGACAGCTATAAATGAAAGAAACGAGTGTACCATCTTTAATATTTCACACATTTATTTAATATTTTATGTACACTAAAGTGCTTAATGTGTGCAGCCAATTATTATGTCTGTACTCGCACTGTTTTACATCCTCTTTAAAGGTGCTGTCATACAGTAAAACCTTACTGAATTATCACCAGAGAAATCACATGAAAATCAGATGAATCAAGAATGCTTTGTGTGTGTAAATGCACATTTAGGTTCAGCAAAATGTGTGTTTTCTGAACAAACAGAATGTAGGCCCACATTTACATGAACTCCTTTATTTTGTCTTTCAGTGGCGTGGTTCACCTTCGACCCCACATCGTCTCACAGAGACATCGTCCTGTCCAATGAAAACCAGACAGTGACGTGTAACAGCTACGACGATCGCGTGGTGCTCGGAATGGCTGCTTTCTCTAAGGGTGTGCATTACTGGGAACTCAGCGTGGATCGCTACGACAACCACCCTGACCCTGCGTTCGGCGTGGCGCGGATTAATGCGATGAAGGATATGATGCTGGGAAAAGATGACAAGGCCTGGGCCATGTATGTGGACAACAATCGCTCCTGGTTCATGCACAACAACTCCCACACCAACAGGTATGTATCTTACTATGGTAAAATTGTTGATTTACTTGTTGACATTTGACAGATTTGAACATCATCGCTGTGATGGACATGCTGACAGTACTGCTAGCATCAGTGCTAATCTTAATAATAATCCCACAGATTTCCTACACGTTGTAATAAACTACTTTGGAATAGTTCACCCGAAAATCAAGTTAGTTAAGAAGTGCCTTCTGAAACGAAACAACAGGTTTGTGTCAGAAAAGGATTCATATTTTAATCTTATTTAGCAAAATTGAAACCTAAACACACACATACAAACATGACATTTAAATATGGTGAAATATTGATGTCTTGTGAGTAGTTGTTACATGATATTTTGATGCATGAGAATGATATTTAACTTAACTAAATATGCTCGTAATATTTAACAGACATATTGTTTCATTTATTAACCCAACTGCATTTGGATTGATTTTATGGATGCACTGTATATGTGCATTTTTCCGTATAACTTTTTATTATACATTTGTAATAGATTTTTGTTCAGCTGATATTCAGGTGACAGTAGTTTGTAGAGTCCCTCCAGTAGTAATAGTTTTCTCACTGTTTTGTGATAGCTGTTAGCAGAGAGAATGAAATAAGAAACTTATTGATGGAATCACAAATGTTTAAACAAACATACACAAGATATTCCCTTTCCTAGCTGTAGTTTACTCCAGAAAAATAATATAATATTGCACAGAATATAACTAAAGCGTTCAGTTGGTAGAGCATTGTGTTAACAGGTTCAATTTCCAGGGTACACACATACTGATAAACTATATATCTTGAATGCACTGTAAGTCACTTTGGATTCATGACTGGCACTGAACAGAGGGCAGTTTGGCCTTTCTGGTATAAATTGTTTTTTGGTGTAAATATTTCCAGTCACAGGTCGGACGCTTTTTATAACAAGCAATTTCACTTGTTGAAAATCTGTGAATATTCATGAAGCGAATTCATGAATGTATTACTGTATTGATATTCCACAAACATTCTTCTTGGCAAAGGCTTAGATGAGTTACTACATTCAAAATGCAAATGAAAGTGGTATTGTTGCCACGAGCTTGCCTAGAACCTACAAAATATTAAATTTACACATTTGACAGATGCTTTTATTCAACATGCTTTTAACACTTTATCTGTATGTGTACATTTTTTGGAATCTCAATTTCTCAATCTCAGTTTGTGCAGCTCAATGCTTAACCAAATGATCTAGCGGATAGCAAAAGTGATTTAAAAATCCCACTCTTTCTATTTCATTTTTGAACATTTTTGTAATGTCCCATGTTGCTGATTTTTGTATATGACTCCTTGCAGGGCCGAGGGTGGCATCACTAAAGGTTCAGTCGTGGGGATTCTGTTAGACCTGACCAAACACACGCTGACCTTCTTCATCAACAAACAGCAGCATGGACCCGTGGCTTTTGAGAATCTGGAGGGTGTGTTCATGCCTGCAGTCAGTCTCAACCGCAACGTTCAGGTGAGCAACACATCACATTCTCAGTCATGTCAACGTCGTACGTGTTTAGGGTCCCTCACTTCAAATTAAATCAATGTTATATTTGAGTGTTTTCATGACTGAAATGTGTCTTTTTACACAGGTGACTCTGATCACAGGTCTGGAGGTCCCAAAGAACGTCATGTGATCATCTCTGACCAAGATCTTCTGTATCAAACAGCACAGTAAATGTTCTCCAGTGCCGATCTGACATATAACGCTGATAAAACATTGCTGGCATAAATAATCAGACCTTTTCTGAATATTTCATCTGTTTCTCTTGTGGTCGTGTCAGTGATTTGCATATCAGTGTTTGCAAATCATCCCCATGTTTACAGATAAACAAACCGCAGGATGTCCCGACGGGGGCCGATGCTGGAGTCAGAGCCCTGAGCACAAACGCTTTCAAGCTTTAAGAGTTCTGCCTGTTTGTCACATACCTCAATGAACGTAAATGTAAGATTAACCCAGTTTGAAAAATGCTATTTAAACCAACATATCATTACATATGCTAGCAGCCGGATTCAATTTGGGTGGAGTATATCATCTATTTCTCTCGTGGTCATGCCAGGAATTTCGATTTCACTGTTTACAAATGATTCCCGTGTTTACAGACTATGAAAATGATTACAATCAGGCATTTCATATCTCGGGAGGTGGAATAAAATAAGGTACAGTGTCAAGGTTGACATTTTCAAGGATTTCAAATGGCTTCAGGTCTGTTGCTCAGAAAATACAAATCTCAGGTTTACTCACAGTTTGAGATTTGGCCTCAACACAACTTTTAGAGTTTAAGACCTGGTCAAGCCAAAACCCCTGTACAGTAACAGTAACAGTAACAGTGACAGTAACAGTAATGATGTTTACAGTAAATCCACAAATTTTGATCATCTTTAGAACTGATCGGAATAAGCATCATAGGATGCATGGTGTTTGTATGGAGGATAGTGTTGACAGATTTTTAAATGCTGAAAATGTGTTTTACCCTATGAAACATTTGCCACAAAATGCCTGTTCTGGCCGTTGCTATGCAGCTGCTAAAATGTTCTGGGTGGTTGCTAGGTGGTTATTTACTAGCCTGTGTTGAAATAGTCCAACCCCAAGTCTCTGGTGTTGTGAGTCTTTATTGTCCATCTTAAATCTGACTCCTTGATAAGTTGCAGAATTGGCTGTTTCATTTGTGTTCATAGTTCATTGTTGTAAGAGTTATGCAAGTTTAATACGAGGGGGTTACAGGTTTGTTCAAACCTCAAATTACGGTATCATGAAAGTATGGGCAATAGTAATAGTGTTGATTGCTTTAGAGAATACCACTATAAAGATACAAATCTGTTGCAGGTTGCCAGTTATAGAACATTGCTCAAGAGCGCCACCAGAGTCAGATTTGTAGTTCCTTATAGTCAGAGCTTCACAGTTTATGTGGCGCTCTCGCAATACAGTCATGAATATCATAAAAAAATCGCTGCATGAATTCATAAACGCCTGTTGTGAATATTAAGCCATCTACCGATGAAATGTCTTTACACTGTGATAGATGTGTGCCCTGAAATAATGTTTCTTTAAGCTACATTTATAATGATAGATTCTCCTAACTCTGGCATATATGCAGAGACAACTAAGCCATTCGTCGGTTCATTTCCCTCGATACAGTATGAACATGTGGCTCGACCAAACACTTTTGAACATTTTCAAGTCAGCTTTTACTAACTGACTTGAGCTTCACAAGGTTATTATAGTTTACTAAAACGAAAACTATGAAAATAAAATCAAATACCAGACTAAATATTATTTGAAGAACTTAAACTCGTTTTTAGGGACAAATAATGAAACTAAAACTGAAATAAAAATAAATGTAACTTATTTGGCAACATCAAAAATAAACAAATAATAAAATGACAAAAGCACATAACACAAATCAATAATAATTCAAAATGTTATTAAAAAAATACAATAAAACTGAAAACAAAACTATAATAACACTTCATCTCACCAACAATGGAGCACTACTTTCATTTAATGATGAGAATTCTTTGGGTTTTTTTGGAGCATATGATGTTAGAATACCGTCATATAACTTCTTGTTTAGTGAAGGTTGTGTTTGCATGTTGTACAGCTGTAAATATGGTCAAAGCAGCGAAGAGTGCATGGGTTATACATTCATTTCATTGCATTTGCTACAGAGAGTTACAGTCTGCCATATAGTGTTATAGTAGATTTAGTGCTGCTAGATGGAACCTCAAAGCTACACATCCATCAAAACGCTCTTATTCACTTATAACACATTAAACATTTACTAAAAAGAGCCACACCATGCAATAACAGAGACAAATATTTTCAGTTTATACCTCTGTTACATAACGTTTCAGGAAACCCTGAGTAAAGATTATTTATTTATATGTATTATTTTCTCCAGAGATGATGACCCACTGATGTAGAGCATGGGATGTTGTTGATCATTGTAATGCATTTCTATGAAGAGTTTGTTTCTTGTAAATATAGCTTTATGCAGCAAGTACTGTCAGGAGGTTCACAAAAATCTGTTATTTCTTAAAGCAACATTCAACTTCAATGCAAGATCATTTTCATCAACAGTATGTCCCTGTAACTACAGAAAATATTATAATTTATTATAATAATTTTTATTGTAAGGTCAATGATTTTGTGTAACTGGTAGTATATTACAGATGCTGTTTAGAGATTTAAATCCAATACTAATGATGTGGCCGATGCCCGCCAAAACTGCCCTTTGCCCAAGACTTCTGAACAGTATACAGTGTAATTTCTAAATGTCACATTGGACTTGTTTGTATTAAAGTTTTATTTAAAAGTTAGGAATAGAATCATTTTTTTAATGTACTTTTTAAAGCATTTAAAACTAAATTTGTAGGCCTATATGAGACTAAAAATCTAATGAAATAGAACCTCTTGAATGAAGTTGAATTGGACAGAATTAGAATTGACAGTATGAAGCACTTGAGCAGCAGTTCTGTATAAACTCAGATGCAGATTTAGTTCCCCATTTTGCCAAATTGTGATATGTGTGAGTACAGCTTGTTATTGGCTGTTCAACTGGAGCAACAAGCTAAAAGCATCATAAGCAGTATTCTTCAACTATTGCCACTTTGTGAACTCATACAAGTATGTAATAAAAAAAGTTATGTTGAGGTGTTTGTTATACAATATGACTGTAACCACCATCAAAATAAACAAAATCATGTAGTGAGAGTAATACAAACACTAAGCATTTAAGAATGATTGATTTTTATTAATACAGCATACCAACCTGGATGTACATTAGTAGCTGTTTGGCCCTAAACTTCTCATTATTAAGAGCTTAAGAGACAAGCTGTTTCACAGATCCTTCTTTTAATCCCTAACACGCACACAAATCGAAAAAATATTGTTTCTGTGTGTGTTTGGTGCTCTTCTACTGTATGTGACCTTGACTTCTCATTTACTGCTGTGATCTTTTGTACGTCTTGTGGTTTGTATATACAAATACACTGTATATGACATTCTTTTATTACAACATAGTGTGGAAGAAAAACAGTGTCCTTTCCCTTTTAATAAACAATAAAACTGTAATAACAGATCAGTAAGTGTCTTGTCTGTGGTTCCGTTTCAAAAATCAAGGTTACAGTAAACTCATCGCAAATGATTTAATACATTTTTACCATTCTTGTCTTCAGAGTGCGTCTTGGATTTCTTTAGATTTAAATGTGATGAATATAACCAGTCACTCATCCAGTCTTACTTTCTCCTTTTAAAATTGACTTTCTTAATGTCTTTGGAGCTCAAGACCAGCATTCCATTTTTAAAGCGTCCAACCTGACCTCCAAGCTGCCTGCCAGAGGACGATTTACTTTTCTCAGTCCTGTAAATAAACAAAACATTGATGAATTGACCATCAACAATTCCAAATTTTCATGGTCACATAGTACTAAAAACTGCACAATATTTATACAAACCTTTTTCCTCCTTTCCCCTTTTTCTTCTGAAATTCCTAAAAACAGCCATACAGTAGAAAGTTAATGGGACCATCTTACAGCATATACTGCACGCAAAATAAACAAAAAAAAAACAAAAATACGTTCAAGTTTAAAAAGCGCAACTTACAGCCTTTGCTTCCTCTATTTCCTTCAACTTCTTTTCTTTTATCATTTGTTGATACACTTTGTAGTTAACAAACTGCCTTTTGGGGGGCTGCAGAAAAAATGTTTAAAAGATTTTCCTACAATTTACAAGGCAGCATTTCAAGACATCACAGGACAACTATGTTGCATTTTAAGATTCTGTGTTTTGGTTCAATCCCACAATCCACTGCAACAAGATTGGTGAAACAACAGTTTAATATGGTAAATAAGGTAAATGTGATTTTAACTTTTGCCTCACTATCTCCATCTCTGTTAAAACATACATTTGCAGATTAGTTTATATACCTATCTTTAAGTGTGTGAAAAATAAATGACGTAAACCTGATGTTTCAATTGATATTATACTCGACAGCTCATATCATAAATTATTATTATAACTTTACTATTGTGAATCGGGGAAGAGATATAAGCAGTGCATGTGTGTTTAACTCACTCTGGCTCCCAGCATGATGGCTCTATCCTGCTCAAAAACCCTCTGTTGCCCTTTCTTATACCCGGAGAGCCCAAACTGGTGAACTTCAAATCGTGCCTGTGGAGGACACATTTAGAACATGTTCATGCCGCGATGAAAGAGTAAGCAGAAGAAAAGTAACTTGAGAATCGTACATTAACAGTTTATACAGTCATTAAAAACAATCTCACCTTTTCTATTTCGAGTTTATTATCCAACTCTGTTTTCTCCTTTTCTTTGACATCAGGGGCCTGACAAATAAACAAGATAACCAACACAAATGAATAAACAGCCTTCGTTCACACGTATGCATCTGGCACTCACTTTTATCCAAAGCGACTTACAGTGAATCAAGATATCAATTTTATCGACACGCAACCAGTTGAGCTATGATTTCAGCAGGCGCGTTTACATGGGAAGACCAGACACGTGTGCTATTACTCCTCTTACCTTCTGCGCTGGCTCAACAGTCTTTGAAAACTTGTTCTTCTTCCTAGGATCAATAAATGTAACAACCTCCACGCTCGAATGCTGAGTTCCAGGTGTTGTGTTTTCACATACTGTAGAGTTTAAGACATTTGTCACATGCAGGTCTAAGTCAGTGTCGTGGCTGGTATCTGTTTCCCCCTTTATATCGTTCTTACGATGGTATTCTGTAGCAGAGCTGCTCTTCCTCTTCTGTGATTTCTTTGATTTCCTTTTTCCTGCACCATCGCCTGAACATGACAGACATCAATCATAACATCAAACATTACAGACAGAACAAATGTAATAGGAATGCAGTTTACATATTTCTTATGGAATAGACAGTCAGTCATAGAATATCAGTAACAAAGGTATTCTATTCTATTCAAATTAATGTAGAGAAATAAGAAAAAATAAAACAACCCTGCCAAAAAGAAAGTATTTATAATATATGGTTTTATGTTTAAAAGTATTTCTGTCATTGGTCTATATGCTCTGTATTTAAATCTTCTTTGAATGAATTAGATGGGGCAGTTGTGGCCTAATGGTTAGAGAGTCGGACTCGTAACCAGAAGGTTGCCGGTTCGATTCTCAGTACCGGCAGGTAACAACTGATGTGTCCTTGAGCAAGGCACCTAACCCCCGTTTGCTACCCGGGCGCTGCAGTGTTAGCTGCCCACTGCCCCGGTGTATGTGTGTTCACGACTTAAAGTGTGTGTGTTCACTATTCACTGGTTGGGTTAAATGCAGAGGTCACATTTCGGGTATGGGTCACCATATCTGACAAAAAATAGGTCACTAAAGATGACCCACAAGCTTAGGCAAAACCCTAAATACAGAACAGACAACACACCACGGTATGTATCCCACAATGCAACGTGCCTAGCTTTATAAACAGTCAGTTAGATGTTGTTTTTAGTAAATAACCACCAACTAAAGCGATGTTAGCCTGTTATAAAAACTTTCTCACCAAAATCATATAACTTGTTCAGCACTTGATCGAGGAAATAACGATCGTCGTCCAGCTCTGTCACGCGTTCATTTCCCGGAACGCTCATTCTTAAGTATTAATTATAAAACGTTTATTGACCAAAATGTAAGTCGTGTGTACGTTATCGCGTTTCACGTGCGTGATTCCAAACGCGAAATGTCCCCTCTTGTCTACCGTCATTGAGTTCTCCGTTCCGGAAGTGGCTCGATTTTGACACCGCCCATATGACAAAGCAGAAACGTAGAAGAGAAATGTACTGATTTACGTCTGTAAAACCATTGAATTCTGCTGGGGGCGCATTATTATCAGAATGACTTGTCCTCCGTCGAGTTGCATTCAGCTTTCAAGATGTTTTGTCAGTTTTCAGTTTCAAGGTACTTTATTGTTTGTATGTTTTGTCTCTGTATTATATAAACCAAAATGGGAACAGAGTTTAAAGATTATTCAAAGTCAAGTCAAAGTCAGCTTTATTGTCAATTCTGCCACATGTACAGTACATACAAATGGAGGATTGAAATTGCGTTACTCTCATACCCTAGGTGCATACAGATAACATAGAATAAATATATATCAAAAAATATATCAAATTACAGATAAATACAAAATCTCTCTCTCTATATATATACAATACAACTTACAAGCAAGGGATATGTAACCGAGATAAATGTGAAACAAGTGAAATACACAACAGTGCAGATGAAATACACAACAGTGCAGATGAAATACACAACAGTGCAGATGAAATACACAACAGTGCAGATGAGTGAAATAGTGCACAACAGTGCAGATAGTGCAATAACACAACAGTGCAGATATAATAAACAACAGTGCAGATGAAATACACAACAGTGCAGATGAAATACACAACAGTGCAGATGAAATACACAACAGTGCAGATGAAATACACAACAGTGCAGATATAATAAACAACAGTGCAGATGAAATACACAACAGTGCAGATGAAATACACAACAGTGCAGATGAAATACACAACAGTGCAGATGAAATACACAACAGTGCAGATATAATAAACAACAGTGCAGATGTAATGTAGTACAAAAAGCTTATGAGATTATTTTAAAGTGTCAAAGATAGCGGGCTTGTTTAACTGACTTACGAGGTAGTTGAGGAGGCTCAGACCAATACTGAAGAGGGGTTGAGCAGTCCAATGTTCTGTAAAGTGACAAGTCAAGTGCGGGACAGATTATGATGTGGGAAGGGGTGGATGGGGTTCAGGTTTAGAGGTGCGTGTGGCAAGGGAGGGGAGGGAAGGCAGGGTCGGAACAGAGTTAAGCTTCCTGACTGCCTGGTGTATGAAGCTCTCCTTCAGTCTGCTGGTCCTGGCCTGGAGACTCCGAAGCCTCCTCCCTGATGGCAGCAGACTGATGAAGCTGTGTGATGGATGGGTGGGATCACCTGCAATGCAGAGGGCTCTGCGGGTGAGACGGGTACCAAAAATGTCCTGGAGGGAGGGGAGAGAGACACCAATGATCTTCTCAGCTGCTCTCACTATGCGTTGGAGGGTCTTGCGGCAGGACGCGTTGCAGGTGCCGTACCACACAGTGATGCAGCTGGTCAGGATGCTCTCGATGGTGCCTCTGTAGAACGTGCACATGATGGGGTTGAGGCTCTGGCTCTTCTCAGTTTGCGGAGAAAGTAGAGACGCTGTTGTGCTTTCTTGGCCAGTGCTGTGGTATTGTTGGTCCAGGAGAGGTCATCAGTGATGTGCACACCCAGGAACTTGGTGCTGCTCACTCTCTCTACGGTCACACCGTTGACAGTGAGAGGAGCATGCTGAGTGTGCGCTCTCCTGAAGTCGACAACAATCTCCTTCGTCTTCTCCACGTTCAGAGAGAGATTGTTGTCGCTGCACCACCTGGCCAAGTGGCTCACCTCACTCCTGTAGTTTGTCTCATCTCTGTTGCTAATGAGACCCACCACAGTCGTGTCGTCCACAAATTTGATGAAGAGGTTGGAGTCGTGTGATGGTGCGCAGTCGTGGGTCAGCAGGGTGTAGAGGAGGGGGCTAAGTACACATCCTTGGGGGGCCCCCGTGTTCAGTGTGATAGTGCTGGATGTGTTACTGCCGACCCGTACTGCCTGAGGTCTCCCAGTCAGAAAGTCCAACAGCCAGTTGCACAGCGAAGTGTTTAAACCCAGCTGGACCAGTTTGTGAGTGAGCTGTTGAGGGATAATTGTGTTGAATGCTGAACTGAAGTCTATGAACAGGAGTCTTTTTTGTCCAGGTGAGTGAGTGCAGCATGGAGAGTAGTGGCGATGGCATCATCGGTCGAGCGCTTGGACCGATATGCAAACTGGAAGGGGTCCAGAGAGGGGGAGAGGACAGACTTGATGTTGTGCATGACCAGCTGTTCAAAGCACTTCATGAGAATAGGAGTAAGTGCAACTTGACGGTAGTCATAGAAGCAGGATGGAGCTGACTTCTTTGGGACTGGGATGATGGCGGTGGCTTTGAAGCATGTGGGGACAACAGTCTGACTCGGCGAGATGTGAAGACATCAGTAAGTTTTACTGCACAGTCTCTCAGCACACGCCCAGGAATGTTGTCAGGACCCGGAGCTTGTGGTGGTGGAGTCTTCTGTGCAGTGGTGTCGTTTTGTGCCTCAAAGCGAGCGAAGAAGGTGTTTTCAGACATACAAAAAATTGCCAAAACAATCTTTTTTATCTAGTCATTCTAAACGAAAGTGATACCAGCGCTAAATAAGGACAATTTAGGTAAAATGCATTTAAATTATGGCATTCCAAAAACAGTTGGTTCTTGAAATAGAAATAGTTTTCTAGCTCTCGCGTTTCTTTGATGTCAAACCGGTCTGCGCAGTGCCGCGACTCGAACACGCCCAGATGCAGCATATCCGACCAATTAGAGATTAGCGAACTGCTAAGCCCCGCCCATTCGGGAACTACCGTTTACTGCACAGTGCCGCTCCACTCGTTCATTCTGTTTTACTGACAGGAGTCTCCGAAAACGATCAACCTTGATCCAAACTTTCTCACTCAGCATTCATCTGATCTATAACACACATGCTTTGACAGCTGCTAGATCGAAATGTCGTCCAGATCATTATATTCGGTAAGTCTCTCAATCCATGCTAGCATGCTATCTGCTAATGTATCTGTCAAATTCTTGCAACACTTCTCACAGTTTCCTCTAAGCAGAGCATGCTTTTTATATGTCATTTATATGTCATATTTCAAGTGACTTTAAAAGTCTTACACCCCTAGAACATACTGGCTATTAACACAAAGCAAATAAAGTTATTTCTTAAAAGTTTGGACACACCTACACACACATTTTCCACATTTTAGAATAATGGTGAAGTAGATATATGATGAATAAAACAACTAAAATGCAAAGATATTTCAAAGGCAATGATTTTAAATCACAATAAGATGAATAAAAAAGTCAAATAAATGTACAGTAAATAATAAATCGACATAGTAGCCACCCTGGATCACAGTTATGCACACTGCCTGGGCAGTCAAGTGCATTTTGGGATGCTTTTGAACTGTATGCTGGCCTCTTGTTGACTGGGTTCCCTCCACATTCCACTTCAACACATACTTAAAACCCAATTTTATGTTCCCATACAGTCAAGGCATCTAATGCTGAAGAAGAGAGATGATTTTGAAGACATCTTGGAGGCGAGGCGGAGCTCTAGTGATCTGAGATATGCACTGAGATGTTACACACCCACACTGTATAAGGGACTGGTGCCCTGCAAAGCCAGCATGTTGAAAACCATCGTTCTGCAGTCCGACCATCTGCAGCATGTTATCAAACAGGTACCAGGCTGTTGTTTTAAATAACAAGTACTAAAGATTGTTTCATAAGCTGTAGTTGCTTTGATTTCAAAGTGATAATGATGAGGAACTGCCATGCTAAACTGTGCAGAATCATGGTGCATTTTCATTATAGTCAATATAGAATAAGCTATAAAACTCAATTGTACATGAACATTCTGTCAATTGTGTGCGCGTAGGTTTCCTCAGAGTCAGGAGAAAGCACCGAGTCTGTTACGGAAGAAGCATCTCTTATTCTGGATGAGATGGCTCACCGTCTGCAGCTCAGCACCGTCCGCTTCTTCGCCTTCACACTCAGCAAAGCCTTTAAGAGACTCTTCCGCAGTGTGTGCGTCAATGAAGAGGGCATCCAGAGAGTGAGTCGGTCTCAGAATACATGTGCGAAAATCAGCCACGATATACAGTTTACAGTTAGAAATGACCACACCACCAACAATTATTTAAGTCGTCTGTAGAACTTGTTTTATAAATCATACGATGGCTTTGTATCAGATGGGAATCATTAAGCAAAGTTGTTTCTCTCGCTGCAGCTCTTAAATCTAGGTTTCCATTTTGCTTTAAATGGACAGGCTGTGTTAATGGCTTCTGTGTTAATGGGTAATAGCTGTGTTCTCTCTTCAGCTCCAGCAGGCTGTGCAGGAACATCCGGTGGTTCTCTTGCCCAGTCACCGTAGTTACATGGACTTCTTGATAATGTCATACTTACTGTACATGTACGATGTGCCGCTGCCTGTGATTGCGGCTGGAATGGGTGGGTAGGAATGACGTTCAAGAAATATCTAGCTATGGAACCATCCTAAAAATTAAATGTACACTGTATAATATTCCAAAGGTTAGGGTCGATTGAATGAAAACATTAAAACACAGGGACACTAGGAGTCAGATTTTGTGGTAAGGTTCTTTTTTTAGGGTATTGTTTGTTCAGCTGTCTCTAGCTTGTTCCCTGCAGTACACCTAACATTTTATTTTTTCAAGACGTTTAGGCTCTGTTTATGAACAGCAAGTCCCACAGCATCCTGCTAACAACACCACCATTTCACAGTAGTTCTGGAACAACAATGTTAGATTTAGGTTTAGGACTGGGTTTGTGGCTAGTATATCATACACAACCTCATGTGGAGTTTATCTTGATAATGTGGTACATAAATAATCAACATGTACAATGTAATTGTGTAGTAATTTTTGTTCATATATGTAAGATTAGGATGGAATATTAGCATATTTTTGGGACTTTATACCGAACACTGTTCATTTCTTAAGTTTACTTTACAAATGAAGTGTGTATAAATAATTACATTTGTTATAAACATGATATTTATATGGACTTTATAAAGCTAAAAAAAGACGAATTTTCCAGTAAATGACCTATGCCCTTAAATTATATATGTACATGTAATTCTTTTCTAATATGAAGCATGTGACTTTTTCCTCATGTTTTCTGTAGATTTTATGAGCATGAAGTTAATCGGTGAGATGCTTCGTATGTCGGGTGCGTTTTTCATCCGCCGGTCGTTCGGAGGAGATAAACTATACTGGGCTGTGTTTTCAGAGTATGTGAAAACCATGTTGAGGGTAAGAATCGTCTCTACATGATTGTTTCCTGTTGCTCAACTGCTAAAGCGTCATGCTTTCAATGCCAAGGTCACGGGCCATGGGCACACAAAGTTATAAAATAAAGTGATAAGAAACAGTCAAGATGAACATGCTCTTTTAAACCTGTGTGACTTGACTTCCTTTCCTCTGTGTATTTTTGTTTAAATACATTGGAGGTCAGCGATGATTAGAATTTGACTGCTATTATGTGGAAAAACATCTCAGATATTTTTCAGTATATCTTTTGGTTCAGCAGAATGAAGAAAGTCATACAGGTTTAGAACGACATCAGTGTGAGGAAAATTATTCAATTAAAATGTTAAAGCATGTTAAGGAAATGAATTAATTTGAACACTTAAAAAAAAAACTTTTTAGTCAGTTCTCAGTATTTAAAGTGTTTAAAAACAAAGTATTTGCATATCTTTGAGTTTTGTTAAGAAAATTTGTCATATTTTTGTTCTATAATTTAGTCTTCTTAAATGAACAAAAAAGTGTAAAAAAATTAAGATTTTTTTGACTATGCTATTCCTTTAATGTCATTCCATTTTTCCTATGTTTAGGTCTCATTTTTTAATGATAGTAAAACTCAGGTGTTTATATAATGTTAATGTTTTTGCCATCTGTCTTGCTGTTGATGCCATAATTTATGATAGGGCAAATCTTACTTACCTCTTTTTATGGGTTGTCTATGTTTATTCAGAATGGGTATGCCCCAATTGAGTTTTTCTTGGAAGGAACGAGAAGCAGAACATGCAAATCCCTCACACCAAAGACAGGTAACGTAACACGACTGTACATTTGTAACACTTCACACTGTTTTAAAACAGAGCCTCTCCTCTGTCGTGCCTTGTTTTTCGTAGTTCATTTTGATGAAAGTTCTCTGCTGACTCTTGCATAAATTGTGCAGCGTCAAGCTTTTCCGCACATTTTGGCTTTTTTTATTGCAGCGCAGATAAATTCAAGGTGACAGGCAACATTTTTTTGGTCGGCGTGAGGAAGCGAGTTGCCAGCGAAATGAAATTTCACAGGATTTTTACAATTGAATCATAGTCCCGGAATGATATAACACCCCTGACTAATTTATGGCGGAGAGGTTGAAAATGACTGCTGAAAATCTGGCGAGCCCGCCGGAGACGGCGCTGTAGGGGTCATCAATCAAAGCCAAACCGAAGCAAATTTAGATGAATGAGAGAAACAAAATAGTCCGCCTCTTTGAACACGATTTGTGTCAGCTTCATCTCTTTTCTTCTCCCTCAGGGTTGTTGAACATTGTGATGGAGCCATTTTTTAAAGGGGAGCTGTTCGACGTCAACCTGGTTCCTGTCAGCATCAGCTACGAGAGAATTCTAGAAGAATCTCTGTACGCTCGAGAGCTGCTCGGCGTCCCGAAGCCCAAAGAGTCGACCTCGGTGCGTGTGGCCCAACATTCCTTGCTTCAACACATACGCTGCAAAAATAGATTTCTTTTTTTTTTTTTTGAAAATCAACACAAATGTACTTGGTTATCAAAACTGGAATTAGAAATTGGGGTTTTGATTTTTAAAGATTTTTTATACATGTATTTTTTATTTAGGAAACCTTTTAAACTTAATTCAAGATATATTTTTTAAAAACACCTCTTGTAGTCTTATGCAGCATAAATGCGGGATGTTTCAATATTTTTGTCTGGAAAACAAGATAAAAATACTGTAAAATTGTGTTATTGTTTTTGAAGTAGCTTTTATGAAATAACAATGAACCGTATTTTACAGCATTTATTATTCCTGGTTATTATTCATTTCTGCATATACAGTACAATGAAATTGTATAATTTAACATTAGAAGTATGAACAAACATGAATGAACAATGAACAATTGTATTTTTATAAATGTTTATAATGTTAATCTACTTGTATTGTTATTGGAAAGTATTACAAAAATATTTATAAACAAATTATTTTGACAGTGTAGCAGAAATGTGTGTAATGTGTATTATTTTGTTTCTCTATCTCTCAGGGTCTGTTAAAGGCCCGGCAGGTCTTGAGCGAGGATTACGGTAGCATGCATGTGTACTTCGGTCATCCTGTATCTCTCCGCAGTCTGGCAGAGGGAAAAGTTAATCGCTGTCAGTATAACCTGCTGCCCAGGTACAAGTGCAGCCCATCAGCCACAAATCCAATCACATCATGTAGTAAAATAACCTGCTGTTTGATTGTTTTAATAAGGCACGTACCTCAGAAACCCAGGGCAGAAAATCAGGAGTTTCTGACCGAAGCTGCGTTCCGCCTGGTGCGCACACAGGAGGAGAACATGGTTCTGAAGCCCTGGGTTCTCATCGCCACGCTGCTCCTACAGAACCCTGGCGGACTGGACCTCTCCTCTCTCACTGAACAGACAGACTGGCTCAGACACCTGGCACTGGCGTTTGGAGCGTTCTTGGACTGGCCTGGTAAGGAACTGGCAGGTGCAGTCTGTCTGGCTATATGCAGCTTTTGAAAGTTAGTGTGTAAAATTGACATAAGGGTAGGGAGGCCATACCATTTACCAGATTTACCACACAAAATATCCTTTCAGGTTGAACAGCGCTCAATAACATCATCTTTTTCTCCGCAGATCACGAGAGCCGCGCTCGGGTCATCAGCTGTAGTTTAGTTCTGCACAGACACCTGTTGAGCGTGTCGGATGAGCACGTTCAGCTGAACGTCGCCGACACCACGCAGGTCGACACCACACCAGAGGAAGTCGTGTTTCAGCGAGCCGTCGTCGCGCTCTCTTGCGCCTCCTACAGGAATCAGATCTTACACGTGTTTGTGAGACCTGCTCTCCTTGCAGTGGCCATGCAGAGTGTGAACTCGCACAGAAAAGGTGAACAAAAGTCATCTATAATCTTTATATTCAGGATTATAAAAATATCATAACCAGCGTTTGTGTTCCAGATGACATCTACAACTGTTTCAACTTCCTGAGGAACACGTTCTCCAATGAATTCATTCTGTGCCCTGGAGACTCAGTTCAGGTTAGACCACATTCACAAATCATACAGGGAATGGGCTTGGAATGTAAGATACTGTGTCACAACATGCATCAAGAATCATTTTGGTATCATATTGAATTCAAATCAAATCGATTCATCAGTTGCCTTTAGTTTCCCATCTGTACATCTGTAGTCAGTATGAATTTATTATGTTTATATGTGTGTTTTGAAGGACTTTGAAGAGGCGTGTTATTTGCTGGCAAAGCGTGGAGCATTACAGGTGTCCGAACATGAGATTGTAATGTCAGCGAGCGGTCACAGCACTTTCACGTTTCTGTGTGCCGTGCTGGAGCCGTTCATGCAGGGATACCAGGTGACCTTACATACGATAAGCAAATGTACATATTTCACACAGGCTGTTTTCTTGAACACAATGAAAAACTTTTGCAAAACTTTGTGTGCCCAGCTGTGTTAACAAATCAGTACTGGAAGTGATGCAAATTCAGTGGAAAGAATGAATTCACTGGCCCACAAAATATAACTAAACTAAAATTACAAAACTAAATCTAGAGAAACTTATCAGACTAGTTGACCATCCTTATACAAAATGCTTTGAGGTAATGAGACATTTCTTTTGAAACATTCATATCACGGCTGTCCTGTATCTCCAAGAGTCATTGTGTCTGTGTAAAATGTCCCCATACAACCTGTGTGTGTTTGTGTGTGTATAGGTGGTGTGTAGGTATCTGTGTGAGGAAACCCATGAAAACCTGTTGGAGAAGGACTTTATTCCTGCTGTGAGGAATTTTGCACTAAAACTCATATTAGCAGGTAACACAAGTTAATGATGATTTGGCTGTTGAAAACTGTCCAAGTTTTGAGATTGAACAGTTTTTGTCTAATCACCAAACAGAAATAATAAATGTTTCAAATAGACTTCCTGAACTCCCTCTCTGTCTCCCATTGTGTAACAAACCGATAGACCCATCTCAAACTGATGCCATTGGTTGATGTAGTGTGTCCACAAATATTACTTTAAAATAGTCTGGCTTCTCTGTGTTTGTCTTTCGGGTGTCAGGTCGTCTGATGTGTTATGAAGTCTTATCCTCAGACCTGCAGAAGAATGCTCTGGCAGCCCTGCTGAGACTGAAAGTCGTGAGGAAAGTCAAAGTGTAAGATCTACATCATACCTCATGCATTTACAGTGTTTGATGTGTTTTTGTGGATGTCTGACTGACGTGACCTCTCACACACAGAGGAGACCAGATGACGCTAAAGGTGAACAAGATCGCAGTGAACTCATTGGAGGATACGCTGGGTAAGAGTTGCCATATCCCTTTCGAAATTACTGCTGTTTATTGAAGTTTTGAATGGTTTCCAAGACTGTTAAAGTCTAAATAAAGTTGGTTTCTGGAGACATAAATGCAAATCCATCCAGGAGACTTTGTAAATGTATTTATATTTAAAACTAATAGGCTGATGTTTGGCCATTTTAAAATGATATGCAACAATATCTGTTCATTGGTCAGTAAACAGATTTCAGAAATGAATGAAATTGCTTTTTAAGTAGTAAAGTTTATATGTCCTCGCACACAATACCTTTGTCTCAGACTCGTGATCCAGTTCTTGTTGTGACGCTGTTCTGTTTTACAGCTCCGCTCATCTTCACTTGTTTACATTCTTCTCCTCTATCACACAGGGGGTAAAATTCCTACCCAGAAGCCCACCCTCGCCCGACTGTAGTCACGCACACTCACTCCGCTCTCTTGAGGGCCAAGCCAAACTAAACCGCCTTCATTACCATGATGCCAAATTCTGCAAGGTGGCACGGCTTTGCTGACTACAAAGGTTACCTGTCATCGAGCTTTAAAGGGCGTCACGGGTTTGCCATCTGGGACGTTCCCGCTTCGTTAGAAGCGCTTCTTTTTATCTCTCTCCGTGTTCTACGAACTTGACAGCGTGTCTGATCGGCCTTCGATCTTCGCTGTTTCTTTATAAGATGCGTTTTAAACCGCTCTGATGTTGCAAAGCATATGAAGACAGACACGTTTGATTCGTCGCGTTTGAACGTCTCGTTCTGTCGTTCGTGCGCGTTTTATCCCCGTCGGAGTTTAAACACTGTTACTGGATTTGTGTTGGGTCTGTTATCTTTTCTTTGTGTCTTACTTGATTTAACTTCTTTTCATTTTGCACACTGTGTTGTGATGTTTGCACTGTAGATTTGTCCGTCTGTCGCCTTTGTTGGGAATCGGGGTTTTTAGGAATCGTGTTATGAAAGTGGGTCACTCAGATCTGTGTTAACTCCTTAGGAGATTAATAAAATGTCTCTATTTATAAAAGTCGAGACTTTTTATAAGATCAACGATCGTGCTATTTAGCCAAATACAGAGACTTGCCATTACAGTGTTTACACAACCTTTCACGAAACAGCTTTGTATTTTTCTTATGATAAATATCTTATGTAATATATATCACAACAAAGCTACGTTTTATTTTTTATATCGTTGTGGCATTTTGGATATTTCACACTGCCTTTCAGTAATGACATGTTTGATGCAAAGGCATGTTGCACATGTTTCTGGGTTGGCGTCAGTTTACAGAAACGCTGTTCACTGGTTGAAATTTTCAAGTATTACATCAACAGTCAACAGTTGATGAAGTAAAATGCCTCTGACTCAGGGTTTGAATTTCAATATTAAATTGAATTAAAATTTTAACATTTTGAATTTTAACACACTCTTACTGAGCTGATATAAAAACATATATTTGCCCATTGTGTTGATTTGAAGGGGAATTCGGGTATCTTTTTCTTTTTGGTCTTTGGGCTGATCATTGGGCAATTGGGCTTTCTTTGGATGAAGCAAAAAAGTACAAAACTCGAGCCATAAGCAAGGCCATAGTGTTCATCCACCTGTTTCTCCAAAGTCAATTCATCAAATTACGTAAAACAGCATTTACTGTATGTTTACATTGACAAAATTTGATGAATTATGGTAGAAATGTATTAAACAACGTTTGAGTGCAAATCACTCTTTGACTGTACTTTTGAGTATTTTGTTTGTCTGTTTGTCTCTTTGCCTTTATAAAACCAGAATAATATTGTGGTTAACAGTGTTTACAGTGTTACAGTAAATTTAAAAGAAATGGTACTAAAATGCATTAAAGATGAACAAGTGAAACCAAAAAGTTTGATTTTTTTCAGATTTTTAAGTATATATCAGAAAAATACCCAAGACACCTAAAAGCTGGATTACACTACAAGACTTTTGCTCAGATTTTTAGATTTTAAAAGTCTTGTAGTGTATTCCAGCCTTAACACAGCATTGTATCTAACCAAAATTTGATCCAGTCTGTGAAATCCTAGTTAAAGTGATTTTTTTGTGATTTACTTTTTTGTACAAAATCATTCTACATATTTAAAGAACATTCTAACAAAATATGATCTTGTTATCTTTAATATTGACCTAATAAGGCCACATCAAAAATTGAAATCATAGTGAAGTTAATACAAAGTTTGCTGAAGTTTGATTATCTGATGATTAGATTTTGAGGCTTTAGTCTGGTTTTCACAGACCTGCTCACAAATGTTCATATGACCCTCTATAGAAGCTTATTGTTTTAAGCTTATAAACTAATCTTAGTTTACTGAGTTTTTATTTAATTTTGTTAAGAAATGATTTACTTAGTCAACAAAGCTAGCCAGAGAATGAATTTGTCTTGGCAGAAGATTAATTCAAATTCTAATCTTTATCATTAACAGTAATGAAATCATTTTTGTGCTTTTTGGCCTCTAGATGGCAGACTTGGATATGGAAGTACACTGAAATGAAGCTACTTCTCCATATTGGGTATTTTTCGTGGCATATTGTGGCAAAAATGTATTTTTTCCTCCCACGTTACGCACCTTGTCTGTTGAGTGTGCTTTAGCTGCAGTTTAGTATGTTTTAACTGTATAAGTATGAACAGCATTGGTGTATTTCATTTCTTATTCAAGTCCTGTAGTTCCGACTTTTGATTCTTTAGGTACATTTAACAGAACACAATCAGCAAAAAACAAAATTAAAGAGTTGACGCTTTCTGTTATTTCCAAACCCAGCATGCAGAACATCGCCCATAGGTTTGGTTATAAATAAATATAAGGCAAAGTGTGAAGGCCTATTGACACCAAAACTGAATGTTTGCTGTAAGTAAAAAAATAAATAAAACACTGCATTTCGATTAAGAGTAGACAGCACATATACTTTAATGCAAACATAACAAGAACTACTTTCACAGAAAGACTTTAAAACTCGGATCTGTGTTTGTGTTGTGACCGGGCCTTGACAGAAAAACCAATGGTAGTTTGAACAAGACTTCTAGAATGGAAGTCCAAAAGTGCAACATACCTTAAGACTATACCTGATACCATACATCACTAACATTGTCTCCTATACCCTCCTTTACCCTTACTATCAAGGGGACACCTATTTATATACTATGCTATGATACACTGCAAGAAAAAGTGTACAACCTCAAGCCTCAATGCCTTTTGTTTTAATCGTGAGGAAATAGGGATTTGTTAAAGCAACCCCCTGTGGTCTGCACCGCTTGTCACTGAATCTTCTGGGAATAATTCCTCCCCACCGGGCCTCCGCCGGTGGACGCGCTGTTCTTTCCTCTTCTGCCGGGAAGCTGCTCCTTCAGGAGTGTCGACGCTGCGGGAGTCTCCGTCTGACAGCGAAATAAATAAGGATTCTCACATGGCAACCGCAAAGAAGTGACAGGATAGTGATGATTTAATAAAGTTCAATACAATCTAATTGAAGTAGTGCACACAAGTCTCTTGAGAGCGATTCCTTTCTGTATTCATCACGGCCTCTGAAGTGCATGATCACTGTAAGAGAACAACATGCGGATAAACCGCAGGGCTGTGTGGGTTACACTCGTGCCATCGGCCCGTAGGCTATATAACCGGTCATGAGGTTGTTTTACGCATTTAAGTTCTATTTAAATTACACCGAACTCTGACGTCGGTAGTGCGCTAGGTTTTGAAAGTGCAGATTTATTTATTTTTATGAATTTTATCAGGGATTTACTCATGAGACATCACCACTCAGCCCCACGTGTAATGCCATCACGACCATGCTGCCAGAGGCCTGTGCAAAACGCTATATACAGTATCAAGCAATTGTTATATTAATTTAGAATACAGCACTGAGTAAGCGTTTAAATATGAATTGACAGTTTACCTATATTTGATTTGTGTTTTACTAACAGAGACAGTGTAGTCTCTTTTATAGTGCAGTGTAGTCCAAAATACAGTAGGGATCTTTCTTACAGCCAGTATATTCAATATTTATTTTTGAATATAACTCTCACAGTCTCCTGCCAAGTGAAGTCCAAGTGAAAGAAAAAACTACAATGCCTATTTTTCATCAAATATTGCAGCGTTTATTTATTATACTTCGCAGAGGCTAGGCCTCCACGTCGCGCACTAAAATCCTTTAATGCTCGGCTAGCCGTGGATTATCCCGCTTATATCATGGTCAGTTATTAGCCATGTTTCCATCCAAACGTGATGCAAATCTTTTCAAAGTTCACAAAAACAGGAAAAAAAAATGCCGCGTTTCCATCAAATTCCTCGAGCAAATAACGGTTGTATTGGTAACCTAGTAACCAACAGTAAATAAAGCATGTAGCCTATTATTATTCCTCTGCTCCGGTGTCGTGGGTTTAACGTTTCCACCTCCCATTATTCGCATTAACCCTTTTCCGCAAAAATGAAAAACCACCTCAAGCGAGTGTAAAAAGGTTTTTGCGAATGAAGGGTTTTTAATTCGAAATTCGCCGTTTCACTCGTTTCTGATGCAAGACATCAAAATGCGAATAAAACCAGGGTGATGGAAACACGCCTATTGATGTTTACAGAGTCATTTTTCATCAGACAAGTGTAAATGACAGTTAGTTTTGTCAGTTAATTTCAAATGATGCACTACCCGTGCATTAAATGGTTTTAATGCACACCTTCCAGCCAATCAAAATCGAGTATTCTAACAGACCATGGTATAACTCTTTGTATGGAACATTTAATCACACCATGTAAATTAGTTAAACCAGTTCGATTTTAGTAGACCAAATATAATGTAGATTTATTCGACTAAAATGTTTTTAATGTTTCTTTGACTAAATCTAGACTAAAAGTAAAATGATGAGGATGACTAAAATATGACTAAAACTAAATAGCATTTTCGTCAAAATTTGCTGTCAAAATGAACTCTGGCACAATTGTAAAATAATAATAATCATAATTTCAGGAACTTCAAGGCCCCTCACATGTCAGGGCTCTATGTACTCGCTCACCCTTTTCCGCCCCTGGTGCTGCCCAAGAAATTAAATGATGAAATAAAAGCCTTGATCCGCAGTATTTAATCGAGTCTCTTGTCTGTTGCTCTCCTCCAGTGTTTTACTCTTCACACGCGTGTGTAACGCTGAATGAAAGTGGAGAATTAACCTGTCCGACTGCACCGCGAGGCAATAAGCATCACCAGATCCCGTCCACTGGGTTTCAGCTTTTCATTATGTGAATGGTGAGCTGGGTATAATTAAAAAGGTACAGATAAACACACACCTGAGCGCAAGCACACACACCTTACTAGATGCTTTCCTTTTTGTCTTTTGCTGAGGGTCAAAAGTAACTAAAGCAATATGAGCTAATTTAAGAATAAGGGAGGTCATTGTGAAGCAATTACAGAAAAGGAGGACGACTGTTTCTATTAATCTGGGTTATTACTGCGGCGGGAGAGAAGAGTCACACGCGCACGCATGCACAAAAGTTTATTATGCTATTAGCATACTTCTTTAATACTTTCAGTGTATTTTTATGTAGCTACTTCTCACAAAATATATTTTACATTTAAACAGTCTTATAAACTACACTGTACAAAATTGCTGTAATTTTTATAGACAACTGTAATCTGAAAATTACAGTGCTACTGTATTTTGCTATGAATTGTGGGGGCATGCTAAAAGACTGATGTAAATTTTACAGTTAAACAAGCCAATATTGTATAATTTACAGTAAAAAACTGTAAATTCATATTCCCAGAATTCCCTGCATGACACTTCACATTTCATTTTCTTTAAAAATGTAATAACTTCCTAGTCTTTGTTCCTTTTTAATCAGCTATGTACATTAGGATTTTATGTTACATTTAATGCTGTTAAATGAATGTTTATTATTAAAAAATGTAATGTCGTGTGTTACCATGATGGTGTTTAGTGTTTGTGCGAATGACAATGTGCACCTTCAATATATTAGTATTATCCTTCTCAACTGATGGAAAAGCTGATCGTGATGAACTTTGATTCATCACGTGACTCATCACCTCTGTTTGGTGGTTGTCAGTGTATTATTAAGTTTCAAAACAAATAATAGTTCTTTAAGAGATTGGTAAATTAACATTATATCAGTTAATAAAATACAGTATTTTACTGTAAAGTCACAGTTGCTCTTGTACAACTTTACAGTGACAGCTGTAAAACAAAAAAATTATATTTACAGAAATATGAAAGTGACCTATTTTTTGTCAGGTATGGTGACCCATACCCGAAATGTGACCTCTGCATTTAACCCAACCAGTGAATAGTAAACACACACACTTCAAGTCGTGAACACACATACACCGGGGCAGTGGGCAGCTAACACTGCAGCACCCGGGGAGCAAACGGGGGTAAGGTGCCTTGCTCAAGGACACATCAGTTGTTACCTGCCGGTACTGAGAATCGAACCAGCAACCTTCTGGTTACAAGTCCGACTCTCTAACCATTAGGCCACAACTGCCCCCACAAATATGCTGTATTTTGTACAGTAAAACTGTAGTTAATGATCTACAGTACTCTTGTAAAAATTTACAGTTTTACTGGCAACCAAAACAGTAAATTTTTCACAATGTAGCGATGTTCCGATACCCTTTTTCCCTTCCCGATACTGATTCCGATACCTGTGCGCAGGGTATCAGTCGAATCCGAGTACTGATCCGATACCTGGGTGTGTATACAGCTGTAAACAGTCAACTATTGGTATCTTAAGTTTACTTAAAAAAAAAACGTAAAAGTTTAATATAAAAAAATTGTAGTTCACTTATAAACTAAAACGTTTACTAAACTATTAAACGACCAATGCACCTGAATGTTTACTTAATGTATAGTTGTGGTACAAAACAGAAAAATCATAAACTAGTTATAATACTAGAATAGTCAAAACAAAATCAGTTTCCTGCAGGTAACTTACAAGAACATTGACATTACACTCTAAAAAAATCCGTAAAAAAGGGCACAATATACTGTATTAATATGAAGGAATTTTCCGTATTCATTTTTTACAGTTGTTTTACCTGTATTTTACATTTTGCTCTGCATTAAATTACATTTTAGCATTAACGGAAATGTCCGTAAAATAAACGTAAAATGTACTGGTAATTTTTTGCCAGTACTTTATCCATTTTTTTCAGAATTTTTTTACAGTGTAGTACTTAAAGGTGCAATATAATATACATATCTATGTCTACAGAGGTGTAATAAGACCTTACGTAATGTAAATAATATTTGTAAATAAGACAGAACGTTTTTGTAAATGATATCACAGAATAATTTTTTTTTACTTTTCATCAAGTGAATTGTATCTATGTCCCACAATGCTACGCATTTGTATGTTCAAAGAATGTGATTGGTCGAACAGGGTCGGGTTTTGTATAAATTGCAGTTTAAATTTGACTTGATTGCATTTCTATCATTAAAATGCCGTCATGTTAGCCGTGCTTTTGGTTGTTATTTTGTGTTTGTGTGTGCAATCTTCATTGCTGTCAGTATCGGCTCTGGTCTCTGTGGAGCAGCAATGGATTTACAGCTGAAATGTCTCTAGGAAAGAGTGTGAGCGAGCGAGCGAAAGAGAGATAAAATGAGTGCAGGACTGGAGGTTATCTGTTTGAGTCTGGTCACTCAACGCCCACTGAGTGCAGAGGGCAAGTCCTGTCACAGCCCCGGGGGAGAACGGCACGCGGAAATGAGATGTACAGCGCGTCCGGCCAAAGAAATGCGGAGAGGGAGAGAAGACGGATGGAATCTATGAGCATCTCAAGCCTCAGAGGACAACTGGGAGGTCAGCTCATAAGAATTTGACTGTGGAGGTGGCAAGCGCCCACATAACTCTTCCCTCATCTCGCACCTTCATCCACTTTTTCATTACAACCTACACAACATTACACCCAGACCCTCTAGTTTGTGACCGGAAAAGTTTTGGGAGTATGCGTGGAAATTCATTTTTATTATTTTAGATTTATTTGGGGTTTTTTGGTCTTTATGAATCAATATTCCCATGTGAGTTTTCACCCTAAATCTTGTTTACATGGATTTTTCTATGTTTATATGGCCGTGTCATGAAGAGGTGACAGTTTTAGAGTTGCCTGTAAACAAACTTTTCTTGAAGAGAGAGTTTGAGTGTCAGCAGGAGGGCTTTGACATTGATAATTTCTTGTCCACAGGGAAGGTGGTATGATGTGTGTGACAGATGTCAGAGAGCTCTGACAATACCTGCAGCTCTGACAGGAAGCATCTAGCTTGCAAAATGTGTGTGTGTGTGTGTGTGTGTGTGGTTTGGTTTTTATATGCTGGTGGGGACGTAAACCTGAAAACACACCAACTCATGGGGACTTGTCTCACCGTGGGGACCAAAATTAAAGGCACAAAAGCTTATAAATCGTACATAAAGATAATTTTTGAAAATCTAAAAATGCTAAATGTTGTCTATGATCTTTAGGTGTAGGTGTAGGGTTAGGGAATAGAATATACAGCTTGTACGTCATTACGCCTATGGACTGTCCCTACAGAGATAATAAACCAGATGTGTGTGTGTGTGTGTGTGTGCGTGAGGAAAAAGAAACGCCCTTGTGTGAGCCAAATCTTTGAAAAAATCTACACAAGTACAGTGACCTATAATGACACTTTTATTACATAAAATATTATTAATGAATCAATTATTTTTGCTTGAAATATTTTAGGTTGTCATTCATGTCACACATCCATCCTTCCAACCGATCAATCAGATAAACCCCAGATCACTTCAATCTGGTTTAAGGCCCAGCTCAAACCATTTAAACACGTTAACCAGTAAACAAGTTTGAACTAGTTTAAGATGAGTTTTTATCAGGAAACAGCAAAACCCCAAGCATTCTTTTATAGAAAACAGTAGGATCGATGTGTCAACGGCACACTTCACCTTCTTGGAAGCAGCAGTGTTGTCTTTAATGCTAATTATCGTGGTGTTACCTTTGGTGTCAATGGTGTGATTTTGTGCCTTCACAGTGATAACAGGTGGCCAGATGGCATGCCGTTTCAAACAAAGTGACAAGAAAAATTCAGCGTGTGTGTCTTGTGTTTATTTGGATCATTGGTAAGTTAAAACGGTGGAATAAATGTACGGGGTGAGTCTTTAGTGGTTAAATGGGAATATGGAACAAGAATGAAGTTGAATGCATTTGAATGTTTATGAATAGCAAGGAGAAGCTGCTAAAGGCACGTGTGCACAGAAGAGTTTGGGTTTTATCATGAATGCCAGACAGAGTTCATGATGATCAATGGCAAACAACATTGATGCCAGTGAGCTCGGACTTGAAAGATAATGTTATTGGAATGCTGGAATTAGGTTGCAGAAATGTTGTTAGATAGTGTATGCTGTACGACCAAGAGGAACCTGTGTGTGTGTATGTGAGAGTAATGTCTCCCAATAGTCATACATCTTTATATGCACAGTCTGGTTTAATGTGTGCTGAATTAAATGATCCCTTTAGGCTTTTCTCACACACAGCGCTGAAGTATTTACCTTAGACATGCCTGTGAATGATGTGACCTTTTCTAAATATTTTATATATATCCACAGTATAGAAAAGAGACAAACATTCATCCTTGTTAAAAGAGACAGACTTTTACAGTTTCGGCATTCAGGTTTGCTTGATTCAGATCGGCCAGTTATTCCATTACCAATTTGACCCAAAATGGGTTAAACCAACCCACATATACTGTTACACAATATATTTTTAAATATATTTATTTTAAAGGTTATGTCATTTGTGTTCAATCAAAAACTAAGGCCTTTGCAGGCTTGGAGTATGCAAAAAGTAATGTGTTAGCATAGGCGCACACACACACACTTTCTCTTCAGTACATACACTCAATGACAGAGGCCAGTATTACATGACTGATGGCATTAAATTGCTTTTATCCAAGTTTTTATCAGGATTTACCGGCCCCCAGCACCATTGGGTTCCGCCACCTCTGTTTCAATAAATCACGCTGGTGAACGTTAGAGAGAGAGAGAGAGAGAGAGAGAGAGAGAGAGAGAGAGAGAGAGAGAGAGAGAGAGAGAGAGAGAGAGAGAGAGAGAGAGAGAGAGAGAGAGAGAGAGAGAGAGAGAGAGAGAGAGAGAGAGAGAGAGAGAGAGGCTAGGATTGATGACCTGACCAAAAAACTGATGCAGAAACCAGCACACGGCACTCTGATAGAGAAACATATGTACATTTTTAGGCCATAATGGAAAATGTCAATCTCAGTGAACGCGGGCAGGAAACTGTATTTTTCATTACAGAGAAATGCCAACTCATTTCCTGTTTACAGACCTCTGATCAATCGCATGGCACAGAGAGACAGACAGGTGACAGGTCAGGTGTGTCTGTAATAAAGAAAACAGGAGAACAAATCTCTACATGTGAGGAGTGTGTGAGGCGTGAATATTTGCGTGCAGGGCCATACCGATATATTCTGAGCGCCGGTAGCCTTTATTAGTCAGGGACCCTTGCTGGAGCCGTGGAGAAGTAAGCCTTGAGAAGACTCATATCAGTCATATCAGTAACCGAATAAAATCAGTTTTCCACATGGATTACACATTATGATCCCATGACCAGCTGAATACTAGTTTTTCTTGATAACTCCTATAATTGGACACATCTTTAAAAATGAAAGAAATAGATAATTGAAAAAGAAACTCAAATTAAAATGGCGTCCCAGGTGCATCCTTTCTTCAGTTCAACACAATAAGAGTTTCGCTGCACTTTTGTCAATGGCATTACAAAGCTAATGCCCAGAGGCGTTGCAAACATGGCCACCGAGTGGCATGACTTCCATAAACGGACTTTGCTACATCACGGTCCCTCAACATCAGTGTCACCACCACCAAACCTCCGATAACTCTTTCAAACTTTATAAAAAAATGATTCCTGATAAGTAATTACTGAACGAATTTATCCCAATCCTCTTTTTGGAAATGTTTGCCCATGTCGCATTATTTTTTGTGAGATAACAATGCAAAAACAATGCAAGTGTAAATGGCATATAGACCAACATATAGGTTTGTTGTAAAAACTGGGTCGTTCAATGCTTGATGTATTTTGATGGTAGATTAGATAACATTCAACTTACCGCCATTCAATATGTTCCGTTGGGTAATCGTTACCATTTACATACGATTCACATTGTTTTCGAAAATCCACATTTGGCGCACAGCACGGACAAGACTTCACGAACCGCTCTGCTCTGTTTCAATAAGCCGAACACACCACATACCGCATAACATACCGCTGCTTAACATGATCATTGCACTTAATATTTCATCCGAATAGTGCAAACAACACATTTGAGTTAGTAGTATCAACGTTTAAAAAAACAACGAATAGTCATTACCACTTAAAATGTTTCATTTAAAAAACATGTCATCCCTGCAGCACTCTATATAAAAAAAATTATATTGTAGCTTTAAATGAACATGTGTGTGTACAGTATTCGTATGTGCCAAACTTAAACCAGTCTCAAGTGGCTTGCTGGTCTGAGACAGCTTAGACTGGTTAAAAGCAGTTTCAGCAGGGGTATAAGCGCATGTTTAGAGATAAACAGTGCTGATTGACAGGCACTGTGCATCTTTATCTTTTTATCATATCGTTTTCAGTCAGGGTGTGTGTGTGTGTGTGTGTGTCACATTATCCATTATGTCATCTGCTAGATTCGATGTTCTGGATTTTCTGTCTTATCTTGACAATGTAACGGCTCTATCACACAAATTAAACAAGCGACAAACAGATTCACAGGCTCTTCTTCTCTCGCTTACATCTGCACACATTCTGCACAATGTTGATAAATGCTTACACACACAACGCCACGCACGCACACTGTCTATGTGCTCTAATTTAAACAGATGAATCTTAAATTGAACTGTAAATTACAACAATAACCCTCTAGCAGTTCCTCTTATTGTGTGTCTGACTTAAACACAGTCACTGGAAGATTTCCATATGAATTACACCAGTGACATTTAGTCACTTCTTAAGGTGAAATCTGTGTTTGAACCAAAAAGGTTGATATTAACTGGAGAAAGCTATCCATTGCTTGGCATTGGAAATACGAGCCTGCCATATTGCTTTGTGGAAGTTCACTTCCCTAATGAAATCTTTTGGGATTTCGGCCAAATGGAAATGCGGTGGACACAGGGGCTAAATATAATGTGACTGTTAGCTCTGAAGCTGATTAGCCAAGAGCAGCAAGTGAGCTATCAAAGTAACACAGTTAGCTCCTGATTTATGTGTTCTTGATGTTTTGTTGCCGGTTAACAAAACAAATCACTGAATCAAATTTTACATTTTCTTAATTTATTATCTTTCTTATATTACTAAATAAAGAACTTAAATTTTGTAGTTGTGATTTTTTCCCCCAAGAGATTTGTAACAAATATTTTAACAAAAGTATATTTCAATATCACCAAAATACACAAATAATGACACTACTCAGGTTCACCAACCGGGGTCGCTATAACAGTATATAACCCTCAAATAAAAGAGTTCAAGAGATTCTCTCAACGGAAAACATATACATAAACTTAGACCAAGTATCAATATTTTACCACCATTAAGTTATTAAAGATGTTAGTGACACACAAATTTAGAATCACACAAACACGGTAGTAGCCCCCTACACAAACACAAATCAAGAGTCAGCATGTCCTTCATATAAAGTTACACACGGTACTAGTCAAATATAACATACACGGTACATAACATACACATTCACATTACATTAAAGACTCACCGAATTCTATTTTACAGAGAATCCATAACACTCGTCACATGTAATGACTTACAAACACGATCATCCCATGCCCTAACCATAAAATATACAGGTAACATACACAGAACGAACAAACATGTTCTATTACATCAGATTAAATATTTATCACTCCATTTACTCACATACAGGTGCTGGTCATATAATTAGAATATCATCAGAAAGTTGATTTATTTCACTAATTACATTCAAAAATTGAAACTTGTATATTATATTAATTAATTACACACAGACTGATATATTTCAAATGTTTATTTCTTTTAATTTTAATGATTATAACTGACAACTACTGAAAATCCCAAATTCAGTATCTCAGAAAATGAGAATATTGTGAAAAGGTTCAATATTGAAGACACTTGGTGCCAAAACTCTAATCAGCTAATGAACTCCAAACACCTGCAAAGGCCTTTAAATGTTCTCTCAGTCTAGTTCTGTAGGCGACACAATCATGGGGAAGACTGCTGACTTAACAGTTGTCCAAAAGACCACCATTGACACCTTGCACAAGGAGGGCAAGACACAAAAGGTCATTGCAATAGAGGCTGGCTGTTCACAGAGCTCTGTGTCCAAGCACATTAATAGAGAGGCGAAGGGAAGGAAAAGATGTGGTAGAAAAAAGTGTACAAGCAATAGGGATAACCGCATCCTGGAGAGGATTGTGGAACAAAACCCATTCAAAAATGTGGGGGAGATTCACAAAGAGTGGACTGCAGCTGGAGTCGGTGCTTCAAGAACCACTACACACAGATGTATGCAAGACATGAGTTTCAGCTGTCGCATTCCTTGTGTCAAGCCACTCTTGAACAACAGACAGCGTCAGAAGCATCTCGACTGGACTGCTGCTGAGTGATCCAAAGTTATGTTCTCTGATGAAAGTACATTTTGCATTTGCTATGGAAATCAGGGTCCCAGAGTCTGGAGGAAGAGAGGAGAGGCACAGAAACCATGTTTCCACAGTCAGTAATGGTTTGGGGTGCCATGTCATCTGCTGGTGTTGGTCCACTGTGTTTCCTGAGGTCCAAGGTCAACACAGCCGTATACCAGGAAGTTTTAGAGCACTTCATGTTTCCTGCTGCTGACCAACTTTATGGAGATGCAGATTTCATTTCACAATAGGACTTGGCACCTGCACACAGTGCCAAAGCTACCAGTACCTGGTTTAAGGACCATGGTATCCCTGTTCTTAATTGGCCAGCAAACTCGCCTGACCTTAACCCCATAGAAAATCTATGATGTATTGTGAAGAGGAAGATGAGATATGACAGACCCAACAATGCAGAAGAGCTGAAGGCCACTATCAGAGCAACCTGGGCTCTTATAACACCTGAGCAGTGCCACAGACTGATCGACTCCATGTCACGCTGCATTGCTGCAGTAATTCAGGCAAAAGTATTGAGTCATGCTCATACTCTTCATATTCATACTTTTCAGTTGACCCAGATTTCTAAAAATCCTTTCTTTGTGTTGGTCTGAAGTAATATTCAAATTTTCTGAGATACTGAATTTGGGATTTTCAGTAGTTGTCAGTTATAATCATCAAAATTAAAAGAAATAAACATTTGAAATATTTCAGTCTGTGTGTAATGAATGAATATAATATACAAGTTTCACTTTTTGAATGGAATTAGTGAAATAAATCAACTTTTTGATGATATTCTAATTATATGACCAGTACCTGTATATACTGGATTTACCAAAGATGACATTAATTGTCTGCACGCTTCTCTCATGCACCACACAAGCTGTTTCCATCGGTCTCTCACTCTGAATGCATCATTCGCAGCTGCCGCTTTTTCTTAAAGGGGACGTACACCTTTTGAGGTTTCTTAATTTTTTTGTTCCCGCTCTAATACCACCCGGCTACAGATGAAATGTAGACTACATTATAACTCTACCCGACAAAAGGAACTGACCTAGATGTGTCTACAGTTGTATTTTGTAGATTTGACAATACAGTATGTCGTCATACTTTTTAGTTATCTATGCTTGATACAGTAGTTGGAGTTTGCTAGTTAGCTTTGGTGAATGTTACTGCAGTAACGTTAGCATCTTGCGTTCAATCGCGTCAACACAGCGTAACTTCACAGCGTAAAGTCTCTCTTCGTTGCCTTGTACTTGTACATGTGTAATGACAATAAAGTTGAATCTAATCTAATCTAATTGAACTTAAATTATCGTTAATGTTGTTAGCTCACTAAGACACTTTCAATTTAAACTGAAATGGAAGAAGTGGATAAAAGCAATACTTACTGCTTGCGGTGGGGGTTGTAATGGCAATATAGTCGGAAGCGCCCCATTCTTAAGTATCAAGCGCTGAGCGAAGCCTGCTGGGTATTGTCCGAGGCTCGAAAACTAAAGCAAACTAACAACTTTGGATGGAATTGTTGCGGTATCCGGTTATAGATGAACATCAACTGTTGACAGTTCTTTTCTGTGGGAAGGGTATGGAAAGTGCTAACATCACCCGTACAACATGGAACATAACATTTATATGAATGATCTGCCATTTTCGCTATTGTCCTCGCTTGTTTCTTCACAATAACGTTACCCGCAGAACTTCCGAAAATTCGGCTGTGCATGTCCGGCTGGCCTAGAACATGGCAAATACTATGCACCATATATACTATTCGAAGTATATGCAAATACTGGGGGCGTCCATCCCGACAGTAACGTCACAGTCGGTGTTAATGTTGGGATTGGCTTCTTGTTAAGTGGTCTGTGCATGCACAAGATTTACATAAGAAGTGTTTGAGGCTCACGATATGTCATTTTCATGCCTAGTTAAATACAGTCTACGGCATCTTTAAATCAACATCACTTTTACACCCGCAATTCATGTTGAAAAAGTCTCAACAAACCACCATTATGAGTATTGTGTGACACTAAACATGCGAATGAAGCCAGATTGACCCAGTTTTGGGTCCTCAAAGTGCCTTATTCCCTCAAAAAACCAAAAAAACAAGACCATGCATGTCATTTAAAATGCTGTCAGGCACTGATATGAAACAAACAAAAGTCAGGAAAATGTTTTGCTGGCAGCTGAAATTAGACCAACTTCATGTTGTTCTTTGGATGATCAGGTTCTTGTTTCTGGGAAAATTGTGCAGTGATTGGACTATTCCCACCAGGTCCCCCTCCTCCCACATCGCTATAGGACCTTTTCAATCAAAGCAGGTCTCAAACAAGTCCTACCATCTGTCTGTGATAAATATCTTGCTTGTTATCACTTTTCAGAGATGTTATTTCACTGTTAATGGTGTCGCACTTCGACAGGTTTTCTGGCTCCTAGATTGAGTGTTGCCTCTGAGGTCGTATCAAGTTCCATGTCAACCATCAGTGCTTACAGGAAGAGAGCGTACCCTGTTCTTCAACATCGCTCTCTCTCTCTCTCTCTCTCTCTCTCTCTCTCTCTCTCTCTCTCTCTCTCTCTCTCTCTCTCTCTTCAGAACTCCTGTCTGGAACAACAAGAGGAAGGGGAACTAGAAGTGTGTGGGGGGGGATGCTACAAAATTGAAAAGCAGAAAGAAAATTAGTTTTCAAACGAATTTCTGCCAGGGGAATGCAACACGGCTGTTTGTGTCCCACAGATGCCGAATGTCCGTGGAGGTGTTATAATCATTAGTCCAGATAGAGAGACAGCGTCCCGTCTGTCTAAATCAGAGATCTATGAGGGCATTGCAGACATACTTTGCGTGTAGGAGACAGGTCTCTAAAGATTTTGTAAGCTACAAAAACCTTTACAGGGTGATACAAGACCCTTTCGCTTCACGTCGTGGTCTTGGATATATTTTGTCTGGCTGTACATTATCCCTTACAAATCTATAGTAAGTTTAGCTTTAATTTGGTTGCCAAAAGCGTCATCACGGCGTATTTATAACAAACATTGTATTTCATAATGTGTTTTATATTGTTTATCTTTTACATTCTTTCTTTTTGATCCATTTCAATGTTATCTGGTATGTCTCTACTGCGAAAATGCGTACTTGCAACGATGCAATACTGTAATATTATCATGAGAGTGTAGTTTCTTATATTTAAGTAAATTTTTTGGGCATGTTCTGGTTTTATTGCACACGACAGTGAAGTCCAGGTGGGGTAGAAAAGAGGAAAACAATATTAGAAAGTTACCAATAAACCGCTGCAATTTATATTATTGTTTTTTTTAAGTTGCAAATGGTCATGAAATAATAATAAATACTGCTTACCTGTTGCTTCTGAGACCTGTGTGAATCCGGTGCACATCATAAAACAGTTTATTTTGATTACCTATATGTCTATATATCTATTATTAGATGCTATCCTGTAATTTTTCAAGAAATAAGTCCGTAAACACGAATAGGTTTGTTAGATGAAATGTTAAAGTTGAACAGAGGAAGAAATAATGTTCCCTGTCACTCTACAAAGACTTTTCCTCCAGCGCAGCAGCATTTCCCCTGAGCATCATGGGCTAAAGTGCTTCACTCATGGGCACGATGGAGCTTTTAGGAACTGTCCGTTTTTCAGGCTGCCGCCATCAGGGACTCTATTTGTCATGTTTCCATTACCTGCCAAAAACCTGTGCCACTGAAAACACTCAAGAACATAAACCAAGTGAGAACATGTTTACACAGAACAACTCTCTCAAGACCTCATGATGGTGTTAGGCGGTCACTTGCTGGGTATTAGAGAAATAGTTTACCCAAAATGGAAAATTATGTCATGGTTGACTCACACTCTTGTCATGTTAAAACACCTTTTGAAACAATGTTCTCTTGGGTATATTAGATATTACACTCTTAAAAATATCAGTGCTTAAAAGGTTCTTCACAGCGATGCCATAGAAGAACCTTTTTTGGTTCCACAAAGAAACATTCAGCCTAAGGTTCTTTAAAGAACCATCTCTTTCTTATTTTTTTATAATCTGAAGAACCTTTTTTCATCACAAAGAACCTTTTGTGAAACAGAAAGATTCTTCAGATGTTAAATGTTCTTTATAGAACCAAAAGGTTCTTTTATGGCATCAAAGAACCTTTTGAAGCACCTTTATTTTTAAGAGTGCACTAATTTCCTAATTTCAGACATTTAAGCATACACCTTGAGATTAAACCTTTTCAAGATAATGGAAAAAATGTCACTCAAGTATTCTTTTGACCTGTAGTGTACATATTTTTTGCTTTTCTTGACACTCTTGACAGAGTGTGGATAAAATAAAGTAACATAAATGTAAAACCTGTATTTAAGAGTGTGTATGCTTGCTTTACATCACAAAATAATACCGATCCAAGAAATAAAACAAGAATGACTCATGAGCAGTTTCTTATTCACAGAGGTTTGCTATTAAAGTCTGATAATTTGTTCATTGAATGAATTGCTTGAATGAATTCTACAGAATTATTACTTTCAGTGATGGAATATATAATAAAATGCAGATATGTCACTGCCTTGACCTGCTAAACGTAGCACTTAACAAATTCTGTTTTTAGTCTGTATTCATTTTGTAAATGATAGAATCATGTTTATACTCTACAAAGGATTGAAGTATCCATTTCAGGTGCTTTTCTGTCTTTTAGAATTCCTCATTTGTTAAGATGAAACATGTAGGATGTCTTTGGAAATAAAGAATTGGTTATGGAAAGAGCAGTCATACTGGAAAAGGTTCTTTACTAATGAAAAAATATTCTTCTGGCATCTCTGTGAAAACACCTTTTGGGATTTTCTTTTGTTTTCTTTATTTCCTGCAGCCTCTTGACGTGTAAATGAGTTAGCTTTAAGATGGTTAATAGCAAGGCTTGTTAACACAACTGGGCTGAATTTATAGCACAAAGACTGTTATTGTATGCACCTGTTTACCCTGTGCCGATTTGATAGTGAGAGGAGAGAGAGAATTCAGAGCTAATGTACATTCATAATCCAATCAAATCATGCTGACTCTCTCATCTTACTGAAAATCAGCTCTAATAAATTTCATCTGAAGTATGAAAGCACTTTCCCATGTCACCCAGACGGGCCGTTTATAGCTGAATGATTAATGACATCTAAAAATGAAGAAAAGAAAATCACATCTCCTTTTCAGACCCTTTAAGAGCAAAATTAGAGCCTGTTGAAAATCACATCACGTACAAATTTCATTTCTAGTCCTTCAAAACAATGACTGTCGACAGGACCAGAAAAAAACAGCATATTTCAGACATGAGATATATTTCAAGTATACAGTAATTTAAGAGGCTAAACTCAATTTGTTGGTTGTGAAACTCGAATGGAAAGAATGTGAAGCACTTGAGTGCCAACAGAATGAAACCAATATAGATTTATTAAATACGCTATGTGAATACTGACGTGATATTACTACCAAAATAAATAAACTCTTTACTTTGTGATTTACATAATGTCTTTGTCATCTGTGTTTGCAACATCATTATTATTCCAGTAAACTGAGGCCTTCCGTGTCAGATCTCTGCACTAGAAAAACACAGAAACATGACGGTGGGCTATTTTGCCTCAGGGAAGCGTAACATATTTCCAACCTCTTGGCGGCAAGGTTTGCGCCGGCAAGCATCCTTCGCATTTTTCAAAAACTGTACCTAGTTATTGTTATTATATGATACGGTGAGGTCAAAAGCCCTGAAGTTAGATCATTCTGCACTGTATGACACAGCATTTTATGAAACTCTTTATTAGATTTTCACACATACAAACACAGCACCGATAGAGGGAATAGGACCCTCGGGAGAGAAAGAGAAAGCAAGGGATCTGAAGGAGGAACAGGCTTTATGAAACTCACTATTGAAAAGGGAACAAACTGATCCTGCCAACAAACAGCCTTTGATAGAGCTGAACTCAATTGAATTGAGTCAAATCTAATTCCACTGAACTGAAAGCAGGCAGAAAAAGAAAGCCAGACAGCGATATGGATAGATGGTGAAAGGAGGAGCGGGCCCGGCAAAGCAGATTAGAGTCTCCTGGGATGTGGAAGCCGTCTGAACAGGTGTTTGGAGAGAGAGAGAGAGAGAGAGAGAGAGAGAGAGAGAGAGAGAGAGAGAGAGAGAGAGAACTGTACCAGTGGCTTCTGTTCTACAAGTCCTCTGGTGGTGTGCAAGTGTGCAACGCTGTTCGGTGTGCGCGGAACCGAACTGATTTTGATGTGCCGTCCTGTGCGGATTCAACAGGGGAGATTTGTCACACGCCTGCACCGAGATGGCCCTCTTATTGACTTTTTCACTTTTCTGAAAGCTCTCGGTTTTCCATTCGGGAACAGACCGCACACACATCCCTGATAGTGGCTGTCAGTCAAAAGAGTTTCAGCGGAGAGGAAGTCAGTGGTAGGAAATACAAGCAGTAAAAAGAAAAGTTATCTTGTTGTTAGGACGTTTGTCTGGCAAACACAATCACAGAACACAGCGTTCTGTATGCTTTGAAAGTGAAGCTTGTAATTCGATGTTAAACTGAAGCCAAAAATAATAAGGAAACATTCCCAGAACTTTGACTTTCTGGAGCTTCAAAATGTCAACACCCATTCACTCCCATTCTACCGCTTGGAAGTAAAATAATACGTGTGATTTTAACTCCGACTGCATTATGCTTCAAGAAGAAACATATATTCAGTTAAGATGCCTTGAAGGTGAGAAAAACAGGGGGAATTTTTAATTTGGCGGCGAAGTATCCCTTTAATATGTCAGATGAAACGTATTAGAACACTTTTTTGCTTAAATACAGACAAAACTAACCACACTCTTAAAAACAAAGGTGCTTTTAATGCCATAGAAGAACCTTCTGGTTCTATAAAAAACCTTTAACATCTGAAGAACCTTTCTGTTTCACAAAAGGTTCTCTGTGATGAAAAAAGGTTCTTCAGATTATAAAAAAGTAAGAAAGAGATGGTTCTTTAAAGAACCTTAGGCTGAATGGTTCTTTGTGGAACCAAAAAAGGTTCTTCTATGGCATCGCTGTGAAGAACCGTTTAAGCACCTTTATATTTAAGAGTGCAGAATACCTTGTTTATCTTGGGCTCCCAAAGAGGCGTCTTGTCTGACAAAACAAAATAAAAAACGAAATGTTTAAGTTACCTTTTGAAACGGTTCCACGGCGTGTTAAACATTCACTGAGTCTCAGCGCTTGTGGAGTGAAGACGTTATCCTGATGAGAGCAGACAGGAGAAGGTGAACAAAAGGAGAACAGAGAGCGAGAGAGAAAGAGGTAAAGAGGCAGTGCTGTAAAAGGGCAGATCTCCACCTATCACCATTCTTCTGTGTTTGTCATAAAGATGAAAGAGTTCAAACTTCAGACAGAAATCAAAGCCTGTCAATACACACCCACATCACTGATCTAAGTCTAACAGAGACATCATCACCTGTGAGAGCAAAACTTGTGTGTGAGTTACATCAGTCCCTGCTAACATATGCTGATGCACAGATGGAACGGGGTCGCGTGAGGGGATCAGATCCAGTACCACGTCCACGTGGATTTATCTGACGTGAGCTCTGACCGGATGGAAATATCTTCAGCTGTTGTTCAGGCTTGGTGTAAGCACAAATGTAATAATGTTTTGATGGTATAACCTAGAAGAAAAGCACGTATAAAAAAATGAAACTATAAAAATATTTTTTCAGTGCGCACATGAACTTGTACCCAATTGCCTCTTCACAACTGAATCAGGAAATATGACACATTTAACTTGTAGGTTTAATGAGTTCTCATCATCTGATTCATCTGAAGAACAAACTATTCATAACTAGCTGGTTTCCACACAATGAAACGATACAAAAATATTGAGGGTGCACACCCACTTTGCATTCATAGGTTTTATTTTTGTAACTTCTTTTAAAAAAACATAATTTCTTAAAAAAAATAATTCAAATTAAAATACATATTGCAGGCATAGACGACCTTTGTTTATCATCCATTCACACAGCTCTTTAACATCCGCTTCATTGATGTGCAGTGACCACGACCTCTTACAGATGACGTCACCAAAATAAGCCACACGACAACACCGACAAAGTCAATCTGGTCGATGCCAAGAGGCGATCCAAACTTTCATCTGAAGATAAAACCACCGAGTTGCATATTTCGTAGACAGCATATATTGTATCTGTTAAGTCCAGGCAAATCAAATGTATCAGGACAGAAAACGGATGAAGCTCCTCACAGCCTCTCGATGTCTCTGTATTTTTTGCGTAGGATGGAGACCTGGTCTTTGAAGAGCACAGGATCCAGACGCAACTGAGAGTGGATGAGAGGCATGAAGCCAAACCAACTTGTGAAAGAGTTCATGCAGGACTGACGCTGTGCAAAGTGGTCTGGGTCAGCCCATCGAGACGCCTTCGAACCCTGAGAGAGAGAGAGCGAGAGAGAGAGAGAGAGAGAAGAGAGAGAGAGAGAGAGAGAGAGAGAGAGAGAGAGAGAGAGAGAGAGTGTCTCTGCATGGTTCGTCAAGCACATTATAAATGAAAGCTGGAACATGTTACTGGAATTGGGCTGCATTTTCGAGGACTCTCTAACAGACAGAACAAACACAGTGTGTTCATTTCACGACTCGGAGAACAGACAACAGTTATGGTCTTGAGTAAAACACTCCGAAAGAACATCGAGCTCCTTGTTAAAGTAATATTAGATCAGAGCTGTTAAAGTCTAATACACACCTGCATGCACCAAATATACGAATGCCATTATAGTGCCAATTACATTAAAGTTGCTCATGTTTCTACATTCTATATGTAAAATATCCATTGACTACCGTGCACTAACAATTATTATGAGAATAATCATAAAACAATCCCAAAAGGTATAGAGTAGATGTATAGAATAGTACAAAATAGTACTTTGAATAAAAACAGTGAGGAGGACAGAGAGAACCTTCCTGTCAATCATTAATCTCGTCTTACCGTACAGACATTCATCAAACAGCCCGCCGATACTGCTGAATCAGGTGCACACATACAGCCCCGGGGCACATCATCCATCACACACCACACAGGCGTTTCTGACCTCAATAGGGAAATCACACACTTGTGTATTTACAGCAACACACACACAGATTCGCACCTGCTGCATCATGGTCTCCTTGTATTGTTTCTTCTGTGTGACTTTGATTGGCGGGAGTTTGGTTACCGCGGAGATGAGGAAATTCATGAGGATGTCCTCACAGTTGACCAACTGGTCCACCATGGAGAGCAGAGACATTGGCAGGTAGTACGTGTACAGATGATGATAATACCTGAGCAAAAATAGAATGACAAGAAATATTACTGGAAAAAGAAATGAAAACAAAACCAAGACAATGTGCCTGAAGAAAGAATACATAAAAATGCTTTCCTGGACAGAAATGACATAATATTGAGAGCAAATGGACGCTCTCCTGTAGTCCTAGTTTGAATTTCTGCCTGTTTTCAAGGTCACATGTTTTCTCCCATCCTATAGACCACTTTGCAAGATGTAAACACTGGTCCAGAAGCACGTCCGGTTTCAGTTTCTAATATTTATTATTACTATTAGTCTTATTATTTAAATCTTAAAACTTCTTAAAGATATTCATTTAACATTCAATTGGCTATAAATGTTTTGTTGGCTGTATCTTGTTTGTGCAGGAAGTTCTTTTGAACCAGCGTCGTTGTTTACGTCATCCAAAAGTTCTATGGATATCTATAAGTAAATAACTTGTAAATTGAATCACCCAATTTGTTAAATTGATTGTGTAATATCGCAATTATTTCCCTAGACATCAATGAGATTTTGAAATGAAGACAAATAGAAACTTGCTTAAGTCTCTGTCAGATCATTTTCTGAAGAAAAAGAGTCAGAAATGTCTCCCTTAGAATGTCTCAAACTGAGCTCAGTTTCAATATGAGCTCATCTCAATATGAACTCAAACATTTCTTATCAAATGTGGCCAAATCCACATTATTTCACCTCTAATGTACAATGTACATTCATTTACACCTCCATACTCTTTGTACAAAACAACACAACACAACACAACAGTAACAACTCGACATCCATTCTCTCTATATTGTATATGCTTTCTGAGCTTTTATCGCCACTGCGTTGCCCTTTTGTGTAACAGCAGTGGCACTAGGCTCGTGACGTAATGCTCGATTCTTATTGGACGGTCCGTTTCTTCGTTTTGCAAATGGGGAAAGATTCGTTGCACTAGACTGAAAAAAACCTTCGCATTTTCGTTGCGCGAATGTTCACGTTCTATGTTCTTCATAAGTATCTATTGTTTTTGGTCTTGAATGTTATCGGGACGAACATTCGCACAGAATATTCGCAGGCAGTGTGAATGGGCCTTAAGTTGAAACACAACTGAGAACTCCATCTGTCCCTGTCTGTGTTTCCCTATTATTTGATAGACTTCTGTTACTTCCTGTTCCTTTTGTAGATCTTTTGTTTATTGGTTCTGTGTCATAATTAGTCTCAGGTGTGTCTTGTAGTTCTTTAGGTTTTCTGTTTGCCTGCACTTCATGGATTGATATTTTATATTTCCCGCCTGCTCTGAGCATTTTCCTCTGGGCATGTCTGTCCATTTTGAACACTGCGTGATTTTTTTTGTCAGAAATCATTCTTATTAGTCGCCCTTTATGTCTGTCGCTGGGTTTTTCAAATTTCAAACCAATAAAAAGTATCAAAAGTCCTTGTCAACTTTAACAACACCGTATTTAATCATGTAAAAAAGTACAGTGTTTTTCCATTTCCAGAAAAACAGCAAATTTGGACATCCAAGGGTTGGGAAGGACAGCTATTCTGAATGAAGTTTTAGACCAGTGAGATTTCAGTGGGCAACAGACTGTACTGTTGCTGTTTTGTCCAAAGTAAATGTATAAGAAACATTTAAGACAAAGTTGAAACATGAAAGAAACCTAAATGAGAGCTTTACTTATTGAGAGAGAGAGAGGGGGGGAGACAAAAAGCCCCCCGCTGTGAGAAACTCTGAAAGACAGATGTTTTAATTTCTGTGAGCGACACTACCAGTTTCTCTCACTGTGCTTATTAAACCAAATCTTTCCTTGCCTGAAGACATTTCCTTCCCTCTCTCTCTCTCTCTCTCTCTCTCTCTCTCTCTCTCTCTCTCTCTCTCTCTTTCTCTCTCTCTCTCTCTCTGAGGGACAGCCATCAGAGCGTCTCTCAGGCCTGCAGGTGGCTTATCTCACTTCACACGTTTATTTATGTCTTCTCCTCCTGCACACTTTAAGCTGCGGGTCACTTTGCAGGTGGTGTGTCGGCTCGCTGACCAGTGGCAAAGCGGTTAATCTGTGTGTCGGCTCTGTGATGTGTCAGTTTGAAGGTCTGTTTGTGTGCGCGTGCGTGTTTGGTGTGTGAGTGATGGGCGCAGAGACCTTCAGCTAAAACAAACTGTGAACTCCATCTCACCTGTGCCATTTATCGTTAAAATACGGCCAGTGAAGCTGTCAGATGGAACATTTATTACCTGCTTTAATATCAGCCTGTCTCTGAGCCATCTCTGTATCACATTCAGCTTTTACAAGCTCCCGACTCTGACCTCACAAGCCTTTTGTTCTGATTGCGTTACCCTTTTTCCATCAAAATGGTGTTGGACATGCCAGTCTGGAACTGTTTGTGTGTTCCGGTTCTGGGTTGGATCATCTCTGCTGTTCTGACTGTGGGGTTGTACAAACATAGGTTTTTTTTAAAGCTATGAAATACTATAATAAACAATACAAAACTGTAAAAAAAACCCTGTCATTTGACAGAATTGTACTGTTTTATTTGACATCATTTTTTAAAATACATTAGAGATAACTACCCCCACACATACTAGGCTATATAGAAAGTACTGTTTTAATGGTCGATAAGTAGGTACTTCATTTAAATCAGTACATATACTGTCATAGTATGCAGCCCTTGTATTTCAGTTGTCTGTTGTCAGTCGTTGTTGTATGTTGTATGTATGTTTCGGTTTGTCTGCACTTCATGGCTTTATATTAAAATACTTCAAATATGTGGATCCGCTCTCTGTTTTCCTGCCTGCCCGTATGTAATAATAACAATAAATTACATTAAAATATAAAATTATTTTATTTAACTGTATTTTTTGATGCCCTAGCCGGAATTATTTTACTGTGTACTGTAAAAAAATGTATTTTACTGTTTTATTTTACTAAATTTGTCAAATGTGATAAAATGTTGTAAAAATACAGAGAAATTACAGAAATAGACTACACGTTGGTTGTAAAATAACATGACAACATGCACATTTTATAATGCATAAATGTTATTTTACGTTTTTTTCTCGTAATATTGGTGTTTTTGGTACATTTTTAACAGTGTAGCACTATAGTTATCTTTATATTTATTATTTAGCCTACTTATAGTTCATATTTACAGGGCCCTAAGACCTGCAAAGACCGTGCTTTGGCTTTATAGCATAATAAATAAATAGAGTGTTCATATTCTCAAGTGATGAAATCAAAATGGTTTGTATTTGAAACAGCCATTAGAATGGAAAGCAAGGACATAAAAAGCTTGTCATTGCTTATGTCCAAAGAATGTCAGTTGGGAAAAAGGTTTCAAAATCAGTCGAGCAACAGCACTATTTCAATGGAATAGGTTAAGAAAGTATGACAATGCCAACCTGTTAAAAATACTACAATCTGACAATACATTATAAACATTTCACAGATGATATCACCCCTCATGTGAAACTATCAAAAAAGTGTGCTGGAGCCAAATCACCAAACAGAGCCGACTGACAAATGTTTGTTTGCTTGAATCCAGAGAAATTACTTTATAATCCCATCTGAAAAATGTCTCAATACAGCTCCATGCATCTATGGCCTGTATTTCACATTTTACACAAAAAGGAAAACAAATAAGTCTTGTGTTTCCACAGGGAAGCCGGTGTACTGTGTAAAAGCCCCGTGGTATCTTCAGAGGGACTTTGATCCATGACTCTGCTGAAGAATAAAATGTCTGCTTCCTAAAGTCTTGAATGTTCTTGCCTGTTGGTTGACCTATGATATGGTAAAAATGTTACGATAACATATTTAATAACTGAACGTGTGACGTGTTATTGGCATACAGTAATGGTAAGACACCTCTTCTTCTACATATAGCTCTCTGAGGAGTGAGGTGCTATGCTGGAACGGGAAAGGTAGAAAATATATGATCCACATCTTTTCCTCACGATCAGACCTATCCGTTTGTTGCCAAATACATAACTTATCAAGACGCATGAGAATTTCCATCTTGATTCATTTAAAGGTACAGGACACCTTTTCATGCATCAGTTTATATACAGTTAATATAGTTTCATAAGCAAGTAAATAAATAAAAAAGGTAAAGATTTTCTGTTGCAGTAAACACTAAGTATTAAATAATCATATTTTAGAAAATCATCTTAATTCACAGTGGATCTCAGAATTTGATTTAATATCTGAACCAGCTGGTTGCCAAAATGTATTTGATTATTTCTGCTCATTCCCTTTCAGTTTTCGAAACAATTAAAGCTAAAGTGGTGTAATTTCCTAACTTCTAAATCATCTTTTTTTATATCAGTGTAATATACTGAGACAATGATTTTCCAAAAGTCTATAAACACAGTGAGTTTATCAAAACATTGGTTTGTATGTTTGAGCAGCCCAACATTAGCTTAACAATGGTTTGCATTTCAATAACTAGTAACTAAGACTTTGGTCGACTGGCTTCATATTAAAGACCATAGCTGCTCGCCAACTTTAGTAGCCATATTCAAAAGAAGATATTTTGAAGAATGTTGATAGCCAAACAAAACCGAAGCTCATTGACTTCCATTGTACGGACACAAACCGCTGAGACATTTCTCAAAATATCTTCTTTTGCATTCCACTGAAGAAAGAGTCTGAATTATCCCTGTATGATCAGTTTAGTTTGCTTGTGTTTCGTAGTGATCTTCTCAGGAGAGCACCTGTGGTAGAACGCAGCTCCTGTCAGCACCATCGAGTACTCATTGGTCCATTTAGAGGTATAACCCCACTTCCCCTTCCCGCTGTCCCAGTAATGGCTGCGTGCTGGGTAGCCTACGATCCGATCCGGAAAAGTCTGCCAAACGATAAAGGCGAAATCCACCTGCACACACGAAGAGAAAAATGCAAGCATGAGGAAAGCTAGGACAATCCTCTCAGATATAAGAACAAATGGAAATGAAATGTAACACAGGACTTATTAGAAGAGATTTAAGGAGTAGAATTAACAAAAGCATCATTAGCTTGATCGCAGGTTCACTTTAAACCAGGAGAACTATCAAACAAAAGCACAAAAGCTAAAAGAGAACCAGCCTTTTCTACCTCAGCTCTTTATTTAGCATTAGATTATATAACAACTTCAGACCGGCATGATTATTCAGATGTGCTGTAGACAGAACATTAAGTCTACATGCAGGGACAACAGTTCTTGCCCCGTCAGTCGGCATGTTCACATATTAAAAATGAACCCGCAAATCAGAGGAAAAGGTTGCAAACGTCCTCCTTAATGTTACAAACGATTAATTGTCGCGTTAGCCGCGCGCCAGATTTACGACATCATGCAAATAACGTGGCCTTAAGGAATCATAGCTTTATGACGCCCTGTTCAAGCAATGCCTTGTGGGTGACATGCTGAAATTCACAACATTCATTATGTGTGCAGGACCTGGATTATTGATCTTCAGAGAGTGGAAAACAAATGGCTGTTTGAGCCGAGGAGGCAACATTGTGCTAATGAATCGCCTCATTTTATATTTCATTGAGAAATATCCCAAAGGTAGGACCAAAAACCTGTTAAACAGTGCAGTGTTAAACATTCATTAAATCAGACAGGGCATTTTTGTTCTTACTGTATACCACACACTATGTACTATACTAGTGATGTACTGACTTTTTGTTTGTAGCAAGACATTAGTGTCTTGGACACACAGATATGTGACCGCTCCAGACGCACTGATACATCTGCCATCTTGAAACAGTCCATCACTATCAAGAAAATGCAATGTTTTCCATAATTCCATAATTCACATTGCACAGGTTTTGGTTGTAAAATCAGCTGAAATGTTCATTCTCAAAGAAATGACCTTTCACAGAGAATGTTTTGTTAATTAATTAATTAACAGGTTTTTAAATAATGGTAAATTTTTTACAGTTGTGTTAGCTAATGTCTTATCGTATTAGTTTAGAAATTTTTATGTGTGGGTCTACACAACATTATGTAACGTTTGATACTCGTACAAGTACGAACCACTGTCATCTAGTGTGTTTTGTTAGTCAGTTAGCATGAACGTTTCAGCATCTATAGAAAAAACGTATCTATCGCTTCACTTAAAATGTTAAAGAAACCGTGTGTAATGTTATCTCTTTATTTATTTTTTATTATTAAAAAAAAATGGGCAACATCAGCAGAAATACATGCACGCTAGAAATAGACATTTTACACAATATTTTCAGATTACAATGATTTGGAACAGGGTTATTTAAGGGTTAATTATATAAGGGTAGTATCATCCCAAATGGAATATTTACCAGTTTTACTAACAGAAGTATGAGAGGCAAATATAGTCAATCAACTATGAAAGCAATATGTACGTTGTAATTTTGATGTATTTTTTGCCCAACATGACCTCAGTCACCATGACGTAGAATAGTGCATAAGCATAGAAAAGCCTTGTATACCATTTAGGATAAACAGTATGCAAACTGTTTGAAGTGTACAGTAGATGTGCTATACAGTATATATGCAAAAAGCATATACTTTACACGTGTATAATAAAGATAAATGGAAAAACATATTAATAGATAAAGACATAAAGGTATGTGATTAAGCGCATATAAACACCCAGTTAATGTCATTTATATTGCTTTGTCAACGTGCTACAACAATTATTGCCTTTACTGGTCAATTCTTCATGTCATTAACTGTGATACAGACATCAAAGCCCACGAGCTCGGCTGTTACACCACACATGTGCTCGCAGTCTAATGAAGCTTGAAGCGCATAAAAACCTCAACCCCTGTATTACATTTCCCATTTTAATAAGCGAGTTAATGAGACGAAACAATGCAATTATCAATTCTTTGGAGCCATAGCTCCGCACAGTCTCTGAAAACCACAAACTTCAAGTTAAGTATGCCATATTTTAAGATTCTCAGCAGTTTTCAATTAAAACCCGCTCAAATGCCTAAAGGGCAATTACTCGGGGCAGATTACGAAACCAAATGTTGCTGGATTTGTCTAAAGCCACGAATGCTTTCTCCCTAAAACTGAGACTCATTAAACTTTTGCGATACAGCTTCTGTAATCTTGTACGCTATAAAACTTAAGTGGATATCTTGGCCAAGCCGAAGTAAAGATGGACTGGTGCGGTTAATAAAACATCAGCTGGTTGATTTATTTATAGCAGCACATTGAGCTTGACTGTTAGTACAGTAATAGATTTCATGTGTGGGCCCATAGTGAGCAACGACGGGTAAATGAAGAAAATCGGCGGTAAACTTTGCTTGCCATAAATATGTCTTTCATATTGCTCTGACTTTTAGCGGTTTAAGAAATCTATAGCACCATCCCATTCCAAAAGGAACAGAGTTCACTGGAGTTAACAAAACATTCCCCAAAAAGATTAATTCCCACATTATGTTCCCTCAAAACCTTTGCCTTGGAATTAACAAACAAGCTCCATATTCCCATAAACCCTGCCAGGAAATCTGGCCAAAACTGGATTTTTTTTTTACTTAGACGACACCCTCAGTCCTGTAAACTGCAGAGAATTGTCCTGGTTGTTGCCAAATCTTTTTCAGCCCAGTGTATTATCTGCCTTCATCAGACTTCCGCACAGATACTCTAATAATGACAGCACCCTGCCTGTTCTGAGAATAAATAAATCCCACATTTCTGCACATGCCTGAAACATCTCGGCCAGATGGTGCGGCCATGTTCTGTGCGTTGGCACTGCAGCCGCCCGGATTTGCATATCACAGCTCGAGGAGCGCTACTTGTTAACTACACATTTATAATCCTTATAAATAATAATTGCTCCAGATTTGGTCGATTTGCTGGAATCTGGAATCTAATTGAATCCCTTAAAACATAAATCAATATTTTGATTATTTTACAATGATAAAAGGTCTATGAATCTGAACTGTTTGATGAAATATCTTCGATTAAATGTACATGTCATCAGCGGATTCCCCAAAGCAAGTGTAAATGACATTAAAATGATAACTTGGTGTGCATTTTCAAATAATGGCTGATTTCAATGAATGAAGGTTATACTCATCCTGAACCTTTCTATCATTACATTATTTTTGTTACTTTTCAACACTTTTTAGGACTAGATTTTGTTTTACACCAGACATTTAATTTTAAAATATAGAAATCCATCATTATAATTTATTATAATTAATGCACATTTAAAACAATGATTATGTACGAACACTTTTACTGTGTTAAACTGATGTAAAGAAAGATCTGTAATTACTGTAAATAAACAACCATAAAAAAAAGATCTCTCAGTGGTGGCATAATTTCGGTCACAACAAAAAATGTGCCCATAATATTTATTTTGAAGGTTTCCTGTTGGATGTTATTAATAAAAACAACTATCTATGGGTTTAAAAAAGTGAAACACCAACATATTTTTTAATAGAATCTAAGATTGGACATCTGAATATTGACATCTCTACTTTAGACATATTCCATATTCTCTCTCTCTCTCTCTCTCTCTCTCTCTCTCTCACTCACTCACTCACTCTCCCAGTCTAACTCATATTATTGTCTGATTAAATTATACAGCCGAGAGCAATTAGAAAATAAAGCCAGCAGGCTGCTGATGCTGCACTGTGCAAATATCATCTCTTCTCTCTGGGAAAATGAAGACAGAGAATTGACATTAACAAAGTGCATTACAAACACAAAATATGGCAACAATGGACAATACATGCGGCATAACAAATGCCACAGACTGAAAGAGAGAATATAATGAGCTGAAAAAGGGACAACGTGAGAGAGTGTGTGAGAGAATAATGAACTACGTAACTTCGACCCTTTCAGATTACCAGACTGTATTATCTATAGATATCTATACATCTATAGATACAGTAGATTCACCCCCTCACAGTTGCCATGAAGTGCAAAATTAGCTATATAGACCAAAACCTTTTTGTACCAATTTGTAAACATATTTTTTCTTAACACGGGGGGAATTGACTCTCTTTTGGTCTCTAGCGGTCAGTCAATGAAATTTACCGGAAACTCGCCACTCGGCTTAGTTAAAAAGGAATGGCGAACGTGTAATCTCTCACCTCATTGGTGGACAGAACCGAGTCCTCGTCCAGACTGAGAATCGCATCAGTTTTGATAGCATGATGAGGAAAAAAACGGCCACTCATCGTCTGAGGAGAAACAAGAAGTGACATGAGCCATTGACATGTTCTCACAGTAACCTTCAACAGTTGTACACTGTCCAAGAATTTATTCCTTGTCAATTATCACCAACGTTTTTCTCACAGCTTCTTAGACAGACAGATATGATCTCTTCATCCTGTGAAATTCACAATATTAGTTTAATATCTGACAATGTATAATCTTCCTTTAAGAGCACTAAAGAAACAAGTCACTCAAAAATGAGATTTCTGTGTTCTTTGAAACATGACAAAATGAGTAGTTTGGTCTGTATAGAAGATAACATCATTTGTGTGCGTGTGTTTCACACAACGCCATACAAACCTGGAACAACCTAGAGGGTTAATAAATGATGACAAACATTTGTATTTTTGAGTGAACTATTCCTTTAAAGGTTTAGCTTGGAAAATCCACACAAGCTGCACTTTTTCTCTTTTATTGGCTCGGCTTTCTTGGCTTGGTCTCTCTTTGCCAGGTCATTTGCATATTTAGAGGTGTTTGTGGTAGAAAAAAGGGTGAAGAAATGAAATGAAAAAATGAAAAGGGTAAAGTGAATCGTGTATGTCATCAGTGGACATCTTCTTTAATAATAGTGCATTGCTAATACAGGCTGTGTGGACATACAGAGCTTGTGGTGATGATGACCAGGTGCTCCTAAATTCCAACAAGAAAAAGCTAAGATAAATTAAAAATGTACTTTTAGCTTCATAATATGCACGTAGCCATAACAGTTCATGTCATTTTAATGAGTAAATATTAACAAAGATGATTCAAATCTACTTCTTTGACATGTATCATCGTAATTTAAGATGATTAACATAAACAAAGTCTTCAGGTCTGGTTATAGTCTGGATTTGGTGCTATATGGTCTGGTCTTCAGCTCTGGTTGTAGCTCACTGTAATTACAGCTGCCCTTTCACAGAATTAAAAAACCCCACATACACAGGAGACGTTCTCAATATTATTTAGCGGTAGCTTGAGAATCGCTGCTTCCCACAATCGATCCGTCGCACCATTAGAATGAAGCTGTTTTAATCCATTACGGTAAATGGGGGCTACAGGGTGGTGCAAACCTTATTATGGTATTGACTCTTCATTAATACCTCTGAATATGTTAAAACTGCTCATGTGTAAAGATGTTTGTGCTTTTTTAAACTCCCCATCCCTGGATATACTCGTATTACTGTAACAAACTCAAAGCATAAATAAACAGATTTAATTGACTGCTGAGTTCATGTTATTAGCGAAGATCATGAAGTCGTGTGTAAACTATCTGAGTGCATCACAAACAATCCCTAATGTTATAGATTATCTGGTACATGATGTTTTTTTATCTGACCGTATTGTTTTAATTCAGACCTCCAGGACAATTTGTGTGAAATACATCTCTCGAGGGGTTTGTGACTGCATTTACATAATTGTATCTGTAAAAACTGTTAAATAAATTGTTCATCTTGTTCATTTTCTCCTTGCCCACTTCAGCTTAATCCTCCTAGTAACATGGTCTTGTAAACTATCAATACAGAAGAATAAATGCGTGTCTGTAAAGTTGTGAACCATTCGGTCCATTTAGAAATACCATTACAACGTACTAAATATTCCTTTTAATAATGGGATACCTTTAAGCATCTATTACTATTATTATTAAATGACATGATGATGTTTTGTGGCTAAACCTTTGTGCTTTCTAAACCATTGAGAAACACGTTCGAACCCAGAACATTGTTTATAAAATATGTACGTCATATATACATTTATCCTTTTGTGAGTTTCTTTCATATATGTAGCTACTAACACATGTGTATGTATGTGTAGTTATCTGAGATGCCAGATGTTTTTGCTGACACATGGCTCCTTCCTCTCATATCACTCCTGTTCCCTCAGGATACAAGCCGAAAAGCTCACATAATCTTTCACAGGGACCATCTGCCCTTTAGTGTCCCTTTCTCCCACGTTCCTTTCCCTCTTTTCTTACACATATATGACAGACAGATATATGCCAATATAAACAGTATGGTTCTGTGTCAACAACTTTTGTTTAAACATTATAGAAATTGTAAGGAAATACCCATCCAACCAAAATACCCCTTAAACTAGAGGAATATACCAGATTGCTAAAAAATGGTACAATAGTCAAATCAAAAATATTGTTCCTGGTCCAAGAAAGATTTTTTTGAACTCAAACACTCATGGCAAACATACTGAGATTGTCTCTGGAGAGACTCTGTCCCTTTGTGACCTCTCGAGATTTTACTTCTAGCGAAATCCAAGTACATGTTTCTCTATAAAGCTTTTATCTCAGTATTAAACAACTGAAATTGATCTTGATCAGGACGTGGAGAAACGCATGTTATGATTTGGATGTGGCGTTTCATAGCTTATTAGTCACAATATGATTTAATTATGACAAATGGCTCTGGATTGACACTTCACACTTTTGTGTTTGAAACATGGATTCTCACTCATTTCAGAGTAGATGCATTTGTATTTAGATCTCTCGTGTGTGTTTTCGGATTTATATATCTGTGGCATGTTGTTGCCTGTTTCATCCATCACGTTATATCACCAAAGACTGAACTGGGGTTATAGTTTCAGGATAAAAGACAAATCTGACTGCTTGTGGTTTATATATATGACACAAAACAGCTTATTCAACAGCAACAGTTTCACATTTTAAAACTGAACCCCAATCTTTGTCAACCATGCGCTTCTAAAAGCAAACCTTACTGTTGTAAACTAAAGTATATGTGGAGTAAAAGCCATTAATGTAAAAGTAAAAGCTGTTAATATGTTGATAAATGACACTGAGATCTGCCTGTCATGATGATGATAATTGAAATGTCAGTCTCATAATGAATCACTTGAAATGATAAATTGTTTTGTTGGGTCAGTGACGTGCCTGCATCAGATTTTTCATTTTTCCAGTAAAAAAGGCACTTGTAAGCGGTCTGGACGACCCCAACATGTTCATAGAATCTCACTGGCCGCTTTTTCTTTATTATTTGGTCCATCCATGATGCATATTTAAAACATTCAATAAATTCAAGTTGTTGTAATGATAGAAATTAACATATGTGAATATGTTAGTGTATATGAAATATCTTTTGTAGTACTTATCTGTAAAAACTTCAAAGCCTTAAATTTTGACATACAATCAAATTGGTTTACAAGTCATTCCAACTTGCTATTCTGCTATATTGAATTTAGCCAATGGTGAGTCACTTTTAGCAATTTCTTAACTTTTGTTATTTTTTTATTTGTTTTTTCTTTCTTATGGCAAAGATGCAGAGCTGATAGATGCTTTACATAAAGCCACCTGCTTTTAATTCTGTTAGACAATAAGTTCTCTTTCTTTGTGTTTCTATGTGGATTTTAACCAAATGAAATGTGATCTACATCTAAATTCTAATTCATTCTGAATGGTCTGCCTTAAAATGAAATTAATAATGAAACAAATCCGGAATCACAGATAATATGACAGTCTCCGCTTTTCTGCTGGCACATGGCTGCAAAACTCGCGCCAATGTGGTTTCAAAGCACAGTACAATAATAAACTGTCAGCTTGATTTATTAGCATTTAGCATGCTGAACAATCCGTTGCTGCTGCAAAATTAGGAGTGTTATGATTAGTTTGGATTTGATCCATTTTTCACTTGTTGAATCATAGCGTAAATTATATTTGAAAACAGAAAGCATAAATATTAGTAGATTTCATTTATATTAATAGCAAGGACATCAAATATGTTTTCATTTGACCTTTATACAGTATAAGTTAAAATAGGTTTCTTATAATAAAATTCATCCTTCTGGATGAAAGAAACATGTGTTTGTCACAGACAAACTTGTCTCTGATTTTCTGCCGACCCCCTAGATGAACAAGTCCTGCCCTGAACACGTCTGTGAGCAAACAGTGACATTATCACAAGCTCAGGTCTGTAACTAACACTCATGACAAGACTATTAGAAGATGAACATGAGAGAGGGAGAGAGAGAGAGAGAGAGAGAGATGATGCTGAGCAGACAGTGTCTGAAAGGTGCTAATGATAAGATACACATTGAGAATATTCACATCACCACCCACCCACACACAGCTGTGCAGATATCACACACAATTTCATCATTTTACAGACATTAAATGGTGACATCTGTCTGGTTACGTGTTATTCGGTTCCATAGCCACATAAAAATTAATCTGTCTGTGAAAAAATGTCTTCGCAAACATGTCTACACAGATATAAAACCAACATTCTTTGACTACTGTATGCCATCACATTTCTTCTCTTTATCTCACCTTTTTCTTGCCCTCAATGATAGTGAAAGGTGTTGAGATGGACGGCCACTTGTTTCTAGGGGGCGGTGGCTTCTCACAATTCCACAGCACTAAAATCTGGAACAACATTAAAACAAATGAAAAACACTTAACATTTATATTAATGTACACCATTTCTTTCCTTTATTTGGTCATTTAGCCTGTGATAGATGAGCATTGCAGATACACTCTAAAAAACGTTGGGTTATTTTTGTAACTTGGGTTAGAGATATTGGGTCGTTTTGTTGGGTTATTTCACGAGTCGCAATTTCAATTTCTGGTAATAACAGACTTGCAGCAATGGATGTCATTGACAAGCTTTCAATATATTTCTCTATATTTTAAAGAGATTATATGCACCGTAAAACTTCAGTGGGAACCTGAAGCCTAAACTGACAAATTAAATGTCTGAAAACTTCCAGTTAGTACAGTCATGTGGAAAAGAAACATGTGAAAAAAACATGTGATCCTCTTTGAAAAGGTGCATAATTTGCTGCTGTTTGGTAGCTTTTGCTTAGGTAGTTTATAACTGTATAAACTAGACTAGCCTCTGTTCTGTTTATTTATTTATTTGGTTCTTCTAAATTGATACTTAATTGCTAAGGAAGTACATTAATAAAACAACTGCACCAAAACTTACCTGTTGTGCATTGTTTGTTTACACTGCAATAAAATAAGTAAGGAATAATCCACGACTAGCCGTGCATTAAAGGATTTTAATGCACGACGTGAAGGCCTAGAACCGCCCGACGCGAATCCTTTAATGCACGGCTAGCCGTGGATTATCCCGCTTATATCATGGTCATTTGACAAATTAAAGCTGTTGTTTACAGAGTAATTTTTCATCAGACAGGTGTAAATGACAGTTAGTTTTGTCAGTTAATTTCAAATGATGCACTACCCGTGCATTAAATGGTTTTAATGCACACCTTCCAGCCAATCAGAATCGAGTATTCTAACAGACCATGGTATAACAATAAATAACAAATGTATTAATAAAATAATAAATAACATGTTGGCAAAAATAACTCAACAAATTAAGTTTTTTCATAACCCAACAGTTGGGTTAAACTTGTATTAAAATAACCCAACAATGTGTCTGTGCTATAGTAACCCAGCATTGAGTTTTCTGTTGGGTCAATTTTAACCCAACTGTTTTTAGTGAGTAGGTATTTGAAAAATGAACTTACTAATCTGTTGTCAAAAAGTAATTTTTTCCATTTTTATCGACAACAATACATCACATTTCAGATAAGAATTTCAAGGTGCAGCCCATCTACAGTACAAGATATTCCAACAGCACATAACTAGGCACAAACATGTGGATTATATGTAGTCTGTAACAAACTGTGTTTTACAGAAATTTCATGTGATATCAAAACTGATACAGAAATTAACTGGAAAATTACAAGTTTGGTGTAAAACAATATGAGAAACATGTCATTTAATTGGCACCCCAGCTTCTGTAATATTCCAATTTTTACAGGTATTTTTACAGTGTAGCATCAATGTAATGAAGGATTTTGTTGATTATAACAGAAACGATATCATTTTGTCTCATTGCTTGATCTCAATGTAGACTCTATATTCTTACCTGTGTGCAGAACCTGGATTTGGCGACAGCATGAATGAGTTTGAATATGGGCTGCTGTTGGGACTGTAGGGGTGTGACCGCTTGAATGACGGCTGTAAAATCCTGAGATGGACTCTTACCTGCATCAAGCACACAAACATGCATAGCACACTTATTTCATTCCATTAAACATCGAAAGTTAAAGATCAGCCTTTATATGAAATCAGTGGACAGCAGCTGCTATTGTGTAACATCTCTCCGGGTTTGTATCAGATTGCTTCATGGGAGCTGTTTAAAGAAAGCACCTGTTTTTCTTTGTTCCTCCACAGAGATTCGTTTCATTTATCTACATTTGCGACTGCAACTCCGGTAATCCGACAGCTACATTAAGTCTCCATTACATCACAATATAAGTTACTACAAAGAAGAGCGAACCAGAGAAGATACAACTAGTATAATGAATTGATCAAAGCTCTGAAACTTTTCTAGCTTCAACTTTTCGATCTCTTTAAACAAAAGCGAACAGTTCATAACACCAGCAGTGGTTACATTTGAACAGAATATCAAATCGCACTATTTCATCACCGCAGGAAATCAGACCATAAACAATCTATAAAACAACAAAATAAGGACATGCAACCGAAACACACTTTTAAAACAAAGTTTAAAACAAACATGCCACACACACACACACACACACACACACACACACACACACACACACACACACACACACACACACACACACACACACACACACACACACACACACACACACACACACACACACACACAAATTAATAAGACACACAAATATGTCTTTAGTGTGTGTAATAGACTTACTGCTGAATTATAGTGGTGAATGGTAAAAGTTGGTGTACTTCATAATTTTTTGCTTTGATGAATTATACAAAAGCAACATAAAATAATCTCATAATTAGCACAATAATCAAGATTAAAACTCTTTCACGAACTCAAACCTTCTGATGCATGAGTTATTAAATCAAAGAAAATATATCTTCATGTTTCTTGTTTTACTTCAAAACAAGAATATATTTACTGCCAATCTTTTTCTTTCTTTTTAAAATGATATATTTTAAGAGAGTTACCCAGCACTCCAAAGTAGTGGTTTAATGTTGCCAGTGGAAATTTGTAGAATAAAAGATTATTTTCCCTCTACAAAACAGAAGCATTATTGTTTACGCATGGCTGCGTTTTATAATATATGTTGTATTCTCAGAAATAGTCAATGTAGACTTAAATTGAACTTCTCATTAAAGGGCCCCTCAAATATAGCTTTTCAAGTGTGGCGTATTACACAATAGACAGACATTTTGTTTTATGAAAATTAAATTATGAAAACTTTCAACTTCATTTCATAAGTTATTTCAAATGCACTGTGATTTTCAGTTTAACATAATATAAATGGTGACCTCATTATGTCCAGTATGCATCCCACAATACCTCCGAAACAATTGAACTGCTGTTTCAAGCAAGACAGAGAGAGCGAAAACCATTGCCTCAATCTTTCGGTCAAGTTGGATGATATCTCATTGGCCAATAAACAGCACGTATCACAGGTAGCCAGATTTATGGCACAGCCCTGGCTGAGTGGAACCTGCAGTATATCTCAGCAGACTGAAGTGAACTCAAGTTATGGCCACAGACAGCGAGTCTAAACTGTCCTGTCATCAAAATTATGGAAAGCGAGACTAACAACGCCTGTGACAGCAGAGTATAGACCGATCTATCACTGCTGCAAAACAGATTTACTGCTGACATGGAAGGCCCAGGGACAAATCGATTCTGACCCTCTACCGTACATGCACATGCAAAAACACACAGGCTTGGCTTATGGAGGAATGTGGTGGTCATGTGTGTTGACGATTCTCACACACACACGCACGCACGCACGCACGCACGCACGCACGCACGCACGCACGCACGCACGCACGCACGCACGCACGCACACACACACACACACACACACACACACATTGCTTGAGGGGGCAACATCTATCTGAGTTATGATGTAATTTTCACTGCAACATAGTTTTACTGCATTGAGCTGAAGTCACACACAAACTCACCGAGTGCCGAGTAGTAAAACGGGAAAAGGGTGGGGTCGCTGGAGAACTCTGGAAGTGCGTACAATCCTCCAGGTACAGAGTTCCACATCAGTCGTCCTCTGGACATGTGCATCCGGATCCTGTCGTGAATAATCTGCAAAAACAACACGTACACCAGCATCTTCATCGTGCGGCCTGTGCAGTTCTGTGTTGTTAATGCTAAATAACTACAGTGACCGGTGTCTCATAACAGGGTACATGTTTTAAATGACGCCTATTGTTTCTGATTTCATAACTGAAGAAAGCAATGGTGCATGTTCTCAGCACGGTAAACAGCCATTGGAAAGGCATTTCATTCTAGCTTAAAGGACAGTGTCACATCTCAGCGAGTCAGTTTATGGGCATCCTTCGGTTAAGTGCTACTGTAACATTATGTCCTAACCTGGAGTGAGTGTTAAGAGACAAGCAATTTGTTTGTCCGCACCAAATGTGAAATGCAGAGAGACGTGAAACAATCACAGTCAAGTTTTAAAGATGTAGTCGTTTGCAATCTTTTAGGTCTAAAAAAACACGTATTGGGCAAGTGCCTTGGCCTGATTTACAACGGTATAGCTTATAATAATGATTTATAAGATGAACCTTTTTTCGCCACAAAGAGACAAAACAGGTTCTTATATGTCATCATAAAGCACTTTTATTTTGCAGTCGATTTTAAAAAGTATGATGATATTAAAAGAACAACACAATTTTTTAAAAAGTATTTTACCTGTGGTCAAAAATGTTCCATTCTGTGACATCCTAAATTTGGTTATGTAATAAAAAGGTCCAAATATTTAAAGAGTAAATAGCTTCTGGTTTTTAAGGGTCTACTTTGGTCTACTTTCAGAGTCGACTCAAATTTTTACAAGCTAATAACTTTGTTATTCATTCACCTTCGGATTTACAACTTTGGCAGACTGCTTACTTTCAAGCACGGCAACATTACACAATGCATGAAATGTATTGTTTATGATCTTGTGGAATGTACTCTTTAATAAAACAAACATATGAGGATCTAAAAAGGTTCTAAATACATTAAAAGATCAGTAAACATAAAATATGGACTATTGACTAATAATAAAGACTTTTAAATATTTTAGTGTAATCAAAACATATTGAAAGTGAAAATTAAACTTACATTTATACAAAACTATGCTCCAACTACCAATAATGAGGCCACTGTGTATTGGAGATATTAATGTATGCAGCAAAAAGTTAACAAACAAATTTATCAGAAAGGTACTTATTAACCAATTATATCCTGGTCAAGTGAAGAGAAATTATATTTTAAAAGAATTTGGTGAAGATGTAGCAAGGAAAATTAGAAAGCGTTACTTAGATTACCCAGTCTTTCCTAAAACCAAAGAAGTTACTTTTAAGATCTTAAATGATTTTTATCCATCTAACTATATTCTACATAATAGATTTAATTGGGAGAATAATTCCTGTAGTTTTTGTCAAATAGACATGGAAACGATTGATCATATGTTTTTTCATTGTAAAGTTTTGCAAGATTTCTGGACTGCTTTTCAAGGTTGGATTCAATCTAAGAATATCTCAATAGATCCTTTGAATGTAACATCTATTAAGATTGGCATATTCTTAAAAGACAAGAACCTGGAATTTTTGATTAATATAATGATTGTATTAGCTAAATATTATATTCATAAATGCAAATATCTCAAAGTTAGACCGCATTTTGTTGGGTGGTTCAATGACTTGAGAACACAGGTAAATGCTCTTAGGTTTGTGAAAAGTAAAACTGCCTGTAATTTTATTTCTATTTTGGATATGCTTGTGTTGTTAGAATAAGACCCTCACATCTTTATTTAATTTAATCAAGTGTTTGTTGTATGTTATTTTATTTGTGTTTTATTTTTGTAAAATTTTTATTTATGTTGTGTATTATGTGTATTTAATTATTATTATTTTTATTTCTTCTCTTGAAGGCTGTATCATCACCAATACATTTGCTCACTAATTGTATTGTAGTATGGCTTACATGTTTGTATTTTTGTATAAAAAAAATGAAAAAAACACCGTAAAAAAAACTATGCTCCAACTGGTGTTCGGCCGCCATTTTATTTTTTCGAGCTTAATCCTGCTCGACTAATCACCTTCCTTGCATGTTGTTATGGAAATGACGGGTCTTGCTACTCGCTTGTCATTTTTTAAATTTTTTTATTTGCTTGAACAACATTGGTTAGCTATGAAAAAGACGCTTGACGTAGGGTGTTTGCTTTTCAAAAAAGTTGAACTTTTCCAAATTCAAAAGACGCTCTGAGCTGCAGAAAAAGACGCCGACGCTGACGTTTAAAAAAGTGTTCAGGACTTTTTTGGAAAACACGGTTTACTCCATAGAATTGTAATGTAAAACAGCTTCAGCAGCTTCAAAAAAGAAGTCAAGTGTGAACATGGTCTTGAGCTATGAAGCAGGCAAATGAACTCAGTGCGGCATATGTTCTGGTGAAAGTATCGGTACGCCCGAGTCCATGGAGACGCCGTTTGATTTATGTGGTTAATAAGACAGCATTTATCGCACACATACACAACTCAAGTGTTTTGAATGCCTCATACTTCATTTCCCTGAGTTTACACAGATTTCTTCCAATGTCTGTCCCAATGTAGTCTCAGCCTCAGACGTCAGTATTAATAAAGGTAACATGTGGAGCATCTCTGCCCCTAGAGGCAATAAGTTGCATTGCAATAACTGTTTTTAAAGTCATTGGTAAAAGAAAACAAATATAGCCTTGTCCTAAATTATTTTAAGTTAAGAAAATGACTGACTGCATGATAATTTCACACTGAAATGAAATCCTTCTTTAATGTCTTCACCCATTTCTTTCTGTTTCTATGTCTTTGTATCAATGCTCTTGAATGAATAGCGGAGATTCAGTCTGAGAAAATCACAGAATTTCACAGCGAGTCACTCGGCTCAAAGTGCTCCGAGCGGAACAGAAGCGACGGATTAGAAAAGCATCGGATGCAGACAAGGGTCTCAGCAACCAGAAAAAAAACACGGCATGGTCTGTTCACATAAAATGCGTGCAATTGTGGTTTTTCAATGGCAGAACATGTGACAAAATGTTCAGGTTAGTTTATGGTACCTTATTGTAGTCATTTATGTTCTGATAGGGTCATAACAATGCAAAATGCAAATTGGAAATTGCAACTTCTCGTATTGTTAAATAAAAAACATTGTGTTTGGAATGTTATTATTATATATAACTGTTATTACAATATCATTTTGAGCCAATGCAGTTTGTGGTAATCTCTATTTAAAAGAATTCTGAAAAATAAGTTTAGTTGAAAATGGCCTAAGAGTCCCTGCCAGCTTCACCATCATCACCATGGTGATCACAAATACTGCTTTCAGTCCGATTTCTGAACACATTTATAGTCCATATTGTCTGGCAGTTCTCAGTCTGGGCTTGTTATTAAAAGACACCACCTTCCAACACCTTCCCGAGATGAAGAATTACAGAATCCAAGAGCAAACTTGACGTCTGGTTGGCCAAGGCTGGCCTGCGTCCTGAAAAAGTTCTCAAAGAAAGTGTCAGGATGTGAATGAATGTTTGTGTAAATCCGTATGCATTCGTGCGTGTGTAGGAGAGGTCTTGAAAAGAGCCAGTGTGTTTGATCATGACAGGTAGCATCTCTTTATGTGTGACAGCAGCAGGTGATGAAAGCATTCAGAGAAAACAGAAGATGCCAGAAAGTGAGAAAGAAAGGAGCAGTGAGAAACTTTCCAGTTCATGCGAGATTAATATAAACTACAAGTTCAATTTAACTCCTCCTGTCAAACAATAAAATCATCTAAAGGGAAAAAGGCAAGAAAACAACTGAGAAAATTCAACTTAAATATTTAAAACATGTTTTAATATTCAAGCCAGTTTTTTGAGTTGGCAATTTTGCAATTTCACTTATTTGATCAGTGACCAAGAAGTAGTGCAGAATCTTAAGCCGCGGTGTGAAAGCATTTTATCATTTTGAAACACAACATATAAATTCTATTTGGAATCCTAGATATTTAATCTTTTCTCAGACACTTCAGAAATACAAAACTAAGTGGCAGTTCTTCATTTACACATATTTTCGGTTATGCTCATCTCTTTTTGCTGAAAGTCATGGCTAACCTCTAGTGTGGTCAAGACTATCTTTGTGACAGAAGAGAAGTAGGCATCCCACAGGAACTGGGTCTGTTGCCGCAGGGCCAAGATTTTGTCAGGACCCACAGACCTGGTGATAGATGGAACCTGAGAGAGAGAGAGAGAGAGAGAGAGAGAGAGAGAGAGAGAGAGAGAGAGAGAGAGAGAGAGAGAGATGCCGTTGGATTTCCTAGAAAATGTTATTTCATACAGTTGTGGCGAAAAGCTTACACACCTTCTTAAACTGTACAATGTTATCTGGACCTATGTTTTGTAATAGTTGTTAAAGAGTTTCTTGTTTGAAGAGTTTTTTGTTCACAATCTTTTGCATATTTAACTCGTTTACCAGTGACTGTATGATATTGAGATCCATCTTTTTACACTGAGGACAATTAAAAGACTCTATTACAAACTATACAAACATTTATTGATGCTCAAGAAGTCAACATACAAAACAAGTAATAACACATGTTATTACACGGCTCGTTGGAATGCTTGATTCTGATTGGCCAGTCGCGACATTTGCAGGTTCGTTATTCCCAGATAACAAACGCTTAAAACTAATAACACACGGTAACCCGGATGCTGCAAATAATTTTGACAGGTACAGTTTAATATTAAATACAAATATGTATTTTAATAACATATATGAAATTGTATTTACAAATCAAATTGCCTGTTCGTGACATTTCAACGTTGTTTCGTACCTTATAACCGAAAGTAAAAGTCTTTTCCTCGCGGAAGGTCTGCATTCGGTAAAAATGAGCTAATAAAACATTTCAAATTCACATTTCACGTCCAGTTTATTTCTCATGTGGCAAGTAGCCGTGAAATATCAGGATAATGTACAAGCAGCCTGTTGTTATTGTGAAATAAGCGTGAAATAATATAAAATATAGTGTGATACAAGACCCCCCCACTTTGCGTCACACTTATTTCTGCGATTACAACCGGATGCCTGTACATTATCCCTTACATATCATCCTCTTTGCATAAGCTATATGATATCTAGTGTACACATGGTGTAGTTTTTATGCCAGTGACTCTTGAATTTCATTGGTTTGTTTCTAATGCAGGCGTCATTGAGAAAGAAGCATGTGCGAAGCAACACACAGCCAGGAACAGCACAAGTTTTAAAGAATTTACTCGTACTGTTAGTTCTTTTACCTTCACTTAACTTGTTTTCTCCTTAACATCTAAGAGTCAGTTCACACAACGCTGTTTTCAACTGAGAAACTGAAAACTTTTTATGCCTTTTGGCTGTTCGTTTACACGGAAACAGCGTTTTGAGGGACTGAAAACGCAAACTTTTGACAACTGGTCTCAAAGTGGAAGTTTTTGAAAACAGCGGCATTATCGTCTCCATGTAAACTGCAAGACGGAACTTTCAGAAAATGACGACGTCACGTATTACACGTTCAGTCAAGGGAGTATACCCAAAACAATATGGCGGTCTCCAGTACTGTGAGCTCTCACAGCTCGACTATGTATTAACGTTTCCCCCCCGCAAAAATTTTTGAATTTACTGCACCAATAAGACCAGCGGAGACACATTATTTACATTAGCCAAACTTTAAACACACATGTACGTCGACCAGGAGTATTATAAAGCACTTTGTATTATAACTGCAGGCACTTCCTGTTTCTTTACACAGAAATATCGCCATCCACTGGCCTGGAATGCATACTACAGTGTTTTTATCTTTTTAGCTGTCATGTGCACGTGAAACTTTTCAAAAATGCAAAGAAAAAGGTTTTAGTTTTTCATTGTGTAAACGTACTCTATGATATTTCATGTATCTGATGCTGGAAATCCTGAACAGTCCTTTTTGCAGGATACACCGCGAGTCACCTTACATAAAATTCACCATGTTGTTTCTACATCCCTAAACGGACAAACCACTCTACAGAGCGTGTTTCATAAATATGTTATCTCTTTTGGAAAAGCGAAAACGTGACGACATCTTAATCCTCTCACGACCTCCGTATCGAGTGAGCGGTTGGTTGCAGTTTGCAACCTCACTGCTAGATGCTGCTAAATTCCACACAGTGCCTTTAAAAGCTCTCCAAAAATATTCTCAAGTTCAAACCCCATCTGTCGACACAACGTCGAAGTGACGGACAGAAAGGGAAGCAGTTTGGAAAAAGAGGGATTTAAAGGGTCAGAACATACAAGAGTTCACTGTAAAATAAAATAGCCTCAAATCTCAAAGCTTCCTTGAACATATTTTATATGGTGTTTTTCACACTGTATGGCAGTGTTTATGTAATATGAAGATTTTGGAGTTATTTGGCACTGACGGTCTGATGTGAATGTGTGTATACCTGCAGCAGTAATCTCTCATCCCCGATGATGGCCGCTTTACTCCAGTCAATGACCTCGGAGAACGGCAGCTCCCATCCATTACTCAACAGCACAGGAATACAGGCCGCCTGCACAACACAAACACACACATCAAATCTACACCTCCCTACACAACTGCACAACATACTTTCACAGTCTGTCAAAAATGTTCTTTACATTGAAGGGAGTCTTGCATGTTCTTTTGTAGATTTTTTATTTATCCATTGACAACTGTCTGTTCCCTGGCCTGTCTCTCCCGTTTTTTTCCCTTGGACTTCATTTCCCAGTATCCTTTGCACAGGTGCACCAGCCATCTTTAAATACATCCGCACCTGATTCACATTTCCCCGGACATTATACAGTATGTACTCTGTGTTTTGTTGTGTTCTGTGTCAGGTCTAGTTGTAAAGATGTGTTTCACTAATTCAGACCCTGTTACTATTTTCAGTGCACGTTACCCGTGTTTACCTACACGTGCATGTTACCCGTGTTTACCTACACGTGCATGTTACCCGTGTTTACCTACACGTGCATGTTACCCGTGTTTACCTACACGTGCATGTTACCCGTGTTTACCTACACGTGCATGTTACCCGTGTTTACCTACACGTGCATGTTACCCGTGTTTACCTACACGTGCATGTTACCCGTGTTTACATACACGTGCATGTTACCCGTGTTTACATACAGGTGCATGTTACCTTTATATTCGTGCCTGTGGATTAGTGCCAGCTATTCATTAAACCTCAGTTCACTTACTCCGTGTGTGTGTGTGTGTGTGTGTGTGTGTGTGTGTGTGTGTGTGTTTGTGTGTGTGTGTGTGTGAGTGTGTGTCAACCCTTGTGTGTTACAGAAACGTTGTCATGGTTTCTTGCACTAAAGTACTTAAATGTTTCATTCTTTTAGCCTTTTGCCGACACTTAGAATTAAATGATTTTTTTTTCACAAAGCAAAAAAGAAAGGAAGGTCTTCTTTTGAATCGTATATATGAATGACAACAAGGACATTTACGTGTACTGGGTTTTTGGAGGAGGAAATGCTCACGAGGCTCAAAGAACCACAGAAAAGCCTCATTCAAGGATTCTGCTGTACATTAAACTAAACATCATCAAATACAGGAAATGTATGGAGTTAATGTTGAACACAAGCATCATTCACGCACAGTATACCTGGACATTAGGTAGTTTATTTGTATGCACTGTGTGTGTTGTTTTAGCGCCTGCATGTTGTATTAGTATGCAAATGAGGTACCAATGTGAATGCACCAACAAATGAGTCCAATTCCTTATGTTACAGTCCGGTTCTGGGTCCCAGGTTGTGCGTGGGGATGCATGTGGATGACCGTGATCTGGCATACTGTACAGCATCACTCCAGCACACTGAACTGGACATCTGAATCAGCCCTTCCACTTCATCTCATTTAATCATCAATTTATGAAAAACTGTTGACATGATTGAATGAAAATCTGGTTTGTAACAGCTCAATGTTAATCTCAGCAGGCAAATGCAGAGTGCAGAGTTTTAAGAAAAAGTCGATAATACTTTCAAAGTCAATTTAATAACATGGTTGGCTTAACAGATTTCTTTAAATGCTGTCATTAAATATTAATATTAAGCTCATGGCAGCCTATAGTAATGTAATAATAGTCTCCCAGACTGAAAGTTAAAATTCTATTCTTATTCTTCATAGAATTCATCTTTTAACAATAATTTAAAAAGCTTTGTTAAATTATGGTTTATGTTATCAGTCTACATTATTTCAAATGATTTTTTATTCAATAAGTTTAATTGTTCAATATGATTTGGTTAACATAATTTTCCCCACCCTACTTCCCAAATGATTCCATCACTCCTGGTATTGTACACAGCTGTAGGTTTGGATGAGACAGTCTTTTAATTCCAGATGTCACCTGTCTGTCCAAAAGTCATCTGGAAGGAGGATTTTGCTGAAGATATCTGGAGTCGTTGGTAATCCCATCTGACCTTCCACACAGAGAGCCCCCCATCCAGCACACACACATACTTTTCTTCTTGTATTTTTCTAAATGGAAATGGTTGACAACAGTGTCCCCACATATAGCAGCATCTAAAAGCCTTTTGATGTCTGCTTTTCAAAGTGCTCCCATCAGAGAGCACTACACAACTGACTTACTGTTTACCTTCCATATTTGACTGACAAATATCATCTCTGACAGGCTAAAGATGGGCCTGAGACACTTCTGTCACAACTGATAACATACGATATAATGTCTTCATGAAATGCTTAAATAGATTATTCAAAACGAATTAAAAACTTTTTACTTGTTTTTTACATATATAGAGATTTCTGTTTAACAGAGACAGAAACTGGCTGATATCTTCTATGCTAAGAGTTCAGCTTGTCATAGATCAGTTTGTAATAAATAATGTTTGTAATAAATGTGATGCAAAAAACAATTTTATGGCCGGTGAGATATTTCTGGAGAGTACATTGTCTCAATTCACAGGTATGATAAAAAAAAGTTAATTTTGGACCCTGCTCACAGTGGAGAATAAGAACAAACATGAACATAACCTCATATAGAAAGGGGGGGAGAGAGAGTGAGAGAGAGAGAGAGAGAGAGAGAGAGAGAGAGAGAGAGAGAGTTTATTAATAGATCTCTTCACCTCTCCTCTTCAATATAAGAATCACTGGGTGTTTGTGAAAAGTTGACAGAATGTCAATAGCAATAACCTTTACGTCAGTGTAGTGTAACCTCAGGGCTTAAAACTGCCGAGCCCTAAAAACATTTAAGCCAATGAAATGAATGAAAGATTTTTAGACAGGCAAAGTTTAGAGAAACCGACCTGTAGGGCCTCTAGAAAACGGAAGGAGCCGAGCCGCCTGCCCCGAGGAACAAGACAAAAACTGGAGTTGTGTAGCAGCTCCTGATAATCAAACCTGTGGACACAGAAAAACAAAATGCAATAAAACATTAGATTAAAAACACCACCTTGTTCCTCAAAATGTACATGTTGATATATAAAGCTTTTCATTTAGCCTGTTTTATTGATTTCTTTTTTCAAATATTGTTAAAACAGTGGGTGGGGCTAAGGGTAAGATGAATTCCTAAATTATCATTTATCACTCACACACACCCACAACAAGTAACACAAGAGTGAATAGAATAGAATAGAATAGAATAGAATAGAATAGAATACTGATTGTACTTGCATTGACACCTCAATGACCTACTATATTATCCAAAATGTGCAGTATACTACAGAAGAATATTATCCAACAACTCAATGTGCTCGATTTGACCTTTTGGATGAATCAGAATTAATTACTGTGTCTATTTTTAGTATCTCTTTCTAGGCGCTAGACTCTTTTATCGGACTTTTAAATGTTAAGACATTTTATACAAAACGGGATTTCAATGCATTATTTCTGAGAGAATTAGATGCCACTCTTTGAATTTAACATGGAACGTGATGAGGTAATGAACAATCTAGCACACTTGTAATGTTTACTGTGCCATTTCATTTACTACTTCAAATTGTAATTTGATTAGTACATAATATTACTAATAAAAATGATAATGAATTAATTCAGTTAGCTCTACTGCATGCCGATTACATTTTGTAATTGTACAGTAAATGTGGCACATTATGTTTCATAGAGTTGCATGCTTTGTTTATTAACCTACCTGTATTTATTAAACTATTTTTAACAAAATCGGACTGGAGACAGATGAAGATACAGATATTATAATGAGAGATGATGATGGAGGGATGCTGTTATTTCTTCTGTCCTTCTGACAGTCAGTGTTCATCTGACTACAGCTCGCTCTCCTCTATTTAATTATCTCATAATTACTCTCTTTCTCCATCTCTCTCTCTCTCTCTCTCTCTCTCTCTCTCTCTCTCTCTCTCTCTCTCTATTATCTCCATCCAGCCAATATGTAGACAAATACATTCTTTTACTGCTTGTTTGAATGAGCAAATGCATTTCAGCTGTTATTTATGTAAAGCTACAGGTGGGTTTTCAATGGTTCATGAAGTTATGGAGGGGCTTAAGAAATGAAAAGCACAGATTACGTTATCATTATTTCTCCTAGACATTTGTGAGATTAAATGGAGCGCAAATGGATATAAAAGCCTGAAATCTCACAAATGTCTCCATTAGAGTTTCAGAGGAGATCTCGATGTCTCAAACTAAGGCTTGCTGGCCACCAGTTGGGCATCACCAGTTTCACGGCCAAACGTACAGACTATCACAGCTTCATCCATTCATTGTACACAAGTCATTGATAGCCTCTTGTACAACACACACACACCTACACATCTTTACTTTCATATACTTGCATGCATGCACTCAGCACATTTAAATATTTGATTTTCTTTCAATACAGATTCATTGAAATCCAATCTCTCCACTGTCTTGTAAATAGCTCTTCCCTTACGCAAAACAAACAAAAACGTTTTTGATCGCAACGATCTTTACAACATGCTAATAAAGGTCTAGACATCTGAGATTGCCTGCACTGCAAGTGTGTGCTAAACTGTTGCTTGTGGAAGCATCAAAGTTGTAAGAATCACTTTGGGACTCGTTCTTTCAAATCAATCAAACCTCTCGACCTTGTTGTGTTTGTAAGGGTCTCAAAAAGATTGAATGCAGCTTACGTTTTCAATGCTACAATGAAGTCCTCACACACATGCACAAATTCAACAGTGTGTTATATTACTTGCTTGAGCACCTCTTTGAAAAACTAATAGCAAAGTTTTGGATGCCATTGGATGCTGAATTTATCTGAGTAATGATTTTCAAATGACATTTATGTTTATAGTGGAGGCTTCATTATGAAAATATTTAGAAATGTCAATATGAGCAACTCAATAGCAAGTTAACAGGGTCTACAAGATCATGACAGTTCATGAAACAATGTCTCCATATAACAGAAACCCGGAAGAGAACCTTTTACTTGAATCTTTTTTTAAATCTTTTAAAAACATTCGCATCTTCGGGGTGCTTACGGGACTTTGCGACGAGTCCGCCCTGACTCATTCAGTTTTAGTATTTCTCATAAAGGTTCAAAAATGACCTGATAATTTTTCCGACGAATGCTGTCGACACCCGCGTTTGTGTTTGTCAGAGGTCTGTGTATTGAGGCAGAACAGTGGCACCTGTCATGAGATGCTCCGCTTGACCTGCATACTGAAAACAACTGCCACTGAGATGAATGCTCAACAATAACACAGTTATATAGGTAGGCATTAAAATATCCAACTTTTATTACAGAATAAAATTCTTCATATAGGATAAATAAAAATATTACAATATGAGGGGTGGACATTTATTAAACTTAAACCAGTAGCTCAATAACATATACAGTAGCACTGTCAACAATGATACTGTAACATTCAATGGTTTCAGACCTTTGAAACTTTTTTCCAGCCCAGTGCATCATGGGAGGAGGTGAAATAAAAAGACTCTGTATGAATGAAATCACGGGTCTATTTCTCATTCTCTGCTCAAAGCGCTGCATAAAGGGCAAATGAAGGAACGTAAAGGCCTGTGACAAATGCGCTGACTGCAAAGGCGGCGCTATGCATTTTTTATTAGCTGTTAATCCATTCCTTGTGTAACTCAATATAAATCAAATTACCAGTCTAGCATGCTGTCACTGACTACAGTAATTAGATGGAAAAGTGACTCGCGGGGTGCTGCATTTCTTTAAGGTGGAAAACAGCAACTATATCGACATTGTATTTACACCTGCGCTTTTGTCTCCTCGCTGATGGGTAGATCTTTTTTCAATCACCTGGAGAAAAGGATGGACACTTGGGGTTATAAGAGGGAGAAACTTGTTTTAGCTTGTTTCGAAATCGAACCTATGACCTTTCCTACAGGAACAGCCAGTGTTATACAGACAGTATACACATTCAGAATAGTCTAAAAGCAACTTTTCAATGGAGATGAGTATAGTGTACGTAGTATTTGAACCTGCGATAAAGCTGGTATTGGAGATAATAAGACATGCTTACAAGGAATCTAAAAGCCATGCATTCAAGCATTAGCCGCTTGTGCACACCACAAAGCCTATATTAGCCCGCAACAGCATACTTGTAACTTTTCACATCATTGGCTGCCAGTTGCCGCCCGCATCAAGTTCAAATCGCTGACACTGGCCTTCAGAACGGTAACGGCAAATTCGCCACTCTACCTTAACTCCCTGCTCCAGGTCTACGTTCCCTCCCGTCACTTTCGGTCCGAGTCATTTTGAGTCATTCGGTCATTTTCGTCACTTTCGGTTGTGTGTGCCATCACAACGAGGCACAAATCGCTGTGGTGGAATGATCTACCAGCCTCCACCCGAACTACAGCATCCTTCACAACCTCAAAAAAACAACCTAATTACGTAACTATTCCGCATTTATCTGACTAACCAATAACTGTCTATGTTTTGTCTAACAATAAAAAAATCCTTTCATGTTGTTCATTCTCTCCCTTGCTTACTTCAGCTTAATCCTCATATAGTAACATGGCCTTGTAAACTATCGGTACTGTTTAGCTTACAAAATCTTTATGCTCTCCTACTTGTAAGTCACTTTGGATAAAAGTTTCTGCCAAATGAATAAATGTAAATGTTATAAGTGGATCACTCAAATTTGGGACCAGATAATAGGTTCATAGAAACATCCAACTGACAACTGTACTCTTTGATGTAATACTATTACTGATAATGAGGCAACGTTTGGTACATCCCCTCAGTGGATGATTTAAGCAGTAATTGATACATAACTACATACTGTTGAACATTTATCAGTCTTGGATAACACTCCGCTCGGAAATACAGAAAAATACTTTAATAACGGACACATGAAGAACAGCTTCTTTTATTATGGGAGTGAAATACATTAGTCCTGTATGAAAATGAATAATGCTGAAAAATTACTTTTTGTAATTACAAGAACACATATGAAATGTATAGTAAATGCACTGTAAAGCCTTGTGCACATCATGACGATAACCGCGTGCGTTTATCACTGATGTTCACTGCCTTCTGATTAAACAAAAGGCGCGCGATTATCGTACCGGTGTGCACAAGGCTTAAGTTATTTTGGATAAAAACGTCTGCCAAATGTATAAAATTAGTGCAAAATCAATGGAGATTTTTCTCTTCGTCTTGCGCTTTTTGAGAAAGACATGAAGATTTTAGTCATAATTAGGGCTGTCAACGTTAACACGCTAATGCATGCGATTAATTTTTTTCAGATTAACTATATATTTAACGCCCCATTTACCAAGCATCCCTTTATTTTGTCATCCTTTGTCTAGCGTTACATTATATAATCACGCTCTTATTCATGTAAAGGCCTTTAAACCATTTAAGTGTGTTTTTAAACCTTTTGTTTGACACGTTCAGTATAGATAGACAGCTTCTAGCTGTGGGACGCTGCACTTTAGTCACAGGCTAAAGGCTGCGTCAGTGAATCGCACCAGTATTAAGTTTTCTTTCGTGCTTGAATGAACAAAAACACACAAGATTATGATAGAAAGCCAGTTTTGTCTAGTATTTCGTAAGCACAGACTTCAACATGTTAAATAAAATCCTAAATGAATACAAATAAGGTGTCAGATCTGCATAGAGCGGCAGCTCTTAAAGGAGCCACATTCTTAAACCTGCTGCTGTGACTTTTGTTTTGTAGCTTAAATCAGAATTCTTCTGTATGTAATTTAGAATGTAACATTAATACTTAATTCAATTTCTGAATATTTCATACCTGTTAGACATGATAGCTCTCAATTATACTGTACTTCAATGTTGAATAAAATAAAGAAAAAAATTATAATTTTTATAGAGACATCAGTAGCAGCTAGTTCTTATGTCAGAATGTTGGCTTTCATTCATAATACAATGCTGTAAAAGAAATCTGTTGTTTTTACATTAATTGGAGATTAAATGTGAAATTATTGAAATGTAAAAGCATATTTAAAAACAAAAAAAGGGGATTAATCAGATACATTTTTTAATCAATTGACAGCACTAGTCATAATACACTTTAAAGTAGTTAATCTTATAGTTCGTTTTTATATTAGTTTTCATTTTGCAGTGGTACGCCGCCACACCAAAAATACTCCCCACCACCACTACAGCTTCTAAAAGTGACACAGTGTTTTCCACAAAGAATGATGGAAATGTAGTTTGGTTGTACATAAACCAGCAATTAGAGTAATTTTCATTTTCATTAACAGCACTCTAAATAGAAATAGAAACTAAACTGTAACATCAGCAGTCGCAATTACAGCTTTTTGCTATTTGCTTCCAGACCAATTCTTTAACTGACATGCCCCCAACTTGGAAAGTGAAATATTGCAAGGATGAAACAAGTCCAGAGTTTTCCACTATAGTAACTATGACTTCAAGAAGCTATTCATGTGTGCTTGTAAAAAAAAAAAGTTCAGAAACCAGTAAAGAGCGTTGTTGTCCATGAACTAAACATTAGGACCCCTGGCAGCAAGTTGCGATCGAAAAAGCATTTAAAATGCTACATATTAGATTAGATTAGATTAAATTCAACTTTATTGTCATTACACATGTACAAGTACAAGGCAACGAAATGCAGTTTAGGTCTAACCAGAAGTGCAATAGCAGCAAGTGCAGGATATACAGTGGTTGCATAAGTTACATATCACCGAGATGGAGAAAAATCAAACTTTAAGACAACGCCACTATTTCCTTAGGTTAGTTTTTGGGCCAACTGTGCACAAAATATCACACAACCTACAGTATCGTCCCTCTATTGATGTAGTTAGGGCATCCACCAGCAGAGACTAACTGAACCGGTCAAACCTGAACTCTTGGGCTATACAGTGGATGACCTGGGTAAAAGAAGCTTCTCAATTTCACCTTAGGGAGAATTTAAAGAGTAATGTTCTCTGAGTTTATTTCTAGTAATGACAGAAAAGACCTCACAATCCAGAAAGATAACCGCTACAAAAACAAACAAAAAAATCACCCATTGAACATACAATACAGCTGGGTTCAAACTGAGGTCTCTTTACCTCTCTGCTTGCTCTCTCTCTCTTTGGTCTGTATAGACTTATTAATACTTAATGTCCAAGCCTACCTGCGAATATTTATGCTGGCAGTGAGTTAAATCTCACTCAGGGAGAAACACATTGATTATCCTGTGAACTGTGTCGAGTTAAAATAGGGGCAGGTGAGAGTTTGGTCTCTGGCTCCTGACCGGGCGCAGAATGAGCGTTTGGAGGAAAATATCATTAGCCACATTTGCCTCGGTGAAGCCATATTATACTGTAGCATGTGATTTATTATTCCCTGCGTGATCTTTGTCGTAATAAAGCTGGGCTAGATGATTGCTTCAATATTCAAGAGCGTGTTCTGTCCTCGGCAAACTGAATAATAATAAAATCATAAGAGAAGAAATAAAACATTTCAATCATTGAACAACACCGGGAGACATCTACTTTAATTTAAAACTTAAACAGTTGAGATGAAAAACAGAAAATAAATGCAACAGAAAATTCAGCTACGTGTCAGTCATACTTTTTAGGTTATATTCCCCCAGTGGTACACTTATAATGTTTGATGTTTTCTTTCCTCGCTGCTGTGCCTTTAAGACTATTATTGAATGTATATGCTCTGTTACGATGTGAAATGAGATGCAATGGTTTGCCGCAGGCTACACTCTGTGCTGAACAATAGATCCGACTAAAATGATCAGAGTAAATTTCAATTCAGTCTCATTCAGAAGAAGCTTGTTTTATATGCGAAGCCTCTGTCAAAACAGAGGTCATTTACGTACATCTTACGCAGAACAAGAAAGAAGACATTTTGAAGAACATCGGTAACCATACAAGTTACATTGCCCCCCGTTGACTTCCATAACAAACTGCCATGAGATTGTGTTGATGCATAAATCATCTCTTTGGACATCATCCAGTTACGCTGCGGCAGAAATCAGGTGATCACTAGAACATGACTAATGATGAGTTCGTTTAGATGAAACCGGTGTAAAACTCTGACAGCTTTAGCTAATTCCTTCGTTCTGGCTAGACCGTGCCACCATGTTGCCGACATAATCCATTCAGACAGTTTACAAGAGGTTTGACATGCTGAAACAGCTTCTTTTTCAGTTAAGGGTGTGTTATCTGAAACGTCTAATTGAGCAGCTGTCAGGGTAAGCGGACTCGCGCCAAACCCTCTCCGATATAAACCCCAGCGCTGTCTAGTCCATCACTATCTCCCGCTGCTGCTGCAGGCCTCACAATACTCAACACTTTCTACAGACAGATGTAATGATACAAACATTAAGCACAACCTGGAATGCAATACTATTTCATGTAAATGGAAACCTTAAGATGAAAATGTCCAAAGGTTTTCACCATACCTAGGGTTGAGATGTTTGGTGGTTTAAATAACCATGCAAAGTTGTTTTTTTTGTGGTCTTAAAGCATTGTTTTCTATACTCAGCTATGTGAAATGTCACATCCATAACAGTCCGTACTTCATAAATGTGCAAATAAAACCTATTTTATGTTCTATACAGAGCCATCACTTCTCCATTTGTCATTATTACTTCTGGTTTGCACATTTTAATTCACAGAAATCCTACAAAGTATGTTTTCTCAGAAACGCACATTCTATTTTTTTCAAACAGAAAACTCACGCACTGATGTTTTTTGATGTTTAGACTATCATCAAGGGTTTCATAAGATGATTCAATATATATCGGTAATAAATACATTCTCTGAGAATGAATATTTCACTGAAAATGTCACATCTATAACACTGAAATTGCCCATGTATGGATAAACATTCTGCATTGGTTAAAATAACTTTGTTGTTATTTCTATTCCAACTGAATTAGTCTAAAATGCAGTGACAAAAATCATCAATTCACATCTAAATTTGCTTCGTTCAGTGGCGTTTTACATTTTAGGTTCATCATATGCTTTAAACGGATCATTACTGTACGCATGATGGTGATCTGTCAGGTGCAACTCGGAATGCTTTAAAAAACATCAAAACTCATTTAGTTGAAATTTGATCCCAGGTCCCATGCATGCTAAATGAAAAACAACAAATAAATGAGTATGTTAATTTATTATTTATGTATTATTTTACCATTGGCCATGTTCTGTTTGGCATAGGGCTTCATGTACACAAGGACCACCACTGGTGCCCCCTTAAAACAACAGGACTGTTGGAAAGCAATGTTTTAATGTCTACCGGTATTCAAATGTTTTATTTTATCTAGTTACTTCCAGTGTATTCAGGTTTGATATTTATTTTAAGTCTTTTGGTTGCACAGCCACAGTCACAGTGTTTATACGTTTGTGCAGAAAGTTTATGCTTGGAAAAAATGTTTGTGGAAACTGAAAAAAGTCTGTTTCCCATCACATATTCGGTCATACTGGATTGGCACATTTACTTAGATCTTGCTTTTTATAGGACACAGATACAGAAAAAGACATGACATATTGTGGGTTTAGATAAAAATCACTGTTGCTGAACTTGTTAAACAAAACACAGTTAAAGAAATATCCAAAGGAGAGAGAGAGAGTGCGAGAGAGTCTTATCACACATCCAGACATATTTGTCCTGGTTCTGAAATGCCTCTTATCCCATAAATAACACTCTGGGGAAGTGACATGACCATACTAAAATTTGCCATATCTAATGTAGAATTTATGGAGTGTGTTCCTCTAACAGCATCAGCGTGGAGCGCTGGCAGTTTGTCTCTAAGCACTGCATGACATTGTGATGTTTAACAGTGCTCTACATCTTTGATCAAACACCGCACCGCCGGGTCGTGGTGCTGTAGAACTCATTACAGCTTGAGCCGAGCCTGATCCCATTCACAAACCCTTGTAGATATGCATCAGCGCCCTGCTCCATCTCATCTGCTCCAACACCGCTGCCTTATCAGCTGAAGCTAGCCAATTTATTCCAGCCCACCAAATAGCATTTCTTCTCCATCCTCTTGGTTCTTTTCAAACCAACCATGAGAAGAAGCACACACGCTGGACATACATTACAGACTATGCCACACAAACAACGAATAATCTGTGTCTTATCAAAACTGTGAAGACAACACGACAGGTGTGGGGTAGTAGGGCTACTTTTTATATAGTACTACTTGTTTGATCTATAAAAACACTGGGGTTTTGAACTTGTTTTATATATATGGCAACCCCCAAAAAAACTTTAAAGTCTTAGATGTAGTTGTTTAAGACTGGCGTCACATAGTTTATACAAAACTGTACGACTTTAATCTCGTACTGCTGAAGCTTTGATTTTTTTCTCTTTATTTTTATTTTGAATGTGGCCAGGGCCGGGTTGGTAATCAGACATTACGCACAGAAGGAACCGACCGGCTGCTTTTTGGTGCCTATTCAGCCCTGTGTGGCCTAATCCTCTTTAGCAGACTAAGTCCACAGTATGCTAAGAAAACAAAAGTCCGCTTTAACCAATAAATCTGCAATCCATAACCTTTGTTTCTAAATCACAATGCCATAATATATCTAGATATAGCTTTAAAAGTAAAACAAACAAAAAAAAGTTGTTGGTCAATGGCTTTTTATTTATTATTAAATATAGCTGAACAACAAGGTTTAGAATTCTGGAAACGTCCAGCTGACATTTTCAATAAAATGACAGTGGTGTGAAATCTGTTTGAAAATGGACGGTATTATTCAATATCTGTGTGTTTTGTGTGTAATACATCTAAAGGGATGTTTGACTGGGGCTGGCCCCTGTGATTTCCACCCAGCAGGGTGCAGCACTAAAGCTTAAACGTTCTTCCTCTCGCGACGGGAAGCAACATCAGCCATTCACCGCAAATCAAAGCCTTTCAATAGTTTTATTTTATGAAGGGCTGTTTCCATAGGAGGTGAATGATGGTAGGGGGGATTTATTAAACAGACAGGCACAGAGAGAACATCCATATGGCACAACAGGTTACAAACATTCTTTTCTTACTTTTCTCCTGGCTTGCGCTGTCTTTCTCACTTTCTTTGAAGAGCCGTCAGGTTTTAATTGCAGCTCTGAGATCAGCGAGGAGTAATGAAATCTTTATTGGGCTTTGGGCGAGAGGAGACTTCTCTCATCCAATCCTCTATTTATTGGGACAGCGGGAAACATTAGATGAGCACTCGCTCTCCCGTGTGTCTGTGTGGGTGACGTAGAGAAGCTGCATTCATGTACCCTAATGCTTTTCTATTGTATGGGTGGGATGGGGTACATTTATATATCATATATTCATATATCATATTCATATATTTATGCATTTGGCGGATGCTCTTATCCTGAGTCGCTTACTTTACATTCACTAAACTACCATCATCATGTCAGAATGTGTTAGTAGTTGCAAGAACAGACAGAAATAGAAATGTTCATATTCGAATGTCACCTACAGTATGTACTGTAAGCAATTGACCAACAGCCAAATGGTTATACGCATTGTTCTAGAAAACAGTTTGCTGAAAAAACCTAAAGTAGACTATACATCTCATTATTTGATCAACTAAAAGATATTTTCATTCATAAGAAATCCCAAAATGTTTTTGTTTCCAGTAAATATCCAGCACAATACTTGAAATTCTACTCAGTGTTCAGTAGTTTGTGCCATTGCACACATCAACCAATAGTTCCACATAAATGAAATCAACATTCACCCCTGATATTGTCATGTAGAATGTCCTTTACATACTTTTTCATACATGCCAGCTTATTGTCTTGACTCTTGAGTATGCGGCTGTTCTTGAGAATGTTTTATTCTAGCTAAGTTTCTTTTGAAATCAGCAAATATTTCTCTATTCCCTGTGCATGTGACATTTGTGTCACTGACAATGTGTGGCAGACAGGGGAGAGCAGGAGAAAGATAGAAAGCAATTGTTTAATGTGTACTGTAGGTTTATTGCTGTCAGAAATAGCATCATTCTCCAGAGTGATTCTTGAACATATGTGACAGTCATCCTGTTTGTAAAGCGAGAAGAAACCGGTTGTTTTATTTCAACTGCGCCCCTCAGAAACTGCCTGACCTTCACCACGCTGAATACTGCGAACGCTACTGTATTACACACTGGACTTATATCATTATATTGTGTTTGTATTGTGACATTCCAAAAATGAAAATTGTGTCATCGTTTATGTTATTCTAAAACCAATCCCATGGTGATTGTAACATATATCATGTTATAACATTTATAAAACATGAAATAATTAAGTTGTCAGAATGTCCACGCTCATCTTTCTCAAACAAACAAAAAATGTAGATGGTGACCACGGCTGTCAAGATCCCAAATATATGAATGTAATTTGAAGATTTCCAATGAATAATGATTTCAGTGTCTGTCTGTTCACTAAAGGAAGTTATTGTTTTGTACCAAAAGACTTGGAATATATGTGTACAAACCATTATTTATGGTGCATCTTTGACTGACAGTTGTGGTGATTTTAACAGTTGTACTGTAATGTCTTATTGGTCCTGTCTTACAACTTTTTGTTTCATTACTCCTTTAGTGAACTGCCACTAGGCTGACAGCATGAACACATCAACAGTGCCATCAGTAACTAGAATCACAACAAGACTCCAAAAAAAAAGAAGAAAACAGCAGGAAGTTACAGAGAAAAGGAATACGAGAGGAATAAAGAGACAGAATGTCTGAATTTGTGCCCTACTGAACAGCCTGCAGCTATACAGCTGTTTATTGGGAAATGCAGATATCAAATATTAACGCACGCACACACGCTCAGTACTTTAAATTAAATCACGGTTTAAAATAATTTCCATTCAGGATGAAAATACCATTTCAAAGACAGAGAATAAAAACATCAAATAAACAATCAAATAATGTGTGTGTGACTATATGTTTCTAAAGGAATGAATGAACAGGCAGTGATGTGGCAACACAACACAATTCGTAACTTTTTATTTTAATTTTATGAGGTGGCTAATTCATATTAATTTGTACGTTTAGTATGATTTGCTTTCGCGCCAGTGACGTTAGGGGTTAAGGGAGTGTGTATGGTTAGGAAATAACCATTCGTGCATAATGTGTCTAGCACTTAAACTTAACTATTTCTTCTAAAGCTATGATGTAATTAACCTAAAGGCACTTAGAGTACACTTTAAAACTGTTTTGTGACTTGGTCTATCAAACACTTTACAGACAGATCACTTATAGAAAACCATCTCAAAATCCCATATACACAACAATAGTCATTTATATTACAGGTTGTAAAGTTTTAGCACTGGAATAAAGATTTGTTTATAGAGTCAATCCTAGAGCTCACAGTACAGCGTATGGTCGAGATATCGTCAAAAAGCATTTTTGTGTCACAAGCAACTCGATGTTACACAAGCTCGTTCCTCCAATCTAAAAACAATGGCAGTGGTCTCAAATGCTTAAGTGTTGAATTTTAAATTCTCTTCCGATGCGCAGAGCCAGAAAAACCCGAGATGGATTAGCATGGAGGATTATTCATCTCCGTCGGAGAGCCGTCTCCCTGCAGTGGTTGGTGAGATTGCTGGAGTGTTTTGGTGAGAGATGGTGGTTTGTGGAACATCAGTCTGCTATCGATGTTTCTGTTGGGATGGTTAATTGGGGTGGTTAGGGGGGCGTAATTGAGGCGCGTGTTAAGGAGGGAAAATAGCACCTCCTTCCTCCTTCATTTCTTACACTGACGGTTTTCCGATGGTGACGCCCCGAGCGAGCGAGACAGGTGATGTATGGTGAGGTTGAATGCAGACACACTTTAATGTTTCCTGGAGGTATTCGTACCTCAGTGCTTGTTATTCGATTGCACTGGTAATAAATGCATATGAATGAACTTTGGGTATAGAACGAAACACATCAGCACTTTCAGAATTCAAGTTATTGCGAAATGACAACATTTTTATTTTTTAGTAAGGAGCACATCTGTGAATAACATTATTGAAATATCTCATACAGGTGTAGAAGAGTATTTAACATTTGTATTTTCTTTATCTTTTCGTGTTTGCGTGTGTATAGCATACAGGATAATGGATCTGTTTCTTTCTGTATGAGTTTTATGTGTGTGTTTGCAACTCCAAGGGTCCCCGGGGTATCTGTAGACATGTATGTATGAATGTTATTTCTTTTATTCTGTTTTTGTTTTTCTTTCCTCTAATCTGTCACTACCGTTTTGCCTCTCAGTATCAGACGAACATTTACGTGTCTCTCTCTCTCTCTCTCTCTCTCTCTCTCTGCGTTTCTCTCCATCCCTAAACTGTGTGACCTGAAAGGTTTTCTTTCACATTATCTTTTTTCCAGGACTTTTATAATGTGTTTCAATGCCTGAGGTCTGAAGCAAATGATCATAATGCATTACTGAGGCACACTGTAGGTGTGTGTGTGTGTGTGTGTGTGCGTGCGTGCGTGCGTGCGCGTGTTCGAGCTATCATATTTATACGTTCCATTTATAACACTCATACGGCTAAAGGCACCTGCTGGACTAAACCTCAGACCACAGAGTGATGCCAGCATGTGCTTTTTTCCAATGCTTTAAATATTCCTTCAAGTTTACAATAGCATTAGGAATGCGGCATGTTTTCTCTTCAGAGAGTGATTTGGAAATATGATATTTACATAAGTATGCTTTATAGTTAGAATAGATTTGAAATCTGTGTCTATATGATCACAGACAGTCATCTAAAAATCAAGAGGTCAAGGCAAAATTGTGCATTAACGTACCTAAAAATGCAGTCACCATTAGGCAGAATATGCAGAATATGAGTACACACATACTGTAAATGACCTCATAATCACATATGGAGACAACTGATACACACATACCATCCGTATGTGATGGTCTCTGCCATTAGATGGGAAATTTTAAACAAAACAAAAAATAGTATGTTAAACATAACAATTATCAAAATAGTACAGTAACAAGGACAAGGTTTCAGAATCTTTTATTTGTAACTACTTGTGTTGTTTGGCTTCTATTAATGGTTTCCTTTTTTTAGGTCATTAGCTAGTAAATGTTCAGTAAACACTACAGGTGTAATGATGGCCACAGGCACAGCGCTTTTAATCCACAGGATCATTTTGTGTTAATTTCAACTTCATTAGCATTGTGTGTGGGGAAGTTGTTAACTCTGTAATTAGTTCGTCCATTTTCACCAGTTTGACTCATTTAGCCCGACGCAAGTACATAAATATACAGACGTTGTCGCATTGAAAATCAACCAATCACAGCGAAGCGGAGGTGTCTGCCTTCAACATCACGCTTTTGGCAAACTTATTTGGCATTTAAAAAAATACTAATTCATATGAAATTACCATCTTGTAAAAGTTATGTTTTTCAGTAAGAACATTTTGGATTGTCCACCAATTACTTTTTGTGTTACTATGTGTATTATTTGGTCCAACCATATCCAAAAGGGAAGAGTGTTTGTGAAACCCTTTTAAAAAAGTTGAAGATCAGTAAATTTTGTTTTATTTGCGAGCATCATGGGTTTTAAAATTCTGCACAAACTTGCAGAAAACACAAAGTACTTCAAAGAAACACTTCATAACAAATGGTTTGTTCGTCATGTTACATGCCCACACAGTGGTTTAGGTAATTGACTACATTATGTCTAAAAGGTTTGTTATGTGCATTTTGTCTGTATTTTCAGATCAGTGACCCTCGGCTCAGTGAAGTAACATGTAGCAGAAATAACAGGTTAAAGCTGTCACACTGTGAATGCACAGCATGCCGCTGCTTCTGTGCACAGTTTGAGTGCTGTAAACTGTTAATACAGACACCCAAATGAATGTGTGTGTGTTTTTGGGCTTCAAAAGCAAGAAAACAAAGCTTAGATTAACAAAACAAAGCTAAAACAAAAAGACTGATATGAAATATGCAGTGCCCGTGATAGCAGTGTTTTAAAGGGTTTTTGGGTGAAATTCCTAAAATAATTAAAAGAATTTTGCATTTTATATCAAAATGAACTTTTGTCCCTATTTCGACTGAAATATTTAGATTTTTTTATGCAAATGGATAACAAACAGTGCAGGTCATTTTCAATAACATCATCATAGAGAAGATGAGTCTGCATCTCTCTGTAAAATTAAATCACCTGACTTGTAAAAATTTTGTTCAATTTAATGGCTTAATGTGAGGAAAATTCTATAAACATAGCATGAAAGAAATGGTTTTCCCAGATGAACTTGACGATAATGAAGATACGTTACGACAAATGTCTAGCACATATCTTACATTACATTTACATTTAGTCATTTAGCAGATGCTTTAATCCAAAGCGACTTACAAATGAGGTAAACAATGGAAGCAATTGCAACAACATAAGATAACAAAATGCATAAGTGCAGTAAAAACTGGTCAGATAATACAAAGTATACAAATATACAGTATACAAAGCTAAGGAATTGTTTTTTTTTTTAATTGAATTGTTAAATACAACCCGCTCAAGAGCTTTGGCGAAGAAGAGAAGGAGGGAAACCGGTCTGTAGTTTTCTAACAGCGCAGGGTTAAGGGTGGGTTTCTTCAGTAGCGGTGTTATACGGGCCTCTTTGAAGACTTTGGAAAATGTCCCAGTGGTGAGAGACGAGTTGATGATGTGGGTCAGACCAGGGACAACTGATGGAGAGATGGCCTGAAGGAGATGGGTGGGGATGTGATCCAGCGGGCAGGTGGTAGGGTGGTTAGAAGCAATGACCTTGGAAACGTCCACTTCAGATAGGAGAGAGAAAGAGGGGAGCGAACGTGTGTCGAGGGTTTGGGTGTGTTCAAAAGGCTGCGGCAAAGAACTGACTGCTGATGGCGGTAGTTTTCTTTATGAAGAAAGACGCAAAATCATCAGCTGTTAAATCCGATGATGGTGGAGAAGCAGGCGGACAAAGAAGAGCAGAGAAGGTTTTGAAGAGAGTACGAGAGTCAGGCGAGTTGTTGATTTTAGAGTGGTAGTACTCAGGTTTTGCAGAGGAGACATCAGCGGAGAAAGAAGAGAGGAGAGACTGATAGAGACAGAGGTCAGTAGGATCTTTTGATTTGTGCCACTTTCTCTCAGCTAACCGGAGGCTGGCTGGATAATGCGTTAAACTCAAAAAATACAAGAATTAGATACACTTACACGGTTCTGTTTCTTCACGCTATGATTCTTGCAGCCAAAAATACAAATAAAAAAGCCTTTAATGAGAAAATGTGAAATGATATCTTAATAAAAAAATATATCAATTACATCTTTATATAAACTGCTTTAATTAGATAAACTCCCATAGGCTATGTAGAATAACAAGACAACACTATACCTGTTACACAGGCATAGACTGCCCCACCTATCAGATGTGAGACTTGTGAAATACATCAGTGAACAAACAAATTGTACAGTAAGTTGCAAATTTAAATATGAAAGTTCAAGTGAAAAGAACAGATGCACAATCCCTTCTAGAATGAGCTGAAGAATGGATTTGATAACACAAGTGTTAGTCCCAAAGTAAAAGGTGTTATTGTCAGACGTCAGTCTTGCTCCTGTTTCACACTCAGCGCTCAAGCTTATTAACGCTGTAATAACAACAATGAGAATTTACAAAGCAAACACTGTCTGGAGAAGCACACAAACACACGTGTGAAGACGGTTTGTGTGACACGAAGAATACGGTATTTGAGACACAAGATATTGTGCTTACTTCACACTTTACTGTAGCAAGCATGAAATACTTCGCAAAGCAAGTAGATCACGTTTCATATGCATTTAACCTTGAAACTATGCTCACATCACATACATATCTTATCATACACGTTCTGATAGATACATATCTTATCTGCTGTGTACAGGATAGTAATGTATAATGATGATGATGTGAAATGATAAAATGATTATATGCTAAATGAAGAAACAACAGATCAGTAGAATAATTACTTTAGTAGATGAGAAGACTCTTCTGAGACACATACAGTAAATAAGTGTCTGATGTCTTTTGCATTGATCAAGCTTTTATTACTTCTCTAAAACAACTTTACTTCTCAAGCTTATTGCTAAAGTCCCACACTCGCTCAGTGTGTAATCCGTACATAAGCCCTGCATTCCCCTATTAAAATAAACCCTATTTAAATAAAAGGAATTTAAATACTAAGATTGAATTGGGTTTTATCCAAAAATAGGATTTGTGTCGATATTAGAAACAACACAATGTCACAATGAATTCAGGTCTGTGTCAACACCATTGTGTGTCATTGGTCAAATACGCAAATAGAATTTTAATGTGTCAATAGTAGTATACAATACATTGCATATCTCCTAAATTAATCATCATCATCTTCCAGAATATAAGTACAACAAATAAAGTGTGTGAAAACAAATTATATTATCAGTAAAATAGAAATGTATTCATAAAACATAATGTAAACATGTGATTATTGTGATGGTTGTACACAGCTCTGGAAGCCATGCGAACACGTGTGCGAGCGTGATGGAGACGGCTGTTGCAGCTGTGGTCCGTGCCTGAATCAATCTTCCACCATACAGGACAACCCGGTTTAAAACAGTCGTGCAGTCGTGCTTTTCTTGCGATCTTGCCTCTTATGGGTTCACTTTTTGCAAGAGAAGCATTTGCCGTTGTAACAAACAACAAAATCTGTTTGTGATATTGAGAAAAAATCATTTGCAGCTCACTCTTTCCACACAATAGAGGCACACATTCTACTCCGCTATGCAAAGCAGCATCGGAGTCAAACATGTGAGAAACAGCACGACTTACATCGCTAAGATAATTATTTACTCATACTTCAAAAAACCAACAAAAACAATCAAATCAATTTTTTAAACTATTATTATTATTATTATTTGTAATATTTCCCCTTGCCGCAGGGCCCTCTAGACTCTAGAGGGCGGGGCCTGGTGCGGTGCCCAAAAGCTCTGGTTGCTACTGTATATCAGTGTGTTTTGAGTTTGTCGTTATGCTTCATTTTGTATGTTGTCTTTGTTTTGATATCATAAACGAATAAATTATCATGTTTCTACTACACAGGCTAAAAACCGATTTAGGAAGGAGGAGCCTACAGACCACCTAAGGGTGCGTGTCCACCAGAGCGTTTTTTCCTGCGGCCAGTGTATTTTTTTCAAATCATTCCAATGGAGACACCATGCTTGACAAAACACTGAATGTGCAGTTTTTTCCAAGATGAACGTCAGCATTCTGCGTTTTCAGACAGGTGCCAGCAGTTGCAAAATGTTCAACTTTGGGAAGAACGCTCAGCTCGTCAATTTCACTTTGGAAGCACAGTGAAGCAGGGGCAGGACAAATATCACACCAACCTATCGCCACATTGTACTTGTACAGCCGCATGGCATGACTGAAAAACAATGCTGGAGTTAAAATGATGTCTGGACTTCCACGATACGTGCTGTCTTGATCTTAGTGTTGCTAGCATCATGCCAAAGTCCATTTACAGAAGTCGTGCCACTCCGTGGCCATGTTCGCAACGCCTACGGGCAGCTATTTCAGTCAAAGTAAAACCACAGTCCTATCTACTTGAATGGAGGATGACAGATATTTACCAATTAAATGGCATATTACAGACCAACAATCAAACCTGACATCTGTACGACAACTTTTGCTTAAATTTGGCAAAAAAAACACCTGTTTTATGGTCATTTCAGCTACTGTGCGTTCACACAGGCTGGATGATCCGTGCAGCAGATCTGTGTGAAATCTCACTGGGTTATAGTCATGTGAAACCCACAGACTGCTCAGCAGGAGGAATCAGAGGAACAGCTTTCTTTATAACATTCATTTTCACCTCTGTGAAGCCAGCTGTAGATTACATCCATACGCCACGGCCAGATTCACTTCACTGTCTGCTGTTAAGTGATACCAAACCTCAGCAATGTTCAGATGTTTCTTTAGATTTCATCAAATCTTAAAACAGACAAATCAAAAATGAGTCGGATTACATTGAAATATCATGCAGAAATGAACACTCGGAGACCCAAGCATTCATCTTAATAACGGATCTTATACAATAAATCATGCAAATTCAAATTGATTTAAACAGAAAATTAGGAAGTGTTTCTATATTCTCAATACACAGATTATCTTTTTGTGAAACACACACCAGCATGGGTTCATATTTAGGAATCAGTTTTAGGTGGACTGTCCCTTTAAGTCAAGGTTACAGAAAGACACATCCACTGAGGTGTTCGACCTGCTGGAAAATGATGTCACATGCCTCGGTGTCTCAGGCTGTGTTCATCTTAAAAAGAAAGATGATATTCACATTCAGCCACATGGCTCGTGGACTACAAAACGCATTATTAAGAGCACAAATCCCCTCTCGCCTCCATGCGGGTTTTAACCCGAGAGCCGAGGGAGCCATCTTTCTCCACGGGGGATTAGAAAAGAGCTCGGATTCAATTCTGTTCATTATTCAACGGCTATTGCGTGCTTGAGGAAATGCATTTAAAACCCAACACACAGGCAAGGTGACACATTCATAATAAAGTGTAACAGCATTAAGTTTAAAGAGCAAGATATCTAGAGATTGAAGACTCGCTGGTGTGGTGCGCTAATCCCATGCTACACTCCTGAATGAAGAGACTAAGATCAAGTTTAATTCATTGACAGATATTCAGAGTTGGTTACAGTGAGTGAGTTACGGGGGGGGGGTTGAATGAATAATCGTCTCGATGCTCTGTAAAGGATCTGTATATACGTTTATGTCTGTTAATTCAGTCGGCACATGACCCAATCATTCTGCTCATTCATATTCATACATATTCATCAGCCATTGATGCAGTATGGATGTCAGCAGTGAAGAGGGCTATGTTGAGAGATCTGCTATCACACAAAATTAGCTGGTAACAGACAAATCAGCTCAATAGAGGCATTAGACATTTGTTTCCTGGTGCATCACCAAAATATTGCTCAGCGGACGTTTAAAAGTAGTTTCAATAGCCTTGGTTCCAAATTTTAAATAATGCAAAGCAAATTGTTGTATGTCTTGTGTATGTATATGCGCTTTCTGACCGGAAAAGTTCAGGAACTTTTCCCTCAGGCCATTTCCCCAATCACATTTAAAAGGAACTATTTAGTGACGTGTCAACAGCAACGTCATTTAAGCGCGCCTGTCGAACAACAACAACACACGACCAACGACAGGAGTTCGGCCGATCAGCATTTGCTTACGTCACAGATCGTTCCTGTCCTGCTGGTTTAGACCCTGCCTCGGAGAAGAAGCAGTGTTGGGCAAGCTACTTTGAAATTGTAGTTAGATAAGCTACAAGCTACTCGTAAATAAAAGTAGTTAAGTTACAGCTTAGCTGCCCATCTGAAAATGTAGTTAGCTACATTACAAGTTACGATAAAAAAGTAGCTAGCTTCTTTAAAACTATATTTTTTACAATCGTAGCAAACTGTATACATTTTCTAGATACAGTCATTTTTTACTTTACCAAAGTAAATATTAAAGTACACTACAGGATTTGGAAGTTAGGGGTTATTTAGGAAGTTGATTTACTATAGCTAGATAATCATACAGAATACTGCAGTATATGTAAATAAAGTGTGATAATTACCATAATATTCTATAGCTGTAATATACTGTTGTATCAATTTACTATAGTAAATACTAAAGTATACAACAGTATTTTTTTGTGATGTGATACACTTGAAAATGTGTTATTGGCTAACGTTTTAAATATTTAGAAAACCATTAGATTACCATTATTGTTGTTCATTTATTGTTCTCAATATATACGATTCATTTTTCATACTTAATAGGATGGGTGTGTCGAACTTTAAATATTTACCCGCTCATGTACGTCCTTTATGATTTCTTCTGAAGCGTAAAGCCGCAATACATAGTTAGTGCTGTAGATAGCGATAATAAACCATTTCAATCAGTTCGTGATACAGTAAGAAGAAGACGTTACAGCGCTGGTCTGAACGCAGAAGAACGCAATGTAAGGTTAGCTTTTGGTCGCGCTACACCGCTACTTTCTTAAAAAAGTAATTAACTACTAAAAAAGCTACACTGTTTTAAAAGTAGTTGAGTTACCGTCAAGCTACTGAAAATGTAGTTAAAGGTCCAAAGTATAGCATCTAGTGGTGAGGTTGCGAATTGCAACCCACCAGCTAACTTCACCCCTCCCCCTCCTGTTCTAAGCGCTACAGAGTCCGTGAGAGGATTAAGATGTCGTCACATTTTCTCTTCTTTCCCAAAAGAGAAAACATATTTACGAAACCCGCTCTGTAGAGCCGTTTAGCGATACTGTAGTCACAACATGGAGAATTCTATGTAAGGGTATATATAGATAAAAATAGCTCGTTCTAAAGATAGAAAAACATAACGCTTCATTATGTAAGGTCTTTATACACCTCTGAACACATAGTTATGGATATTATATTGCATTTCTGTTAATAGAGACTCCAAAAACGTTAGTAGCGTCGCTACTTGTAGTTAGCTACCCCCCAACACTGAGAAGAAGCTCAAGTGTTCTCCAGAACTAAAATTCCGTCCAGTTCCTTCGGTGTGTGAACAACAAAAAGCAGGCACTTCTGGCAAATCCTCCCAGATCTAGGAAATTGTTCCTGTGGTGCGAAAGCCCCTTATGACTCTTTAAATGAGCTGTTGCTGATGGTCTGAAACGGCAAACATTGATTTGATTGATGACCAATTACTAGTTTTGGTTTTGATGACCATCAGGAAAAAATCTGTTGCTACTTCAGCAATTATATACTTCATAAATATAGCTGATGAAAGAGGACATTTATGAAAAGCAATTAACTCAGTTTGAATCAGAAATAGATGACTGTCTTGAGTCTGAGCTCTTGGTTGCTATTTACTGTAAATAAGCTACTTTATTAAATACCAAATCAATAATAACTGTAATGTTATTTAATATTTATAGTGCTCTTAAAAAATCGATTACACAGCAAAATCAAATGGGGCAGTTTCCCAGACATGGATTAGCTTAAGCCAGGACTAGGCCTTAGTTAAACTAGGATATTAAGTCTTTTTTTTAAATAAACTATACAACAACAACAAAAACCTGGTGTGCACCAGACAAAACAATCGCAGTGATATATTTTAGGATATGTCAGTGCAAGCTGTGTTCGATCAAGACACATTTAACATTTAAGTTAGTCTGCAATTAGGCTTCAAGCCTTAATATAAATCATATAAATCAGATCCTAAACTCATGGAAATGGAAAGTAACATCCAATAAGCTTCAACAAGAATGATGCATAGCGGTGAAAATAAAAGTTTAAAGAGATATTTCACTCTTAAAATTGTAATTCTGTTATCCTTAACTCAACCCCATGCCCTTTTAAAGCTGTATAATTTCTTTTCTTCTGTAACAGCTAAAACTGAGGATTAGCTGCTCACTGCCATACAATGAAAGTGGTATGAATGAATGAAATGGGGACCAGGGGCTGTTAATTTAAAAAAGCATCATACTTGCACACTAGATCCAAAGGGAAAAAAAATCATTGGATCACGTAAATGATTTTATTTTTCATGTCTTTAAATAAAACGAGTCTGAGCAAACGAACGGTTAAAAGTTTGTACAACAGTCTCAGTCAGGGATCAGGAGGTTGTGTTTTGTTTTTAATCATGTTTTCCTGTAGTTCTAAATCTAAGCACAGCTCCCACCTGCCTGCTGTTTGTCTCACACCAATCTATTTCTGCTTAATCCTGACCGCATGGCCATTCTGAAGAGGACTCTGAGGAAAAACCTGGAACACAGTTATACTCCTGCCACGGTGCTTTCTAAAAAACAACACCCAAATCAAATCAAGAGTCCTGTACAAACATTTCTAAAAGCTCGCCCCCGAGAAACTCATTTATAACCGCCCAAACAATGCACTATGAAAATCGAAATAAAAACATGCAGAATATTTAAAGACGCCAAAAACGTTTTCGTGTTGCAATACTTCACCTTTGACAATTCCGTTTCACTAAAGAACTCCAGGGAGCGCATGCTTTCTACAAGATGTCTAAGAAGACACTTCAATCTTAGAGTGGAGCTCATTTTTAGCCTCTGGCACCAGCTGAAGCTCTGACCCATTGAGCACCACAGACAGCAGCTGTGTATGAGCTGATTTATATCGCTGCATTCACGCAGAGAGTTTAGCTCGAACTGCCACCGGCGCTCAGAAGAGAATGGACACGGCTACAATGTTATACCGTATGATAATGCATTGAATTGAGAAAAATAGCTGTCTATTGTTGACCTCTAACAATGACCACAGAATGATGTCCAAGGTCATTTATTCTGGGCTTTTGTGCAAATACAGACAATCACAGCATGCAGCAAATTGTTTGTTTTACAATAATGTCGATAACAATACATTTCTGGGATTTAAAATGCAATTTAAACTTAAACATGCAATAGACTTTCAGATTTGAATAGCACATTTGTAAAACTGATCTTTGAATTCTCTAAACACACAGGATGTTGCTAGTTCATCCAACAAAATAATTTATTCAATCTCGTGTTTTTGAAAACCAAACCTGTATGTGACTGCATATGAAGATTAATCGAGAAATGCCTCCATAAAGTCCATATAGAGGTCAGTAGAAGGCAATGTCATTTGGTTACCTGCAGAAGAAAAAAAGTCATACAGGTACGGAGGGACATGATGACGGGTGAACTATCCCTACAAGCTTTAAAGAAGCGAATGATATTTTAAACTTAAGAACAATGAAGCATTGCAATATTGTACATTTTGTTTCTTGACTCCCAATTGTGTTAAAATGTCAATTCACTTCTTTTCATTAAAAAAACTGCCGTAATTCAACCAAAACAGATGCTAGAAGTGTAACATACTCACGACTATTAATTTGAAGGTGGAAATGAAATGACACAGCCTTTGTTTCATAGCTAAACAGAGTTTGAAGGGAGGCCTCGTCTTGCGTTTGTCTTTAGTCAAAAATGATGAGTAAATTGACCTTTTCGAAGGCAAAAATATATGTCATATACATATCGGAAAATCATGCCAAATCACCTGGAAATTCATAATTCCCTCATCGGATCTTGTGCAAAAACAATAAAGATGGTATGTTCAAAGAAACAGTGCTATCAGAGGTCACAATTCATTCATGCGTCCACAGTTTCATGAATGAACACTCGTGAAAACAGAATACAAACAACTGATATTTAAGCCAGAAAAGGCCACTGGAAAGCAGTAAGGTGGCAATTTGAATTTCTTAAAGATGCCTTGTCTTGTAGGTGATTGTTCTCTCAGATGGAGACTTGCAAAACGGTCTGTCTGTCAGATGCTGACAAATACGCCACCGGCCCTCCCTGACAGCGCCCGCTGCCATTACTGAAACAATGCAGTGCAACTGCGCTCTAGAAAGCTAAAAAGCCCTCTGAAAGGTAAGAGAAATGACAAAAGAAAAGTCAGCCATGACAGCCTGTCGCTTAGCTTCTGTTTTAGCACCGCATACATTGGCAAACAGCAATTAGCTTAATCACCGCTGACAAAAGTGGCATCAAATATATATTAAACACAAAAGAAGAAAGAAGCTTCTCATGATCAATACTTGTCCTCGAGGCATGAAAGCACGACAGACATTTATATGTTGAAAAGGATTGTAAAGTGTAAAAACGCTGTCAGGCTGAGGGAAAGCAACTCGGATGAATGAAATCAAGCAAATTTAAATCTCCCTTTCAGCTAGCTGTATATACATATGATGGTAACTCAATCTGAAATATAAAAAATGTAAACATTTTTAAGCAATTTTAATTATTTTTTAATAATGCTCACGATTAATCATGATTATCGATTCATAAATAGATGACTGTGTTTATATAATCTATGTGTGTGTTTGCCGTGGATAACACACAAACACACATAAGTAATGTATATTTATACATAATATAAATGATTTTTATTATACATTTATATATATTTATGGAAATATTTGTTACACATACATACACACACACACACACAAATAAATATAAACATTTATTTGAGAATCGATTAATCATGATTAATCGATTTGACGGCACTATTTTTTGAAAAATGTTTAAATCAGTTTAGTATAATTCATATTCATGTGAGTTTACATTTAGAGCTGAAATGTCATAGGTGGAAAGGTGGTTGTCAAAATGGTTGTAAGATAAGAAGTAGTTGAATGAATGAATTTGTGATGCTTTATGCAAATATATCAATTTTGTTCATTTTTCAGCAACAGTCTTTTGATCTAAATCATAATCTCTTTTGCAACAAATAGTACTTATTAAAGCACCGCCCAATCACACGCTAGCATCAAATATAGCTCAACCACCAACGTCTTAACAAAGCTCAACCATAATGTGATGAGATTTAACCACATCAATATCAAATCTCTGCACCACTGACCCACAAAATATGATCCAATATAACCTCATCAATATCAAGACTCTGCACCGTTTTATCATCCAATATCATAAATGTAATATAATCAAAATCGACCCTCTGTACACGCCGGCGGTTCAGCACAGGCTCTTTAAATCAACATGGATTGGACACATGCTGTTAAATCAGTGCAGCAGTCATTGAGTTTCTCCAGCACTCGCAGACACATTCCAAAACTCACACCGAGCGTCTCTGTTTCCCTTTCGAGCCCATCACACGCGGCGCAGCGCTGTGACTAAATGATTAAGGCATGGAATCAAAGTGCATTTTCTTTCGCCTACCCAATCACATGCTAATTACATAATGAAGCACTTTTCCAGCGTGACGATCGCCAGCGCATTCGAGCTTGAAGGACGCGGCACACGGGCGACAAAATATGATCTGAAAATGCCAATGAAAAACATTTTTGAAATGACTAGAATTTGATGATTCTTTATACCCCCCAGCCAAACACACACATACACACTTCACGGAAAATGATTGTACAGATGAAATGCGGAAGACAAAAATGTGATTTTCTACTCGGTATGTGAGCAACTACAATCCACAATAACTACAAACATTTGACAGACACGTCCAGAGCGACTTGCATTCAATCTACTCTTTTTATTCAGTATATATGTGCCCGGGGAATCAAACCCATGAAATTTGCTAACACAATGTGCTACTAATTGAGAAATGAATGCAGACCTAGCTCTTCCAAATGATTTATGATTACAACTTTTTATCATTTAATTTACACATTTTTTTAAAGGGATGGTTCACCCAACAATTTCAATTTGGTGTTTATTTACTAACCCCCAGAGCATCTGTGACGTAGGTGACATTTTGACTTGAGTAGAACAATAAAGAAGATTTTTTGGTAAATCCGCTGCCCTCTGTGCGTCATATAATGGAAGTATATGGGGTCCACCTGTCTAAGAGTTCCTATAGCACATAATTCCAAAAAAGCGGCTCCTGGCGACATGTTGATGTCTTGTGAAGCGAATAGATCAATATTTTCATCAAACAGAACGTTATTTTAATTAATATTGGCCATACTGTACAGCCTCTGCACACGTTGCCAGCTTCTTCTTGTAGTATTTGGTGGCAGTGGTTTAGTGCTCAACACTTTCTGCAGGTGGTGCTAAACGCACCAGAAGCTGGTATGCCATCTGCCACAATACTACAAGAAGAAGATCGTGTTCGGGACGTGTGCAGAGGCTGTACAGTATGGCTAATATTATTAAAAATGACGTTCAGTTTTATGAAAATATAGATCGATTCGCTTCACAAGATGTCAACATGTCGCCAGGAGCCGCTTTTTTGGAATTATGTGCTTTAGGAACTCTTAGACAGGTGGACCCCATATACTCCCATTATATGACGCACAGAGGACAGAGGATTTACCTTCTTTATTGTTCTACTCAAGTCAAAATGGTCTGGGGATGAGTAAATAAACAGCAAATTGACATTTTTGGGTGAACCATCCCTTTAAGTTCTAGTTAAGTTTTTTTAAAGCAGCAATCTGTAATGTTTGCCTCTCTATCCCCATCTCTGGTTGGAACACAAAACTGCAGGTTACTTTACATATCTTTACATGTTATAAATCATTGGAATTCAGAGGAAGGTAACTGTGGACTTTTTATGTACTTGAGCAATAAAAAGATACGGATTGCAGCTTTAATGTCCTTAATTTTGCCTGTAATAGAAATAACCCAACTGTTGGTAACAAGATTGCAAAAACCGCAAAGCATTTCCTGATCATTTTTGTAATAGCTTAGAAACCCATGGTGAGGATTCCGATTCAATGCGCTCTGACAGACCGCAGCCACATAAAACGCATGCACACACAACGGTCCACGCTATATTTTAAGTTTGTGTGAAATAAATGACATCTGCCGCTCCTCCCGCTTGCCCTTCAGTCATACAGACAATGAAGCGCGCTGAACGGAGAGAGCGACGACTCCAGATGCGTAAGGGTCCAGATGGAGCGATTGTCTTGGCTTCGCTCCAGCGTGACAGTCAGATCTTCAGATCACGAGTGATAAAGTCCTCACGGCGCGCTGCACACGCACGGCCCGGCCCTCATTAAAGTCGAGTAATAGCACTCACACATGCTCTTTGAGGATTAGAAAACTGTTTAACATACTGATAAATGCTGGAGTGTTAATTTAATTTCTCTATTGCTTGTCATTGCTCTACTCCAGTATAATTAGTTTGGAAGCACATAAATGTTGTTAGTCGCCTCTTGTGACGGAAAGATAAGCCTCCTTCTCTTCTTCTCTTGCCAAGCATATGAGCGGTGGTGTCGAAATGGGATTAGGCGAGTTGTGATGTCATCATAAAGAAACGAATTGGCTCACAAATTTAAAAAAGACCTACTACTCAATTTTTGAGAGTTTTATGTATTTATGTACAATGTAGGCCTGTGCAACATTTAACTGGTAATTGGTGTTCATGAAAATACTTTGCTCATTAATGCGATATTTGACCCCAAAATTATCATTTCCTCACACTCATGTGATTTCAAACCTGTATGACTTTATTCTACATAATACAAATGAAGATATTTTGATGAATTTTGGTACCAAACAACATTGGCCCCCATTGACTTTCATTGTATGCACACCAAACCACTGTAACATTTATCAAAATATCTGCTTTTGTGTTCCACAGAAATTCTCAGGTATGTTATCTGCATCAGGCTCAGAAGTCTCAGATGTGTCTCCTGAAATGTGTAATAAACAAATATACAGAATGAAGAGTTAGAGAACAAATTGTTGCCATATAGTATGATAAATCAAGCCGGAAAAATCTCATTTTGGGTTTTATTTAATATTGTTGCTTTCAAGGAAAAAGAACAACTGAGATATTGAAGATGTCTCATAAGCGATTCTTCAGTCTTGTGGAGAGACATTGTGTTATTACACAATCTGCTGCCGTTCTTCTCGCTGTTGGGGCAAAAAGTCACATTACCTTATTGAATAACATCAGGTTGTCCCTCTAAATAATGTCTCGCATTGACTAGATTGATCTTCTCATCTTGAATGCACATTTGCACAATAGAAATCTCTGTGATGAAGAAATCTTCAGTATTTTTCTTTGTTTGTTTGTTTTAGCAGAGCCAGTACATCTTCATTATGATAGCAATGCAGGGTCAGAACTTTACTCCAGTGCAAAGATAAACTTGACCACTCAGGATTCAAATAGCGTTTCTGCTCGGCTAGTCTCAGACATGAACTACATGGCATCTTTAATTCATTTTGGAGATTATAAGGCTGACTGACAGGAATACGGAGTCAAAGTGAATCAGCTGTTCCAACGGTCTGTCAGTTTCATATCTGGACAAGCAACACGGCTTGTTGTGTGTTATGGATGCGGTAGGATGAGCAAATTTAGTGAAGCATGGGAAAGAAGCAACATGTGAATACTAAATGTGTTTATAAATGGTGGCATCTATCTGGTATTTTAAGTGAGTTCTTGGTATGTAGTGAGAGGAAGAGAGCTCTTTGATATTGGGGGGGAGGGTGGATTTGGGTTTTTTGATATGATTTGCATCACCCTCTGGGCTGACGGCAGAGGAATGGAATATAATATACTGAGGTGCTAATAAAATAAAACTATTATTATCTTCAACTCTCAGCATGGTTGTTAAGAAACCAATTGCATTAGCAATACATCAGCAGCCAAATAATAAGTGCTTAATAAACTAATGAAAATTACATTGATTTTTAACATAAGTGTGCAATTCACAATAAGCAATGTTAAACAAAAAAACTAAATCTATATTAATAAAACAACAATAATACAATAATGAAAAAAAGATTTTGAGCCAAATTCATCTATCAGGAACGAAAACAGGGAAATCAGGGTCCAAATGAAGTTTATTAAATTTAAAAATCACATAAATTCAGCACAGGAAATACATGAATACCAAGCACAATTCACACATACATATTTATTGGAATATTTATTGAAATCTTTACACCTACCTGAATAGGCAAACTCGATGTAAAGTTTGCTTTTGTGTGTTATGCGTTCCGATTTAAACCGGTGTGTGCTCAGTGTTACAACAGATACTGTGAAAGCTTTGGAAATTGTGGTGGAATTGCAGGATATCCTCGGGAGATTCAGGACATACGGAGGCCATCAAAGTAAGAAAAAAGCTTGAGTTTGACCTGCTGTGCTTTAGGACACTGGGGGCATTGGTCAGCACTCTGAGTATTGCACAGATGGACGTCCTATGCAGGTTGTTGGCACAGCAGGATGAAATATATTTTGCGTTTGGCTTAAAGAGCCTACAAAGATTCAAAGAAAAGTAGTTTACAAGCTAACACTCGGGTTTAAGGTGTAGACACGTCCTGCTTTATCACACACATTAATGCTGTTTGAGCTGAAAATAAGCAAAAAGTGCTGTGATGGGGTTGAAAGATGATGTTAAAGAAATATGAATGCTTCTGGATGTGTATTCAATCATTTCAGATACTTAAAACAAACCTTTCACTTTATAATCATTAAAGGATCTAAACTCAAAAACTGCAGCATTTTAATAACTTAAACAAAATATGAGACTCCGGATCACAAAACCATTTTTAGGTAGCAAAAATGTAGATTATATAAAAATCTCAATGTCGAAAAATTGACCCTTAAGACTGGTTGTTTTCCAGGGTTACATATAACACAACTAGTTGTAAACAATCGAACCTGAACAGTAAATAAACTACAATCTTAACTTTTAAACAACAGAAGAGCGCAGGTGAAATGCAAGGGATTGAAGTAAAAGAGGAGTTCAAAATATACAAGAGAAAACTAGATGAGACTTGTCAGTAACTAAAGCAACAAAGACGAACTTCATCAGTAACCAAGGAAACAAGTATTTGAACTAATAATGAAGTCAATCAGCAAGAAAGGAACACAAGAGTAAAACAGAACATGAGCAGAACACAAAGATGACACCAATAACAATAAAGTTATTAATGCCATATCACCCTTTTTGACGTCTGCCAGTATGTAAGTTCTCCATCAGTTTCACTTCGGAAGGCATCTTTTAATCCATCGGGGGTTACGCTTAGATTTACTTTTATAATGGATGTAGTAAGCTGTGAGCTTTTTCGAAATTCAACATGCTGAGTACCATGTAAGCACAAACGTAAAAATAAAATGTGAAGACAATTTCTTTCAATTCGATTCAATTCAAACACGCACGCACGCACGCACGCACACATTTATATACATGTAATGCTATATTTACACCTGCCTGAAAAGTTATAAAGCAACAACATATTCTTATAAAATTCTTAATTTGTGTTAGACTGAATGGGATGGCATGAGGTATTAGAGAATCTTTAAAAACATTATTACATGATGTAATATAATGCCCAATCCTTTATAAATCAGTTATAAAAGCTGCTTGTGACGTCACACTAGTTTTCTCTATAGGGCTGGTATGCTGTTTTTCAATTGAAAGTGTGTAAGGGAACGAGGGATTTGGAAGAATTTGCCTGTGGCTCTGTCGTGGGTCTGTGAGGAAGTCAACAATAAGCTGAACAGACTGCCGAGAGTCACTGTGTGCCAATGCACAAAGTGTTAAAGGAAATTAACACCGTCCCAACAGGGTTCATCTGGTGTAAAGATATCACATGCATCATGTGCTATGCAGTTTTTTGGATTTAGTTTTTCTGCCTTCCGGCTTCACACACAGGAAATTAAAAACTGGTGACCAGTGTCGATTCTTTGTATTGCTAAGCTGATGTGGGCAAAGATTGTTGAGACACGTTCGCCGGTGCCCTGTGATGATGGAGGTCCTCTAAGTTCTACAGTTGCAAACGTAAAATACTCTTTTAAATATGCTGTATTGTTAAATAAACAAAGACATGGAAAGTGCATTATGCATATAGGGTTCATTCATGTGACTGTAATATTTTCAATTCATATATCACAAATGTAACTTGATTTCACGTAAGTGGAATGTAATTTCTCTCTTTTGATATTACATCTTTCGACTGTGACAACATGATGCCTCCGGACGTCTGTTGCCTGGGGCCCATCCATAAAAAATGTGACTTTAGCAGCGGCGAGGTGGTTTCAGCCGCAGATGATTTCCGAAGGATGGCTATTATAACAATTTGTTGACATTCACATTGAAGCAACTGCGATGCCGTGGTTATGCTCATGTGACGTGTTGTCTCTGCCTAATGGTCGACTACAAAAAAAATCTCTCTCTCTCTCTCTCTCTGTCAATCTCTCTTTTCCTCTCAGTTATTTATTCCCTCTACGTGAATAATTCAGCAAGCGTGCTTGTGGATATTTGTACATCCCGTGGGGTTTCTTATCAGCGGAACATTAAGTAGTGTTTGCCGTTAATGAAAGCCTGCCCGATCTCGGGCTCAGGCTCCAGCATATGTTTCTCTGCATCAAGTCACTGAGACTGAGGAAACTGCCGCAGACCTGATCATTATCTTATTAGTGAACGGATCTCAATTACCTGACATTCTCAGCAATCTAATAAACACAAAACAGGAAGGACGGCGTGTCAACAAAACCCACTGAAGTCAGAACGAAGCAAACGAATGGAGGTGTGAATGGAGCAGGAACAAATAGTTTGGTACATTTCACCACCTGCCACATGCTTTGACTGCATAAAGGTTTCAAGAAAAAAATGACTCATCCTAATACTGCACTTATGTGTGCTAATGTTTATTTATGGTATTTGTCTATCTTTGTCTAACAGTGCATATACTTGCATTACTGGATTTTGTTCTAAACTGTTTACAACCAACAATTGTCGTATTTGTTTTGAATGAATCTCAGTTGTTTGACTGAGGCCATGTTTATATTAATTAATATATATATATATATATATATATATATAATTAATATATATATATATATATATATATTATAATTAATATAAATTAATAATATATTCATTTTTTACATTTGTATGTTCATTTGCTCTGTTGATTTATATATCGTCGCTGTCTTACCAATGTCCAAATTTTCTGTTTTTCGGGATATTGAAAAAACACTGTACTTAATAAATGATTAAATACTGTGTTGTCAAAGATGACAAGACATTTTAATACTTTTTATTGGTCAGAAACCCATACAAACATAAAGGGTGACTAATAATAAAGATAAATGGCTAAAATTAAAAATCACAAAATATGGAGATCGCTGTTCTGTGTAATACACTGATATAGCGTGTGTGTTCACATACCTCTTGTTGAAAATAGGCTGTTCTGATTTATTTGTGTGTTGAACTAATGAAGTGAAACTGATGCTATTTATAATTCTTATTCAGGCCCGTAGCCAGGGGGGACCCACCCTTCACTGTCAAAGGTCCAGAATTTAAGTCCGTTTTTTGTGAATTTTCATAATAAAAATGTGTCCTTTTAAATATCAACAGCCAATAACTGGGATCGCAGGGTAATGTATTTCCTACTACCTAAATCACTGATCTTTAATAGATCACAGTCCGGATCCAGACCTGCTTTGTTCCATCCCGACCATTTAAAACTTTTGCCTATTTCTAGTCAAAACGAGCAGTGCGTCAACACAACGGAGCTGTACGCATAATATCTATAATATCTTTATGTAGCGCCAATCGCATCTCATTTGAGCATAAGAATATCAAGTGGCAATTTGGGGTAGCCCAATGGCCATTTTTTGAAATGTGCTATGAGAAAAAAAGTGTACAAAATATTTTTTTTAATAAATAAAATCAAAAATTTGGTAGATCTGTGGTTTAGAGACCACTGATTTTCTCAGGTCCTTGGACAGGACCCCACCTTGCTTATTCTGGTACATTTGGTGAAAATAAACATATGTTGTGCATAACATTTCAATAATACTGCCAGCAGACAAATAAATCCAGCATGAAATTACAGCATAAAAAGTCACCAAAAATAAAATATTCAAAAACTCATAATTAAATTATAAATGTCGGGGAAAACGACAAAAAGGTCCACTTTTTGAGAAAAAGAACCACCCCTTCCACTAGGCTGGCTACGGTTCTGTTATTGCTAAAAAAGCTCAAGGTATAGTAAGGCGGGACATTCGGCACTAAAGTTTGGAGCAAACTTGTGAATATGGTGAGGGCGAAATTTTTGTGTCCCACTTTTATGGGTTAGCTTGACCAATCAGAGTGTAACGGAAGGAGGGACTCCCGGAAAAATTCTGGTCGTTTTGTGAAAAGAGAGACAGCAGTGAAGAATAAAGGTAAAATATATTAAAAGTAATGCGTATTTTAAAAAACTATGAGTGAAATCATGTTATAGTGAACCTCGAAATACAATGAAATGTGTCTCCTTTAATAAAAATCAACCCTTGGAAAATTTAAATTTCACTCGGTAAAGAAACACTCTTCAAGTTATCAAACAAAATGGCACGTGTATTTAATGAACTATATCTTTATTCTGGGACAATAATGGTAGAAATATTGAATAGCTTTTTTTAACCGAAACTCTGAGAAACAATGATAAACTACATCTGGGAATGAATGCAGTTTTAATCGTGCAATGTAAATCCGACTGTTCAACTAAATCCAATGCACATGACGTCAATCGACTGTTTATCACTCCATCCATAGCCAGACAAAAATGTTTTCTAAATGCAATTTGTACAGTGTATATCTTCAAAGGGTTGAACTATGCCTTTTCCGTACATGGCCAATTTCATGTGACATTTTATTGAAATATAAAAAATGTGTTTATTATCTGTTCATATTTTACAAAACCAATTTCTTGGTAGAGTCTAGACATCAGTCTATGCTCAAGTTTTTTCTATTTCTATGCTTTATGTTTTTGAGATACAACATACTGTGTAGGATTTCTGTGAAATAAAATGTAAAAACCAAACACAGTAATACCCAACAAATAGAAGGGATGACTTTTCATAGAACATAGTTATTTTAATTTTCATATGCCTATTTATTTAACATGATGTGACAATTCACTTTCATGACTATGAAAAATTATTATCCTTTAAAAGCTTCACATGAGTATTCGAACCACCAAATATTGACATCGGACCTATTAGCATTGGGAAACCAAAATTTAATAGAATAGCTTTCCTTTGCACAACTGTTCGACTACATTCACCCAAGAGAACGAGAGAGATACTGATGAAAGCATACAGTATAGAGATTACTAAACTAGTTACAGAACGGTTACAGAACCTCAAAGTGAGTCATCAACTTGTCATCAGCATTCAGGGTTTTGAGAAACGCTGCAGATGTTATTTACAGTTCACGGCCCCGGGCATATGGGCCAGCGCTTTCCCCTAAAATCCCAGCCCCAGCTGACGTAAACTCAATTAAAACAACAAACTGCCAATGACAGTTAAGGCTTTACAAACATGACCGGGCTGTGCATTTCTCCTTTCCTCATCACAAAAACAAACAGCCGTGCCCGGGCGGCAGGCGCTTTTCTTAAGCGTATTGGTGCGGGTAATCGACAAGCAGGAGGAATGCACGAATGAGCGAAGGTCGCGGCGGGTCGCTCGTGTCATTTCCAGCGTTTGTTTACCGCTGGGCTATCGATGCCCTGTCTGAAATCCCCCCCTGGAGATGTGTGTTAAATAATGGAGGAAGAACAACGCTGGATCAAACAGCCACGCAGGGCTCTATCTTTCCATCCCAGCCTCTCGTCTTGTGATCCAGACCTCTCAAGGTTAAACAAAGAAGGAAAATGAAACAGGAGACTCGATTCAAACGTCACCGTGTTATAGATACAGGCCAGGGGTCAATACAAGAGGACCGGGGTGCCACATTAGTGAGAAGCAGAAGAAAAATCACATTGTCCGTGCGATGTTGTCATATCATTTGGAGATATTCACCCCAAAAGAAAAATTCATAATTTTCTTCATGTAAGAGTGAACACAGACATATGGCACAATTATCAATTACATTTGCCTTTGCATTTTACCAATGTCGTCACATGGAATCATTTTATGGTTTGTGTCTTTTAAAGCTTAAATACTGGATAGATGAAAAAAATCGTATACATTGTGCATACAAAATCAAGCGTTTTACACTTTTTCTAATCCCAACACGATTGCAACTTAGACAAGAGAAAGATTATCAATAAATAACGTCTGCTCCTCACAAAAGACAGCCATGGTCACTATGAACTTTCAAGAAAATAGCACCATACAGATCTTTTGTGCTTCACGAAAAATATTAAGAGCAAACAGGAATGGAAGAACATGATGGTGAGCAAACGGTGACAGAATTGACATTTTAAAACACAGCCCGAGAGAGAAAGAGAGCGTATAAAAACGCAGAAGAGCCTTGTGTGTGAGCGCTTTATGGATCAATATGTCTAGATATGCCTTAAATCCCAATGCAGACAGAGATAGCCCATAACAATAACATCACTGCCACCCGCACCTACGGGCCGTGCCCTTACAATAAAGCTGTTACGCTCAAAACACACTCACTTTCATAGATTTTTATGAAATACTCCCTCAAGTTTGTATCAAACATTTGGAGAGAAGATCTGAATGTCTGCAAAGACAGGGGTTCCTGTTAAATAGCAGTTAATCGGCACGCTTCAAAAAATTTTAACACTATAAATCTATGTATGTAAATATCACCAAGTTAAACATACTATTGAAAAAATGATATGATCATTATTATTCAATTTTTAGACATTAATCAATCATCTTTCACTTCCTTTTATGCCTCAGGACATCCATTAAGACCTGTTATTACAAACTCTTGTAATGTTTATAATAAAAAGGTATGATTTATTTAATATTTTACATTTATAAATGATTAATAACAGCAGGCCTCATAGTGATCTGTTTATATTGTTCTTAGGACAACTGAAGCAAGCATGCATAAATGAAACAGTTCTGCTTCTCCACACTCATCGAGACAAATAAGTATAAATAGAAGAAAAACTTCTTCTACAACAAGTGGTAGCAAATGGAATTGTAATCTGTTCGTTTAAGCGACGTGACTTGTCCAAATATAACAACATTGGCTCCAGCAATGTGAGCAAACTTTTAAAACCCCTATAGAAACCATCATAAACTATAGAAACCCAGTAGAAACCATCACAAAAATTCTAATGATTTCCATTAAAATATCATTAAAAACCATTAGCTTTTTCCATTAAAACCATTACAAAATTCCATTTTGTAGTGTGTTTTGGGCATTATTCCAATAGGAATTAAAATCTGACCAATAGAATGCATCACATACCAGTAGACACCATTATGGTAAAACCAATATAATTACTTTTAAGACCAACCCTGCTAAAAAAAACATAGAAACCGTTAAAGAGGTTGTAATGGTTTGAATGGTTTTAAAGGGTTTTAATGGAGAAACTATGGTGTCTACTGGTATGTGATGGAAACCATTGGAATGTATGTGATGGTTTCTGTTGGGTTTCTATGGGTGTTTTCAGTGGGGTGTGTCCCTGCTGAAAAAATCAATAGAAACCATTAAAGACGTTATAATGGTCTTAATGGTTTTAAAGGGAATTGTATTGGTTTTAATGGGAACTATAATGGTGTCTACTGGTATGTGATGGATTCTATTGGTTGGATGTTAAATCTTATTGGAATAATGCCCAAAACACACTACAAAATGGAATTCTTTAATGGTTTTAATGGAAAAATCTAATGGTTTAACATGGTATTTTAATGGAAACCATTAGAATTTCTGTGATGGTTTCTATTGGGTTTCTATGGGTTTTTTCAGCAGGGGTGGCCATTATTCCAATAGGACTGAATGGTTTCCACACCACCTGTTAAAAACGCTACCGCTGTTAGCATATTGCAATCTCTGATAATATCTTTCTGTTTCTTGTTTCTGTTTTCTTTCTGTTGTATAATTTCCGTCATAACATGCATCGCTAACTAAGGCTAATAACGAGAGTATTGGACCGGTTTATGGTTATGTATACTACTGCCACTCATATATATATATATATATATATATATATATATCTAAGTTTAAGCCAATGTTGTTTATATGTTGCTTGTATTGTTGAATATATTCCGATCTGAGATGTTTAGATTTACAACAACATGCCCGCATGCGCACGTGCGTGTGTCTAGTCAGCACACCGCTGCCAAAGCATATAGGCTACTGGTAATATATCTTGCGCACGGATATCATTGTTTACTGTTTATTTTAATGCATATGACATAGCAAGCGTAGCTTATATTAATGGTTTATCTTGCAAACTTTCTCTTGTATTCCCTATTGATCATGTACATGTTTATTATTGTTATTTACTTTGTAAGTATTTTATTTTCTCTGTATTTCTGTCTTTTATACACAAACCACACGTACACTACGTGAACTACTATTTGAGTTGTTGTGGTGACGATAATAAACGGGTTACTCCCAACCAACCGATCAATCTTACCAGAAGACACCCTAACTGGGAACGTGTCAATATATGTCAAACATTTTTTCACCACCAATAGAACCCATCACATACTAGTAGACACTATTATAGTTTCCATCCCTGCTAAAAAAAACAATAGAAACCATTAAAGAGGTTGTAACGGTTTGAATGGTTTTAAAGGGACTTCTATTGGTTTTAATGGAAACTATAATGGTGTCTACTGGTATGTGATGGATTCTATTGGTCGGATGTTAAATCCTATTGAAATAATGCCCAAAACACACTACAAAATGGATTTTGTAATGGTTTTATGGAAAAAGCTAATGGTTCATAATGGTATATTAATGGAAACCATTAGAATTTCTGTGATGGTTTCTATTGGGTTTCTATGGGTTTTTTCAGCAGGGATGAATATCAATACAATTCCCATTATAACTATTAAATCCATTACATTTTTTGTTGTGTTGTGTAGGGTTCTATTGTTTATTCAGCAGGGATGTTCATGTTAAAAAACTTAAAACAATTATTTTCTGAGACGCCCACAATCTTTTCTTTCTTTTAGTTAAAATAAAACTTAATAAATACTTAAAATAAGTACTTGTTTTCTCGCCTAGGGCACCGAGCCTGTACCGCCACTGATGCCCCATCACAGAACATTCCTCATGGCTCTCTTTTAATACCACCTGCCGCACCACACCGTCTCCCTCTTCTGTTATCTCTCTCGCTCTCATGTTCTGACTTTCACTACCTTGCTGAGTTTTAATAGTGCTGACATCTTTCTGTGAGAACTATTAATACTGACAGTTACCACTATAATGAGATATACTGCGAGAGAGAAAGAACGCATATGGCATGGACCGATGTTCTTTTGTGGGGAAAAAACAGGACAAAGGTTGAACTTCAAACTGAACCTTAAATTTGTCCTTACTGAAGATCAGAACAGAGGGGGAGGAGTCTGTTTCGAGAAATTCCACCAATCACATTTGATCATATTATTCTTTAAATTGACCCCTTTCACATTTTGTACTAGCCTACTACTTTTCTGAAGTATGTAACAATTAGATCAATAGTAAGTGCACTAGGCCTGCCTCATAGTCCGGATGTACAACCTTAAACCAATGTGTGAATCTGAGAAAAATTAAAACACGGACATTCTCTGCTCAGGGTCTCCTTCCGTGGTGAATGCCACTCACTCTTTCCTGATCAACTGGAACAAACATTATTCCTCTGTTTTACCTTGTGAAACCTACCAAGTTTGATCTCCTGCCAGCTCTTCTAGCACCCTATGGGACCATCCTGAGTGAATTTGGTTCAAAGATGAGCATCACTGTGCCCTTCGCACCTTCAAGCGCAGAACAATTGAAGCGAGTGCTCTAAAGGGTGCAGAACATTACTGCCACTTATATTTTATAGATTTGGAACACTCACATAAAGACATGCGTCACTGCCACTTTATTTGAATTGAATGTCTGTTTGTGTATGATACATTTCAATATGTCAAAACTGTCATTTTACAGTATCATGCTGTATAGTCTGGTTGGTGTTGATTTTTCACTGTAAACATTATAGACAGATATTAATTATTGACTATTAAAGTCGGCATGAAACGGAAGTAACGATTGCATTCTTTTCCGTATTGTGACATATATCCGAGTGAAAGGCTTCTAAAATGAGAGAAAATGTAGAGCGGGAGATGATTTCCCACATCAAACAGTGTTTGGATCATTGCTAACAAAATTTGAATGCGAGTTAGCAGTCAATCGTGGAGGATTATTTCCCATTGGACTCACCATCGGCACCGTCCCATGAATAAAGCTCCGCCCTCACGCCATTCCTTGTGACCGGACGTAATGACAATTCATTTCATTTCAAATTCATATTGCTGTCTTTCTATAGCCCTTTTCAAAAAGTAAAGGTTTGTGTGCAAACCTGACATGATGGCGAAACATGACAAGCAACAGTAGATTTTATTTTAGAAAGGGTTGCAACAGCAACATACTAATGTAGAATGAATGAGTTCGGTAATATTTGTTGGTCTCTGTGGGCATTTGTGGGTCGGTGTGAATTACAGTATAACCGTAAAATACCATTCACACTTCACGTCAGTGCCAAACAGCGGTTGGGTGATTCTCACGAAACCGCTGAAACATCATGGCAGTAAAGATTTTAAATATAAAACTACAGTTTGTTAACACAAAAAATGATCATAATAAAGATAATTGTGTTCTCTACCGTGGACAAAAAATAATTTTGACAAAATTTTTTATTATTTATGTATTTTATTGCTTTTTCTGCTGAAATTCTCATAACCGTAATGTGTCCTGATTTGTCTAAGTGCATTATATGTTGTAATTTAAACAGGATAAAATTAAAATATTCTGACAAAAAAAACAATGGGATGTTCTTCTAGACATTCTCAAAATACAAAAAATGATCCCAAAAATAATTTACAGAAAGACTGTTTAAACACACACAAACATATTTACATTAAGTTTGATTTTATGTAAAGAAACACATCTACTAGTACTTTGTAAATGGCTAACAAGTTAACAAATTACTTTATATTTTTCCAGTTAAAAACTTAATAATCTCTTGTCATGCTGCGTATGCGACTTTTCCCCTCCTCGTTACCGATACAGGTCATTTTCCACATTTAAAGAAATTCTACATGTATAATAATCTATTAAAATATAATTAATTAATGTCATATTATGTATGATTAATAAAAACTTACTTAGGCATCATGGCTTCGCTTGTTTTTAGCAAAGCATGCTATGAGATTGACAGTTTTCAATGGGTATGGTAATGAGAATTTTTAAGGCCTTTTTGTAAATCTTTTTTAAAACTGTCAGTAAAAGCTTAGAAATTAATGCCTTTAAACATATCATACCTTGTTTTAAATGAATATAAAGGAATTTGTTGATACAAGTGCTTTTAAGAAAATCATGGTCGACATCTTGGAAGCAAGATTTCGTGAAAATCACCCGGTTATGTTGATGTTTTCATTTTTGTTGCAAATGTTTACATTCATGTAGTTGCTTATTTAGACCCAACAACATTGTATTCAATGAGTTTAAACTGTACCACTGAACTGTTTCTTTGATAAACGCATCATTAGCATCAGAATGTTATGATCAGCTCAATGCAGACTACTGCATTCTGACGTCATACATACTGAAAATTCTATTGTCTGTTTACCAGTGATTTACTGGAATTGTTACAATTTATCTGAAAACTGCCAGGACCTGTTTAGTACAGTTTTCGAGAAGGTTGTGTACTTCAATTTACAGCAATTTACTGGTAATATTCCAAAAAAAGAGCTGTTTGGAGTATCGTACACTCTTTTAACATATTGATTTAAACACTATACTTCAAATGGATAGAATAGTTCCAGTTATAAAACATTAGCATTGCGAACCTTTCTATTCATTTACACACGGCACACACCATCAAATAATGAGCAACACAGTTCAATTGAATCTCCACCATTCAGCCTGTACCTCGTATCAGTTTAAACTTGTGTGGAATGAGGCAAAGACTCTCTAGTCAACAAGAAAAGAACCAAAAAAAAAAATTGTAGAATTACACTGACAAAAAAAGATCCTTCTCAATTGTCGCCAAGCAGATGGTTAAATTACAGCACTTACATGAACTCATCTGGATCATACTCGCACACTCCACGACAACAAGAGCCTTCAACAAAAGAATCGTTCTCTGCTCTCTTCTGTGTGTTACACGGCAGGGTTAGTGAAGACGGGTGTCAAGACGCTGACGCTTCATTCTTTGTACTTGACTTTAAATAGGAAAGATTAAGAAAAGAAGACCTTGCAGGTGTTTCATGTTTCTGCTGGCATAGTGAAGCAATCTTTTCACATTCTATTCATGTCATCATTTCTAATTTGCCAGATCATGCTGGTAAAAAATGCAAAGGTTTCTCCGAGTCTTGCGTCTTCCTGAAAATTACTTTTGAGAGGTTTTGGATGATCTTAGGAACAAGAAACAACTGCCTTCAAAAGACATGGCTGTGAGAACGTGTTCATTCATCTTGCTATAATGGATTTTAACATTTTTTTCTCTGCTCATTCCGCCCTTCTTTTCAATATACACCCAGGTTAAAGCCAAAGTCCGTTTAGGACACTCGGCGGCCATCTTTGCAAAGCGTCGCTTGAGCTCCCATTGGTCCGCCGGGCAGTCGTTACGTAATTCAAACAAGAAGTGAATGGGGTATTCTGATATTTCTACAATCTCTGGCTAAAATCCCAATGAAATGACATATTTAAAACATCATTTGACGTAAACCGTACCATAACGTTTGTTTCCTATGATAAAATTGCGCGTAAAAACTTTATTTTCCATATTGATTTAGATACTACGCATGCGCAATGCTTCGCTAGGGCGGCCATTTTGAGCGTTGTATTCCTTCCCATTCATTGTAACAGCAGTGCCGCATCTTGTTATATTAAAATATTTGTTAAAGCGTTGTGATTTAGTCTTTATTGAGTCTCTGTTTACATTGACAACTTAGTTGTTTTACAGATGTAAAGTGGAAATTTAGCAGATTTAATTGATTTAAATCTGTTTGTTTAGCATGTTACATCCTTACTCACATCATATTATTCGCTTTCCTTTTTACTGTTTTCCTTTGCATTTTTGACCTCCAATCTTCATTACATATCTTCTCTCTGTGTATGTATCCAATGAAGAGTACATTATTCTCTAAACTGCTGTGACATCTTCCTCTTTATTGTTACAGTGCTTTGCTCTGACATCACAGAATCAAACACACACGAGTGTGTAATAAAAATCAGTTGTGCGAGCCCATTTTCCACATTCAGGTAAAGCTCAGATTATAAATCTTTATGGGAGATCAAGTCTGTACTGGCATCTGATAAAGGGGGACTGTTCACACCTCCTATGGAAACTTAAAGAAATATGTTACCCAGGAAAGGACAATATGTCATCATTTATTCACCCTAAAGCCAAAAAAGCTGAAGTTGAATCAAATAGTCACAATATAAGTGGGCATGTATTTGCAACATCTTTGTGTGATGCATTGTAGAGTCAAACAGAATATTTACAGAACAAAAATCAAATGTAATTTCATATATTGCAGCTTAATTTTATTCGCATGGCTTTATCATAAATACTACGAAGAAATCATTCTTCTGATGATATGATCATTTTTAGGGTTTATTTAATGGTGAGAGACCACTGAAGTTTACATTTGAAATGATCTTAAAATTTGACAAAATCGAGAAAAAGGCCACGAAAAATAATATTTTAAAGGTTTCAATATGAATGTACCTAAAATCTTTTACTGACAGATCACTTTAGCTATACAATCTAAATTAATTTACAAATATTTTAACAATATGTAATCTTGTATATTATTCTTTTTTTATAATTTACAGATAAATATTTCAGTCAAAGGTGATACTCACACACAACTGAGAAGTTATTTAAAACCGAGCTATGAAAGAGCAACTTTTGAGCAGTAACATTATTTTTAACTCTGAAAAAACCCCTGAATAACAGGCAACAGAAGTGAGCACAGATTTCCCTTTTTCTTTATGTCTGGTTCTGCATTTAAACAAACCAAAAAGTAAAAATAAACCACTCGAAACACATTGAAAACCTGTCACAATTGCAACATTTCAGACTGACCTCACCGAGAGGTTGAAAACCATTGTGACACATACAATACAACTTCTTATTTGTTTTGCTATTAGAAAGTTATATGGAGAGCCAAAAGACACAGACACACACACACTGAAAAAAAATCTGTTGGATGAACATAAAAAAATATGTACACAGGTTGCACATAACAAAGTTATGTTTACTCAGCATAATTTATCTATATTAAATTTTCTCAATTTATGTTTGTTAAACAAACATGATTTTTATATGTTAAAGTTTCATATTTTCATTTCACATTCTCAACATAAATATTTTGAGTTTTCATTTATCTTTAACAAGAAGATAACAGATCTTAACAGAAAGATTTTAAAATGTAACCACCCACTACTTAACCAAAGGCAATGCTTTTCTGAACAATGGTAACAACACAAAACTCAAAAATATATAAAACTCCTCCTAAATCTCAAAGATAAATGAACATTAAACACTAACAAGTGTTTCTCTTGACTGAAAAACACAGAAAACAACACTTCATTGAGAAAATACTTCTCAGAATACAGTCTTATGCAAAGCATGCTGGGAAATTCAAATGCTCTTCCCAGTTGTAAAATTGTATGTTAACACAACACAAATCATTCATGCAGTCCTAACATGAATGGATTAAGTTAAAATTAAGTTAAATTTCCAACATTTGCTTTGCAACTATTTAACGGTCTATCAAACAATAATTCTATATCCGTCATCTCTGATATCTTTTTAAATCATGTCTACAAATGACGTGTCACAAATCACAAATTAAATATATGACCGAATCACAACACAAAGAAAAAATTTTCAATCAAAAATGTCCAATGTTGAAAACATTTTAAAGCAGAACTTCTGGGACCCCGAGGCAAAGTTTTTCACCACGAGAAGAGGGACCATCTCGTAAAATTTTAAGTCTTAAGCTCAAACCGGGTAGCGAGGCTGACATTTTGAATATTGCAAATTTAACCGCTAGTTTCTAGGCAACCATCCGTCCTATCCGTCCCAAAATTACAAAAATGCAATTAGACCGCAGACGCCTCACATATGCAAAGTTTTTGTGAGTTTTTAGCATAGTGATAAAGAGGTTTTTAAAGTGAGGCAGTATCATTTTAACAGGTCAAACTACACTATATATAAAAAAACATTTGAAGTGTCAAGAAACAGATTCTACTGTAACACAACTTAGTAAAACTATGGAGAAGTTCTAATGCAGCATCCTTACTGCCGTGCAACTTCACAAATATCTCTATATCAATTATGATCAACTTAAGTTTATTTTTTATAAATAATCAAAAACGAAAGAATTTATTTCTCTCGCCATCTATATTTAACTAAGCTTGTTGCAATGCATTGTGGGATTGGTTTTCTGTGGTCAGAATAAGATATCTATCGGGGAACATCATTCATTTCCCTTCCTTTTGGGACAGAACGCACGGATATGTCGCCTTAAAACGCCGCCTCCATAGGCCGCTTACTGGATTTGGGAACAGAGAATTTGTTCTTGATTTCAACAACCATCAAAGGAAAAGAACTGCAATAACAAAATCTAAGACGACCTCGGGGAAAAACAAGACAGTCCATCAGACTGCCGTCCCGCAAAAGAATAGCACAGGAGTCTACAGACAAATCACGGCGTAACAGACAACACAAAACTGTCAAACTACAACATAACAAAATAAAACAACCATACAAGAGAGAGAGGGGGAGACAGACTAAATAAGGGCCAACAAAAAAACTGGAAGTGTATGTGCGTGTGCGTGTGTGTTTGACCTTGACAAATGTAAGCTTGTCTGATGAGATTTCATAGTCCTCAGCAGTAGACGAGAAGATCGTCTTCCGTTGCTTAACACTCTATCGTTCCAGCACTCCTGCCCATCAGCGTCTTATTGATTTACTTTCTTTTTAATCAGTCGGTTTTATCAGATGGAATCATGCTGTACATCAAATATAAAATATTCATAGCAGTGGCTGACTGGCAGTATATAAATACTTGAAGAAAAACCACGTACAAACCAAACACACCATCTACTGTAGAAACCACAACTGTCCAGCTACACACACACGCACGCACGCACGCACGCACGCACGCACACTTTTGACTCCTTTAACTCCCATATCAGCAAAAAAAGAGCTTCTTAAAATGATCTACTCACAGCTCTTATCATTACATTTTCTGAGCCATTTAGTTTTTGAGGGGTTGCAAAAATCCTCTCTGATATTTTGTGTATTAATTCAATACAAATTCATTTTTTAGTTCTGTTTGGTTTATACTTTGAACTCTACCATGTTGCTTGGGATAAAATTGTCTGCTAAATAAATAAATGGACTTGTTAAATTTGGGAAGAGTCAAGTCGAATTTGTATGTTTCGATTATACTTATTTGTATTTTATGTATTTGTATATGTTCTGAGACATAACCCTTGTATATATATTTACCTATTGATTTACCTATATGTATACCGTCTATAGACAAACCAAACTACACCCAAACATCACCTGTCTTCTTCAGACAGCTTAGCCTCCCAAGTGACCTCCATGCAGATTAATTATCATACTGATCAATTATTCATGATCTGTCGGTGGACAGGCGGAGCTAAAATCTACTACTGACATGGCAGGGAACACAGCAGTCCTCATTAGAAATTTACAATGCAAAGGATGTGTATTATTTATGAAGGGCAATAGAGACACGCAGAAGAATGAGACTTCGCCGTCAACATCTCTCTCTCCTCTCTTTCTCTCGGTTTCTATTCTGTCTCTCTGATTTGATTGTTTAAAGCAAATAAGGGTTGTTTCTGAAACTAAAGGGAGTGGATTTGCTGCCCGGTCACTCAATGACCCTCTAAACAGTAGAGCAACATAACAAAATCAAAAATAGAACGAAATAGCACGAGCTGTAACATCAAAACTATTTTGTCATGCTTTTAAAGGCCCTCCAAAAACTTGACTAATATGTCAAAAAAAGCTCACACACAATAAAATGAATATTAAAGAGTACAGTAGTACTAAAATAGTCACACTTTAAAGTGCAGTCTGAAGTGAGCATGTATGTGAAAGTGTGTGTGTCTGTGTGCGTGCGCGTGTGTGTGTAGGTGTACGTATCTGTGTGATAAAATAATTAGATCCAGTGATCAGTGTGAAGAGAGGTTGTCATGGCGATGTGTTGACAGGAAATGAAGTGTTCATATCAGTAATGTTCGACTTCTAATGTCCTCTGTTTTTTTCCTTTCCAAACCAGAGCAGGTGCATTTAGCATTTACATTATTGAAATATGAACCATTGTTATGATTACTATTTTTATGTTTCATTGTATTTGCATTTTACAAAAATGAATAAAAACCTTTTTACACCATTAACGATAACTATGACAATATTACCATTCATACCAATGGATGATGTTTATTCCAAGCTCACGTGCTGCTCTTTCAAATTTTAGATGCACGAGCCCTTTAAATTCAACTTCAGCAAGTGTCATGACAACGTCCATTACAAGTTAATGTTTTCACTGCTGAATTTTGATTGGATGTTTGTTTGTTAATTTAACAAACAGACGCTTTGGATAAAAGCGTCTGCCAAATGAATAAATGTAACACAGCAAAATTGTTGCGACCAATTGTGCTGTTTTGTTCAGAATCTGTTTAGTGAACTGTTTTCTGATTTACAATCAAGTCTCGTGCATCAATGTGAGCTCTGCATCATTTTTTCCTGCACAAACAAATGAAATAAAAGTATGATTGTATATTAAGGTTAAATGTTTTTTTTCTGTGTTTGAACACACATTTCATCACGCCAGCGACATTGATGTCTCTCATAAAGCACATAATAAATGTCTCACACGACATAATTTATTCTCAGTGTGTCCACGGCACTCTTAAAGTGACAGCGTGTGTTCACACCGTCGCACCTAAAACACTTAAATCTCAGGAAGACCTCTGCTTTCTATTCGTACCCGCTGTGATGCACCTACTGTAGCTGTTTGAGCACAAGAACGGCCCCCGACTGTTCCTCCATATGCAGAGCGCTTGTGTTCTGAAAACTGACAGCAATTACACAATCTGATCCGTTCATTCTTCATTCGCTTGTTTTAACTCCAACGAGGCAGAGAGCGTCTGGGATCCTCTTAGCTTTTGTTTCCAGGCCAAACACTCATCTCCTCGGTGACAAAGTTAACACGGTGGAAATATTTCCCATCTGCCCCTTTCTTCCCCATCCATTCTGTCTCTCCGTCTATCTGCTCTACACATAATCCATATGGTTCTAATGACCACAATGCTTTCCATTGTTTGTGAATGTCAGCTTGTATTGATCAACTGGACCAAAGCCAGAACATTACTCATCACGAAAATACTACCCTGTTATCACTGAAATTGGAAAAACCAGGGATGAAAAAACGTGGCTTCCAGCGAGAGAAAGAGGGATAGGAAAAGAAAGACAGAAAAACATTTTCCTTCAGAACTCATACATAATGACCTCACTTACACATGGACAGCATTAAACCTCTCAGAACAGATGATATCTGAGATAACCACTTTCTACTGATCCCAGACCAGCAATGCTAGCGTTTGGAATAACAAACAACTAAACAGATTGAATTTACTCATGTAGATAGAAAAAAAAATGAATGATGACAAATTGATGAAAAATATAAATAGCTATGATGTTATTTAATAGTTGTCTACATTTACGTATTTGGCACATGCTTGAATCCAATGCTATTTACATTGAAGGTATACATAATGCGCTACCATTTAAACTACAGGTACATAAATAGTAATGAAAAAGTTAGAAAATATAGCTAAAATTTCATTATATTCTTTTTTTACATGTTATATTAGATTTGTTTTAATGCAGTATGATTTAAGCTGTGGTAGGATTATTAATATTCATTATTTTCACATTTAATGCACCGATTTATTGAAAGGCATTGAAATAGGAACTGTAGAGAAGTAACAGGAAACAATGTAGAACAGATGGCAAGAAGAACTAAATTTGAATTTAACACATTGAGACATGCACACAACACCAGGCCACATCTCTTACATGTGTTGAACCCAGCTGATAGTTCTCCATTCTTACCTGTGTTTGAATGTACAAAGAAATAAAATGATAATATAATAGACATGAAGTTAAAGGGACAGTTCACTCAAAAAGAAAAATTCTGTTATCATTTACTTAAAATCTGTATAAATGTCTTTGTTTTGATGAACACAGAGAAAGATCAGAAGCACCATTGACTACCATTGTACTTTTTCCTACTATGAAAGTCAATGGTGGCCAAGAACTGTAATTTATACAGCTTATACAGGTTTGGTCAACTGTCCCTTTAAATATATGAAAACAATCGACACATTAAATTGGTTGTGCCTGTGAGATGAACTGTATGTAGAATATCTCCATCGTATCTGTATTTCTACAGTTAGACAATCTATATTTAACATTTCTTTCATTTCTCTTTTGTCCTGCTCAGTTTTCTTCATCCTAAACAGTGAACGAAGGATATCAGGAATTAATTTCAGTGGGGCTCAAGAGATGTGAGCCCTACAGGTATATTCAGTGATGGTGTATAACCTTTACATCTGTATGCTAATGAGGCCGTGAGCCACATACTGTAGATACTGTTAACAGGACCTACGGTAAAAACACCTTTAGATATAATTACTCCATGAATCAACCTGATATCCTTCCAACTCAATTACCTGACACGTGCTTATAATTCATTTATATTTTACAGATGACTGGTTCTGTTAAGCACAAAATAAATAAAGGCTCAAATTAAATAAAATCTGGAATTGTTTCTAAATCACGGCTTCCCAACCTGCAGTTTGTAATGGTACAGGTTTTTTTGAAATTGCATTAAAATGCAAATGTCAATTAAAATACAAAATAAATGTGCTAAAGTGGACTATAATAAGTTCATGTTTTTTTGTATATTAATAAAATTATGTAAATAAATCCTTTAATTCTTTACATACCTCTTCAAACTAATATTAAACTTCGGGTCTCAACTATTTTCCAATATTGTAGTCACACCCATTGCCAAAGTTGCAGTGATTGTTATGTTGTGTATATTTATTAAAATGTAAATAATGTAAACAAAATCATTGTCAAAATGAAAAAATCTATTGGATGCACTTGTCAGTGTAATAAGTGCAGCTTGTCATACTCATGACTGCTGTTTTCTTTGCTCAGATTATAACATCCAGCAGGAGCAGACTGAGTGTTTGGGCCCCTGGGGGCTCTTGTGAGGAATGGAGAGGGACAGGGCTGGAAGGACGTCCTTGAGAACAGCACAGCTGTGTTAAAGAGGAAAATAAAATGAGCTCATTGACTTTGAGTGTCACCACACACATCTGGGGCTGGAAACAGAAAAAAACCCAAGACTCTATCAATATTATTTTGCCATCACAGAGGGAGTGTATATGTACACGTTTCTCGCTCCATACTCACTATTGAGACTATTCTCTGCTAACAATGAAAGTCAAGAGTTTATTATTTATTTTATTTTCATGGACAAACTATAGCAAAAAATGAATAGTGGCTTGTCTGGGTTCATCTGCTTTAAAGAGAGAGAGAGATATGTCTCATTACATGTCCTTTAACAGATAGCACACCTGTGAAGGCTTTTTAAAGGTGCTTTGTGTAATATTTAGAAGGATCAATTGACAGAAATGCAATATAATATGTATAACTATATCCTCAGAGGTGTATAAAGACCTTACATAATGAAGCGTTTTTATTATCTTAGAATGAGCTATTTCTATCTGCACACCGCAGGTCCCCTTACATGGAATTCTCCATGTTGTTTTTACAGTAGCCCTAAACGGACAAACTGCTCTACAGAGCGCGTTTCGTAAATACGTTTTCTCCTTCGTGACGACATCTTTGTCCTGCGTCAGCCACCGTAGTGCTTCGAAAAGGAGGGGTGAGCGATGGAGTGAGCCGTTGGTTGCAATTTCGCAACCTCACAACTAGATGCCACTAAAATCTCCACATTGTTCCTTTAAAGTGCCTGATTGGTTACGTGTGTGCGAAAGTGTTTACAATCCGCTTGTGTATGAACCAGATCAGTGGCTTGAGAAATTCTCATGGGAGTTTAATAATTTACAGGAACGAGTGGGTGTAAATGTGTGTGTGTTAAATTAAAATGTTGAGCGCCTAAAATATGTCAGGAATGTGTGTTAGTCGTAATTTGCACCTAACTGATCTTACAATGCATTATGGATGAAATCTATGTATATAATCAATCTTCTCCTTTTTTGTGAGTCTGTGTGTCAGATAAATAAAGCTTTGCGGTGACGTAGGTTTGATCTGCCTGAATCAAACCAGGCAATCAAATCTTCTAAACAAGACGACTGTTGACACACAGGACACAATGGTATCTGAGAAATAAGTCATTTTGAGCCGGAAAACAAGATTTTCACATGAGCAAACTGACATTGTTTTCTGCAATTCATGAAAGCAAAACCTTCATGTCTTGAGAAAGACAAATTAAAACCTTTTGTATTTATTCTAGAGCTGTCAAACCCATGAATCGTGATCAATTGATTCTAGACTAAATGTAAATGTGTTTATATAATATATGTCTGTGGTGTGTATATTTTTATATGTATGTATAAATACACAAACATACATGTGCATATACTGTATAACAAATATTTACATAAATATATTGTAACGCCCTAGGGCCAGCGCCTCGGGTCGCCACCTGAGGGCGCCTCGTTGTTTAGTGTTTCTGCCTTGTTTTTGTCATGGACTTCATATCCCATCATGCCTTGTGTCTCGTCATTGTCAACCTGTTTCAGCTGTGCCTCATTTCCTGTTTGTCCCTTCATCTGTGTATATATAGCCCTTGTGTTTCAGTTGTCTTTTGTCGATCGTTATTAGCGTTACTCGGTTCCTCTGTCACTCTGTCACTCTGTCCCGTTTTCGTATGTCTTTGGTTTATTTTTGTGATTTATATTAAATGTTTAAAACTGCGTTTGGATCCGCTCCCTGTCTCCCTGCCTACCGCCGTAACATATATATACATGTATATTTATGTATAATTTACATGTGCATAATATAAATATACATTACACATATTGCTTAAATATATATATGTTTGAGTATTGTGTATTTATATTATATACACATACATGTTTTTACTTTATGACTTTTTAGCATTGTTTTACGACCATTTTTTGTAACCATTTTTGTCTACTTTTAGAAGAAATTTGTCTTTGTCAAAATGTCACACCAATCCATATAACACAGTTATACAACACCAAAAACTATTTCAAGGGCCATATCTTAATCATTTCACATTTGCAGTATTGCCATATACCACACCTAAAACATTACACATACCCACTTCCTCTCAGACACACACACAAGCTACCATCATTCTAGTGCTCAATAATTTAATCGATAATGGGACCAAAGAAAATTTTTATCTGTTGAACTTTCATGTTGGAACCCTATACCCCCAACCCGAGGGCATCAGCTAATACTCTCTGTGAAGGATGGGGCTTGAATCACGCATCATTTTAAGGTCCTGCTTCTTTACAGTCCTCTCAAATATCTCCTGAAGAGAAGATGAAGGCAGCATGCCAATTAATTTCCCTCTTCTAACCACTGAAGTTGTGACCTGTATTTAATAGACAAACTATAAAACCACATGATACCATAACATATAATGGATTCAGTAGTTTCAATCTGATGGTGACTGAAGTCATGCTGGGCAAAACAGATGAAAACTACATTACATGTACAAATTGATTTTTATTGACTCACATTGGGCCGTGCCATTGACATCATTGCGCTCGTCTGACTGATATACTTCCGGTAGGTATTCCATTTGGGACGATACTACCCTTCTAAAATTCATACACTAGATGGATAAATGCAGAGTTTAAGTGCATAGTGTATAGTATGTCATTTGGGACACAGCTCTTCTCTTTCCACGTATCAGGTCGGAGTATTGTTAGTTCAACTGCATACCGAGCGCTTCCTAGTTCATCTTCACGATTCTTGTTATGACCATAGGGAGCCTCAGAGATGACACGTTTTTGTAGGCAAAACCCAGAAGCAAGTTAGCATTTTAAGACTTCCGGTTCCATCGCCTAAAAGTCTATGGGTTTTTTGAATGGGTTTTTGGTCAATCGGAACATGTTTTTAATAAAGTTTGAGAAAGTTGTCGGAGGCTTGCTGGTGGTGACGTTGATATCGAGCGACCATAGTGTAGTCTGTTTAGCATCGTGTTAGCTTTTTTTATCTGATGACTTTATTTAGGTTTCAAAATGTATAAATGTTGTGTTAAATGGTAAAGATTATCTTGATAGACAAAACGTGTAAGTGTCATAACCCTTTGTTAAACACAGAGCTTCTTTTTTGCTAATTTCCAAACGTCAATGGGAAAAATGCATAGGCTTTCGGTCGAGGGAACCCGTGCGCCGCTAACTTCCGGGTTGGCCTACACAAAGACGTAATCTCTGAGCCTCCCTATTGTGCCTGTTTTCTGGATTACTGCCTTTTGGATTAGCTCCTTGTTTTGTCTTATGGTTTGTCTGCCTGATCCCTCGACTACGTTTTGCCTGCTGTATCGGATTGTTTGTTGATTTATTACTAATAAACATGCATTTGGATTCTTTCTCTGTGTATGTCTATACCATCTAAAATGTTAGAATATGGTGTTAGTTTCTACAATCATTTGTGTATGATATAAAAAGAGGGGGACTAACACAGCTTGAAATGCATGATACATTTAAGCAAGAAAAATGTAATGATGCAAATTTTTTAATTGAATTCTGAGCTACACGTTTTGAGCTTAGACAGATATTTAAAATTTAAATTCCACTCCTACAATACAGTTGTATGAGTCATGGACTTCTTTCATTTTTTGTCATTATTGTACATGAATATTTTGTCTTGTGGAGGAAATGAAGTCAGGTTTAAAATGAGAATACGCCATATTTTTAGTGAACTGTTCCTTTTCCCATCATAACTTCTGAGAAGCGTTCATCAGACAATAACATCGGATGTGTTGTTTAAGGATGAAACCCAGAGCTCACAGTGGGAGCAGACTGGTGTAATTACTACATGTGCACACAAACACATGAAGTGCATTCTGAGGCCAGACGGCTTGTGTATGCAGATCCCTAGACCTTCTCCAAATACTTCTGCCAAAATATTTATCATCTCAACCTCCACGGCTGTGCCATGATGTGGAATAAACAACAAACTAGTTTACCGTAGATTCTGTCTGTTCCAAAACCATCAAGCAATATGCCAAAATATCAGCTCTGAAGAGATTCGAATACATATTTTTCACTTCAATTCGTGGGGTGGAGGAACAATGGTACGTAAAAAATTAAAATCTTGAGATATGAGGTTTCAGTCCAACAGGAAGAATTTGATACAATTGATATGCATCTATTTTACTAATAAACCAAATGTATAATAACCCTTTGTCTCCAAGAAGTCATCAACGTCCTATAACGTGTCCGAGAGACATAAAAAGCTTCGATTGAATAAAGAGTGTGAATGATTGGATAGATTGACTCAGATTCACTATGTCTCTCTCACTCAGTCTCTCTCTGTTCACTGGCTCTACGCCCGCGTTACACCATGACAAAACTGGCATCTGCGCTGTCATACATCAAACACTCTATTCATGTAGTGACACCTCCACTTTTAAAACAATTACCTCAACAAACCAGCACGCCTTTCTGTCACTGAGGGCTATTATTAGGTGGAAGTGGGTGTGTTCCAATCAGAATAATGGGACTTTGAAGAGAAAATTAAGACGCGGCCGGGCAACGATTCAATCAGCTAGAGAGAAACACAGAACAGATACAGAAGAGAGACTGCTGACGCGTAGTCATCATTTATGATGGACTCATGCCCCCACCACTTAGTTTTATTAGTAAAACAAAAAAAATAAGACCCGCTCCTGCCAAACATCTCCTGATATACACAAGTAGTGAAATCATTTGTTAGCATTCAGTCATTGAACATTCTCACTGGTCTCTTATCTTAAAAACAACTGCTTCCTCATTTTGCTTGGATTGATCAATAATTTTGCTACACATACATTTGAGCTGAAATTTCCATTGCTCTAAATATGACATAATTCATATTTGAACATATTTAATCAACCATAACTGCAAGCTACCAAGTTCAACAAATGATCGATAACATTTCAATCATTTGGCACGGTAAACTAGCTCTGCAATTACACAAGAATATCGAAAACCAAGGTTTTGTTCGGAAAATATACTTAAACTGAATTCTTTTCTGAGAGGAAAAAAGGACGGAAAAAAGCAAGTTTCTTTCTGACAGGTATTGCTTGTTTTTGTCAAAGTGTCACTAGAAGGGACTAAACACACAAACTGTGATTGCGTGGTGACATGTCACATCCTACCAGCTCTTTATGAATGTATCTGTAGCTCAGTTGCTTAAAAGTAGGGTAAGCTGTTTCAGAGAGGCTACAGTAGCAATGCATTTACGCATTTGGCAGATGCTTTTATCCAAAGCGACTTACATCGCATTATACTATAAAATTGTTTCTAAGTATGTGCAATTCCTGGGATCGAACCCGTGACCTTGGCTTTGCTAACGCCATGCGCTAACCACTGAGCCACAGGAAATGCCTTATAAATGCCTTATCTAAAACACGAGCATGCTGCCGATGGAACATCGTCTACTAGAGTAGGGTATAAAACAAGTTCATATTAGTTTACACTTTCTTACATACTAATGGTTTACTTAGAGTCGTCTCATATTCGGCTGGGATAGGATGATGTGTTTTACACTGAAAACATAACACACTTCACCTTTAATGATATCAAACTTTAATCTAACACCCACAATGCTTTTGAAGAAAAAGTGAAGTAACAGCATTAATGAGCAAAGAGAAGCCACAGATAAATAAAGCTTGTCTTAATTACAGCATGAAACCCATTGCTGTCATTATCCCAATAATACGGTTATGTATAAGAACTCGCAATAACAGCTTCAATTGTTTACTGAGCTTTGCTCTGCAGAGAGAAACTACCATCTCTACCATCTGTTGTGAAGAACAGACCAGGTGACATGTAAATAACAGATTGCTTTCTCAGATTTTAGATCTCTGCTTGTAACCTTGTGCACCTGAGGAATTGATTATATTACATTTATTGGTGCTTACAATGCAAAACATCACTATTAATGCTGCTCATAACATAATAAGCAAAATCAATATATTATTATTCTTCCGGGCTGGTGTGTAATTTGTCATGCCCGACATGTGCTATGGGCACGAATAACTATAATAATGAAACTTGAGGTGTTTTCCAAGCATGACCATGACTTCACAGAGATTTGAGAGATCTTTTGATGCGGCCCAGCACGGAGCCATGGGGGTCATCAGTATGGCATGGGTTTTGTAAATACAAAAGTGTACGATAAAAGTGCTTTAAGAAATCTAGATAATAATTTTGAGATTTTTAGAACAATTAGATTTGTATGGTTCTGGCTGTTTGGTTAGTGTGTGAACTAAAGAGAATACTGTACTGTAAGTACAGGGGGTAGTGAGAGGGAAAAAGGTCTGTGTTCAGCACATTTCTTCTGGACACTGTTTAGCCCTGCAGGCTGTGGCAGATCTAAAACATTAGTGTTGGTTATTAGGGGCATTTAAAGGGAAACAAGGGATTTCACCTTCCATTCCCTCATGTCAGCGATGCCCTTTGTACAGCACTGTGCCCGAGTTTGGTTAAAGAATGCATTCACACCTTCAATGTAGTCAACAAAATGCCCTTTATCATACCAAAATATATGCAATATATATGATAATCCCGGCGACATTTTAGTATTTGTGCTTATCCAACCCAATTCACACTGGAATCCCAACAATTTCATAGGAATTCGTATCTGTGAATTTGTACGATCTTCTTCGTATGTTTTCATAAGGTGTGCTTTGCATCAGTGATGGTAAGGTTAGGAGTGGGATTTCACTATTGTGTTTTTCTAATAGTTCACATCGCACAAATTCATATGAATTAGTCACCTCATGAAATAGTTGTGAATTCCTGGGAGATCAGATTGAGAATATTGAACTCAGAGTACACAACACATTAAATTATGCTAGAAACAAAAATGAAGCTTTAGGCAACGTTATAAGTGTTATAAGTAATGTGTCTCATGTAAACAGACAAACATACTTATTGAACACTGGAATATTGAAGTTAAGTTACAACAACATATGCTTCTATTTCTTTGCTGACAAATGCAGTTCTGCTTTCTGCTCAAAGCATATATACACCAAGTAATTATTTAAAAAAAATAACAGCTACCCAGTGCGTTGTGATTGGCCGAATACCTCAAGCATGTGGCGGAAACGGAACTACCATATTTGGAACATCAGCTTCTAAAGCATACAACTATATTACAGTGAGAATAGTTACGTCTTCTTTCTTTGCGTATATAATTGGGCGGCGTTATACAAAGCTTCCCACACAGTGACGTAGATTTGTGTGTTTACATGAGCCGTTTTAGGTAGGTCTGGATGAGCATCTGCTTTTAAATAGAACATATGTTTTGGTTTGAGACTTTCAATTTAGCAATTTTACATGTCTAATATATGCATGAACAACCAGTAACACACCAAAGATACAGGAAATCACAAAATCGCATAATTTGACCCCTTTAACCAGCTGTGAGACACATGTTAGAGATAAAATTTTAAGACACTTTTAATTATATTGAATGTCTATTATCATCATGAAACAACAGTCACTTAAAGCATAAACTCTCTGCACACTTTGAGAAAAGATCACTAATTAACTACATGTTCTTTTGAAATGTGAATGTATACCATTTTACCATCTGTGTCTTGGTTAGTTTTTTTCTTGCCTCCAAAAATTACAGAAAGTTTTTACTGCCAAACCAGTAGAATGTTACACACCAATAAAAAATTGCTTTCTTTGTGCTTTGCACACACTGAAATGCAATGGACCAATGTTGATTTTTTTCGAATGGAAATAGTCGCATTTTGTAAAAACATTAATTTACCTCTGAAATTAGTTATTGCATTTCAATACCTTGAAAACTCCATAAAAACATTGTATATGACAAAGAAATATGAAAAATCGTCTCAATTTTCTCACTCTCATACCAGATGCATATTTTATATTAAAAAGGAAAAATGTTGGCCTTAATGCAGTCGGCATGTTTTTATTTTCTCACAGAAAACCTTTTTAGGAGAACATTAGAAAATTAAGAGTGACTGATAACCGACCACCTCTCCTTCCAGGGTTCTTTCTTCAGCTGTTGGCCAGCATGACTCCTGTGTTGTAAATGTGCTGATGTTTGTCATTTGTCGCTGGTAAATGTCATTATGGAAATGGAGTAAAGAACTGCAGGCTGTATGGTGGGATTCATTAGTTTCATGTGCTTCAGGCTCATATCAGAACCCTCCACACAGCCAGAGATCTGCTCAACCCTGTTCAATAATTCTAGGAAAATATTTTCCTCTAAAGCAGGGGAGACAGAGAGAGAGAGAGAGAGAATTTGTGAGTGTTTAGAGGCCTAAAAAAATTACCAAATTCTGAAAAACTGGCGGTCTGGATTAGATACGTAATGTAGATGAACAGATGCCATTGATGTGTAAAGGAGGAATTCACCTAAAAATGAGAATGTTGTCATCAGTTACCCTCATTCCAAAATTATTGTTAAGGTTCGCTTCTGCCAAAGCTCTAAAATAGACTACAGTAACAGCGTAACAACCACTGCTTCCTGTATGTCTCAAATCAAATCATTGTCATCATGGCTCAAATTTGGTTTGAAAGCTTCAGAGGAGGATTTAGGTGGATGATCATTTTTTTTCTGGGGAACACTTTTTGTCATTTTGGTGCTGGTTTTCATTTTTGGGTGAACTGTTCCCTTAACATGGCCCAGTTTGGTGAAACCAAGTGGAGCAGTAAGCAGCAGTATACAATGACCTTTTATTTTCATGAGGTTTGAGCAGATCATTACTGCAGTGATTAACTGCTGACAAACGTTCCAGAGAACAGCAGCATATGCAAATCACACTCACCGTCACCACAGAGACCAATTACACACCAAGAAAATTACTGAGGGGGACGCTGAGATATTCTCAAGAGGACTTCTGCCCTGCGTTGTAAAAGTGACTTGATGCTTAAAGGTGAAGTGAACTTTTTGTTTTTACTTATTCTTTTAATTACCAGACATTTTCCATAGTAACCCTAAAATGCACATTGTGTTTACGTATCATCATTTACACCTATACCTTTTGTCATGGTAAACCACATTCTGGTATTTAAAAAACCCAATAAATAAACCAAAGAAAAAAGATATGCTTTTGACCTCAGGATGTCCTGGAACCTCCTGTTAACAGAAACAATAGAAGCGCTAACAACTGTCCATTCTTGACCTTGAGAAAGCAAAATATCCAGAGCACATCTGTTCTTCCTCTAACTTCCTCTCTTTTCTGTTTCCTGAGTCCACCTGTCCCCCAAGAGCACCTCGCCTCGACTTCGGTGGTGCTCTGATTCTACAGAACACCTGTTCCCACTTCTAAATGACGTCTTGCCCAACTCCCTCCATCACCATTCATCCAAACTCATTGCACCTCATCACTATAACAAAATCATTTATAAGCATGTTTTCTCTCTTTGCCTCTATTCCTGTACCTGTACAGCTGCCTCACACACCTGTTCCTCTCGCTGACACAACTGTAAATGTCACAGACCCTCCCATAAGATATCTGCCCAACAGCAGAGCCAAATCTGACAGTGGGCCTGATGCCAAAGTCATGCTGCAGCCCAGAATACATCACACCTGCATCTGCAGAGCTTTACCACCAGCAAACGCTGGGGTATGGCACAGGTTTCTCACCTGTTCTCAATGATTTCCATCTCTCTGTCAAGTAAAGGGCTTGGAACTTGAGGGCTTCCGCGTTACTGCCCATGTGACCTCACCCACCTCCACACGTAATTGAAGTAATTTCCACACCAATGTCTAAAATGATTCCACTCCTTCGTCTCAATGTCATTTTGTCCTCAAATACAGGGTTGTGTCGCTCTTAACTGTGTCAACTGCAACGACTTTAAGTACTATAATCAGAGTCCTATAGAGAGTGGCCGCACTGCAGCTTTGCAATATGAGCAGTAAAACCAATGGCAGGGATGTTCAAATAAAGGGATTGTTCACCAATGTTCAATCGTAATTTATTCACTCTCATGTCATTTTAAAAACTGTATATGATTATTCTTTTCTGCGGAACACAAAAAAACGATATTTAAAGAAATATCTCTGTGATTTTGATCATTCAAAAGAAGTCAATGGGGGAGGCAATGTTCAAAATATCCTCTTTAAAGTTTCAAAGTCTCTACATTTTAAAACCAGAAAAGTTCCAAGTGATTGTCAGTGTCAAAGATCTGGTTCAGGGCAGTTTATGCTGGTTTAATGCTGGTCTAGCAGGTGTTTTTTCTTGTGCAACTTCAGAATGAAACAATGTGCATGAAACTAAGAGACACACCTGCCGAAAATGTAACCGAACCATCACGCGCTCTGGCAGAGTCTTTGTTTCAACCCCGAGGTTAAGTGCTGGATCGAGTCATTATGACGTGTGCTAATGTTAGCAGGCTAATTTACTGCTTGGCTTGTTACAGTCAGTTTCCACCTGCACCTTCAACTCCAGCCAGCACTGCACCTGCAAGACATCACCGGCATTCATGTGCACCAGACCCTTCCATTATAAACCCATATATTCCATTTCAGTGTAATAGGAATATTAAAAGTTATTATTGCTGGAAGGAAATAACATAATATAGTAAGCTGGGGTCTTTATTAGTCAAGTGAAACCTTCTGCAGTCTACTGTTGTTACTCGTCTTAAACATTTGTTTTGCAAAACTGAGCTTGTATCGTATTAGTGATGCAGTTTATAGCTCAATGATCTGGATTTTAGTACAAAATTCAGTCATGAATGAAATAAGTGAGAGAATGGGTTACAACATTAAAAGACGAAAGAGATTCGATTGCCCTGCCATACAATTTCCAAGATTTCTATAAGGACCACAGTGGTTTTGATTGTTGGCCAACCTGAGCTGTTAGCCCCTGGCTAAGCTAGTTGAGCTGTTCAATAGGTGGTAAAAGGTGGTAACTCTACCCAGATCATTTAGGGTGCGCTCTGGGCTCGTGGCAAACGCAGAGATCGGAGCCCTCACCCCGGACAAGGGGGAGTGCACGAAGTTCGGGAAAGAATACCGACCTCAGAGCCCTCTCACTGGACAACACGCCAAATACTAAATTGCACCTACTTAATAATTTGCTAAGGCGAACTCGTGAATTGGCAGTTGCACAAAAACCGCATCTGCACGCGCCTGTGTTTCCTTTCTGCAGCACCCATCTGCGCACTGCATATTTGCGAGTTGTAGACATGACGTGCGACGCTGCTTCTCGTCCGGTGCGTACTGCTGTTTTAACGTTTCAAGTTATAATTAGCTGTCATTTAAGTATTAAAAGCAGTTTTGTTCGTGGTGTTTGCGGCAGCAACGATGCACCCAAGTTAATGGGTCATCTCAATCATTGTGAATGTAAAGTTGTGATAGAAAAGTAGGCTACTGGAAATACACGGGTCATACATAAAATTCTGTAGACGTTAATAAATGATAATAAAATGTTAATAAATAGGACACAGACCTATACGGAACAATTTTATTTATTATTTTATTATTTATTATTTTATGGCTCTCTTAACTTATATATAACAGTTTGTCAATTAATAAGATAGTATTATTTGCTTTGTATATGCACCCCTTAAAATCCCTCACAGAGCCCTGCCACATAACAAATCACAATTTAACCCCTGGTGATAACCATTATGACAGATACTATGACCAGGAGGAAGCATGTAGATAATGATGAGGAAGGGGCCTGGGACAGAACCCTGGGGGATCCCTCAGGTAAAGGGGGAAGTGAAGAATTTATGTTTCTCTACAGCTATGAAATACTACCTGACAGAGCAGTGCCAGATATATCAAACGCTGAAAGCTGAGAAAGGTATGAAGTGGAATATGGTGTCCTATGCAGAGCGGAGATAGAAGAAGAAAATGTTTTAAAACATACATGGACTAGCTCACCAACCTCACCACAGCTCACACTTTTTCCCCTGTAGGATCCTATTATTCAAAGAGACCGTAGTGAGGTTTAGTAATATATTATTTGAGTTTTATAATGCAATTTTTGCAATATGGCCAAGTAAACTAATAATTTTTAATTAAATCAAGCACTAACAGCTGTGTCACAGTGAGGTCTTACTAAATAACCGCAGCCCACTCATTTTGCCCTTCTGCTTTTCTTATTCCATTCAGTAAATTAATAATTACTTCAGCAGATGAAGGCAGTTTTGGCGAGCTTATTGCTAACTCAGGTTATTCACTGGCCAAACTTCACTCACAATTCAATGAAAAAAGCTTTTTAGCTAAACAACCTCTCATGAATACTCCTCACTCGCTGGACACCGGTTGATGAAGAAAACGCACAACTGGATGTGCTGGCCCACACTGGAAAGAGAATGGATATTTTGGCATTGCTGTACCTATCAGAGAGAGGAGGGAGAGAGAGAGAGAGAGACAGAGACAGAGGGACACACACATCCAGGCTCTTTGGCAGCCAGGATTCTTGATAATCCTGCAATCTGGCCAGTTCAAACCCCAAGCGGCAGATGAGGGAGTCATCTTCAGGCTTATCTGTTTCGACCTTTTCTGAATCCTTCTATCATTGCTGGACAAACAGGAGGAAAAGCTTCTCTTTTTCTCCACCAAAATCAAAGGTGTACCAATTGTCAAAGCAAAAAACTATAAGAGCCCATGTGGCAGTGGCGTGCAGAGACCTCTGCTGGGGCAGGGGCTGGAGGACACTTAAAAATAAAGTACCGCAACATATACATTAACAAGTCTATTTTTAGTGTCTAAACAGGTGCAGTAATATAGAAAATAAAACCAAAATATGGAGATAAAAAATACGATATTATTAAAAATAAATATTGGTAACTTTTATTTTACTCAACAAAAAAAGTAAGAATCATGTTGAATTTGTGTTAGATTTTGTTAATATTTTATGGTTATATTATATATGGAAGTGCCATATATATTTGCCAACTTGCCAAAATAAAGACCTGAAAAAATATAGTATCCTGACCAAAACACAATAGAAACTGTACTGGTTTTAATGGAAACTATAATGGTGTCTACTGGTATAGTATGTGATGGATTCTGTTGGTGGGATGTTATCTGGCAGATTTATCCTATTGGAATAAAGCCAAAAACACACTACAGAAAGGAATTTTGTAATGGTCTCAATGGAAAAAAAACCGAATGGTTCATAGTGATATTTTAATGGAAACCATTACAATTTTTGTGATGGTATTGGTTTTTCAGCAGGGATTATATAGACTGTTCATGTTAACACTTGCATTAAACTGTTTACGAAAATAGTAGCCTACAAAGAACATTCCCTACATTGTTAAAATGGTGAATGACTTTAGATTAATCTCTCGTTATAATCAATGAAATTGACTACACAGATGTTTATGATGAACTCTATGATAATCGCACACTGCACCGGTGACATTTACATTGGCCTCTGATTGGCCATTATGTTCCTAATCTCAACAGATCCATATGTCACTGGTTTTAATGCTAAACCAGCAAAAACGGGCCAGCTTGTGCACATGCTGTAATCGACTTTTTCTGTCATTTTCACACTTCATTTCAGTAGCGACAGTTTTTTTATTGTGCATGGGGCTTTTCTTCCCCATTTATCATATATTTGGGGGCATATTGCTTTTTGCCTCAATTAATTTCCGAACCTACTAGTAACTAATACTTACAAAAGCAGACTGGGAGTTGAATTACCTTGAATTGTTTAACCATAACCCACACACAGTATCAAGTCAACGTCAAAGTCAACTTTATTGTCAATTCTGAAAATATACGGTACAATTCTGCCACATGTACAGTACATACAAATGGAGGATTGAAATTGCGTTACTCTCAGACCCTAGGTGCATACAGATAACATAGAATAAACATATATCAAAAATGCCACTGCCATGTGCTATAATTACTTAAATCAGAAGGAAAACGACAGCAACAAGTTAAATGTCAGCAATATTGAATAATTATTTAATAACAGCTAGGTTTTGCTAGCTTTGCATTTCTAGCCCAGAATAAATTTCTTTCTGTACACTGTGTAGGAATACAAAGCGTTCAGTCCTTGCATCCAAAGCCTATGACACCTTAAAAATAATGCTTATACAGGCAGCTTACAGGGGTTTGGAACAAAGCAATGCAATTCTAGAGCCCAGACTACTTCATAAAACTATATTTACAAGAATTGTTCTGCTGTTTCTTGAACCGTTTCCAGTAATGGGAAAGGCAGTCACTTATCTCGCTTCGGTGCTAGATATCGTCAGATCTTAGAAGTATGCTGAATGTTAGACGGCTCAATGGCCGGATGACAACGCTGGATTTATGGCACTGCTGATGTGGCTCAATAAGCATTAGTGCTTTCAGTGGTGTTAGATTATTATCACGCTCCTCCTCTCGGAAACTCGCTCCCGTTCTGAATCTGGACATGGACCAGCGCTAGAGAGGAGGGAACATAACTCCTCACTGTATTTAATCTGATGTGAGATCTATGTCCATAAAAGAAACAACAGCCAATAAAAACATTCTGTCCTTTGAATATTATAGGGAAAAATTGCAATGCGTCTTGTGAAACTGATGAACGTTCTTTACAATCAATGGCAGAAACAAGCAGATTGATTTTAGATCTAAATTAAAATGTGATCCTTTTGCTACAGTGCATGTGTCCTTTGGAACTAAATGATATTTTAGGAGACCCTGTCGTCTTTAACTTTTATTAACAGAATCTAAATAATGTTTTCACACGTTTTCATGACCCAGTTTATTGAGGAGCATGCTTGTGTTTTTCCGTTTGTTGAAGATGTACCGGAGCTGAGAGTTTGTTTGCAGTAGAGGTTAAAGGTTGGCAGGTATCTCTGTGAGGATGTTGGGATTTTTTGGATGCCTTTAATGAGAAGTGAAATCTGGGTGTTATTTATTGCAGGCAACGTCTAAATCTTAGAAAAGCCTTTGGATGGCAGAGAGGTGTGCTGCAGGAGAAACAGACGCACGACATTTTGAAAAAGTAATTTTTCTGTGTGTATCAGGTGGGGGATTTTGAGATTATTTGACAGGATCCAACAGCGATTTGGGTGAAGTGTTGAATATTTTATGGCTATTTTTACCTTCACTTAAACTCTAGCTCTCTTCACTCACTGCCATAAGTTATTTTGTAACTGGCAACATTCATTCGATATTTTAGTAAAAGTTCGTTTTAGCTTGTATTTAGGATAATCCTATTAAAATTCAGATCTCTCACAAATGTGAGAAAGGCAGAAACCACATTCAAGTGACTATATTTTTATTGACTTATTATTCTGATTCAAAGTAAATACATATGTAAATACCTAATATACTGTACATAGAAAAATAAACAGAAGAAAACGAGAGCAGCTCCCAATATACTTTGACATCACACAGTGGTGGCATTACACATAGTTTTCAGGCCAGTTCCCTGAAACCTGTCAATGGATGTTCCTTGCATGCCGGCCACGTTTCACTTGAGAAAAGCTGTCAAACACGTACTGAAAAAGTTTTTGCGATAACCTGTTAAAATAAAAGTCCAGTTAACTTGGACAAATTATGAGATGCCCACATAAAAACATTGTACCGTTCTATATTATTTACTTTAGTAAATGGACTAGTAAAACAAATAAAAAAACATTTAGCAGTAGCCTATAGTAACCGGAATTCGACCTTTGGCCAAGTGTTTCATTCCAAGAATTTTCCTTTCGTTGCATCCCTATAAAACGCTATGAAAAACAAGCAAATATAAACACTGTATTAAACACTATTTACTAATAATTAAAACATTTTATTTTAACATTTTATAACAATGTATTCAGATGCTTATACTGAACATATAACAAAATTCAACAAATCGTTTATTTAATACAATTATTGTACAATAAAATAACAATATTAATTAATATTAGCATAAATTAAATTAAATATATATAGTTATATTAATAGACACTAGCCAAACACAAACTGGAAGATAACTGGGTGTCAGGCGTGCGCGGGTCTGATGAAACAGTCTATAGTATGGTAGTGGAAAGATAAATTAACATTAAACTTAATAAGTCTTTATCTTTACAAGAAAAAAACGATAAAATAACATCCTCATGCAAAGCATTCTGGGAACCAAAAACCCTTTTTGCTTTTGGTTCCCAGAAATGCTTTGCATGAGGCTGTTATTTTTTTCTGTAAAGATAAAGACTTATTAATGTTTAACATTTCTTTATCTTTAAACTGTTGCCAATAATACAGTAATTTCTACAGAATTTTGTTACATTTCTTAACAAGTATTCACTCTGAAATTGCAGTATTGGCAAAGTTACATCTGCATTGTGTACCAAGTAAAATCTTGCATGTGTTTTTACGTGATGTGTTAAAAAATATGTTTTGTGGTCAACAGTACCAGATATTCTTTTCAACTAAAGCCAGTGCCCTATAAATAGTAATTAATTCTCTTAAAAGACACTTTTTTTTTTAGAAACTGCACTTCCTGTATTTTAAACAGTTCAACCTCCAAACTGATTGCAAAATCACTTTCACTGTTTAACCCAAAGAAATATGTAAAGTCTGTAAATCTGTAACTCTGAAAATGCTAGCCTATAAATTCATAATTAAAGCATTAGTGAAAAATGCGTAAATATAAATAAATGCCGTATAATGTTACTAGAAAAAAAGTTTGGTCATTTAGGGTCGGGGTATGGTGGTATAGTACACCACTTTTTTTATTAGGACAACACCACTGTTATACACCCAGTACTCAATTTGAGTCCCACCTGTAATACAATTGTGTGATTGTAGCTATTGTGATGTTAAATAACAACACAGGAACAAAACATTGAGACGTAGCTTAATGAATTAATTCTACTTTGAAGTGGATGACTGAGGAGAGACGCACAACCACGCTACACACACAACACACAGATTAGAGACCCTCGATTAAATTGTCATTGCAACTGAAGCTCGTCTGTGTGTGTGCGTGTGTGTGGTGGTCCCGGGTGGCCCTCAGAAGAGCTTGCAGCATTGCGTGTGTGACAAAGGCAGTTAGCAGAGCCGCTCAGCTCTCATAGGAAACAGGAATAAAGCTGCACTCTGACAGAATGTATCTGCTTTGTTAATGGGATGAGCAGGATCACAGGACGAAGAATCAAAGCCTCTCTTTCGTTCCGTCACGGCCATTCAGCCTGCACACAAACACGCGGTCTGATTTCCTCTGAGAGGACAGCCGAGAGAGATAATATGCATTGAGGATTACCTCGCACCGTTAGCATATGGGGCAAATGTGAATTTGTTTATTGGCCTGCGACTAGTGGAAAGTCACTGAAGCTGGACAATATGGTTAAAATCTTAGGCCTATATTACGATATTAATGTATGTTCTCTGGCCTAAATATCTTTGGACATCTAAGCTATGATGAATTTGAAAAACAAGCAATAACTTTGTAAGGTTTAAATAACAGTATTCGGACACCTTCTGGTTGTCAAATGAACTCTACCTGTGATAGAACATTTTCTAATATACAGAATCTAGATTTTGTATATTAGAAAATGTTCTATCACAGGTAGAGTAAATAAAACTTAAGTTAAAGATGACATAAGCCAATGTCAGCAGTCGGATATTATCCCATTAAGTGCCATGATCAATATACTGTAGTGTATAACTGGCAGAACCCTTTCATTTTATCAGTGTTTTCTTGCGAACTTGGCTTTGCTACAGTAGATGCTCCACCAGTCGAGATACATATTGGTCTATACATCATATACTGTACACACAGCAGATTGCTCTGTCTCCAGCTGTGAGACCTTTCAGGGGGTTCAGAGGTCTATCCCTCCGCTCCCAGTGCAGAAGAACAGAAGAGCGACTCTGTGAAGACAGGTGACAAAATCCACCAATTTCAAATGACATTCAACAATAAAGCATCCCAAAAAAATTTCACACATCCTGCATCTGCAGTGCGAGCTTTCATATTGACAGTGCTTCTGCTGTGAAACTATATGCTATATGTTAAGATTCATTTATTATATAGGATTAATTATGAACATTCTTCTGAAAAGTCTTCTGAGAACAACACTGTTGCACTCTTTGAATAACAGAACATAATTCGATAGTCATTGAAGTGCAACGAACATGCAATATTGTACTTCCGATACTTTCGAGAAATAGTTCACCCAGAGGAATGTCATCCTATATGTATGTACATGATGAGCAATAATAAATGTAATTCACAGTGTCAGATGGAGTTGAATCCAGTGGCGTAACTTTGTTTCGAAAAGTGGTGGGGACATGCACACATTTAAAACTGGAGTCGGGGCTCTCTTTCTGTCTTCCGCAAATATAACTTACGAGTGCAAGCAACGGGAGATTGTGTGAAAGCAGCGCATCCTGCGTTTTCCACGAGTTTTAGATGTTAATGGCCACTAAAAAAGACATATCTTCCGCAACCATTTCTTAATTTCTTCCAAAAAGTGGTGGGGACATGTCCCACCTGTGTTGAATCTCACTTCCTCTTAAGCATGACAGTGTAGAAAGAGCAATATGTGTAGTTCTGGAGTGGTATTGTGGTTTGTTTAATAACTCCTCCAGAATACATTTCAATCAGAGGGCAAACAGCACGCAGAGCTCGGCAGATGCAGAGAGCCGTTTCCGCAGCAACAGCGAGCAGCTCTGGCCGTGACAGCCGATGGGTCACTGATCTTGCCACAGGGCGCGAAGACACAAAACACATACACCTATATTACTGTAATCCCTCCGTTATCAACACCAGAGATAGAACAGGGCACACGAGGACAGTGAGAGTTTCTATTAGAGAGCAGGTATAAAAACAACAATGCAAAGATATAAAACTAGACTAGACCATCTGACCAATCACATCAAGGCTAGCGGAAAGGCGGCGATTAGAGAAATGAATCGCGGAACGAATCATTTAAGAGTCAGTCAAGAACTTACACCGTGAACCTGTTGTCGGACACTCCATAAACCAAAGTAGGCCCTTAAAAATCACAAGCTCTTTACTCTTTAAATCTTTTAAACCTGTGCTTTTAGCCGTATAAGAAAGAAGTATACGATAGGAATGTATGAACACGGCAGAACATGAAGAAGAGCATGAAGAAAAGAATATTCCGGCATGCCAGCTCAAGCTCAAAATTCTGCTGAGAGAGAGAGACTTAAAAGCAAAGACACAAAAGATATCAAGAGCCAGTGTGCAGAAACAGAATACAGAGACCGAGGCAGAAACAAAATAAAAGATCACGGAAAAAGAGTTGTGGGCCAGACACAACAAAAGACATCACAACAGCACTTTCACAAGAGGGAGAAGTATCCATAACAGAAAATCCAGAGCTCAAGCTGTGAGCCTCGATATGCATGTACAAACCTCAGATTTTACATTCAATCTTTTATCCAAAGTGGCTTACAGTGCATTTTATCACATTTGGTGTACACGTGGGACTTGGACATAAATTGGTGTCTTGGGTTCAATGCCAGCTTAAATCAGTGGCTACCTGATATGTTCTCACTTGATTCACTTGTTTAACATCTGTTTGATAATGAAGCAGAAAACTCGAACAGAAACTCAGCTTATGTAAAAATTGTGAAAGCTTTTTGTGAAAAGAACTGAAATCAAAAGTTACAAATAAATGCTTGTGTTACATCACCAAACTTGCTTCTCATTCGTCATCATTGCATTGCCGGTAAAATCAGTTCAGGTTCATTTATGAAGCTTTTGTTAAAAAATGTTTGGTTCACTCACAACTGGGAAATGGGTTGTCATTTTCAAGTGTATTTCTTCTTTTTTTTCTTCTTTCTTCTGTCAAATGCTCTCATGAAAGATGAACACTGCAGGTGTCAAGAACACATATGTCTTTGGAAGACTTGAATGGATATGGTGTAGGCCTACTCTATGTTAAAGGAACTTATTTATTTTCATAGTATTATTTTCAAATTTGTAAATACTTGTGCAAACAAGCTCTTTAATTCGAACAAAAGTGTAAAGTCTGTGGCACTATGAAAACCTTATTCGGTTTGTATGAGCATCCCGGTGAGGGAAGTTTTCAGGCAATCGGTTTGAAAACTTGTGGGCAGTTGTGGCCCAGTGGTTAGAGAGTTGGACTCATGATCAGAAGGTTGCTGGTTCAATTCTCAGTGCTGGCGGGTAACGGCTGAGGTGCCCTTGAGCAAGACACCTAACCCCCACTTGCTTACTATACAAAATGTTCAAATGTATAGTACAATGTAATGTAAGTCGCTTTGGATAAAAGCGTCTGCCAAATGCATAAATGTAAATGTAAATGTAAAACCATTCGCTGATGCTAACAGAACAGAAATGCCGCATTAAAGCTTTAACAAGTGATCCTAAAATGTTGCAGCTAGAATTACTTTTTCACTTTTCGACTAGCGGGGCCAGACAGCCGAACCTCATGAGAGATGTTTCTGAGAGAAACATGGCAGTGGCAGAATTGTTTTTAATTTAGCTTTTGTGTCGTGAGCTTCTGCTTGATGGTGGGCTGAATAGATCTCTCTCCGAGGGGTCGGGCTCTCCTCTTTTACGTGGCGCAGCTTTAATCGATAAAACTGACAGAAGCTCAGAAGCCGGTTTTACCCCCCATCCTCGCCCCACCCCGCTGTCTCCCTAACTGTTTATAAGTGCGTTTGCGAGAGCTAGCACAAATGAGAGAGAAAAAGCATGTACGCGGCACTTTAATGCATCGGTAAATATTTCCACAGCAGGGGTTTGGGTCTCAGCACAGATGCTTATTAGGAAGAAAAACACTGCTCTCCTGGGCGGCATCATAAAACATAACATAGAGTAAAATGAGTGTACAGAAATAACAGACGCCTCCTTCAAGCAATAAACTCGATCGTGGTTAATTTAATTTCTGAATTATGTACATCTGTTAGATTGTTCCCTGATGAAAAGGCCAGATCACAACAGGATGCTTAGTTTCCATATCAGTTCATTCTAGTTAATGTTGGTTCAGTGACGGGTGTGGCCAACTAAATTTCTCATGCATTAAAATGTTTTGCTCATCCCGAGTTTCATCGTCTTTCCATTTAAAATCCCACTTTGACAGTCAATAACACTGAGGAATTTTTACCCAAAATCTGGAAAGAACAGATGTTGGGTTATATTAACCCCAAAATGATTTATATTTCATGCAACAATGAGTTCAAACAATCCAGCATATAGGCTAATATAAAACCCAACATTTTACAGCAATATCACATAATATTTAATCATTTTATATGTGTATGATAACATGTTAATGAGTAAAACTACTATTGCAGCCATTATTTATTGAATTCTTATTTTATTCCTATTCTTCATCCTGCACCCCAATTACAATCTCAGGATTCAGTCTTCACAATCCTTGTTTGGTCATGATAGCTAAAAAATTTGAAGCTGGTTGACCAAGGAAGTCAAACACGAACATCAAAACCACCAAACCACAACACATGCTGGGAACCAGCAATACCTTTCATACAAATCTGAAGTGCACACTTTAATGAATGAAGAGATTAAACACGAGTAAAAAAAGACACAACTTCGCTGATCTTCACAGAAAACTAAAGTAAGAGAGTTTATTTTATTTAATCGCTTGCTAGTCTTGCAAAACCACCCACTTAGACGGGAAGAACACAAACTGTAAAGCACCACAGTTTGTTTTATTTGATGTGCCATTTACGGTCAAGCAAATCTAAAGCCCCGTGTATATACATTGCAACCCTTTATTTGAGAACCACTGGACTAAACCGTGGACCATGTGGACAGTCGCCCTTTAGATTAGAAAAATGTGTGGTAATTGGGTGGGGTGTGGGGACATTTATTTTTCAGACATATTTAGCTTCATCTTGGATGTGACAAAAGGTTCATGCTGTATGTAGATGAAGAATAACCGAGTTAGGACCGGAGTATATTTGGGTCTGTGAAGTCATATGTCTCTGAGCGAAGGGCAAAATGCTTCCTGCTAATAAACAGAGCAAAACATCAATCAATATCCACTGCAAGGAAGGCTGTTCATCCCACCGCACTGAAAAAGCCCTACGCTGATGTAAATGTCACAGGCTGAAATACTCGAGCAGACATTAAAGAAATATTTTATGACCCAAAATGAGCGTTCTGTGATTATTTACTTTCTTCTCCTGTTATTGACGATTTGATGATAAATTATTCAGTTTTCAGTGGAAAACGTTCACCCAAAAATGACAATTCTTTCATCATTTACTCATCCTCAACCTGTATGACTTTCTTTCTTCTGCAGAACACAAAAGAAGATATTTTGAAGAATGTTGCTAACCAAACAACCCCACCCCCCATTGACTTGCATTGTATGGACACAACACCATGGAACAACATCTGGGTGAGTAAACCACAGGATTGTCATTGTCAGATGAACCGTTCCTGCAGGAAAGAAAATACGAAAATTTCTCCCTCCGCACCCGCACCCACCTAATCTAATGTATGGTCTGCCCCCATTAAAACCCCTCCACCCCGCTCGCACTCTAATTACAGCCTTTAAATGTCACACATACACACTCACAGCAACATTAACATTCACACGCGCTTTTATTAGAAGAAGAGAGAGACGGAGCCGGCGATAGGAATAGAGATGCATGAGAGGTGGGACGTCAGCGTCCCGACAGTTGAACTTTCGCTGGGTCTCGCTCTGCTGTAATGAGGATTCCGAGTGCAGGTCTGGTAATAAGAAAGCTAGCGTCAAAGGTTAATGAGCAGGGACCTGTGCGCGTTTGTTCTCAAACACACGCTAATTGGGATCTGCCTCTCTCTAAACCTTCTGATGTAAGACAGCGACCGCGGGCACGAGGAGCAGCGCCCGAGCCGTCGGGATATGAGGCTTCGCTCTGCACCTGTCTGAAGGAACGGGATTGGGCTAAATGTGAACAAGAGGGCAATGTGGTTAACTCCTGAGAGACATACTGTGTGGTTTTATAACCCTTGTTTGGGTCAAATATGGACAAACCCAACCGTTGGTTTGTTCATATTTGATGCTGTGCCACATCGGCCAAGGCACTGCTTGGAGTACTGCGTCCCAAATACGGTCAATTCTATATCGTTATGGATGTGACATTTTTAGTGAAAACCTGAAATATAATTTCACAAAGAATGTACTTATTACCAATATATTGAATTATCTGTTTAGAGTTCACTAAACCCTCTGATAATCGAGTCTAGACATCGGAAAAAGATCAGTCTATACACTGAAGTTTTCTGTTTTTGAGAGATGACATACTTTGTAGGATTTCTGTGTATTAAAATGTGCAACCAGAAGCAATAAAAGCCAACAAATAGAGAAGTTTAAACAGGTTGAACGGAAAAGACAATTGATTAAACTGTTCCTCTAATATGATTTAAAATCTGTTGACAGTTTTTGTGGCATAATATTGATTATAGTTCACAAGTCATGTTTGCGACATTTGTATCGAACCTGGAAAACACATTTTTAGCGTGAAAACTGGGTAAAAAACACACTAACCTTATTTATGTCCAATGTCATAATGATAGCAAAGAATGCAGTGACTTCTGTTTGAAAAATATATCATTTCACAATCACATACAGTATATAATGTGCGGTAGTAAGCAGTATCTTAGTATTCCACACTGAACACCACCTGCGAAATATGATTTTTTACACGCCTATATAATCTGCCTTACGGAAGTACAGGAAGTTGAAAGCATCCATTGTTTCTACTTGCGGGCTTTAAAAGTTGAGTTAGGCGTATATCATTTTTCCTGCTTAGCATTAACGGAATATAATGTTGCTGTTTACCTCTCCCTGTGGGTTTAAAGATTTACAGTGCGCTTCATGTAATGAAAATGGAAAATGTATGGATTTTTATTACACTCGTACGGCTGGGTAAATAATCTCGTGCTTGAAACAGCAGGGGGTAACATTACAAGTGATCAAACTACAGGTAAGAGATACGAGGGATGCAGAGCGGTTAAAACGTCAAAGTTTTCAAATCCACTTCTTTCCCCGCAGGGACTGACCATCATTAATAAAGCCTTCAGAACGGAATCAAAATCTAACATGCATGAATGAAATTTCAGCTCTCTTCAGCAGAAGTGCAGGCTAAATTTTCATCTTGTTTTACTTGTGGCCATTAACTTTATCTGCGGGCTTGATTGTTTAATGACCAACTATTAGGTTACATCTCCATTAGGAATTGATTGCGACTGATGTAACTGCAGCCCGAGTCTCTCAAAACCAGACCTCTGCCTGCGGTGGCAAAACCTGACATGATTGACACGTAAAGGTCATTGTTTAGGGGGCGGGGTCATCATGAAAAGAAATATTGCAAAAAACCCAGAAACCCCATTAAATGGAAAGTTTTTGTTAGGTTGTGCACTTAAAGCATTCATATGCGATATTCTTGCATGGAGAGCACTATTGAATTGAAGTGTGCCTTGCCGACCGAGAGAAAGAGGACCTCTAGAAAGCTTTCTCTCACTTTTAGCTGTACAAGAGTGGTTCGAAAGACAAGTATGAAGTACTTTTACCTTTAGACTCAATGCATTGGCTGCACATTTGACTCTTTATATTGACTTATCCAGGATTTTACAACCTGATAGACAGAGTTTATTTAAACTCACCTTTCTGGAACTCAGTACTTGAGTTTAAACTGTACTATACACCTGTCAAAAGAAGCCCTAAAAACAAAAAAATTGTAGTTTTTTAGTAGTTTCTAATTTTTGTAAATTGTACAGTATGTCTGTTTTATTTCATATTAATTTTGGCTAAATGTTTTATTGACCTTTAGAAAGCTGTACATGAATAATATTCATTTGAATGGCTTTCCACTGTAAACATCATTACAATGTATTTAAATACATTATTGATATGGTAATGGTGTATCGACCAGGCAACACATCTTTGAGCAGTTCGCAACAAGGGGAGTTGCTCTGTTCGTGGTCTGGAAAAGACCTGTAGAGGTTTCATTTTCATAAACTTGTCACAACATTATTGTGTGTTTAATGAAAGCACAGATAAAAGAATAAAATCACTGGCTTCATATGGCTGTAAAACCTTTTAGGTTCCATTATTTTTAAGAGTAGCACCTCAGCACAGACTTCCACCCCATTTACAGTAGATGGGATATTGACAGTAAAAGCATGGCATATTTGACTAAAAGAGGATCAGGATATCAGGCACGGGTTTGATTTACACAGATGCTTTTACAGTACACACATCCACCGAGTCCTGCATTAATCTACGCCACGCAGCTCCTCCATGATGGATTACAGAGGGTTTGAGAGCGCAGCAAAGCCAGGCCGGTTCAACTGTAACCCAAACCTGAATTAATGGAGCGTTTTTGTGGGAGCATCTCCTATTAAATGTGCATATTTAAGCAAGGTGATGCATTATCTGTATCTAGACTCCATTGTCTTTATCCTTCAAATATTTCTGCTGGATAAATTATTGCAGAATGAGACATATGCATTACAGTGCAGATGCAGTCATATTCCACAAATGATTTTTATGCAATTGGCAGGCATTATAGCCAAATCGACTTACAATGCATTCAAGATATACATTTTATCAGCTTCTCATGCTCTACCAGCTGAACTTTCTTTCAACCAAATTTTCAACCAAAACAAGTGAGAGGACACATCTTTAAACATTGGTGTCTCCCACCATGTTTCTACCATTTTATATAGCAATATTCTAGTAAAAGAATTGCAGAGTTTTTTTTATATCATGGTTAAAGTTTCAGGTTTAAAAGCAGCCCTGTAATGCACATTGGTTTAAAATGCAATAAATATAACAAAAGTATCTGCACACAAATATTCTCAGTTCATTACTTCTCAAGGTCTGTGCAAGTCACTGGATTCTGTCTCTCTGGCCTATTTTTAGTAGAAGATATAATTATTTTCCAGCACTATTAACACTTGTGGACTAACACTATTAACAACTGGAAAAACAAAACTGCACACCATTTACTAAAGTAAACTCAATAATTAATAGGTACCGTATGAGGGTGGAAGCCATTAAAATGAAGCTGGTAGGAAAATAAACATTAACCAAGACGGGTCAAAGTAAGTGAAAATGAGTTCAAATGGCCCATAAGGTTTTTATCATCACAGAGTCTGTGAAGAAACATGAAGTAATTTGAGAATAACAACTGCACAACTGAAGTCTGGTGAAGCACTTCTAACACATCACCACAGGTACTAAACAATAAATGTGTAACTATAAACCTTCTAGATCTGCTAAAGATTCTAAATCCGGCTGCTGCGTTCAGACCGTCTGAAGCTTGTTTTTGGAGATAATTCAAGACATAGATTCTGTGTGACACAGTCTCTCTGTGTTCTGTGTCTTCATTTATTTCATTCAGGATCAAAGATTTGTGGACTTCTAATGTTCTGACTCGAGTATGGAAAAGGTTTGCTTTGGTCGAAAAATTTCAAAATGACTTTCCAGGGAACGCTTCAATCAATACGGTCATTTGAGAAGGTTTGACTTACAATCTTCTGTCATAAGATAAGGGGGGGGGGAGTCGCCAGTTGGATAGGTTGTAAAAAATCTAATGATGAAGCAGATTTAAGCACACTTTGAAATGAACTGAAATGTTCTGTCAGCAGAGTCTTGGGTATTTACACAAGTACTTTATGCTTTACGTAAATTACTTGAAAATGCTCATAATAAAATATAATCAAAGACAGCTACTTTAGTAATGCACATGGTTGCATTTAAGGAATTGGAGGGGCTTAGATCAGGGGTTCTCAAACTTTCTAAAGTACGCAATATTATAACATCCATGAGATAAAAATTATTTGTGATGTTTTTCTTGCTTAAAATTGGACACTATAACAATATTAATAAACCCTTTTATTATTTTTAAATAAATTTTTTGGTAAAGTCCATTGTGTATAAAGTCTGAAATTTGCATCCAAAATTTTTGCACGTTAAAAAATAAAAACTGGGTTCGATTTTCTGCGTTTTTCGCATCCGTAGGAAGTATTTTCAAAGGTGTTTCGGCTATTCAGAGCCAACCAAATTTTAGCACGACGAATACGAAATAACGTATACTAAAATGTCGGACTCTATTTGCAATGGCTTTAACACTTCAGAATACGAATGCATTATTAATGAATAACTACACAGGAACAAATGAGTAATTCACAATCAAGAATCTAGTAACTACTCTGATTAATAAACTAGTAAGTAATAGCACACAGATGAATGTGGTAGTTCACAAATAACTAATCAATAACTACTATATTTTTCATACTTCCCAGAGAACTACTGAAGAAAGTTTCATAATTTATGCAAAACTAAACATTAACTAATGTTGAACACTACAATACAATTTTAACTGCTATTATAAACAAATACACAAATATGCAGACTTGATCTCCCACTACTGCGTATCTACACGAGTTTGTTTTTCAGTTTGTCGTGCTATACGCTACATACGCAGAAATGTAGATTTTCATGTGTATGATACATAATAAGTAACCCCTGCTTTAGAAGAATGTAGTAATACTTGAGTCATTACTCGTGGGTTACCATGATCTTCACTTTAAACTTTAGTTATTGTTTAGTTTTGCATAAATTATGCAACTTTCTCAGTAGTTCTCTGGGAAGTATGAAAATAATATTTATTAGTTATTGATTAGTTATTTGTGAACTACCACGTTCATCTGTGTGCTATTACTTACTAGTTTATTAATCAGAGTAGTTACTAGATTCTTGATAGTGAATTACTCATTTGTTCCTGTGCAGTTATTCATTAATAATGCATTCGTATTTTAAAAGTGTTACCAATTTTTTTATAAATGTACAACTAATTGATACATTTGATATTTTCGTGCAGAACAAAGAAATATATTTAATAAAAACATTAATTCCTTTAACAAAACACATAAACAAACATTTGTTGCTAATTTTTGTTACCCGTTTTTGAATACTTCCCCGTTTTTGGAATATACCTGTTTTTGGACTACTTCCCTGTTTTGGAATACCTGTTTTTGTTAATAAACCCCTTTTGTACCTGTCAATACCTGTGGGGTGTCCTTTGTCTGCCCAGTATTGTGACAGTTTATACCCTTTAATAATTATAATATATGCAGATATTGTATGTGAATTACTACCATTCTAAACGCATTAAAAAACAATAAATATCATTCTTATTTAAAATGATAATTTTTAGACAATTCTGACTCTCTTCTATACAAATAAAATGTAATTATATCCAATTTTAGTGTGTTTGGTTTGGCCTTATCGGATTTCATTATGGTACAACGTTGCCTTAAGGCAGCATTACGTTTTTTGTAATTTCCTATTGTACATTTGATGATATATAAAAAAACTTGTTTACTTCCTTATAAAGACCTTAGATTTTTTATATTCAATTATTTGGACTACAGCACTTTTTATTGGAGAAATAACAGGGCTGTGTGGCATGTGTACATGTGCTGGAAAAGGAAACAAAACAACCCCTGTGCACATTAATTGGTTAGTATTTGAGTTCTTTCTTATAAAGCGTTGGCCAATTAAATGGGCATCTTATGTTTTTAAAAGACTGAAACAAGATATGTTGCCTGGAGGCAACACGGTACCATAGAGGGTTTTAAAACCCCTTCAAATTATAACAGTTATTAAGCATGTTTACCACAACATGCACTCTTATTGAAGTATGTGTATTGTATATATTGTTTATATACAATTTCTTTTAAAAAAGGATTCTTTAGCTGATTTAAGTGTTCTAGAAAAACAGCACAATTTTATAATGTATAGCGAATGTGACCCCTCCTGGCGAATTTTAAAAAATAAGTCGATCGTTTTGTAGTCGATAGAGTCAGCAAAGTCAATTTCCATTAGATCCAATAAATCACTGGTAATACCAATAGATTTGGCACACATGTCGTTTTCATAACATATCACTCTTAATAACTCTTTTGACATCAAGCAAGTCCCGCACTATTTTCTTGTTCTTGCATATTTTAAAACCCAAAGCAAAAACATCAGACGCGCATTCTTTGGATTAGGAAAATTTGACCGTGCACATCCCAACTCATTTTGCTTCCACGGGTCACAAATTATTTTGCGGACCCCCTAGCTATACAGACTGCGGACCCCTGGACCCCACTTTGAGAACCTCTGGTTTAGACAACCCATCAATTAACTAAACTAAATGCAAAAAAAAGCTAAAAAGGCTAGCTTGGCATACCACTTTCTTATTATTCGCTTTCACTACAAATGGCTGCCCCTCATTTTAACAGTGATTGGACCAGCCACGCAAATGCTAATAGGTTAAACTCTCCAGGTATTACGGACACAGAAATCCACAATAAGACACTTGCAATCTCTATAAAGACTTGCACATCCAGCTACTATCATCACTGTTGAAGCAAAGCAACTGCTGCAAGTATTTAATTGTCTGAAACTCATCACAGGGTTTGGAGGGGCAACCATTAGTCAGGAATAGAACCACAGGTGGAATACCAACAACCGTTGGGATGACAACCTCACGAAAGCTGGATCACCACGGTAACCCGAGAAAATACATGGAGCGTCTCAGATGGGATGAGATAATGGAGGCAATATTGAAATGTGATGCGAAGCCTGATTGTTTACATTAGGCGCAGGGAGGAAAACAAAAACAATTTAAGCAATAAATGGACTTAAATGAATGAGGCGGCCCATAGTTTAAGCGCAGCTCCGTGTGAAGCAGGTGGCAGATGTGGCGAGTGCTAATATAAATGCTTAAAAGTGCTTATTAAAGACAAACGTCTGAAGCCACAGACCTCGGATGAAAATGTCTGGATTGGTTTCAGTCAACGGACATGCTGAAGATCAGAAATGCTGGGTTTCAATGTGAAGGCCTTGTCCTATGTGTATTGAATTCTACTTATCTGGCACAAAAACAATGAGGATCTGGGTTAGAAAGCATTAAATAACAGATCAATTTACACAATACCACCAATAAATCAGCACAATTTTTTCTATAACTGACACAAAACATAACAGGAGCATTTGAAAATGTTTTGTTTTATAAAATTAATAAACATGATAAAAAATATTAACAATAATATTGTTTACATTGCTAGACAAAATAAGGACTGGTTCATATCAGTGAAGAAAAAAACTAATAATACTTAAAAAATAACTGTGTAGTTGAGCTACTTTATGGTGCCGTTTTCCATTTGGGAGCTTGTCAAAATCTAAAATTCACCTTTTACATTACATTACATTACATTACACTTTTTTTCCAAAGCAACTTACAAAGATGATAAAACATTGAAGTGACAAATCTTAAGGAGACAACAATAATACACCTTCTGTGCTCCACGGAAAAAGAAAGAAATGAAGGCTTGTAAATGACAGAATTTTCATTTCTAGGGGAACTTTCCCTTTAAGACAACCCTGTCAGAGTCGGCTTATGCTGTCACATGGCTGAGAGAAAATGAGATGTACTCCCCCGTGTCCGCCATGTTTTATAAGGTTATAAAAATGACAGACACCCAGCAGGGCTCGCGCTGAGAGCGAAAACATCACATCGCACAGACCCAGAATTTGAGAGCAGTTTATTGTAGATATAAATAAACAAACATATTGTCTGTATCTAGAATTACTCAAAATAACACTTCATACTTTATTCATCTACCAGATCTCAGTTACTTCAGTTCCTGTACACTCACTCAATAGTCTTCTTTAACAAATAATTGAACTTGAAGTTATTTGGGAAGACACGTAATTTTATGTCTTTTTAAATATTGTCAGAATATGTCTGGTATGAACGGCCTTCCAATTCTACCTCAGATTGACAAACTCTGTGAAATGGATTGGATCCAATAAAACAAACACTATATTGATTTCTATATCCCTTTTGTAATGTTTTTTCAATGTTAGTCTTACAACAAAAATATCTCTGAATTATCTGAGCAAATATTAATACACTATGTGAGTACAAATGAATGTGAACACTTGCCATAGATAATTCACAGACGAATTTATGACTGAAGCACGCTTTCATAATAAAATTATGTCTTCTTGTGATTTTACACGTTGTAATCTGTAAATGTAGTTGTCATAAATATTGAAATGAAGTGAAATGCTACTTACAATATGCAATAAAATTATACAAATTAGGGATGACATTTAAAGTAAGAACAAAAATAGAAATCTGTGAGACTTTGAAATAAATTTGTAATATATCTTTTTATTAGAAAGTTCTTGGATGTCAAAGCTAAACTCTTTGTGGTGTTTGTAAAGATTTATACCATTATTGGACAATAAAATAACACGTGGATATGGATTATTTATTCAGCCAAAACTCATATATTTATATATGTTTCACCCTTTATGTTTCAGTGATTTTGTGTTGTTTGGTCACCAACATTCTGCTAAATATATTCTTTGGAAGAATCTTTTTTTTGCAGAAGAAAAAGTCATACAGGTTTTAATGACATGAGGAAGAATAAATGATTTTTGGGTAAACTATGCCTTTACTAGTCATTACCAGTAATGTAAAACTGACTCCAGTTTAACTTCTATAATCTTTCAAATATCTCCATCACATTTAGTCCAGATTTCCTCCAGCTCTTTTTTTACAAGTGTTTAACCAAGACAGCGTCGCAACGTACAGTTTTCAGAATGTAAGCAAGCCGCATTCAGTCTGCCAGATATACGCGTGCTCAGCTCTCATGTAATATTTAACACGATTCATGACGATTCGAGTTGAGAAAAGCGACCTCTCTTAGCTTCTTCTGTGGCAGAACATCAGCTATTGTCCTCCTGAGAAGCACTCGACTCTAAGCCGTATGAGAGTTGGGCTTTAATCGAAACTATTCACAAATGGCTTTGGCAACCAGAAAGTGATTTCATTCATAACTTGTTGAATTGAAAAAGGGCACTGGGGATTTTGGTAGGGAGGTAGTATTAAAGCAAAGGGCAGAACTGTACGACAAGACTCACAGACGGTATCGTCACAGTACAGTGTGAAGACTTTTTATATCAAAGCAGTATAAGCGTGCAAAGATTTCATTTGAATAAAGCACAGAATGGCCTATAGCTACAGGTCTCATATAATGATGTCTTATTTGAATCTAACTCAACACCCTTACCTCATGTAGTATATGTGGATTCATGAATATGCTAATTAGCTACCAACAACAGGAGATATCCAGAGAAGCATGGAAACTCAATAGCCGTTGTCCCAGTAAGTAATAGAAAGAGTCGAAAATTGTTACTGGACAAACATAACAATTCTGTCGCAAATGGGTCATTGTTTAAACCCAACTGACGGTCATGTAATTGAATATTTGAAGCATAAATGTCCACACGTTGCATTAAATGAACCAGCATTTAGTTCGGCAACAAACGAGTTTGCCGCACACATCCTGAAAGGTGAAGCCAAAACATGTTATCGCCCCCTGGTGGCTGGCTGTAGTATCATAAAAGATCATGAAAACCCCTCTCTGTGTAAACAAATGGAACAAAAATCCCATTTCAAATACTTTTGGTTTAATAAAGATGGTTTCTGTCATATTAGTTAGTTTATAACATTAATGTGGTTTTAGTTTTAAGATGCTATAGAAATGGGACAACATGATTGACAGCTTCTCTGAGTGAAGAGGAGATTGAAGTTTTCTCTTAATTTTCTTCTTTAACAGTGACTGTTTCACAATGAATAAGAGTCAAGAGCTATCACTACCATGTAGATACTGGCTCCAGATGACACAATCGGCGCAAGATGTCAGCGGCCAAGTTCTTCTACCACAAATGACCTACGGGGTAGTTTTTGGACAAGGGCAGGCTTAGCATTTAAACCTATTCTCAACCTGTTCACAACTGGCAGAATTGAACAGAGTATTCTAACAAAAAGCCAGCTTTTAAGTAGCAATGAACTAAACTAATAAGTTATATTATAGTCATCCCCATCATTTTAGTTTTAGTCTACGAAATATTAACAACATTTTAGTCGACCTGTGTTAAACAGGTAAGACCTTAAGTCCTGAACATGTCCAACGTCTGAAAGAGGATGTTTCCCTGCGAGGAGGTAATGAAGAGTCTGTTAAGTGCACCTCTATCCCTGTGTCGATGTTTGAGAAAGTGTTTTACACAGCTGCTAATTAGCTGCTATTACAGCTCCAGTCGCTCCGGCCTAACAGACTCCAAAAGCAGCCATCTGCCGACGAGCCCCAATTACAGCGCTTCAGCCTCCGACAGACTCCACCATCACTACAGACACCAGAGCCAGAGCTCAAACCTCAATCATTCATTCACTCTCTGACTCGACAGGAGCTCTGCAGACGCGGCTGAGATCATGTAGCAGTGGACTTCTGGAATGAGCTCACAGTTCACTCTTTATAGTTGCTCCTGCAAAATGTGATGCCTTGTGATTTTAAGGTTTGGGGTAGCTTATAGTCACCTCTTATAAATATAAAATATATGACTTCATGACTGATATCAGGTTATAAATATCTAAATGTTTATACACACACTGCATATTGAAAATTCTTTCCTCATTTATTCACCCTCACGTCATTTCAAACCGGTATGACTTTCTTTCTTCTGCAAGAACAACATCTAGCACCTTCTAGCCTGTCCTCTTTCTTCCTATTGAAAAATATGCATATATTCCACGCATTCAGAACAACAGACCCACTGTATACGCACACAAAAATTGGCCAAAGATTAGAGCCCTATCTTTCTTTAACAGACGCCTCGAACGTGACCTCGCTTTACTTCGGCTGTTTAGCCCCCTGTTGGCTCATTTAGCCACGAAGCTTCAATTAAAGTTAATGGAGTCAAGGCTCTTAAAAGCTTCAGATGAAGTAATGACCGTGAACAGAGGAAGCGGTGGACGAGCACGAAGCACACGAAAGTCCACTTTAAAACTTTCATTTAAAACAACCAGTCAACAGAACTCAAAAGGACAAGAAAAAAGGAAAACAATCTAAATTAGCCTCAGTGGTGTTGATGAACATACACAAGAGGTGAGTTTTACACATACACACCTGCATAAAAACACACATTGAATCTGATTGTGTGGATCAGGTTGCAAACACAGGATTGTTGCTCATTATGTTTCTGAAAATAAGAACACAGTAGCTTGTGAAAAACGTCATATGTGAAAATATAATTTGTATACACCATCTCAAGAAACGGACTGTGACTGCACTGCCCGTACAAATGAATGTACACTTCCAGGCGAAACTCAGATACCAACATGTACATGATGACAGTGACTGACAGGGCACGACTTAAATAAACCATGCCACCCAAAATCACGGCTAGGCGAAAAGCTAGTTTTCCGAAAGATTTATAAAGAAATCTCTCTGACTCCAGGTCCGATCACAGCTCAAATGGAGATGCAACAACTTCCCACATTGAAATAGACAGTCTCTCAGAGAAACACGGCATTCCTCAAACTGCCTTTTAAAACTGAGAGGGATAAGATTAACTGCCATGCATTAAAAAGAAGTCAAATCTGCAAAATGTCAGAAAGAGACCACAAATCATAGGTGGGGATGTGGGGATGTGGGGATGTATCTGTATTCATCCTTAGATCAGATCAAATACTTTAATAATTTGATATTAAATAGATAAACAAACACATTGCGTGGATGTAGGTGAATTACGGATTTGATCAATATCGGATGAAAACTAGAAATCTGATCATACAGTGCATGAAAGGTTGACTATGTAGGCAGCATATTAAGAGCATCGTAGGCGCGCTCACTACGCAGAGGCCCAAAAGGCTGCCCCCCACGAATAAGTAATGTATAAGTAATGTATACACTTAGATTTGACTCAATACAGAAAATCATTCATTTACACCAACAGAGCATCATTGATTGGTGTATTTTATGGTTATTAAAGTAATGTGCATCCCATCCATAACGGTTATGGCGCTGTCTCTCAAGAAACTCCCAACTCTCTTGCTCGTGGTGCATGTTAAGAAATAATTCTTATGACAGGTTCAATCAAGGTCAAAAGACAAACTCTTCCTCATCTTGGGATTTTACAGCCAACCCACCGCTTGGAGGACATGAGTTCTTTCCCACTGGGCCGGAAGCCTGTCAGAACCAATCATGTTCTGTGCCTGGAGGACTCTGTACAGAGGGATGACCTCATAGTGTAATATCCCAGCATGCTCTGCTTTAATCAGGGTTCAAGAGCAGCGATCAGACAGAATCAGGACACAACTGCAACATCTACTACATGTCATTCCTATGAAGTATTCATGTTTGAGGCCTATTGAAATCCCAACGAAAGTGATATGAAACACATTCATGTCAGCAGATGTCACCTGGTAACATAATATAGTACAGTATACTACAGTTTACTATAGTGAATACAAAATGGTTTCATCTAAATCTGTGTATGTTTATTTTTTAGATTTGAATTATGAACATGGCATGGCATCGCGATACTACTTGGTATCGTGATACTTCAGCTGGTATAGTATCGTGAGATATGTTTATGGTATCGGGACAACCCTTGCGCATACAAAAGTGAAAAGCACTTTCTACTTTGGTTGAATTTACGCATTGAGGGAATTCACCTGGAAGCAAGTGCGATTCTTAGTCTAGCTACACAAGTCTAATGAGTTATTGTTTAAAATACAGCAGTAACTTTATTGGTAATGTATTTTATATAATGTGTTGCTTTTGCATTATAACATTTTCTGATTTCACAACAATGGGCTCTTGTTGGACTATTTATCTGCACAGAATGAATAAACCAGGTGCACACATTAGAAAAATGCTCAAATTTGTCCAAATGTCTCCTGGTAAATAGCTCAGACAAAGCTGAACAGTTATAATAAGATAGTGTTTAACAGCAATAGCTGGAGGGAATGAAAATATCTCCATTAGTTGTTAACTGTCACAGACAATTAACTTCCAATTATTGTTAATAATTAGTGTGTGTGTGTGTGTGTGTGTGTGTGTGTGTGTGTGTGTGTGCGTGCGTGCGTGCGTGCGTGCGTGCGTGCGTGCGTGCGTGCGTGCGTTTGTGCGTCTTCATAGTGTATAGAATAATATCACAAGATTTTCAAATATTCAAACTTTTCAAACTATACATTTTTATAGGTTTCATTTCACTAATGGTAACGTTTTCTCCCTTTTATCCAAAGCGTGCATTCCTTATATTTTTATTGGTCTACTGGGAAGAAATCTAGAGTTTCCAGGTTTCCAGGCTGCTACAATGAGCACTTCTGATGAAGAATCACTTCATTTGCCAGAGTTTGTGAGGTCTGTGGGATTGAATCTTATATTAAAGAGTAAAGGCAGTTAGTAGCAGGTACACAGGGTATCTACAGGCACAAATGTGTATTCTACTGTGTTTTTACAGCTACAATGGTGAAATAATCAGTATTTGTCGAATATTTCGCTTCGAGACAACATCGCCCCTTACTTCTGTCAGGAGGCCAGGGTTGCAAGTTCTTTTTTCAAGTTCAACTTTCTTGTTAGGTTGCCTTCCAGAAACTGTTTCATATATTCTTTGTGTTTAAGGATAGTGCAGCATTTCTGTAGATGCTGTGTGAGCTTCTCATACCTCAGTGATGCATTACCTTTATTTAAATATTTCTAATATCAAACATATTTTTCTCTGTATTTTAAGCAATTTATGGGTTTATTTCTCTAAAATAACTTCTGCTTTGTAATTGCAACTGACATGCCAACATCAACATGCCTCAACTCAATGGCGTGAGTTTAGGGTGGGCCTGGGTCGGCATCTTTTGTTGGTCCCTGAATCAAGTGAAATCAAGTCAAATTTAATTAAATAGTACAATGTTGCAATGTTGCAAAGCAATTGTTCAGAAAACATTTTGTAAACAAACAGAAAATAAATATAGATATAAAAGGAATAATGCAATATGTGAACAACACTGGTCCAGAAACATTTCCTGTTACAGTTTTTATAGTTTTGTTTTTTTATATTTTATTTCACATCTTAAAAATGTTTTGATTCATGAACATTCTGGTTGAATGATGCTTTAACTATAAAAAACTGAAACAGGAAGTGCATCAGGACCAGTGATGTTTACATCTTGAAAAAAGGTCTATAATGGACATTATCAAGTGCATTTATTCCCATAATCCCATAATGCGCCGCAATAATAAGTGAACGGCTGATGTACGTGACGAGAGAATACCCATAATGCACCTTAAGGCTCACGTCAATTGAATTCTCATGTCTTAGAAGAAGCGGCATCCCTTCCTGCACACACAGCATCCAAAATCATTTGTATATGAATATATTTTTGCAGTAATGTAGGGAAAAATAAATGTGTGTATAAGGAGCGATTTCAGATGCAGCCATACTTTTAAGATATTGTCTCAAAAAAATGATCCGACTACAACAAACTACAAAGACAAGTACTGAAATTCGCTCTCACACATATACATGCCACACAGACACACGTTCACACATACGCACACACATTTTCAGCATCTTCTAGTAGCTATAGATCAGTTTAATGGCTTGTGCATTGATGTTTGCTAACAACCCGTCCCCTGCTCCAAGTCCAGTTAGCCCTGAAAGCTAATTTACACCAAACAATTCATTCTGCTTCAACATGTCACCACAGAAGGTTGTTAGGCTAAGAAAGGACTAGTGATAAATACATCGGGAATAATTGATGTCTCTAACTAAATATATGCTTTTGGCCATGATGACCTGGAAAAAAAACACAACACAATATAAAACAGGACAGTCTGTGTTTGTGGGCATAAACTGATGTGACAGATTTTCCTGTTTCCTGTATTTATTCATAGTATGTTTATACTACAGGAACTTTGGTCCCTGTGAACTTTAAGAAATAAAATCTCTTAAAGGAATAACTGAAACTGAACTGAAAATTACTCTCATATTTTAAATAAAAATATGCTTTATTTTATATATGTATGGATTTTTCTACATTCAGTAACTTTTAAGTCCCCAGTACCTTATGGTATTATTGATATTAATTGGCAAACCTATTTACACTTCATCTAAAAAGAGAAATCGAGCAATACTTTCACACTGCTTTCGGTCAGTTTGTGCAATGAATGTGACTGTACTTGTATTCGCGTGTTGTGTTTAATATGGCTGAGAAGTGGTTAGGTGCTCCAAAAGAAATAATTATGAAATGCTAAGAATCACAAACGCCTCAGTCTGGAGGATTTAGCGAACCCCGCTCGTGGAAAAATGACACCGAAGGCCGGGGGACCCTGCGAAAAAAGTGCTGCAGAGGGGCGCTGACCGAGCATCAACATGTGACGAGTCGGGAGTGAGAACGGGTTGAATTTGAACATTTTCTATTCAACATACTATAGTCATTGTCTTATTTTATTTTAAAACTCATTGCCAATGAAATGTCAATGGTTACATGATCCTAATTTATTTATTTCTTTCTAGTAATTTTGAGACTTTGAGTCTTGTTACAGGTCTTTGATATTTTATCACAAGACACGCTTGTCAGCGGTCACCGTATTTCAATTTACCTCATGGATGTGTTTGTTTTGGTTTTAATCACTAAATAAGCTCCAAATAATTTGAGTTCATTTCACTTTAGAAGACATTTTTTACTCAATTGAAGTCATTTGGATTACTGTAATGGTGGATGGATGTGCATTTTGGACATTCTGGGACCAATACTTTAAGCATAAAGTTCCACATAATATCTTTTGTCTTCAAATGAGGACAGTATACATACATACATGATAACATGTTTCCAAGATTTCCGACATTTAAATGTTGCCTTAAAACAAAAGTGATGAGGAAAATCCTTCTATAGCCGAAGAATCCCTGAGATGTGCTGTATGTTCTGCATCAGTCTCAAAATATGTTGTGTGGATTTTTTTCTAAGGTTATATTTGGAAGCGTTTGTGTTATTTATCCTCCGTGTGCATGTCCTGATGATAAACGCTGATGTGATTGGACACATTCATTCCTCGTGTCTGTAGAAACACAAGAGGACGGGAAGAAAGGAGGTGATGAGGTAGAGGATAAAAGCTAGTCATCGTTTAACCTGAAAATCAACAAACACCGTGACAGAATAGAGGTGGAAACAACATTTTATTCCCAACTTTTCAATCTCTCGGCTGCTTCTTCCCACTCCATTTCTCTCCCGTCCTCCTGAATGATACAGTAGATCCGCAAAAATGATCATTTATTCATAGTTCTGTATGTCATGCATAAGACATCTCTTGTGTTACATTAACATGATGCCAACCACCAAAAGATGCAAGCTGGGGGCAGGGCTTGAGCTCACTCCTAAATATGAACAACAGAGAATCACCAGACGAATATTTAAATCCTTGAGGACAGACACCTCCAGTTAGACTTCTTAAAGGTGTAGTGTGTCCTTTTTAATACACACTGACAGTAAAAGAATACATTTACAGGCTAAATAAATATACACGCAATCTCTGTGGCATCAAAAATACACTACCCAACACACACAAAAAAAAGGTTCTTCACAACAATGCCATAGAAGAACCAGTTTTTGGTTCCCCAAAGAACCATTCACTCAAATGTTCCATTTCTTTCTTAGCATTTTATAACCTAAAAACATTTATCCACTACAAAGATCATGCAATGTTATCCTTTGAACAGAGATGGCGATATAAGGTTACACATTGGATCTAAAATTTGTAATAAACATATAAAAGTTGAATTTAGTTTATTTAATATATTAAAATAAAAAATACATTTAAAGTTTTTTAATAATAATAATACTTTTTTATGATAAGTGATTTAATGAAATGAAAAACAACATCATTCAAGTTATAAAAGGGACAAACAGAAAATTGTAAGAATGTTTCAGAGAAAACGCCATCGGTATCTTTGGCAGTGGATTGATGGGATTGTCATTAGTAGCCGTGAGCAGTGTGTCAGCTTCACACTATTTACTGTGTGACTCATTCCAGTCATTTTCATTATAGACCAGAGCCTTTATCCATACACCCCTGAGCCTGACAATCAATAAACACACACACACACACACACACACACACACACACACACACACTTAATACCATATGCTATACTCAACGTATACACTGACACACACTCAAAATCAATAGCGAGTATTCCTTCTGACAGCTGTTATTGTTTCAGATATGATCAAAAGTTACACTTCATCCAATGATCATTCTGGTGTCATTTAAGTTTCACTAACACTGAGTTAAACTGACCAAAATATTAATTAATAAGAGATTTTAAAGTAAACTTGTTGTGTTTTATATTACCAAAACCTGTAAGCAGTGGGTTTGTATTTAACATGGAATATAGTTATTAGCTGCCCCATTCTTTAATAACAGTATCTTTCAATTCTATATTATTATATATATTATATTATATATGCTCTTTTTATTGTTATGCAAATATGTCGACAAGGTTCATGTTAAAATTATTAGGATCTTTTTCAAAATACATTTTACATTGAAAAAGTTGTAGCATTGGGATCCTTCTGAAATTTAGAGAGCGTAATGTTCTACACACAGCCAATTATACAATTATATTTAAATATTTGATATTTTTCTAGTACAATGGACTGATGAAAAAAAATCAGCATCCTTGAGTAAAGTCAAGGTTCTTCAAAACCTGTTAAGTTTAGTATTAAGACCTTATAAGAGACTGGATTGAGTGTGACTGCCAGTCAAGATCAGACTGGAACCTTGAAGTGGCTCTGCATTATTTAAGGAATCTGAATAGTCACTCGGTAGTTATATATGAATGTGACATTAAAATAAAACCCCTTCTCAATATGCTTCACCGGTAGAATCAAAGACAACACCTCCTTCATAACAGAGAGCAGGTGTCTCTCCTTCAAGCCCGAAGCATGTTCTCCCATTACAGTTTTCTGAAGATTGTTGTTTACCTCAGGCCAGATCTTTCTCAGAAAGCACAGATACCAGGAAGAACAGAGGTGTAGCCTCAAATGGCAAAAAGCAGAATAAGACACAAAAGATTTCCTGATCTCGGACACGGCTTTAGGCCAGAAACCCGCACTCTGCCTCTATTTCTCTCCTAGTTCGAGTGTAATTACCCACAATCCTCCACCTTACAGCCTTGACAGCCCTTCGACTTGTCTGCTACCTAAGGAACGAAACACAGAGAAGGCGTGAAATTGAGGGTGAACGACGCATCACTCGGAAACATGCTTGTTATTTTGACCCGAGCTGTTTGCTCGACCTCACTGTCGCTGCTGAGAGGTGAGGGTTTCACCTGACTGAAAGAGCGAGGCGAACAGACTCGGAGGAGGTTAAACGAGTGGAGCGCACGTGAGAAGATGTGAAGGAGAGCTGCTGTCAGCCCGGCAAACTAAGTGAACAACAGTGTTAATGAATCAGCGTCTGATGCCTAACCCAAAATGTGACAAAACAACATCAACAACCCCGAAGCGAAGTCTACGAGCACAACAGGGCTGTTCATTCAACAAGATTCATTCCTTTGGTCAATATGTTTATGTTTCAAAAACACCCCATAACCCGGGTGCAGTTTAATATTCATTATAAATGTGTCTTTTAATAACACGTGTGAGATTGTATTTACAAATGATCGTCGCATTTGGTGGTCGTGTCTTAGCTTAAAAGCATTCCTCCGGAAAATGAATAAAGGTCAAATGTGGCAATAATTCCAGTCTGGACCAAACACGTTTATACTGTCTGGGGCGGGAGATAGAGTTTCAGTATTGCGATGTGATAACAAGTCCTGCATGTTTTACAATAGTGTCACAGCATGTATGTTTTACAGGACATCTCATCTCGCATGTACCCACAACACCCGAGTGCAGCGGCTGAGAATGAATCTTTCTTTTAAATAAAGTTTTAAATAAATGAGCACCTGACCTGTTTTTTAGCACGCAAGCGCATGATCTTTGTTTGCTTGTGCTGTCTGTGTCTGCCTGTCCCGGCTCCTTTACGTCAATCACAACAGCTCTTTCATATTCATCTCTTTTTAATCAGCTCTACTCATTTTCAGCAAAATCACATGCAAATCTGTCAAAATGACTCGAGACAGTCAGGGAAATCCAGCGGAGTTAAATCATTTGGTCTTATCTTCATCACATTCCTTTACCATGCTGCTTTTTTTATGTTAACCAATTCTAGCTTATGAAATCAAAATGGAGTTTTGTGGCATTTAGTCCATATCTGTTAGCTTTGAGATCATCTATATTTAATTGTACTACCATACGCTGAACAAATTCATATACGCATATTTAAACCTAACATGCTCTTCTGTGGAAATGTGCTAAATTTAGATGACTCCTGCACTCGGGCATTCTGTGAATAGCGCCAAAACAACATTTATTTGAACATTTGAATTTATTAATAAAAATGAGACAGAAGAGATCATTTCGAGCTGCAAATATACCTTAAAGTTTGTTTTTACTGGAAGCATCTTGACATCAAATGACGCATGTCCCTGAGGTCAAACCAATTTCAGGGGTCAGATGTTCAACTTCGGGTGTCGTTCCAGATGTTTATTTCTGGGTTTGTGGTGGGACATCTGATTTGTCTGGAATGCAGCATAATTCATGTACAAAATGAATTGCACAAAAACAAACGATTCTTAGAAAAAAAACAATAGTTCTAACTGTCACTGGCGCAAAGCAAACCACTATTTGTACTAAAACGCACAAATGAGACAAAATATTTATCAATTGTAATGAGATTGTATTTGTCGTTCTTTTTGCAATGATTTGATATAAATATAGATGAGATGCAAGTGAGCACCTGTTGGCACACAAAACAGAAATGATCTGGAAACATGGAAATTACCTGGAACAATTTGTGCCAGGAACTTTTATTCAAAAGAACACCCCCCCCAGACCTGTTGCTGCCGAAAGTTCTTGTACTTTAAAAAAAGTACTACCTAAATTCTACAGGGTTTCCGGGATGCTTGTGTGTCGCTTTCTTAAACATCTGTGAAAAGCCGAAATGTGAATGCTTTACATGTCAGTCAGACGACCTCTTGGGCGGTCACTGGCCAACTTGTGTTGTCCCTTTTATTTATTTAATACAAAATCAACACATAATGTGTTAAATAGCATAACACAAACAATCTGTTAATTTAACACATCAATAAATGTGACTATGTTTGTAATGTAGGGCTGTAATATGAGGCATAGGGTTAGTAATTGTAATGATGTTTTGCAATGTTGTTTTAACTTATTCATATAGCATTGAAAGAAAAATGAAAAGCCCAAGTTTGGGCAGACGTGACTGACAAACAATGTGACTGACAAGGAGAGTGTTTGGTGAATAATAGCAAAAAAACATCAAAAAATGAATCGGCGCAGCTTCATGTAGGCAGTAAATAATTATAAATTCATTTCAGCAGCTCTTGAAACATGAAGAGGAAAGCTGAACATCTGCGAGTCCTTCTCACCACCCAGACTTTTTACTTTCCAGCACATACCGTACACACACACAAACTACAAACCCTGCTTGAACAACAAACATGCTCAAGTTTACCCTTGAGACCAGACTACCCTGTTGAAATCAGTTTTTTGCTGGTTACCCTAAACCAGCAGCATAAACCAACCTGTGGTACACATGTGTAAGTTCAGCAAAAATAGACTTTCTCTTAAAACAACAACAAACCAAGTAAAAGATGGTTGGTGCTGTTTCATCGTGGCTGTCTGTGAATAAAACGTGTGCGTGCGTGCAATTTATGTTGTGCAAGTGGAGAGATACATGGTCAAAGCCATTTATCATAAAGAAAGCACCTCTCTGTACGTGAAGAGAATTCTGTTACTGCACCATGACCATATGCAAACTACACACACACCAACAGAAAACAAACATGCATAAACATGACAGTGCTCAATTTGTGTTTAACAACATTAATAATGCACAAAACTGAAACAAGCACATAAGTGGATTTTGAGATCTGATCACTCAAACCGCATTCACAGAGTGTCCGAAATACATGGCGGCCACAAGAGTAAATGTCTCTTGATTCCTCCCACAATCCTTCTCACCAAACAAGGGGATTGAAATTTGCCAAAACGGTCTAGCTGCTTAAAAGAAACTAGAGTGAAGTAAAAGCTGTCATCTAGACGGTGAGTGACCAGAAAAACGCTCTTCATCACATATCACTTATTCAGCAAAAACTGCTCTCTCCAGACACGCACGCACACACATGCACACGCACACGCACATGCACACGCACGCACACTGCTGAAGGCGGCAGGGTGAAACATCAACAGGATTTCATTCATTCCATTAATTAGCAGGCCGATATTCTCCTAATGAGAATCACATTTAAACTGTTATCCTAATGTCTTATCATAACAGTTTATAAGATCTAGCCTGAAGGAGTTTATTCATTGTTATTTACTCTCAGTTTTTGAAATGTACTACATCTCGTCATTTGTGCTTTTATTTAATATAAGTTACCCTTAAGGACTCAATAAACTGATATGCTCCTAAGCGCTGACAAAATTCACATTTAGAGGATATACGCATTCAAAAGGACATTCTTGCACGTGCAATGAAAAAATCTAGAAATGCTATGACATCACGCTACACTTCAGAGTCCCGCCCCCTTCAATGGAGCAGCGTGTCATATGAGCCACATGTTCGCATTTATGTCCTACGTGGTGCATGATGCATAGTGCACTAGATATGAGTTAGGGTATGATTCAGACAGTGTTCAGTTGCACGTGAGTGTGCTCCGGTTAAGAGACACGACAGCACATAGAGGATCATATGCGCACATGCTATGTTAAGGCTCCATGGACGAGATCAAACATCGCAGCTTTGATGAGTAAAGAAGACAAACCCCAGTGTCACGCAACGTAAATCACAAGCTTCAAATAGTATCAATGATCTTCCTAATCTTTCCCATTCGACTTCTATACAACTGTGGCTATCACGCTGTTCAATGCACCTTTGCCAGACTGACTGTGCTTTAAACAAAAAAAAGCTGTAACGTTATAATATTAGAATCAGCACCAGTTTTATAAAATCAACATTTTGGGATGCAGTATTGAGAAATATGATACTGATAGTATTTGATAATTCAGTGCTAACAGATCAAAAGATTTTTTTTAAATCTTGTCCTACAGTTACAGTATCAAATGAAGTGGGCAGAACCCAGGCCAAGGGCAGGATGTATCAAAAGGCAAAACAAAAACAGGACAGGGATAACATCCCTGAACATCCCAAAAACATCTGTAATGTCTGAAACCAAAGGTTCGTGACATGGCAAAACCAGCATAAACTCTTATAAAGCAAATATTTATGGGAATATACTGGAAAATATAAAGCTATATATTAAATAATACATTGACGTTAATTAGAACCAAGTGCTTATATTTTTAATACATGTGTGGCAATTCCATATTCAATATATTTTAATAAAGTGTATTAAATGCAGTCATTTTATAATTGGCAGTTAATAGATAGGAAAATATATTTTCTTTGCATAAGTCACTAAAAAAAGCATCTGCTAAATTTCTTTATGTAAATGTAATTTACATTTTGAAAAGAGATTTACATATTACAAATGGACATGCATTTGAGTTTTATTGCGGGATGGAAAAGATTGCACGGCATCCAAACCTCAACGCAGATTTACACCAAGATCATTCCATTATTAAAAGACTAATAGAATAAACACATATGAAGAATTAGAAGAATAAGAGGAGGATAAGTATTAATGTACTGATCTATTCCAATACACAGAAGTTTTGTTTCTTAAGAACAATGTCAGAATGTAGGTGATGATAAGAGAATATAAGATTTGAGTAGAGAGACTTGTTTCTTCTGTTGTCTCATTGAATTATACAGGTCTAGGTTGAGCATAAATTATATAAACATAAAAAGGAAAAGGAAAAGGAAAAAAGCTTTAGTGATCAAACAACCTGCTAACTGTGTAGAACAGTGTGAAACTTAAAGCTAAAGTGTGTCATTTTTTTGATGTTTAAATACTTTCTTCTATCCGAGCCTAATGCACAGAGACGACTATAAGCAATAGGTTTAAAGTTATAAACACTGTGATTCTGTGGAGCTTTCAAAACATTTCTCTGCTTGTTTGTGTATCGTGATCCGTCCAACACAGCAACACTAACAGTCTTAAAAATAAAAGTGCCCATTTTTGGGTGAATGGTTCCATCCGAAAGAACATCCGAAAAACCTCCTTAAGTTAAATTATAGTAATCATGCCTGTTTCTTTTAAAGAATGTTCTATTTTTTAGTACCTATTTACATTGTCATTTCCCAGAGATGACATTAACAGGGTTGAATGTGGGCTAAAGGTCAGAGAGACTGCGAAGAGGCCCAAATCTCTGGGACCAAAGGAAGAAGGAAAGTGTGCAGTATATGTAAGTCCACGGAGCTGGCGGAAGACGTGGAAAGGTAGGACGCGCCGCAGACGCAGTGGTGGGCATCCAAGCTGCAGCAAAGAAAGAGATGAAGGCGAAACAGAGCGGAAATAAGGCCAATGCAATTGCAGCTGAGCCACGGTGGTCGATTTCGCGCCCAGTGGGAGAGACAGGGTGTTAAAAGCGGCATGGCAATTGAGTCCCCGGCGGTTGTCGGGCTGGAAAAAGCCCAGCAGCCAACCCAACAGCAACAGATGGAGGGAGAAAAGCAATCGGCAGCACACGAGAGAAAGGCAGCGGTGCTTACGGTAATATGGAAGAAGGCAAATTGTCAGAAGTCTCAAAAGACCAAGATGGAGAGAAGTTAGTGAGGTCTGTGACATGGCCAGCGGGAGAAATGTACTACTGAGGCTTACGTCCTGAATATTATTGATCAGTTCTGGCAATTTTTTATTATTCATTAGTACTTCAAACTAGGGATGAATACCGATGATCATAACAGAATGGCTGCTGATAAAACGCCCAAAATGTCTAGTTTTAACACATTTCCTTTTTTTAAAAAAAGGTAGAATTATACAATTTTCATCGTAATTTCAAACCATAACCAATGTAGTCTCAGACCCTGTACTGTACACATGCATGTTCTATATTATTACACATTCTTCGTTCACATAAAAATCTACACACAGATACATCTGCTAAACGCTGAACCAAAAGCAGCTGGAGACATTAAACAATGTTGTATAAACACCATTAGAGACGAGTCCATTAAACACAGAGATGGCTGTCATTGGATTGCAAACAACAACAGCACTTAAGAAACGTTTCCTGAAAAACACTTCCTGAAGCTCAACACTAATACCAAGGTCATGAGGTCCATTAAAGTGATAGTTCATCCAAAAATAAAAATTCTGTCATTATTTACTCACTCTCTTGTCATTTTAAACCACACAAATTACGATATTTTGAAGAATGTTGTTAACTGGCACCTACTCCAAAAAATGTCTAATTTTCCATAAACTATTTTCTTTATTTCCTTTTCCTTAAAGCTCGGTAATGAAGTCTTACTAATAGTCAAGAGTGTAAAAAGAAAGGCTTTGCAGTGGTCCAAAAAATATAATCCGGTTGTATATCACTTTTCATTTTAAAACAACCCAAAACAGGAGGTGTAGTTTCATCAAACTGCATATCAAATACTGGTGACCAATATACAAGCTAATGTTTACCTTATAATAAAAATCATCTCAAACCTATAGGAGTTTTTCCTTTACTTTTCCCCTTTCTACATAAAATAAAATATTACGCACATCAGAGTAAAACATGTTTATGTTTACCTTAAAACTGGGTGTAAAAATCTTCTTTTACTGACCAATGACATGAGTACACTGGGACAGAATTTGCATTTTTGGGTGATGCTTGTTCAAAGAAGTACTGCATATCAATTAGATTAGATTGGATTACATTCAACTTTATTGTCATTACACATGTACAAGTACAAGGCAACGAAATGTAGTTTGGGTCTAACCAGAAGTGCAATAGCAGCAAGTGCAGGATATACAGTGATTGCATAAGTTACATAAATAAATATTACAGAAGTAATTTACAGATGAAAATGTACTATGACCATGATTTACAGATGTCTCTAACTATAGACAGAAATTAACAGATGGATATATACTATGAACATAATATACAGATGTCTATTACTATAGACAGAGATTTACAGATGGATATGTACTATGAACATAATATACAGATGTCTATTACTATAAACAGAAATTTACAGGTGGATGTATACAATAAGTTAGGCTATGGTGAGCAGCAATGTACTTATTTATTATATGGCATAAAATAAACTCATATTATTAAACTCATATATAAATGACTTCAATCACGACAAATGTACACAAAACACAACACCGAAATTATACAGATAATATAAAAAAAGGCCTAGTGACATAAAGTTAATTCAGTTTTGATAGAAACAGTAACATTACAGTAAAGGACAATCCAGTCAATATGTTTCACAGCGGTGTAAAACCTTTTCTACTAAATGACTGACTCGATGTTCAATTGCTTTAGTCAATTAAACGAATGTTTGCTTTTTGTAACTTTTGGAAACAATACATGATCAGACTGTGGTGGTGCATGCTGGACGCAAATGTTTTAAGTCTAGTTTTAAAGAGGTCATGCCAAAAACTGCATTAGTGGATCCACTGAGCGAAAGTGCCCCACAAACCTTTACCGTGTCATATCAAACTAGCCTATTACATCGCAAGAACTGCGTGTATGTGTTTTGATGGCATATGAAAAGAGACTAAAAGGATCTAAAGCTTTAATGCATGGGGCTGTATGAGACAATACTCTGTGATTGCCGAGCTGCTTTGCGTTCCACAGCTGGGCTTTTTTCCTATTGAAATTTAGAGAGCCCCTAAACACATTGCTCACCATCTGCTACATCACACACACACATAAACACACACAGATGAGCTAACAATACACCGTGTCATCATATTCTTGCCGGGTGTAATGACCTATAAGAGTTTTGACTGCAGATAGAGTTTGACCCATGAGCAGATCTGACCTCAGCGCTCTCTAATCTCCTGTCTCATATCTGCAGCTTTATTTGCTCCTTCAGTAAAGTCAAACCACTGAAGATTGAGGTGAAGTTGACTTGAGATTTTACAGTCACTCCGAAAACACTGGAAGAATAACTTTATCACAACCATTTGTTGGAAAGAAATGTTTCCTATCACGCATTAGTGAAAAGCAGGATCATTTTTCAAACATTAGTTACTCAGAACAAAGTAACCAAGCAACATCTGTTTTGTTTTTGTAACTGGTTTCTGAAGCAGGTTTCTTTGCGCTTAAAATATTTCACACATTTTTATAAAACCCACAATCATTTAGAAGTTCTTTTCAAGTAAACATCCTACACTAAGAGAACATGTACACTAATTCTCTTAATAGAAAAAAGTATTTTAAAATGAAAAAAACTCAATTATGCCGATGGGATAAAAACAAACAAAAATATTTTTTCTATGAAAACCAGGTTGATTATGTTAAGCTGCACAGTAGTCTTCTTAAGTTAAGGAAAGTTATATTTTTCAATTTTTAGATTTCAGGCCAAAACACAAGACAAAAATGACCCATTTATGATGTAAACATTGTTTCCTAATGCACAAATCGGTGTTTTTCAATTAACAATTGAAGATTGTCTAGATTTACCAATTTACATGTGCAATAAACAGAGAAAAATATACTGTTGCAGCATTCGCTAATGAGAAAATAATACTATATTAAGGTTTGTTTTTATCTTTTTTATTGTCACTGGTCTGTACAAATTCAGAATACAGTATTAGTACACATATAGATATACGGAAGCTGATCTGTATAAACTAAACCTTACCAGAAGTGTATGACATGTTGGAGTAAAGTTGCTTTTACAATTGGCTGATATGTATACAATATTTCTGGTACATTATTTAACATTTTTTCCTTTTCCGTTTGGACTTTTCTATTTGCAAATATGCCAACTGCCAAATGCCAATTCTCTGTCTTTAATTCTACATTTTTATTTTAGACACATTTATAAAATATACTTTTTACAATGTAACCATATTTGCATTACCTTGATGTATGTTACTGTAGTAACATCCCTGATGAACAGTGCAAACCATGCAAAGACGCATGCAAAGCAATTACACGATCAATGCTTTAGTTGTCAGTGCGTGTGTGTGTGTGTGTGTGTGCGTGTGTGTGTGCGTGCGTGCATGTGCGTGCGTGTGTGTGAATAAAGGTTGTAACATCAGGTGGCCATCACACAGCACTCAGACCTTTATCTCCCCGTGTAGCATTCCAACACACTGCTATATTTACCTCCCAATCTTAACTACAGTGCTGATCAATTTCTTCCAGTCTGGCCGGCTCTGTGAGCGAGCGCTGCTGGATGGATTGAAGCGTGCTCTAATGCCCATGACAGCCCGCTTCAAATTACAGAGCCAAGAGAGAACGAGATCTCGGATTATACAGCAAGTGTTTGGAAATACTTCCTCTAATTTCTGTATCGGCTTCATGCCGGGGCTCTGTGACTATGCCTCACAGGGTCATTCTTAAAAACGGTTCATGTCCCCATATACTGTACATATACTGTACTGATATGTATACAATATTTCTGGCACATTATTTCACATTTTTCCTTTTCCGTTTAGACTTTTCTTGCTGTATTAGCAAATATGCCAATTGTTATTAAACCAACATTACTGGAAATAAAGCTAGCATTTAGCGTCTTTATTTATCTTATATGACATGACAGATTGCTGTCAACCCGGTTACAATATGTTACACTTCAAGGTTCATTTCAAGGGCATATTTACACTAATGTCGTTGTTAAAATATTTGTAAGTCTCACAAAAGCATGATCCTAAAACATCAACCCTGTTACCATAGTTTTGTATAGATGTTTTGAAAATTGAAATGTCTATGCTTGTAAAAGTATCAGCATTACATTTCCTTTCTATAAAACACATTGTTTGCTTCATGACCTTAAAAAATAAAAATCCCTGTAATGGCTTATTAACTGTAAAACTGTCAACCCTGTTACCCTTCTAAATGCATAATCATATCCGAACTTATGCGTCAATTTATTATTATTTAGATGCCAATTTATTCCAAACTATTGCTGATCTGATAGAATGTTTAAAACATTCACACGTGAATTCTTTTCTTATAAAATGCACCTATTTTGCAGAATGACTCAACAGCATTGCTTTTGTTCCAGGTCCTGTGTGAGAGAAACCTTCAAACAATCAAGTAAGAAAAGAACATTTGTGGACACTGTGGCTCATGTAGTTCCTGTGGCCAAGATTAGGGTTAAGGTTTTCTAGCTAACTAGAAAACACAGACAGGGCCAAACTATCACTTACAACATCTCAATTACAATGAACTGATGGAAGGAGAGTTTGGGTCACCACTGGAGAAGCAATGGTTCACACATGTCAATCTTTCTCTCTTTTCCTTCTTGATTATTCAGCGCAACAAGTTCAGTGTGTGTGTGTGTGTGTGTGTGTGTGTGTGTGTGTGTGTGTGTGTGTGTGTGTGTGTGTGTGTGTGTGTGTGTGTGTGTGTCGGTGAACCAAATGGAAAGAACATCAGTATCAAATATTTCTTGTTCTTTAGTTGCCATAATGCCAAAAATGTAAATAATTCAAATCTATTCTCTAATTCTTTAATTCTCATTCAACAAACTTTACACTTTACACTCCTTTACACTATACATTCATGAATAAATAGTGCATGTGTCAAATGTTTGATATGCAGGGATGACTATGACTAATCGGTCACCCTAAATTCCCCAAAAAGTGTAAACTCTCTGTCAAACTATTGCTCTGTTTGAGCTAAAACAGGAGCCGGCTGGCAAGTCAGGAGACAGCGAAGAAAAAATCGGATTGTTAGCAGTAAACCAAACAAGAGGACAACATTCTGCCGACAGCACTTTTAATAACAAAGAATTACTGTTGTCAAAATGAATACATTAACACATGCTTTGAATTAGAAACCCAGCTAAAACACTCTTAACACTTTTTTATTGTTGTTGTTGTTGTTTAAAAAGCGTTATTATGATTTATTCAGTTAGTATTTATTCAGTATGCTAGGTTGCACATACAATACATCATGCTTTGCAAAGTATAAATATCACCCACAAGCAAAACGCATGTGCAAGCCACAGCAGCCGGTCAACAGCAAAAACACATTCACCTTAACTGTATGCATGTGGCATTAAATCGAAACAGTTTGGCGTTTACATTATCTGTGAGTTTTAAAGCTGAAATCTGTCACTTTTACTGATTAAAAGTTGAGCTATTGGGTGCGAAGTCGACCGAGGTATGTGACGTGACTTTTGCTGTTTTACATGCAAAGCCCGACATTAATGTCCTGGACATCCAACCACATAAGCATTACATTGCACAAAACTCGTGATACGACGTATATGAAACTGCAGGTGTTTCATTGCCAACCTAGAAATCTCCTTGAAATCAAATTATGGAGGATAAACAATGACGTGCAATGCTAGCGTTTTCTGCAGGTGTGTGATTATAAACCGAAAGGATCATTTATCACATTTTACATGCAAATGATTTGCTTAGCAGGATTTTGTTATCATGCACGGTAGGAACTTGTGTATTAGGAGCTTATGACTCACTGGTGGATTTTCTGTGCTTTAAAAAAATGAATGTTTGTCATTAATTGTGTATATCTTCCTGGAAACTGTTGTGTTTGTGTCACATCTCTACTGTGAAATACAGGTGTGTAGATACACTCAAATCCATTCATACAAAATGCTCACAATTCTTTTCTGTCAAAAGAAAACTGCATTAAACAAGTTATAAGGTTAATTGTAATGAAATATTTCAATCGACCGACAGCCCTACAATGAATACACAGAATGAGGGCAATACAGAACAAAGCCGTGACGCTAACAGACTCATACACGAAACATTCACAATAACATAGAAGCTTTACCACACATGCGGTGTACATGCTGGGCTGTACAGTCCCCAGCGACTGCAGGCTTTAATAGTGGGTTTAGGGCAGTAATGCATTTAAGAATAAAATGTCAGATTTTCGGAAAGGATCGATAAGCATGTCATGGTAAATAACAGCTGTGATGATGTAATGAATGCAGCACTATATCTGAGATTGCAAAGAGGGAATTCTGGGAGAAGGGCCATTGACGTTCCTGTAAATCAAGTTATGGTTAAATAAATGCCAGGACTCCAAAATGTCATGGGAATGAGTGAGAGATATTAATGAAAATTACAGCCTGCACTAAATGCTTACCAAGCTGGAAGTGGGTACGTTATATATTACAATTTCAAAGTAGAGGTTTATGGGAAATAAATCTATTTGGACACGGTTATTAACCGTATGTAATCCTAAATGCTGATCAAATTGCTCTGAGGAGCTTCGCTGTGCACGGAAGGATGAGAAAATCCAAGCGTCATTTCCAGTCAGAGACAGACCTGTTAAGGGTGAGATGACCTGAATTCAGCTATTATTATTATATATATTTCCTTCTCAACCCTGTTACTGTATGTTGTGTAATGCTCACATATCGCCATTTCATATAATGCTTTGATTCTTCATCTTGTCATCATCTGCGCGTGGTTTAGGGGAGTGACCTATTCCTGATATTCATGATTCTAATTTTATTATGTTTGTTTTGGTCCTGTTTAATACAATATTTCAACCCTGTTAATAACTCATCAACTAATAAAATGATGTTGTGTTATCAGGAGATGATTTCCTATTTCTTTTTACACGCAATGTCTTGTGTGTTTGAGAAACACTTGGTAATAAAACTGGAGTGTATTGGAGTGACATTGAGCACAAGACAGAAACACACATATGGCAAGAGAAACAATAAAATATGCTACAGCTGCATTCTCACACATATGGGCGTCTCTAATATGCCATTAACTTCTGTGTAATGTGATATTAAACAGCACAGGTGTGCTTAGACTCATATCAGAAAATCTCATGTATGCAGTCTGTGTTAGAACAGAAGACTCATGTGGTTAGTCGGTGAAATGATGGTGTGCACACAGACGTCTGTGACAGAGTAAAGAGTGCTAAGACAATTGATAGGTGCAGCAAAAAGGTAGCTCTCAAAAAAAGTGGCATAAACCACTTTAAAAATGGCTTGAGAATGTAAAACTGTGATGGTTTCGTGTTAATAAAATAGTTCTCCATACGGCTGTGGATCTCAGCAGCGGACGGAGTCTCATTAGGGTGTATGGAGGACAGATTCTCCTGTTAGCAGACAAACTGCAGTTAAACTAGCTCCGTCTCAGCTGGTGGGCCCTTCACTGACATTTCACAACACTCCAACACTATCTTTCTTTCTCTGGCCGCATATCACTTTCCTTCATATTTCTCCCTCTTTCCTCCAGTCTCCCACAGTGCAGTCTCTATGTGGACAAAGATCTCATGCTAGAAACACAATCCATCCTCCAGAGTACAGCTCTCTAAGCCAGTACACTGTGTTATATTGTTATCCAACAGCTTCTTACTTGCAGGGAGTCAAGTATTGCAGCTCACGCAGGAGCCCTGGATGTTACTACAGTATAGACAGCAAAGACGATGTCTTTATAGAGACATGACCGTTGTCTCTATAAAAGAAACGTAATACATTTACTTTAATCCAAAGTGATCTGCGTCTGGTATAACATTTTGTCTCATGCTCAACATTTGGCACACTTCGTATTAAAACCCTTCTTAGCATTGTAAGTGCTTATAGTGTTGCCAGCCATTTTGTAAAATATAAAAAGGAGAATGAATGCATCCTGTATCAAATCAATACAAAAATCTTTAGAAACACATAAGGCCTTTGCTATGTGGAGATTAACATAATAGCAAAAAAAGTAACGAGAGATAGCAGAAAAGCTAAAAAAAAAAAAAAATGTTTAAATGTCAGCGCTCACACGCATCTACTCGCACATGTTTTACTGTCAAGCTGAAAGTCCAGCTGATAAAGTCAGTATGAAACGGAAGTAGCGATTGTCTATTTCGTTCATCGAGAACTGACTGGATCGAAGCGAGTTTCCGATGACCCCGTCATCACGCCATTACTCGTGACATTTATGAAAAACACTTTTCAATATTTTTGTTGATTTTAATTTCACGGTGACTTTAAACATAACAGGATCTCAAATATAGTTCTGGATGATTTGTGCCTTGGTGTGAATGGGTGTCCCTTATTTTGCCACACTGCAAGTGCCAAGATCACAAAACTTTAATAAACTAATCTCTGACTATATCTTGATTTAACTTGCTTAAATGTGTTAGATTGTAATTTTACAACTAATTGACACAGGAGGTAAATTAATGTCACTTCCTGTAGTAGTTCAGCTCTGCTGAAGTTTGCCGTTATATTCAGGGGCTTTTCTTCCATATGCGATGAAGTAAAATACACTGTAATACATTAACTCCATATATAAAAACTAAAGATGCACAGATAAATCGCACAATAATCGGTATCAACAGCTGATGATAAAGGCTTGTATCCTGTCAATCAAACGAGGACAGGAAAATGCAAAGAATTCATTGTATGAATTAATAAGATTCAGGAAGTTAAGAAGGTGCATCTTTAGCATCTGAATTGGAATGTCCAGGGCTTTAGAAGTGAAAATAAGTTGTGTTTTATTAATGTCTGACAGCTGATTCCTGTGAAGTTTTGCTTGTTTTTAAATCATTCAATAGTGCACAGCAGTGATCTGTCTGAATGTCAAGCAGCTGTGTTTATTGAAGGGGGGTTATATCTGGGATTTGTGATCACTTCCCTTTCGTGTGATTTTGAAGCTTTAAAACAACACATCACGTTAATCACACAACCTAATTAAAAACCAGCAGGCTTCTGGTTCTGTCTGTCTCTCTCTCTCTCTCGCCCTTTCTCTCCCTCTCCATCCGTCTTTCTCTCTTTTTCTCCGGCGTGATGGATTTGTAGGAAGCACCCAGTCGTGAGCCGTTCTAATTTAGAGTCTATCAATACATCTTATCAGTGGGGTCTCCACTTCCTTTTGTTTCTCCACAGATTCTCTGTCTTCAATCTAACATTCTGGGCACAAGAAGGCCTCCTGCGAACTTTAGGGGTCCCCTATAGGAACCAAAACCACATAGGGACGCGTCACAGCTGATGGACACTTTCATGTTATTTAGACCAGTGGTTCTCAACCTTGTTCCTGGGGACCTGCTCTGCACATTTTGTATGTCTCCTTAACTGGCACGTTTGCTTCAGTTCATGGATTTCTACCTTAATGAGCGGATCATTTGAATCAGGTGTGTTAGATAAGGGAAACATGCAAAATGTGGGTCCCCAGGAACAAGGTTGAGAACCACTGATTTAGCCCAATACGTTTGGTTTTGCCTGTTCTGTATACGGCGGTGGGCGTGAGCGCGGTCTGAACTCAGACATCATAGCTCACTGGATAATGAAACCCAATCAATGTGAACTCTCCATCCAGACTCATCTATGAATAAAGAGGCTGCTCCTTTTCATTTCTACAAGCGCTCGCTGTGTGTAATTGTTTGTGTGAGTGCCAGTGTGTGTGTGTGGGTCAGACTAGAATCAGTAAGGGATGTTATCGGGCTCTGCCTGTAATCATCTCTGGGCTCAGCAGGAGTGTGTGTGTGTGTGTGTGTGTGTGTGTGTTTGGTATTCTCTGTGACTCTAAGCTCCTGCTTTATTCAATTGAGGGCCAATTATTGACTCTTCTGCCTCTCTGAAAACCTCCTCAATTCATTTGAAGTATGAGAGTCTGCTAGGCAGGACCTCTAACCTTATTTGCCTTCAGTCAGTAGAATGTGAGCGGCTGAAACAACAGAAATGTTCTATTCTTCTCAAAACATTCTATACTCAATCCTCTCCAAATCCACTTCAGGTTTTATATTTCACACCTTTGGCTTACAGGTAAAAGAATCCTGCTTTAAAAGTGACTTCACTGTACACATGTTTCAATATGCTCTTTATAGCACTAAGTGAACTCGTATTTGCTATACATTACCATAATGATATAATGTAATTGTATTATCCTTCTTTTTACATTTTACAACATATCTCCGAAGTTGTGTTGTTCACCCTCTCCATCAACAATTCAATTCAATTTTATTTATATAGCGCTTTTCACAATGAGTATTGTTGCAAAGCAGCTTTACAGGAGAAAGCAACAGAAAAAAACATAAGAAAGGTAAAAATTACCAAACCTTTAAATTAATTTAATAGAATAAAATAACTATAAAAGCAGTCTCCCGGTGAGCAAGCCAATAGGCCCTGTTATTTTGGTCATTGTCATTCAGATATTTCATAACTTGCATCATCATTCTGACTGCTAATACTGTACATTGAATACGTAAGGGAATATCTGTCAACGTATCATTTCAGTTCAATTTTTTACCGATTTTGAAGCTCCGACTCTCTACAGCACAAATACTCACAAATTATACAAAATCCAAATCATGCGCCATCAGGTCAGCCCTATTCTTTACTTTATAAAATTGAATCAGTTCCTTTAACACAGCATTTTTGTCTAGTTTTAGTGCAAATATCAACAAAATCGTGACAAGGAAAGTGACCTAAGATATTACAAAATTAAAACATGAAAACAAGTAAGTTTATGTTTAAAACAAGCAAACAAAAATCTGACAATGTGCTAAGAAGAAAAAAGTACAACTACATTCAAGTTTTTCTTAGTAAAATAACTATTTTTGCAGTGCACTATTTATGTCAGTGTTCAAAAATATACAGCATTCTCCCCCTATGCTTGTTTTTGTTGTTATTTGGGCATAACATGTAACATTTAGTAACTAGAAGCAAAAGTACACTGACCTCTGTTTTTACATGGTAATTACTGTGTAATAACTACATTACAACCTTTTAATAGACATATTTACTGAGGAAAACGTAAAATACAATGTTTCCATGTAATGACAGCCCAGGTAATATAAAATCATAAACTTTCCTGACTTGTTTTTGGTTGTTGCATAGCGCTGTGGTACACCTGTGGTACACATTCTTTTATAAGAACGTAATGCTTTTTTACACATCATATTCAAGAGAATGAAATATTGAAAATAGCTCAACTCCAGCTAGAACTGCATATACACCAACTGCTGATGTTTTACTGTCCACAGACAGATGAAGATTGGCTTTGTTTGGGGCTAGAAGACCTCTAGAGTCCTTTACAACAGTCATTTTTTTCCTGAGCAAGACAAACTCAACACCGCTTCCATTTATAGCCATATTCCCATGATAACTACCCAAACACTACAGTCTGGAGTGCACAACAAGCAACAGTCTAAATCACTCTGACATCAAAAACACACCAGCATTCAGCGTTTTGTCTACTCTGTGGCATTTACTTAAGTTGACCTTGAAACAACCCAACATGAACTGATTCAAAATTACTGATGCACATTACTGTGCATTTCGAAACTCATATCGCAGATATGCCATCGTCAAACATGCCTTTTAAAGATAAGAAAGCTGCTTACTTTGTGTATTCTTCATTGTCTCGCTCGCACCTTGCATCCTTATGTTTCTCCCAGTCTTTTCCATGTTTGCAGGTAGTCAATAAAACGATATCATTCCCGTTATGTATATGATACAAAGCATTTCTGGTTTCAGAGCCGATGCCTGTCAGATACCTCTTCCCTTTGAAGACCAGCAAGTATTTCCGTAAGGGAGGGACATTGTTAAGAGTCAGATAACCTTTATCCCCTCCTTTCTGAGGATGATCTTTGGAGAACAGCGGGAGGGACACGTCAAAGTTTGGCCTGAAGTTGTCCGCGTCCGCGCTGGCCTTGGCCAACATGGCTTGGCCGATATCGAAGCCCAGCTCCTCTGTGTAATCGGGCCACGTTCCGGAATACAGGTTAAAAATGAGATGGTTCCTCCCCTCGTACCACAGAGGGAGGCTCTGAATTCTGGCTCGGACGTTCTGGACGTACTGAGAGGACAGCTGGTCCCTGTCCAAAGTGTCTATGCTCAGCACAAACAGGCAGGCCTCATTAGGGTCTGTCGTGTAGAAGCGTGACTCCTCGATGGCCCCCAGAATCTTCTGGTAGCTTTCCGAGGGCGCTTCGCTTTTCTGTGGGGGGTAGACGTAGATTTTAAATCCCCGCTCGCAGCGCCGAAAGTCAAAGCAGGTCTCCATGCGACACCGCCGGCTCTTGTAGATGTTCTTCTGGATTTCTCGTCTCTCTCGAGGAGACGTGTGCTGATGAAGGAGCAGGGGCCCGTCCTCCTCCTGCTCGGCCTCGCCCAGGTACGTCTGCCGGGGCTCCACCGATTCAGGCCAGTGAGGTGTCCGGGGTTGGATACCAGGAATGTGGGACACTCTGTAAAGCTCGGCACGGTCCTGGTTCTGGAACTCCCCGATCTGGAGGCCCCACAGGTAGGCTAGTAGCAGGCTACAGGCCCCCACGGATACCAGCAGGTATCGCTTCTTCGCCTGCATGTGGACGGCGAGAAGCGGGACAGGAGAAGAAGGAAGCGAGGAGGGTTGACAGTAAACCCACGGGACCAGCTCACGGGATCAGCTCTCATACCAGTACTGGCATTCTGAATTCTGAAACACAGAGACACACAGAATTAATAAAATAGAATCAAATAATGAAAAGCTCTGTCAGAATATGGTTATTTCTGATGGCATATCAATAAAAAGTATTAACAAAAGAACATTATGACATAGAATAAATACGAAATAATTATATATAAAAAACGTATTAAATGGTCATACAGTGAGAGGATTTTGACAACAGCATTAGATCTATACAGCCTCTAAAAGTGCTTAAAGGAATATGTAGTCTTGTTCTAACTTATTATAACATATATATTCTGACTATAATAAGAAGAAAACGGATGTGATCAGATCTGTATATTATTTTACATTGTTGAGAGGCAGAGATGCTTTACCTTGGTCACCTGTTGACGCGTCAATCATTCGGAGCTTCAGTGATTCTCAACTGATATCATATAAATCAAGTGAGCGCATTTTTAGCTTTAGTGCAGAAGTATTTGTGCGCCATTCTTTGCATTTCAAGACTTTGGTGATTCTGTACGCCAATCTTTATGATTCTGAAGCTGTAAATAAAAGTAGCAGAAACACATGCGTTGTCCATCTCCAATACCCTGATACACCAGCGTGAGGATAGTTGTATATTTCTAACTTTGATATAAATATCTCTATGTCGTGAAGTCAGAAACATAACTTTTTAAAAATCCCCCAAGCACATTCTGCGATAAATGCACGGCAAGTCCGGGAGCATAATAGTATCACAGTCCACCGATATTGCGCATCTCCAAGTATCTCCACATTTGAACGACAGAGAGGATTTACTCATTCCTTGACAACCAAACGCCTGTTTATTGCATTGAAACTGATCTGCATGTTTTCTCTTTGTAAGCGTGCAAGTGTAAAAGCAAAATCCGTGTCGACATCACGTGCGCTCAACTTGCGTTTGCAACTCTCCAAGACCAACGTAAAACTTCTCCTCGCGCCACTCATGGTCTCAGCCTTTCCAAAATTCCGAAAACAACAGAACAGATAATCCAACTAGACCACAGGTTGCAGTCATATCCTCGGAGCCAAACTGGTTTAATTTGAAGTTTGTCGATCACTGTCTGATCCACTGAGCCGATGCGCGCACAGCTTCAATACCCATCCCAGACAAGTGCAAAGACCAAACCCTAAGAAACACCCCACTTGCTCCAGCAGGACATTATAACCCTCATTTTTGATTCGCCTACATATATTTAAAAGCCGTGAATGATCTCATTCCTGCGTTTTCCCCACCGGGAAAGGCACTAATTGACATGAAAGTTAACGGTGTTGCCAACTGAACGTCATACCGCCCGCGTCACATCTTTAGCGAAATGACCCTGCGAAAACTCCCACTCCCTCTGTCGCATGCGTCTATAAATAATACAGGTCCGCGTTTCGCCTTCAGCATCCACAGGCGTGCAGCATGATGGGGAGATGCAGAAGAGAGTTGGGGAATCCGCTCGGCATCGCTGCGCCTCTCCTCTCCGTTATTGTTATAGGCGGAGGATGCGCTCTTTAAGGATGGTAAGGATGCGCTCACGGGATGCGCTCTGGAGGAGAGAGATGGTCAACGCGACCGTCGATCATCACAGAAGAGACTGATAGAAGAAGTGTGTAGTACAGGTAGAAGAAATGTATAGTAAGGACATACAGACGCGCAGACACGAGGAAACCATGGCACGGTGACGCGCAAGGCACCGAGACTTTCAACATGATGCAAATCGACAAGATGTTGACATCATTATTTACAGTACGCATACTATAGCCTATCATTCACTTCAGTGTGTAGTTCATATCTTTACATACACACTTACATACTTTACTGTAAAATATGCGATCCATCCGGCACTCATGAAAATGACATTATCTCATTCATAACATTTAAGGGGGGGGATAGTAGAACTAGTATCATTAAATCATTAGGTCCTTAGTATATTTACTAATATGTGTGCATATATTGTAATAAAACAAAGTTAGCCATTCTTTTTTAGTTTTTCTAACTAAGTCCAAGCTGTAGATTTATCCCGCGCCATTGGTTTTGCGCACACAACAATGCGATTGTCACACAAACAGCAAAATAAAACCTTTGATGTACGTCATGTGGTGTGCACTTTACACACACAAAAACTGAATAATGTGTGAGTGATGTGTGTGAGTAAACGTTCATGGAAAATTCAGTGGATCGTATATAAAATCAATGCGCATAGTGTAATGCGTGGTATATGTTGCCATCTAGTGGTGGATTTTGCTATGATAAAGCTAAATGACATTGCATGCACAATTTTTATAATAACTCTTAAGTAAATTGCCGTTGGCAGTCGTGCCACATATGAAAACTTCTGAAAATCTTCTGAATACATTGGTGGTGTGTGTGGGTTGGGGCCAACGCTTGCACCACAATAGAGGTTGGTTTTAATACCATGCACATCACTCGAAAATGTACTTTTTATTAAAAAATAAACACTTATCAACTAATGGAACACATTTGACACATTTTACAGTGTGCTTTGTTTAAGAAAAAAACAACAGGATTCAACTAGTGTCAAACATTATAGTTTGTAGAGGAAGCCCCTTCTCTCCCCGATGGGATTTCTAGAATAGAAAGAAGCAGGGCTGTTGTGGATTGAATATTTCAGCGAGGCTTTGACCCGTCTGTGGATCACAGGAATGTCCTTGGGCTGCTGTAGCAACCGCCTAAAGCAAAATGTGCTGTTGGGTATCAGGGCAGCGATGTCATCCTTCTAAACAAGAAAGCAACTAAACAACCACCATGGCTCTACCAATATTTAACATCAGATGGATTACTCTTATACCAACAGCTGTATTGGTAACTTGTAATTGGGATTTTTGTGTGTGTGTGTGTGTGTGTGTGTGTGTGTGTGTGTGTGTGTGTGTGTGTGTGTGTGTGTGTGTGTGTGTGTGTGTGTGTGTGTGTGTGTGTGTGTGTGTGTGTGTGTGTGTGTGTGTGTGTGTGTGTGTGTGTGTGTGTGTGTGTGTGGTGTGTGTGTGTGTGTGTGTGTGTGTGTGTGTGTGTGTGTGTGTGTGTGTGTGTGTGTGTGTGTGTGTGTGTGTGTGTGTGTGGGTGTGTGTGTGTGTGTGTGTGTGTGTGTGTGTGTGTGTGTGTGTGTGTGTGTGTGTGTGTGTGTGTGTGTGTGTGTGTGTGTGTGTGTGTGTGTGTGTGTGTGTGTGTGTGTGTGTGTGTGTGTGTGTGTGTGTGTGTGTGTGTGTGTGTGTGTGTGTGTGTGTGTGTGTGTGTGTGTGTGTGTGTGTGTGTGTAATTGAGATCTGCGAGGGTAACCTGAATAAGCAGTTTAAAATGATGTGTGTCGGAGTGTAAATCTCATTTTCTCCTCATTTCTCTCTCTCATTGGTTCATTAGGCTCAGCATGACATGGCTTTGGCTGGTGGCAACACTCATGGCCTGTGCCAGCTAAACTAACAATCACAGTGGAATACTAAATGTTCTCTTATCTCCACAATATTACTGTTTCATATCATATTCTTCAAAATACACTAGAATGTATTTGACGATCAGTGGCAAACACATTTCAAATACAATTGAATACTTTTGAAATATTCTTAGTAACAATGCCTACACAAATCTTCCAACAAATGGATTTTAGATGGAGTTCAGCTCCTGTGAATATGTAGCACAGAGGGTTGTGAACCATTGATTTAAAGCCATCTGAAAGCCACACCGTAGACCAAAACTCATTCATCACCTCGTGTTGCTGAGCATTTCGAGCCTTACGCTGAATCTGTTATAACTCACATTCAACTGCAACACTTTGTTTTATATCGTTTTGCATAAACCAGCAAACACATGCAGACACGCATTATTCACGAACACTCAGAAATTCAATAAACCTGAGGCAAAATGCCACAAAACAGACTGTAATGAATGTTTGCTCTGTTTTAGGTGAGAAATGGTGAACAGGTTTTTGTTTTTGTTCTTTCATTAAACTTGTATTTGATGTTTTGTTTGCCTCCTTTTTAATGTTTGGCTAAAAACATCATAATCTATCAACATTATGCAACACAGTGGAGTCCAAAATTCAGAGACCACTCGTGAAAATGCTTTGCATTTTCTAATTTATTACATCTTATTTAACTACAAGTATATACATTTGAGTAGAAGTTCATTTAAACAAATGCACATTAAAAGAATAGTTCGCCCCAAAATGAAAATTCTGTCAATATTGACTCCACCCTCGTCATTTCAAACCTGTATGACTTCCTCATACAAGCTCCTTTCTTATCGCCCTGTTTTCCATTCTGTACTGTTGTTGCACAAAATCTCTCTGTGAGCCTAAGCCAAACAAGACCAAATTATCCAAATATTTAAGACCCGACAAATCTTTAAAAAATTAAGAAAATTGAATACTTTTTCATATATAACCCAATCTCATGGGCATATCTAACAGTGTTAGCTTTGTTAAAATACTTTTGACCATTAAAAAGGAGCTTTGACAGCTAATGCATGGTCTTGGTATTGTATGGAATATATACATTGACTGATGTACAAACAACCGTGAAACGAGCACAGTTATACCATAAGACAACATATTTTTGGGCCTACTGTATATCAGTTATACTCAAACGGCTCAAAGTTTTCTATTATTATTACATCCTTTTTTAATTTAGCGAACATAGTTTCATCAGATAGAAGTGTCCACCCGATGCCAAATCTTGGGGAAGCCATATTATAAAAAAATATGGATGGGTGAAAGTGTAATGTTTATTCTTAGTGGCATATAACTCAAGTATGTTCTGGTATTGTTTAAGTTACAGAGTGTATTTTTCTATAGCTTTATAACAAAGCCCTATTAAATCAGTAACTATACAGGACGAAAGGAGCTGAAGAGAATCAGAGGTCACTGGAAGCGGGCGAGAATGTTCCTCTGAGGCCCTGACTGAGATCCAGTCTGTTGCTGCTGTTGTAACTGATGCCGAAGCTGCTGGGAATACGGATCTTCCAGAGACTTCACGGATACGGTGGTTTTAGGTCCCGTTTTCCATTCGACACCACTGCTGTCTACAACCGAAGCCTCGACAGACACAACGTGTGTGCCCAGGATGGAAAAGTTGAGCAGGAACTGTGTGCTGAAGTAATCATTATGAGGCTCCACTTTCTGCTCGATCTCATTCGCCTTTGACTCAAGAGGAATCTAAAATGATGCAGAAGAGCATGAGAAAACATGACTGCTGTTCAAGATCAGAACATATGTGCAACCCACATGTGGGTCGCTGGCCAATTGAGAAGCACCCGGTTGACTCACCTTAAAGTCGGGTCCTGGTTTGGTCTGTAAGGTAGAACTCACTTTAAGACAAACGGCCTGAATCTTCCGGAACAGTCCTGGAGAGGAGCCGTGCTGCACCACTCCCTCAACCTTCAGAGTCAACTGCTGGTTGTTCTGCACTGGGATTGGCTCGTTGGGTGTGCGAGGGGATGGAGAGAGAGCAAGCTACAACAAAAACATTTCAAATGTGTAAATAGTCAAGCAGAGGACACAAAAGATCCGAATGCATGAAGCGTAACGAAACGACTTACTTTAATACTGGTGGACTGCAGCTTCTGGAAGAAATATCTCTGGAAGGACAGTGGTACCTTCAAAAGGGCTATGACAGCATCACACAGGCATCCAGTGTGCTTCAGACATAACCCAGAAAAAGAAGCAAAATTCGAATGAGTGGATTCACACATCAAAATTCTGCGATGTTTTCCAGTTTGCGTGATTGTAAGGTCAACCACGAGCTTCAACATTACCAGGTAAGAGACGGGAGGGTGCTTCCTGCTCAAGTTTTCCACCTCCTCCAGGACGCGACTGAAGACAGCCAGCATCTTTAGCTCATACTCGCTCTCTGCTAGTACAGAGCCTTGTGCAGCAAACTCCTGAAAACTGAATCAGACAAATAACAACATGTAACAACGTGGCCACGAAATAAAATTTCAATCTTCCTTTCACTAGCTTTCATCTCTTTCAGTTTTTTTTATGATCGATCTTTCTGTATTCGTATCGACCATGTGACATGTGCAATAATCAATAACGCTTTGTTTTGTTGTGATGTCACTGACATAAATTGCTAATGAATATTGACTTAAACCTATGGCTTCAGAAGATTTGAGATCAAATGTTTTTATGGTAATTTTATGGAAGGTTTTTGTCATTTTTAACTCCCATTTACTTTGATTACACAACCTGTGTTCCATTACAGGCAGGTTTCGAACAAAAATAAAAAATAGATTCTCATTTCCTGAAAAACTTGCCAATGGAACCAAAGAAACACGCAAATGTTTTTTTGCATTAATGAAACAAGATAAATTACAATAGCAATAGAATATATTATATTTTGGCTAGCTAGAATGTAAGATGTAGTGGAAAGTGTTTTCTCATCTTACCTGGCTGTGTGTGGATCGAGTATTAAAGCCTCAATGGCGTATGACACTAGCAGGCAGCTTTGCTGTTGTCTGACAAAACTATTAAAGAAAGTACAGAGTAGTTCTGCAAGAAATCTTGCACAACTGGGTATTACATAGTGTAAAAGTGTATAATACTATAAAAACAGATTCAATGAACATTACAGATTAAAGAACATCTTAAAGGACCCAAACTGAAGGAGGCATCAAAATGCAATATTTAGCTTTTTCTGAATATTTAGATTACATCTTCTCACTGATGAAGTAAAACGTTTCCATCACTTCATGTCACAATCTACCATTTTCAATAATTTAACAGCAAAACATACAAGACCAGTTCAAACCAGGCCTTTTAAACACAAGCCTGCTGTTGTACTTTCACACAGAATGAAAGGATACAGTTCAACATTACGGAGGGTGGCGTGGTCAGCATCAAATGAAGACTGATACAGGTCGGCGTAGCGAGCCGCCAGACCTCTAAACTCATCCATGGATAATTTCATCTGAGCAAATAAAAAACACAGCAACTGTTTATAGATACAATTCAGCTTTTCTTGTTTTCTAAAAATCTAGACAATAAAGCATGCCTAAAAAGACAGATGTACAAATGTGTATACAGTATCTGAGCACCTGTGTTGAAATGCGACCGCAGCGCTGCAGTTCGCCGCCTGACGACAGGGCGATGGTGGTGGCGATGGCAGGAGGCGGGCTGGTCTTCAGACTGTTACAGGTGCAGATGAGTTGAGACAGAGCCTGAAGAGTGTCTATACGCAGCTTCACAAACTCACACTGAAAGGTCAGAGGACTGAGCGGGGTGCTGGCTGCCTGCATTTATAAAAACACATTTATCACACTATACATTGTAGAAATAAATGCTACACAAATTAACCTGACACCGTGGGCCATACGTATTAAGCAGATTTGCACACTAGCTTCAAAACTCAGTAAGCGTGTGAGACCCGACTGCTTAGTGAAGATTTAATCAATCAAAATATTAACAACAATATTAAGTGCTGGATGTGTTTTGTAGCTGTAGGTGGACGGTAAGTTACAGTCATCGTTACTATGATGTGTTATTTATTGAAGCAAAAGAATCACAGCTGTCGAATTCTGACCGTGAGAGCAGCGATTCCCTTCTGGTAGGATTTCAGAGCCTCAGAGATGGCCGTCATGGCTGCGCTGTAATCTCCATCTGACAGGCCGCTGAGACAATGCTCTGCCTGAGAGAACTCCATCAGACTGTTCAACCAGAAGTAAAAGTGTTCGGAGGCAACACGGGTGCGAAGACTCTGGTACAACTCCCTGGAGAAATCATGGCAACCCTGTAGACGTACGCCAGATTGGAAAGAAGTTAGAAAGAAGTCTTGTATTTTGCAAACGGTTTTAACACTTGGGCAAAACTTTTACGTTTGCAGTAAATATAATGATGCCTATATTCATATTCAGGACATGTTTTTACAAAGCTGCAAATTTCTATCAAAACCTACTTTCAACTATTGATTCAGAGGAGTCACCAGGCAATGGCACCGGGCGAAGAAATCTTACCATGCGGGATGCCTGTCTGGCAATGCAGTACACAGTCCAACCATTGGCCACATTCTCCAACTGCTGTCTAATCACAGTCTTAACCTCCGCTGAGAGCGACGCCTGACTGGCCACAAACAACACCGTTGCCAAAGAGACCTGGTGGAAAAAAATGACCAGGTTAGGGATAAAGAACTTGAAAGCAAGAGGACACAAGTTGTATATTAATTTGTGCTACGTATTAATTGCTTACCAGAAGCTCCTGCTGTTTCTCGGAGGTCCTGTGACTTGCTACGCTGAAGAGGTCCAACAGATTTCCCAGCATTCCCTCTGCCAGCACCGGCTGTTGTGTTGCTATGGCAGCCAAGGCCTGACACATGAGCACCCGCGCGGAGTCGCACGCGCAGTGCAGCTGACCCAACAGCAGCTCGACGGAGCTCTGACTCAGATGTGGACAGCTCTTCAACATCTTCACCAAAGACGTGAGAGCCGTCTGACATGGAAAGATTTAACAGAATGCATACACTAGAGGTTTCTCTCGTATAAACCTTTTGATCTAAAAGTGCACACTTAATTGTATGAAATCAGTTTTGTGGAGAAAAATATAATTACAAAACAAAAATGGATGACTTGGACTCAAAAATATAGTCAGTATTGTTTAAAAAGCATCTCAGGGTGAGACCTCAAGAAGCTGCTTGATAAAATGATCGAAAGTCCATTTAAGCACTGAAAACCACAAACCTTTAAATTGAATGTATAAATCTGGACTAAAACGTATACAGGTCTATTGCTCTTTTTGTCTGTAAAATAATCTAGAATTCTTTCTTTTGTACAGGCAGAACTTGACACCTTGAGAGCCTATGTGGGTGATTCTCATGAAACCACTGAAACATCATGGCAGTAAAGATTTGAAATATAAAACATACAGTTTGATAACATAAAAAAATGATCATAATAAACATAATTGTGTTCTCTACCTCGGACAAAAAAATTATATAAATGTATTTTATTGCTTTTTCTGCTGAAATTCTCATAACCGTGATGCATCCTGAAGTGCATTACATGTTGTAATTTAAACAAAGTAAAATAAAAATATTCTGAAAAAAACAACTGGATGTTCTACTAGGATGTTCTAATTACAAAAAATGACCAAAGAAATCCTTGACAGAATATTCATGTATAATAAAAATGAAGAAATAGTGGAGGAAAGAAGCGTCCATGACTGATATTCTCATCCTCCATAACGTTTTAAACACACACAAATATATTTACAGTAAGTTAACACACTCTACTAGTACTTTTTAGTTTGCAAAAAATGTCCAGTTAAAAACGTAATATTCTCTTGTCACGCTGTGTACATGACTTTTTCCCTTCTCATCCCTTCTCAGGTAGTTTTCCACATTTAAAGAAATTCTACATGCATAATAAAATATAATTTATTAATGTCATATTATGTATATTCAATAAAAACTTGCTCAGGCATTTTCGCTTGTTTTTAGCGAAACATGCTATAAGTTTGACCATTTTAAATGGGTACGTTCATGAGAATTTGTAAGGCCTTTTTTTTGTAAATATTTTTATTAATTGTGTTAAACTGTCAGTAAAAGTTTAGAAATCATACCTTGTTTTAAATGAATATAATGGAAATTTGTTAATACAAATGTTTTTAAGAAAATCATGTTTGATATCTTGAAAGCAAGATTTCGTGAAAATCACCCATACACATTTTCTGCTATTTGGCTCTGGTTTTCTGTATAACAATTTAGAGATGAATAATGATAATGTGTGCCTTACAGTTAAATAAATGAATTTATTTTAGCACCAGTCTATTTCTGTAGCTATCATCACTGACGTTTTTGGTCAGAATAAGTCCGAATGCGCAGCTCTTGTTTAGCTTTACAAGACTACCAAACTGTCAAGTCAATAGAAGCTCAAGGGTTTCATTTAGGACCACGAACACAAACTTCGGTTTAAAACTCACCTTTAATGTGGCCTGTGCGGTCTGACTGTCATCCTGACTACAGAGCAGAATAAGAGACTCCACCCCCATGACTGTGTCTTGTTCCAGCTGAATGACCTCTAAAGCATATCAATGAAAGACAAATTGTATTTATTGTTCCAATATTCTCTTCTGTGAATAAAACACAATACAATTGTCAAGACTCCAAATGTTTGATCAGGAGGTCACCAACCTTTCTCCGGGCAGGAAACAGCGATACTGGTCAACACTATGATTCCATGTGCCGCCACTGGCAGGTTACTATGGTAACAGCACTCCTGGGCGAGCTTTACCAGGTCTGTGTGGCGGGGCGCCGGGGATGACTCACCTGGAGAGACATCAGGTAAAACACTATCAATGTCGAGTGAAATAGAGACAAACGTCACACCAAAAAAATTTTTTACTACAAAGTCCATCTTAGACAGATTGGATATCAACATTAGATCATTTGCATATGTCTTAAGTAGCACGAGAACATTTGTAAAATACATCGTATGGGTCAAAATTAGCCATTTTTCCTTTATGCCAAAAATCATTAGGATATGAAGTAAAGATCATGTTCCATGAAGATTTTTTTTTTTATTTCCTACCGTAAATATATCAAAACTTTATTTTTGTGAGTAATATGCTATGCTAAGGACTTAATTTGGACAACTTTCAATATTTAAATTTTTTTTGCAATTTTACCCATACGACTGGTTTTGTGATCCAGGGTCACATACGGATCTGGAAGTGTACCTGTATTAGGGCTGAAGTATTGTTTAATAGCAATGGTGCCAGACAGTGTGGAGAGAACAGACAGCATGCCCAGTTTCAGACTGTTGTATGGTGTGTTGAGAGCACATTCACACAGCACCTGCAAACACATCAAATGAACACATAGATACATATACATGAAACTTATATATTCAAAAAAGAGTGTATAGAATATAATCACAGAGATGATGCGTTACTAGATACAGTTTTGCCTTCAAACCTAGTTAGGAGAATGAAACCAATGGATCGACCAGTGAATAGTGAACACACACACTTCAAGTCGTGAACACATACACTGGGAGCAGTGGGCAGCTATCACTGCAGGGCCCGGGGACCAAACGGGGGTAAGGTGCCTTGCTCAAGGGCACGTCAGTTGTTACCTGCCGGTACTGAGAACCGAACCGACAACCTTCTGGTTAGGAGTCCGACTCTGTAACCATTAGATCACAACTGCCCCGTTAGAACCATCTGTCCCAAAAAAACAGTCAGTGACTCTAACCTGTATGTTTTTTCTGGTCCACAAGTGAGGAGCTTTCTTTGCTAAGAGTTTGAGGTCCTGAATGGCAAGTCTCTTCACTGCTCTTCTGGGATCTTCCTTTAAGTACTGCAGAAGCAGATGAATCTACAAATTAAAAAAATCACTCTTGAGAAATGAGGAGTGAAGTGGCCAAAAATCACAGCAAATGATCACGTGGATGATGATGATCACAACGGTATTATATTGTTGCTATGTAGTTATTTTGGTTGGAGATTCAATTTAAACCTCGTAGTAATATGATTTATGGCAATCCATCAAATTGAAATGTATTTGCCAACACGGCATCTACCACAGACTACGGAAGAGATAAATCTAGTTGCATAAACACTATGAACATCTGACCTGCTCTGGAATATCGACGAGTGAGGATGTGGCTAGCTGTGTGAAGGTGTGTAGGGTGACGATGAGCATGGCTGTGGACGGGTAATAGGACACCAGCTCCTGTAGTAACTCTCTGCTGCAGGAGGCCAGACCGGCATCATGATGCATATGCTGAAGCATGGGAATCAACTTAAGCTTCAGCTCTACTGGAGTGTCCAATCCTTCATTTAAACGCACAGAGCTGATCAGACACGACCATTCATTAATGCAAGAACATTCACTGAATGATGGCACATACCTTGAATCATCTCACTAATCTTGTTGCAAATTCCTGCCGCGAAATCTCTGTAAAGAATGAGAGAGGCACAAACTATGTAGCCGCTGTACCACATTAATATAATGCTAATGCTTTCATGAGACACCAGCATTGGAAATGCACTCTTACTTTGAGTGGGATGAGAAACTAGCAGCTGCAAAAATTGCCGCCTCTACTTCCACATTGTCGTGGGAGTCCAAACTTTGTCGGATGCTGTGGTGGGCATTTTTTCTCTCTGGGATAATGGATGCGAGACTTCCCAACATCCTGCCAAAATGCACAACACAACTATGTTCATGTCTTTTTCTTGTATTAGATCTTTTTTAAAAGGATGATCTTCAGCATAACAGGATGTAGATACAGTATAAAGAATTCTGAGGAATAAACCGAATGTAGAGAAGTGAAGCCAGTGAAAGGATTTGTACCTGAGGGTTATTGCTCTGGCAACAGGATCATTGCTATGGATGACAGAAAACACTCTTTTGACAAACTCGTCCACGTTCAGAATCTTCTCCAAGTGTTTCTCGCTCAGCTGTGTGACCTTCAGCACACAGAGCCGCAGAAAGTTGTTCCTGATGGGATTAAGTAAAGGTATTGTGCACAATATCAGCCTTCTATGCACAATATCAATATCTGTATATAATATGTATGTGCATATTACAAATGTATTTATTTACTGTTTATTTAAAATGAAATAAAATTTCTGCGATGACAGTAAGCAGTGGTTCAGACACTTACCCAAGTCTAAAAATGTCAGCCAGTTTCAGGAAGGCAGAATTGATAAGAATGGGAAAGGGATACTTCTGAAAGAGTTTGGGAAAGAGGACCACAGCTTCACATTGTTCCCCCAGCTTGCAAGACCTTAAACCTTTTGTTGTGATCAAGAAAACAATAATGAATGATGTTATGTTAATGATATTGTGTAATGGGCTACAATCATAACAATGCCTAGAATAGACATGACAATGATATTACATACAGACTACACAGTATCAGACAATTGCATTATTGAAAAAACACGTATTACATAAGGCATGAATTAATTAATCATATAAACACATAAACATAAACAAACACACGTGCACCTTTATCCAGCTCCATTAGCGCGGAATTAGCGTCAAGCTCCTGTTCGCCGTAAGCGGCCTCAGACAAAAACGAACGCGCTGCCGAGAGCGACATTATTTTTATTACACTGTAGACTGTAAATAATCTGAATTATGCGACAAACTACTGTTAGTTTATTGGTTAAATTAGACAGAATAAATGCAGGAACTTTAAACCGAGTAACCCGGCTATATCCTGGAGGTCACGTGACACGCGCCAAACGGATATTACGTCGAGTTGAAATAAACTGCTAGACGAGAAAACTTAATTTACACGATACGTTTTATTCGTATCATGTTTATTCGTACAATGTTTTCCCTGTTCATGTGTGTATTTCAGTTTGTAATAAAAAGAAAAAACAAGGATAATAAGAACAACAACAACCACAATAATCAACAATAAGATTACACATGACATGTTTTTCTCATTTGTTTCAAATACTTAAATTAAGTGATTTAAATAATTGTCTTAATATTTTATATATTAATTATGCTTTTCTTGTGTATTTGGGTGTGTCTACAGAAAACTTGTGCAAGGACACTTTGCAATAAAGCTTAATCTGATTCTCAATGCATATTTCATTTAAATACATTTTCTAAAAGATGTGTTGTGGAAGACTTGGGAAAAACAATGAATGGGTCTTCAAATGTATTTACGATTAAAAAATCTCAAAAGTGCTCAAAATGTTGATTATAATTTGTCCTTAATGGGTTGCATAGCGCTCCCAGTGGAATTTAACTGGTCATGGCAAGCAACCTAGAGCCAACAGCCAATCCAGTTTTCATACTCAACACTTCCGGTGTTCTTGCGTATTGGCCAATCAGAACGCCGAACGCACATCTCGCGCGGAATTCGTCTTCGCCGCTTATTCATTGTTCGCGGGAAAACCGATCACTTCTGACTTTAGCACGTATCAAGCAGGAGCGATGACTCTTTTTCATCATGTTGTTGATCGAGGGATTTTAAAAAGAAGATGCAACGGTAGGTGCCGTTTCAGATCCCCTCATAGAAAATATTTTAACGCATATATGTTAGTTGTCCGTTGATCGCCACAGGGATCTCTCTTTATATTTGGTCGTTGTTTGTTGTACATTTTCCAAACGTGTTGTCTTCCGTTATAATCAGACAATCGTCGGGATTTTCCCCTCTCATCTTTACTGGACGGATTTCTGTGCACTCGACACGATGAACATGTTTCATACGGATCCTCAGCTGCTGCAGTGCCGCCGTTTGGATGCACGTTTTCCTCTGGTAAACATTTAACTAAACACAGTCCATAGTTCATATCTGATTTCCTGTGAAGACTTACAATTTGTGATGTTTTAGCCCCTGGCCATCAGAACAGCGTTGCTGTTGCAAATGAAGAAGGATTTGTTACCATTTTCAATACTGGAGAAAATAAGAGCTCCGTACTGAAGGGTTGGTTCACATTGACCTAACGTTACGTCAAATACTACTGTTACGTACATATAAAAGTTAAAACCAATTCCCTTTTATAAATTTGAAATCTTGTTTTATAGAGTGGCTGGCCCATGATAATGCAGTGTTTGATATTTCTTGGGTTCCTGGTGCAAACAGTTTGGTGAGTTTTACATTATGTTTTTGTGTTCAAATGTTTTATCTTGCACATAAAATGTGGGTAGTTTTTCCCAAAACGCACATCAATTTGCAAATAACCCATTAGATTACTTTGTTTATCTGGATGTCTTACCATAGATCTTCTCTTAAGCATTAGTGATGATGGATTCAACTATATGCTTGATCTGAAAGCTTAAGTTGTAACTTTGTCCTGTATATATTCATTTACAGGTGACAGCCTCCGGTGACCAGACCGCACGCTTGTGGGATGTTATTACCGGTGACCTGCTGGGAACTTTTAAAGGACACCAGTGCAGTCTGAAGTCGGTGGCTTTCTCGAAGCAAGAGACAGGTAACCCTACACTCAGTGTGACAAATGCACTAGAATGTATCATGGCTCATATTTAACCCTTTAAAAGACATTTTACACAAACTTGGAAAAAAATATGAGACAATTAGCCGAGTTAAACCTGCAATGTAATGATGCCATATAACAATTTGTGTAGTATGCAGTCTGTATTATTACCATTTTAGTTTTTATGCAGTATTTCAGTGTCCACAACATTTGTGGGGAATTGTAATTTATTGTATTTTCCACTTGTTCTCTGTGTTTGTTGCTTCAAACAGCAGTCTTCAGCACTGGAGGCAGAGATGGGAACATAATGGTCTGGGATACAAGATGCAGTAAGAAAGGTGCTTTTGTATTCTGACTTATTCACTGGTACAATTTTTGACTGCCTAGAAATGATCTGTAAAGTTTACAATATGTTTTGCGTTCATCACAGATGGCTTCTACAGGCAAGTGAAACAGATCAGCGGTGCCCATATGAAACCTGAAAGACACACGCCCCAAACAAAGAAGAGACGTGGAATGGCGCCCCCGGTGGTATGTCGGGACACGCTAATGTGTCATATTTGATTTTTAAATGTAGTAAAATAATAATATGGGAGTGGTATTTGACTTTTTATATTTTCATTCCTTAGGACTCCCAGCAGGGTGTGACAGTGGTTCTGTTCTGCGATGAGAACAGGCTAATTTCTTCAGGAGCTGTAGATGGGTTAGTGTGTATTGGAGTGTTATACAGACCTGACTGGTGTGTTTTTAAATGAAGAGGCTTAATTGAGTGGTCTTTCCTGTTTTTCCTGACTCACAAGTAATGCCTGTATGTGGTCATTTGTAAAATGTCCATGAGACACAGACCACTCATCAATTGTACTTTATATCGATGCACAGTTTATAAATGTTTGACATTTTTACCTTTTTATATAGTGTGTGTACTATATACTCTAACTGAGCAAAAAAACAGCAAGAATATTCTGTTCTAATGTGTTTTGTAAATTATCTTTTCTTCTCATAGGACCATTAAAATGTGGGATTTGCGGAAGAACTACACTGCATACCATCATAACCCCCTCCCCCTGCAGGCTTATCCGTACCCAGGCTCCTGCACACGCAAACTAGGTACCCGGCTCACGCCGCCTTTGTCATTTGACCGATATTGTAGTAATGAGTGTCAGAAACTTCAGCGTTATTTTCCTCCCTTGCAGGTTATTCTGGTCTTTCTCTGGACTCTACTGGCTCCAGGCTATTCTCGAACTGCACAGATGACAACATCTACATGTTCAACATTAGTGGTTTAAAGACAACTCCAGGTGAATTAAAATTAGAACAGTTTGCACTTTGCAACACCACAATGTAAATGTGCATTTTACAACTGTATCCCTGTTTTCACAGTTGCTGTATTCAGAGGCCACAGCAATTCCTCATTTTATGTGAAGTCTAGCATCAGTCCAGATGATCAGTTCCTGGCCAGTGGCTCAAGTGACCATCATGCTTACATATGGAAGGTGAGGAGTGACCTAGCAAACTTTGTTGCCCTGCCCATTGGAGTTCAAGTGCTTTAAAATTTGACACTTTTGACATCTTGAGTCACTGTATGTACATATTTGCCTCTTTCTATTTTTCTAGATTGCTGACCCAAAACAGCCTCCCATCATGCTTCAGGGACATAGCCAGGAAGTCACTTCAGTAGCGTGGTGCCCCACTGATTTCACCAAGGTTAGTTAAAATGGCTTGCTTAGTTGCGAGCATTGAATTTACTTTTGTTATATTGGAAAGGATTAAAAATGAGGAAAAATAAAATTGCTCAATGGAAGTGATTTATTAACTTTTAAAAATGTATTTTTGGTGCCGCGTTCGAGTGAAGTTATTGTTTTCCCTGCAGATTGCTTCTTGTTCAGATGACAACACTGTTAGGATTTGGCGCCTGAACCGAAGACCAGACGGAGAAAACGCATCGAACAGAGATGCAAACGCTGTTGGCTGGACGCTTCGCAAAAACCAGTCACCAACCAGAACACCTGGTAGGGTTTACGATGATGAAAAGTTATATCTTAAGAGCACAACAAGAAAGGGCACTTGCTTGAAAAACAAAAAGCTTTTAAAAGCCTGCATAAAGGGCTTACAAAAGTACTAATGTACATTTTTAATGAGCTGTTTTAAAAAGAAGTATACTTTACAATGCAAATGGGAATAATTTGCTTTTTTTGTCATTTATCTGAACTAAAAATTATGCTTTTGAATTTTTGGCTTAATTCTCTGTTGAAATTCATGTAATTGTTCAAATTTTTCTCATTGTCTTCTAAGGCCTTTTCAGCCCTGTTGCTGTCACTCCAGCCAAAAGCCTTATGTCAGAGAGATCTGCATCTCTGGCTTCACCCCAGCCTGCTGCTTGTGCCCCCACTGGTGCTGATCTGCCCCTCCCATCAAACACATCTGCACCTTTGGCCAAACCCAGAAGCCCTAAAATCCCCTCATCTATTCAGCAGTGGATCAGCCGTGGCAATTCCCCAGCGTCTCTGTGCCGTGAGGTCCTCAAACCTGTCCTCCAGGGATCCTGCTCTGAACGACGTGCCAAGCGGCGACTGGAAACGGGTGATGGTTCTGGTGTGGGAGAGGAGAGCGATGGGGTATCAGAGTTGTGTCCAGACTCCAAGAGGAGCAGGAGTTTGGAGAGCATGCACAGCTCCTCTACTGTAGACGAGCATGACATATTTGGTTTGCAAACAGAAGGGAATCTTAGCTTGGCTATTCAGGCTGGTAAAGAGAACAACTCTCCGAGAAAGACTGATTGGCTCTCTGTGATGAGCCAAAGACTGAAAGGATCGGCTCAACCCAAAAGTCCCAGCAACAAGCTGGAGTGTTTTAGAACGCCCAGCTCCCCTGTGAGTAAATCCATGGATATACACTTTTGCTATATATTAAAGGATGTGGTGTATATATGTGACCCTGGATCACAGAATCAGTCTTAAGTAGCACGAAAACATTTGTAGTAATAGCCAAAAATACATCGTATGGGTCAAAATTATCCAATTTTCTTTTATGCCAAAAATCATTAGGATATGATGTAAAGATCATGTTCCATGAAGATATTTTGTAAATTTCCTACCGTAAATATATCAAAACTTTATTTTTGTGAGTAATATGCTATGCTAAGGACTTAATTTGGACAACTTTAAAGGCGATTTTCTCAATATTTAGATTTTTTTGCACCCTCAGATTCCTGAGATTTAAATAGTTGTATCTCGGCCAAATATTGTCACAACAAACCATACATCAATAGAAAGCTTATTTATTTAGCGTTTAGATGTAAAACTCAATTTAAAAAAATTGACCCAAAAGATCCAGGGACACACACACAAAAGTTAAATATTGCTTTTCTGTAGCTCAGTGAAATGAAGAGCATGGCGCTAGCAGTGCCAAGGTCATGGGTTCAATCCCAGAGATTGCACATACTCCGAATCAAATGTATAGTATAATGCAAAGCGTCTGCCAAATGCGTAAATGTAAATATAGATTTAATTTATATTTTTGTCTTTGTTTTTAGGCAGCGGTCTCGCCACGTCCCATAAAGGTCCTCTCCTCTTCACCAGCTCAAAAAGCATCGCCCTCCAGACCTATGAAAAAAATCTCCAGCTACTTCTTGAAAAGGACCCAAGACTGATCATTCTGAGATCTTAGGTCTTTGCAAAAGACTGACAAAAATCTATGGTGTAAATTGTAGTCCAGGTCTCCTGGGATATAAGATAAAATTCTATACTTTGAAGAGTTAGCTGGTACAGCTTGTATTTATGTATGTTATTTGTATATTTTTACCTAGTTGTATGTTTTTACATATTTACAAATTTCATTTCTTAGAAGAAGGGAGCAAATCGATGGAGAATTTGGTGAACATTGGAGTTCTAGATTAAATCATTTGACATCACAATTAAATTTGACAAAACCTTTCATGTCTGTGATGTACTTAAGGCCAGACACTTACACTAGATCTCACACCTTTTAAAGCTGTTGAATTTGTGGTTTTCAGAGATTTTGATAAACACTTTTGTAAAACCATTTTTTGTAATCTGTTATATGCTTTTACTTGGGTTTGTCTGTTCCAAAACGTGTCGTGAGTTTATTGATTGTAAAGCAGCACTTTACATAACTCATCCAATTCCAATTAGCCTGGTGCCATTGAAATATTGAATATCTATAATGAACTTCCCAAATTATTAAAAGAATATACTTTACATTTGGGCTTACACTATAATAAGGACATATGGCTTATGCTTGAATTCTGTGCCATATACAGTACTTGTATATGGCACAGTACTGTAGCTTATTCTAGGTTTTTATGGTTTGCAGAATTGTCTAGAATCTGACCCATCTTGATGCTTTTACCTTTATATTTCATTTTGTTTCTTCTTGCCTTGTATTTTGCCTGGAGTTTTGAACGTGTTCAGCACATTGTGATTTATTGGTATTACGGACTTGACTGATAAGATCTGATGGACTTTAAATAGTTGTTATTGCATCCCAAAATATACCTGCAGTGTCATACTGTTTAATGTCCAATATGTTTTGTCGTGGTGTATAAATATATTTTATATTCTCGCTCATGAGTCCAGATTGTATGGCCATTTGTTGTTTCGTGTACGATTTAGGGACACAGCTGTATCCTCTTGGCATTCTGTGTTTACTAAAAATCCATAAAAGTATGAATCTCATTGGTCGAAGGGCGGGCTTTACTGTTTGTTCAAACGCTGATTGGACGAATGTTCTATCAGTTATCTAAGCCACGCAGGTTTTTATTTTTACCTCTGTGAAGCGCAATAGCCCTCGAACGAAGTTCAGCGGATCCGACGGCCGGCAGATTTGCATTAAACTCTTGCGTCGGCAATGCGTGGCGTTTATTTCTCGCGTGTATGTGATCATGACTCGGTGTTTTGGCTGAATATTGACAGCAGGAATTGTGCTCGTGGAGTAAAGTTTGTGGATATGCGAGTTTAACGAAGCGCAGCAGCCTAAACTCGCGCACGGGCACTTAGGACTTATATTTCAACATGATAAAACTTACTGTTGACTAATTTATCCCTTTCACACGTCAATGACTTGTCGACGCAAGATATCTGTAGATTGCGTGGATTGGAAAGCATGCAGTAGACTGGATTGACAGCGCGTCATTAAATGGGCTCTGTGGAGTTTAGTGTGCGGCACGATTAATGCACGTTCAACACATGCGCGCTTTGTTTATCGGATAGACCCTGTCTGACAATGTCGGCGATATCTGCGTGTGAGAAAGTCGACGGTTTCACGCGGAAATCGGTGCGGAAGGCTCAGAGACAGAGAATTTGTCAGGGCTCGTCTCAGTTTGCGGCAAACAGCTGCAGGCCCGCGGCTCCGGAGATCTCCGTGCTCCCGCAGCTCAAAGGTAAGAGGATCAAGTTCTGGAAATAGACTGTATCTCAAAGCCTAGGACGCGCAGAGGGCGCCCGTGAAGCCCCAGTGTTATAAAGTTCAAAACGCAAATACACTTTTCCTTTTTAAAATGTTTTAACGCAGTTATGCCATTATAAAACCGATGGTTCAGGTTCTTGACATTGATTGGTTGAAGGCATTTGGAAGCCGCTGTAAATTGCTCTGTAAACATCTGTGAACGCATCACATCAGTATTATTGCGCCATTGCGTCTGTCTGTTGCTTGGCAACAACTTTGTTGAATTGTTTCTGAGGAAATACATGTTTTGACGGTAAATTTGTTAAATCAATATCATTACATTACTATATGTGGTATAACATAACTGATTTATAAAAGCAATAATTTATGTGAAACTGTTTCACAGTGAATTTAGAACAGGGGGGTTTAGTGCCAGCAAGTTCATGTAAACTATTAGCTTTGAAAAGCTACAAGTCATGCATTTGCAAGACGCCCATCTATAACACCTGTAACTGAGTGTTTGGGTGTAGACCGTGAACAAGGATTGTGTGAAAATAATGTCTCAGTCCGAGGCTCCTCTTATCAAGGGAAGCATCTTGTGTCATCGCCCCAAACTGCGGTTTCCCACATATCCTGCCCTCATTTTGTGCCTCTGCAAGTCACTTGGTTGTCAGTTCTGTAAATCAGTCAATACATAGCCTACTGTAAATATGTGACCCTGGATCACAAAACCAGTCTTATGGGTCAATTTTTTTTAATTGAGATTTTTACATCATCTAAAAGCTGAATAAATAAGCTTTCTATTGATTGTATGCTTTGTTGGGATAGGACAATATTTGTTTAAAACTCAGGAATCTGAGGGTGCCAAAAAAATCTAAATATTGAGACTTTAAAGTTGTCCAAATGAAGTCCTTAGAATAGCATATTACTCACAAAAACTAAAGTTTTGATATATTTACAGTAGGAAATTTACAAATCTTTACTTCATATCCTAATGATTTTAGATAAAGTTGAGTGTGCTGTGTTTTACAGAAATAGATGTGATTCATAGGGTATCTGTTTTAGTGATATCTGTGAATCTTTTTTAAACAGTATATATCCTAATGTATAAAAATAAATAGCTAATAAATACTTTTTTGTTGCAGATTTATTGCGGGCATATCACTGTAGCATTATGTGCACCTATTTGGAAATGTGTTTAATGTTGGCATCTATTGTTGGATGTTTGCACAGTGTGTCATATTGCAAAGATTGGACATATAAATCACAAGCTGACAGTGTGATACAGCTGTAACAGCGTTCACGGTCATATTAGAAATACTGACATGATGACTCTTCAGGGGCCGGTCATGTAGCCATGGCAACAACACACCTGGGGTGTTAATGGGAACCTCAGCAAATTGACTGACTCGTACTGTGCATGTGCTTGTGTGCATTAGTGCAAGTCAAAGTGAAGCTCTTGACTGCGTTTCTGTTCGTGAAGTGAGTTTGATCGTACGGCCACTTGGCTCCCTTTTGTGCCAAAGACAGTGAGTCTAAGCAGAAGTGGTCTGGGAAAGACACAGGGCCAGTGGCATTCAGATCGGTTACATAAGGTGTATTAATAGCGTAGTGGTGGGGTTGTGTCAGAACCCCTCCAGCTCTGTACGTGAGTGGCTTACACTGGTAAATCCTCTGCCAGTGAAAAAAGCGGCATGAATTCACCAGAGGCATGAAATACAGACAGTCTTTGCAAAACAAACAGCAAATCGCTGATATAAACTTTTAGGTTAATGGCTTTTTCAAGCATGTATTATTATAGGTCCGTGTTCTTTCTATTGGATTAGGTATCCTCAAATTACATGCTCCAGTATTATCCCTTACAGAAACTACCATCGTTATATTGTTGTATTTTAAAATATACAACATGGTAGTTTTTGTTAGTAGTGCTTTTTTAAACCTGTGTTGTGTATTGGGAACTGTACTATGTGACAATATGTTGCCTTATATTCTGTCCTGGACTGACTAATACATGTGGTTTGTGAACAAAGTTAACTAAACATCACCAAAGATAATGTTATGGAGCAGTTGATTTATTATAGGTGTCCACACTTGTAATAGATATGGCTATGAGAAGGTGTAACTAAGTTGTCACAAATAGTTACCACAGCAGATTTCCAAAAATCTAATATTTCTTTTTAAAACCTAAATCTTCTGTGGGTAATGCAACCAGTTCTAAGACTGAGATAATTTGTTCATCTGTTACTATCCGGCTGACTTATTTAAGATAGATTCCTAAAATCACTTGTTGAAACTCTACGGCGCTCCAGGATGAAGCATTGCACAGATGATTTGAGCTTTGTGCATACTGTTCATCATTGGGTTAAAGGAATAATTCCCCAAAATATGAAAATTCTGTTATCATCACCCTCATGCCATCCCAGATGTAATTTCTGCATTCCCACTGGAATATTTCAGGAACAAAGTTCATACAGATTAGCACAGAAAAGGTCTATTCACATTGAACACAATGTGAAAAATCTAGTGCCCTGATATAAAATTCTGGTCCGAAACCGAACATTTTTGACGTACTTGGATAAAAACCGATATTGAGACCGAAAATGGCTTCATTTAGAAACTTTATTAAAAATAGTTTTATTTATATTTATATTACTAAGATTTGTTAAGTTAATGGAATGCATCTTAATAAAAAAGCTTAAAATCAATAAAGTAATCTAATTAATAATTACAAATCATAAAGTAATCAAATCAATAACTACAAATCAATAAAGTAATAAACTTGTATTGACCAGGAAAATCCAATCTGACAACAGATGCGTGCAGCGTGCCAAAGCTTATCAAAATGAGTAGATAACATAGAAGTTGCCCAGACTGCACGTATGCGCGCACAATTAAAATAAAATAATAATCATCATTTCATCATTCGGTGGCCGAAATGTAGTTGCTTCCCTAGAAAAAGCAAAGCGAATGGCTGACAAACTGAGCTTTCAGTCTTCGCTTTTTTGGAGCATGAGTGTTCGTGCCCAGTGTGGAAGGCTTCATAGGGATCTGTTGTTTCAGTTGTAGTGCATCATCACTTTGTCTTTTTTTTGTAAGTAACAAGACATCTGTTAGTGTAAGAGCTCACCAGCTGTGGTTTGGCCTTTTGTCTTATTCCAAGGGAGTTTTGTCTTCATTACTAGACTGAGACAAAGTCCCAAGAGTCAGATCAAAACATTCCTGTGCATTCAAGCATTCAGCTAGATCAGTGCATATACTAGGGTTGGCTCGATACCAAAACTTTGGCCTCGGTACGGTACCAGAATCTAATACTGGTAATATCGGTACCAAATCGGTACTATAGGTGATCAATAAACAGCCCCAAAATATAAATTAATTGAACATTTTTTATATATATATATATATATATATATATATATTAAGAAGACTGCATGAAACTGCAGAAACAATCGTGTTGCTTTAATGCATATATTGTTTTATAGCTATATTATTATAGCACACTTATTAATTTTTTTTACACTTTTAACTGTATTACTAAAAATGCTTTGGTTATATAGACTTATCATACATGACATTTTGAACAACAATTACATTTTTTAAGTAGGTCTATTTAACATTAGGCTAGCATTCAAGATGAAATCTGAATGATCAATATAAAAACTAAACTGCACACTGTAAACTGTCTTTACTGTATAAAATAAATATGCGTTGACTAATTAAAGCTACAAAAGTTCTTCAGTCAGTGAGTGATTTTCTCTTCAATATAGATTTATTAGGTTACTGTCACTTCAAGACATAATGCTGATACATATTTAAGACATAACCGACATAACATTGTTTGTATTTTACAGAATAAGCACAGGACGCGAAAGAGAACTTCTGTTCTGTACACGCGCTGCGGGACACGCTGTATGTGCGAGTTCAGAGAACAACAGCATTTAAGCAGAAGTAACATAGCTTGAAGGTTTAAACTAGCAAGACGCAAAAAACGCATGCAAATAATAAACGTTCATGATTATTAGTAGGCTAACTGAGATATATACACCGTTTAATGGTTTTGTAAAAATGCATTGCGCATCATGTAACATGTACATACATGTAGAATGTACAATGTAGCACAATTTAACGATCTCTCTGTAAAAGTAGAGAGAAAGAGCCAGATTTGCGGGACGCTCACATGACACTAGTTGTAATAAATCACTCGCACTGTAGCGCAATCCATATTGTTCTTCTCTGTTGCCGGTTTCGCGTCAGTTCTGTGCCATACTGCCGCATAGCGGTGAACTTTGGAAAAGCAGCGTATCAAGTACCGAAACGAGCAAAATCCTGGTATTGAACCGTTTGAAATCTAAACTGTATCGGTAATTTTCCAGTACCGGTTTATTGCCCAACCCTAGCATATACATGCTCGACTACAGTTAGATTGAGCACCAATCACATGAGAGTTTTGGAAACAAGACTCTTTAGGGCTAACATGCAAACATGATGTGATTTTAATCTACATGAAGCATTCAGGTCTGATCTGAGGACAGGTAGTTTTATGGGTAATGAGCGGTAATGTAATGACATTTTGATAAAGAGAAAATCAAATGAAATAAGTGCATTTTTTGTTAAGAACATTTAATCACATGTGTTACCATTTAAGGATCCAGTAATCAGTGCATAAAAATGGTGATGAATGAATTATGAGGAATCGTTTTTTTTTCAGATGCATCTTCCACAGAGCAACAGGAGCTGTTTGTGCAGAAACTACAGCAGTGCTGCATAATGTTCGACTTTCTGGACTCAGTCGCCGACCTCAAGAGCAAAGAGACAAAGCGAGCCACTCTCACTGAACTTGTGGAGTATGTGTCCACAAACAGGGGTGTGCTGGTGGAGCCTGTTTATCCGGAGGTCACCATTATGGTCAGCGTGACCGCCACATCCACCGAACCTAAATGTCATTAATTTGATATACATGAACATTTCTGAATTTTTGAAATATATTTTTTCAGATAAGCGCAAATTTATTTAGGACACTTCCACCCAGTGAAAACCCAGACTTTGACCCAGAAGAAGATGAACCCACCCTAGAGGCTTCCTGGCCCCACATGCAGGTTTGCTTATAGAGTACAAACCATTATCATATTTACAGAACTTTTAAATATTTATGAACTTTTCAATTGTTGTTATGCTACTTAAAACACAAACTTAGGGCTTTGTTCATACTCGGTCTGAAAATGAGCAACGCCTTGTTCCATCACAACGAGGCACCAAATCGCTTGTAAAAACCTTTACACACTTGGTTCCTCTGTGGTGGAATGATCTACCAGTATGAAGGTATTTTTGGTGCAAAACAACTGAGCGCCTGTGAGAGTAGAATTTGTAGTTTTAGATATTGGCCACACATGTGTATAGGTAAATTTGAAGTCAGAATTTGAAGTTGCAAACTTGTACATCTTTTTTCTCTCCCGCAAACACAACACAACAGTTACACCTTCTTGAATCCTTCAGTGCAAGTGCACAAATTCAATTCTACAAATCACAAACTAAGATACTCGTGCACTCAAGTATTTGGCTACTATTGCTGCAGTAAATATGGTGCAAAACACATTCACACACCTGCACCAAAAGACATGCGTTCAGAGACAAGTTTTGCACATCCGTAAATCAACATGTGAATTCATGCAATGAGAGTTGAATGCTTGTAAAATATTTTCTCACAAATAAAGGGTTTTATTCTTGGATATTTTTCTAGCACAAACACAAGAACATAACTACAACTGCTTGAATCTGCTGCTGCGAGTCTGTTACACAAGTTCGCTCACTCTCTCATTTGCACCATATACCTGTGTGATGTATGGTGCAAAAGTGATTTGTGCATTTGCAGAGGGCGCCTAGTTTTTGCGCCCAGCAGGTGGCGCCCTATGACGTAAGGAAAAAGTCAGCGAGCGAGCATCAGGTATGCTCCTTGCGTTTTTCTTTCTGTTTTTTCCGAAATCACTCATCGTAATACAGTATATTTGTTTAGTTTAAGTAAGTATATGCGGTAACGCTTTAGATTACAGGCCGCAATGTACCGCATATTAAACAATGTACAGCGTAACTATATAGGCTATAACAATAATGTAGGCTACCTAAACATATCGGTAAAGGGGAACAAGATGCAAAGTTCGGGGAATAAAGTGGTAAGAGTTAAATTATCTTTTAAACACATTAAAACTCATCTTCAATCTTCAGTTCTTTGCCATGGTTTTATTAATTATAATTAAAGAAATTAGCAAAATGCTAAGGCAAAGATGAATCGCGTTTCTCAGCAGGTGTTCTTACAGACTGGACTATAGGGACAGACTTTCACCTTATCATGTTATAGCTACCTCAATTTAAACAATATAAACAGGACAACCATATAGCCTACCAAATCAGTGTTTATATGTTGTTTAAGTTACGATGAGCTGTCCGCTTTATTAGCACATTTGATTAAAATATTAGCCTTATGATTAAAAGAAAAAGCTACACATTGGGTTGCGTGTAAATCTTTATTAAATTATTGTTAAATAGTTATTGTTAAGTTTAAACATTTTCCTGAATCTTACCTGTTTATTTCCCAAACTGTGCATCTTGTTCCCCTTTACCAACAGATATGTTTAGGTAGCCTACATTATTGGTATATAGGCCTATAGTTACGCTGTACATTGTTTAATATGCGGTACATTGCGTGCGGCCTGTAATCTAAAGCGTTACCGCATAGGCCTATTCTTACTTAAACGAAACAAATATACTGTATTACGATTAGTGATTTTGGAAAAAGAAAGAAAAACGCAAGGAGCATACCTGATGCTCGCTCGCTGACTTTTTCCTTACGTCATAGGGCGCCACCTGCTGGGGTCAAAAACTAGGCGCCGTCTGCAAATACACAAATCACTTACCTTCAAGCACCATACCTTCATATACCAGCCTCCACCCAAACTGCAGCATCCTTCACAACCTTTGTTCATTCTCTCCCTTGCTTACTTCAGCTTAATCCTTTTAGAAACATGGCCTTGTAAACTATCGGTATTGTTTAGCGTGTTGACAAAATGTTTTATGCTTTCCTACTTGTATGTCTCTTTGAATAAAAGCGTTTGCCAAATGAATAATTGTAAATGTAATATTGCACTTCAATCTGACTGAACATGACAACTATATATATAATAATTCTAAATATATAATAATTGTTTTCTCCTATAAACCCTCTGGACTCATTCCTATTATTTTTATTGATGAATCAATGTGCTTTTTAGAGCTTTTAATGTTGAGCCCCAAATAAGAAGTTTGGCCTCTTTGTCGCCATCTCAGTTTAAAACATAAAATGTTTGTTCTGACTAAATGAAACAAGGGGTCAAATGGAGCAATTTCATGTTTTCTTTGGTGTGTTACTAGTTGTTCATGTATATATTAGACATATAAATTGTGCACATTACAGTCTCAAACCAAAAGAGATGAGCAGAGGCTCATCCAGACTTCCCTAAAACCTAATTTAAACACGCCCCCACAAATCTACATCAGTGTGTGGGTAGCTTTGCATAACACCGCCCAAATGTATATGCAAAGAAAGGTGTAACTATTTTTACTGTTGTGTTGTTGCTGCCACCAAGATGCTGTGTGTTTCATTGCAAAAGAAAAAATACTTAGTTGGGTCTTCCAAACGAGGACACGGTGGTTAAGGTTTATTTACAACACTGTGTTCCAAAACAGTACAACCCCAAAATCCGAGTGTGTGCAGCGCATTATACAACAGTTCTTTCTGGTTCTTGAATCTGGTTGGTTAAGAGCCATGCAATATTCCACCAGTATCATATAACTCTTTTATCCAAAGTGACTTACATTGCATTTTACTACACATTGGTCTCTGAGTATGTGCAATCCCTGGGATCGAACCTATGACTTTGGCATTACTAGTGCCATGCTCTAACCACTGAGCTACAAGAAAGCTTTTCTTCTCTGTGGCACGATGCAACATATAAAAAGTCAATATAAGTCATTATATTCAATAATTATGTCCCCGCTGGATGCAACAAATACCTCGTCGCATCAAGACACAGCGTCAAAGGCTGCTACCTATAGTTAGCTATTTTTAAGTATTTTAAAATAAAACCTTACCGATCTGCTACGCTCTGCTGAAGTCACGCTGGCAAAGTTGATTGATCATTTTCTCTATCATATTTGGACTCAAACTCAGAAAGTACCAATGCCATTATAAGCTATCAATATGTTTTAGAAGCTGATGTTCCCTATATGGTGAGGGGTGTTACATTTCCACCACATGCTTTGGTATTTGGCCAATCACAACGCACTGGGTAGCTGGCCAATCAGAGCACACCGCGCTTTTCACAATGATGAGCTTTGTAAAAATCTATGCTTTTCAGAAAGGTGGGGCACAGAGGAGCAACAGTAACTAATGTGTTTTTTTAACAGTAAAAGCATTGTATTACACCAAATACACACAATAATGTCTGTTTTAGCCATCCAATATGACCCCTTTAAAAAAACATTATCACGATAGTGACGTCTTACCTGTTCGGCAGAAAAAGCCATCACTGCAATCTTTTCAGATATCGGAGCCAACTCTCAAGGTACTAAGAGCCTTGACAGCTCCGTGCTAAAGCAAAAGCTAATATCGACATATTAGCGTTTGCTTTGGCACAGAGCTGTCAAGGCTCTTTGTAGCGCAAGGTTACTTTTTTTAACAACAGGTGATTCTCCAGATGTATTCATCATCAGAACTTAGCGTGATGTTTACATGACATTCCCCAGATGATTGCTTTTTAAAACATTCCTGATTAAACAGCCATCTAGGTGACGATTTAAATTCTAAGCAACTGATAAGAATTAAAAACTGTCTGTCACCCGCAGCTGCAGCAGCATCCGCACACATGATAAACTAGCCGGTTCCTCTCCTTTGTGTTTACTGATGTCATGAAATCATGCACAGAGGAACTCCCCCAAATTCAAACTTCCTGCTTGTGGCGACCCCACAGCGCAAATTATAAATCATTGTTATAAGCTTACCGTTGTGAATCGGGATGAGATAAGACAATCGTTTTGAACACGGACCTGTCTATGTATTTAGTGAATAATTGAGTTCTGATTTTTTTTAACCAAAAAAGTTTGGATCTTTTACTAAAGAAAAGAAGTAATATACATTATATTTAACATAAGTGGGGTAAATATAATTTTTGCTGGTTGTCTGAACAGAACATAAATGTTGTGGACAAGAGTCTTGTAAATGGTAAATGTAATTATGTAACCTTGTGTAAGTTTAGGTTTTATAATTGCATTATTTATTGTTTAATGTACAAATGTTGAATATTAACTCTTGTCTTTTTATGTTTTTTTTTTTTTTTTTTTACAGTTGGTGTATGAGTTTTTCCTTCGATTCCTAGAGAATCCAGACTTCCAACCAAGTACTGCCAAACGTTACATTGACCAGAAGTTTGTGTTACAGGTATAAATGCAAACGTTTTTTCTTTATTTGCACATTAGAAGTACAAAGATAATTATGAACATGGAGACACCTTGTGGGCCATGTGTCAGAATATTAACCTTTAGGCAAATTTAAATACCTTTTGAAGAATAATTGCATTAGCAAATCTTTGAAAGGTGAGTTTTGTTGGAAAACTCTCATTTTAGAAACAAATGTAAAGTATAATGCAATGTAAGTCGCTTTGGATAAAAGTAGGGATGCACCGATGTATCGGCCGATATTGGATTAATTTAACACCATCGGCATATCGGCAATAGCATGAAAAAGGCAGTTACCGACGGTTTATTAATTAACTGCTTGGAGGCTTAGGAGTTGTATGTCTTTTGAATAATCCAACATTTTGCTATGAGCAAAATAAGTAAATACTTGATAACAAGATACAATCTGTACAAAATATAGTTTGTCAGACGTGTGTTGGAAAGTATTGTATAGTACTGTATGCAATCGACCAATATCGGTATCGGCTGATAGTTGTTTGTTAAAATCGGTATCGGCTCCAAAAAATCCTTTTGGTGCATCCCTAGATAAAAGCATCTGCCAAATGCATAAATGTAAATGTTGGAGATTCTTAGTAACCTATGTAACATGAGTAAGTCTATGTAATGCTTTACAAGCGTCCATTGCGTTTTGCACTGTTCATTATTGTAATACAAAAATTTCCCAGCCAGCATGTAAAACTGTGGTTGGTTACTAAGGTGACTTCAAGCAGTTTCTTCCTGTTTAATTGTGCAATTCTTGGCCAAAATATTTTGCCTTGTAGACCAAAATTACATGCAGATGATCAGACATAAAACATTTTGTTAAAGGGACTGTTCACCCCAAAATTAACATTCTGTTGTTATTTAAAAATTATTATGCTGTTTTTTAAACCTGCATGACTTTCTTTCTTCTGCAAAACACAAAAGAAGATATGAAAAACCGTTGGTCTCCATTCACTTCTATTGTAATGGACACAAAACCAATGCAAGTCAATGGGGACCAATGATTTTCTGTTACCAATATTTTTCAAAATATCTACTTTTGTGTTCTGCAGTAGAAAGAAAGTCACACAGGTTTGGAATAACAAGAAGATGAGTAAATTATAACAGAATTAAAATTTTGGGTGAACTATCCCTTTAAAGAGTAAATAGCTTGTGATTTTTAGGTGCCTACTTTAGTTTGTGGAGTGTCCCACAACAGGTTTATGTACATACATGGTGTAAAAACACAATTATTTCGTAATAATAAGCCGTTTTTATTACCTTCTTGACTGATTTTCAAATGATTCTCAGATAATCCCGCCTTTCCACTAGCGTAGTCTGCTGTGATTGGTCAGATGGTCTAGTCTGCTGTGATTGGTCAGATGGTCTAGTCTGCTGTGATTGGTCAGATGGTCTAGTCTGCTGTGATTGGTCAGATGGTCTAGTCTGCTGTGATTGGTTTAGCGCGTGTGTTTGCAAGCAGGCGGGGACTATTTTTATTGACGTAGATACACTGCGGTTAAAGACACGGACGGGTCACGACTCGTTCGCGTGATTTAGAGTCGACTCCCATTTTTACAAGCTAATAACTTTGTTATTCATTCACCTTTGGATTTGCAACTTTGCCAGACTGCTTACTTTCAAACGCGGCAACATTACACAATGCATGAAATGTAATGTTTATGATCCCGTGGAATGTACTCTTTAAGAGTGACTTTAAGGTTTATGTATCTCTATTATTAAAGTAAGTTTGATGGTTGTTTCTCTGCTCTTTAAGAGTACATTTAAAATCTCTCTCTGTCACAATGCTGAAGAAATTATTTGGAAATATATAATTGTACACTCGAGACAGGCCTGGCTGAGTTCCTCTCCTGGATTTTGCTCAGGCAGCCTCTGTCTCATCGTAACCAGCAGGCCATCAGCTGTCCGTATCGACCCGGTCATTCCCCCCGAGTGCACAGAATGCTCCGGAATGTAGATTCATTGGAGAAGGTGGTCAGGACGAGTTTCCATGATGAGAGCGTTTCCTGGGCTGCTTTAAATAGCACCCTGTTGTTTACGCTACAGGAAGGAAAGAAAGAGGGAGCTCTGCAGTCTAAGCCAGGACAGAGAGCGTAATGACACACTTATTTTAGTAGAAATGTGACTTATAATACTACTCATGCTTTTCGTGAGTCTTGTGTTTTTAGTGTGGAGCTAAACAGATGATGTCTGTTTTGTTGTTTAAGAATCAGATCAGTTTGAACTATGCCTTGGTGGCTTTAAATAAAAAGGAAAGCCATTTCAAAGCGAGAGAATGTTACTATTTCATAATTTATTTGATGATTATAGATTCAAATTTAACATGAATCATGCCCAATAAGAGCAGGAATATGTATCTAGTAAATGGGCTCACGTTTGATTGTAGTTGAAATGAAGAGCACAGATTAAAAATCCCCTCTCTGTGATTCTACAAAATGAAATGGAAAAGTCAATAAGAGGCATCCGAATGCAGAATACACATACGAGGAATACGGGACAATCGACCCGCTTTATTAATGCATGTGCAGTGTGGTGAGGTCCTGGTGATAGGTGACTACCTGACTGCCTTGAGTAAAATCCCCTTCAGCATTAGTTAAACACTAGAGGGGGATCAAGTAATGCTTGACTGGTGATCTGTTGAAATGAGTTTGAGATGACCTGCCCTGCATGTGCAGAGATGAGCATTTTTTGTTTGTTACTTTCGATTTGCTGATGTTTTAGACCTCATTAATGTCAAACAAATAACATCATGTTGCATAAAGGCGGCTGTCAGACAGATACATCACTCACAGCAGGGGTTCATTGTCCCGGGGCAAAAGGTAGCTATGATAATGGATTACATAATGTGCGCCTGTGCACACGGGCTAATGTGACATTACAGTTGACATTGCCAGATGAAACCATTGCCATAAAATATTCCATTAAGAGTCTCTGGGCAGCAGGGGAACCAGTTGTTTATCGCATGACTATACACACTGTTGTGTTTTATTCTTTTAGATTTCTTAAAATATTTTGAATCGTAATATCTCGAATAAGAATTTATTTCAAAATATTTTATGTATTTAAACATGATTTTTGATGATTGCATATGTATAATGAAGTGGTGCCTTTTGTAGTTCAGACTGGCTAAGATCTGCTTGCTTTGACAGAAAAGACATCTGAATAAAATGTAAGAATGTCACAGCACTCACTCAGTGATTGTTCTAAGAACACAAAGTAAAATAACAGACTCCAATAAGAGATGCTGTATGCACTATGCAGTGGGATGTCCTAGGCTATAGTAAGAGATGCTCTGCCTTTGCAGGGATATGAATCTGGCCTTAATACGTGTGGTTTCCATCACACTGTCCCATGCTACAACACTCCGAATAACCTCTTGCCTATAAAACAAAACATATATATTTTAGTACTTAGGACAACATTTGAAAATGAAAAATCTGAACAATATTTGTGCAAAATAATACTGTTTAAAAAATGTCAAAATGTTTGTTTTTGTCTGTTTTTCTTTGACTTTGGAGCTTTTAGAACTGTTTGACAGTGAAGATCCTCGTGAGAGAGAGTTTTTAAAAACGGTACTGCATCGCATCTATGGGAAGTTTCTGGGTTTGCGTGCCTTCATACGGAAACAAATCAACAACATTTTTCTAAGGTAAGAGACCTATTTCACGAGTTACCAGTTAAACATGATGTGAGTATAACAAACATTACCATCAGAGCCGCAGGTTGTGTAGGGCCCCTGCACCACTAGGGGACCCCTTGAGTACCGAATCAAAAACACTATTGTAAACAAGATGCTATTTTTATAACTTTAGAGGAATCATTTGAAAATTTCCTTTATAATACTTAATTTATTTAATTACTGTCACATACTCGGTTATCATGCAGTGGGCGGCAGGTAATGACATGCGCATGATGTGCTAAATTCCTAATATAGGAAAAATTCATTTTATAATGTTTTTTGTTCTGTTAAACACAAAATTAGATAAGTCCTATATATAATTTTAATTATTTGTACCCCCTCACATGTTTGCTTAGGGTTCCCAGACGTCTAGGATCGGCATTGATTACCATAGACACTAACCCTGATAAAACCTGTCCAGCATCTGTGTGTTTATTTTAGGTTACACCAGCATATCATACACAATATCATACTTTAATGAGTGCAACTTTCTAGAATATATAGGTCATATTGTGCCTATAAGTAATATTGTGGTCAGTTTTGTGGACTTGTTTTTAGACCTATGTACATATGTAAAAATAAAAATTAGGATTGCCACATCTAATAAAGCAGTTCTGATAATTGTTGTTTCATAATTTTTTACATTTTCCATTTAAAACATTTCTGAAACAAAAATGGTAAACATTTTTAAACATTTCTGAAAACATTTCTGGAAATGTGTGCAAGATGTGGGTGATTGATGCTTAGTGAAACTACTTACATTTTATTCTGTTGTTCTCGACTTTCTTTAAACTGAGCAATTTAGGAATTTCAAAGACATTTAATTTAGTTGTTAATCGTGCATATTGTTCTTTCTTTTTTTTGATAGTGCTGGTATTCTTCTATCAAATGTTCTCAGCATTTCGTCTATAAAATGTTTATGTAGAATGATTAGAAAGCCTTATTGCAGGTCTGATTTTTCAGGTTCCTCTATGAAACTGAGCACCTTAATGGAGTTGCTGAACTTCTAGAGATTCTGGGCAGGTGAGGTTCTTGTTTATATTTCGTTTGTTTGCGTATGTTTGTGACTTCTTCCAATGGATCCTGTGAAAAAAGTGCATTTAAAGACATAAGGGGCATGCAGCGACCTCAGACAAAACCTCAGTCTAATGTTAAATCATCTCGTCTCACAATGACATTAGTTGTGTGTCTGTGTTTGTAATGGCAGCATCATCAATGGCTTCGCTCTTCCGCTGAAAGCCGAACACAAGCAGTTCCTGGTGAAGATCCTCCTTCCTCTGCACACTGCCAAGGCACTAGCGCTGTTCCATGCACAGGTACCACAACACCATCAAAAATAAACTTAAACTGCCTGCAGTATTTTATAGACCTGTGTTATTTGAGTATTGTGTTAACAGCGTAAAGGTGAAAATGCATGAGAACTGCAGATGAATGGGCAAGCTGGGCAATTATTCATACAGATGTTAAGATTATTAATGATATATACAGCATCCATTGAAATAACGCAATCGATATTGTGCAGATATTTGATGGGTTAGAAGAAAATATTTGTATGTCTCTCAAATGTATTGACTTAGCATATGTTTGTTCAGTCAGGCCATTTATTCACTAATGTGAACCTGCTGTCTTTCAGCTGGCGTACTGTGTGGTGCAGTTTTTAGAGAAGGACCCCACGCTCACTGAGACGGTACTGCTCATCTCACTACATCCACAGCTCACTTTTTCATCCCTGTCCTTGAATTCATTTTAAAATGCTCAACTATCAAAAATAAATCAGCATTTACTTTAAAATCTAAACAACTGACAACACACCTTAGGTGCAGAACACAGGGTGAGAAAATGCCATAAAAAATGTGAATTCCTCTTTATAGATTTTGCATAGATTGTTTTTATATTGTTAGAATAAAATATGCCCTGTTTTATTGGTGTTCAGAACCGGACAGATGGTGTAAAAGTTACTATTGAAGTGATTACTCATCATTGCATTTATGGCTTAGGTGATTGGCAAAAAAATGTAGATGCCTGTGTGTCCATAAGCAACAATGGTAGATGTCAGATAACCGTCATAGGGATGAGTGCTAATGGAAAGCTTTGTCTCTGTGGACCTTCTTGGTTTTCTCCCGTGATGATCTCAGTGGTTCGTACAGTATGAGCAGCTGTGCTTCCAGACCAGTGGCGTGGCACATGGAAAAACTAATTTCTGCAAATATGGTTTTATGGCTGCTGCTATGTTTGGTGACCGTGATTCAGATATTTCAGATATTTGACTATAAGCATTCATGCACTCATGGGTTTGTACAGAGCAGTGGTGTTGAAGGCAGCTTTCATGATTTTATCATGTCAGACATTAAACCTATTGAGTACCAATAATGAAGTAAGCAGAGTTTGTAGTGATGTTCATAATAAATGTGTGTAAAACCTATCATTTATTTATCAATATTTAGCGTGTCAGCTTTGTGGCCTGGACACTATGCGACAGTGATTAATTATTCAATACTGATATTGATTTAATATTTAAATATTTGTATGAAACATTTGTTACTAATGGCAAAGAAAATTAAAAAATGTGTGAAATGTGTTGGGTCATGTAATATAAAAACATACTGTCAGTTTACCAGTCAAAACTTCCTCTTTAGTTCAAAACGGCTTGTTTACTACGACTGGTCTTTCAGATGACTTTTTTTGTGCATTATTTAACAAACCTTTAGGGAATTATTAACAATAATAAAAAAAGCATTACATGACCCTTTTAAGATCTAAAAATGATCAAAATTGTCAAGACCAATTATTCTATTTTAACAATTCTGTTACCTTCAAAACATAATTTTCACAGATTTGACAGATGCTGCTATATTGCTATATAATAGGATTGCTGCCTAAATCAACTGGTGCATATATTTGTTTTTGATGTATGTATTATTTCATTATCATTTATTGTTTGCCCTTGTAGGTAATTCGGGGGCTTCTTAAATTTTGGCCCAAGACGTGTAGTCAAAAAGAGGTAAGGACATAAGCCATGTTGAAGCCATGAAAATATACCTTTGCAGTGTAAATATGCATTCTGTGATGCTATTTATGTGAATGCTTAACACGTACTGTAACGTAAACTTACAGTAAATGCCATAAACGTACTGTACGATGTGATATATTCAAACTCTTGTTTACCTGTAGTTTTAAATCTTGCGAGTTGTCTGATTCATGTGTCTGTGTTGTGTCTCTGTTGTGTGTAGGTCATGTTTCTAGGTGAAATTGAGGAGGTCTTGGATGTTATTGAACCCACCCAGTTCAAGAAGATTCAGGAGCCTTTATTTAAACAGATCTCGAAATGTGTAGCCAGCCCTCATTTTCAGGTACAGTATAGTGCAAATGTAAAGTTACAGCAGTGATTTGTTATTAAGATGGCTCTCTATTTGCAGGTAGCTGAGCGTGCACTGTATTTTTGGAACAATGAATATATTTTGAGTCTAATCGAGGAGAACAATTCCAAAATCCTTCCCATCACGTTTGGAAGCTTGTATCGGATCTCCAAGGAACACTGGAACCCGTATGAGTTTACATTGAGTTTACACTTTCTTAAATCAGATTACTTTTGCTTTAGCAATTTTTTTTTCTATTTCCTCAGGACGATTGTGGCCCTGGTCTATAATGTTTTAAAAACAATGATGGAGATGAACAGCAAACTATTTGACGAACTGACAGCTTCATATAAATCCGACAGACAGCGGTAAGATTATCATCTTTCCTCTTCAGATTGAGAATAAAATGACACTGTCTGCACAGGCTTTTTTACGTGTGTCCTTAGAGAGAGGAAGAGAGAGCAGGACCGAGAGGAACTGTGGAGGAAACTGGATGAACTGAGACTGCAGGAGACTGTTCAGAACAACAGATATGACATCCAGTTTACCTACAGCAACAATAATAACAACAACACCACCCTGTATAAAGATGAAAACCCTGCTGGAGTCATCACAGACAACAGTGAGAAGCTCACCTGTGCTGAATGACATGACCGCATCTGTTTCTCTTGACTGCTTTACAGATGTAAGCCGCTGTAGAGACGAGAGAGAGAGAGAGAGAGAGAGAGAGAGAGAGAGAGAGAGAGAGAGAGAGGTAACAGAGCTGTGGAATTTATGTGAGCAATAATCTTTCTATTTTAATCCAGTGAAAGTTTTTTAAAGACTAAAACTAAATCAAAATGCTATTTTTCTTCCAGAAAACAGATAATATATTTTATGTATGTTTATTTTGGATGTCAAGGTGGTCCTAGTGTATTACTAAGTATACTATAGTATTTCTGCCTTTACACTGCAAATCTAATTTCCAGTAATATTCCTTGTAAGATATTAAGGTTTGGTTGAGAGAATACAGTTTTGTTTTTAACCCTATTTTTATAAGCATAGATCTTACGATTGTGGTGTAAACATTGTGGTGTAGACATTGTGGTGTCTAGCACCATGTGTTTTGTGAGTTTGAGCTTTTGTAAATGCATACATCATTTTAAATTCCACTGGCTGTACGTTTTACAGCACATGTTGAGATTAAAACAGATTAGACAAAATCTTAGATGTAACTCATCTCAGGGAAAACAACACTGCCCAACTACAACAAGAATGATGACTGCCAGTATAGAATTCATATAATGTTTCAAGATGTGTTTACTTAGAGATTATAAAATAAAATGTCATTGACATTCCATTCAAGATTTAAAGTTGTTTTTGCTTCAACCAAAAAAGGTCATTATGCATTTTTACATGTTCTTGTATTAAAAAAGAAATCTTTTATTTAGCTGAAAAAACTTTTTGCTGTGAGAATGTGTAAAATGATTTTGTTGTAAAATGTATGAACAATCCTGCATTAAAATGCCAAGCTGATGTTTATATTTTCTGTCAGATTGGTGATCTTTATGCATAATACCACTCCATCCCTTAGGTTCACTTTCACTCCAGCCATTACTGAGAATGTACAGAAACAATCAAACATAAAGAAAGTTATCTGGGTTTTAGCATATTGTAGAGTTGATACAGAAGAAGCAGCACTGAAGGAATGGATTCAACAATAAAATCTGATAAATAATAAAACCGTACATGTTATAATTTAATTGGGCTGAATACACAGAACTAAAAAATCATACCAATAAATGTACATGTCTTTACATTTTCAAATATTATAATATAATAAGAAAAAGGTTTTCTTGTCAGGTTTGCTTCTTAAGTGACACAGAAGCTCACTTAAGAAGCATTATTGAAAAGGTTGTTAATACTCTAAGCTTAAGCCAGGAGTAGGCCTTAGTTAAATTAGAATATTTAAGTCACTTTTTTAAAAATGCCTTGGTAAATAATATTACTGGTGAGGATCTTAAGACAAATCAATGGCATTGACATATTTTAAGATATTTCACTGCAAGTTATTATAAGTAAAGACAACTCAGACTAGCATTTTAGTCTGGGACTAGTCTTAAGCCTTGTCGATGAAACCAGGCCAAAGTGTCTCATTTTTAATGAGCTGATGTGTTATTGTAATAGCTGCTTTAATGATGATGGAGGCTTTGAATTAAAGATTAATATAACACCGTGTAAATGTCATCTTCTGACAGACATCTTGGTTTGTTTTAACAGTTAATATTTGCATTAGTTGTAGAAAGTGAGCACGAGACAGATTGTAACGAAGTCATGGTTTACAGCGCCACTTACTGACACAAACGCACATTTTACTAAAAATGGGTATAAGCAGGCAAAGTAAAAAAAGTACACTACCAGTCAAAAGTTTGCACTCATTATTATTGTATCCACATTTTAGAACAACACACTTGTAACTGTGGGAAGTATGTGACTAAAATCATCTCAAATGAATTAAATCTATTTTAGGGTCTCTGTTTGACTAAAACTTGCGAAATGATCATCCAGCTTCTTGAGGTTTTTGAAGAGTATTAAAAGAGTTTTTATCTATTCAGAGCTCTTAAGTCATCCATTTCAAAAATATTTTTTAATAAACATTTTAACAAAAGTCATTTAAAACATTTAAGCATACACCATTTAAAAAATGATGTGCCTATTCATTTCTGATCAAATGCAGTTTCATTGTCCGTCAGTGTGACAATTTTTAAACTATAATACAAGTTCGATAATACATGTGGTCTCTTAAATAATATGTTATGACTATAACCGACTATAATGACTCACTAGATTATAATACAATCACAAAAGCAGGTAACATTTTACAATAAGGTTCAACATTAGTTAATGCAGTACATATTTACACCGTTCAAACAGCAGAACATTTTAGAGCATTTATTAAACACTATGCATTAAATGCATTAGACAGTTGTTAACAAATGTTTTTCAAAACAGTTTTAGTTGCGCATCGTTTCAAGGTATCAAACTGTTTTGACACATTGCTTCCAACATCCAGACTCCAGAAATGTGCTGTTTTCGCTTATTTTGTGCTTATTTAAGCTAAAAAAAATCTAACTAGGACTGAATAAATGAACATAGAATATAGAGAAGGTTTTGTTTATCAATGTTTTCAAAAGAGTCCAAATAAATGATGTTGTACATACTGAAATTAGATTTCCATTCAATGGAACTTCATGTGAACTTCCAACATTGTTGATATTAGTATAAAGTAACGTTAATATATGCAGTAACAATATAATACAAATTCAATTATCAGTACTGTACAGTGTGTTTTTCGACATGTGATATATTGAAGCCCGGTCAGGACCCCTGTGAGTCAGTAGACGTCACTGTTGCTATATTGACGCACGCAGGAACCCCACTGCTTTCAATTAACCTTCTACTTTAAACCATTGATGCCAATGAGATGAGAGGACATTTCATGCCTCATCAGGGTTAGTATTTTAATGAAAACTACAGCTTTTAGCTTGTCTAAGTGTAAATGTGTGTTCATTCTCTATCGAGAGACACTTTAAGCTCACTTCATTGTGCCATGAAGTCGTGTTAAGAACCTTCAAATAGAAGTGACCTTCACTCCAAGATAGATTCACATCTTAGGCTGTGAGACAAAACCTAGCAACACTATGCATACATGCGTTTCAGCTTCTCTACATTATTTCAATTTTATTAATTGAGTCAAGCATCACTTATTTCATTTATGAACTTAGAACTGTGGAAATCGGATACTTTCTTCAAAACACTATTTGTAACATACCAGATCTCATTTCAAAAACTATTTTGAATGTATGACATAAAAAATCCTTTTGTGAAACATATCTATGGATTGATGTAACGAAGCTATCACAACTTCTGAGCAAAAACAATCTGCGGGCAATATTTGGTAAATCACATTAAGCCTTACGAAACGGCCTTATGGGCTTCATCCTCGCACACAAAAGATGTCTGAAAAGCTTTTCTAAATAGGTCACAGTATTTGGAGCACTAGGCCATTGTTTATTATTGTGTTTGACCGTAACACCTGAGCTGTCAATCAAGATTAATTCTGATAAAACTGTAAAGCAGAAGCTGCAGCTGGTGCTTTAGAGAAAAACACTTTGGCTCAGACAACATGTATCAAATGTCTGGAGAGATCAGAGGATGACAGCACATAACAAGCAATGAAATTATATAATACCGGTTTGGAGAGCGTCATTTGATCATGTTCAATGGGAAACATAATCGAAAAGTGATTTTCTAAAGTGTTTAATCTGTGTTTTTATGTTCTATACGTATCAGACAGATCCTGGAGCTCTGTAACTCCGGCACATGTTCAGAGGTTATATAAGGGCTGTGTCACATACATCTGAAGAAAAGCCCTTACATAACCAACAAATCTTGATTCAGCAAAATATTCATATTCAAAGCATTTGGGTCTACTTGGACATTTATATTATTATATTACATAGTTCTATTTTCTGTTTTTCCTGCTCCTATAGAATAGATGAATGTCCTTAGAATAATATTCTTTACTTTTACCTGTAATATATTTACACATTCTAATGATCTAATGCTCATTTCTGCCTTTACAGAACCAACAAACACACAACAAAAACCAGCATCCATGATTTTACCCATAATAAATCCGCAATAGTTCCTACATGGTAATAAACCACGGTTCTTTTTTGTAAGGGTTGGCATGTCAACAAATCATCGATTTGCTTTTAGATTCGAATAGAGAATAGATTCATTGTAGTGCTGAAACGTGAGGGTATTCTCTGTAGTCTCAGCTGGTTTTGATGGTAATAGAAACTGAAGTTAGTGAAGTTATAAGAGGCTCTGTACAGAGACACTGATGTCACAGCTGTGTTTGTATTATTTAATAAAGAATCTCAAAGCACTCTTTCAATTCACATCTCCTTTAGACTTTGCATGGGTTCAGAAATGTTGCAAAATAACTCTTTAATGATACTGATACTAGCTATTTTATATGCTTACACAAGATGACATTATATAAGGATATAAGGAGCTACTATTCATTATTTATTAATAGTATGAGTTATTCATTCATGATGTATATTTTCACCATGCAGGCTCAATAATCTCTGATTTGATGTATTTCTGATATATTCCTTTAGTTTGCTCCTCTCCTCCCAATCATTTTTATTTCACCAAGATATTCACAAATCTGGCCACCACTGAATCATGTTATTATTATTTTTTGTGATTTTTCTGGAAAAAAGCAGCATGTTTCTGGGTGTCCGGTGACCTTCACCCTTCTAATAGTTTGTTTCCTTTTCTAAGATGTTAAGATGGGACATTGCTGTTTTTAGGTTGAATTGCCAACCTCCTCGAACACTCAGCAGGATTATTCCAGATGTAATAACATTTATTTCTATATATGATTTATTATAAAGTAATGAAAACTTGAAATTGAGAAATGAAATTTCTTTCTCCACATCTCTTACCTTTTTATAATCTGCAGAATCTTTTGTGAAACAGAATGGTTCTTGAGATGCTTGAGATGGTTTTTTATGGAATCATTTAGACAAAAAAGTTTCATTATGGCATCGTAAGGCACCTTTTTTAAGAGTGTAATGCAAACCATTATTAAGATGCTTAATAGCTCTCATTTAGACAGTTTGTCATCTTCTCAATTTTTTTCTTTCCTTTTTTATGGGTTTTGAGGTTATAGTGGGAGTGAATGCGAATCCTTTTGTCAAGCTTCAAATCGACACAAAAGCTTTATAAATGAACTCCACAGAAACTGTAATTTGACAGAATTTTCACATATTTTTAAAATATGGTAAAAATGTCAAATTACAACAATAGACTGCAAAGTATGCTAAACAATATATAACCATTTTTTACAGTGCAACTCATGTTGTTAATTTCAAGTGCCTGAAGGCAAATAGGTTTTGATGTACAAAAATGAAATATAATTTGTTATTTTATGAAGTTTATGACGGTCAATCACTCCCACTGTAACCAGAAGCAGAGCACTTTTTAAAGAATCGGTGAGACATCGAAATGTTTGAACTGACACGAGGGTGTGCAAAAAAATGAGATAAATGTTCTTCTAATGTTCTGTAAAATAGCTTCAGGTTATTTAGTCCCATTGTTAGGAGGATATTTCCTACTTTTTTTGGTAGTCGTGCTTCAATGCTTTAATGTGTCTCCTCCCACCCACTTTTCACATCATGAGCCTCTGGGTAGTTATTTTATGTTGGTTCATTTCCAAACACACACACACAGAATGAGGGTTGGTGAGGGAAAGACGCAGATGTAAATGAAGAAGATATGAACTGACAATGTTGCTGAGAAGGGGCGTTTTTCTCTTTTAAGGGGATGGGAACTCGGAGCTGATGATGGAGAAAAATTCTCATTGACTCAACATTTTGAAGTTGAAAAGACATGTGATGATCTTTTAGGAAGGAGCAAACAGGGTCATGGCAGAAGTTTCTATTGTCTGGGTTGGTAAGATGTTGCAATTTTAGCAATCCACACAGGACAAGTGTGCTATATTTTAAGCTTTTATATTTCTGTTTAGTTTCATTTGTCACTAATTTTACATCTAGCCCGAGTTTGTGTTGAGATGTCACATGACTTCACAACTACGCGGTGACTGATTCATATGAATGTTATCTGTACATTTTAGTACGATTTGCTGCAGTTTAGGGGTATAATGCATTAATTCTAATTATGTTTTTTCACAAATCACGTTGTACAGATTCATGTTAAATATTCAGCTTGTAAAATACCTGTAAAGTCTTTTTAGTAAATGAAGTAAAGACAGGATGACGTGATCTACAGTATATGCACATTTTATTTCAACCACTTTGAATGTCCAGCTTTCACTTTTGGACATGTTGATCCTGGATGAGCATGAATGTAGAGATTATGAAACATCTTCAATGACAGTTCAGTGGTATTAAAGGGTAAGCGGTGGCTTTTCTATTTCTTACGCTATACAAATGCATGAAAGGTTAGAATAGTACAATCCACAACTTTAGAGTTGAACAAAAGTGAGTGCATCTATCTTGCATATCATTTTATCCAGTTTCCAAAAAATAAGTGATATTTAAGATTTTGAAAAAAGTGCAGTTTAATGTTAGGCCATTTGTGACCCTTGTAGCATTACTTCTAACCCTTCTGTAATGTATTGAATGTATTGATGATTGAGTATCACTTATGTACAGTATGTGTATAACTTTCCATTATGCTGAATAGTATACATTTTGGTCAAACTTCAGATATCTTCAAATCTTAGGATAATTATACAAGGTTTCAAATTGTGTCTGAAATATCTAAAAACACTATTGCAGTTCAGTTATAGGCAACATTCGCAACACATTACATCTGGACTTCTGTTCCAAATGAAATAAGATTTTCAATGAGAAAAAGATGCAGTATATCCACTGGGCACGGATTGTAGCATGAACCGTAATGTAGCCAGACCTGAATGTGGATTTGCAGTGGATTGTGTAGGAGGCACACAATATATATATATATATATATATATATATATGAGATGTGGACTAAAGGTCAAGTTCACCGTCAGAAGCATCTCAACACAGTTGTCTGCATTATTGCTGTAACCTTAATAACGCCAACGCTAACCCACATTATTGGATGGTAAGCTATTAAGTAGCTATTTGACTTCTGGTTAACCAATAGCCCAGAGACATAAGATGACAATGAATGTTGTCTCAAAGGCAAAGAGAGTTATTAGACTGATGAGAGATTAGAAAGGCAAACATTTTATTTCGTACTTAGAATAACACGAGCTTATGAATCATGCACAATATGACCAGATGTGTGTTAGAAAGTCCATTTGGATTTGATATTGACTGTGAGAGATAAACTGTGTGCTCCTGCCTACAGCCCTGAAGCTAATCATTTGATCCTAAAGTGCAAGTACAGTATGAACCGATACGATAAAAAAAACTGGGAAAAAGTCATCCCTAAAGTAAATAAAATAATATGAAATAAAATGTTGATGGCCAACAGAATATTTCTTTCTGTAAATATATTTCTAAAAATATATGAACATGCAATATCAGATGAACGACCAAAGCCTCCGCCTTAAAACCTCTTAAACGTGGGCATGTTTGTTCAAAACTACAGCATTTTGAACGGAAAACTAGAACGAGATAGATTTGTATGTTTGAGTATTTGCTGTTTTTATTCGCTGTACTGTTTCATAAGGTAACAACGCCACCTACTATATAATAAGGAAAGCATGGATTGTCGGAAATTTCCTTTAATGGCAGGGAAGCGTTGTCTCATTAATGACAATGAGAATAAGTTTAATAAATGATGAGAACAAACTGTTGCCGTGGGTTGTTTTCTTCCGCGGGTTAAAGGTGAAGGATTTAGTTAGCTGTCATTCAAGGTTGGATTATTTTATTTATAAAAACAGACGGTTAATGATTTAATGTGGTTCCCTTTTGTTATAAAAGTGTCCAGTTTTGAAAATATTGTATTAACGTTCCTTGCGTGGTTATAGAGGAAACATTATTAAACGTTTACTAGTTATATATATCTAAACATGTTTTACAACCAGAGTGTCTACAGCAACTAAAATGTCGATGGTTTCAAAATGGTGGCCACAGTGACGCGTCTGGAGCGGTTGAATGTGGCATCTACAAATATGTCTATATGGTATAGCAATGTAAGAAATGCAATGATTGAAAAAATAAAAGAAGAAATTGACGGTAGATTAAAATTAAAGCTCATAACATTGTTAGTATAATTCTTATTTAAAATATTTCTTTAAACTATTATAATATTATTACGATTATTTAACAAACTACTATCATTTTATATCTCAAAATAGTTTCCCCTGCATATCCGTCAGGATCATTACGTACTATTGAGGCTACATATTCACCAGTAAAAGTCTTACTCTTTGGAAGTTTGAACTGTTTTTTGTTTCCATATACCCTTGAAGCTCAACAGAGAGCTAGGAGTTTGACCCTTTCTCCAAAACCTCAGAAAATACAGGCCGTGTTTTTATTGCACACTGTCTCGTCCACAAGAAGCACCTGCTCACAGGTTGCCCTCCTCAGTCCAGAACTACATTAGACATAATGACCGAAAGAGGATCCAAACCGTGAAGCAGCAGTATCTCAACCCCAAATATAACAGTGGTTGGTTTCGTAAGGCCAAAGAGATTCCCATGCAACGCATCCTCCGGCGCACTAGATGGAGCTGCGGCGTTTGGAGAGTCTTTGGTAATGCGCCGGGCTCAGCAGGCCCGTGTACACTGAACTGGCTGCGGAGTGCTCCTGCAAGGCACTGCAGACGCAGCCGTTGGAGTGCAGGACGTCGGAGGTCTCGCTGTGCTCCATGTAGGTGTCCGAAGTGGACAGATCGTGAGAGATGATCATGGGAATGGAGTAGCGCATCTTCTCCTGACTTTTGTACCAGAGACAGGAGCACATGGATTGGAAATGCAGCACTTCGGCGTAGACGTTACACAACCCTTTCCCCGACCCTCCCGCGGCCGACGAGGACGGCGGGTCGGCCATGCAGTGGCTGACCCCCGCTCCGCTCGCCTGCCTGCTGCGGGACAGCAGCGTGCGCTGCTCGGCATCGCGGCGCTCGTCCTCTGCGTTCATGGTCATGAAGCGAAGCACCACCAGGTTGAGGAAGGCGCCGATGACCGTGAGGCCGGTCAGGATGTACATGAAGCTGAAAGCGACATACTGGGGGTTGTTCTGCAGGGCGTTGTCCTTCTGCAGGGCCACGTAGTCCCCGAAGCCGATGGTGGTGAGCGTTATGAAGCAGTAGTAGTACGCGTGAAAGAAGCTCCAGTCTTCGTAGCGGGAGAAAGCCGCCGCCCCCACGCACAGCGTGCTCATGCAGGATATCAAGCCGATGCACACCATGTTGGCCATGGAGACCTCGGTGTGCCGAAGGCCGAGGCACTTTTTGAGACGGTGCAGCAGGTACTTCACGAAGGTGTTGATGCGTTCACCCAGGCTCTGGAACATCACGAGAGTGAGGGGGATCCCCAGGAGAGCGTAGAACATGCAGAACACCTTTCCGCCGTCGGTGCTCGGGGCCGCGTGGCCGTATCCTGCACGCAATAAGAGCAGAGAGACCAGTTACATTTCATGTGTCAAATTTTTTCATACGCCGCTTTTCACAACAGCATTCGTAACAGCATTATTACAATTACAGAAAACATATCATGCGTGGTATTCTGCGCCGTATCAGGCTGTTCGATTTATAATGCTAGTAAGCTCTGTGTGTTTTAAAGGGATGTACTAACTGTACACATTATTCGACATAGAAAGATAACAAATACATCACATTTAAAAGTTTGGAAAAATGGACCGGCATCAGATATATCTGTTCTTTCGTCTGACGATGTATCGTGAGCGGTATACTTTGGGACTATAGACTATATGCACGCGGGGTGGTGACGTACATCCGCTAAAGTCACTTCCGCTCTTATAGCACTGACGTCATTTGTCACCTAGCGATAACGATAAAAAGCGAACCGACAGCACTAAAGCTGAGCATTGTTGAATGCCTCTGTGATCAAGCCTCGAGTAAATGCAAAAGTGAACTTTTTTCATATTTGTGGATGTAGCTTAAAACGTATAGCTTGAAGCCCTTCTCCTTTTTGGTTGTCGATGTATGAGTGTTCGGATAGATTGAAAAGCGATCGTGCATAGAGTCTATTGTAAACATTGTGGCAAAATGTTAAACAGGTGCATTGCCGCCACCTACTGTGTTGGAGTGTCAACTAGATACCTTTGCTTGATTATTTACGATATTATAATATGTGTAGTACTATTATTGCTATTACACATTACACAATATCAAAAAGGATGCTTATTATATCACGGTTTTGACAATACTAGTTACATGTAAAAACCAGAAAAAAAATATTTGTCCCATTCAAGCAACTGTTAATGAAGACATTTGGGCGTTCTTCATAAATACGATTGTTTTTATTTATATAACTTCATTCATATGTGTCTGAAAACCACTGTCTACTAAAAACCCCCTTCGAGAAGAAATGGTTTATCCCTATCTCATATAATTTACATGGTGATGTAATTTCCTCTAGAAGCAAGTTATGCTTGGTTGAATACGATTGCCGCAAATTTTATCAAGAAATTGTGACATATGAAAGCATCTTTCTAAACATACTAGGTGCTCAGTAGCTCTAAAAATGACTGTACATGTCAAACATGTTACCCAGTGGAGAACAGCAAACAGAGGGCTTTATATTTTTTCTATTGTAGGGGTTTTATGTGAGCTCAAATATTTGAGAACACTTGTAAAACATTATGATCTTTGTTATCCCAGCACGATATTGTCAAAAATAATACAGTACATTTTTTCTCATTTGTCAGTAGGCTGATGCTTTTATCTAAAAGTATAGTTTACAGTGCAGGGACAGTCTTATCTAAAGTGACCACCCAAAATATTGGCATCCTGCTTAAAAGCCCAATAAGGAAATAATGTCCACAAGCATGAAAGCTTATTTGAAACGCTCACCAGCAAGTGATCAGCTCTTGTGACATCCGAACCTACAACCTGTCAGTAACCAGCACAGATCTGTAACACTTTCAATTGCTCTGAAGTGTTCTTACAGCCGGAGGAAACAGGTTACATTACAAAATAAAAGGTTTCCTTTCTATCCAAATACTCTTTTTCAAATACTCACTAATACTAATTTCTTTGTTTGGTTGAACACAGAGAAAGATATTCGTACGAATGCTTGTAACCAAACAGTTCTTGGACCCCATTGACTACCATAGTAGGAAAAAATGACAAGGGTAGTCAAAAGTACCCCAGAATTTTTTTCTGTCCTACATTCTTCAAAATATCTCATTTTGTGTTCAACGCAAAGTAATTTTTATAAAGTTTAACTATACAACGTCCACATGTTTTCAGCCAACACCTACAGTACAAGGATCATTTTCTAAACCTATTTCTTTCTCACAAAAACACATTTGCATTGCACTATAGTGAAGGTGAGTTGATCCTTCTATAGACGCATTTATGAATTATTTCTTACAAACCATCTTGAACACACAGGACTGATGTTTAGAGCTCTTTTTCATGTATCTGCTTCTCTTCATCCATTCAGCTTACATCTCCCAAAATAACTCATCAAACTTATCGCCAAATGTGCTGCAGTCACAGCAAATCCATTCAGTAGTCCAACACACATTAGAAAGGGGGTGAGGATTAAATACTTAGAGAAGGTGTGTGTGTGTGTGTGTGTGTGTGTGTGTGTGTGTGTGTGTGTGTGTGTGTGTGTGTGTGTGTGTGTGTGTGTGTGTGTGTGTGGTGCTGGGGGAAGTGATTGTGCGAAATAAAGGATTAAAGATGTTTGCCTTTGGGTAACAATGTTTTGCCTTAGCTTTCCTGTAGCTCAGTGGTTAAAGAATGGCGCTGGCATCACCAAGGTCATGGGTTCGATCCCAGGGGATTGCACATACTCAGAAACAAATGTATAATGTATAATGCATAATTGTAAATGTAAATCAAATATAATATAATATTGAGAAAAACACACAGAACAGATGGTTCTGCACGCTAGTATCCATAGGTGAAATGCTCTATGAAGCTTAGTGTGTGTGCGTGCGTTCGTGTGTTTAAAAATAGATCAAAGACAGATCTGGAAAACATCCACCTTTATTAGAATTACATCATTGTCAGCTCACCAGCCCTAAATCTAAGATTAATAAAATTATAATCAGATTATCTTAAAGCACGTGTTAATCTTATAGGACCTTCCACTGATGTTCAGAATTACAACTCATGTATTTATTAATATATACAGTTTGATATTTCTGTTCATGTGTTTTTTAATTCCTGTGAGCAGCTATGTTTAGGATGCGTAACTCTAGCAGTGTTTGCGGGCTTGACATAGTCTGGTCAGATGTCCCGCTGCTGTCACTTTTAATCTTTCACATCTCCTTGAAAAAAACGAGAGAGAGGCAAAGCAGCGTTGCAGAGTTCTTCTAGCGGTTATATAACGCTGTTTGTGTTTCTCTTTTATGTAAGACTTCATTTGGTTTCTTGATTATAAATGTCTGACTCCCTTCTGTGAATGACAATCGAAGCATTTCCAATATATTCCATCATTAGTGCGAATGCTTTTTGTTTTCTGTGAACACAATGCAAATTTATTCATTATACAATCAGCAGTATACGCATAACCACAGTGCTGTTGAAAATGATATACGCTGTACAAAAACCCTGTAATTGTATTCGACAGAATTGTAATTTCATTTAAATTACAAAAATATACTGCAAATTTGCGAGATACATTTTAAATGACATGAAATAGATGAAACACACAATTTTAGTTTACAAAACAATTGTTTGTTTTGTTTGTGGTGCCTCAGCTGCCGTAATATTACAGTTTTTACGGGATTTTTTTATTATACTGTACCTACAATATGCATGTATGGGATATTTCTCTAATGATGTCATTTATACCTGTAAAATAAATGCATTTAATATGACTTTTAACATATTTGAGAATTTGTAAATCGCTAGATAAACCTTAGATTAAAATGCTATTACAGTAATAGTGCAGTAACAGAAGTGTATCACTGAAAGCAAAAATGCTGATGTCTGTGCAAGGGCATCAATGATGTCATCGGTCACATGTCACTTTGGATAAAATTGTATCCACGCATCTCATACCAGAGAAAAGAGCCGTCCAAAAACACACGTGTCACAAGGCTGCGTTCACTTTAAAAGTGCTTAAACATCTGTTTATCCTTCAGCAGGAGTCCTGCTGGCTGGTGGTGCGAAGCATCTATACTTTACCTCTTATACTCAAGTACCCCATCACTGATACCAGATCAGTAAGACAAACTTCCCTTATTGTTTGTTAAATGACAAATGCGACAAATGTATTCTTGAGGTGCGGTAATGGCTGAAAGATGAAGCAAATCAAATGTTGGCTGCTTTCAAAAGAACGTCTAAAGATCAAGGAAAATGACATTTCTCAACCCTCTTTAATGTCTCTGTTGTTTCTCCAAAGAAAAAGTGAAAGGAGACCTTTGCTGAGATCCTCTTCTTATGAGATTTTGCACAAAATCTGGCCAAGATACGAACAGACCAAACAATCTGAACTATGATATTATAACATTAATTTTTTTTTTTTAGCTCCAGACCGTATGTCAACATTTGACTAATTTTCTGTCTATTTTTATATATCCTACGGAATTTTATGAGAAACCTCTGGAACGCAGATGAAAAGTAAACGAAGCGTAACAAGAACTCCGAAGAGTTCCTTGAAATAAACTGAAATGAACTTCAATGACAGAGCAACCTCGGAGCGATAAAAATGTCCTTTGGGAAAATACAGATACATATATCATTGGTTTACAGGGTTGAGTATTTTTAAACTCGTGGGCCAACTGCGCTTTCAATATTTATGAGGGAAGATAACACAGGAATGAAAAGATACTCTGACTTACTGAATGTTCGGGAGTACAGGACGAAGAACATGTTTAAGGTCTACACCTGTCTTATAGGCTGGAGTTTTGTTAACAGGTCTTGGGTGGCATATAAAAAACATCTTGGATTTTAAAAACTATAACGATAAAAAAGAACAAACCATCAGTGTATAGTGTATTAAAAACGCTTTCATGGTCCCTCTCTTGTCTCTTTGAGCCGGGACGCCAGAGCTGTCAGGCTGACCGACAGATTGTCTATGTGAAAAATGTCCCCAAATGTATAAAGTGCAAAAAGCCACAGATTCCGACTGATGTATGACCCGCTGCTCTGCTGGCCAGGAGGGTATTTATTTGTTCAGATCACATTCTTTCCATCCAAAACACTCCTTCCCTGCAGAGGAGGGCAAGAGAGACGCTCGTGTCCCGCTGTACTGCCGCTGGACCCTGCAACTCCATTGATCCCACGACTCAACTCATCAACATCTTCAGAAACCACAAAACACTTTCGTTTAGAAACAATGTTAAATAAATGATAGTATTATTTTCACGTAGCCAGGGGTGTATATGAAAGAAATTTTGGAAAGAGCAAATGGAAATGGAAAGTGGCAAAAATCTCACAAGTGAGTTTCAGAAGAGATGTCAACAATGTCTCAAACTGAGCTCAAAAACTTCCAAAGTCAATATTATTCAATATCTCAATGTGAACATTTCTCATCAAATTGACCCAAATCCAGATTATTTGTCCTATCTACATTCATTTACACCTCCATATACTCTTTATGCACGCTTACCCTCTCATTTGTTTCTCTTACCCTTGTAAGCATTTTTAGGAGAAACGTAAGTTGGTAGTTAAATGAAACACAACTGAGAACTTCATCAAATCTCCTGAGCTATGAAAGAGCATCCTCTGAGCTTGGCCACCGCGCAGTTGGCAGCAAGCATGTAACCAAATATTCCAGCCGCGGGGAATGAAAAATAAGGAACCGGTCATTGAAAACCCATTATTCCGAATATTGTGGGACGAGTTCCTCTCCGGCAAAACTGTGGGCTCATAATTGTGAACCTCCAGTAGACTAATGGATCTGGTTAGCTCAGGTTATAGTTTACTAACTGATAGTAAACAGTGCCTTGTTTACAGAGTGTCCTGCATTGACAATAAGGCTCTGGCAGCCTGGTTGCTTTAATGATGATTAGATTACTCATGCCAAGTGTACACAGTAATCTGATCTATAGCGGGCACATGAAACAGACCTTACCAAGCAAACACGATCAAATGTGTGAACTAGTTTATGACATAATAAGTATTGTCAGAAATGATAAATGTTCATTTGGAAATGTAAAGCTTTCTTCAAGATTCAAGATTGTCGGTTAACATATATAGGCTAGTAAGATTTCATGTTTAGTAGTGTTATTTTTTTTTTACAAATGTTTCTTGTGGTAAATTAATGAGTACAGTATATACTACATATTTAATAATTTTGCAAGAAATTGAATTAAATGTAGATGTTTCTGCAAGATACTGCTGTCAAGGATCAGCATGTCACATCAACTTCCCATTGACCATTACCAAGACGGACAAAGAGAGAGAGAGAGAGAGAGAGAGAGAGAGAGAGAGAGAGAGAGAGAGAGAGAGAGAGAGAGCAAGGCCGGTCATGGTCCGTCGGTCTTTGGATTAATTAAAAGAGCTTGCACACATCCTTGTCATGTTGACTACTTGGTGATCTTAAGGAGCTGTCCAGTGTCACACACACATTTTGAGTAAAGACCTCAGCTGTATCATCGCCTCTGGGATGTAAAAGACTTTTATGTAGGATGTGTAAAAAAAAAGTGTTCACAAGACATCTTCGTGTTCTTTTACACACAGCACGTACAAGCTTGGTGTTTAGGAAAAACAGTGAACATCTTACATTAATGAAGAAATTCAATATACTTTCTACATTTCCGTTATTGCATGGGAGTCTTAATTATAATGTAATATTTGCAAAATAAAACTTTTGTCTTCCACAACCCGTCATAGGCAGTACATTGAGTTCCTGTCCTACCTATGGTGGTGATGACCGTGATGGCGAAGTAAAAGGATCCCGCGAACCTCCACTGGACCCCAGCCTTGTGCGGCTTGAGCTGCAGCACGACCCTCTCCAGCTCGTCAAAATCCACTCTGCTCAGATTGTACTTGTCCATCAGCTCCTGTTTCCGATCGTCCAGGATCTTCTTCTGGTTGATCTCCATCTTCGACTCCAAAGCGTCAAAAACGGCCGCCCCGACGAGCAGATAAGTGAAAGTGCATGTGATCAACACCAGGGTCCTGATGTTTTGTCTCTTCATGATCAGAGCGAACGAAACGAGCGGCAAACTTTGAGGACTGATGGAGATGAAGGAGCACCGAGCTGTTTCATTGCGACAGACAGACAGTGAGGAGTGAAGCGATGAGCTGTCCTTCAGCACCACGGGTGGACATGTGCCTATTGAGTCAACACATCGCATTCTTCTTTCATCTCTATGCAGCCTCCCATCGGTAACACAGTTCACTCATACAAAAGCGCTTCTTCTGTAAAAGATCTTTTCACTATTACATTCGCGACACCCTATAGCCTATATTATGATAAAATTACAAGGCTTAAGAAATTTCGATCAATAATTGATCTATGTAATGAGCTCTCTTGGTATTGTTCAATCTAATGACATTTCTTCCCGCAGGATGCTGTAAGCGACACTAAATGAATTAGTAACGTGATACTGTCAGCTCAGATCATCGCCGTCCAGATTTCAGACGACTGATGTCACAGATATCCCAAAATATGCAAAATACCAAATTGAAATGTGAATATTCACCAACCCCCTAGTTCGGGATGAGACGCGAGTCGCTTATGGGGATTAACCTTGATTCTGGAGGTGAGTTCATCGTATCCTCAGGAAAAAAGGTGAATTGTATCTTATATCGATTTGTTAAGCAGTCAACAGCAACCCGATGTCAGGTGAACTTCACCAACTCACCTGTGATCACTGTACACGCGGCGACTGTCCACGAGAGGGCGCGCTCGTGCAATCTATCCATCAACTGTTGCCAGGATAATGTTAAAAGATTTCACTTTGCACATTTTTTTTACTGTTTTATTTCTTTTTGGATTTGCTGCATACCGTTTCATGAACAAATAAAGGCTTAAGCGGTGTCCTTGTGGTATATTTTTATTTAGGCTACATGTTGCCTACAGCGTTTTATCTGTCATTTAAATCGCTCCTGTAAATATTAGCACAATTCATAAAGCATTCACCTTGAGGATAATCCGTCAATGTGCAGCGTTGCGACATTTCGCGTGTATCCTACGTCAGACACCTTTGTTTACCTTAATTCTAATGTTACTAACTGCATGCACACGATCCCCTGTATCCTCGCGTGCACTCTGCAAACTCGGGGTGTCAGTAACTTATAAATCACAGTTACCAACACGTGACATCAAGACTTGACAGATTGCAATCCTCGTCTGTCTTTCCTCCGTCAGCATTCCCATGTGTTTCATGTAATACAGCATAGAGGTCTCGTCTCGCGCGCTCCACCTCTCAGGTTACCTACTGTACTGGGATCAGCTGGGCGGTACTTCAACTATACACGAGCTGCAAAGTCACTCACCAGGGAACAAAGTTTGAAATGATCAAACAAACCCGTAAGAGATTCAGGGATCAGTAATGGATTCGGTTAAAAGAGATGAACGCATGAGCGAGCACGCGGCAAATCTCCTGGGCTCTGGACAGCAGTCCAACCGGACACATGAAACTTCCAAAAGAATGTCAAGATCCGTGAAAATCCTTGTTGGGGTAAGAAAATCTCAGCATGTCCTCTCCTGACACCGGTGACACGACTGTAGGTTAAGTAAGCGCAAGTATCGATGACGGACTCTCCTTATTAATATAGGCGATTCGTTTCTTTCCAATAGTTTGTGTATTAGGGAAAAATACGCTTATATGTTTCGTTGTAGATCATTTGCAATGCTTCATATTAAATGTTGAAACTCGAAAGAAGTGTGCTTTAATGTTTAGGTTGAAAAGTAAGGTTTTTAAAGGTTACAGTTGCAGTTTTCATGACCTAAAGTTTGTTGTTTTGACTGTTTTCTTACACCAAAAATCAGATTTAAATACTTAACAATAGTTACAATAGGTGAAACGTTACAAAATGTTTGTATTATGCACACACCTGTTACACTAATGCATGTTTTGTAACGTCTGGAAGTTTTAGATGAAACTTTGTCTTTCCTGTGATCTTATGTTTTTCTCAGTTGCAACCCTTTCTTAAGGCAAGAATGACATCAGAGGTCATGGAAAGTTAATGAAATCATTATTGCCTCAGTTCTTTGTTAGTCAGAGCAGTCTGAGATATTTCAAATGTTGCCGCTGTACAACATTAAGGACAGATGTACAAAACAGATGTTTTTGTATCAACTTTTCTATATGCAAAATTGCTTTTAAATGATATTCATGTAAGGGAATGTTTTCCGCACGTTTTTTAAGTGCGTGTGTGTGTGTTTCCTTGGGTTTGAATCCATGACCCTGGTGTTATTAATACCATACGCAACCAGTTGAGCTACTGGTCTACCGCTGGTGTTTTGTGCTCTTATATCAGCATTCCTGTCCAACAAACATATTTGCCAGTGAATGGTCCTCCTGAAGCTCAGCTGATGTTTCTACTAACACCACATTCATTGATTGTTTTAAAACAAAGATTCATTCTTGACTAAATACAGTGAGGTCTCTTGTTTTTGTTGTGTATAGATCCTTCTGCTCTGTCTGCTGGCTTTAATTCTCACAATCATATTTATTCAGAAACTCCACTGCAGTGAGAAAGGTACTCCATTTTCTACTGTTTACACTTTTTGAAATAATAAATTGTTATTCTGTTGTTTACATGCTCTTAAATTCATGTGTTTTTTGACTGATAGTTAGCAGCTGTAAAAATCGCTGCATGTCCAAGAGTCGTGATGCGAATGCGACGTGCTACTGCGACGCCACGTGTGTGAATGAAGGCACTTGCTGTGTGGATTATGAGGAAGTTTGTGTGGAGCCAAGTAAGTGTCTCTCTGTTTCTATCTCTCTTCTGTCTGTTGTTGTAAATCTGTCTCAGATGACACGCTTGCAATCCAAAACTGATTTTCAGCCTCTAATCTGATTGGCTGACCAACTGATAGAAAGAAAGCAGTGTTTACAAAATGCCACAGTGTGCCATACGGTTTCAAAACTGAACCAAAGTTTGTCAGGTTAGTGCAATAAAGCTTGACATTCAGAATGAAAGATACACGTTGTTTTACTTTTGGATAACTGTTGTATACAAGTTTTCAGTTTTTTTCTGTCTTTGCAAATACTACCTTTACATTTGTATTTTTTCCATTTATTTTCTTTTAGTTTTTTTCTGTCATTAAATGATGCTTACTGTACAAGCAAAACAAGCTGTGGTCGGTCTCTTTGCGTCAATCTCTTCTTGTCCGAGTGGGCGGTTCTTTTCCAAAATAATCTACAGTGTGGGTAAAACTTTATGGCAATAGTCTTGGTTACATTCATTCATTTGGCAGACGCTGTTATCCAAAGCGACTTACAAGTAGGAGAGCGTAAAACAGTTTGTCAACGTGCTAAACAGTACCGATAGTTTACAAGGCCATGTTACTAGGAGGATTAAGCTTTACATGGGACATTTTGACTTCAGCTCAGCTCACGGTTGGTGTTTTTGTTTCTGTGTAAAAAAAGAAACATGAAGTTATAGACATGTATACAGACGCTGACCATTAGACCAGGGCTGAACCATAACACCCCAGAAACGCCTGACTCCACAAACACCGGACACAAGAATGTCTGTTTAACACCCACCTGTTGAAAATTCCCTGTCGAGTGTTTGACCTTTACGGAGTCGCTGTGGCAGTGTTTGGGCTCTCGGGCGTTTTTTTCCCCTCGCATGTTTTGAATCAGTTTTGCAACTCGCTCACCAAATGTTCCTGCCCGTGGCGCCTGCTGTGTGCACTGTGTGTGAGGAATGGGTGGATTTCTCTTTCATATGGTGAATTGCACATACAGGATCAGAGGCTTTCTGTCTGTCGAGACAGGCTTTTTTCTGTCTCCTGTCTGTTTTCTTTCTCACGTGCGTAAAACTTCATTGCTGGTTAAAGGGCTTCAGTTCAAACTACTGTATCATACACAGCCACACATTTTTGTGGCTTTACTGTAAACTTGTGGTTTGTTTGCTGTGCATTACTTACATCTTTGTCCTAGAATAAGGATTCAGTGATAGAGATTGGGATTAGAATTGCCGGCAGATGCTAGACCTCATGTTTGTAGAGACTGGTTATAAATGTTAGTGACGTTCTCAAATTTTCTTTAACAATCATAAGGAACGTTGCGTGAATCCCTTATGTGTCGTTTTAGTTTGACATTGTACCATTACACTATAAGGATTCAGAATTACCCAGCTTACTTTCATTCCTTCTGTCTTCACCCCAGGTTGAATATCGTTCGTGTTTCCGCACACATTACAAAACTTTCCTATGATACACATGAGAACCTGAGATGTGTGCACACCTGCTTCAACCACAAAAAAGACCAGATTAAACATTCATAAGAGTTGAAAGGAGCTTCTTTTTTAGGTCCCTTCTCTCTGTCTTGCTGTGTTTCACCGTCAGTCATTGTTTTTCCAGGTCAACACTGGACTTGTTCTAAATTTCGTTGTGGTGAGGAGCGTCTGGCGAACAGTCTCTGCTCTTGCTCCGCTGACTGTGTGAACACGGGTGACTGCTGCTTAAACTACAAGAGCACATGTGAAGGTAAACAACATAATGGTTAGAGAGTCAGACTTGTAACCAAAGGTTGCAGGTTCGATCCTCAGTACCAGCAGGGGTTGTAGGTGGGGGCAGTGAATGACCATGACTGAGGTGAGACCCTTGAGCAAAGCACCGAACCCCCAAACTGGTCCCCGGACGCCGCAGCAAATATGGCTGCCTACTGCTCCTGAGCGGCTCTGAAACTAATCGAGCGTCTGACAGAAACTATGCGAGTGAGTTTATAACAACACGTGCGGTGTGAATCTGGCAGAGATACACTGTGACGTACAGTCATGCGTGCCCACCGGTGAAGAACGCAGCAGCAGCTTCTGGTGATATCTGCGGATGAACGCATTATTTTACATTTATTAACTTAATTAGAGATCAATCATATTTAGCGCTTTATTCCTGATTTCTGTTACTTACATCAATATTGCATTATTAGTGTAAAGGTTATAGGTTGGACACCCAGGGAACACATACTGATAAATATATTTTGAAGTATACCATGAATAAGTAGCTTTGGATTAAAGCATCTGTCAAATGTGTAAAAAAATTATAGTAATCGTTTTTAATAGGTTCATATCAGTTTTGTTACATATGTAGCGCCTGTGAATGTTGTGATTTTTTTGGAGCTCAATGGGATAATGTATCATTTACTTGTCATATGTTTTCCTATTTCTGTTGATGATTTCTTAGTTACTGGAACAAAAAAGGTGTGTACTGCACGTAATAACATTTCATACTTGAAAAATAATGCAAAAATACCATGAAATTATCATGTAAGGAGTTCATCCGGCTCATCTGACTGTCCTTTATTTCATGCCATAATGGTTGTTAAAGGGTACAGCTGATGTTTGTGAAAGTAGACTTGTTTCAAAAAGATGATGATCGTATTATATTAAAAATACATTCGATTGGTGCCCTGGAGTCTTTTTTATTTAATAATTTACTTTAGAAATGAAATGCTGCGACACTACATTGAGCTAATTTTGTTTGGACTATTTAACAGCACAATATTTGTGGTAATTGTACAGGACTGTACCGCTTTAGGGATTGTCTGAAAGGGCGTAACGAAGAGTTTTCATGTTCGGCTGATCTGTCCCTTAAAGGATTTCTGAATAAACACGATGAAGAATAAGAGTGGAAAATCACAGATGTTGGTTGTGTCTGTTTATAATTAACTGTCTTCTGTCATTAAAGCCTGTCTGCTGGATCACAGGCGTATCGTGTCTGAAATACTGCAGGCTTGATAAACAATATCTCTGATCCACATGTTTACATTAGATGACTGGAACAAGTCTGACTCAATGTCTTCAGTATCAGACACACATACTGGAGGTCTCAGTTGTGCTTTAACGTGTCAACTTTTATGTTTCTACTAAAATTATTAAGACAGACAAAAGAAGATATTTTAAGAATGTTGATATCCAAACCAAAATTGGCCCCTATTGACTTTCATTGTATGGACGCAAAACATATTTTGAGACATTTCTCAAAATATCTTCTTTTGTTGATCTTACACAGATGAAAGAGTCATATACAGGTTTAAGATGGTTTCACACTTTCATTTCTCTTTTCTCGCTGTTTAAACTAAAGGAAAAAGAAAAGAAAATCAAATACACCTGGACGGAGTTTCACATTTGTCTTTCTCTTCCTTTTTTTGTCATCACAGGTGAAAAGACGTGGCTTGATGAAGAGTGTGAGGACATCAGAGCTCCTCAATGTCCCGCAGGGTAACAAACTCTTTTGTTGTTTAGAAATGCCATGTTGAATGGCAGGCCTGTGTTAACGCCAGCACTGTGAGCTGGCAAAGTCCACATACAGTAATGAGTCATTGTGGGTTTACAAGCCATATTGCATGTGGGGGGAACTTTAGGGATAAAAAATACGTTTTGTTAAGAAGAAAAAACTCTACTTAGTTGCGTGCAAAAATAGTGGCATCCGAAAGTCAGACAAAACTAGTTTGAATGAAGGGTTTAATTTAGATTGGATTTTTTTTCTGAAAGTGACAGAATATACTTTGTGAAAAACCTAATGGTCCCTGCATGACATGAAATTCTCATGTCATGCATGGACCATTAGGTTTTTCACAAGATATCAGACTTTTTGTGCTGAAAGCGGTGATAAATCTAAACTCTCATAATCCTAAAACCCTTTTCATCTCTTGCCTTAAACAACAAGAACTTTTGAAACCCACCGTTTCCACAGTATGAACAAATCCCTTTAAATGCGTGTAGAAGGGTTTAGGCGTGTATGTGTTTATGTCTAACTCTGAGTAAATGGACTGTGTGGTCCATGTAGTTTTTTCCATTAACTCTAATATAAACTTTTCCTCTAATATATTCAGAATTACCCATAGTGCTTTTCACTGGCATAAACATGAATAAACAACCTAATGTACCTTATGTTTTTGCAGCCTTTTTAAATGTATGATTATTATAATAGTGAGAAAAATCATGAAACAAATGTTGTGGGGCATACACAGAATTCCGCAAATAAAACATGATGTCTAGGAAAATTGCACATTACAGAGTGGTGTCGTACGATATAATTTGGCCATTATGTTTGTATTACAACATTTATTATAGTTTGATTTCTTAATAGAGTGAAAATACATTAAGCAAATGCTTTGTGGGTAATTTTGTTCTGTATTTTTAATGGTATAATCTTCCGTGTGAAGAATGATAATGTGGATGCTTTGGGATAGCTGGTATAATGTGTCTCTTGTGTGGGAGTAGAAAAGCAAAATAGTGATTTAACTTCACGGTGATGCCATTACAAACTTTCATCTGAAATGTTAGTTGTCTGTGTTTTTGTTCTGCATGAGAAACTGGTGTTAAAAGGGACGTCTGTACGTGTTATGCATAGCAGATGTTTAAAACCACAACTCTCTATTCTTAGATTTTCCAAACCGCCGCTTATCCTGTTGTCTCTGGATGGATTCAGGGCGGGTTACATGGACGCTTACAGCGGCTTACTACCTGTCATCAACAAACTCAGTATGTCACAACTACTCTGTGTATACTGTATACTTCCTGTTTAGTGCATACTTCTGTGGTTGCTTTTAACTTGTGTAGGGACACCAGACATTTTCAGTCTAAAAATACAGTTCTCCACACGTTCTGTTTTTGGTAGGTGTAGAGTAATTTAGTGTATAGTCTTAGATGATTCAGTCAAATTCAAACATTTCATTTTTTTAATAAATACAATTTTAGTTTGTAATGAAAAAAGTTTGTCTTTGTGCAGTTATAGGTGTTTTGTGTGACACCTTCAGATGAAAACATTTTTAAGATAATGAGAAACATTTTACTCAACTTGTGTTGATTTAAAATATATATATTTTTAGACTTGAAATGCATTTTGCTTTGTATGTATTTTTTATGCATTCTTTTTAATTCTAGAATACATGGACTAGTACGCATGTCTATCATTTTTGTTATTTAGCTATAAACTGTAATTTTTTACAGAATGTTTACATACTGTACGTTATGTTTGAAAAAAGATTTGATTTTACTTAAATGTTATTTTCTGGTGGCCCTGTGGCCGGAGTATTACCGTTTTTAAAAGTGATATTGTAAAACAACATGTCTAAATCTCTTTCAGTAATATTGAACACAGTAACAGTCATGTTTTACTTATTCAAAACATTTATTTAAAATGAGATCCAACAGTGCATGCTAACACGGTGTATGCTTAAAACATGTTTTAAAACAGTTTCGGTAACACTTTATTTTACAGTGCCCTTGTTACACATGTTACATGTACTTCCTATAGTATTTATTATAAATTAGGCATAATTACATGCAACTAACCTAAAACCATACCCTAACCCTACAGTAAGTACATGAAGTTACTTAAACGTATAAGTACACTGTAACACGGACAGCTTAAAATAAAGGGTTACACTTTATTTTAAGGTGTCCGTGTTACAGTGTACTTACACATTTAAGTACTGAGTAATAATGATTAACTACACTGTAAAAAAATTACTGTACTAAAACTTACAATTTTGGTTGCCAGTAAAACTGTAAATATTTACAAGAGTACTGTAGATCATTAACTACAGTTTTACTGTAAAAAAAATACAGCATATTTCTGTAAATATACTTTTTTTGTTTTACAGCTGTCACTGTAAAACTGTACAAGAGCAACTGTGAATTTACAGTAAAATACTGTATTTTATTAACTGATATAATGTTAATTTACCAATCTCTTAAAGAACTATTATTTGTTTTGAAACTTAATAATACACTGACAACCACCAAACAGAGGTGATGAGTCACGTGATGAATCAAAGTTCATCACGATCAGCTTTTCCATCAGTTGAGAAGGATAATACTAATATATTGAAGGTGCACATTGTCATTCGCACAAACACTAAACACCATCATGGTAACACACGACATCACATTTTTTTATAATAAACATTCATTTAACAGCATTAAATGTAACATAAAATCCTAATGTACATAGCTGATTAAAAAGGAACAAAGACTAGGAAGTTATTACATTTTTAAAGAAAAGTGTCATGCAGGGAATTCTGGGAATAGGGAACAGTTTTTTACTGTAAATTATACAATATTGGCTGTTTAACTGTAAAATTTACATCAGTCTTTTAGCATGCTCCCACAATTCATAGCAAAATACAGTAGCACTGTAATTTTCAGATTGTAAATATTTACTGTAAAAATTACAGCAATTTCTTACAGTGTACATGTATTTACTATAGGGTTAGGGTTAGGATGAGGGTGGGGTTTTAGGTTAGTTGCATGTAATTATGCCTAATTTATAATAAATACTATAGGAAGTACATGTGACGTGTAACAAGGGCACTGTAAAATAAAGTGTTACCAAATATTGTCTTTCCTGTTATAAATTGGTAACGTCATCTTGTTTTCTCAGAGAAATGTGGCACCTCTCCACCATATATGCGACCTGCTTATCCAACCAAGACCTTCCCAAACCATTACACCATTGTGACAGTAAGTGACAGGTAGACATTCATCCACTATTGCTTATAAAAACCTACGCTGTCAAAATGTTTGTAGTTAAAAAACCGCACACAGCACCGAGTTCAGTTTTTTCCCTTCGTTCTTGTGTTATCAACCAACAGTTTCCTCTGAAAGAAACACAAGTGTGCAGCTTTTGACCTCTCCCTGTTAACAGTTTCAGTTACAGTTTGTACTGTACATGTAATATTTTGTGTGCATCTCAGGTCACAGCTCCGTGTGTTTCCTGAAATTCAAACCCCTAAGTGTTTATCAAATGTTTAACTAATTTGTGGAAACATGTTTTTATCATACCAATGATTTCTAAAAAGTAATAAGAAGAAATATTTGTATGAATTGTTGTTCTATTACAGGGTCTCTATCCAGAATCTCACGGAATCGTGGATAATAAAATGTATGATGTGACTCGCAATGCCTCCTTCAGTTTGAAAGTGGATGAGAAATTCAATCCCTTGTGGTATCAGGGTGAACCAGTGAGTATATGCTTACATATACATATACATCCAAAAATGTGTACAGACGTTCTGTATTCTGTAAGCATGGTATAAGTAATATAATGCAGTGAGTTTAGGGGCTAAATATGATCATGTCTGTATTTCAAATATGTTTATTATTGTGAAGTAAACAAGAACTGAGGACACAATCACAAATATTTTTGTTCAGGTACCTTACAGGTGTTTTAATAAATGTGAAATATACAGAGGGTGCAGGACATTGTCTTTGTAGTGCTTTCATTGCTGTCCCTGGGGATGTTTTACTAGTGTTTTTTATCAGTGTTTGTGTTCTCATGGAATCGAACCCGTACAGAGATACCGAAACACACCAGCATGATTCCCATTGTTATTTTACAGTGGAGTCCAAATAAGAATTATTTTATGTATAGGAGTCATTTGCTTTGTACTGTTGGAAGAGGGATAAAACCAAAATAAACCCAAAGTTTGTTTGTTTAATAAAAATGTTAATAAAATAAAAAAGTTTAGTAACAAATAGCAAAGAGATTTATTTTAGCTTTATGCAAATGCTTTAATATCTATTTTTTTGTTCTAATGTCTCAAGTATCCCTTATGAAACTTAACTATGGTTTTACTATAGTAAAGAAGAGTACTAGTTCTTAGTTTACAAGAGGTGTCATGGTTAATCTCTCAATAGTAAATTTGTGGTCACTATAGTTTGACTACAAATACCATCATAAAACCATGATAAATGTTTGTGAAAGACGAGCGTTGTTCCAGCAAACTACTCAGCGTTACTTTGTGTTGGGTTACTCTTTAGTCCAAGAATATCACAGCGGTGAGCGTGTATAGTGTAAACATCTCATCCATTTAGGAAGGAAAGGGTGTGCGAATGCATGCTAAAATATAAACAAGGCTTTAGCTTTAGCGTTCCATTACAAAAGCATGTGCAGCACCCAGTCAATATACAGTATATAGACCCGCAGAAAAACATAAGAGAACACTTCTAAATAATTTTCTGAATTTACTATTTACTAACCTTCGTTATCTTGAAGATTGAATTCTTAGAAATGCATACAGCGTAGTTCCTTAAAACATAGCGCTTGCTAAAACATCTTTTCAAGTTTCTAGCATGGAAATGGTTTCAGTCTATTAACAAAGCGGCTTGTGGTTTTATTGTGTAAATTCAATAAGCAGCTCATTGACGTTTCCTCCGTGACACTGTTGGAGGATCGAGTCACTCATCTTTCCTGCAGTGCATCTTTTGTCTCGTATGAAGGTATATTCAATGCACTTCTTCCTGTGATTGTCTTTAGATATGGCTCACAGCCATGAAACACAAACTTAAAGCTGCAACGTTCTTCTGGCCTGGATCTGATGTGCAAGTCAATGGAAAATACCCAGATTTCTGGATGATGTATAACAGGTGGATGTTTACACCAAAACACGGATCATCATTGATAATTGTAAAAACAAGCAGTTAGTCAGAACACTTATGGATAGTCTACTCATAAATGCAAGTTCTTTCATCATTTACTCACCCACGTGTCATTCCAAACCGGTATGTAAAAGAAGATACGTTGGTAACTTAACAACATTGGATCCCATTGACTTTTACTGTATGCAAAACCACAGAGTCATTTCTCAAAATATCTCAAAAGTCACATACAGGTTTTGAACCACATGAGGTGAGTAAATGATTTCAGAATTAGAATTTTGAGTGTACTGTTTCTTTAAGGAGCAAGTTACATAGATTTCTGCGGAACAAACTAGTAACACTAAAAGTCATTAAAAGTCAGAAAACAGATCAGAAGCGAGTCATTATCTAACAGTTTCTCTTCTAGTCAATGAGCAAAAATATGTTTTTTCTTTTTTTTAGGAGCATCTCATTTGAAAACAGGGTGGCAAAAATATTGAATTGGCTGCATTTGCCTGAAGGACAGAGGTAATGCTATTTCATTATGATTTTTTCAATCCAGTTTAAAGCTGTTTTCAGTGTTGTGTCTTGTGTTCCACCTTTATTCGGTGATTCAAAGACTGCCCTCAGGTTTGATAAACCATCAAAATATGAGGTGTATGGGACAAAATGGCAAAAAAATTAATTTGGTTATTTGACACATCTGTATGCCTGTGCAATGTGAAATGATTTAAAATGTTTTGTTTTAGGCCAGACTTTTACACATTATACATGGAAGAACCTGATTCTTCTGGACATCAGTTTGGACCAATGAGTAGCCAGGTAACAGGATAGTTTACCCCTAAAATTGAATTCTGTTTTCATTTATTCACTCTCATGGTTTTTAAAACCTGTATATGATTATTTCTTTAGTGAAACGCAAAAGAAGATATTTTGAGAAATGTCTCAGTGGTTTTGTGTTCACACAATGAAGGAGGTCAATGTTGTTTGGTTATCAACGTGCTTCAAAATATCTTCTTTTGTCTTCTGTCAAAGAAAGAAAGCCTTTGAATGCAACAGTTGGGTAAAAAGGTTTTAATTCACAATGTTGATGTCACATGTTGCAGGTTATTGAAGCTTTATTGAATGTTGATAAAATGATTGGTCTGTTGATGGAGGGTCTCAAACAGAGACAGTTGCACAAATGTGTCAATGTGATTCTACTGTCTGATCATGGTGAGTACTGTGACTTCACTTTATAACTTCATGTAGAAATATGGAATATTGTTTAACCACAAAAGGATTTTTCAGAATATCCTGGCCACTGCATAACTTGTGTGCAATATTCCAGTGTCCATTAAATTCATTATTGACTGAAAATCTGCACTTGTGTACTGTATTTTTAAGCTGTTGTTTTGTACAGTGTTGCACCATTCGTCCATCACTGGTCCCTTATTTTATTAATTCAAAACCAGTTTCATGCTCACGCCCCTCTTGGTGGCTGCTGGGCTCACTTCCTGGAGAAAAGTTGCATGAGATGGAGAGACCTGATATGAATTAGAGGATAAACCTGTTTTGTGGCATTAAAATACGTTACAGTGCCTAAAAGCATGATCATTCAAACTCTTTTTAATGTTCTGTGTCACTTTGTTGTTGTTGAGTGATGGTGAAGACATAATGTGAATGATGCGCTTCAGTTAAATCACTGATGTTTGAATAATATATAATGATTTAGCGGTTTTGCTGTAAACTGTTTTGTTGTCATTGAAGAGTAAGTCATCTTTGACACCTCACAGGAGAGCTTATGTTTATTTCAAAGTTTTTCTATATCTACGAAACACACAGGCATGGAGGAAGCATCGTGTGATAAAGCCGAGTACGTCTCCAAATATCTGACAAACATTGATGACATCACCGTCATCCAGGGTCCCGCAGCCCGTGTCCGTCCGAGACGTCTGCCCGATGAATTCTTTTCCTGTAAGTCTTGACTGAATGAATGATTCCTGTATATGTTATTCACCGCAAAAGCGTGACGTCTGCAATGATGTTTAAACGTAAACCTTCTCTTCTCTGTTCTGTGTTTATCGTGCAGTCGATTATGAAGGTCTGGTGAAAAACCTCTCGGTATGAACATCACAATCTCTTTACATACATGTCTAGCTTGTAAGATCATCTAATCTATGTTATTTATATAAATATATAAATAAAGAATAAGTAAGTGATCCTAAACCTCTGACCGGTAGTGGTCGATATTATGGAAAGGTTATTTGGTGAAGTAATGTTCTGCTTTCTGTTTCGGGAAACTCGGCTCTTATCATCATGTTGTAGCCTTTCTTTTCGGATTGTTCTCAATAAGTTTAATCTTTTTCACTTTTTTTGTTTTTAAGTGTCTGAAATCGAATCAACCAATGAAACCGTATCTGAAGGAACACCTGCCCAAGCGCTTTCATTTTGCCAAACACATTCGTATAGAGAGAGCTCACCTGTACATGAAGCCGCAGTGGCAGGCCGCGCTGTAAGTGTTTCATTCACAGTTTTTACACCTGAATCAAAAGATGATGTAGAATTAACCCATAACATTATTGTATAACAGTTCCGCAGTGGGGAAAACCGTGTTTTTCACAGTGTTTTGTTTTACAGGCAACGCAGTGAGCTTAAATACTGCCGTGGGGGTTTTCATGGCTCAGATAATGTTTTCAAGAACATGCAGGTTAGTGATATATCCGTATCAGAGGTCTTGCATCATAGGCGGAAGTAGATTTATCGAAATGTGAAGAATTACAGGTTATATTTTATTTGTAATGTTATACTGTACAAAAGTGATATATTCGATTTTTTTCTTCTTTTTTGTTTTGTTTGGAACAGAAGTAGACAGGTTTTTTTGCTCTTGACATGCAGTGGCCATGGCCTGTGAACTCCAAAACACTATGGGGTGGTTTCCCGGACAGGGATTAGACTAGTCCTAGACTAAAAGAAATATAAGAGCTGTCCAAACTGAAAACAACTTGCACTGACATATCTCAAAATACATCAGTGTCTGTGTTGTCTCAAAATGCACACAAGTAATGTTTTTAGTAAGGTATGTTTGTTAAAACTACTTAAATTTCCCATTTAAACTAAGGTTTAGTCCAGGTTTAAGATAATCCCTGTCTGAGAAAAACCACCCCTATAAAAGTTATCTATGCGCTTTATTCCAATAATGTGATAAATAATGACAGATAATAATAAAGATTTTTCATTAGCAATACTGTTATTAGTTAAAACAGGATTAGTTGCAGAGCCTTTAGTACATATTGTTGAGGAAGGAATATTGTCAGTTATCTGTTTCTCATAACCTGACTTTAACCCGTCCCGATTTACGAAATAAGGGATTATCCTCAAAATCCAGACAAAATATCTGTTGAATCTGTCATAGATGCCAATGTATATTTCTGACCCGCACAAAACTGAGACATTATTTAGAGGATTCATTTCGGCTCAAGCCTGTATTTATGAATGTAATGAGTTTTTAAAGAGCAAGTCATTAGTTTGGGCTTAAAGTGAGTCATATTTAGGGCTTTGGATAAATTCCCATGAAAGGGATAATGACGGCCAGGATTTTCCCCCAGAAACTGTGAAAAATCCAGACATGCCCTTCATATGAACTTTTATCAGATTCACACTTTCAGAATAGTTCCTATAAACTGTCTGGGACTGTTTTAAACATATTCAGATCTTTATGTATGTCTGTGTGACGTCTGCAGCGTTACTCCTTACGTCTGTGTTTATGTGGTTGTCTAGGAATGTCTTAAACAGGCGTAGGGCTTCTCAGAGAAAAGCTTGAGAGGAAACAATGTTAATGATGAGGTAAAATGCATAAATAGTAACCTGATGTGAATTCCTAGTACAGCAATAGCTTTACTTTGAGCTCATCCTAATGCAATAGGCAATTCATATGAGGTGGAATGATGATCATTTTTCATCACAAGGATATGAGACTCAAATGTTCCATGTTTTTATCATCAGAGAGGACCAGCATGAACCCTGGTGACGAAAGGGCTTCACAAAAATCCTTTTACTGTACAATGATGTACTGTATCCTCAGGACAGAGGGGTCTATGTAAAATTTTCTGTTATTATTCACTGACCACAAATTCACATGAAATTCTTTTTGTGCCAAAAAAGTGTGTGTGATGTAAAAATCTGTACAGATTTATAAAGATTCTTGGCATTAACTGTAAGAATCCAGCGAGATTTTGAGATGAAGTCAGACCAGATGACCACACAGAGATCTGATCTCACCATCATAAAAACCCAGAAAGTGACACCACTAAATCTATTAGAGATGTGAAAACATCCCAACATGAGACACAAATGCAACAAATGGGTATAGAAATAACCAAATACTTAAACTGTTTATTTCAATGTTTGCAGACTATTTTTATTGGATATGGACCGGGAATGAACTATAAGAAAACAGTGGCTCCCTTTGAGAACATTGAAGTGTATAATCTCCTATGTGGTAAGTTTCATAACAGTTTGATAAGATGTAAAATAATGTGATTCTTCCAGGCAGAATATAATCTAGCAGTTTTCTGTCAGATGTCACTTTAATGATCTCCTCAGAGAAACCAGTTATTAGTTATTAAAGCTTATAAACACAGATCTACAGACCTTTAAGATTTGTTGATCGTTTGTTAAAGAGGGACTCCAGGAGCAATGTAAACACATACTGGTAACATATACACATTTTGTCACTTTGGATAAACTTGAAGTGAAAATGTATAACAACTCCTATATGACTTAAGTGTAGTCCACTTAGGAAAACGTAAAGAAAGCTGGTCAAGAAGAACTTTCTGTTTGAGTTTTTTAATATTGCTCGAACGTACAAATACAACCAACACTTCGAACCTAATCAAAAAGAATTAATTAAATATGTGAGATGTGTTTACATCTTCTGAAGTGGTTTATATACTTCCTTATGCTGCCCAGTTGGTTTACAGTAAATTCACAATTACAAGTCAACAACGTCATATGCCCTTCAAAAACACTTTTTGTCTCTGTTTAGATTTACTGGATATTCCTCCCACACCCAATAATGGCACGCATGGCAGTTTAAACCATCTGCTGAAGAACCCCCCCCACCGGCCGGTGTACCCCGCAGAGCGTTCGGCTCCAGCCACATGTACCCCTGTCAGCGGCTCCGTCCTCGACCCCCGCGGCTGCACATGTGACTCTCTCACCGAGGCTGAGGTTGGCATCATTTGTCATCATGTAGCATCCTCGTGATGTTGATATCGATGTTTTTTAAACACCACATACTGTTACTAAATTTGTGTTACAAAAAGAAAGTCGTATAGGAATTTGAAATATCCTTTTGTTCAGAAGTAAGGTCTAGCATCATTTGTTTGCAAATGGGCAATTCCATGCAAATGTCAACCTTACTGTAACACTCCTGTCTGTCGCCGGACTTCACTTCCCAGAATCCCCTGCACCGCACCTCCGCTATTTTGATTTTGACTTGCACCTGTTTCTTGTTTGTTGTCACACCTGTTCTGTGTTTGCACATGTATTTAAGTTGTCACTTTTGTTTAGTACACTGTCTGGTCTTGTTGTAACTTTTCCTGTGTTTGGAATTACTTGCCTATTTACCTGAAATAACTTTACCTGTGTTTGGAATTAAACTCTCCTGATTAACCCGACATTCCTGTGATCTTCAGCCAGTAGACCTGTTTTGTTACACTTACACTTGGTGACAGGAAACTGCCGGTCCTGGCTCACCTAAAGGACTCCCTTCTGTCCACACTGAACCCACACCAGTTTGCCTACCGCAGCAATAGGAGCACAGAGGATGCCGTCTCCATAGCACTGCACTCTGTACTCTCACACTTGGACAATAAAAACACTTATGCACGAATGCTGTTTGTTGACTTCAGCTCTGCATTCAACACTGTCATCCCTTCCAAGTTAATCACCAAACTTGGGAACCTGGGCATTAACACCTCAATTTGCAACTGGATTATGGACTTTCTGACAAACAGACCTCAGCTTGTTAGGTCAGGCCACATCTGCTCCACCACCATCACACTTAACACTGGCGTACCACAGGGCTGTGTTCTGAGCCCCTTTCTCTACTCTCTCTTCACACTCGACTGCAGGCCGGTGAATGGATCTAATGCCATCATTAAGTTTGCAGACGATACTACAGTGATTGAGGAGGGAGGAGGTCCAGCACCTGGCCACATGGTGCTCAGACAACAACCTACTCCTTAACACCTCCAAGACAAAGGAGCTCATCGTGGACTTCATGAAGGAGAGAGGAGGCACACATGACCCCATCCACATTAACGGCATGGCTGTTGAGCGTGTCTCCAGCTTCAAGTTCCTGGGGACCCATATTTCGGAGGACCTGTCCTGGACCACCAACACCTCCAGCCTGGTCAAGAAGGCTCACCAGCGCCTCTTCTTCTTGAGGACCCTGAAGAAGAACCAACTGTCTTCAGCTATCCTGGTGAACTTCTACCGCTGCGCAGTAGAGAGCATCCTAACCAACTGTGTCACAGCCTGGTATGGGAGCTGCTCTGTTGCAGAGCACAAGGCACTGCAGCGGGTGGTGAAAACTGCTTATTCTTAAGGACTCCTCTCACCTGGCCCACAGACTGTTTTTCAGACTATTTTTTTGATGTTTAGCACTTCCTTTGTGTCTAATATTAATTAAAAGTAATGATGTGTTTTAGGTGAACCGTCTCAACCAGCGTCTCATCAACACACAACCCGGTGAGTTCAACTGCTTTTTAGGAATGACCATGAAATATTTATTTGTTGAGAAGACTCTACAGTAAAAATACATGTAATGCTTCTAACAAAGTGACTTGTTATGTTCAGGTTCTAATGTGAAAGGTGTTCATTTGCCGTTTGGAGTTCCGCGGGTTCTTCAGGAGCGTTCAGATTACTGTATCCTCCAGCACACCTGGTACATCACTGCATACAGCAGAAACACTCTCATGCCTCTGTGGGTCTCATACTCCCTGAATGCAACGGTAAGACACATCTTATAGCTACATCCAACCACACGGCTTGGTTTAGAGTTTTGATTTTAAGATTGTACTCAATTCAAAGCTTTGTGACTTTTTTCTTTCATAGAAGACTAAAAATACAAATAAATTAAGTGAAAGTGAATGGGGACTGGGTTTAGAATGACTTTAAGCATTTTAGTAAAAGCCTAAGTAGACTGATGCTTATATTTTAATCGTATAAATGCACCAAGTAGATGTGGGACATCTGTTTCTCACACAAAGCTTTTATGTGGCTTCTGAAGTTTTGGGATATAACTCCAGGCAGAATGTTCATTATAGTTTAAGCCGTTTCTTTAAAGTAAAGTTATATTGTTATGTTTGGGAGGAAGTGTCACACAATAACTCATTCTAAACTGCCACTGCGTTCCCCAGCGGGAGGTTTTATTCAATATTTTCCTATGATGTCCAGTGGGACGTGAACTCCACCTGTATCCACAGACTAAACATCAATTCGTACAGTTTGAGACCTTCAAATGAATACTTAGATTGAAGAATAACCTTTAATGTATAAAGCTGATCAGATGAGATATAACTCTTAAGAGGGGGTGGAGAGAGATGCCGACCGCAGAGTAAATCACAGACTGACATTCAGTGTCATCCAGCCAAGCTGTGATCTCAGAGGCGTCTGTGTTTTTGTCTTATTATATTTAGACACTTAACTGTGTTATTATGCCTAATTAGCAGCCAATAAATAAACAAACAATAATTGTGAATTATGTTAAATATTTCCTGTACAGTCATAAACTAAACTGTATCTTAACTAGTAAACCGTTCTGCAAGCAACAGCTTGTTATTTAACATCGTAAACTTATTTTGAAGAGCCTGTTTTTGCATAATGTTCTGTTTGACATACAGAAGGAATAGAGGACGATTGGGTGGATATAAATAATCTTCCTTAAATTTTTCAGCATGTAAATATGAGTTTGAATGTGTGTCTTGGTGGATGAACAGGTTATGTGCATTGATGTGATGTAATGATGTAATCTCTGTAATTTTGTATTTTCATGTTGTTTTCCAGTACAAAAATTCAACAATTCTTATATAAGATACTAAGTTACTTTGCTTTTTACTTTTTCCTTTAAGTCAGTTTATGCCTGAACAAATGGATAAGGAGTTTGACCTCTTTATTTAATTACATTTTTCCTGGTTTTAAGCGTAACAAGAATGACTTATAATTTCGCTTCTCAAGTAAATGTATCTTGATTTATTAAATATTTTGTACTGGAAAAATTATTTGCAGTTTGCTTGCTCACAAATGACCAAAGTGGCAAACCAAACAGGTTTGAAAATGTCTAGACAAAATGTGGTTCTAGGTGATGTCCACCTGTAATGTGCAGGAAACTTGAAACTACAGTCACTCAAAATGTGTCGACCAATCAGAACTAAGGTTTAACAATACAAAGGCATAAAACTATTGCGCTTTATGGACAGGGATTATCTTAAAACAAGACTAGGCCTTAGTTAAATTAAGATATCCAGTTTTTTTTAAAACATAACAGTTAGTCTGTGACTAGGCTTGACCGCCTCATAACGTTCAGAGACACAAGAGCTGTTACTTCATCACAAGAGCGAACTGCACTTTCTCTGCATGTGGATGTCCATTAACTGGAAGCGATTGGCATCTCATGTAAAAGATGAGGGTTTGAGAACACACAAACACACTTTCCTCTGATCACAGCCGTCTCTCTCTCTTTGTTTTCTGTGTGTTGAATAAAGGTCAGCGTGCAGTCATCGCCGAACACGTGCGTGCGTGCTGATGTGCGTGTGCAGGCCAGCGCGAGACAGTCCTGTTCCTTCTATAAGAACAAATCAACTCTGACCTTCGGCCTTCTGCATCCACCCAGTGAGTTCAGTTCAAATAAACATCTCAATTCTGATGAAATTATCCACATTTGACTGATCTTTCTGATGCAATAAAATTAAAAAGTGACCTGTTGTGTTGTTATTCTCTCTGTCTGTGTCAGACTTCAGCCCTGCAGGAACTGAGTCAGACTCTTTCATCACAAGCAATATGGTGCCCATGTTCCCAGCCTTCAGAGGTACATACTGCACACATCTGAAACACTACACAAACTGAACTTAGGTCCTTATTTTAGAGAGAGCTTTACGGCCAAGTGTTCTTTCACCCACAAGGCATTTTCTTTGGTACTTAAGGGTTCCAGTGCAGACATCCAAATACAACAGCATTATTTTCTCCTTCATGATTTCATGTGCACCTACACTTCGCATGTATTTGTTTATGGTAAATTCTGGTCTTTCGAAATGAGTTGTTTACTTTTATAGTTAAAAGGTAAATGGAAGGCGGTCGGAATGACTGTCCAGATCCGACTGTACCCATCATTTCCCCAGGAGCACTTCCTCTTTCATCTTTTTGATCATTGGTTGTAAAATTTCAGAGGCAAATAAATTTTCTTCCTCACTGTTTCTGTTGGCGCCAATAGCTTTGTGGGCTGTGCGCTGACATCAGAGACCTGATCTCTCTCTCTCTCTCTCTCTCTCTCTCTCTCTCTCTCTCTCTCTCTCTCTCTCTCACACCCCGTTGCATTTACCAGCTTCTCTAAGCAATGCTATAAAACTGCTTTAGAATGTACAGAACAAACTGTAAATGAAAAGATTGTTGCTTATAGTTATGCCCTATTGGTGGCACTATAGAGCAGAGTTTTAATAACATGTTTTGTGCCCAGTCACATGTGTGCCATAAGTCATTTACATAGCCTCCTGACCTTGTTTTTTGCCATTTCTGCACTAAAATTAAATCATGCACAAGAATTACAAAGAATGAGAATCATAGAAAAATAGAATATATTATTGGATTGTTTTACAGTTATTTTATGTTTTAAAAGTCGTAACAAAAATAAATGTCTACTATGAAATGGCTTAAATAGAACCGACTGAATTATGTTAACCAACCGAGCCTTAATCATTTGATCCAAACTTTGCTTATTGAAAGTTAATATTAATTCATTTACTTGTTTTTTATTGAAGCACTGTGCTTTGTAACATCTACATAGTGTTTTTATGACATTATTTATACGGATACAGTATGAATGTAACCGTGTATTTGCAGTTACAGGTGAGTGAGTGTTGAATGAATTATCAGAGTTTAAAAATGTACTCATTCAAGACACAAAGAATAAGACGAGAGCAGAGAATCTGGAGGGAGTGCTTGGTTTGCCAGAAGTTCTGCAATGGAACACTTTGAAATCATTCATGAATGTTGAAATGCTACTAAATAGAGCAAAGCTGCAGGTTTCTCAAGGTCAGTTTTCCTCAATCTCAAGTATAAATGAGAAACCACAGTAGAAAAACCTTTCTTCTGCTTGCACTGTGACGTTTGTCATGAAGAGAAGAGGTTTACAGGACGTTTAAAGGGTTTTTCATTCGAGATTATGAGGGCACATGAATTACAAAAAATGAGAGTTTCACAGTGACTAAGTATAGTTACAGATAAATCATGAAGAATCGGGTAACATTCAAGTCTGGTTCAAGTATTGTTAAATCATTGTCACAGAACTTGCGTTATGATCATGTGAACTAAATACATGTATGTTTTGCTTTAACTTCTTGAGTTGTCATTTCAACACGTGCGTATGGTAAACGCTCTATTAATTCTGTGTTAAGTGTTTAGATCGATGTAAAGATGAACCATTGCATGAGATGATTCAATGTTTTTATTTTGTCTTACTAGATTATTAGTATTGCATTGAACAGATTTTTGCTTTACTGGCATGCAGTTGTTTAGTTTTGGGTTCAGACAGTTATATATAATTGCAAATGACTGGAAAATGTGTCAGAATACTGGAAAATGTTCAGACGGAATTATAGGTGACATTCTCCATTTTAACTTAAATGTTATCATGTAGTAACATGATTTCTATTCTTGTCATATAAACCTCCATGATTTCATTCCACCCTGTTTGTATTTATTCTCTCTCGTAGCGTCGCCGAGATGTCATTTACGTTTGTTGTCTTTGTGACAGATATTTGGGATCACTTCAACAATGTTCTGCTGGTGAATTATTCACGAGAGCTGAACGGCGTCAATGTCGTGAGTGGACCCATATTCGATGTTGACTTCGATGGGATCTATGACTTCATGAACAAGGGAACACCGTGAGTTTTTAATGTTTTAACCCATCTGATGGGTGAATGTATCAGTTACGTGTTATATTTAGACATGGCCACTCTCTCATTCTTCTGCAGAACACAAACGAAGATGTTTTGAAGAATGTTGATAACAACACTGGGCCCTTGCAACATTGACATGTTTCTCAGAGCATTTTGTTTTCACCAGAAGAAAGAGGAAATTATTTTACAAGGCCCCTAGTGGCCAAAAGGATTTTTATTGTTTTGATAACGCATACAGTATAACTGAAATATGTCAATATTCAGATAATACCGGGATGTATTGCAACTGCAAGGTCATGGGTTCAATCCCAATGATTTGTAAAGCGTGTTGCTTTGCGTTTAATTAAATTTCATGAATGTAATATAATATGTTGCCTACTTTCTCTCTTTTCAGAAACGAGCCGCCCGTCCCAACACATTTCTTTGTGATTCTTACTAGTTGTAAGAACTCCAGTCTGTCTGTGCTCAGTTGTGTCGGTCCACTGGATGCTTCAGCTTTCATTCTACCACATCGACCTGATCACCTGGAAACATGTCACGTATGTAATCGTCTATAGCATACACGATATCTCACGATACACTCATTTGATCACTCTTCTCATGTGGTTTTCTTGTTTATTTCCCCAGAATGGCACTGACTTTTCATGGGTCCGGGACTGGGTTCGGTTTCACGCGGCGAGAATCCGAGACATTGAGCTCTTGACAGGCTTGAGCTTTTACCACGACAGCATTTCTGTTGCCGAAACATTACAGCTGAAGACTTTGCTCAAAACATTTTAGAGCCGAAAGAACACGGAGTTCATTTGAATGTGTCTGCAGGCATGAACAGAACGGATCATTACAGCAAACTTCACCAGACCCTAAAACAAAGACGTCGTCTAGAAACACTTTCATCTCCAGGAATGGAAAAATGTGGAAAACGTTTTTACAATCTCTGCTTTAAAATTCGGATTGTCTCACGAGATCTATTTAGAAGTGGGGAAGTACCGATTGTTATAGAAACTTCTACCCGACACATGTTAGTGATTTGTGGTTGATCCTGCTTTCAGCCGATTCCAAAACTCCAGGCCAAGAAATAAATTTCACCAGATTTTCTTGCAAACAACAAGAAAGCCACATGTACCACAGGAATCATCACACTTCAGCTGTCAATGCGTAATGCTTTTAGTTTGTTTGGTCTAACAGATACTCTTCACAGCAACGTTCACAACATTTCCTAAATGATTTAAGGATTTTTGTAGCATTACTGCGTTTTTTCACTCTCGTGTCATGCAGAACCTGTATGTGAATCTTTCTTCAGGTTAACACCAAAGAAGATATTTTGAGAAATGTCTCAGTGGTTCCGTGTTCATACAATGGGGTCAATGTTGTTTGGTTATCAACGTTTTTCAAAATATCTTCTTTTTTTAGTTCTGCATAAGAAAGAAACTCATACAGGTTGTGACATGAGGCAATAATGAAAACATGTTTGTTTTATACCATTTGAAAAAAATGTACCATTATTTTCTGAAGTGGATTCACTTTCTCAGGTCAGTTTTGATATTAAGTTTCATTCTTTATTACATTTATATTTTACAAAACACAAGTGCCTTTGTTGTTTAAAGTGTGATGTTTGTGTGTTTTTGAGAGCAGTACTCTACCGGCCCATATAAATGATATAAAATGATGAAATCTTTAACAGTTGTGTCATTTGTTGCCTTGAAGTTTCACTGATAGCAGGAAATCTATAATTCCGCTAATACCAGTAGACACCATTATAGATTAGCATTAAAATCAATACAATTCCCATTATATTCATTACATTTGAAAGTGTTTTGTTTTTAGCAGGGATGACATAACCATCCAGATCTCAAATATCTCAATTTCTCATCCAACAAGCAGGAAGTTATGCTAAACTTTACAAAGATATGGAACTCCTGCTGCGTGTGTATTTCTCAAAAATCTGTTGTTAGTATATAACATCAACGTTACTATGACCTAATGTATTTTGTCAATCATCTCACAGGACCCCAGACCGGCCCTCTGTACACCGGTGGTTTGTGCTGGTTTCAGTTTTACTGGACTGGTGTCATAATCATCTCTTCAGGAAGGAAGTGACGTGACGTGCGAGTGTCTTTTTAAATAGAGTTGTGATTGTATCTATGAGCTGCCACGTCAAACTGGACGAAAGGTAAGAGTTTCAACTTTCAACATTTTGGATTTCTAGATTAGTTTAAGTTTATGTTGTGTGAGAGAAGACCAGTCATTACAAACTGTACAGTTTTGTATGGTCTCTCGTGTTTGACTTGAACGTTAAAATGTTTGACATCTCAGATATGTTAAGAAACCTCAAACAGGTCTTCTGATCATGTGAATTGAGTTCGATCTGTGTGAACTGTTCGGAGTTGCGTGTTTCGTACATCATACGTGTTTCCTGGAAGCGGGTCTCGCAGTAAAAACCCCTCATACTGAGCCATCATGTCCGGACCTTGTGGCTTCCCACATAACCCCTCGGTGTACATCACAGAGACTTCACGTAAATGATGTCAAGCAGAACGTGGGAACTGACAGACTCATCCTAAATTCATCTGACTCAATTTAACCGCAGTCATTCAGATAGAGAGCATCGCTTCAAACGCGTGTGTTATGTAACGCAATAGCAGCCTTCAACAAACAGCCGTTGAACGATTTTTCATATCAGAGCTGGAGGAGAAATGAGGTTGGAACAGCCAAGCTGGGTGCGGAGAGCACATCCCTTCTGCACCACAGATCTGGAGTTCTTTCAGGTTCTGGAGAGAGAACGTGTCCTGGAGGTTCTGAGACGAGATAAAGCACTGAGAACCGTTGAAGCCGGGCGAATCAGGTACAAGAGAGTTGTAATAGTTAACATAGTACAGTAAGAGACATGAAAGCCATTTCCCATTTTTCTTTCTTTGTTTGCATGGTTTCGTTCAAATGGGGTCTTTCCTGTTTTTAGGAGGTTACGGACAGAACTGCAGGGACTCTGTGGACAGGACAGCAGGAGCTTCGCTCTGCCGCGCGGTCAGAAGTCGTGTGCGAGATGCCAGCGGGTTTTAGGCCAGTTTTGGGATTGTGGATCTGTGTGCTGTGGATGCAGTCACCGCATCTGTAACAAGTGTCGGGTCGTCCGGTCAGAGCGGGACTGGAGGTGCACACTGTGTCACGCATACAGGTGAACACAAATACATTCATGCATTCGTGAACCCGACTGACTTGGTGTTTGCAACATCTTTTTATATATTAAATCTTGTGTCTGTAGGGAATTTAAGATCAAATCTGGTGAATGGTTTCTGGAGCAGCAAGCGAAGAAATTCCCTGAAGGTATGTCTGTTCTCATTATACATGACATGACACTTTTTGTGTACGTTTCATAACAGTTTGCTGGATTGTTTTAGAAAACAGACATGAACCCCCGGTGACAAACTATTACAGTCATATCAACAGTTCAGGTGACCATTGAATAAAACTTTTCCTGTATATATTATAATACCAATACCAGCACACCGATGCTCTTGTTCAAGCTTTGTTTAATCCAATTTTGTGTGTTATAGTTGCATTACAGTTGTGCCTCCAACTCCTCCCCCCTTTTATGAGGTTCCTGTGCGAAGCTCATTTAACAGACTGGAGGTAAATAACACAAATATTATTTGTTTGTTCCAATGGATATTTTTTCCTGTCGCCTAATATTTGTGCATTTGCGTATTTCTAGGACCTCAAAACATCAAAGCCCTTTACTAAATCCATGGAAAACCTGATGGTGTCTGTCAGCACTCACATAAAAAGTAAGACATCAAATGACAAACTCCTGCTGTGATATCTGTGTAAACCCAAAGACAGACGAGCTGGGAAATCTGAAGACTTTTTTCGTATTAAACTTGCTCTTTATACTGTACGTGCAACAGCAGTTTCAACTGTGGACTGTTGGAAGTTGAACTGTTTTTGCCAAAGATGGTGGACATTTTTATGATTTCATTCAAATATCAACTTTGATGTTTCTCCTAAAGTTGCTTAAAAGGTGTAAAACGAATGTAGATTGTTGAGGTAAAATAATGTGGATTTGAGTAAACGTGACCCTGGATCTTAAGTAGCACAAGAGCATTTGTAGTAATAGCCAAAAATGTATCGTATGGGTCAAAATTAGCAATTTTTCTTTTATGCCAAAAATCATTAGGATAGGAAATAAAGATCATGTTCCATGAAGATATTTTGTAAATATATCAAAACTTTAAAGGCGATTTTCTCAATAATTCGATTTGTTTTCCAGATTTTGTATCTCGGCTAGATATTGTCCTATCTTAACAAACCATGCATCAACGGAAAGCTTATTTATACAGCTTTCGAAAGCCCTTCAGACTGGTTTTGTTGTCCAGGCTCACAAATGTGATGAGAAAAACTTTCATATTGAGATCTTCAATAATATTGCCGTTCGATTGCGGACTTGACAAATCTGAGCTCAGTTTGAGACATTGTTGACATCTCTTCTGAAACTGTAATGGAGATATTTGATTTACAGCTCTTTTACTCGGAAGAAATATCTGAGACTCAGAGACTTAAACATTTGGAGATATATGACCATTTAATCTCATTGATGTCTAGTAGAAATCTGTGATGTTTTGTTCTTACATGGCATGTTTGCATCAGTCTGATCGTGGATGTTTTGTGTGTTTCCGATTCTAGAACTCTCCAAATCTCAGAATGATTTGAGTTTGGAAGCAGGTCACCTGACTGTTGACCGTGCACTCACGCAGATCCCCGGCCGGAAGAGCCAATCAGAGAGCGCCATCGACAGAACTTGTAATGTAAGAGCTTACTGTTTTATTTATTCAGAAAGTGTTTGTTTGATAGTGTTTCAAAGCAACAACGTAAACAAATGTTTACAAGCGCATGCACGCTCAGAACCGTTACTTGGCTATACAAAGTTACACCCATTTAACAAGTTATTTAATCAAATGAATAAACAATAAAATATGAATAGTAAATCAAATATAAACCGATATATTAGTAGGATTATCCACTAGCCTAATCGATGGTGATAAATAAATAAATAAATAATCATTTTATGAACAAACCAGATCAGGCTACACATATACAGTATGTTGTGTGTCAGACGGCTGTATGATCAGCTGCAGTGAGGGATTCATGTGATGATGTGCAGAAAGGTTGGCGACTGTCATTTCTGTTGATGTTTTAATGGAGATATACAGCTGAGCAGCATTAGACTCCATCTCTCTGCTGTTTATTCTCACATTGTTTTGGTACGCGATTCATAAAATCAGGTGATGGTGCAAACACACCCAGGAAATGCGCGATGTGGTTTGCTTCTGCGTCTACTGAACCTTGCCCGAATACCAGACATGCTTACAACACACAGCAGAAAACGTTCATTCGACATCCAAAAAATGCATTCGATTATTATTTGGGGTAAAAATATGCTTACTGGGAAACCATGGCTAACTAGTATGTAGATGCAAGTCTGATGGTGTTAAGACAACACCCCCATCTGCTAAACCTCAAAGTATTTATTCTCCAACTGAGAGTAAAAAAAGATTCAGATGAAAAAAGCTGCTTGCTCTGATAGAGACGCGACTGACGTTTGAACCCGTTTCTTCTCTTTCGTTCCAGCTGTGCAAAGTTCCAAGTTTACCCAACCTGTCCAAGAAGATGTCCAGTGGCACAGATCAGAGCGGGTCAGCGAGCACGATCTACCTAACAGATGACAATGTGTCACACACATCTGAATACAGCGATGAGCAGCGGGTATTCACATTTATTTTGTTTCATCTGATAACTGAACGCTCTGTTGTCAGGAAACAAGTTCTGCAGACGTCTGCACGTCATCGGCCTGATAACACGCCGCTGTTAATAAGATAACACGCAGCCTTATGTTTGTCACGTTTTTTCTCACAACTTCAGGAACATAAAACACACAGAAATGAATATGTATGAATGGATTCCAAATGATGTTTTGTGCAGGACAGCAACAGCAGCTTAAGGGTGGATTTGGGGACTTTCGAGAATGCTAGCAGCGTATCTGGAGAAATACAGGTTGCCCTCGGTTACAGGACGTCCTGCTTGGAGATAACTATCAAAGCCTGCAAAAATCTGATGTATGGAGATATGAAGAAGAGGAAATGTCATCCGTAAGTCATTTTTTGGTAACGTGCAGAAAAAAGCCACAAGACGACTTTTTACAGACTTCAATACATGTTGTTATGGTTCGCAGGTATGTGAAGGTCTGCCTGCTCCCGAAGACAAATCTGAATCAAAAGATGAAAACGACAGTCAAGAAGGGAAATAACCCTGTTTATAATGAAACATTCATGGTGAGCGTTTACAAACAAAACAATATGGTTAATACATAAACTCATTTTGACATTCAGATATTGTGAACAACAAAGAATATCATAAAACAGCATCAAACAAATCTGATAGTTTGCACAATCACAGGCATACAGTACGAAATAAATTTGATAGTGCGAGTAAATGTTGTTTGTGGCTTGTGTTTGCAGTGTGTTGTTGCTCGTGAGCAGCTGGTCACTAGTGTTCTTCACATCTCAGTGTGGCACACCAGAGGACTGAAGAAGAACGTGTTTCTGGGTGAGACGTTCATCCGTCTGGAAAACACGGATCATCTGAACTCTGTCTGGTACACGCTCGCTCCGAAGGTACTAATACCTAATACTAATACATGAATATAATGGTTTCATTATGCACCGAATAAAATTTACTTAAAAAACAAGTAACCTTACATTTATTTTAAACTGTTTCAAATTACACAAAAACTTAAGTAAATCCTACAGTGATGGGGTAAATAAATGAATTTAGAGCCCCTATTACAAATCTGCGAAAACACATGAGTGAAATGACACTGTTGTTTGTTGTGTAATAGCAGGATCGTCCACTGGGAGGTGATGTGGATCTGTACACGTCACAGCTGATACTCAAAGCCAAGTTCCTGCCACAGACCGACTCACATACTGATGGTATGACACACAAACTATATTCACCATCTTGACTCTGTCACTTCCAGTCAACTCAAAATAGAAATAATAATAGCTGTGTTTATATCCCGAGTCTGGTTTTTCATCAGCACTTTGAATTGGTTATACTTCCTTCATATCATTTAAATATATTGTATAACTGGCACAATGTATTATTTAGTACTATTAATAATTAATAAATAAAGCTAATAAGTAACAAGACATTTCACTTAGTTGATAGTTTCCCACCTGTTGTCCAAACATGACACCCTCTATAATGAAATCAAATCACCCAAATATTAGTTTAGGTCTATACTGTATGAATTACGAAAAACAACATTTTTCTGTTTTTCTTCATCGCTCATTATAAATGTACTTGTTGAAATGTATTTATGCAAGGCTTTTATTTCATGTATACAGGAACACACGGGCAGCTCATCGTTCTCATCTGTGATGTTTCAAAGCTGCACTCCATGTCAAAAACAGCTTACATTGAGGGGTGAGTAGACATCAGCTGTGCGCGCGCGCGCGCGAATGAGTTTCTATAAGCAGTGTCATGTGTTTTTATTAATGCAATGATTCATATTTTTGTTCCCAGAATCCTTTGTCTTTCTGGAGACCGAGTGCTGGTCCAGAGATCTCCAGCACTAAAGAAGACAGTCGGTACCCTGCAGATGAGCTTCATGAGATTGACACGGCAGGATCTCCAGCAGGCCACATTACTGTTCAGTCTGTGGGAGAAGGGCAGCTTCAGTCACAGCGAGCGGTTACTGAGATCAGCACAACTGTGTGCAGGTCAGTGGCACCGTGATACCAAGATGCTTAAAACAGGGCTACTGGAGATGTTTGTGTCGAGTGATGATGTTGGCAACACAGTTCTGAAGGCTATATTGATACTTATGACATCACTCTGTGTATTTCATCAGGATCGTCATGGCAACGGTTGCAGCAGATGCCAGGCGTGTGGCATGACTTCATTCTTCCACTGCATGCAGATGTAAACACGAGCTCATAACAGAAGAACCCACAGTCTCCAGGAAGATACAGTTGCGTTAAATATACTTAAAACTGATAAAAGCCTCAGTGAACCACTTTTTCAATTACAGTACATTACATAAATTATTGTTTATTTAATGTTGTACAGTATGTTTTCATAAATCTTTATTACTAACATAATAAACACCTTTTCTTAAGGGGAAAATAAATCAATCAATCCAGCAGATGTGAACCTTCATGGTCTATCTTTTTATTGTACATTCTCATGGGCTTTTCTCACATGTGAAATAGTTAACTTTTGACCCCGGGTTAGTGTGTTTTACGGTTTACACTGTTCAAACTTTGGGTTAGTAACTCACGCTGTATTTTACACCTTTGGCACCACAATTGGGCTTCGTGACCCAGGGTTAAAAGCTGTGCTAACCCCCTCTTCAAATGACAAGAATGAAATGTTGCTTAACCCATGGTTAGGCATACAGTAATCTGAAAGGCTTATGAATAAATGAGTCTTATAAAAATAATTGCAGTTCTTAAGAAGACAGCAGCAGCTCATAAGTTATGATTGTGTGTAAAAAGGGAAAAAGCAATGAATTATTTTCACGAGGAAACAAATACATGTAATAGCGACAGTACAGCCACAAACATTCTTCTCTCTTTCTATGTGGCAGCACACAATCACAGCAACAATAAATGACATTTTCTCTCTTGTGTGTCGAAATCAAACCGAACATCAGATTCAACCGTGTCCGTTTGTGTCATTTTCACTCAAATATAAAGAGCCGCTGAATATAAAAAAAATCTGTTTGGATCTAAACTTCGTAATTTCTAATGATTTACCATGCAACAAACAGAGTCCATATAGATTTATAAAAAATTATAACTTACATTTTAAACAAATAATCTAGTATTAGATTTGAGAATAATATTCAATCATCATTTGGTGGTCAGTACAGAACCAAGAAATAGAGAGAAGCAAAAAAAAAAAAAAACCTTAAATATCCCAAAGACTGAATAAATAAACACTATAATAAATTGCCTGGCAAAAGTCATATTCAACATGAATGAAAGTTTTAATATAAGTCAATACATAAAAGAGTTGAGATTATACTGCTAAGCCCTGTGCTGAGTGGATCAACAAAAACAAAAAGTCTACATTTCATTACAACCCCTTATTACAACCCTTAACTGGATAAAACTAGAATTTGCAGATTATCAAATAACAACCGATTCAAAAGGGGATGCATTGTTGGCACGTTTACGAATCATTCGCTTCATATTTTGCCGGCTGAAGCGGATTTATTTCAGCACAGCCTGTGAATAAACTCAATGCTGTAACACTTTACAGTAAGGTTGCGTTTGTAACCATAGAAAACATGACCTAACAATGAATTGCGAATTACATTTTTACAGCATTTATTAATCTGACAATTTCAACATCTACAAACATTCCCATTTGTATGAACATGAAACAGTATATTTATAAATTAAAATCAACAAAGATGAATAAATGCTGTGAAAAATCCATTTATTGTTGACAGTAACGTAACATTAATGTATGCAACCTTACTGTAAAGTGTATATATGATGACAATATTACTCATACATTATTTAGGAGTTTAATCTGGTTGAGTTCATGTTGAAGGAGTGCTCTCGTATGAAAATAAACTCGTGTTGCATTTGTGCAGTGTGTGTGAGTGCGAGTGAGTGTGTTGCTCTACGCAGGTTGTGCCCTTTACATTCACCACTCAGACTCAGGGACAGAAAGCGAACGTTTCCCGATCCGGATCTTTTATAAGGCCTCGAACTCGTCGATTCTCTGTTTAGTGTTGCCCTGCCGGATCTGCCGGAGAGTTTTGTATTTGTCTCGGCCAGCGCGGACGTTCTCTGTGTGCAGGAGGTCGTTCTGCGTCTTCTTGGTGTGATCGCGAGCGTGTTCCAACTCTGAGGTCAGAGCCTGGAAAAGAAAATCAGGTTACATTACTGATGCCATCACAGCAGAATCTATATTTATCTTACAAGACAAACCGCAGACACTATCTACACCTAAAAGCAGATGGAAATGACAGGTTGATAAGAATGTCCAGCTCAAATCCTAATCCTGAAACCTGATTGGTTGAGATGTTCTCCAGGACCAACAAGGATTTGTTGGCAGAATGACGGTAATCTCTCTGTGAGCAAGACAATGTGATTATCCCAACAGGATATGCTCTTGGATTACAGTCCTCTTGTTGTTTCTGTCAGAACTAAGCCCAGAACTGAACCCCTGAATCACAGAAACAGTGTCTGTAATGTTTTTCAAGGCTAGGGTTAACGGTTCCTACACCTGAAGAAGAGAGTCTGGTTTCTGCAGAGTGTGGATCCAGCACTGCTTCAATACACCTTTCTTTTGTAAAAACCCCACAGATGCATCCGAACCCTTTTTTTTTGCTGTTTGTAGTATAAATACCAGTTATGTTTCAATCAAAAGTTGCGGATTTGAATTATTTGCAAAAAATTGAAAAAATATCACATATGATATTTGAAATATAGCATCATTTTCATTCAGTCAGTCAAAGAGCGCAAACTCCAATAACTTAAACAATTGACTTAAAAATGGAAGTCACTGTAGGTCTGTCGTCGTGTCGTATTTATTATTTATTATCCCCAACCACTTTGATGCATTTTCAGAATGAACGAAACAACATTCCTGATGCTGCCCAATGAGATCTGTCAGCTGGTTAGTACAGTTATACATGACTTTTCTTACCTGCATCAAGAAATGTATTCTGTAATTGTTTCCATCATAGTTTATGTTCTTATTGATTACAAATGTATACGATAACTCCTAACTCAATCGAGAGCATACGTTTTAAATGCACACTTTTAGAATTTCACCCAATTCTGTCATCATTTACACAAATAAAGATGTTTTGAAGAATGTTAGTAACGGAACAAAGGCGTTACCCGTTCGCTTATTCTGTATGGACACAGAACCAATGCAAGTCAATAGGTACCACCATTGTTCAGTTACCAACATTCTTCAAAATATCTTTTGTGTTCTGCAGAAGAAAGAAAGTCATAAAGGATTGAAATGCCAAAAGGGGATTTCAGAATTTTCACACATGCATTGACTTCCATGAGCTGTGGAAGAGGCGGGGCAAAATGTTTTAAAGCTAGTAGCAAAACAATGTGCATTTGAATCATCCTTTTCATTTTTACCAGGAAAAACCAAATGTTTCTTAGTAAAGTGTATTATGTGTTGGAACTAAACTCAGTTCATTATTTAAAAAAATGTTCCCGTGTTCCACGCCCTAAACCCAAACCCAAACTGAAAGGCCAATGACCGAAGCCAAAAATGATGCTCCACGTTGACCGCAGGATGTGTAATTCTGCCAAATCAGCTTTGTCAAGAACATTTCCAGCTACTTGCGATGAGGTTAAAGCGAGACATGAAGGGTTTTCTCTCTCACCATCAGCTGTTTCTGCACTCGTTCGTTCTTGGCCGCCTCTGTGATTCGCTCTTCTTCGTAACGGTGGTCATTGATTCCTTCGCTCTGCAGTTCTGCGCTGTAGCTGCTGGCGCTCTCCTCCCCGTCCTCCATGTCGTTGACGTAGTGGTCGTAAGCGGGAGGTGGTGGAGGGGGAGGCGGTGCCGTCATAACCATGTGAAGCTCCTCGCGGGTCTTAATGAGATCTTCCTGGGCCTCCTGCGCCTGGAGGAACACAGACCGGCGGTAACTATCAGTCCTCCGATATACAGTGACCATAACAAGCATGTTAAAACTTTGTTCTTAATTTCAGTTTATCCGTGTTTTATAAATGTTTGTGTGTAAAACAAAATATGGAACCAAGCGGCATGTGTTTTGATGACACAACCTGATTTCAAAAAGTGCACCAGGATATTCAACACTTTTGCATGTTTGTTCGATATAAATGTTCTTACTCTGTGTTGCCATGTCATAGCCTCCTGGTCCTTGCGTTTTTTGGCTTCTTCCAAAAGAGCGATGCGAGCTGTGTGTTCTGCCAGCTCAGCGGCCTACGACATACAAAAAAACAAACATGACGATCAATGAGAAGAGAGAAAACCTTCTGACTGTAGTGATGATTTGCGAAGAAGGGTTGTGTTCTCACCAGCTGTTCTTGACTCTTCATCTGGTCCTGAGCTTGTCGGGCCAGTTCTTCTTTGGCGAGCAGAGCGGCTTGTCTCTCCGTCTCCAGTCTTATGGCTTCTTCCTCCGCTTGTCTCCGTTCATTCTCCAGCTGCATGGCTCTCTGCATCTGCTCCTGCAGGTCTGAAACACACACACACACACACACACACACACACACATCCAGCTTTACTTTCATATGCAAGCATCTATGGCCCTCAATCCGGTCACAGTAAAATCTTTAGTGTAATGACTAAAGCGAGGTAACTGTATTTTTAATGTTTCTTTTGAAGTTACTCAATCCGATCTATAAAGACGTGCAGACTAAAAACTGGATCTTACCTCTCTCTGCTTTTTTGGTCTTCTCCTCAAACTGGTAGAGTCTCATCATCAGGTCCTGTTTCTCTCTCTCCATCTGCTCTTTCTCTCTCTCAATGGCCTCTCTTCTCTTCTTCTCGCTCTCCAGCTGAGCTCTGCAGATAACACACAGAAGCAAAGCGACGTCACGACACACAGCCACACCATTTTCATTCTGCATTTATCAAGACCCCTTAAAGGAATCACATAGACCTGATGAGCATGGCTTGTTTACTAATAAAAACAAATTCAAGTTTTAAGACTAATACCACTGAAAAGATTTGGAGTAACAAAGGATCAAGATAAATTCATGCACCCAGGACACCTTAACAACTCCGCAGTGACCATTTAATAACCACTACTCTATTCAGTGTCTTACCAACCGCCCAAAGACCAGTCAAAACACCTGAGATACCCCATAGCAACACCTAGCCATTCATTCATCCAGCCATGCATTTCCTTTTTGGGGCGTAAAAACATTTCAGACTGTAACCTTCAATCATAAAAGCCTTTTCAAGTGAACATCAAAGTTTTTTTGTCTTCCTTTTGAATCACATTTAATATCGGCAAACAAAACGTAGAATACGGCCGCTTGTGCACACTGCAGCATCTGCCGACATGACAGCATCAATCCTCACGTCGCCATGGCGATTCAGCCTCACCTCTCCATCTGTTTGTGTTGTTTCTCCTCTCGTGCCTGCGCTTTCATCTGTTGCACCTCGATGGTGTCGGGCTTCCTGCGGCGCATGTACAGCTCATGGTTCCCCATGCACAGCTGCAGGATGCGTTTATTAATGCGCAAACGCGGGGCCAAGAAAACGAAATCCTGTGGGGGGACAAAGATACATGCGGGGGCTCTTTTCATTTACAATTCTGTACATTCATGTAATGACGTTCTGTGGAAAACATCATCAAAATTGTGAGCATCTGCATTAAATGTAACGCATACAGAAAGCAGCTGTTCTGCGCAGCCGCAGACACAGACTGGCTCTGACATTCGCAGATAACATTATATGAAGGTCTGGCTGTCGAAGACAACAAACTGCTGTCATTTATCAGCTAAAACAGCCCTGCTACACCGGCCATATCTGTGTTTACTGTGAAACTACAGCAAGCAATAAATCTCTACACTGATTTATTGTGTGTGTAACCAAAGATACATGTCCCTACTAAACATCTCACCATTTCTTCACACATATATACATGAAAAAACACTTGCTGTAGTATTATATTAGTATTTACTATAGTAAACTTTAGTAAAATGTCTAGACACTATAATGTTTACTATAGTAAGGCTAAAAACACTAAATTATAGTTTAGTATATACTACAGTTAAACCATTTCACTATAGTTAAAGTATACATTCAACAACATGTAGTAATTACTACTATAGTACACTACAATTTACTCTACAGTCTACTATAGCAAATCGTAAAGTATACTACAGTATTTTCATGTGGGTTTTAGAAGATTCTAAAAGTCTGAGACCACAATAGAAAATGTCTTCGGTTTATCTTTGCATTTTGAATTAGGGCTGTCAAACGATTAATCGCATCCAGAATAAAAGTTTGCGTTTACATAATATATGTCTGTGTACTGTGCATATTAATTTTGAAGAAATTAAGAAACATTTTAAAATTAATAAACATTTAAATATAATTTCTATTATTGATAAATATAAATAAACACATCTAAATATTTCCTAAATATATATAGGCCTACATGCATGTGTAATAAATACAAAATGTATATGCACAGTAAACAGACATCTATTATGTAAACACAAACTTTTGTTCTGAATGCGATTAATCGCGATTCATCTTTTGACAGCCCTATTTTGAATAGAAATTATATTATCAGTATAACACTGGGTGAAAATAATTATATTACAACAACACTAATATTTGAGTTTGACACAATAACATAAAAAAATGAACTGGCGAGTCTAATGTATAGAGTTCAAGCGAAGTCAAGGTCACAAAAAAATAAACATGCTCTCAGACATTTGGACCTCACTGTGGGAAAATGTTTTCAGAAAACAATTGTGTTTTATTGGCCCACATCTCTACTGTACATGTTAGGGCAGAAGACAAAAGCAGTCAAAGCAGTTTTTCAGCGTTGCCCGTGTGTGCCACTTACTGGAGCTTTTTTATCAATAGGCTTGATGACAAACTTCTTATCGTTGAAGGAAATGTTTCTTATTTCGCTCCAGGGGAATCCGATTTTTGGACTCAGTCTGTAGACACAAATGCAAAAAACATGTTTCATACAGTCACACAAAAGAAACACAACAGTTGCGAGGAACCTGCCATCTCTACAGTACACTATAATAATTCTCCCATCAAGCGAAAGCTAAATATTTGCACGAGATCTTTAGAATTAAAAAGAATTGAGAATGTTGTAACACATGCATGTGATTCATCAACGCCGAGATACTCTAGGAATGTGAAGAAAGGACGGGCCCTGTGACTTCATCGCAGTGGGCCGTGTACAGGGCTCTGTGAGCTCATGGGGAGTGTCGGTATGATTACGCCTTCCAGCCTGCATGTCACATTGTCTTTATGCCTAGCTAAGAGCACACACAGCTATTATGACACACGGCACAACCTTTCGCTAATAAAAATTACATAAATGTTTTACTGATCACGCCGATGACGATGATAAATGGTATTCGCACTGTTTATCTAATTATTTTTGTTTGGGATTTTTGCTTTTATTAGACACGCTTATAGAAATGCATCGCAACGATCATACTCAAAACCAAAATATCCAAATTAAGGCTTGTAAACAATAACTAAAAACAGTAACTATAATAATACATTTTAAATCGCTTTCAATTGAAAATAATAGCAGCATCCACACCACAACTATAACTATACCAATAACACCACAGACGGACGATATGGTTACAATAAAACATTGACAGCCTATCAAAATCTATTCGAAGGGCTGCAGCACGCGGCTTACAATAAACATTACATTCATTTATGAAAAAAAAATAATAAATGAGGAATCGAAAACATGTGGTTTCAGCCCAACAGCGGTTTTATATATACATAAAACATATATATATATATATATATATATATAAACATACATTTTAGAATTTTATTTATGTAAAATGATGTATCAATTTGTAATGAATATTTTTCTTTCATAATACTGCAATAATCAATAGATACATGTGTTATCATTAAAGATAAAAGACACCGACGTTTTGTCCTATTTTCAAAAAGATTCATGATTTTAGTATTTCGTGTTTGTCCACTTAGGTGTTTTGAACGTCTATGAGGTCATGTTTTATGCTTGGCTCTGATTGGCTCTAGGGCAACAGAACGTGGTGAGAGGTTGTCATAGTGACCAGGTCTAGATGGAATAGAGGTGCTAGTCGCACCTTGATAACCTGCTTTGTTTTTTCTCTTGTGGACAAAAGCTCACATTGAATTGCGTTATTCTGGACTAGGTTGTTTTCTTCATAAGGCAAATTCACAATTCTAACATGCAACTAAGTTATTTAAAATCTATACCAGCAACTGCTCCTTAACTAGAGCTAGTTTATGTAATTATCAACACAGACAGCATGTGTTTTTCTTAAAGGCTTGGATTAAAGCCGGGCATTACAAACCTTTAACTTCTGACTAGCTAATGTAATAAGAAGTCAACAAAATCACCTTGCATTTTAAAACAGAGCTGAAGTGTTGAGCAAAGGTCTCTTTTTAATACAAGTAAACAACTACTAAATATTCTTCATCTCAGCAAACATCTCACTGAGATTGTTAGGAATTAGCGTGCTTCTTTTAGACGTGCGTGGAGGATTAGCTTAGTACAGCAGATGTCAACAAGAAAACAGACACAAGTTAAGTTCACTGCGGGCCATTACAAAGTGTGACCGCGTGCCGCCGCCGGTGAGCGACGCTGTGCTCAATTGACCCTTCCACCCAAACGAGAATCTAAAGACCCTCAGCAAACACACGGCAAGCACCCCGCACAACACAAGCAAAGATCCGACGAATTTCAACTATTTCTCAAGTTGCGACGTGGTTTCTTATCTTCACTGTGTGAAGATAAGAAACCACTGATCTTTGTGTGTTTGCTGGTGAAGGCTTCATTCTGTCTAGCACACGCATTTCTTGCTCTGTGTTTTTAAGGACTGCGCAGCTGGAAAAACCAGTCTTTGTTGCTATGGTTAACACAGAGGCCATTGTAGGGAAAATCCATTAGTTGCCACTAAACTGTACACACACTGAAATCTCTGTTAGTGGAAACAATGGAAATAAAATACAGGTTCCATAAATGAAAACATCACTGAAATGGTATGTTATCTATGGTTTTACCATCTAATACCTTCACTGGACCATAGTGCACTGCTATAATGGAGAAATACTACAGAAGCATCACAGATCTAGAAAACTATATAGTGAATCTGAAGTAGCAGTGTAGTCATGTTGACTGTCAAATGTCTGTAGGCGAAGAGAAAACTCACTTGTCGTCTTTCTCATAGATATTCAAGCCCAGGGCATCCACACCCAGCCACAGCTCTGTCCCCTTCTTGTTCTTGATGTCGAAATAGTTCACGCCATACATTTCCAAATCCTGGGCGATTTTTAAATACTCAAGCATTGCGTCCTCTCTGGTCACACGAAACGAGATGACAAAATTAGTCATTTACATCGAGGTAAAAGGTTATACAAATGTTATATTGTATTATTATATTATATACATGGAGTTAAACATTTCTTTTGTCCATCATCAGAATTATGCATCTGAGGCAAAGTGCACTGAATTATGTTTGCATCAACTTATAGCTTATAAGATTTACTGTAACCATGTGGGTTTTTCTCTCATTTGGTCCAAATCTCATGTTATAAGATGAAGTGCTACACACAAGCTATTTAAGACAATATCGGTATATAAACAAACACGCTATAACTTGATGGCAAACGCTAGACACTCTTCAAATGCATTAAACATATAAATAGTGTTTGTTGAATAAAGAAATCTCCCATATTTAACTTTATGTACCCTTACCCTCCAAAGTTATGTACCCAAACTTCCAATGAAGTTATGAGGTTTAGTCACAAGCGCTTTAAAATAAAGGGTGGCAAATAGTAAAAATGAGGAGGTTTTCTACCCAACAGCAAAATAAAAAAATCTAAAATGTAGATAAAAGTAACAATGAAGATAAAGCTCTTTTATGCTATTTTATATTATAATTGTTTTCTACATTTTTGCCATCACACCATAGGACACATGTATGGTATATTGTCAACTCAACTACCAAAATACAAGTTCATAATTTAATCTATGCATAATAATCTAGTAATTTAAATAATTTGAAGGGAATACTGTAAAGAAATATTTTCCACTCTTCATTTATACCCATGACCTCACATCAGTTGAACAGTGATAAAAATATTAATAATGCATTAATATAGCAAAGTTTACATTGACTAGAATGAGAAAACTTAAAATTTTAGAATCAACAAAACTTTAAAAATTCATTTTGGTGAACTGTAATGTTCTGTTCAACACGTCCCACAACAAAGCTGCCATGACACTTCAAACACTTGCACAATTTAGAGCCATTCACATCAACCTACTTCAGCATTCCACGATGTTCTTCGTGCCACACCTGGATCCTCTCCTCCCACTGGTCACGTGACAACTTGTGCTGGTCCAGAACCCTGGAGAGCGGCATGTACAGAACAAATGAACAATTGACACATTTTTCAAACAATCTACATCTGAGGTCTATTCCAGGCCACATGTCAGCCAAGCCAAGGCTTCCTCACCGTTGGGGCAGGAGGCGATCTGAGGTCAGGTATCCAGGCCTGTGAATTTCTTTGTTGAAATCACCAAATTTGGCCTGTACAGAATAGGAGGCCAGAAGCACGGCAGTCTCTGGAGGACAGTAGATCTCGTCGCTGAGGATGCCATCCTTCACCTGCATGAAGAACAGCTTCTGAGTGATGTCTTGGATCAACTCGTCCGCCACATCTTCTGGGAAGAACTTGGCGCGGAACTTGAACTGTAGAGGGTTCTCCTTCTTCACATCCTGAGACGACACCTGTCAAGTTATAAAAACAACAACATTGTGAGCTGGTCATTCCTTTAAGCTCTATGTTTTTGCGCCAGTCTCAAAGTGCTGCTGCAAGAGTGTGGAGATTACGCAAATGTAATAATGACTTCACCACACCACATAATTTTCTTATCAAGAGCTGCTTCTTTGGAATGAACAATACTTACAGTATTATTCTTAAATATAATTTCCAGTTTGGCCACAGTCAGAAGATACTAGCTTCAGAATTTCATTTTCAGTATCTAAGGTCCTCTTTCGCAATTGATAAAGCTTCAAGGGTTGATTTTATTTACAGTCTTTCTTGAAATGTTAAACAGTTTAGCTTCAAATCTAGTCAACATCATCAAACAAATCTACATTACTATTTGAAAGATTTTTTTAACCTGTAGCCAGTTTTCATTTGAAACAAACCGGGCGTTTCAGGGTTAAACCAATGCTCTCCTGAGCCTTCATTTTGAGCTCTGATCTCTTTGCTATTTACCAGAGGAATGAAGCCAAACAAGTTTCCTTTATCTGTGTTCCTCTTCATGATTTATGTGATAGCTAACATCTCACCTGCACATGCTTAATAATTCACTTCTTATGCAGGATGTGCATTCCTTTAAACACTTAGCATTTTTCAGCTTAAATTCTTTCAAAATTGTATACATCATTTTTTAACCGATACCAGAGGTTCCACATTACCGCTAGGCCCACTCCTGTTTTTATTCTTTTGTGGTTGTAAACTGTACAGATCTATCTCAAGGTACGTGCATACAGAGCACACATTAGCACTCTTCATCCTGACCATGTGACAAACAAACTGAACAAAAAAATATTTACGCTGATGATCTATAGGTTTATAGATACGCTTTTCAATTTGGGGTCAATGTGGTGACCCACAATTTTAGTTTCTAGGCCTAAGGGACAGTAAAAACGCTGTCGGTTCAGTGTGAAAACACAAACGTGAGACTGCTTCTCTAAATTAAAATTAACCATGGTTTAATTATAGTAAAAGTGTATTAACCATGTTTATTAGTGCACTTATTACCATTTGTATTACCATAGTTTTAATGATAAAACTGTAGTTAAATTATGGTTAACGGAGTAAAATTTTGCTCAAGCACTGCTCATGCTTGTGGTATGTAACAGGCTCAATGACTCAAAATGTATTCACTTCATTCTTTGGATAAAAAAGTGAATCAGTTTCATAAGTAACTCAAAAATGACAACATCAAGGAAACAAGTTTAACCTACTGACAGCGTAACCGTCCAACAGGTTAAAGCTAAACATGTTTAAGGGATTACATATATGTGTGTGTGAATTTGGTTGGTTTTGACAATTAAAGACCAAAAAAAGTTATATTAAATTAAATTATAAATAACAATAAATTCAATTATTAAGTTAAATTATAATTCTGTTGTGGTTCAGGTGTGTACTGTACCTTTTTATCAAGTTTCAACCATGTAACGTAGCCTTTGGTGTCCATATGCTGTAGTCCGAAGTACCATACTTCACGTAAGCCTATAGTCTTCACCACCTGTCAGAAAAATGACAACTCCTTTTAACACACAATAAATACATTCATCAATTATTAAACTGTTGCTGAGAGCTTTACGGCTGTTATATATCTGGTGCATGAAAACACCACGGTACACGGCACGCTGGTTTTATATGAGCATCAATTAAAAAAAAATTTTTTTTAAAGTGACGGTGGTTGCGTGCTGCTGTCACAAAATGGATAAATGCCTGAAAAAAATGAATGTTAGGTATGACATGTCAGTCTTGTAGTAAATGTTTTGCATTGAGCTTCAAATACTGCTACTAGCCAGGTCACGTTCATTAGTAAGTTCATCTAGTATTGCTATTATAATTTTGCAGTTTTTGTAATCCATTGAAATGTCAGCAGTGGGGAAACCTTTAATTTGCATTTTGTCTTGTGGTTACTAGAATGGACCCCAAGCCATGGGAAAACGCAAGTGAGATTTCAGTTTTCTTTTAACAGTTATTGTTATATTTTTGGATTGTCAGTCATAACACACAAATGAAAGGGGGAAGTCCTCCCAGAAAATACTTGCTTGGTACAGACAAAACTGGCCATTGCAAAAAGTAGTGGATACCCTAAATAACACAAAGAACTGGCTAGTGAAGCAAAGTAAAAGCAGGAACTTTTATCTTCTTCCCTCAAAAAATAGGTCATCATCTCACCTGCACCACGTGGGGGTAAGACAGAACATCAGAGACCCTGAAAGCAAAACTTTAGATTTCAAAGGGTCTATTATGTGTGTACGTTTTCCCCGAGGCTCTGGTGCAGCACACGTTCAGTTGATGATGTGCTACATGTTCTCGGCCACAAGCAACTGCTGATCAACCACCATTTACATCTACACACCTGAGAAACTGCACTTCTCTGATTATTTGCATTTGGATAAAGCAGAACTGATTTACAAATAATGTGGCTCTCATATACTCCAAGATATAGAGCTGTGGTGCAAGTTCAAATTGTGACATTGCCCAAACCCCTTCCATGTACAAACCACAGCTGCCTTCATCTGATGTGTGATCATGGCTAGGTGCTTTAAATACTTAACTGGCTAAATAAAGTCCAACTATAAGAAACTCGAACAAGAAACACTTTGTGACTCGAGTTTCTTATAGTTGGAAGCTGACAAAGGCCAATTTCTCTCACTGGCAACTTACAGCACAGGACTGAAAGTCTCAGACCTTTAGTGAAAATTATATTCTAATTTGCACTTTTTATAATATAAAACTACTTTTGGAAACACAAATTTACTTGAGCTAGCATCGACTTTAAAGCATTCTGCCAATGTTCCAAAAAGCATCTTGTGTTTTAAAAGAAAATCTGACCTCGTATATAAATGGAAACATTGTCACAAACTTGATTTAGTGACAGAAGTAGTACAGAACTTCAAATATAATCTCACATAATAATACAATGTGTATTATAAAAATATAAATCAAAATTAGATTTGAATCCCAGCAGATGTGCAGTTTCATGAGAACATACAGTACTATAAACAGAAAATGTCTCATACCAGCAGCAATGCTGACAAACATGTTAGAAATCCAAATCTAACAAAAGCAACACTTAACAGTAACATTATGTCATCTTTAACTTCTCTATCGTCTTCTATCAACAATCAAACTCAGACCATATCCAAAGCTTTTTATACAATGGCGCAACAAAAATGTTGTAAACCAGCTGAACAGGTTTCCAGCATCTAGAAAACTGAAAGGTGAAGCTACTCGGTAGAGCAGATCTACTTTCCGAAAGTAAAATGAAGTGATTCATGACCTGCATTCACAGCAGGAAGGGTTTTAAAAAGCATTCAGGCCAGTCACCTTTTTTAAAATTAACATCTTTAACAACACGTGCATTTGAGGGTATTTTCTTTTTTAACAGAACACAAACATTGACCTTAGCAGAAATGTGACATTGAAATTTGGCACGTCAAGATGTGTCGTACCAGGTTTGTTATTGGTTTGTGTCCGTTTTGGATCATCGCCCAGCAAAAACAAATGTGGATATTTAAAATATAGAAATAGTATGAGACCTATTTGAATGGAAAAAGCAACACCACCATTCTGCATAACTTTCCTTTTGCGTTCAACGGAAGGATATCATACAGGTTCATGAAAGACGTGAGGGTGAGTAAACTCCACCCGGCCAGCTGTATTTCCCAAAGGGCTTCAGTGAAAACCTCTCATCGGTGCTGTTTGCAATTTAAAGCTCATGACCGGCTCTCAGACTGAAGTGGACACGGCTCAGCCGTGGGTTCTGAGTGCGATACGAGAGGGACGGCCTTTATTTACTGTTTCCAGTAAGCCCCGGCGTTCAACGACCATCACACCTTTGCGCAAGATGAGTCACGTATCACGCTTTTTAAAAAGAAAAACCCTTCCTGTGAGGTTTACTGTGTGTCTGCTGCTATTTACATGGGATTATCCCATGTCACCAAGCCATTAATTAAATTAGGCCAAAGGCATCGGCGCTACTGACAGACAGTTTCCCAGTGAACTCTGGGAGTTTATCCTGCAAGATTATATTGATTATTTTATAACTGAGAACACTTCAGGACTACGATTTAATATATATTTTTGCTGTCCAATCATTATCAAGCTTTTCTCTCTCTTTTTCCGTACCTTGCCCAGCTTTTGTTTGCATGGCGGTTCGCATGGCATACGAAAACAAATGAAAATCGCTCCTTTGTTTGTCTTTTTTGCCTTATTACATTTCTCGGAGTAACTGTTTACAATATTTGAACAGTCTTTATTCTATCTGCATTGGCTGAGAGACAGGAATTTGTTCAAGATCAAGGGATTTCAGGAAGAGAATGATCCGCTGTCATTGAAGGATTATGCTGACGGATTACAGATGTCCTGTATACCTGTTAACTGCTAACACAACTGGAACTTTTAAGAGCTGGGTCATAGCCCGGTCACTGGTTTCACAGCTTACAGTTTAGGGACTTCAAACCAGGAAGCGATTTAGCCACTGTATTCACTTTACGTGTTTTTCTCATTGAGATGTGCAACTTCAATGATGATGATTAAGATTTATAGGAAGTACAGGTCTCTTAAGAAACACGATAGTGGTTTCTCAATTATTGGCTGTGTCCAAACATGATAGATGTGTTTCAATCATCCAATGGGTTAAAAGAATTGGGTCCAATGGGTCCACCTGTTATGGTTTATGAGATACGCCCCGTTTCATTCGGCAGAGACACCCCTTTCCATTTAAGACTACATATTAATGGTGCGTTTCTGACAACTCAAATTTGGGATATTTTCCACATCAATTCGCAAATTATTTCTGGAACGGCACTGATGTAATGACAATAAACACTTTTAATGTTACTAAATCCAGATGTTATTTCTGAGTTTAAGGTGGGAAATATCCTAAATCCGAACGCAGCTAAACTTATATAGTGACAAAAGTCACACCTTTTAGTAAAAAGAGCCAATCATCAAAGAGTAAGAATTCTCTGAGGGCGGGGCTCTGTACTGTTGAGTGTTATGAATCTTTGTGCATACACAGTAGCTAAAGCAACCTGAAAGGTTTAAATGTCACATTTATTTGCTTAATGTAGGAAATATGTTGTTTTATTTTGACCTAAGCCTTGCATGACTGAAATTGGTCACCGACACGAAGTTAAAATGACTTTTTGACCATTCTGGTCTATTTCAAAAGAGATTCTTTTCTCATTTGAATGGCAGAAACACATGACTATTGGACATTCAAGATGTGTAGGTGTGCAGACCTGGTCAAAGAGCTGCTTGCCAGTTGTGCTGGGCTGGATGGCAAACTCCAGCTCAGCGTCCATCGTAGTGACGCGAACATTTACCTGAAGAGAGAAAGAAAAAGAAAACGTAATAGCAACCACAACCACCGCTGCTGTCAAAGACACTGAAAACATGATCATACATCATTTTACAATAGCACATATCCATGTCCATTGAGGTCCCCCAAATATTTAGATTAGTGGTCGGTCAATATTGGTCAATCACAAGCAACTCGTACGTTTACTTAAGTTTACCCATAAGTATTCAATATTCAATATTCTTGCTGATAACAGTGGAAATCGTACACACAAAAGCTGCATAAATTCTGATAGAGTGCCGTGTTGACAATTCATAACCAACCCATTGAGAAAGATATTAATGATTATATTGAAAAAGTGATTGTGTAGCACATAAGTGACCCCGACAGGAGCGGCTGAACAGAACAATGCAGCTCGGCCACTATTTGAAAGTGGAAATGCTACTCCATTCTACAGTTAATGTTTGACAGGGTTAAGTAAACAAGCAGAGGCCACAGCCACTTTACCATTAAATGTAAGCGTTTTATAAAGTAACAAAGACTCATTTTTAAGCAGTTTCCCAAGGAACATGAAACCGAGGCTTTCGGCTCACAGAATCAGGGGACAAGGTGTCATCTGTGAGAACCAATTCACATCGACAGGAAAGTGTGTTCATTTTGCTCTCAGACATCAGAAGAACATAGCAGTCTGAAGGAGGTTTCAGTAGACAAGAATTGCCATTGTTTAGATAAGCCATGCAAGACTGATCGCAAAGCACCGACTCAATTGATACAGTGATTCGCAGGCATGTGATTTTATGGGCACTGTTAAAAACTAAAGACATGAAGGCGGGCGAACAAAAAGATGTGGAGTGTTGACAATTGGTGGAGAATCACAAAACACTCCGTACTGGGTGTGAGCATTGAGTTGTCTGGTACGCAAGAAAAGAAAGTCATAATTATGTAACTGCTCTTAAAACAAACAAATGCCTCGCTATGAAACGCCATAACTATGCAAAACAGAAACTCGCACAACAATTAAGGCCAAAACAAAGAGCAGATCAGACAAATTTTCCCAACAATGCAAACAACAGAGGAAACATCCTCAAAGTTTCATTTGCATGTTAAGTTTTGAATGTAAATGTCGAAATTTCCGCAACAATGAGCTCTGCACCTCTATTCTGACAAGTGCCGTTCCACGAGCGTTTTGATTTTGCATAAAAGCACCGGGATGTCTCAGTGTTTCACTTTTTGTACTCGATATTAAATCCTTGCCATTCTATCATTTCTGATTTTAAAAAAGTGCAGGTTACTTTACATATCTTTACACGGGTTAAAGTAAAATGACACGTACCGCAAATTCGTATCCGACAGCTCAAATTATGAATCGTTATTATAAACACCATCGCAAATCACGATTTGCCTATTTTAACCCCAAAAAGTTATTCAGCACAGCACTCTTTTGCTCAAGATGTGAATTTATTATATGGAATAAGTCACTGTTATCATTTCAAGTGCACAATAAGCACAACAACTAAAAGAACGTCCTGTACTAAGTTAAGAAGACTGCTGGGACCCATGAAAACAGAACTGTGATAGCGGTTTCACAGCCTGGTAAACACACAATCGGGATTTCACACATTCACGCTCACACGCACAAATTATACATTCATACCTGGTGTTCACTAATTAATATTAAATGCAAAAATTTTAAACAAACAACTTGAAATACAGCTTCTATTGACAATCATCATACTCCGCTTGTGAAATCTGGCGGCAAAGAGTTGAGCTTAAAGACTGCCATCTACTAGCCACAGAGGGGGGAGATGGAGGGGTATCCATTTACCCAGCGAAACAAAGAGCCTCTTTCAGAAACATCCAGCCAGCGATCCACCTCCTGCATCAGTCTGCATTTTAATAGAGTTTCGCCATTTCTCTGCATCGCTCTCGGCTTGCAGAAATAAAGGTTAAGCTGACAGTAGGCAGCATTTTTGGCTGCAATATGTTGAGCTCAGGTTTAGTTTAGCATCATCAGATCAATCTGTCACACTAAATAGTCAGGGGAAGACTGGCAAAAAAATTCACTCACTAAATAGTGCTTACATTTCTGTAAATGTACAAACATTTACAATTCACAGTTCCAGTCTTGTTGTGCCAACCTCAAAAGGTTCCCCTATGCCATCAGGCTGTTAAAAAGCTCAAAAGCTTTCAGGTCTCTAGGTGTTTAGAAAACCAGCTTGGTTTATGTACTGATGTTTTAAAGAACCCAGAAGCCTCACCACTAACATGAACTTGCAACACTCGATATCTTGTTTGATCTTTAAAGAACCCTACAGCTCACATGTAAATTCATGTAAATATATATATTTCTGTTTTAGTCCATTTTTCAGGAAAAAAATAGAAATTTTGACTCTTTGATTTTTCTGAACATAAAGAACCTTTATTCTAAAGAGAATTAAGTTTAACCTACAGGACACCATCCAACCACTCAAACATGTATTTATCAGCAAAAGCCTTATTAACCACATAGAGCAAAAGGAAAAAAAGTGTCTAGACTTAAAGTTAATAAAGTTAAAGTTGTCCTCCGAATTTGCCTTTTGCATAAAGTTGTGATCTGGACAGCTCTGTTAGACGTTCATTGAGCTGGCATGAGCATGAGCATAAGCCAAAGCGCACATGAGGATTGATTACAACACAATGAGCTTTTGTGCTACATCACCAAAGGGCGTAACAGCCATTGTTTGGTTATCAATTATTCAGAAGAACAAATGATAACAAAGATTTGGGACTCAGAGAGGAAACACCCTCGGCTGCTGATTAAACAAACCTGAAACATGTTCTGAAACACGAGTGAGAAATTTAGAGACGCAGAAGTCTCTGTCAAGTGTCCCTTCAAAACTGAAATCCAACTTCCTGATTCGATCATACAAGTGATCTTTATACAGTATGAACTTTGCTGTAATATACTAAAATATTATGCCAGTGCCAAAAGAGAGATACATTGGCAACTAACATGAAAAAAGTCCAATTTGGGTGAATTCGTGATTATCAGCCTTATGTTTCATGAATCTACCGATAACCCATCTCTATCCGAAAGTCTTGAAACAGGACTCTTTTGAACCCAAATCATTAGCAAATCCTCCACTTCCACCCAAACTGACACCAAGAACAAGTCTCTGTATTCAGTGCTGGAACAGGCAGTGCTGTGGGCCAGGCATGAATGAGGAGCTCTGAGGAAAGCAGCACAATGATGTCATTTCCAGTCCTGCTCCTGACAACCGTCTAACCATCCCAACAAACCCACAACACATGCCTCAGGCGGCATTGGATGTCCAAAGAACTTCTGGCACGGCGTTCGTAAGCAGACACTGATAACATTCAAAACCGAACCGTTCCAGTTTCGGGGAATGCAAATCCATCCGTTAAAACTGTGCAAATGTCACACATTCTCACTGTTACAATTACATGAGAACACAGCCATTGCTTTACAAACAATACGATCAGCCTATATAAAAGAGTTAGAGTCAAGATACATCAATAATACAATACATAGTTCGTGAATGTACTGTATGGCAAAATACAGACTGAACATTTTTTCAAATGTTTAACAAATAAACAATTAACTTCTTAATAACTATAGTAAGCACTAAGCACAAGTGGATACTTACAGGTTTCGGCATTTTGAGTCCTGTTGTAGATCTCTTGTCAAAGTGTCAGAATAATCGGATCTTTCCACAGAGACTGTAAAGCAGAAACAGGAGAAACGCGTTTGAGTGAAACTGACTCACGTACAGTCCAGCTGTCATTTAAACATCGATGCGTCCTGACGCACAATCTACAGCCATATGAATCACGATTAAAACCTGGAACTCAAGATTAGCGGAGCCTCACCCAAAATGCCACAAGAGGTAACACCGCCTTTCAATTTAAAGTCCCCACCCCATTCTGCAAATATTTACTCCAGTCTCTGTTTCCCAAAGATCTAAACTCAAAAACGAATGTAGATCAAACTTTATTAGTGAATTAAGAGCGATTTTAATAACGCAATATTTAGTATCTATATGACTGCGGAGCGTGCGTAAAGATGCGCAAATGGCATCATTCAGAAGTTTACATGAAGAGTCGCATAAAAACTATGAACATCCATTAGATGGCAGTAAAAAAAATTGTTGTTTAGTAGAAAGCGAGTCGAACATGTTTTATTTACGGATAGCCTATGTATGACTTTGTATTATTGGAAATCAACAAGAAACGAATGGTCGGTCTGAGTTAATAAGTTAACTGTTATTTTGTGTCAGGGTAGGCTAATGGTCGATACCAACTAGGGTCAACGCTTATTCACAGGCAACAATAATCAGAGCAACACCTGTTGGTAGAGATTTCTCTTTGAATTGGGCGGCGTCTGTCCAAACACACAACTGTTTCGCGGTCCCCACGTGAAAATCGATCGATACGCGTCTTACCAGAGCAGGTGAGTTTGCGGTGAGTCTGTGAAGCTTCAGCCGAAAATCTCCCCTCCCTTCGCGGAACCGAGCACGGAGTCCTGCGGCGGTAATATGGCTGACGGTGCGTAGCCTACGTCTCACCTTTGTGCGCTCGGATGAAAGGCAGCGGCTACAGTTCCTGTTTGACACTGAGGCGCGACGCCTACGACAGCGAATGCGATCAATACCGCGAGCTCCTCAAACGGCTCCGGCGTCTTTCACATTATGAGAAACTAGTCGACGGTAGAAAAAAACGACTGCAATGCATATAAAAAAGTAGAAAAGGTGCACTGCGAACTGATGCGCAGCATGCATGCAGGCTATCGAGTTATCGTGTGCCTGCCCCTTTAAGAGCACTCGCGCTCACCCTGATGCTTAATGTGGCACTATTTCTTATAAGCTAAAAAAGTTACGTGCAATAATAAAATGTAGGCTAGTGAAAATATTCACAGAAGTTGGTTTAAGTTTAATTTTTGTTCTTACATTTCTGTGTAAAATGTTAAATGATTTTCGCCTAGTAAAGCACATCCATGTTAATACAATCTTAAAATTAAACTTGACTGAATGTTTGTATTATTATTTAATTTCAAACACACAAATAATAAACCTTCAAACCTTCTGAACGGTTTAAATTGACAGATAGGTGTTCAGAAAACTACGGATGTTTAGATTTATTTGTCAGTACATTGAACGTGTGGGACCATTGAATAATAGCTAGGTGGAAAATCTTTGCCATCACCTTCTTAAATATATTCTTATTATGGGCTGCTATTCAAAAAACACAACACAGTAGGGCTATATATATATTCGTGAGTGTACTTGGAAGTCACAGAGTAATAGATGGGGTTTTCCCACCCTCTTTACCTTCATTTCTTTCCACTAACTTACCTAACTGGAGCACGTTGAGCACAGTTTCATAAATGTGGGTTATTTTATCATGCTCCAGTTTTACATCATTTCTAGGACACACAAAATTCATTACGCTGACATAGATCTGCTCAAGTCCTCTCTGTTCAAACATAGATATTTAGTGGTCCCCATTACTTTTACCAACTTTTTACTTTTTCTTCTTAATATGTCAGTCAAATATTTACAGGAACATGTAATTGAAGTATTCCAGTGGCTTCTTATTAAAACAATAGAGGCCTATTATATTTCCATATTTATATAAGAAGGTAAACATGTGTTTGTGTGTTCTCTTCTGGGCTTATCCCCAGGAATGATAGACAGGTAATGTGATCAGACCCATTATTACATTTACGCATTTGGCAGACGCTTTTATCCAAAGCGACTTACATTACATTGTATTATACATTTTTGTATAGTAAGCAAGTGGGGGATAGGTGTCTTGCTCAAGGGCACCTCAGCCGTAACCCGCCAGCCCTGAGAATCAAACCAGCAACCTTCTGATCATGAGTCCAACTCTCTAACCACTGGGCCACAACTGCCATTACATCCTTTACGTAACTGGACACAAGGAAAATGTAATTATGAAAAGAAGCATTATTTAAGATTACAGTATAGTAGCACAGCACGGGTATAGTGTGCATGACACGCAGACTTTCCCTGTCTGTGCACTTTCAATGAGATTACTATTGCAAACTGTTCAATTATTAAAGGGAACTGAAGGCGAGAGAGAGAGAGAACCGGAGAAAGAGAGAGTGAACAGCTATATAAATGATATTTTATAACTCAACTTTGCCCATTATGAGGACTCTGAATAGGCTACATGATATAAGAATGAAACTCAATTTATGTCATCGTTTGATGGTCTGAATTAGTCAGTTGAGTGTGATGTGACTCAGAGGTCTTTCCTTGCGTTATATTTACAGCAACACGCCCCTGTTTCTATTTGTGTTTCTAAGAGCCGCATCCACCCAAAGTGAAACTCCGAAATTATCACCTACTGGGCGTGGCCAGAGGTGAGGGCCGACCAATGAGGAAACGGGATTAAAATAGAGCCGTATATAGGCGACATGAACGCAAGCTTAAGCGTCAAACAGATGACATGTCGGTGTGTTTAGTCAGAGGCACGGGGAAATACATTCTCATTTCCATGAGACTATAAAAAGAAACAAATGTTAACGAAAGCAACTACAGCTTTTAATTCTGATTTCTGTTTAAAGGACATCTTATATTTGTGCAGAGGCTAACATTTTTAAATCTATAACAGAACAAACGTTTCAAAAATCTCCATTAATATCTTTACATACATGCTGTTTTACACAATCTAAATATAGCCATGAGGGCCTGTCACAAACTTCCCCTACAGTACTTGTGTTACAGCATTAAAGAAGCCTGGATTATTAATAATGGGAAACGGTTATCCATATATACATTTACGCATTTTAGCAGACGCTTTTATCCAAAGCGACTTACATTACATTGTACTATACATTTGTTCATTTTGTATAGTAAGTTAGATGCCTTGATCAAGGGCACCTCAGCCGTTACCCGCCAGCCCTGAGATTCGAACCAGCAACCTTCTGGTCATGAGTCCAACTCTCTAACCACTGGGCCACGACTGCCTCGATGCATATGTGCACACGCATATGTGCAGCGCCATCTACAGTGTTTGGAGTGCAGGTGACGTGGAGTAGGATAAAGACAGCTGTTAATATATGATCATTTAAAAAACATTTCAACATTCTCAGGTAGTTTTCTGATTTATTATTTATAGAACAAATAATAAAGAAAAACAAGGTTATTTTCTTACCGCGACAATTCTTTGTTAAAGAATGAAATAGAATAAAATATTGTCTGATTTATTTTTAAACATTGCTTTGCGATCAAAATGGCATTGTTTCTGAAGCAGAGTATAGTAAATATGCATTGCAATTCAATTTAAAAGTTAAAAAGGGAAAGTAGTGAGTAACAGAAAAGAAATGTGTGCAATATTCTTTTGTAATTTTGTACATTTCTATAATGTGATCTTGAATACTTCTAGTAGAAAAAATGTCATTTAGAAGCAGTTTATTTTTGCTGCTGAAAAGCCTCAAGTCTTCGATTAGTGATGTCTCGAATGAGCTCTGGGGGGGAAAGAAGAAATGATTACTTAATGAATTTCAACATGATGACCACAGAAGTAACAGATTTTTCCATTCTATTATTGGATTGTGAAGGAAGTCAAAAGTGACATTTTTTTTTACTTACGGTCAACTACTGTTCTGGCTACATATCGCTTTTCTAAAGTGTTGCTGACTTCATCCATCAGCCAAGGCAAGAATCCGGTCTCTAGATCTGCGACAGATAGAATGGGCATTCGTTCAACTTGTAAAATGAAAATGAATAGACATTTTGTCAAATATTCATGCACACATGATGGTTAACTTGCCTCTCTTCACAGGGTCATAGAAATAACCTGATTCTTTCAGATTGGAATAAACTGAGGGCAGTAAATCAGTGAGGTATTGCTGAGCAAACGCTCTCGCAGCGATTTTATCTGCAGTCTCTTTCTCCTTTTCCAGAACAGCCTTTTGCTGCTTTATCCGGTTCTCCTGCAGTTATTAAAAAACACATTTATATTTGTGTTTAAAACCAGGACTATTTAACTCCACTATTGGCGGGCCAATCTGCTAATAAAATACACCTACCCACACAAACAACATTATTAACAAACAAAATGAAAGACTGATGCATCACCCAGCTGTAAATGGGAGAAAGTGTGATTCTGACCTTCTCCACACGGAGGCGCCGTTCCCTCTCCTCTAGTCTCTGTACCTCCACCAGCTCAGCGTTGCGGATCTCCATAAACGCTCGGTACCGGGCTGTCAGGTTGTCCAGCTCCTCCTCCTCCATCACTTCCAGCAAAGCCTGCTCTATTGTCTTACCCACCAGCACCTGCAGCACGGGCTGAACCTCTATGTCGAAATCAAACAGCTGCAGGGAGGACAAACTGCATTTTACTCAAATCTATTTGGCAATAAACAACATCTAAACAGAGTTATGTATGTAAACTAACATGACTGTATATACAGATTGGAAGAGAACTGGCCAGAGTTTATTTGTTTCTTTCATTGAAAGAGTTTGATGTGCATAATGCATCTGGTAGCTAGGAAGTGACGATAGGCCTATATTAAATTTGAGAGAAGAGAATCCACAGAGTACCTCTCCCTCTTCTATCTGCGTGGCTGCATCTCGACCAGTTTTGGCTGGAATAAAGAGGGGGGTGGCCGGTTTGTCCAAAAACATGTCTGTCTGACATTCCACGCTCACTTCCTCTACACGATCGCTTAGCTCTTCCAGATACATCTCTAAAATATGAATCATCAAGAACACTTTAGTTCTTATTAGAAAAACAACATGAATTTTCATTTTGGTATATGATGGTTAGTGATGCTCAGAAGCCTACGATGGATGTCAAGTGATTAAAACTTGTTTTCCGTACCTGTCTGCACATCCACGTTTGTTCTGCCCTCTAGTGGTTCTGGGGTTTTCGAGCCAAACTGCTCTTTCAGCCGTTTCTGGGACATCGCTCTTCTTCTGGCTTCCTGTTGTCTCAGGAACTCAATTGGATCGGGCTGAGATGTCTGTTAAACATATTTACACTCATTTCAGCATTTTATCCTAAATTTTGATTAAAAAAATAGACTACCTAAATGAAATAACAAAGTGTCATCAATGTGGTAGTGCCACCCAGTTTTAGCAGATCAATGCACAGTATAAAACAACTTGATTAATGGAACAAACTACACAAACAGTGCGGCGTAACAACAGAGATGATTTTAAACTCTGAGTGTATAGTAATACTCACAATAGGTAGGATATGTTGAGCGTATGTATTTCCTCTGACAACACGTCGGTCATACATAATGTTTCCATAACTGCCCTGTTCTTCATTTCTGCATCAGAGAGAGAGAGTTTATTTAACCAGTCCAATTTGTTTCGGATAAAAGACTACATTAAATGAAAATGCAACAGTTTATGTATAAAGAAAAAAGGAAAACTTATAAGACAAAAAGGGGTGGTGGCTTATTTACTGCCCCCCACACTAAGTTTTTTTAGGTGCTTTATTGTATTTTATTGCACATGTTGCATATTTTCACCTTTTTACGTTTGGACATTTTGTAAAGAATATTTTAAAATAATTAAAATGATCATGCGGTATCATCATCTACTAGCCTAAATATTTTAACACGTAATATATAATATTAACACGTTGATTAGCAATGCCTTCAAACATGGTACATTTAGTACAATATATAAATACATTATTATTAGGCCTATTAGAAATGATCATTAAAAATAATGATTAATAACAACAAAATATGTTTTATATTATGGAGTAATGTTGTATAACCTGTTATAAATGAATTAAAAACGTAATTTAAATCAGATGTTTATTTAAATCATGAATGTTGAAATCATCGTTGAGTTGACTGAGACTCACAGTGGCTCAGCGGTGTTTCTGTATTTGTCTCGGTTGGGAACAGGTCGCGGGCGGCTGGAGAATGTGTAAACGCCGCTCTGCGTGTCGTGTTGAGGCTGTAAAGTTGAGGCCATCTTCTCCTTTTAAATAAACGGATATCAAATACGTGACTGCAGTCTGAAGCGCTTTAATGCTGCCTGTTGAGCTCCTGTCAGCATAAATTCTCTCTGTGGCATTTGTTGTAGCTACTGTTGCCATGACAATCAATAGCAGCTTTTTTTTCTTCCGGGTCAATAAAATGGTACTTTTTAATTTAATTATTTATTTTTCTGGATATACACACACAATTAACCAGTATATATTGGCAAGATTTAAAAAAAAATGCTTAGATTTATTTTTTTATGTCCTGTGGAAAATTATACCATTACCCGATTAAGATGTAAGTCAGTTGCAGAAGCAACTGCAGGGCTCTCAAGTGTCACGCATTGAGCGTGAGACACACGCATTTCAGCCTGTTCACACGCTCTCACGCCACACCTTGTATTTCTCACGCTGAGAAGTAAAGAACAACGTGTCCCACTTTATAGAATTACACGAGGCAAATAAAATGTGAAAATAAAAGATGTAAGTGTCAGTTACAGTATTAAAGTCCGATCACGGTGCTTCAGGTAGGTTTGCCCGCTCACAGAAACAACCGAGTGCAGATACGATCAGTCAGACTCATTTATTATAACGGGAGTTTTTCATGCAGTCAGTTTCATTCATTATAACGCTAAATTATAACAGAAGTCACTGTTTCAGTGACGTTTTTCGCTCGCTTTCTGTTTAATCCTGGTTTAAATAAATATTTCATGCATGCAAAAACAAACAATGTGAAAATTTACTAATGCAAAAAACGCAATAATCACCCTGAAATAGTTGGTCTGCAAAGTCTAAAAGAATATGACATGCAAATGTTACCGGTTCTACTCGCGAGCAGGCATCGAACCGGGTCGGTCCGGCATGGGAGTCGGGGGCTCTAACGAGGAGGCTAAAGACCACTTGAGGTCGGGGAGTGAGGTTTACACACTGCACAGCTCTTCAATAGTTGGCCTCCGTTACACAAAAGCGATTTTAATATTTTATTTGGTATTTATAATCATGATTACAATATCAAAAGCAATATTAACAATGTTTTTTTGCTTAAATCATCCTAAACTTTGTTTTTGTCATTTATCAGTTTTATTTGTGCTGGGCAAATATAAACAATAGAGGAAATAGCAAAATTTGCGAGAAGTGGGCGGGGAATTTGAGTGGCTCCTCCCCTACCACATGTAATCTCACGCCAAACTTTTGATGAATTTGAGAGCTCTGCATCTGCTTAACTTTTTATGTTATACGTCTTACTCAGACGTACTATTTTTAACGTTTTAGTGAATATGCCTACTACATATGAAAAAATGTATGACTTTAAGTAGGCTAATCGTCGAACGGATTCATCAAACTTAAACACATTTCTGTCTGCACAGCATCACATCCAGTAGGGGGTGACAGGTAGTTCTTTCATTTTACTTCTGTGTACGAAATAAACCAGCTGGATGAGTTACACGGTTAAGATCATTACGATTATTACGAAATGTATTCGATAATTCTGTCTCATTGAAGTTCGTAAGTACTACTGTATGTGACTAGTGTATGAAGTGTATATTACTGAGGTTAGGCTACCGCAGTGCATCGTGTAACGTTACACACGATGTTTTTTAAAGGCACTGATGCGGCCTCGTGGAAGGGATGGACCTTTTTGCAGTTTTCTCACACATTTATTATTTAATTATGAGGTTCAAATACTTCATTTTGGTGACTTTTTATGCACTATTTCTGTACTGGATTAGCTCGTCTGCTGGCATGTTAGGAGCAGTGATACTAAAATGTTATGCACAAAATATTTTTTTCATGAAAAATATTATAGATATTATAATGTTATAGTCCCAGAACAACGAAAGACGGGGTCCTGTTTGTTGGTGACCTGAGAAAATCAATGGTCTCAAAGTCACAGGTCTGACAAAGTTATTTTTTATTTGAGCTTAATGTCACAAACATTTTGATTTGTGTAAGCCTTTTTCTCATGGCACATCCAAAAAAAGTGTCCCATTTCAATATTTTGAGGTAAAACTGAACTGAAATGATCTTATTATGAGCAAAAAACAAAGTTACTAACTTTGTCTTTCCATGCCATCTGTATTAGAACTGATTCTATAAATACATTTCCCAGTTAGAACATATGAAATGCTCATAACATGCTGATTAATAATGCTAAATGTAGATACGTTATGGTTCATAACCTGTCACAAATCATGGAGTACAGTAGTTAAAAGATTGGAGTCATACAAAAAAAATGTATTTGCTGCATGTTTGTGTTACAGCAAAAATATGAATTTATTTACCTGTTGACCATGTCTACACTGTGATGTTAACATAAGCTTTTCCTAAGGTGTCTTCAGCTCTTTATACCCCACTGAGCAAAAGTAAAAGTGTAGTTATCGTGGACATACTTTTAACGTCTTATAACATCAACTGTGCAGACTCATTTTAGACATTATTTAGACTGCTTCTGGGCCAAATAAAGAGTCACACTTTGCATTCAATCAAACTTTTTATTTATTTAATTCAAGTCTCTATGTGGTTGTGTGTATGTGGACTTGGTTTTTATAAAAGTCGGTGGGGACGTAAACCAGAATACACACCTACTCGTGGACTCGTGTCACCGTGCGGGGACCAAAATTGAGGCACAAAAGCTTATAAATCGTACAGAATGATAATTTTTGAAAATCTAAAAATGCTAAAAAAAAATGTATGATCTTTAGTTTTGGAAACACTATAGGCCTATACAGTTTGTATGCTATAAAAATCATTACGCCTATGGACTGTCCCTACGGATATAGTAAAACCAACGTGTGTGCGTGTGCACATGTGTTTCAAATTGCTCAAAGGGTTGAATGGAACTTTAATACACAGAGTTCCAGAAACAGGCAAAGATCAGGACAGACAGAAAACATTCACAGACGAAATCACAGGCAATGGTCGGGGCAGGCAGCAAAGGTTCAAAAGACAAAAACATAAAATCCAATGGACAAGAATACTCAGAAATGCAGTATAGCACTAAACAAGACTTCGCCAAGAATGCATAAAAACTAAGGTTTTTTCTAATGAAAACAGGGGATTTGTGTTTCCACTCCTCCATTTCTTGATGGTGCATGCTTAAGATGTTTTTTATCATCTCCTCCGTTGCATCTTTACTCCATTTCATTACTGCAGCTGTAAGAGTGGAAAGACAAAAAAGAGGGTAACAATACCATTATAAAATGATTCATGATGTATCTTGTTCTCCAATTCTTTTGTTAATACACACTTGAAAGTCTTTATTTCATTTTTTTACCAGCTGTTTTACAAGCAAATCTTGCTTGACTCTATTGGTAGGAAAGCTGGCTAGTAAAGAATTGCAGTAGTCCAGTCTTGATATGACCAGAGCTTGTACTAGAAGCTGAGAGGCATGCTCCGACAGGAATGGTCTGATTTTCCTGATAGTGTAAAGCATGTACCCGCATGCTCGAGTGGTTGCTGCAATGTGAGAGGTGAATTTTAGCTGGTCATCAAAGATCACTGCCAGGTTCTTCGCAGACTTGATGGGAGTTACAGTTGAGGATCCAAGCTCAATGGTGAAGTGGTGTTCAATTGATGGTTGGGCCAGTATAACAAGGAGTTCTGTTTTGGAAAGGTTGAGTTGGAGGTGATGCTTTTTCATCCAAGATAAAATGTCCAGAGAAGGCAGGCAGGGATATGGGCAGAGATAGTGGGGTCATCTGGCTTAAAAGAGAGGTAAAGCTGTTTATCATCTGCATAAAAATAGTATGAGAATCCATGCACCTTAATGATTGGACCCAGGGAGGTGGTATATATAGAAAAGAGGAAAGGAGCAAGAACTGATCCCTGAGGAACTCCAGTTGTTAGCTGATGAGAGCCGAATGTCTTGTCTCTCCAGGATACCTTAAGTATCTGCCTGTGAGATAGTCAAACCAGTTGAGTGCAGTTCCAGAGATGCCCAGTTTGAAGAGAGGGGACAGAAGGATCTGGTGGTTTACTGTGTCAAACTGTGAGAGGTTGAGCAAGATAGGCTCTTGCCTGCCGTAGGTTTTCGATGACCGACAGGAGAGCAGTCTCTGTGGAATGTCCTTTCAATGAAACCTTTATTAAACATAGAGTGTCCCAGTACCTGGTTGAGGGCGATTGACGTACATTTATTAAAACAATACCTTGCGTTATATTACTCAAAATTTTGTTATATATAAAACAACCCAAAAAAGTGATGGGAGTGTTTACACTTACATCACGGTTTGGTCACTTACCCGGATGTGCGGCCATATTGGAGGTACTCAAACGTAAACAATAGCGTAAATGTACTGAATATGCTGTCTGCTAATTTATTATGTTTAAACCACACACAAAAAGTTGAAGGTACTCATTTTCTAATATTTGTATGTTTCATTTATATTAAAAACAATAGTGTAAAAATGTTTGCTGGGTATGCTATATGATGAACTTTCACGTTTCATTTTCTGTACCAGTCTTGCACATCCACAGACATCCAAAAACTCCCCTAGCTAGACGTAAATATTGAACCTCATATCTACATGTATGTCCAAGAAAGGTCGTAATTAGACGTCCAGATACGGTACTGGATTTGCACATCGTGTAGACCAGGGGTAGGCAACGTCGGTCCTGGAGTGCCGCTGCCCTGCACATTTTAGCTCCAACCTTAATCAAACACACCTAAACAAGCTCATCAGTGTCATCAGGATAACCAAAGCTACAGACAGGTGAATTTTTTCCAAAGTTGGAGCTAAAATCTGCAGGACAGCGGCACTCCAGGACCGACGTTGCCTACCCCTGGTGTAGACGTACAGATATGGTCCTGGACCGATCGACGCAATATAGGCATGATCTGCACGTCTGGCAGATGTCACGTGTTTGTTGGGGCGGCGCATCTGTGGTCGGAGAGATTCAGTGCGTGCGGAGCAGAAGGGGTTAAAAGGAAGTGCATTTGGCGCCAGATAAAGAGTAGATCGTCAACATAAATGTATGTCTCTTGTTTATTTCAAAAATAGTAAGGGGTGGGTCGTTCAAACCCCCCGAACCCCTCCTGCCTACGAGCATGGTTTAGACATAATTGACCTGTGAATGTACTCTGGGTTAACCTAACACATTTATTTTTACACTTAACAAGTTACACATGCATTTTTGGGTATTATTGCTCCTGGTTTGTACATTTTAATTCACACAAATCCTACAAAGTGTGTGTCTCTCAAAAGCGGGTGTTCTTTTATGCATGTTTATTTCCCTTTTTTAAAATCGAAAACTTGTGCCTACTGTAGACTCATATTTTTCTGATGTCTGGACTCAACAGGGGTTTAGGATATAAACAATATATTTTTTATAAATACATTGTCACATCCAAAACACTTGATGCTCTTGTTATACTGCCCAAGTCAATGTTTATCTTGAATGGCTTGTTTTTTAATTTGTGACATGTGACACCAGGAAGTGGTTTTGGGTTCTCAGTGTGAAGACACAAAAGATTGATACTTACAGAAATCATTTAGTCACCACACCAGAGATCATTATAAATAGCACTGTTGCCATGGTAAAGCATGGTAAACATTCAAAAATATAAAATATGCATTGTTATATACGGATAATTATAATTCTGTGTGAAAAGTGAAAAGTAAGATCCTGTTCATGTAGCACAGTGGGTAGGGCATTGCATTTGCAGCCCAAACGTCATGGGTTTAAGACACACATAGTGATAAAACATATACCTCGAATGTCTTGTATAAAGCACTGCAAAGAATGCTGTCAGAAATACAGGTGAGGATCATGGGTTACCTCAATACAAGTATTAGAAAGAGTATAAAATATCTATTGCACCCACCTGTCGTATCACAGTAAATCAGCTACAATATAATGTATTGTGCACCATCTGTGTTTGGAAATGCCATCACCCTGCTCCACTTTCCTGTCATGTCCTACTTGATATTGATTGTGCATATATTCGACTCATTACGTAATTCCGCACATGTGCAGCATTGTACGCACATGTTTGAACTTGTTTCACTCATCACTTTACATGTATTATAGTTTCTTTTAACAGTTGCCTTTTTTAGACCCGTCATTGTTTTTTTTTAGAGTCACTAATTGGTTGTTCATTTTAATGCATTAAGATTTAAAGCATTCGTTACATAAAGCGCTCATTCATGACTGTACAATGAACACAGCCATGGAATCAGACCTGCAGCATTATGTAACCATGATCTCTGTATACGAGCACACGCCCACAGTTTCATTATGTAACAATTGACCTTGCTTTGTCTCTATCCGTAATAATGAGAGTTCTCTATTAATTGGCCTCTGTTATACCATCATGTGTGAATTTTGCATAAAATGATAATCTGGGATGTTGAACATAACATTTTATAATGTGTTCCTGGTTCAAACTTCCTCTACTCATAACTTATCAAATTGGAAATTAGACAATAACTGACCCAGTCCTTAACCTTGACTTTAAACTTAATCCTTCGATCTGATCTGATCTGATAGAAATCCAGAACCAATGCTGATGTTAATCCAGGAACATGCCTTACTTGGGGAGTTTATATTCATACTACCCCTGTTTTAGAGTTTGGAAGATGCTTTCATTGAACAAAAACTGTTCTTTGCAACACAAGCTGAAAAGATGGGCTTTTTAAAGGGAAACTAATAGTGTCTTGACTCACTTTGAGAGACCTAGATGATGTGCCCTAAACCCTAACCCTATGTCACCAAAGGAAATAAAACTTGTGATTCTTCTTCAAAGCTTAAGATGTCAACTGATACTCATTTTGTTAAGCATGCAAATGAACAGCCAGTTATCATCATGCATTGCCTTTGACATTTTAACTTCTTACGTGTTCCATTGAGAAAAGGTCATATTAGTTTTGTATTGGCAGCATGAAGCTGTATAGATGATGACAGAATGTTCAAATGCTCTACGAAAACTTGTTTGAACCGGCCTGTTTTAGATATGTAAAAATTGTGATTCCTGCCACAGCGTTTGAGTCTTTAACACTTTTTTTTAACTTACAAAAATTGTGCACGCATATGTGATGACAGGTGTAAAGAGTACATGAAAACCGTACTTGAGTAAAAGTACAGTTATGTTACTGTGAAAATTACTCCATTACAAGTTACAAGTCACCAATTCCAAAACAACTTGAGTAAAAGTCTTAGAGTATCTGATTATAACAGTACTTGAGTATTTTACTCATACTGAATATAGGCTCAAAGAGGCATTTATTTTCTGAAATCGTTAAAAAAAAAACGAACACCTCAAAATTCTTCAGTATAACGGATAAATAAAATAATGTAAAGGAAAACTCAAAGTCAAAGCCTTTTTGCACTGGACATGCAGATTTTGGCCTTATCGCCGGCTGCAGTCGTGTCCTCATCTCACATATAAGCCTCCAGCGGTTGACAACTACCTGAAAATTAATTTGCATCAAGAAGCCATGTTGACAAGTTTCAGTAAGTAAGGGAAAATGCACAAGATATACCTTCAATGCACTGTAAATGACAATATTGCTTCTTCTGTATAGCAGAAATAAATTGCTGCAAAACATTTTGGGAAATTTAATGTGTAATTGCATTAGTCATTACAAATGTAGTGGAGTAAAGAGTACATATACTTATTCAAAAATGTATTCAAGTAGAGAGTAAAAGTTGCTAATATCTTTGATACTCAGTACAACTACAAAGTAGCCAAAAAGATACTTAAGTACAGTACATAATCACATTTACTCCAATACTTTACACCACTGTGTGATGAAAACATTTCAGAACAGCTAAAAGTGTGATCAGGGCATAAGCGTCTTAAAAAGTTGCCACCAACACTACCCATGTACACACCGAAGTGAGCACATTTACTCTAGATACTATAAGCGACAGACATCTGTCACTCTGAAGTTTCAGAGTGTTTCTCGGTACGGCTGAAAAAGAGGAAATGGGGGCATATCTATAGCAGCCGAGTGAAGCAACAGACCAAATTCAGCGAAAAACCAAATCAGTCCACATGATCGTCGACTTCCTCTGCAACACAGAACACGTTGTTCTCATTGACATTTTGTTCTCTATGTTATGCAACCCTCGTCAAGTATGAGGAACACGGCCAATCAAAATGCAGTCAGTTTGAAAGTGACCCATCTCGGTCGGTTCCTCATAACTCTCAAAGGACTGTCAAATCGTTTTAATTGGATCCCAGAGTAACCTTCCCTTTGAGATCTCTTTGGACTTTGGATAGTATCAGGTTGATACTTGCTGACCTTTACTATTCGCTGGCAGCATTACATCTTGATTTCTGGCTTCAAGCAACCTATATGAAAGGTTACATTACTTGTGGTTGGGCTCTCAAAGACCACAGATTTAAAACATAGAAACAACGTTAGAATCTGTGTCACGTTTCGAAAAGTTCAAAACTGCTTTAATACAAAGGGAGATTAAACCTACAGTAATATATGCTTGCTAGGTTTGGATAAGGTCAACAGAACTTTATTAATTCTAACTACTCATATGTACATCATTAGTTCTCTGAAGTCCATGGAACACGAGGATTAATATAAACAGCTATTACAAACGTCAAACAATGTTTCCCTTTAAAAGTCTTTATTGTAGTGAAACAAAGAGTAGCAATAACATAATCTGTACACTTTATCAAAATTATTTAATCTGTTACCAATGTATTTTATTTCACTATACAATTGCAATATAGTCACTGGTCTATTTACATAGCTTCATACTGGCAAGAGTAAAAGAATATTAGCATATGAAACTACCTTCAATATTTCTAAGTGAAATATTTCAGCTTAACAGTTGCAGGTTATTTTAGCATTTTTGCTAATAGGAGTTTAGCATTGCGATGAATAAAGAAACACTCACACATAAGATTCTTTTGCACAGGAAAACTCTTCAAACACAGGCTGACTGCATCTGCGTGACACTCTTTCATGTCTCGACTGGTGAACTGATTCCGACATCGCTCTTTGCCGGAACGTGACCGGCTGCACTTCATCTAATTGAACGCTTTCTGTAAATGTTTCTGCGTATTCTGTGGGTTCGGTAACTTGACAAATGCCCAGCAGGTAATCGTTCATAGAGATGGGTCGAGATTTCCTCCCCAGATCTCTGGCGCGTTTAACTGTCATGGTCCCGTACTGAGGGGGGGCCGGCTGGGCTCCATTCTCTAGAGCCTGCTCATAGGACGGGGGGCTGCACGGCATCCTACTGTCCACATGTTGAAAGACCTCTATGGCGGAGAGAGGCCTTCGTCGGCGGACAAGCTCATCTGGGTTCTCGGCCTCGCTTTGCGAGTCCTCTGGAAGAGTTCCACATGGAAAGACGACGTCCTTCTGGGAGTCGCCCTTCTTTAGACTTCCTCTGTTGAACGGGAAGTTAATGCTAAGACTTTTGGCTCTCATTGACAAAGGTCGTCGATTCCCTTCCAGCTCTCCTTTGGCAGTGTTAGCTCTAGCCTTGATAATGAAGGATGCATGCCTTGTGGACTGACCTTTGCGGGGACTTTCAGGGGATGGAAGAGGTGACGAGGTTATCGACTGTTCTGAGACATTTGAAGAAGTGCTATCTGAAGAACAGAAGGAGGGGCAGGAACCCGCCTTAGACGTGGGAGAAGACACACTCATGGGTAAGTCCATGTTCAATCCCCTGACCAGTTTTTTAAAGGACGCTTGTGATCTTTTGTCCTCGCAGCGTTGGGGATGCAGAAAGGAATCTGAACTTTGCTTCTTCAGTGGTTGATCCTCAAGGTCTTCCTTCTCTGTCGAAAAGTCGTCATGGCTCCGAGCTAACCCTCTTAAGCCCATCGTGGGGGCTAAGTGGAAGATGGAGGGCTCTGAGCAGCGTCGATCAAAAGGTTTCGTAAAAGCTTCAAATATAGCATCAGAGGAACAACAATGAATACCAGAAAGTCCCATCCTGCTTATAGCTGGGCTTCCATGTGGCATCGTGTTGTCTTCTTGAACCTGTTCATCAGCGTCCAGACAGTCGCCATCAACATCAGGATCTGTGCTGTCGTATGCCGAGTCATGCTGGTGGATGTCAAAGGATATTTCGGGGGACATCAGAGACGCCGAATCTGTAGAAGATGAAGTAATGTTAAAGTGTTTGTCTGACTGCAATGTATTAAAGAAACACATTAGCCCAAATATGAAAATCCCTACTGTATGAGTGCATCAGTGGTAGACATACAGTAGGATCGAGTTTATTGAAGAATAACATTTACCCGACTTGTCGATAGACTCCTGGTCCTCTAAATCCCCAAGAAGAGTCACGATCGTATGTCCAAACACATCACAGCAGTGTTCAATGAGGAACTGGATAAGTTTAGCAACCTATGAACCAAAAGCCAATAATAATATCTATTTAACATGATGTAATGTTATTTTGTGTTTTGCACAGTGTTTTGCTTGCAGCTCTCAGAAACCAATAAATGTTACAGTACTTTCAGTCCTGTGGTTTCTAGCGCGTCTAAAACCGCATCATGCAGTGACAGTGCCGGGTTTTGAACTTTAATCAACAGATCAGTCAAAACGAGAACGCAGAGGTGTATCATGAAAAAACATCTCGAAACATCTGACATATTCTAGCTCAAACATGACACATATCCAGGTCTTACAACTAAATTAAGCTTTATTTTTAGCCCATTAGTGTTAAAGTGTACAGCAGAGGTCAAATAAATCTTAAAAAGACAGTATATGCGGTTTAGGGGAAACCCATCCCAGGTGTCTGACCTTTTCTACATCATCCTTGTCTAGGGGTTGGCTGTCTCGGTGAAGAAGGGTTGGGGCGATGCAAACTGCCAGGTTCTGGGCAGTCATTTTGTTGGTGTCTGAATGCTGACTGATGTGATGAAACAGACACAGCAGGTGCTGTAACAGAAGATTGTTTGCTCTGGGCAGCTTCTCGGCCATTCTGGAATTGGAGAACAAAAAAGTTTTTGTTACATCCACTTATTTCTTTTTATGTTGATGAGGGAGGAAGGAAAAACAGAACTGTGTTTCTGACATTTTGTGGTCTCAGTTCAGCGAATGATTTCTCTTTTTTAAGTCCCTGAAGAGTCCATAGAAAGTCCACCGAAAAGTCCCATACCTGTCGACTCTAACCGGAGAGGCAGGGACTTTCTTTACCCAGCCTTCACAGCTGCCCACAGTTTCTCTCGGCCATCTGCTGCGAGACTACACTGAGATAACTGTTATAAAAGTACACACGCTCGTGCTCACCTTCTCAGCTCGCTGTGAATGTCGTGCGTCCTTTCTTTCTCCAGAGCGCTGATCCAGCTTTCATAGTGCTCGAACACAAGGAGGCCTCCAGGAAGTCCCTTCAGGAACATCTGTCAGTAAGTCAAAAATAAAGTCATGCCTCGCAGTTTGACTCACAGACAGACACGTCACAACTGCAAGGGTGTAGGCAAAGGCGAGGCCTAACGTCACCATTGCTTACTTTCAACAGCCCAACTAGGAGAGTCACAGGCAGGGCTTCCATGTCCACCTCAGCCCCAGAGTTCAGCTGTTCTCTGAGGGCACTCAGATTTTTGATGTTACAGGGAACTCTGAAGACTCCTTCAGTGAACAGACCCTTCCTGAACAACAGAAGGAGTATTTCCTAGTGGAGGAGCAAAATATGAGAAGAAATCTTAAACAAGTTTAGCAGATCATGAGATCGGAATTGACACTTTTTACTTTAAATGCACCTTTTTGGTTCCATTCTACAGATTACGGTTTTTACACAAATCCATGAAAACAAATAAAAATGCTGTATTGTGCTGTATTGAAGCATATGTTGTCAGTAAAAAAACATGCATAAAAACTTTAAACCGATGTTGTGTAAATGCCTCCTCGTAAATGTGAATAAAATAATATATTTTTTATTGTTTTATAAATATACTTCATACGTTTGGTTAATTCTATGAATGCTTGATGATTGAGGTTAAGATAAGGTTTGCAAGAGCCTGCATGACTTTTATCTAAAGAATCTTCACATTTTCTTCTAATTGCAACTGTGGTGGAAGAAGAAAAATCACAAAGCATAGGTTGACATACAATGATTGGTTTTGGAAGCGTGGTATCATCTTGAAGCTGCCGTCCAAACAGCAAGTTTTTCGAGTTTGATTCGGGGTGTGCAGCATTGTTTAAGTTTGTGGAGCTTCTCTTTAGTTTAAAAGGGAACAAGCTCTTTTTGCCTCCATTGTCTCCTGAGGACAAGAAAGATATTATTAAGATTTTAAAGTCATCTTAATAACATTACAAATGATTTATCAAAGAAGTATATTTACTCAAAACTTCAACGCTTTCAACATCAGATTGCATGTTTCTCACGTTTGTTTTCAAAGTTGCACTATTTGTTTTACTCCCACTTAGTTTCATTGGTGAATTCTGGCGGGCACCTAACCACATGTGGTTGCAAACAACCATGTCGACTGGTTTAAACTCACCAATCGGCTGCTGTGCATGCGTCTCCTGGTTATGAAACTGCTTCGAGAAGGTGGAGATTTTGCCGTTGCTCTGGAAACAGGCACATGTTTTGTCATGAGGACATGAAGTCACAGAAGGGTGTGACTCGACGTGTGCAAAATCACACTTTTACGCACATGCAAATGTCAAATATATGAGGCTGACTTTTGTACTTTGTTTTCTTGTCTTGCATTTTTAAGTTGCTTTTGATTCACAAAAAAACATTTGCAAAGCAATAATTTAAAAATACAAAGTGACAAATCTGGAAAATCTTCAATGCTTACTTCAAGAGGCTCTTCGACAGAGTCCATCCCAACTCCACTTAGAGTTTTATTCTGTAAGAGAGCAAAATTTGGTCAAGTTCAAGCATCAATAAAATCCATTATATTAAAGTATGTCATCTAAAAGATGCAAAAGGCATTACTCCGATGCATATTTTACAATGAATTCGTAATGTTTATGTGTGAGTAACTGGATGTTATATGCGTACCGCGGTGTTAACACTCAGCACCTTCATGAGGACGCTGGGCGGTGGTGAAGCGATGCCTGCTCTCGATCTCGCCTCTGCAGTTTTACTGCCATGAAATTAAAAATTGCACAACATTTTCTGTTATCGGCTGCATGCATGTAGTGACCTACAGCAACAAAATGTCTCTTACGAGTCGCTAAACTCTTCAGGAAAAAGAAGTTTAAAAATGGACTATATGAAAATCCCTCTCTTGTGCCTTTTTTTATTTAATACAGTATTGCCTTTATACCAAATGTAGTTTATTGCCATAACAATTTTATGATTCTTTCAGGACAGCATGTACCGGAGCTTGTAACTTTATGAAAATGTTATGTAAATGATCTTGTTTATTACAGTCAACACACAAATCGCAAGAGTTTTTGTAGCAATGTGTTAACATTATCCTAAAAATCCTAAATAATAAAAATTTTTTTACAGCATTTACAGCTTTAAATCTCAACATCTGAATCCCACTGTATTTTTCTTCAAGCATTGATCCTTTGGCACTTTTGGCATTACCTGCCAAAATGTCCAAGTGATTCTTATAGTTGACATGTACAGTAGAGTTTGATGTATTAAATGACAGCTCACCTGTGTAGAGTATCTAACCAGTGATCCTTAAGCTCGGGCAGACTACAAGTGAGAAAACAGCATGATATGAGTTAGAGCGAGTCCACATAGGCAGGGTTCAGAACACATGCGGTATGTTGTGAGTATGAGGAGGCCACACACGCTCGACCTCTTTACAACTAAAAGAGCAGGAAAGTCTCGAGAAGTCACGGGGCAGGAAACAGCATCACAGTTACCACTTCCTCTTTTCAGACTGCAGCTTGGGTGACTTTTGCAGTAGAAGGTAGATTGAAACATCCAGGTGAGGAGAGTTCGGTTTTTGTAAAAGTTCAAAGCATAAACAGTTTTGGCTTCACGCTTCCTGTTTTCTTCTTTCTAATGTGTACACTGATAGTTTTGATCAAATTCTAGCAATATCAGAAAAGGTTGTGCAATGTTAATTGTTTCCAAACGCTGTGTTGATCGAGATGTCAGGGATCAATGTCTTTCTAGGCTCTGATGTCTATTTCAGTGTTCTTGCAGCTCTAAAGCATTGCACTAGCAACACAATGGTAATGGGTTCGATCCCAGACATACTGATAGAAAATGTACGGTATCAATGTACTGCAAGTCACTTTGAATAAAATTGTCATTTATGCAAAATGTAATTCTAGACAGTCTGAGATGAAATACTGTTGATGTCACACAGTGTGCCATGACTTTTACCCCAAAGCTTACTGGGATTATATCATACAGTCTGACAAACCAATGTACATTTGCATTAAATTTTACTTTTGTTTTCTGGATTTCTTAAATAATAATGTATTCTGCAAAAAAAAAAAAATGTAACACTATATTTTTAATTTGCTGTATTCCACACATATTTAGCAGTGCAAAGTCGTAAGTGTTTTATATTTGACAAGGTGCTAATTCGTATGAATTTATACATTGTGAGTCGTACAAAAACGTATGATCAAGCAACACTGAAGGCCCGCCCCTAAACCTAACGTCATGGCACGAAAGCAAACCGTACTAAAACGTACGACTGAGATTGTACGAATTAGCCTAAATTAGCCACCTCGTAAAATACCTACGATTTTGCCGTGAGATTGCGCTGAATAAATGAGGTAATTTGACAATTGAATGTGTTGACAAACACGTTTAATTCCCAAGAAAACACATACTGTTAACATATACCTTAAAAGCAGTGCTGCTTTGGATAAAACTGTCCATCCATTCTCTCAAACACACCCTTTAAACATGTCGACAAACCCAAACTAACAAAATGATTGACAAGCAGAGAGAGGTTCTGATTGGTTCTGATTGTCCCTAGACCGTTTTGCTGTCTGCAGACTATATACAGTACGCACTATATCTCTTAGCAATAGAGATGACCATAGCTCTACTTCACTAGTATTCCTGTTATACAAACTGCTTTTTAATGCATGGAAATACACAACAGACTTCCCTTCTATCGCTTATGTCTGAAACCACACGTTCATGCTTCTGTATGCAAAAGGGCATGAATCAGTTGAACAAGAGGAAGAACCTTAAGAACAGCCCCTTCTGGTTCATTGACCACCCAGTTACTTTCAAACGAAGCCTCGAGTCTCACCTACAGCATATCTCGCAGTGACTGCATTTCCCTTTCAACATAATACGACTGCCCTGCCCCGGTATGATGCGCTTATAATGCGGCGCGAACACTAATAAACATACGATAAGTAAAGAGACGTAAGACTTAACATTTGTTGGTCATTACATCAGGGCACATGACAGGATGACAAAAACTCTGCATCCAGGATAATCGAATGGCAATTTTACAAGGTGTCATTAGTATGTTTTGGTACGATCTGCTTTCACACCAGTGATGATTAGGTTTAGGGGACTGCTTTTCTTCTCAGAAATAATATATTTTTCATGTACAAATTTATACGTAATAGTTACCTCGTAAAATTCCTGTAATTTTCATGTATTTTAAAATGCTGCAAAAAAAATAAAATTACAGAATTAAAGGTCCAGTATGTGAAATTTAGCGGCATCTAGCGGTGAGGTTGCGAACTGCAACCAACGGCTCACTCCACCGCTGAATTTGTATAATACAAGGTGCCAAAGGAAGAATTATAACATAGAAGATCAAATATAAACACAGAAATATCAAAAGACTTACCCGAATGACACCAGGCACATAGAGACAGCCCAGGCCAGTACGATGGACGTTCTTAAATTAACATTTGTATCTTCATCCTCTTCCTCATCATTTTCTAAGCTGCACACCCACAGGTCCTTTAGATCAATCCTGTGTTTCAGTCTGTAGCTTGCATTTGACCTGTACACACACACACACAAACACACAGGAGGTAATTTTTTGTGTTTAATGGTGTGCTGTACAATTACACGTATGTCAGGTTTGGATACACATTCAGTTTCAGTTTTCAGTAAAATGCCACCCTGACTTTGACAGGGTTGCTAAAGTTACAATGTAACACTTTTTGTTTGTTTGATTGTTTTCAGTTCCTCTGGTAGGGGGTTACGTATCGTGGGTCCTGTCTGGGTTATGTGACAGCAATGGCTCTCTGCAGATTAAAGGAACGCTTTATAGCATTAGATTCTGGGTCACCAGAAACCCAACAGAGACTAGAATATTTCAACTACGACTGACATCATTTGTTCTCTGAAATATTAGGCATAAGTGATGTCCAAATTCTCTAAGCATTCTGTCACATCAATGTCAAACAGACAATCAAAACTGAAACAGTCAATAAAAAAAGAACAGAAAGATGCTTTTCATCATAATGAAATGACATCTATAAATGTCACCAGATTTACTAACCCAGAGGAAAATACAGAATAGTTTTCAGACTTCTGACTGGTAGTATTAGTGTCTTAATATAAGTCGAAAAAAATCTAATTTACTCTGTTTTGCGCATTTAATTACATTTATGTATTTAGCTGAGCAAATTACAAATGGTTTATAACGTGCTTTTGGAAACTGGGGAAGTTGCGACTTCCCTAACGCCAACAATTATATTTCATTTGTTTTTATAGTCTAATTAAACTGTCATGTGATGTTTTAATCTTGATCTTTTTATTTTTATCTCTTGCTCGTCCTAACTCTGACACTTTTATAACTTACTTATTAAAAGCATTTCACAAATAAAGAAACCTTGCTTACAATAAGAATGTATCTAATGATATTATCACAAAACCTGCCAGTGTCTTTCAACCAAAGAACTGCAAAAATGTTATTTTAGCCACATGCAATAATAGCTGTGGGGGAATCCCATATGATGTCTCTGTTTACTGGGTGATTCCCATTTTATTCCAAAAGTGAAACTGTGAAAAAAACTGTTAAACTGCCTTATGGTCTAGAGGTCATTGCTGTGTTTTTTGCAATATAATAAACACTGAAAGACTTTAATACATTTTCATTTTGAGTTTTTTTTCAAAGTATCGCCAATAATAGTATATACAATGCTTATGTGAGGTCAAGAGATAAAATTTGACCATACTGAGCCTGTCAATGCACATTTGTGGGCATGTTAACGTATAGTTCAAACATAATGTTGACGCTTATGGTTGTATATCAGAAAAAATGTTTTAGTTCTTACTTGAGCTTGGCAACGACCAAGACATCAGTGAGAAGGAAAAGATGTCTTTCTCTGGTCTTCAGTCCTTCGGTCAGCTGAGCACATGTGTCCAGAATCAGCTTTGAGTTGTCATTGGTCAATCCCAGCACAAAGGGGGACTGATGCACTGCCACCATACATTGAGTTTCTTCCCTGAAGACAGAGATAAACATAGGGCCCTATTTTAACGCTCTAAGCCCATGGTCTAAAGCGCACTTTTGCTAGTTTGACGACGGGTTGTCCATATTTTCTTAATGAGTAATGGGTGTGTTTCACGCCATGAAAGAGCAAAGACTGAACACTTCTCTAGTGAGGAAACGACACACATTATTATTGTGTACATAAAGATAAAAATCTGACGTGTCCTGTGTCGTAGTTTGCTCACGCATTTTAACCTTACGTATGAGCAGAACATCTACAGGACAATCTACAGTCGGGTTTTCATCTACACAATAACAATCTTTTACATGGCAGACCTTTAATTTGAAATATTTGTCTTGTCTGTGTAATAAGCAAAGTGATTTTCTACTAACGCGCTCTTTAAATAGTCTAACAAAAAATATATTGCGCCATCGACTTTAGTCTTTAGATCAGGTTTAAGTTGGCCTATGGCGCAGTCTATTTTCAGTTCCTCAAAATAGCAACGTGCCATCAATGCGCCTGAACACACCTCTTATTTAGACCAGCACACCCATGGGCGCACAAATGCATTTGCTATTTAAACAACGCGGCGCAGGTGGGAAAATGAGAACCGCGTCGGGCTGAAACTAGCATTGCGCGATAGGGCCCACAGTGTTGAACGATCATTTAAACCATCAGCACGTTAGCATCACTACAGGTTGAATACATTGAAGAACTTGTTCATTCAAAGTATAGATATACTGTCAGATATAAAAGATATCTTCATACCTTATTGGGCTCCAAGACATTCCCAAAGCTTTCCCCAGCAGCAGGTTTGGTGCCGAACGCCTCCTCTGAGCTAGACCACGCAGATACTGTTCAAAACATTACATCTACTCAGTGTTGAGTTAAGTTATTCTGAAATAATTTCTTTCTTTATCGTTTCATTGAACAGCAAAAAGAAAAGACGACATGTGCTTGTGTTGTTTTCATCTGTAGAAAAGGCTCCGTTGAAACTTTGAATTTGTAATGTCATATCAAATCAGAATCAGACAACATTTGAACTTTTCACATTCAGTGTCGGAACACGTCACAGACCGTCACACATCAGCCAAACAATACAGAAGAACTTTATGGCCCATCTGAAGTCAATAGGCTGAAATAAGGGATGACCTGTCAAACTGGAAATGTCCAGCCAAGCTCCTGTTTCCATAGGGACCAGGGTCAATAGAGATGCTGACCTTTACGAGATGTGCAGGTTTCTCAAACGCTGAAACTGGTTCAGAGCAGTACGGACACAAATACAAAGCAAATGGACAGGAATGGGTGTGAATCGATGAAGAAATGCACAACAGTGAAAAGCAATTTCCAGAGGTCATGAGGTTGAGGGTCTTTAAAACAGCAGGGATGCAAAGCATTGTGAGGAAGAAGAGATGTCCCCTGTGTTTCTTCACATGTTGTTTACAGTTTCTACAATCACTCTTAAACTCACATCTTTCATAACTGCTTCATTTGTGCACCTCCTGTTGGTTAAATGAATGAATGATCTCTAATGGAGAAAACAGGTTTGATGTCTGAGCCGACACTGTTAAACAACGATAATATTCTGTCAGCTGGGGCGCCCAAAAAAGTTAAATAACATTCATGTATAATTAACTTGACATATTTCATATGTTATTTTACACCTGACATGTACATTTGCAGTCTATTTTTGTAATGTAACATTTTTACCTCATTTCAAAAATATGTGCAAATTCTGTCAAGTAAAACTGTAAAATAACATTTGTTTTGAAAGACCCAACAAAATAACAGGCAAGCATATGTTGCTTGGCCGTTCCTCAAAACTGACTACAATCTTCGGATCGTCTCAAGCATGCTTTAGGCATTTCTGAAATGACTATATAGACTGTCATTGCATACATAACTACTTATGCATTCATATGTAAACACAAAAGGCGTTTTTATGCTTATACGTATCGCACAGCTTCAGTCCCACAGAAGGCCAAAACAGTTCAAGCCCAGCATGCATCAGTTATTTACTATATATTAATGCAACATGGCATAAATACAGAGCTGCCCCAGAACCCGTTTCCGCACTGTTGCATTCTGGGGCAATTACGTGGCCCAAACAATGATCACTTGTTCATGCAGCCGGTGAAAAACAAGTCTGTGTCATTTGAATAGCATGGAGCCAATTTATCAGTCTGTCTGACACTGGCAATGGACTCAGTCTGCGGAAAGAGAAATACGCACTTTTTTCACTGGAAACTAACTCAATGCCTTTGGCTTTTTCCTGTGAAAATCCAAGAGATGGTTCAAGGATTTTTACTGTATGGTAAAGTAGGGCTGATGCTCTATTCCTGTTATCATCTAAAAATCACTTTTCCTGTTTTCAAAATAACTTAAAAAAGTTACAAATAAAGGCACGTAAAATCAAAAAACAAATGAATGAATATATATTGTGTATTTCAAATGTTTCATTTTTATGTTATGTAAATGTTGCTATTTTTAGGATTTTTTTATTGGCCATATTTTATCTTACAATGAGTCCTTTTATACAGAGATTTACATAAAAAATGTTCGTAAATGAAACATAATTGAATTTCAAAAATTTCAAAATCGAATAGTTAGTTTTCTACCAAAAAATTCCCTTGATTAAATCATGCACATTTATTTCAAACCTGCTGGATATTGTCTGAATTAAAAAAAAGAATACATTTTAAGATATCCTAAGATATGTTTAGTTTGTCTTTTTAAACACAAGCATGACATTGGCATTCCTTAGCATCACATCTACTCACCGGCTGTATGGAGGCAGTAGAGCCATCATAACTTCCTCGTCTCATCCTGAACTCCCGTTTAGATGCAGCAGTCTCCACCGAGTCTCAAAGTGTTTCTCCTGACAGCGTCTTTTCCTCACAGAAGCCCTCGAGTGGAGTTTTCAGCGTTCTGTCTGAAATGAACGCTGGGTTCTCTTGACTAATGAGGCTGAGAACAATAAAGAACCAGTGAGAACAAATAGGATGGGAGAGCGGTTCCGCTTGACCTGGGCCAATCCTGCCCCACTGTTTCAGCCACTCTTCTGTGGGCTTTTACAGTCGTGTTTGACTGGAAACAATTGCCATTTACAGGCTGATGATGAGCAGCTTTCACAGGAACAACACTGAAGCTTCAATGGTGTAAAATCACAAGCTGAATGGGAATGACTTAAACTTTGCCAGCAAGAAATCCTCAGCTAACCTTACAGTCCTGTGTGTGTGTGTGCATGTATTAGAGTAACATATCCATTTATAGGCGAAGACTGAGGCACTTTTTGGTGTGTTTTTGGGGATTCCCCCACAAAAGTATCTCAGATGAGAAAACATGAAAAACATCTATTAAAAGCTTTGTGTGGATTGCCCATAAAAAGGTGAAAATGCTGTGGGTGAATGCTTGTGCCGTTTAAGAGTCTGAAACCAATGTACAACATAGAGTTAACCAATAGTGCAATGTTGTGAAACCACAAAGTTCTGGAGAAGAATGAGCAAGAAATGCAGATGATGTCACGCTGCAAATGTGAACCTGTTGATACTCATGAATGCATTTCTAGTGCATCCCGACAGCTCTTTTAAGGTGCTAAACTGATATAGGTGTCAAGAAATGAATTTCTTGTGGTTAAACTGTGCTCGTACGGTGTACGTACGGTGGCGTGAGCGGTTGGTTCCAATTCGCAACCTCATTGCTAGATGTCATGCCGCTAAACAATTCCACAAAGTGTCTTTAATGCAATTTTAAAAGCATAATTTGTGTTATCTACATGAATGTTAAAATCTCCAACAATTGAGTACCTTAGAGATGACGTGTTTTTGTATGCGAACCCCGGAAGCGAGTTAGCATTTTAAGACTTCCGGTTCCATCGCCCCAAAGTCTATGGGCTTTTTGAATGGGTTTTTGGTAAATCGTTTGAAATAAGGTCTGTGGCTAACTAAACATTTTCAGTTATAACCCGCTTGTGGTTTTTTTAACCTTTATTGTGTCTTTAAAATGGCGGTTGCTAACAAGTTCCTTAAAGTGACTACTTTCTTTGGCGGGGACATTAGACGTCATCGCGCATATAAATCTATACAAATAATGCAACATGGGCACAAATCTCTCAAATCATTACTTGCAGGGAACAAGTTTTTAATAAAGTTTGAGTAAGTTGTCAGACGCTTGGTGGTGAAGGCGTTGATATCGAGCGACCATAGTGTAGTGTGTTTATAGCCTCATGTTAGCTTTTTATATCTGACGACTTTATTTAGGCTTCAAAATGTCAAAATGTTGTGTTAAGTTGTAAAGATTATCTTGATAGACAAAACGTGTAAGTGTCATAACCCTTTATTTTTTGTGATTTTACCAAAAGTCAATGGGAAAAATGTATAGGCTTTCGATCGAGGGAACCCGTGTGCCGCTTACTTCCGGGTTTGAAAGCATGAACCAATAGGTCTGTGCAAAGAACTGTTTGGTTACAAACATTCTTCCAAATATCTTTCTCTGTGTTCAACCAAAATAAATTTATATAGGTTTGGAACAATTAGAGAGTGAGTAATTCATGACAGAATTTTCATTTTTGGGTGAACAGGCCAGAGTTGAGAACCAATGCTCTATGAAATATGAAAATACTACAGAATTGTTTTTATAAAAAGTAAAGAACACATATAGCAGGTTTTTTTTTAGAAAACACATAAATATCAGCAAACCTTAGATGGAAAGTTTTGTTTGCCTGTCCTCCTCCAAAAAACAACCCAAATGGTCCTTTGTGCCAACACATTCTCACTCCCGACTCATCACATATTGACACTCGGTCAGCGCCCCTCGGCATGGCTTTATAATGTGCAAGGTACCCCTTTGGCATCAAATTTTACCGTGATTTGTACGAGGAACAGATGTGAAAGCGATCACCGTCTGCCCGTAAATTCATCGGATCTGGTGAACAACAGACATTCAAAAACTGCTGCCAGAAGAAGAGTTACGTCAGCATCGATACCATTGGCTCTCCGGTGTCTCGTGACCGATCGCATCATACGGCATTGATGCAAAAAGGTCTGCGACACGAGTTGTTTGTAATACTTTTACACTGCTTTTGAATAGTTTGTGCAATAAATACCTGTGACTGCACTATTATTCACATGTTGTGTTTTATATAGTTGAGAAGTGGTTAGGTTAGGTTTAGGGTAAGGTTAGGTGCTCCAAAATATTAAAACCTTAAATCATTTTGAAATGCTAAGAATTACACACGTCTTGGTCTGGAGCATTTAGTGAACAGCAACGGAGTTCCCTGCTCGTCGAAAAACGACACCGAAGGCACGTTTAAAAATGAGTCGGGAGTGGGAATGTGTTGTTTGTGCGTACAGTTTATAACCTATACCCTGTGTCCCAATAGTTTTATTTTTTTAATTTTTTTAAAGCACCCTCTAGCAGTCATTTTAAAATGCAGTGTTGTGTATGTTTCATGTAACTTTATGGAGTGACGTTTGACCAAAGCTACCAATAAAAATGATTTCATGTTTATTTGTAATGTGCGAACTTTTTACATGGTCCCTTACTCACAATATTTATTTGACAAAATCTGCTTTTACTTGGCATAAATTTGTCAGAAGCTTTAGATAAGTGACTCACATAGGGCATTCAATGTAAACATTTTATTAGTGTGTGTATTCACAGGGATCAAACCAATGATCTCCTATATCCTAAAAAACAACCAACATTGTCATTTGTGTTGGAGGATATGTTCAATATACAGACAAGTGTAAACTGGACTTGTGGACTTTTTGAACTCCCTGAATAACAATATGTCACAGTATTATAATTTGTTTTACAATATTGGGTCAAGACCATATAAAGTAAATTCTGGTTATAATCACCAACTGTACATCTTTTTTCATTGAAAGTCAAAAAGTAATGTGTTTTGTTACGTTATTCCTTTTTGTGTGGGTAAAAAATAATATCACAAAGTAAATTCACAGTGCTTTGTGGTAATCCAGAGAGCAATACACACTTCTTAAAGTCATTCTGAAACGAGATGAGATTAAATGAATTCATTTCCCCTAGTTTATACAGACAGATAACCTTCGTGTTTTGTGCATATTATTGTCTGGAGCACTCATCACTGCACTTTCGCTGACGCTGAAGTGAGAATAAAAGTGATGTGATGTCTTTTATCTTGTAATACTGTTGTATTTCTGTTCATTCACTGTGGTAAACTGCAGATCAGAGAAAGTCATATGGTTTAGAAATAACATGATCACTAAATGTTCCATTAAGTTGAGCCGACGACCAAACGGCTGCGGTTAACCACGTGCCGGCACACACCAGACGGATGATGGATCCCTCTATCCACATGGCTGCAGACACACGGGTTTATAAGAAACGGGGAGTAAAACATTTGTCATTAGACAGATCCTTTCTCCATACTCACTTTTACTCTGATCTTATGGCAGCTATGGTGAACATGCCGCACAGGCCTAAGATGAAGCAGCCGAGGCCATAATACACACAGGAGGCGTGACGTCCCAGCCACGTGTGACTGAAGGATGACGTGATTGACAGCGGATAGAAGCAGATGCAGCAGAGAAAATCAACCAGTGCCAGATTAACACAGAGCAGCTCTGAGCCGGTGATCTTCCTCCTGCGGAGATAAGAGATCACCAGCACCACTCCATTTCCCACCACTGACAGTATCACTGCAACGGTGCAACCGCATCACATCACATTATACTGAAAGATCGGTTCGCATTTATCAGTGGTGAGATTCAAATGAAAAATGGGATTATTAATACGACACGATTGAGCACAAGTTATATTACAATCAGCTGATAAATTCTATCATTTTTAGTCAAAAATATTGTAAAGGGATTTTTATTAAATGTTGTTACTTTTGTAATAAATAGTGCTATTCGGACATTTGTAATATCAAGCTGATATTACGAAGGGATAGTTCATCATTTTTCTCAAACATGACTTTCTTATAGATATTTTGAAGGAAACTGATAACCAACTTCCATCGTATGAACACGAAACCACTGAGACATTTCTCAAAATATCTTCTTTTGTGTTCCACTAAAGAAAGAGTCATATACAGAATGATGATTTTGATTTTTCACATAAAATTTCTATTGTAATCATTTTTTTCTCAGCCAAATTATTAACCAGAATTACATTCACAAAATATGTGAAACACAATTTACAGAAACACAAAAATCTTCGCACGTTTTTGAAGTATAAATATCTGTCTAAGCTATTGATTGATTGCATTCAGATGCGAGTTTGACATTTTTACACTAATTTGACACCCTATGGTTAGGGATAAAAGCATTTAATAGACATTCTGACAATACGGGAGAGGAATCGGCATCTCTCCTGAAACTAAAACGTACATTGTAAACATGTAGCGATTGAACATCATCAGCAAAGTTACACTCCAGCCCTGAGGTCTCCAAATTAAACACATAAATGTTTCAAATGAATATTTGATGGAATTAACTATATTTTAGTAGATTTATAAATTCATTTATTAGAGTAAAGTTATATTGTGAGACTACTTGTAGGCTATAATCAAATGTTCACTTATACCAACACGATGACGTCAGTGGCCTACTCTTTAAAAGTATAGCCTACTCTCTTTGTTAGTTAAAAAATATTTTAACACAAAAATACAAGAAACGTGTTATAATAATTATTCAGCAAATAAATTTAGCCTAATAATGGAAAAACAATGGGCTCAGTTTCGGAACTGGTCGTTTCATATTTGTATTTGTGTTGATGTATAGCCTAGCCTACTGTATATTGTGTGTTCTGTAAAGCTAGCTGCTTAAGTGTGAAGCGCTATTCTAATTCATTTTAATTCAAATGTATTGATGTTAGAAATGACAAACATTCTGAATAAAACAATCAACAGTTTCTCTTCGTTTTGTTTGTTGAAATAAACGTGTAAGACAACGCACTTCAGAATAACATATTCTTCATGTCTGGAGATTGTTAGTCAGTATAACTTTATTTTAACAATTCCTCGTCAGTTCTATGACATCTTGATCAGATCACCGTGACAAACTAAAAAAACTAGAAAACAAGGATTTGTTTAGGAAAAAAACTCACCTATTGACATGATGGCGAGTCCAACCGTAATATCCATAGTAGATACACGAACTGTCAGGAATAGATCCTTTCTTAAAACATAAGATCGTACGTCCATAAGTGCGATCAGCTCACACATCAATATTAAACATCAGTGCGCCTGCATACGACTGTGAAGACACATGTGGTCACGTAGCCTACGAGTTATGATGCCTTTGTTATGCGTCTTTCTGTCCTTTCTTTCTAAAATGAATGAAAAAAAGAGAGAATTAAAGGGTTATTATTATTAATGCTAAATAAAATGTTTTTGTGTGTCCTTAAAGTGTTACAAATCCAAATAATAGAAAATGTTGTGAAGGTATGTAGTGTTAACATTAGAAATGTCATGATCATGATAATCATCATTATTCAATCCCTCGCATGTCTATATGATATTGTTTAAGCAAGCTATGTTCACATAAGTAAAATGTTATATTTATAACATATACAAGTACATGTAATCACAATGTTAGCGCATATGAATAAATACAAAATAAGCACAGACGTTCTGTGATTTCTTTTCTCTCGAGGTCACAGAGCATATAAAGATTTATTTAAAGTGGATGAAATGACATTGAACAGCACAAAGACCAAAATAAAATAGCACACAATGACATTGAGCACCGTATTTTAAAGCAGTACAGGTAATTTCCATGTTTTTATTTTATAGCTAGACTACATATAGAATAAATCTGTGTTAATGTTTAGTACATAATATACATAACAAACAATAGCAATGACATCTCAGACATTTCCGTCATTTTGCCTATACAATAAGGATCTATTTGACAATTATTGCTGCAATGTAGTTTTTCACCACCAGAGGTCTCTTATGACAGGTTTCTGTACCATACAATGTAATCAAGAGCACCATCAACATATTTAAAATGTTCCCCCTTTCTAACCCCCCCCCAAAAAAAGAAATTCATATTGGTTTGGAACAACATAAGGCTTTTTTGGGGGGGTGAATTGTCCCTGAAGTCTAAATTACTTTTAATTCTTTCAACAATAAAGAATTTTTATAAATTATTCATTATATGGTCTTGAAGGTGGCCTGCATGTTGAAGGCCACTTTACTATATTTTGGTCATAGAATAATGTAGACCTATTGTTGTAGTAATAACTTAGTTATACATATTATTTGTGACATTCATTTGGGGTAGCCTATTCAAGAACAAGACTTGTGCTACAGCAGAGGGCAGTAATTATTCAGATACGATAACATCACTCTGGGCTGGAAAACAGAAACTACTTTCCTAAGAAAAATTAAACAAATTCAAATACACTGTTGTTTAATGTATATGGCAATTTGCCGTTGAAGATCATCAAAGCCTTTGACATTAGGCCACTAGTCATAATGATACAGGACTGACAGGGTAGTGAATGACCAGATCACAAATGTGGAAAACAAGCAGGAAAAAAACTGTAATTTGAGCGCAACCGATTTTCACACAAAACAATGAAGGCACGCAAAACACACAAATCTTCCATACAAGTGATCCCGTATTCAATGTATAGTACAATAACCTCATGACATTTGAATCAACAATGTGCTATTAATTGATTTGCAATAAAGTTACATTTTTGACACCAAAAAATTATTTTGACACCACTTTTAATGTCAAATACTAACTTCCAAACTGTAAATGACAAGACTATAATATGATGATGATAATTGGTTATAAAAGATGGTCTGACTATCCCAAAGCATTATTAAACAAAAGAAATGTTTAAATATTTTTAAAAAGACTAGTAGCCTATGTATAACACTAGTATAACACCTAAAAGGTCTGTGTTGAGTCTGGTTGACTTCTAGCTATAGGCCTAGAAGTTCTAGTTTAGTAGCCAATACAGGTTTGAAGTCATTTTGCATAGGCTAATGCATATATAAATGCTAAGCATACTGTATATCGCCCACTGGGGGTCGTTTATAGTTTATCAACTTTTCAAATAGATATAGTGGAACAGTAGGCTAAGTCATATATTTGGTTTAATTTGTAGATTCGGATTCGGTTTCTAGAGTAAAATTTTTGTCTACAGCGCTTTGAGGGAATCAAATTAAAGGATTGAAGATTGAAGAAATCAAAAGCCGATATTCTAATATTACAACGGTTCATAGCTGTATAAAGTTCAGCTCGTGGGTTCTCCAGCGCCGGCCGGTACCGGTGCCACCGGTGCGCGTGTTCTCACTGAGTCTGCGCGTGCCCGCGGCCTGTAGGAGGTTCAGAATAACGGAGCCGAGATCATCCTCATCATCATCATCATCCCGGAGGTGAGGCCCAGCAAGCACACGCCTCTGTCGAAACAGAAAGATGAGTTCATGAGTCTGATCGCAGGCGTGTGCTGTGCTCGATTCGGGGATTTGAGATCAGATTCAGAGGTTCGGCCGCGTGACTCCAGCGGTAACGGCAGCGGCATCGGCATGAGCGCGTGAACTGAAGCGTATGCATCCGAACAGGACGCGCATTCTCGGAACCGAGACTGATCTGAAGCTCACGGGTTCACCGACCATCTTTCGCTACATGTGACCGATTCGAACCGTCCGAATCCATCGGCAGCTTCACCAGCGGGCTGCGCATTAGCACGGTGAGAAAACACATTTTCACGAAGAGCAGACGGGCAATAATGAGACTTCCGTGCTGATGTCATGGTAGCCGTTTGCGCAAATCTGGATTTGTGTTCTGATCCGGTTCGGGTCGGGTGTGTAACGGATCCGTCAAGGACTTTAGTCCAAATCTCATTAATAACCTGCATCAACCACTCCGGTCGCTTTACGCGCAGGACTGATCATAGAAACAGATTGAAATATCAAAATCCACAATGAATAAATCAATCACTAAAATACATCGATTTTCAGTGACATAAAGAAAGATCAGATGTGTGATGTGACCGTTAACTTAAACGGAATTCATGACTGAAGTGCGCCTTAGCTTAGCATGCTAACACAGCAGCGCGCGACAGAAACATGTTAACCTTTTATTATACAGCAGCTAGAGTTTTATTATCTAATTGTATTTATTCGTATGGTTGTATTGTTATCGTTAAACGGGGTAATGAGTTGGGAAGATTGGCAATGCTGAGAAAGCAGCTGTTAAAACTGCATGTAGCATTTTAGCCGCGTTAGCGCTTTATTCAGCCTCCCATTTGAAACATTTTACGTTTTATTGAGAGGAACTTTCATTCTCAAACAGATGAGTAAAAGTCATACAAACAAAAATGACAGCGTTAGGGTGTGTTTAAATCTTTAAGGACCTGTATCCGATCAAACCGTATGTTTATTTAAAGCGATTGAATGTAAGGTTCATGTTTTACATGAAAATTATTATTGTTACTGCTATAAAGCCTGTACCGTCTTTTTAAGGCAGGCCTTAATCCAGGTCAAATAGAGAATTAATCCTAGTAATCTGTAATGAAATGCTGTATATTGTATCTTGGTCACAGATCCCTTCAGTGGCTCCTCCTCACATGCCTATCATGCAATAGACTTTTAATTTTAACCAGAGTTTGTCATTGTTTGTTTTAAGTGATTTACAGATATCAAAGTCTAACTTGGGTGTCAGTGTGGGCCGACACATTTATATTTGAGCTCACTTTGTGCTTGTGAAGCAGCACACAGGCGTGAGGTTTATATCTCCATTCATGAACTCTATTCAACATCTGCCAAAAAGCAACTCCATGTCCTGTGATCACTGGCTTCATATAAACTTACGTCAGCTTTCTAAATTGTCGAGATTGAAGCTGCTTTGTGTGTTTATTTCCCACAGCCAGGACAGTACAGAATGGCTCCTCACCTGGACGCGGCCCGCAAACTGGCCTGGATCTTGCTGAAGTCGCTGCTGCGTTTCACCTTCATGTTTGTCAATAACTGTGTCGCGATCCCGTCCTACTGCCTCTACCTGATAGTACTGCAGCCGTTGAGACTTCTGGATGCCCCTACGTTTTGGTACATCGAGGGGGTCATGTTCAGATGGTTGCTAGCCATGGTGGCTTCCTGGGGCTGGTGTGCAGGTTACACGGGTAAGAATGGAATTTTTGTTTTATCATGAAAAGTCGAACTTTAATGTACACAGCTGAGGAATATGGTTTACATTTACGCATTTGGCAGACGCTTTTATCCAAAGCGACTTACATTACATTGTACTATTCATTTGTACATTTTGTATAGTAAGCAAGTGGGGGTTAGGTGTCTTGCTCAAGGGCACCTCAGCCGTTACCCGCCAGACCTGAGAATCGAACCAGCAACCTTCTGGTCATGAGTCCAACTCTCTAACCACTGGGCCACAACTGCCCCCAGGTTTGGTTCAAAGAGACATTTTTTTCAGCCAGTATCTCCTGTATATTATCTTGTGGCGCTAAAATTTGACTTCTGAGTGCTCTTCTATTGACTCTTCATGAGTCTTTATTGACTCCTGTTTTTTATAGATTTGAGTAAAAGGATTTGGTTCCTTTTTTGATTTATAAAGTATATTTACACACTATTATCAGCAAGAACCTTAATGGCAGATTTTGTTTACTTCTTATCTCTCTTCGTCAATCAGCATTGCCATTTATTACAGATGGAATTGCGGGTGGGGACTTTTTAACCTTTGACATTTTTTATGAATGTGTTTTGGGTCTTCTGAATTGATGGCTAGATGAAGATGTTATGTTCACTAAAAGTAGTAAGTGTACAAAAAAGCTTTGGTCAGTGACCAACAAAAGCACCAGAATATAAACAGAAACATATGTTAGACTTGATAAAGTGGTTGAACAACCTCCCTTTCACAATAAACATTTTTAACTTAATAATTCGGCATCTCATTTCGTACACATTGTTCTTTAACCTATGAAAGATGAGTTGTGTAAAGAGTACAGATTATGTTCCGTACAGAAACCCTTGTTTATTTTTGCCTGTCTTTGTGGATGTAGTTTTAAGTTAGTACTAGTAAGCAGTGCTGCAACGGTTCACAAAACTCACAGTTCGGATCATATTGTGTATTTTGGATCGGATCATTTTTTGGATCAGCTAATGTAAATGCTCATTATAGTTTTATTATTGTAATATGAGTAGTTTAGAGAATTTTATAAAAATAAAGTTGTGAAAATACCCTGAAGATATGTTTCTAAACAGTTTTTGTCATACAGTATGCTTGCATTATAAGAAAAACTATATATATATATATAAACCAGGGTTGTTCCGATTAACAATACTATTGTGTATTGATGGCATAGTCAGACATATTGGCGATAGCTGAGTCCTTCGACGATAGTTGACTGTTTGCCAATTAATGTTGCAAATTATGTAATGTACGGGGTCTGAGTTTTCTGCACAGAAGAGAGCTTGTAATGCGGACGACTTTGGCTTTACCCCATGCCAGAGAGTTTATAATGTGCAGGGTTTGAGTGTTTCCACGCAGGAGAGAGCTTGTAATGCGTGCGGCTCAAGCTTTTCCTTGCAGGAATTGCTATGAAGTAATAACAGTAGTAATAACACTCGGGCATCACAGACGCATTTTGGTTAATGACATTGACTTACAGCAATAGTTTACTCTTTCTTGTTTAAAAGGTTGTGGTGGGAAGTAACAATGTTGCCAGCTGCACTGAACTCAGAATGCTAATTGGAGTCACACATGGGCATTTTTTTAGCCACGTTAGCTCCACAAATCCAGCTTGTCATAGATAAATGCGTAAATTGGCCCGCCCCTCAAAACTATTACATGTCGACGATCCACAGATTGGCGATAAAGCGATCTGACTATAGAGAATATCGCCCAACACTAACATAAATGTGCATTTAGAGTAAACAGTTGACAAAACAGATCTCTAGAAATCAGATTATAAATGTGACAGGTATTATGAGGTGGTCATAATGGAATGCATATATCTACTAACTTTCTCTCGTCGTCTTAAATGCTATACTGAATAATAAGTGGGTTGCACGTCAAAATTGCTGAGATAGTGTGCGTGGATCGGTCATTTACGCTATGAATCAACATAACGTTACTTTAACTTTACAGCTAGCTGACGCTGCAATTTAAGTTAAGATATGCGCAAGAATGCGCTGTAATATTGCACTCGTCCAGCTAACATTACTGGAGAGAGCAAGCGATACGCCGATATTTTTCTAGTCATTTTAGCCGGTATCAAAGTCATTTTTGATGATGATAGAACAAAAGCTGCATCTCCTCTATCATGGTATTTCCAAAAAATAGTGCTCCAAAACCACTTATCACCTAAAATGTAATGGCCAATAGCTTTAGCTGTAGCTTAGCATCAGTGTAAATGACTCCTGTATTTACAGTGATGGGCGACACGGAAAGCCTTCACACAGCAATCTGCCATAAACAATAAGTTTTTGTCCTCGTAGTGTGTATTCATGAATACCTGCAGACTGTGTGCTGACTGATAGAGCGAATGTGGATGGACACGACAGTACTGTGCAATAGCATTAGCCTACAGCTGACAAACTAACAACACAGCTGTGAAATAACAAAACTTTTTGTGTGCTTGTGAAATATGTGTCATGTGTGCGTGGGCTCATTATATACATAAGACTGACGGATCAGATTTTACGCAGTTTTAGCGGAGGAACACAGCGCTGTCTGCATACTTTGTTGGAAAACAATGATGACAGATGGTTCTTTTACAAGAAATCCAATGTACACAATGGGAAGTATATTCACAGTTCTCTGATTTATTACGTTTGTGGACTTGAAGTGCAAATGGATGTTATATTGTGAATACTTGGCATGTAGGATTTAGCAGTGTGAGTGACGTGCAGTATCCTAATAAAGGTATGTAGCACCGTTATGAATGTCTGATCTGATTTGCACTGTGTTCGGATATAAATGCTAAACCATATGGGATGTTTATTGCAGTCATTGAACAAAAATACTCTTAATGGTAGCACAAAATGTCAGAACACCAGCTCAACCTAAAATTGTGTGTGTTTTTAACCCTGTGTTTATATGACAGGTCAAATGCAATAAGGTACAAAAAAACTTTAGAGAACTTAAGTACTCATGGAGCTGTTGTCTTTTTATTGGCAAAGCATATCGGCGTAATTTTTCATATCAAGCCGATGCCGGCTTTATAAGGCAGTATCGGCCAATAATATTTACGTGCCGATAAGATCATGCATCCCTAATCCGTACAGATCAACCGCGATCCGTTTCATTACTACTAAGTAGTGAGCTAAACGCTCACAAATTGAGATGAGCAGTGTTTGGAATGTAACATGGTAGAGTATTCAATTATTATTGCTCGGTCAAGGTCAAATCAGTTTGCCTTTTTGTCAACTGGTTACCGATTGGCTGCCATAAGGTTTTATACCACTGAAAGGACTATGAAGTACAGATCTGTTCCCACTAGCTTCAATTTATTCTCATCTGTCATAAGTAACGCCAGATAAACGTCAGAATAACGCTGCCGTGCGTCGTCTGACATGTCGTGATTTAGGAGAACACCTGCTCATACAGATCACATGAGAAGAGAAGAATGCAGTGGCTCAAACAAAGATCGCCACGATGCCATGACCACATAACAGTTGCGTGGCCACAAGATACAACAGAAATTCTTCTGTTTAGGGCCGTCAGGTACACACTGTTGGGTTTAGGAGTGATAACTGCATTGATAGCCACTATCTGGCATCTCTGAGCTGGAAAGAAATGTGGATGCTAAACCTGTTTGGTGGAGCTGTTTTTATCGCTGAGCAGTTAGTAAATCATCATTGACAGAGGCTCCGTCTCTGGATTTAGATTTCTGGGAAAGCAATACATAATCTCACTTTTTCTTCACTTTTTTTAATGCACATTGTCAGTACTTCATCCATACATAGAGTATTTAAAAAAATATATATTGACTTGCTCTTCCGCAGTTGTAATACTGTCTCTTTGCTGATGCATGTGAGTTTGCATGGAACAACAGACCGAACCCCACCCCTCCAACCACCTGTCATTTAAAAGCCACATTAAAGTAGCGGAACAGCAGCAAACGCTGAGATCGAATCGATTCACAATGGATGAAATAAATTATTTTTAGTCTGGTTTCAGGTTTACCTGATGCTGATTGGATGCATGTCTATAATGCAGAAGTCTCGAGATGCATTAATTACTTTTAACTTGATGTGCCATCTTAATGCAAATGCATTTAAAGCATCGCAGACAAACACGTCGGTTGGAATATTAAAACTAAAAACATTTTGATGATCTTAATTTAAAGCAGTTATCAAAGTTTTTAAAAAAATGTTGTTTTGATGATCTAGCAGGCAGTGCTCCGACATGTGGCACTCGAGGTCTTTGCCGATCCCGACCCTCTTTCCACCCTGTCCTCACTGTTCTCTCCAGAGTTTTATTTCCAGTAAAACATGTTATATTTAATTCGCTCTAGGCAGATTTCGACTCAAGTATGTGGTAATATCGCTGTAGTAGTATTGGTTATTCTGATTGGTCTGCAGCTTTGCATTTAGTTTGCATGAATTTTTACCACATGGTCTCCATGACCAAGCTCCTGTATTACATGCAAAGCAATGTAGATTTGCATGGAAAAGATGTTACGCTGATATGAGAGAATTACACTGCATGATCCAGTCTTGTGTTGAGCAGTTTTGTTAAATGAACTGCACAGCGCCGTGCTGTTCTTGTTGGGCTGAGTTTTGCACTAACTGGCTGCAAATGAGATTATGTGAGACATGATGTGGGTCATCGGCTTGATCTTTTGAGCCGGTCTGTTTTGATGTCCTGATCTGTCTGAGGTCCAACTTTCATCTTCTAAATAACACATTGCTGTTGCCGTCATGGGGAGCAGCAACTTGTTAGTGTGTTTGTTTTTACTTCGATTTAAGTTAAAGATTATATCATTAAATTCTGGTAAAGCAAGTGATATAAAAATGTGGGATTGTGAGGTTAACTAGTTTTCTATTTGTGTTTGCATTTCTTTTCTTTTTATTTATTTTTATTTAACTCAATTTGCATGGCATGCTGTGCAATTGAATTGTCAGCATACGGATACTATAGAAGCTACCTATGTTTTGAACAGCATGGGTCACTGTGTTCACTGCAAACATTGTAAAGGTGAAAAAGCACAAATAAAGTCTTAATGTTTAAGCTTTCCTGTAGCTCAGTGGTTAGATCATGGTGCTAGCAATGCAAGGTCATGGGTTCGATCCCAGGGATTGCACATACTCAGAAAGAAACTTTTGTATTATTCATTTTTATTTGATTTGAAATTTGTTCTAAAATTGTTAGTTTCTAATTTGTATCAACAAATTGCATCGTGAGGTCAGTATCGTGAATCGTATCGCATCGTGTGCCGAGTGAATCGTTGCATCCTAAATGTATACTTTTCTATTACTTCTGAAGACATTGTAGATTAATGGAATATGGATGTCTTTCATGATGGATGTGTACATTTTGGACGCTTGGGTTCCTATATGTGTACATTGAGCGATGTTTGTTTTAAGCAAGCAATAGAAAATCATATACATGGCATGAGGGTGAAGAAATTGAAAATGTTCATGTTTGGGTGTACTGTTCCTTTAAGGCAGACTAGACAGTTATATAAAAATTTATAACTAAAACGTGACCTTTTTTGTTAATAATCATGTATTTCTATCTGTCGCTTGCGTTTTGAGATCTACGTGGCAGCACTTGCAGTGTGAAATCATAGCAGCCCTGCTCGATGTCCTGAAGTCTGTAAACAAATCCTCTTTGTTTATAGAAGGTCTAGGGGTTCCTTTTAAGCAAACACGGGTGCGCTGTAACTGATCATGTCAGGTGCCCTCAACCGTTTGTGATCTTGGACTCTGGTAACAGCACAGGCAGTCATCCGTGTCGTGACTCAGCTTGACCTCTCTGAGAGGGCCATTGGGTTTCCGCGTCTTCACAGCGTTCTTTAAATACAGCGTCATCATAGGGCAAAGTACAGATGAGTAGTGGTGGGAGGATCTTTGACCATCTATCCAGCAGTCTTCTGTCTTTAAGTTCTAGTATTGCTTAATTATATAGTGTCTTTTTATGATATGAATATCTGAGTAATGTGTGTTTCTGTTGGCTGTAGTAACAGAATGGGGTGATGATGTGAGGTCGATGACTGAAGACGAAGCCATGGTCATAGTCAACCATCAAGCCACGGGAGATGTGTGCACCTTAATGATGTGCTTGCAGGACAAGGGCACGGTAAGCGTTCCTCACTTTTTTGACCTAAGCGCCACTCTGATGCTTTACTATGGGAATTTCCAGATTGTAATCTGATATTGAACCATTTCTTGTCCAGGTTGTACGAAAGATGATGTGGTTGATGGACCATGTTTTTAAATATACCAATTTTGGAGTTGTGTCCCTGATCCATGGAGATTTCTTCATCAGGCAGGTAAGTTGTCATTTATATCCATCACTTTTCAATGAAGACCAGACAAATTGTAGTGCAAAGAGAAATGTATTTGAACCTTATGTAGATGCACATTTGTCACGAATCGCCTACAGGGTAAAGCACATCGAGAAAAACAGCTGATTTACCTGAAGGAACACCTGGACAAGTATTACTACAGTAGAGACCGGAAGTGGATTGTGCTGTTTCCTGAGGGCGGCTTCCTGAGGAAGAGACGGGAGACAAGTCAGGCCTTCGCCAAAAAGAATGACTTGCCTCACCTGACTCACGTTACACTGCCAAGGTTGGGTGCCACTCAGGTCATTCTGAAGAACCTGGGACCCCAGCAGGAGAATGGCATTCTGGGAACAGAGGGAAATCCACCGAATCAAAGTAAGAAATCAAATCTGTGCTTTTTTTTTTTTATCCAACTTCATTTTCCCCAGGCACCTCTGCTTGTAATAAACAACTTTGGTCTAACATTTGTAGTGCATACTTGACCAATACAAAACCACAGTCATGTCATATTTAGTGTCAGCGTGTGTGTGCGCGCGCGCGTGTGTGTGTGTGTGTGTGTGTGTGTGTGTGTGTGTGTGTGTGTGTGTCATTCACAATTAAATACATTATCGCATTCTCCCTGTAAATAAAGACCTCACTTCCTTTGACAAGTAGCCATTGAAAATGTTGATACTTCCCTGTATTGATGAATTGAATTAATGTGTGTTGTACTTCCCACACAACTTTGATTTCTACATTAAACTAAAAAATGTCTGTTTACACAATTGTCTGCAACCTGAGCCTCATCATAAGCATTTCAGTGGCCAATGAACTCTATGTAGACTCCAACAATGACAAATGAACTTGTCTTCATGTGTATAGAACAGATGAGCCAATAAGCAGAAGCAAAAATACACTTCTGGTTACACTGTTCTTTAGTTTTTAACTTTTTGATTTTCAATTTACAATATAAAAGGCAGATGTGGAAGTGGCTAAATCATTTCACACAATTTCAGTTACCGAGTCAAAGGGCAATTGTCCAGAACTGTGGAACAAGTTTAACATGCATTTACAGTAAATCATATGAACATTCATGTGTCTGCCTTCAGGTAACAAAGCTAAAGGAATTCAGTGGGTAATAGATGTGACTATAGCCTACCCTAATGCAAGACCCATGGACATTCAGACGTGGATTTTTGGGTATAGAGATCCAACAGTCACACATGTTCACTACAGGTAAGAAATGTGTCCTCGTATCATAAAGCAAGTAGTGTTATGCTCTCTGACTTGCTTGGAACAAAGTCAGTCTGTTATTGGATATATTAAAGAAAGGGTATTTTAATATCAAAAATACATAATAAAATGCAGTGTGCAATGTTGCTAGACCAATCACGGCAGACTAGACCATCTTACCAATCAAATCAGAGAAGGTTCACAGAAAGGCCTATTATTAGAAAGTGTTTTTACACCTTGTATGTACGTAAACGTGTTGTTGGACACTCTATAAACTAAAGTAGGGCCTTAAAAATCACAAGATACCTTTTAACTGAGGAATACATTTCTTTGTATCCGTTTCACTTACACTTGATTGAAGATGTCCGCCTAACGGTTTTCAGGTGTTTTTAATTGATTCTCTTTTTGAATTTGGTGACTTCCTATGACCTCGTGGAACGGAAAAGTGTTTATTTCCTTACTGAAAAATCATTCAATGCAGTGACACTAACAGTAAATGGTGACTTAAAGCTGTCAGTCATTAACATAGTGTCTAGAATCTCTCTTTGTGTTGTGATGGATGAGTGTTTGAACCCAGAACATTCCTTCAAGCATTCCTGTGAATCTATTGGCATTTGGGAGGGTGGTCACACTGGGTTAACAAACCTTCCTTTCACACGTCAACAGAGATTTTTTTCTACTGACTGTATGCTGTTCAGTGGGAGTCCAGACGGCAGAGCTGGGATTTATGATCTCAGAACGGCCTCGCTGAGAAACAAAAGTGTCGAGTTAATGATGGCTGGCAGAGAAAGCAAATAATACACAGCTCTTCATTTCATGTGTTTGGTTAATGGTTGACCAACATGAGAGAAGGTTCCTTGTGTTGGTCGCTTATTCCAGAATGGCTTTTGACACACACAACCAGGGTTTATTACATCAAAGCAGCTGAAAAGTGCCAGCTTCAGTTGTGATTCGTTGATTGTAAAGATAGCCTCACCCTGTTTCTTCTGTCTCCGTTGTGTACTTTTGCGTCCAGTAAAGGCATTAAAAGGCCAGAAAATATTTTTAAAAGATGCTAGAATCCAACCATAGTCCTACGTCAAGGTCATGATCACCTTGACAACACCGAGTCAGCTCATTCGGGGGACTCGAACCAAAGCGAATAACCTTCCCACTGAATGGCCACTGTTGCTCTTTTCATACTTTGTCTTTTGACATCGGCTGTCGAGAAAAGTGCCAAGGGCGACGATGATTCAAGGACATGTATCCTTCATCACTAACTTGGGTCTGATTGTAATTCTGACTGACTTTGAAATGCCTAAAAAAAAAAAAATTCAACACTGCTAGTGTTGTTTTTCTTGCCATGTGTAGTCTTCTTGTTCGAGACCGCTTGGAGAATGCCGTTTCTGTGAGTGTTTGAGTGAGTGTGAAACACAATGAGTGTTTGCTCTTTATCTTTAGTTTGTGCCACCTTGGTTTGCATAAGAACGCTGTTTACTGTTGACTCCTCTTAGTAATGTTAGGATTGGGTTGGGCTTCCGGTTTAACACCATCGACCGATTGTATGAAGATCGTACCGTTTGTAGCACAGTTGTGCTAAATGCTTTTTTTGTTTAAATATCTAACATTGTAAAGGGTGTGGAACAGTGAATGGCTATATAGGACCTATGACCTGTTTTCAACTTTTGGTTGAATCATGGAGTGTCACGTTTGTGGTCATAGTTCGTCAATATTGCAACCCTGGTGATAAACTCATGGTATAAATTCATTTGCAATATATGTAATCGATATTGTGTCCCTCGAATCATAATCGTCATCATCAGAAAAAGGAAAAGAGTGGCAGTAAAGTGAGCTGATGGTGTGAAAGCGAGGTTTAATTGGGCAGCATTCTTCATTTTAAGCAAGACTTGAAGGAGTCTTGAGGGAACAAGGTGCGATCTGCACTGTAAGCACATTTACAATACGTGTGAGCTTCACAAGCTCCTGAAATCTTGCAGATATTGGTTAGGTATAATGAGATCCAAAAAGAGTTTTGACCGTAATATTCACTGACCTGCACTATAAAGCATACAACAACAACAAAAAACCCAGAAATTGTAAAAGCTGGAAGGACGTGACAGTGTGTGTGGTCATAATCTTTACGGTGCTATATGATCCTCTAATAGTGTGAACACGTGATACAGCTTATAGATCTGTGCCTTGTGTGTATTTCAGATGACTTGTGTTCCCACGGCGCGTATCTCATGTTATTGCCGGCATTTTCTGGAATTTGTCCCCTAGGGCCTTATTACTCCACACCTATTGATTTGTGTGTGCTAGATGGAAAATGAGTGAAGATAAACAAGTCAAAAGGGAGATAAGATGTATAGATGGATGTACGCTATATTGCATGTTTCTGTCGGAGATGTGGGAAGATCATATCATCTTAACATATAATTCAGCTTTGTAAAATGTTTTTTATCTAGGTACAACATAGACTTGCTTGTTATGTATGAATAATTGCTTATTCCTAACAGTGACAAGAATTATTACCATATAAAAGCAGCATTATATTCAGCTTGCTAAATAAGTAAATAAATGAACATGAAATTTTGAGTTTATTTTGTTCATTTCACAATAATGACCATCTGACTGATGAGTTCAAATAAGCAGCAGTTAATATACAGTCACATTCTTGCACTAAAATATGTCACACAGATTTGTGTTGATCTGGGAGTCTGAAGAAGAAGAAAAAAGAATAAACTTCATAACAGCCTCCGGTCTCCAGTATCATTAGTATCAGTGTTCTGTATAGCTGAATACATAAATGTATAAGTAAATGTGGTTAATTATTTACATTAGTGCAGTCAGAATGAGATGTTTGTTTTAACAAACGCAAAAGCAGAAGTGGATAATTTTCTAATGTTTAGTATTATTTTGTCAGTTACATCCTTGTAGTACTATTTGTTTGTGTTTACGGTTTCAGGTTTGCCCGAGCAGCGTTTCAGAGTGTTTTTAAACTGCTAGCGACAGTTTGTATGTGTAAATCAGCACAAATGCTAAGCCTGTCAGCAGTGTAAAGAGCTGAGCTCTTCACTTCACCGTGCTAACTGTGAGAGATCTGAACAAGACTGATGAACGCTCTTCTTCAGTGCCTGCAGCTTTATTTCTTAGGTCTTCGTTGCCTTTTTTTGGGGGGGGTTTCAGGATGTTGCAAGTTGGATTTACATGAGCACCAAAATGTGTCACAGCACACATTCTAACACTTAAACTATATTAAGGGGAGGAAGATGGAATATGAAAGCCTGGTCTGTTGTAAGATTGTACAGCTAAACGTACATTTTAATTTTCATATTTATGGGGAATAATGAATTATTTGGATGTGAGAATTCCCTTACCTGATTATAAAAAACACAGTAAAAGAACAAACTTTGACAGGATCACGTGTTGGCAGCTCAACCAATAGGAAGAAACCGACTTTATATTGTAAAATTACAATAGCACAGCTGTATTTGACAGCATCTGTATGGTTTTTCCCCAATGTTTCTTAATCATCTGTAATGAATTATACATGCTGTTTTAGGACATACGCTATAAAGGATGTGCCAGAAGAAACGGGAGCTTTGACAGATTGGCTGTATCAGCGATTTGTGGAAAAGGAGAAGCTTCTGGATCACTTCTACAAGACAGGTAGCTCGACAAAACCTACGAGTTATCGAAATCTATAAGCTGTAAATATTCATTCTGTGTTCAAACTCTCTGTCCATCTTTCCTTGATCTCGCAGGAACTTTCCCTCCACTAGACGGCCAAAAGGAGACGGTGTCCCGGAAAATGACCCTCGACAGCGCCTGGCTGTTTTTCGTCCAAACGTTCGCCTTCGCCTCGGGCTACGTGTGGTACAGCGTTCTACATCACGTCTACTGCTGGTTCTTCTAACAGCTCCGAGGAGACCACAACGTGCTGGACGGAGGAGGAAAAGCCAGAGACCAAGAGTCCAGATCGCCGTTCTCCTCTGCCGGACGCTTGAATGTACCCGCAGAACGTCTCGAGCTGCTGTATTCGATCACGGCCCCCAACCCCCCCTCCCCGTCCTTACTACGGACAGACACATCCACCCCACCCCATCCCATCTGCCCGTGCAGACATGCGTTTATCCTTTAGATTTGCATAGAACCAGTACAACATGTTTACACATGCAGAGAGAAAATTATGCACATCTCATTGTTTACTCATGCTCATGTGGACACACTTCTTATTTTGGTTTTGTTTTTACCTACAATCAAAATTAGGCTCAGGAAAAGTCAGAGTTAGATCTGTCATGTCTTTCATTTCCACGTCTCGCCGTGTGAGCTCCCCCCACCCCTTCTGAGACGAACACCAAACGGGGTGACAGATTTTTTGTTCCAGAGACTTCTGTCCTCTTTGGAAGAGCCTCCTCTGGCTTTCTTTGCACTATGAATCCTCGTCCCCGCTCGGTGTGAGCCGCCCCCTTATCATTTCTCCCTCGTGGCTGGTTTGTCTAGTGCCGACTGGATGCTGTTTTCTGCGTGTATTGTCAGTATTGAGAGACGGTAGAGTGATTTGTGATATTGTTTACACTGAACGGGCACCTGGTTTGGACGAGAAGGACGTTTTTGATGATGTCGGGGGAAGTCATTGAAAAGAGGAACCTGGTTCTCGTTTCAACATGTACGAAACAATTACGTGGCCATGAGAGCGTGTCATTACACAATCGACGCCATGCAGACACATCTGGGCGATTCACATAACTGCCACACGACAGACATCCAATAGGAAAAACGCCCCTCATCTCCAAAGTTTTACAAATATTTAAGCCATATGCTTATATCTTCGGGTTGAAGGGGGGCTGACATTCTACTGACTGAACTTCATTGTTCTAAAGAAGATTTTAATTTTGTTCATTTTTGTTTTTGTTTGTTTGTGGTCGCATTTCTGTAAACGTGACAGCGTAACCTGCCTGTGTGATTGTGTGACTGCCCTTTTCCTTCCTGTGTTTTAGATGCACACATACTGTCTGGTAGCTTCATGTTCAGCATCAGAGTGTTGGCAAATGTCCGTTTAACAGTCGAGATTTTAATTTTGTTGAATTCTTTATCCTCGTATCTTGTACAGAATGGAGTCCAAGCTGTAACCTTGTTGAGTTTAAGCGTTTTTACTTTTGAATATCATAAATGTTCAAGAATGAAGGCAGGTGGTCTGAAACGGCTCTCTCCGTTGGCCGTTTGCTTTCTTCTCGAGCGATCGTGTGGGCCTTTTTTGTGTTCATTCGGGGGGGAAATTTGTTTTGTGTCAAGGCACAAAATGTTTTAGACTAGCTTTAGACTATCTTGAAGAAAACGGCTCCGAGCTCATGGAGCTCAAAGGAAACGTTTTCCGCAAGCTCGAGACAAAATTGCTAAGAGCATAATGCTTTCCATGCGTGAAATCGGACCCGTTTGTGCGCGTTTACGGGGAGGACGCTACGACCGAGTCGTCTTTGTGTACTCCTCGTATCGAAAGAGAATATGGGTGGTCCAGCAATAATGTACTCAAAAATAAATGCCCATGTTGTGGCGCTTTAAAGGAACGATGCTTAGATGTACAAATTAGATATTTGTAGTTGAAAACGTTGCATCGTTTTGTCACTCCCCCCTCGACCTAAGCCATGCCACCTGTGAAAGTGAACTGTTTCCATAGCTTGCCAGACTGAAATGTGAATGACGCCACAAGACTTAAGCGAAAGCCAAGTTAGATGCAGACTGCATTGGGAGCAAGCTACGTCACCATGAACCTCACCGCCAGGAGCTCCCTTCAGACGTGAGAGAGATTGGGTTCCTCGCCGCCTCCTCGCTGTCTGTCCGATGGAGACGTAACATTGTTTTCTTAAGTATGGTTTTATGTTTGAAAAAAGTGAGATATATCTATATATTAGCAATTTAACCAAATTACAATAGAATGGTCCATAAATTTCATTTTGTACTCTGTTTCTCTTCCTAGCTACCCAGCCATTTTACGACACAAATTAATTGTGCTGGAATAAAAATCATGAGCAGCAGTGACCCACAGACTCTTCTCTAAGTGTTATTGATCTGAAGCATTAGTGCTGTTGCATTTGTTCATCTCTGTTGGTGTTTGTAGACGTCACATCATTCGCTTCAGCTTTCTACAGCAAGAGGAGCTGTTGACTGGATTCGTCAGTGGTTGAAGATTGTTTTTCTTCGATTTTTTGAGAAGTGTGTTTTACCAAGACCCAGTTACCAATTCTGGTCTTTTGTATTTCTAGTCTTTCGATTGATTATAATTCATAAAAATTTGAATGTGTTAAGTGTTTACTGCTAGAATATAGAAAAAATGCACCACTTAGACATGTTCTTTGGTTTGGTAACAGGGTTGTAAAACTCAAACGAAATGTTAAATGAAATGGCAAAGGTTAAGTCAAAGTCAAAGTCAGCTTTATTGTCAATTCTGCCACATGTACAGTACATACAAATGGAGGATTGAAATTGCGTTACTCTCAGACCCTATAGGTGCATACAGATAACATAGAATAACATGTATCAAAAAAAATATATCAAATTACAGATAAATACAAAATCTATATATGTACACAAAACAACTTTACAAGCAAGGGATATGTAACCGAAATAATTGTGCAAACCAAAGAAATAATCAACAGTGCAGATGAGATAAACAGCAGTGCAGATTAAATAAACAGCAGCGTAGATGAAATAAACAACCGTGCAGATGAAATAATCAAATCAAATGGTGCAGATGAAATAAACAACAGTGTAGATGAAAATATCAACAGTGCAAATGTAATGTAGTGCAAAACTTATCGGTCTGTTTTAAAGTGTCAGTAGAGCAGGCTTGTTTTAACTGACTTAGAGGTAGTTAGTTGAGGAGGCTCAGACCACTACTGAAAAGGGGTTGAGCAGTCCAATGTTCCATAAAGTGACAAGTGCGGGACAGAGTTTGATGTGGGAAGGGATGGATATGGTTCAGTGATCAGAGGTGCGTTTGGCAAGGGAGGGGAGGGGAGGGGAGGGAAGGCAGGGTCGGAAGGGAGTTTAGCTCTCCTTAAGCTTACTCTACTTAAGCACTTTTTCTCAAACTAATATCTTTTTTTTTTTATGTAAAATGTCCAAATAACTTTGAGTTTCAATAACCCTGTGAATGTAAGGCGAAAATCTATTGAGTCACTAAAAATGATTCTGAACTAAATTTTCACTGAAATTAATTTCTATGAAGAATACATTGTATGTCTATGGGGTGGTTTCCCAGACCTGGACTAGGCCTTAGTTTAATTGGGAAATTTAAGTCGTTTTAACAAACATACCTTACTAAAAACATTACTTGTGTGCATTTTGAGATGAGACAGAGGCACTGATGTATTTCGAGATATGTCAGTGCAAGTTGTTTTCAGTTTGGACAGCTCTTACATCTCTGTTTTTGTCCGTCTGACTGACAGGGACCTTCAAAGCCACACAGGCCAAAGCAGAACACCAGGGACCTCGGTGCATACACTACGAGCCAACCAAAATATCTTGAGACTAGTCACAGAACCCTGTGACTGCTAGGGCCTCTGTGTACTTTTTTTGTTGGCTAATGATACCATAACATACCTTTTCTTATTTAACTTACAAGTCTGTCTAGACTGATCATGGAAAATGTATGAAAATATCAGCTGACTTTCTTCCCAATGAGCATTTAAACTGTAGCTGTGTCTCATTTCGTAAGTTTGCGTCCTCTTGTGCTCCGGAGGTCTTATCCTCTTAAGTATGCAGTATACGGAGGATCCTCAACTTAGAATGAAACGAGACGTTTCATAGGACACGGGCGGAGAAGGAAACAGGAAGTATCACGTTGCTATGACAACACATTGCGCTCTCACACATGTCAGATTAATTAAAATGATTTCTACATGATTTTAAGAGGTGAAAAGTTGGTTACATGCTACCATAAACAATGCCAAAAGAATTCGACAAATATCATTTCTTGCATTGCTGTTTCAGACGTCTAAAAATCACTAAACACTTTTCATCCTATTTACAATATGCCTGCTGAGGTACATAAAAAAAGTAATTGTAAACTGTTAACATTTAAACGCCACATATATGTGAACCTGGATCACAAAACCAGTCTTACGTAGCACAAGAACATTGTAGTAATAGCCAAAAATACATCGTATGGGTCAAAATTAGCCATTTTTCTTTTATGCCACAATCATTAGGATATGATGTAAAGATCATGTTCCATGAAGATATTTTGTACATTTCCTACCGTAAATATATCAAAACTGTATTTTTGTGAGTAATATGCTAAGAACTTCATTTGGACAACTTTAAATGCGATTTTCGAAGTATTGTCCACCCTCAGAGTTTTAAATAGTTGTATCTCGGCCAAGTATTGTCCCAACAAACCATACATCAATAGAAAGCTTATTTATTCAGCTTTCAGATATATCTCAATTTCGAAAAACTGACCCATAAGACTGGTTTGTGAACCAGGGTCACATTTAATTAAATGTGCAGCTGCTGCCATTTATTCAAATGAAAGACGGTGGCCGACGCAAAGAATTGTGGGTTATCTCATGTGTCCTTCGAATTCCTGTGAATGAAGGTCGCATTAGAAGGGTGCGAGGAACGAAGTGAAAGTTATATGGACTGATCGGTCCGGCACGGAAGTCGGGTGCTCTAACGAGGAGGCTAAATACCGCAGACGCCAGAGCACCTCCTGAGGTCGGGAGTGAGGGTTACACATTGCACAGCTCTTCAATAGCTGCTCTCCGTTACATAAGCAATACTATGAATAAGAAAATATTTTAATTTTAACAAAACATAGGCCTACATTTAAAAGATTGACCCGTCATGTTTACGTCTAGGCTTATGTCTGACATCCACGACACTCCTCTCATCCGTTCTGTGATTGGTTGTTCGCAAGGATTCCTGGGTAGGTAACTTCAGCGGAGTCTGGTGAATACCGCATCGAGTGCACAGAGGAGGCGCCCGCGAGCAGACTTCTGAGCGCTAAAATGACAAATGGGACACATTAGGGACTCGTAGACTTGGCGAGCACGCGCAATTTAAGTTCACGAGACCGCAAGTCCACATGAAGTGCGCCATTTGGGACGCAGCCAAAATGCACGCACTGAGACATAACAGGGAACGGAAGTGGCCTTGGTTGACTAGACCAGTGGTTCTCAACCTTGTTCCTGGGGACCTGCTCTGCACATTTTGTATGTCTCCTTAACTGGCACGTTTGCTTCAGTTCATGGATTTCTACCTTAATAAGCGGATCATTTGAATCAGGTGTGTTAGATAAGAGAAACATGCCATATGTGCAGAGCTGTGGGTCCCCAGGAACAAGGTTAAGAACCACTGGACTAGACAATTGTGGCCAATAACTATAAAACACATCAAAATTCATCTCTTCTTTCCATTTAAGTATTTATTCATTCATTGTTTCATATGTAATGTTAACTCTATAGTTATAATTTAGTGACGCATCAGTTATTTAATTTTATTATTGCAGTGGAGCGTCACTAAACTCCGCCTACTCGCGGTGAGTTGTGGTAGTATCAGCCATTAGTGGGTTTTTTTATTGCTTCACTTTATACAATACAATAATAATGAACATTTACATTGAAAATTGTAGGCTACAAGGGATAGGCTAGCTACATTTCAATATTAAAACATTAGGCTACATATGTAAATATAATACATACATTTGAAAGAAAAAAGTTTAAAAAAATGAAACAAAGCAATATTATTTTTAAATGATAATTAAAATTAAGCCGTTAGAGTGTGCATTGTTTTGCACTATGAATATATACCGGAAGTAGTAGACCATCCAGGGATCTTTGGAATACTATTTTCAACATACTATGATTTAGGACATAATTCTATTTTCGAATACTATTTACTATTTACACAGATATGTGTACGTTTATTTGCTAAATGTGAAAGTTATATGTTACATGTGGAACACTGGTCCTGTAGCTTATGTCCTCACATAATGTCCTCGCAGAATGACAATAAAGTTATGGCTGACTTGACTTGATTGAAAAAATCCAATTTGGGCACCCAAACAATGGTCAGTATAGATTATAATGAATCATTAAACAAAATTTACAAGGGTGCATCCAGCTTTGTTTTCCCTTTGGAGGGTCTGTTTATATTGCATATCTTATGTCTTATTCCAACAGTTTACCTGTTGTTCCACCACCCTGGTTTTATGCACACTTGGAATTTTGTATCAAATGAGTGATGGCCACAGAAGAGGTGCAGATTCTGCAATCAGACTACAGAAGGAGACCACCAGAGCCGTACGCAGGGTTTTAGAAATACAGAGGTCCAAAAACGAAGTATGTCCCCAAAAAATGTTGACTTCCTTGTTCTACATATGTGCATTTTAATACGCTTAGAGTGCACATTAGATAACAATAGTTACAACCATGTCTGTCTTTTCATGTTTTTCAACATCAGTAAACAATTTAAACACATGGTCAATATTTTTATACAAATATTACCAGATTACCAAAGCATTTGGGTTTAAATGACATAAAGGTAAACCAGTGATAACAGAATTTCCATTTTTGAGTGAACCAAGTTATACCTTTAACATTTGAGTACAGACAGACATCACATTACAAAAATATGCAGATAGGCCTACTTGTTTTTTTCTTTCATTTGGAATTTCAATTGAATTCATTTTCAGTTGGCTAAATTAAAATAATATAGGAACAGAATTAAATAACGAAAATTCATTTATAAGTGATGCATATGAAATATTTGCATATGTAGCTGTTTTAAACACAACTTTAGCCACACGTTAAAGCCATGCAGTTTAACATGAAGTAAGGTCTGGTAATGTTTTTGTCTCGTCACACTGACATTGCATTAAGCGTGTAAATTATATGCTTTTGGTGTTTTGTTTGACATTACTGGTTGTTTACTTAAGTTCGTTATGTTGATTCTCTGTGGAAAGCCGGAGAAACGGACACAGCCAGCATTTTGCACGCGTTTTTAGGCTTGACATGTGAACGATCCCTGACATTTCTATGATAAAACAGTTGTCAAACATTAAACATTTATCTACTTACATCACGCTCTTTCACTGTTGTGGAGCTCGGCTTCTATCAAAAGCAACTCCCGTCTTCCATTAGTTGATTGGACACTAATGCTCGCCTTCCTTCATTTGATTGGACACCTTGGACATCAGATTGACATTGACGAGCGCTATATAGAACGCTGAGGTAGATTTGATCTGAGATAAGTTATATAGGCGTTTTCTACAATAATGGCAGCACTTCATACAGTTTGTCCTGTTATTCACGACTTTTATTACACATCATGGAAAACTTACCAAGGGTACGCCGTAATACTCGCGTAAACCTGCACTACACAACTGGTTATACGCAATACCGACTGATAAAGAAGTGGGCTGCGTATACCCACCACTGCCAGTAGGTGGTGGTAAAACTCTATGATCCAATGTGCAAGCAAGAAATGATGTGTTAACACGTTAAGTTCACAATCTATAGTAGTTTTTATATTTTTTATTTATATGTGATAATGAAACACCTAGGTGAAATCAGGTATACTATAAAGGAATTTTTAAATAAGTAATAAAGTCATGTGCTTTATTTTATTTTATTTTAATTATTTCTTGTTTTCAAGTCCAGACGTTTTATCTTTACAGTGCATTGAAAGTAGCCTATACAGTTTAGCACTAAGTGTTCCCCTGGCTCGAATCCACGACCTTTGAAATGCAAGCACAATGCTCTGTGTTGTTGACTATTTCAGTTTTATTGTATTATCTACATTTTCTTTTTACTATAATTTAGGTGTGATGTCTTCACTCAGTCACTGAATCATGATTTAAATCCTACATGTGATGTAAACTGCTTCGATCCAATAAAATATTATAAAATATAAATGTTGTGAACTTAGACAGGTGTGTTCGACTTCATGCGGCGCCATAAGAACCGACAGGCGGATACATCACATTACCGCGAGAGTGACTCAAAAGCGTATGGAGCCGTCAGCTATTGACTCTTTCTCGCGTTAATGTGATGTCATCCGCTTATCGCAGGCGAAAACACCTTATCTGTTTGCTTGCAGTAATTAAATTGGAATCCTTCTGTCACTAATTTACCTTTCCAGGTGCTGAAAATCTAGTTAACTTTAAAACTCCTGGTCAGAGCCTAGATTCAGTAAGCACAGATAGATTGGTGTTTTGAGTTGGTGACATGATGCATACGGTCAAGCATCTCTTTTTGGTGTTTGTTTATTACCAGTTTATGTTAAAAGGTTAAGTTATTTCCACATTTTTACATAAAAATACTAATTGTTATTGGAATTTATTTTATATAATGTTAAACAATGTCATTTAATGTTTTATAATTTGTACATAATATAGAAATAAAAACATTATATGTTCTTGATATTTAGCATCATGAATATATTTTTTTGTTTATTTCTAGGGCAAGCCTTTCCAGCTGGATATGGTACTTTCAAAACTGATCAAGTACAACTAGGGAGTCAAGGTGTGTGGTGTGCGTGTGTGTGGTGAGTGTGCGTGTGTGTGGTGAGTGTGCGTGTGTGTGGTGAGTGTGCGTGCGTGTGTGTGGTGAGTGTGCGTGCGTGTGTGTGGTGAGTGTGCGTGCGTGTGGTGAGTGTGCGTGCGTGTGGTGAGTGTGCGTGTGTGTGGTGAGTGTGCGTGTGTGTGGTGAGTGTGCGTGTGTGTGTGTGTGCGTGTGTGTGGTGAGTGTGCGTGTGTGTGGTGAGTGTGCGTGTGTCTGTGGTGAGTGTGCGTGTGTGTGGTGAGTGTGCGTGTGTGTGTGGTGAGTGTGCGTGTGTGTGGTGAGTGAGTGTGCGTGTGTGTGTGTGTGGTGAGTGTGCGTGTGTGTGTGTGTGGTGAGTGAGTGAGTGTGTGTGTGTGTGTGTGTGTGTGTGTGTGGTGAGTGTGTGTGTGTGTGGTGAGTGTGTGTGTGTGTGGGGGGGTTGGTTTTTGTTTGTTTGTCTGATCATTTTTGTCATCTTAAGCTAACAAAAGGAGCTGTTAGGACAGGGAGAAGTTTTCTGTTTTAAAATGAGTGTTTGTGTGTGTTTTTCCTAGGTTACCCACTGGCCTTACCCCCCCAAGAAAACGATCAAAATCTAGGACCTGTAATAGCCAAGTGCAACATGGCTGTTTTTCTTGCTTTGAAAAATACATCTGATCTTGTTATCCAAAAGGGTAAGCTTTGAAATGATTGTCCATGTGAGGGTTTAATATGCAGCTTTGGTAACATCAATGTTTTTTATTGTTGTAGTTTTTAATGTAGCTGCATTGCCAGGCAGCTCTTGCCATCCCGAGGAGCCAAGCCATCCCGAGGAGCCAAGCCATCCCGAGGAGCCAAGCCATCCCGAGGAGCCAAGCCATCCCGAGGAGCCAAGCCATCCCGAGGAGCCAAGCCATCCCGAGGAGCCAAGCCATCCCGAGGAGCCAAGCCATCCCGAGGAGCCAAGCCATCCCGAGGAGCCAAGCCATCCCGAGGAGCCAAGCCATCCCGAGGAGCCAAGCCATCCCGAGGAGCCAAGCCATCCCGAGGAGCCAAGCCATCCCGAGGAGCCAAGCCATCCCGAGGAGCCAAGCCATCCCGAGGAGCCAAGCCATCCCGAGGAGCCAAGCCATCCCGAGGAGCCAAGCCATCCCGAGGAGCCAAGCCATCCCGAGGAGCCAAGCCATCCCGAGGAGCCAAGCCATCCCGAGGAGCCAAGCCATCCCGAGGAGCCAAGCCATCCCGAGGAGCCAAGCCATCCCGAGGAGCCAAGCCATCCCGAGGAGCCAAGCCATCCCGAGGAGCCAAGCCATCCCGAGGAGCCAAGCCATCCCGAGGAGCCAAGCCATCCCGAGGAGCCAAGCCATCCCGAGGAGCCAAGCCATCCCGAGGAGCCAAGCCATCCCGAGGAGCCAAGCCATCCCGAGGAGCCAAGCCATCCCGAGGAGCCAAGCCATCCCGAGGAGCCAAGCCATCCCGAGGAGCCAAGCCATCCCGAGGAGCCAAGCCATCCCGAGGAGCCAAGCCATCCCGAGGAGCCAAGCCATCCCGAGGAGCCAAGCCATCCCGAGGAGCCAAGCCATCCCGAGGAGCCAAGCCATCCCGAGGAGCCAAGCCATCCCGAGGAGCCAAGCCATCCCGAGGAGCCAAGCCATCCCGAGGAGCCAAGCCATCCCGAGAGCCAAGCCATCCCGAGGAGCCAAGCCATCCCGAGGAGCCAAGCCATCCCGAGGAGCCAAGCCATCCCGAGGAGCCAAGCCATCCCGAGGAGCCAAGCCATCCCGAGGAGCCAAGCCATCCCGAGGAGCCAAGCCATCCCGAGGAGCCAAGCCATCCCGAGGAGCCAAGCCATCCCGAGGAGCCAAGCCATCCCGAGGAGCCAAGCCATCCCGAGGAGCCAAGCCATCCCGAGGAGCCAAGCCATCCCGAGGAGCCAAGCCATCCCGAGGAGCCAAGCCATCCCGAGGAGCCAAGCCATCCCGAGGAGCCAAGCCATCCCGAGGAGCCAAGCCATCCCGAGGAGCCAAGCCATCCCGAGGAGCCAAGCCATCCCGAGGAGCCAAGCCATCCCGAGGAGCCAAGCCATCCCGAGGAGCCAAGCCATCCCGAGGAGCCAAGCCATCCCGAGGAGCCAAGCCATCCCGAGGAGCCAAGCCATCCCGAGGAGCCAAGCCATCCCGAGGAGCCAAGCCATCCCGAGGAGCCAAGCCATCCCGAGGAGCCAAGCCATCCCGAGGAGCCAAGCCATCCCGAGGAGCCAAGCCATCCCGAGGAGCCAAGCCATCCCGAGGAGCCAAGCCATCCCGAGGAGCCAAGCCATCCCGAGGAGCCAAGCCATCCCGAGGAGCCAAGCCATCCCGAGGAGCCAAGCCATCCCGAGGAGCCAAGCCATCCCGAGGAGCCAAGCCATCCCGAGGAGCCAAGCCATCCCGAGGAGCCAAGCCATCCCGAGGAGCCAAGCCATCCCGAGGAGCCAAGCCATCCCGAGGAGCCAAGCCATCCCGAGGAGCCAAGCCATCCCGAGGAGCCAAGCCATCCCGAGGAGCCAAGCCATCCCGAGGAGCCAAGCCATCCCGAGGAGCCAAGCCATCCCGAGGAGCCAAGCCATCCCGAGGAGCCAAGCCATCCCGAGGAGCCAAGCCATCCCGAGGAGCCAAGCCATCCCGAGGAGCCAAGCCATCCCGAGGAGCCAAGCCATCCCGAGGAGCCAAGCCATCCCGAGGAGCCAAGCCATCCCGAGGAGCCAAGCCATCCCGAGGAGCCAAGCCATCCCGAGGAGCCAAGCCATCCCGAGGAGCCAAGCCATCCCGAGGAGCCAAGCCATCCCGAGGAGCCAAGCCATCCCGAGGAGCCAAGCCATCCCGAGGAGCCAAGCCATCCCGAGGAGCCAAGCCATCCCGAGGAGCCAAGCCATCCCGAGGAGCCAAGCCATCCCGAGGAGCCAAGCCATCCCGAGGAGCCAAGCCATCCCGAGGAGCCAAGCCATCCCGAGGAGCCAAGCCATCCCGAGGAGCCAAGCCATCCCGAGGAGCCAAGCCATCCCGAGGAGCCAAGCCATCCCGAGGAGCCAAGCCATCCCGAGGAGCCAAGCCATCCCGAGGAGCCAAGCCATCCCGAGGAGCCAAGCCATCCCGAGGAGCCAAGCCATCCCGAGGAGCCAAGCCATCCCGAGGAGCCAAGCCATCCCGAGGAGCCAAGCCATCCCGAGGAGCCAAGCCATCCCGAGGAGCCAAGCCATCCCGAGGAGCCAAGCCATCCCGAGGAGCCAAGCCATCCCGAGGAGCCAAGCCATCCCGAGGAGCCAAGCCATCCCGAGGAGCCAAGCCATCCCGAGGAGCCAAGCCATCCCGAGGAGCCAAGCCATCCCGAGGAGCCAAGCCATCCCGAGGAGCCAAGCCATCCCGAGGAGCCAAGCCATCCCGAGGAGCCAAGCCATCCCGAGGAGCCAAGCCATCCCGAGGAGCCAAGCCATCCCGAGGAGCCAAGCCATCCCGAGGAGCCAAGCCATCCCGAGGAGCCAAGCCATCCCGAGGAGCCAAGCCATCCCGAGGAGCCAAGCCATCCCGAGGAGCCAAGCCATCCCGAGGAGCCAAGCCATCCCGAGGAGCCAAGCCATCCCGAGGAGCCAAGCCATCCCGAGGAGCCAAGCCATCCCGAGGAGCCAAGCCATCCCGAGGAGCCAAGCCATCCCGAGGAGCCAAGCCATCCCGAGGAGCCAAGCCATCCCGAGGAGCCAAGCCATCCCGAGGAGCCAAGCCATCCCGAGGAGCCAAGCCATCCCGAGGAGCCAAGCCATCCCGAGGAGCCAAGCCATCCCGAGGAGCCAAGCCATCCCGAGGAGCCAAGCCATCCCGAGGAGCCAAGCCATCCCGAGGAGCCAAGCCATCCCGAGGAGCCAAGCCATCCCGAGGAGCCAAGCCATCCCGAGGAGCCAAGCCATCCCGAGGAGCCAAGCCATCCCGAGGAGCCAAGCCATCCCGAGGAGCCAAGCCATCCCGAGGAGCCAAGCCATCCCGAGGAGCCAAGCCATCCCGAGGAGCCAAGCCATCCCGAGGAGCCAAGCCATCCCGAGGAGCCAAGCCATCCCGAGGAGCCAAGCCATCCCGAGGAGCCAAGCCATCCCGAGGAGCCAAGCCATCCCGAGGAGCCAAGCCATCCCGAGGAGCCAAGCCATCCCGAGGAGCCAAGCCATCCCGAGGAGCCAAGCCATCCCGAGGAGCCAAGCCATCCCGAGGAGCCAAGCCATCCCGAGGAGCCAAGCCATCCCGAGGAGCCAAGCCATCCCGAGGAGCCAAGCCATCCCGAGGAGCCAAGCCATCCCGAGGAGCCAAGCCATCCCGAGGAGCCAAGCCATCCCGAGGAGCCAAGCCATCCCGAGGAGCCAAGCCATCCCGAGGAGCCAAGCCATCCCGAGGAGCCAAGCCATCCCGAGGAGCCAAGCCATCCCGAGGAGCCAAGCCATCCCGAGGAGCCAAGCCATCCCGAGGAGCCAACAAGCCATCCCGAGGAGCCAAGCCATCCCGAGGAGCCAAGCCATCCCGAGGAGCCAAGCCATCCCGAGGAGCCAAGCCATCCCGAGGAGCCAAGCCATCCCGAGGAGCCAAGCCATCCCGAGGAGCCAAGCCATCCCGAGGAGCCAAGCCATCCCGAGGAGCCAAGCCATCCCGAGGAGCCAAGCCATCCCGAGGAGCCAAGCCATCCCGAGGAGCCAAGCCATCCCGAGGAGCCAAGCCATCCCGAGGAGCCAAGCCATCCCGAGAGCCAAGCCATCCCGAGGAGCCAAGCCATCCCGAGGAGCCAAGCCATCCCGAGGAGCCAAGCCATCCCGAGGAGCCAAGCCATCCCGAGGAGCCAAGCCATCCCGAGGAGCCAAGCCATCCCGAGGAGCCAAGCCATCCCGAGGAGCCAAGCCATCCCGAGGAGCCAAGCCATCCCGAGGAGCCAAGCCATCCCGAGGAGCCAAGCCATCCCGAGGAGCCAAGCCATCCCGAGGAGCCAAGCCCCCCCAAGCCATCCCGAGGAGCCAAGCCATCCGAGGAGCCAAGCCATCCCGAGGAGCCAAGCCATCCCGAGGAGCCAAGCCATCCCGAGGAGCCAAGCCATCCCGAGGAGCCAAGCCATCCCGAGGAGCCAAGCCATCCCGAGGAGCCAAGCCATCCCGAGGAGCCAAGCCATCCCGAGGAGCCAAGCCATCCCGAGGAGCCAAGCCATCCCGAGGAGCCAAGCCATCCCGAGGAGCCAAGCCATCCGAGGAGCCAAGCCATCCCGAGGAGCCAAGCCATCCCGAGGAGCCAAGCCATCCCGAGGAGCCAAGCCATCCCGAGGAGCCAAGCCATCCCGAGGAGCCAAGCCATCCCGAGGAGCCAAGCCATCCCGAGGAGCCAAGCCATCCCGAGGAGCCAAGCCATCCCGAGGAGCCAAGCCATCCCGAGGAGCCAAGCCATCCCGAGGAGCCAAGCCATCCCGAGGAGCCAAGCCATCCCGAGGAGCCAAGCCATCCCGAGGAGCCAAGCCATCCCGAGGAGCCAAGCCATCCCGAGGAGCCAAGCCATCCCGAGGAGCCAAGCCATCCCGAGGAGCCAAGCCATCCCGAGGAGCCAAGCCATCCCGAGGAGCCAAGCCATCCCGAGGAGCCAAGCCATCCCGAGGAGCCAAGCCATCCCGAGGAGCCAAGCCATCCCGAGGCCAGCCATCCCGAGGAGCCAAGCCATCCCGAGGAGCCAAGCCATCCCGAGGAGCCAAGCCATCCCGAGGAGCCAAGCCATCCCGAGGAGCCAAGCCATCCCGAGGAGCCAGCCATCCCGAGGAGCCAAGCCATCCCGAGGAGCCAAGCCATCCCGAGGAGCCAAGCCATCCCGAGGAGCCAAGCCATCCCGAGGAGCCAAGCCATCCCGAGGAGCCAAGCCATCCCGAGGAGCCAAGCCATCCCGAGGAGCCAAGCCATCCCGAGCCAAGCCATCCCGAGGAGCCAAGCCATCCCCAGGAGCCAAGCCATCCCGAGGAGCCAAGCCATCCCGAGGAGCCAAGCCATCCCGAGGAGCCAAGCCATCCCGAGGAGCCAAGCCATCCCGAGGAGCCAAGCCATCCCGAGGAGCCAAGCCATCCGAGGAGCCAAGCCATCCCGAGGAGCCAAGCCATCCCGAGGAGCCAAGCCATCCCGAGGAGCCAAGCCATCCCGAGGAGCCAAGCCATCCCGAGGAGCCAAGCCATCCCGAGGAGCCAAGCCATCCCGAGGAGCCAAGCCATCCCGAGGAGCCAAGCCATCCCGAGGAGCCAAGCCATCCCGAGGAGCCAAGCCATCCCCAGGAGCCAAGCCATCCCCAGGAGCCAAGCCATCCCGAGGAGCCAAGCCATCCCGAGGAGCCAAGCCATCCCCGCCCCCGCCAATGGCCAATCATCCCCTGCCTATACAAATCAAAATGTGCCATTCCTATTAAATCCCTTCTCGGATATCATCACTAAATCTGCTGTTTTTAGACCTTTGTGGTTTTTAGTGTTGACCCAAAATAAACCAGTTTTGTTCTGGAAACCGTTTGACAATTTATTGTGCTCTTTAAAGGTACCACTGTATAAAGCATATATTTTTGCTAGTTAGACACAAATGTTGACTCTGTAAGCAAGTTTTCCGGTCTCATCACTAATCTGGCAATTTGGCTCGTCATTTGTAAAAATAATACATTGCATTATCTGTAGTACAACTAACATTCCAGGATGTTAAAATAAGCCCCCATCTATTTCTTATTGTTTAGCAACATGGTTGACTTAGATTTCCTTGAATTTTGGAATTTTGGAATGCTTCTAATACTTAAAAGAAAAGCTGGACCAATGTTCAGGGGGAAAAGAGTTTATTGAAGATACTTGTGTAGCATAGCTGTCTTCTAGATCTTAACCATATCTTAACCCAAGGTACTGTCTGTGTGATCAGACTTTATACTTGGTAAAAAATGGAGACAATTAGGACCTCCTACTGGACAGATAGAAGAGCCATCGGTTGATGGCTTGAGCCATTTGGTTCACACCTTTACAGAAAAGGTGGGGCACAGTAATGTCAGACGTTAATTGCATATGAAAACTACGGGTGGGACACAGGCACAATGTAACACATCAGACATTTAGGGTAATTACATCAGGTCACAGAGTGACATATCAGAAAGACATACATAAAATCCTTCAATCCCCTTTGATCATTTTTGATCACACACATTAACAAAACTAAATAATCATGTACACAATATTCTGCCTACAGGCTCCATTACTAGAGATGGCAGACAATGTTTCATGGTTAATGGTATTTGAGTCCTTTAGAGACATATCTTAAAGTTGTGATCATGTGGAGTTTGTCGGATGTAGATGTGCTCTCTGAATGTTCCTCAGGTGTCTGTTGAGTGGTAGGTGCAGAGTGGAATAGGTGTCAACTTCAGAGATCTTTGCTCATCTTCTGGAACACTGGAGCACCTGCAATAACTCACAAGAGAAAAGGGAAACGTATCTTGCAAAAATGTTGTTTACACAAACAACTGCTACTTGAGAAATCTGTCCCTATTTAGTTTGGCAGGACACTACAGTGTTTATCAGTGTTGGTATGTTTACCTCTTCATCCTCAGGTGACATGCTAGAGCCTAAAAACTCTAGTCCCACCATATCTGGACTCTGAAAAACACCACTGCCATCTAGCCCGCAGCCGCTAAGGGGACAGACGAGAGCTTCGGGCTCTTCGCAAGAGGTTC